>JAHVAK010000156.1:3894904-5193206 GCA_019845155.1 Luehdorfia chinensis | reverse complement strand
TAATTTTTCAGTCGAGACAATCCATTTGTTCACCGCAACGTAACTGTACCAATCATTTGCATAAACTCTGTTAACCATAAATATAACCCATAACATAAGGGCATATAAAAGAATGAGTCATACCGTGTGGTGGCGGCTTAAGAGAATCTACCACCTCATCTCATCCCGTGGATGTAGCAAAAATCGACAGAGGGAAATTAAAACCAGAAGATGGGCAGCAGCACCTTTTTGTACCACCGGAATGAATAAATTGCCGCATTGGAGCAGCGTGGCGGATTCTTCCTAGCTCCAAAACCCTCTCAGAAATGAGAGGAGGCCTGTGCTCAGCAGTGGGACATTTATAGGCTGAAACTATACTATAACTATAATGAATAAATTGCGGTTGACAACCCGCCAGCCAATTGTGGCAACTATACAAAAATTTCCCCAAAATGAAACTCAAAAACCTTTGTGGCAATCTATGGGGAAGGCCTATGTTAAGCAGCTCCAGAATTTCATTTATTGACGTATCGTAATAAACGCTGAACAACGAACACGGCGTGAGCCAATCTCACCCACTGTAGAAAAATAACTCAGTAAGGTAGTACTGTCCCTTGCTTCTTTTTTCAAAAAACAAAAATATAAGAACTAGCGTTCATGTTAAAATAATATAAAATATCAGAAGGAAGTCTTAGCTTAAACTTTGTCTCATTATTGTTATCTATATAAAAGGAATCGACTGAACCAAGAAAAAAGAAGCTTTCCTTGCATTGTTTTAAAGTGATAATTATAACTCTCTTTTGTATGTGAATAAATACTCATTAAAGGTGAGTTAAAATGTCACTATGAACAAAATTACCTTCTCAAGGTACTTGACTACTTGACCAGACAGCATGAATACTATTTTCTTTCGTTGATCGGCTTACCGGCTTCTCCATTCACACTTGCCTCATAAATCTGTTTCTCCAATCTTCTTTTATTTATCCCCTCTACGTGTCCAAACCATCTAAGCATCCCTTTCTCTATTTTCACTACATCTTCTACCACATCGCAACGTTCCCTTATCACGCTGTTTCTCATTTTGTCCATCAACGTCACTCCAGCTATACTTCTCAAACTTTTCATTTCCACACCATTAATGTTATTTTCATGGTTCTTCTGCCAGACCCAACATTCACTACCGTAAATAGCTGTGGGGACCTGCTGATCCAATTCTAAGTACCGCCAGTCGTGACTTTTTAGATACCTTCTGGGTACACATAAAGTTATGCAGGGCTCCATATACTTAATTTCCTGCCTATGCTCTTCGTTCAATGTCACCGTCGTACTTTTCGTCTCTCGTAAATTTTGAACCCAAATACACAAACTCTTTCACTTGTTCCACTCTTTCTCCTTCATTCAAAACTCTTCATTCCTTCATACTTTCTTCTCTTCCAAAAAACATTACTTTCGTCTTATCTACATTAATTTTTATTCCTTTGCTTTGTAAAGCCTCATGCGTTACATTAACCATCGCCTACAACTCCTCCGACGATGCTAATATAACCTGATCATCGGTGTATAGGAGGTATTTGGCGGTCACATCATTCATTCTTAATCCAAACGTACTCTCTTTCAGATCTTTCAAGCAGTTGTCTATAAATAGGTTAATATATATTTTCGGTGATGTAATTGCTGTTAGCCGTCTCGGCTTTTACAGCTTCATCGGATACTGTGCTCGCGGGCCAGGGGCCCGTGTGCCAGGTTTGGTTTGACCCAAACATAAATAAATAAATAAATAAAAACTCCTACAAAACCCTCGAAGTTCGGACTGTGTCGCGTTCGCTGCGTGCTTTCGCGATTTCGAAAATCTTAAACATTTTAAGTCGTCTACTGACCGTCCGAAGGAGGCTGCGCGCGTCCATTCGGACTGTCGACTTGTGTGTCGGTAACTCTGGGCGGTGAGAACCGCCCTGGAACACGGGTGAATCTTGTGTACGCGATGTGATTATTGACAATTGCGCGCCGCTCTCTACGGCGGTCGCGCGTCGTGGTGCGTGTTATATTAAAGCTATTGACTGTGTGTACAGTGTGGCTTGGATCGTGACTGACAGTATCGTGGTCAGGAAGAGCTGAGACGTCCGTGTCGTCTAGCACGTTTCGCGGGCGACGTTTGCGTTCGGTCGCGTTTCTGTTTGGTCGGTAATTTGCTGCTTTAACCACCAGCGGGTTTGAATGAACCGCGGCTTTTTCGAAAAACCGCCGTGATAATTCTCTGAAGTGTTCAGAGATTAAAGGCATTTCACAGTCGCTGTGAAGATCTACATTGCGTTGATACCAACCGGCTCCGGTGGCAGTTCGCAAGAATCGATTTTGAACGCTCTGTAACTTCTTTAATTGATTGCCCGTCGCGTGAGCGAAAGCGACGCAAGCATAGTCCATTACGGGCCTTATGCAAGTCTTATAGAGGCGAAGTTTGTGTCTTAAGCACATTTTGCTTGAGGAGCAAGTTAATGGGTATAGACGGCTTGAGATAAAAGCCGCTCTATTGCGTATGTTTTTAATGTGTGCAGCGAACGACATCGCTGCGTCTAAAGTGACCCCGAGGTATTTGACGCTCTTTTCCCAGGGAATAGGGCGTCCGAACAGGGTGATCGTGCCTAGCTGATTGTTGCCGATTGGGTGACATCGTCTAGCGGGCTTTGGTGTGCCCCTCGAGAAGTATATCGCTACACTTTTCTCGGGGTTTACCTCTATTCTCCATTTCCGGAACCATTCGCCTAGGCGATCGGCTGCGGCTTGGAGTTGAATCGTTATGCGGCCCTTGTGCTTGTCGGAATAGTACAAGGCCGTGTCATCTGCGAAAAGCGCAAGATTGACTTTCGGG
This sequence comes from Luehdorfia chinensis, assembly GCA_019845155.1. Classification (NCBI taxonomy): domain Eukaryota; kingdom Metazoa; phylum Arthropoda; class Insecta; order Lepidoptera; family Papilionidae; genus Luehdorfia; species Luehdorfia chinensis. The sequence continues at coordinate 5,190,361 of JAHVAK010000156.1, read as the reverse complement.
TCTTTAGGAATATCGCTAGTGTATAGCGAGAAAAGGAGTGGGGAGAGGCAGGAGCCCTGAGGGACCCCCGCTCGGAGAGGGCGGCTTGAGGAGCGCGTTCCCTCTACCCGAAAGCGGAATAGGCGGTTAGACAAGAAGGCTCGTATGATGTTCACGAGTCTGTCTGGCACATTAGTGTGATACAACTTGTAATACAAGCCGTCGTGCCAGACTTTGTCAAATGCCTTTGCGACATCGAAAAAATAGGTTAAACAGCCACGGTGAAGCCACACATCCCTTTTCGATGTTAAACCAGTATGTGTAAGCCCTGTTTACCCTGACACAAGCAGTGGAATTGGAGACATAACATAGATTAATTCCATTCTAATGTTTTATGCATAAAGTGATATTCAAAGTCAAAGTCAATTTTTTTTTATTCAATTTAGGCTTGTATAAAGCTCTTATGAACGACAAAATCTACACCGGTTCAAAATTTGAGACGGTCTCAGATAATAACCGGCAAGAAACTCTGGGGTCTTTTTTTCAGTGCCATATTACATAATGTCATTTACAAATTACAAAATAAATTTAGTAGCCAGGGGGTTATGCAAGTGCAGAGCATGACTTTTTCCACGCATATATGTCCTCTATATATCGCTTTATCTAATAATGTCTTCTTGACAAGTTTTTAGAAGTCTATGTCCGATTTTTGTGTCACACTTTTAGGAATTTATTTTAAAGTGTTATACATCTACTTAGAAAAGACTTTCTAGCTTTAGCCATTATATAATATACATAAGAACCTCTAGCGTATCGCCCTGACCCATTCGACAGGATACAGTTAACATGACATAATATTTTCAAATATAAACAACGACGGAAAGGTCAAAAAATTAGTTTCCTTGAATAGTTCAATACAAGTATATGTACATATAATATTATGTATGCCTTCGCCGCGATATTGTACGAGTATTATAACCAGCACGTACACACAACATTGACCAAAAAAATTACTTCTTTTTGGGGAAGAGGTAAGCCTTGTGGATACCACTGTTTTTCTTGGAATAACTCTTGACGCGAAACTTCAACGGGGCCCCCGTATATCTAAACTAGCAAGTAAACTTAGTTCTGCAGCATATGCTGTTAAAAAAATTAGAAACTTCAGGGATGTTGAAACTGCTAGATCGGTTTATTTTAGTTATTTCCATAGAATAATGTTATAGTATTTTTCTATGGGGAAATGCGACTGACGAAGATGTGAGTTCTGTTATGCAAAAGAGGGCCTTAAAAGCTATTTATGATCTTGGCTCTAAAGAACTCTAAATAAATTTAAAGAAATTAATCTCTTAACCGTTATATAATATGTATGTAAAAACGTTGTATGTTCATCTGTAGATGTGTACATAAAACATTTAATTTAAAAAAGTGATGTTCATAATGTAAATACCAGGAAGAAGGTCAAATTAATAATGTCTGATACTCGACTTCACAGGGTCAGTAACTCTTTTATGAGGCTGTCTAAACGTCCTAAATTATGCCTAGGGGTAGAACTAGATGGCGCCACGGTCCATTTCAATCGCGACATCGTTGTACTCGGCGAAATCTTTATATAGGTGCTGATTGCATGTAGTAGTTAGTTCTTGAATAATATACAGTGATTTAAAAAGTGAGTTGGTGTTTATATATCAGTAAATCGTGAAGTGTTGTGAGCGGGAAACATTGGTGCTGAAACCCGGGTATTGGGAGTGATTAGAGAAATCATAAAGTGTGAAATTGGATCGTCCATATAAATCTGCAGTTGTGAAAGACGTCCATTTTTTACTATATTGTTATAACGTAACTGTCGCCATGGAAACTAAGATGGTAGCCGGTCAAATGGATTTATTTGACAAGTTAGTAAAAGCAGAGCGGAATTACAAGAAAACATCTAAAGATAGAATAAAGAAACCGTTCTTAGAGACGAGGATTGAAGTAATAGAAGAACTTTGAAAGACTTCAAAGATGGCCATAAAATACTTGAATCGGAGACATCCAAACAACTAAGAGAAAAAGATTGATTATTTTATCAATGATGGCTATGATCAATTCCAAGAGATTTGTGTGTCATACAAAAGCATTATGAAAGAAGAATGCCAAAGGTTTAAAATTAATGAAAAACAACAATCGATACTGTTTCGTCTGCAAAATCCGATATATGCGAAGTTAGACTTCAACACAACAAAGACGAAATACAGCTACCAACTTTCAATGGAATATACAGTGAATGGCAGACATTTTATGACATGTTCCTATCGCTTATCCACAAAAATGCCAGTACAGAAACTGCATTATCTAAAAAGTTGTTTATCTGGAGAAACAGGAACCTTAATCAAAAATTTCTCAACCACAGACGCTAATTACACAGAAGCATGGAAACAGTTAGTTAAGCGCTACAATAACACGAAATATAACTGCAACAGTATAATGAAGATGCTGTTCGCTCAAAAACAGATCCTTGTAGAGTTATCTACAACACTGAAGTCACTATATACACTATATACCACCCCTCATGTTTGAAATCGCTTAATAACACAGGAATTTGTAAAAAGTCTTGGGATGCGATTATTGTTTATCTAGTAGTATCAAAACTTGATCAAGATTCTCACAAGCTGTGGGAAGGTCGAACTAGTTTAATGCCAGATAAATTGCCGACATGGGTACAGCTCACGGATTTCTTAGAATCCAGATTTAGAAGTCTGGAGATGATTGAAGGCAATAAATTAAGTAGCAAGACTTACCCATCCACTTCGAAACTAGCGGTTAAAACAAAGTCCTTTCGTTCGTCGGTGCGAGAAGAAAAGAAGTCCAACGGCGTAACCTGCCTATGTAGGTATGGCCCTTATCACATATGCCACTGTAAACAATTCGGCCAAAAATCGGTACAACAAAGATATGAATTTGTGCAGGATAAAAGACTTTGCTTCAACTGTCTTGGATCAGCTCATTCAGTTGAGGGCTGCCGACAGTCGACAAACTGCAACAAGTGTGGTAGAAGACATCATTCTTTACTGCATTTAACAAAAGAAGAACAAGGATCCGCAACCACTCACATATCAACATCAGCCACAACCTCTATTGAGCTGGAGCAAGCTCAACAACATGGACCAGAGAAAACTACATCAACCTCTTCGGATACACACATTGTGGCTAATTTCTCAAAGGACGAACATCAACAAAGTTACAATGTCTTACTGGCAACAGCAGTAATCAAGGCGAATGCGAGGAATGGTAGCAAATACGTCATTCGAGCCTTGTTAGATCAAGGCTCCCATGCTTCATGTGTGACTGAAGCTACAGTGCAATTACTAGGACCTAAGCGTGTACCCATAAGTGGTTGGGTGTCCGGTTTGGGGGATGGTCAAACGAAAATAAAGCACATGGTGACAGTTCGTGTCGAATCAAGCCATAACCCTTACAACACAGTCCAAATAAATGCGTATGTATTGAGCTCTCTCACGTCATTGCTTCCTTCAAATTTCTTATTGGCACCGAAGTGGATAGCACTTAAAAACATCCCATTAGCAGATCACTCATTCACCTCACCAGGCAAAATAGACATGCTGCTAGGGGCTGAGGTTTACAGCGACATTTTATTGAGTGGAGTAATGAAGCATCCCCAAGGACCACTATTAGCGCAAAACACAATCATTGGTTGGATCATATCAGGTACAGTGTCGCAGAAAGCTATTCCAGAAAGTATAATAAGTATGCAAGAAACGAGGAGAGTGGACGACTTATTAAGGCAGTTCTGGGAAGTCGAGAGGGAACCACCCTCAATCAAGAAAAAGATAACCAACGAGGAACAGAGATGCGAAGAGCAATATGAATCCACTACTATACGAGCAAAAGATGGAAGATACGTCGTGAAATTACCGAATTAAGGGTAATGATCCGGAATGTCAATACGGCAAACATAGACAAATAGCGATAAAAATATTGAATTATTTAGAAGCCAGACTGAAGAAGACGCCGAAACTCTACGATGACTATAGGAATGTGCTCGAAGAATATATAACAATGAATGATATGAAACTTATAGAACAGGAAGATATAGATAACCCAAGGGCCGTATATCTTCCTCACCACGCAATTGTGCGCGACGACAAAGCGACAACAAAGGTGCGTGTTGTATTCGACGCCTCTTGTAAGGGAGTCAATAACGTGTCATTAAACGACGACCTTTTAGTAGGTCCTAAACTCCAACAAGATTTACGACACTTGCTCATGAGATGGCGTACCCACAAGATATGCATCGTCGCCGATCTGGTAAAGATGTACCGGCAAGTACTAGTGGCCGATGAAGATATAAATTATCAGAGAATCATGTGGCGTTGTTACCCTGATCGTCCAATACAACATTATACTCGTAATCTGTTAACGCTAACTTTCGGGACGGCTTCTGCGCCGTCCCGAAACCTGTTAAAACGATTCAGAGGTTAGCGGATGACGAGTAAGATTATATATCCTGTTGCAGCAAGAATCACAAAAAATGATTATTACATAGATGAAATTGTAACTATTCAACTTTCACGTTGATAAATTAATTTCGTGACCAGAAAATCGACTTAATCTTTTTCAAGATCAATTTCTAAAGGTTATTTCATTCTAGGCCATTTGAATGATATATGTTAATAAATTGTGATCGTCATAGGTAGGACTCTTTTATTTATGTTGTGTTTATTTTTAGTAACTTGTTCTTTTAGGTGTATCATGGAAAAATGTTTATTCACTAGAGAAGCTGCAAGTCCAAGACAGTGTACTAATACTAATTAATTACTATTCCCTATACTCTTGTAAAGGGTTCACAATGTTTAATATCTATTGCAAAGAGATTTGTATTCCGCACCTGTATAAGATTAACTTTAAATTATTAATAACCCACTACAAGCTATCGCTCCCCCAACATTTTTATTTAAAAAAATGTGGGGAAGGCACACGGCTCCAACTCCCGCCGTGTGCGGTGAGCGCCTTCCAATCCATGCGCTCCCCCCGACACAGGACAAGAAGTCGGGAACAAGGACCGTAGTCCACAGCAACACTGGCGAACCAGCAAAAAGAGGGCTTGGCCTCTTGCTAGTGCGTAAGCACAAACTTAGACCGAAGTCTCGCATGTCAATGCGTGTTTACATCATACAAGTATACAGCTAGTCCAGTCTCCGTGGATGTACGTCGCATGGATTTGGCACACGTCGAGCAGTTATGAGCACTCGGCCCAATAAACTAGTAAAGCCTTCCGAACGCGCCATCACTTCACCAGACCGCTGCAACTGCAGATGAATGTCGAGTGTGTGGCATCAACATCCAATACAAGGTCAGCACGGCAATTTGCCGCAGAGCACGTCGTGAGTCCACTGCTCACTTCAAGGGTATTGGGTCCCACGTTGTGCAGCTTTCGGCTGCAGCCTTGAGAGTCTCCTCCCGCCAGCTACCATCCGCATGAAGTAGACGCACTAGCTCCACCAACCATTGTAATGATGTATTTTGCCATTATTTATCATTTATAATTATCATTCAGCCATCAGGCAATCAGCATTCTATTATATTCGTCAAATGGGTTTGTGTAATTGACGTTGAGTATTATGTATTTCGATCAAGTTTGTCTCACCCACTACCAAGTTTCCAGTTATCATTTATTTGTGGGAATTTACTGAGAGCTTTATTTAATATTGTTGTTATTCAACACATGGAGGGCAGACAGTCTGCAGTCTCGTTATAGAGAGACCCGACTTGGACAAAGCTAAAGAAAATGTGAGTCAAACCAAGTGCAAGACGCAACCATTATATTAACGACATCTAAGCAACTGTCACTAGGACGCATTGTCACCGGTGCAACAAGCATCATTACGACCATCGCTCAGACATACGCCAACACAAGGGCCTCTATACAGTCTTAGCAAACATCTACACTTCTGCAAAAAAACCTCCGTCAACCCGAATCATAAGTTGTATTGAATCAGATGCGACTCATTCATATAACCGTCACTAAAAACACAATACCACAATAGCAGTAAGTATTATTGTGACTATCACATAGATGGTGCCTCCTCACAACACACCTATATGATAATTATCGACTTTGGCAAAAGTTGTTTAACTAAAAAAATTTACCAACGTGTCATAGTAGTAAGCCACTAAAACGCCGGTGTATGAACCATGTATCATAGAACTAATGCTCTAAGACATGGGGCGAAAGAGTAAGCTCCAGCACCGAAATGCTAAAAGCCACACCCTCTCTTATGTGATTGTATGAAAGTCTAATGAATTCTCTATCTTAATAATTTTAAGTTCCAACTCATTTTTATAATATCATATCTTACACGAGACCTTCAATGATAGACCATTTTATCATATACTTTACTTACATAGGATCTTTGTATGGAACATTAGCACTATGCAACTTGATACTATAGAGAGTCATGCTCGACCTCACACACGTCTATGTTGAGCTGTTGGTATGCCCCTCCGCACGGTACTCGCGTCTCGGACTTAATAGTATGGTGTTAGCTATATACGAACACTTTCTAGTTTTAAGATTGGTTTTGTAATAGTCATTACACGAACACCTTCTGGTTTTAAGATTGGCATTACATGAACACTTCCATAATATGAATAACTATATAGAGTATTTTCCATACAAATGAAGTTAATTTTATATTGTAATATTTTTAATTAACTTCTACAGTACTTCGAGAGATAAGGTCTCTTGGATATATTTTATATGATTTAAAGTAATTTAGCACTGATCTATGTAATATTATGCCAAGAAAAATTAAATTGAAAATAATGAAATTTCACTATTGGGATTGGTCCTCATATATATTTTCCCAACTTTTTTGGACCACCATTTTTTTTTTTTTATAATTTTTAATATTTTCTTAAATCTTTCTAAAACGTAAAAATACGTAATTAAAGATAGTATATCGTTACAATATTATGACGGGATGCGATTCAGGAAGCGAAGCCATACATATTTATAAAGAACAATGTAATGAATTCTGGAGGTTTTGAAATACAAAAGTGGAGCAGCAACAGTAATACATCAGGGGAAGACAAAAATCAACTGAATAAACCCTTTACTATAAAACCGGACCACACAATGAAAGTTTTAGGTATTTGCTGGAATAAAGAGACCGATAATTTCGAATATACAATAAATTTACCTAAAGTCAAAAGAAAATGTACAAAAAGACAAGTTCTGTCCGATATAGCTAGGTTATATGACCCAATGGATTGGATTGCGCCTGTAGTTATTGTAGGTAAATTATTTATACAAAGACTATGGAGGTCAAAGATCGAATGGGATGATGATTTAACTGAAGATCTGTCGACGGAATGGTTAAAGTACCGAGAGGAACTGTATCAAATCAAGGATACTCGCATACCACGATGGTTGCATTTATCACCAAGATATGATAAGATATGATAAGAGTGTATATGTTCGTGTGATTGATGAGGACAGTGTTGTTAGTAACTTGTTGTCAGCCAAAACAAAGGTTGCTCCCATTGAAAAGGAGATGTAAATTCCGCGGGTGGAATTATGCGGAGCACTTCTAGCAGCCAAGCTATTGTCTGAAATCTTGGAAGTGATGGAAATTTCGAAAGAAGATATTTATGCTTGGACAAACTCTACTGTGGTTTTAGCATGGTTAAAAGGTCCCTGCTTGTCGATGGACTACATTTGTCAGTAATCGAGTATCGGAAATTCTGACAATAATGGATTATGAACAATGGGGGCATGTGGAGACACACATGAATCCGACAGACTGCGCGTCCCGTGGCCTTAAGCCAGTGGATCTTGTGGAGTATACGTTGTGGTGGTACGGACCCATTTGGTTAAGGGAACCTTATCTACAAAAAGACCCAAAAGAAATTACAGATACTCAAGAAGAAGAGAAAGTTAAAACCTTGTGTGCTTTGAAACATACACCTGAAGTTATACCATGGGAAAGATTTTTATCATTATATAAAATGTTAAAGGTTTTATCGTATTGCAGGAGATTTATGTTTTTAATATCATCCAAATCGGAGTGGAAGAGGAATAAAAGCTTTATAACAACAGAAGAAATGAATCAAACGCTATATAAATGCATCGGGCAAGTTCAAGAAAAAGAATTCGAGGACGAGATCCTAATATATTTGAAGTTAATACATTTGAAGACTCGAGGTTGTGTTCCTAAGAAAAGTGCTCTACATACTCTTTGTCCTTTCCTCGGAAAGTAAAGTAGAAGTTAAGTCGGAGTCGGAGGACGCATAGATTTGTCCCATGAAAGTTATGACAAGCGACATCCTATAATTATGCCCAGTAAGAATCAACTGATTAAACTCTTAATTGCAGATGCTCACAGTAAAACGATGCACGGTGGTCCACAGCTTATGTTAAACCATCTTAGAGGAAGATATTGGATCGTGCGGGCTCGGGAACAAGTTAAGAAACACTATAGAGAATGTAGTGTTTGTATCAAACAGACGAAATTTAATGAAACACCCTATATGGGACAAATTCCATCAGCTAGGCTAAAACCAAGTAGACCTTTTAACTCAAGCGGGGTTGATTATGCCGGTCCCATCAACATTCGGTTTTCGCCTGTTCGTGGAAGTAAGTCCTATAAAGGATATATTTGTTTATTCGTATGCATGGTCACTGACGCGATACACTTAGAAGCTGTAACAAATTTGACAGCAGAAGGGACAAACTTCGTCGGCGCTGACAGCTACGAGATATATTCAGCGTTGCCAAATCAACGGTCCCAAGTGAAATTGCTCATTTACTTACATTGGAATCCACCATATGGCATTTTATATCTCCGCACTCATCAAATTTTGGGGGCCTATGGGAGGCTGGGTTGCGCTCGGTTAAGATTCATTTACGGAAAGTCATTGGCGAGAGTAGTCTCACGTACGAAGAATTGTCAACAGTGCTTGCACAAGTGGAAGCATGTGTAAATTCGCGTCCATTAACCATCATCAGTAACGATCCTGCTGACCCCCACCCATTGACACCTGGGCATTTTTTGATAGGAGAGCTTCTGTTAAATATTTCGGAAGGAGATTGTAGTACTGTTAGTTTACTAGACAGATGGCGTTTGACAAGTGAGATGGTCAAATATTTCTGGAATCGTTGGAGCGCAGAATATCTGGTGACTCTAAACAATAGGTACAAATGGACCACTCGGCAGGTGGAGCCACAGATTAATGACGTTGTAATAGTGAAGGTAGAAAATTTACCACCTGCCAAGTGGCTTTTAGGCAAAACTGATCAAACGCATCCTGGAAAGGATGGAATTGTACGAGTGGTTACCGTTAAGACTAAGAGTGGCTTTTGTAAGCGTCCATGCAGTAAATTGTTTTTCTTACCCAAAGAAAGTAATACTAAAAATACTATGTATACTATGTATTTTAGATTAAGGATGTTTATATTTATATAACTGTGTTAGAAATGTTTAGAAACTTAACCTGTCCGTACAACTAGTTAGTTTATTTTTTTAATTTTAATGTTGGTCAGTTCTCACGGTGGGCGGTGAGTTATGAGTGTATATTCTTGGTCACTAAAAAAAAAATGTGTATATTTTAATTGTCAATGGATAGCTCTTCATTCTATCACATACCACTAGTCTGTTAGTTTATTACCTTGCGTTGTTTGTTTATTAATGTTTTAATTGTATGTCTACTGATATTGGAAACTAGGTTTAGGGTTTAAGAAAACAGTTCTAGGTGGGCGGAAGTGTCTAAACGTCCTAAATTATGCCTAGGGGTAGAACTAGATGGCGCCACGGTCCATTTCAATCGCGATATCGTTGTACTCGGCGAAATCTTTATATAGGTGCTGATGCATGTAGTAGTTAGTTCTTGAATAATATACAGTGGTTTAAAAAGTGGCGAGCTGAAACAGAGGCGTATATACGGTTTATATAACATATTCCCAGAAAGGGTAGTCTTTCAATCAAAAAGTTCAATTTTTTTAATTAAACAAAGACTTTATAAAAGCGTTTTATAATATTAAAGAATGCATGGATGATGATGATAACGCCTGGGAATGAGGTGATCGCTTTCCATCTTTATAATACTGCTGTAATTGTATATTATTTTAAAAATGACTAAGATGTAAATAAATGGCATATTTCGGCATATAAATGGCAATGGAATATTTCGAATCACAAAAATATTAACATTACTTCTATTAATATTAGAAAAATATACAGAACAGTAAAAGAAGTCTTATCTCATAAATTTGTGTGATTATAATCTGTACGTATGAAGTTGAGTTTAATTATTTCATAAGTGTAACGCCACGCCACACGCCACACCGCGCCATGCCACGCCGAGTCACGCCAAGCCAAGGTAAATAAGCCTATCAATGCCCTTTGGTGACGTCACATCCTATCGACTGAGGGTATCACTTGATATGGAGTGGACGACATTATTTATATCGAAGAGCGTTCAGTTTGAGTATCTTACGTTGTGCGCACTCTGATTCGTTGTTACTGTGTTGAGTTGCGTTTTGAATAAATAACTTACGATTATTACTAGTGTTTCCGTTAGGGTTTGGGTCCTGATACCTTTTGTAATTTTAGTTGTCTCGAATCCCGGGACTTTCGACTTTCGAGACGAGACAAGATTGTTGAAATTGTAACGTAATCACTTTTATTTTCAAATAATGGAAGGAGCCTAGCGTAATTTTTTTAAAAGCCTATTTTATTAAATCAGCAAAGATTAATGTGGTAGTTGATAATTTTTAAATTTTCTGGGTGACACAACATTTGTTATTGGCAGACGTTGCACTTACCATCCGGTGAACGTTTACCTCTTTTAATCATTAAGTGAAATAAATAACAAAAAAAGTCTATTTTTTTTTACTGATGGTAAGATTTCTATATAGGTCTTTTGACTTGCTCGGTACCGCCGCAGTTATTCTGCTCTCAAGCGCTATGCTTCGGTCTGAAGGGCACACAAGGGTACATTAGCTAGAGTACACTTTGGTTTTGATACGCTGAGGTATAATCGACGGGAAGACGTGACGCAGTTTCCTGAACGCTGCCCAGTCGAGTTGTATCTGTCGATTGACCTCTTGGTCGAAGTTGGTTCGGACAATCAGTCCTATTCGTCAACAACTTCGAGCGTAGTGTTCCCAAAAATAACCGGCATAGCTGTGACATGGGACATTAGACATGATCATCGTCTTGTCCATGTTTATTTATTTAAAATTTATTTGCGCACACAAATAAGATGCACAAAAATGCAGACTTAATGCTACATACAAGGCATTCTCTACCAGTCTACCTTCGGGTCGAGCAGAGAAGATGTAAGCTAAGATCAAACAAAAAGAAATAACCACTATCTAACTAACTACAAAAAAAAGTATTAATACATAAAGAGATAAACTATTATGTAATAATAATAATAAACAAAAATAGATGTAATATTTACATTATATATACATACACACATGTGCAATAAACACTTATATGCATACATACAAATATACATACACGCATACAAACAAATATACACAGTTACATGTTCATTTTAAGAAACTAAGATCAGCTAGTAGTTAATAAAATTCGGAGACGGAAGTCAAATGAAAATTATGAAATTTAAATAGAGGCTGCAGTGCTTCTTCACTACAGCTCCTTTACGGGTGAAATAAAGTGGATATGAGTATCAAATGAGTACCAATTGATTTTAATATATCGAAAGGAAAAATATGAGGGGGAAATTTTATTCACTGTAATAATTTTATCGGTTTTATTCCTATGCACGAATCCTTCTAGGTAGGTACCACCCCAGGGCCAGTTATTCCGCCCTGAAGCATTACTGTGTTTCGGTTTGAAGGGCACTGTGAGCTAGCGTAATCACTGGGCATTTCAGACTTACAAATTGATGTCTCAAGGTGACGGGCGCAGTGTGGTGCCACATAGAAATATTCTGGGTGACACAGCATTTGTTGTGAGCGGACGTTGCACTTACCATCACGTGAACGTTTTGCTCGTTTCGTCACTTTATACAATAAAAAAAATTACATCAGTTTATGGTCTATCAGTATATTTTCAGTATAATCATTGATATAGTGAATTGAACTTTATTTTTAAACGTTGCCCTACACTGAACCCGCGGTGTAGAATCCTGGTAGTCTGATCTCTGGGTCACGTGGCCGTAATTTGAATGGGATATAAATTGAACCAGTCAATCATATTTTTAAATGGTGGCATTCTACCAGTGTGCACATCCCCAGGAATTTTCTGCCACGCACGAAAACCCTGTCGAATTTGCTGCCGCAAGCGGCATTTCCGGAGCAATACGGCCGTGTGATGGCGGCTTAAGAGAAACCACCCCATCTCATCTCGTGGGTATGGTGAAAGTCAATAAAGGGAAAATAAAAACCAGGTGATGGGCAGTAGTATCTTCCTAAATAAATAAACTGCGGTTGCCAACCCGCCTGCCAAGCGTGGCAACTGTGACAGAATTCCCAAAAATGGGAGCTACAAACTTTTGTGCCAATCTATGGAGGAGGCCTATATATCAGTAGTGGACGATGTAAATAAATAAGTAACGATTGTTACTAGACTAGACTATTGGCAGACTGCATAATTCGTCAATATACAAATAGCGCCGTTTTTTTTTTTGCAAACGCTCGCCGGTTTGTGAAATGCCAAAGGCAAAATACGTCGTATTTTTGTAGTCTATGAAATTCCAACGTGTCCATGGAAACTGGCTTTCGACAGACTTTTACGGGGTATTATTGGCGAAATACGAGTGCGAATACTAATTGGGGTAACATGTGTTAATAGTTTCTGATGAAGAAAAATCGTGTTGTGACAAAAGGATTCACATCAATCACTCACTCAATACGACGTGTTGCAACACAAATGTGTTTTGACTGGTTTGGAATCAAATAGAATGTAAAGATTTCATACATTTACGCGAACACTACACATTTCAATGACATTAATTTTAAGGATTTAGTCGCGTTTAATTATACTATTAATAACCCGACGTTTCGCGCGCTTTACAGCAACCATGGTCACAGGTGGACTGAGGTGACAGATGTCCTGATGCCATAATTAACCCGGAGTACCTTCGGCTTTTAATTGTTGTTTTTGGTCCGATCTACGCAGAAAGAGCTAACTGTATCTTGAAGTCTTGCAGTGGTATGATTGGATTTTTGATTTAATTTTATTAATTATGTAAATAGTATAATTAAACGCGATAAAATCCGTAAAATTAGTTTCGTTCAAAGTTCAGTTTTGTAATCCTCACAACTTTTACTTTAGTAATCCAAGAGTACGTAGTTGAACTCTGATATCATAATTCATACATACAGTTACACGTTTTTCCCATTGGGTTAGGAAAAGACCACATCATCGCAATTTTGGTTCAAGCTTAAATTATGGCTCCCCATTGCGTTCCCACGAGTAGCTAAGGAAGTTTTTGTTCACCTGAACAGAGCCCTTAATGCCCCAGAGCATTTTAATTTTCAAAATGGCTGTTATTGGGAGGAAACAAAAAAAACTGCAATGTCTACAAAAAATGAATATTTATACTTTTATTACGGTTACAACATAAGTTAAACGTACATACATACATAAGATCACGATTGTATCCCATAAGGGGTAGTCAGAGACTGGGCACTCACTGCAAAAACAGATGACTGCAACAATCCACGTTTCACCGAAACAATGTAACGCACTTGGTGTGATAGGTGGTGAGCCCATCACCACCATGCGCTGTTGGGTGCACAGTGCATTTTAATTCCTTACTCGCCTTTTACGACATCCATTGGATGAGATGGAGTGGTAGTATTCTTTTAACAAGCCGCTACCATACAGCTTTAAGTTAAACATTGCTTAAATAAACGCATTATAACGGAGGCTAGGGAGTAGGAACAGATATCAAATTCCCACAAATTTCATAAGAATTACTTAACGTCAAGCGTTACCTTTTGTATGTACGTTCAAATGGTAACAGCTGTCGTCGTCGTTGCCCCCTCACTTGTTTTTGGTTAGGTTAGGTAGTTATGGTAGGTTATCCAATGTAAGGGGTATACAATTTAACCTCTTCAAAATGAAGCCTTATAACCCTCTCCAACGACTTACCGACGCAGTCTCTGATTTTCACTTAAATGCAATTCTTATAAAAACTACTCAATATTTTCCTAATATTGTATTTTTCTTATTTAACACATTATTAACTCTACTTCTAAATAAAACTAATTTTGTCGGATTTTGTCGCGTTTTATTTTGAACTATTTATAACCCTACCCGACTTCAAGACACGGTTATCTCTTTCTGCGTAGGCCAGACCAAAAATAATAATTAAAAGCTGAAGGTACTCCGGGTTAACTATGATATGACATCTGTCACCTCAGTCCTCCCGTGACCAAGGATAAAGCGATCGAAACATCGGGTTATAAATAGTTCAAAATTAAAAGCGATAAACTCCGTCAAAATCAGTTTTATATAGAAGTGTAGTATTCGCGTATGTATAAGAAATCATATTATAAACTCTAGTTTAAACAAGCTCATTAATTAATACTCGTATAGTCTTCCTGTAAGGTTACACGTGCACAACAGTGCAGTTTAATCTAGTTCATTTTGTTACAATGGTCTTTTCCATCAAAGCCACAAGCAATTTCCTTCCTTCATAGCGCTTGTAATACAAAGGACATCATGGACATGATAATGAACTCTATCTTGTTTATGACATTGTGTATATTATCAAAGCAAACACGTCAAAGTAACCTGAGAGAAAATGAATTGAACTAATGCAAAGTTATTTCTGTTGTTATTATGCCCGTAGATATAAGTTAGTTGAAATAAAATATTTAAAGTAGGATATAATGAAACGAAGTTTATACGTTTATCGCCGTATATTCTTATACAATTAGGTATTATACGGTCATCCTTTAGTCCTGCAGTATAATACCATTCTGTCACTATACTGCCCGAAGCAACGCAATGGGAAGTAAGAATTATTTGAGTCTTACCGAAATGGCAGCGACGTGGTTCACCGCCCTTCGCGTCTCGTTTCCTGCGGAGGCGAAGTGTATGGCATTACTGTATGTATGTAAGGAATCCAGTTCTAAGCTTAGGAGTACATATGTTAAGAATAATTAAAGATGGAGGAACTTGTTCATGGTAATTTTTCTGTTTGCTTATTATTATAAACTGTTACTGTGTAAACAATGTTACAGCCTACAAATGACCCACTGCTGAGCACTGGCGTCCTCTCAATGCTGAGAGGGTTTTGGAGCCGGGAAGAGTCCGCACGAAATCGTAATTTCGAAATGTACATTGCTCAGACATACAGCATCACGATGTTGTAGTGATAAATCACGTGGTAAATCAGCACTTACAATAACAATTTTATAGGTGCCGGCATCGGGGATCGAAATCTGATCCCCCGTGTACTATGGAATATGAGGAATATAACGTTATACACATAATATAATTAAAAAAAATACAAACTATACATTATAATTATATGTTCTTTACATTTATACGTTAATATTCTATACATTATATTCTGTTATATCATTATAGATTATACAACACGATTATTTGTTTTTTTTTCTTTCTTGTGTAATTTTAGGTTTGAAATGTAGCATATCAATGTAGTGTTTGCTTTTAGATTTATGTGACGCTCATACGAAATGCGACAATATCGATGGCAGGCTAATCAGAACACCACCAGACCCGGAAACCGAAGATTTTCTTTTTGCATAAATGTTCGCCCCAGCTGGGATTCGAACCAACAATCAGTAGCGTAGTCAGGTACGCTTCAATAGTAGTGAAATGAAATTATTCTGTGTCGTAAGAATTTCGTTTGTAAGAACGTCATTTTTTTACAAACTACCGCCGTTTTTAATGGGGTTCCTCTCTATAATTCAGTTCCTCTGTGTAGTTGACTATTTACGGGCCGAAGAAAATGATGAGGATGAAATAAGATAGAAGATGGGTCGGACCCACCAAAAAGTATTGGTATATGACTCTGGACTTTCCAGGAGTAACTATTTTTTTTTATTTTATTATGTAGCGCTGCACTAGCAGTGTCTATTCTTTAATCTATCTCTAGAATCGTAATAATTTATACCGACTTTCACGCAGCAACTCCAAACACGTTTACGCGAATCACAACTTCACCAAATTTATATTGGACCAACCCTAAGGTTTTTGATAATATATTTTATTAGCAAAGGTGTCTGCAAATAAAAGATATTATCAAAATAGGTCCACGTGGTTAGGAGTTATCGTAAAAACAATCCGGCGAACTGAGAACCTGCATTTTAAAGTACACAGTCAGGCCTTTTTCCCATTGGGGTAGGCAGAGACCGCATCTTTCCACTTGCTACGATCCTGACACACATATTTCGCTTCTTTAGCGTTTTCATACACCCTCGTCGGTTGCGGGTTATTTTAACGTGACCTTCCCTCAAAAGTCAGTGCTGATTTACCATATGCTCGAAGGAGAATGTAAATAAATGTATCCGAGAAATCCTATTTATATTAAATGTATGCTTATTATACACGGGGCACATTAAAAATATTGATGTAAAATGGTGTTACATTTAAAAGATAAAAAGTTTTCTGTATAGATGTTCACCTAGCCCATTACAGCTACGGCGGTAATTAGCAAACTTCTTGGAGTACGGAATTTTCATCCAGAAAGATGTTTCGAAAATTTAGCAGTAGAAAAAGATTGTACCAAACTTTTTTAAACTTCGAGTTGGACGTCAGCTTCTAGAATAACGTATCAGGTCAACGGAAAACTAAATTAGTATTTCTGATGTAAATTCTCCGCCGTCTACATGTCGTTCCTAAAGATTGGATATAATTGTATCACTGAAAGCGGCGATAGGCGTTATATTTAAAATAAACTTATTGATGGTAGGATTCCTAAGCAGGAATCATCTAGTACAATACTGCTTTATTATAATAATAATAATAATATTTGTTTATTTTCCCACAACTAGATTGTACATAACTTAAGACACGATATAAATGTGCGGGGGACTGGTGTCCAAACTAGGAAAAAAACCTGTAATATGGATCACCAGCCCTCCACCCCAAGGATCAATACAATCTCTCTATATGGTAATATTATATACAAAAGGTTTTAATTGTTAGATCGGGTGTGTGTGTGTGTTTGTTTGTTTGTATGTGTGTATGTGTGTGCATGTTTGTATGCGTGCGAGTGTGTGTATTCGTTTGCCCTACGTCAGCGACTTGGGATCAGTTATTAGATTCAAAGGATTCTAAGAACACAAACCAATACAATGATTTTTATTTGTTTATAATTAGTTACCTAATTATTGATATTAAGTAATTTTTCTGTTTTTTTCGTAATCCAGCGTCTCCCACCATTTGGAGACATTTCTTATTACATACTATATATTGACATATTGCCCAAACATTACTGTGTTTCGGTTTGAAGGGCACTGATAGCTAGCGTAATCACTGGGCATATGTTACTTGAGAACTGATGTCACGGGATGATAAGCGCCGCGTAGTGCCACACAGAAATCTTCTGCGTGACACAGCATTTGTTATGGGCAGACGTTGCACTTCCCATCAGGTGAACGTTGCGCTAGTTTCTTCACATTATCAAATAAAAAAAATCTCCCTGATGAGGTATTGGTCAGTAAGTTTAAGCTGCCGAATTACCACCTGCTTGTCGGTGAATCAAAAGCTGAACCATGAAGAAACCCGAACTTAGAAATAAAAAAATGTCAATTCGTGAAGTTCTTCCGCTCTGGAGCAGCGTCGTACACTTTCTAGGCTCCAAAACCTTTGTCTGTTTACTATAAAGAAAAATTAGAAGTTCTTATACGCGAGAGTTTTACTTTACACACGGTTTTAGTCGCATTTTTAAGAAATAGAATAGAAAGTACTGAACAAAAGAGTTTATTTAGTATCTTATTGTAAATTGTTTTCCAATATAGATGTCATCGAAACAAAGGGGATTCATATTATTTTCATTGGATTACAAAGCTCTGCAAAGACTGGTGTTAGGATTCCCATACAGGAATCCGTCTAGGTAGGTACCACCCCAGGGCCAGTTATTCTGCCGGGAAGCAGTAGTGTGCAAACTTTGTGTTGTTTGTTATGTTTCGGTTTGAAGGGCACTGAGAGCTAGTGTAATCACTGGGCGTATGAGACATAGAACTGATGACTCGGGGTGGCGAGCGCATTGTGGTGTCACACTGTTCTGGGTGACACAGGATTTGTTATGGGCAGACGTTGCACTTACCATCAGGTGAACGTTTTGCTCGTTACGTCACTTCATACAAATAAAAAAAATCCATAGTAATGATGTTCTCCTAGCTGATTTCGACCACGGCGACAACTTCCGAATACTGTCGAGAGCTATCAACTGCGCAGGAGATATTATTGTGCCACAAGTGTACGCGCAAACACAGAGGCACTCACTAGTCCCAACCTACCCGCGCCCGATGTAACGGTGATGCGATAAGATCGGAGGAAGGCTAGGATGCGGTGTCAGAAACACGGGGACAATCAAAACACAACCAGACCCGAAAACCAACAATTTGTGTTTAAGCACAAATGTTGGCTTCGGCTGGGATTTGAACCCAGGACCCGCGGCTTAGAAGTCAGGTACTATGACCACTAGGCCACGCGGCCATAGTAATATTATAAATACGAATGTAACTCTCTCTGTCCCTCTCTCTGTTTGTGTCCTTTTCACGGATCTTGACAAAATTTGGCACAGTGATAGCTTGCATCCTGGAAATGGAGATAGGATATTTTTATCACGACGATTTAAAAATATGTATCCATGCGGACGAAGTCGCGGGCATCAGCTAGATGATAATAAAACACAAAAATGATAAAAAATATGGGTGTGAAAGCATAAAAGCATGAAAGCATGAAACAACATTTACTTACCACATTAGAGTACAAGGGGCGATAATCAATTAGAACGGGCTGCTAAATTCCCCATTATTTAAGAAATCTTCGTTGCTCTGTGGTTGAGGTATCTTCATACATACATACATACATACATACAAAAGACCACGACTGTATCCCATAAGGGGTAGTCAGAGACTGGGCACTCACTGCAAAAGCAGATGACTGCCACAATCCACGTTTCAACAAAACAATATAATTCACTTGGTGTGATAGGTGGTGAGCCCATCGCCACCATGCGCTATTGGGTGCACGGTGCAGTTTTATTCCTTACTCGCCTTTTACGAGATCCATTGGATGAGATGGAGTGGTAGTATTCTTTAAACGAGCCGCCACCACACAGCCAACGGTATCTTCATTTGCTTATCGATTATGGATTTAAAACCAAATGTAAATTAATAGTGCATTTGTTGTAAGTTGATTCTCAAGACATGATCATCGTCATCATTTCAGCCTATCACTAGTCCACTGCTGACTATAAGCCTCCTCTAGGAGGCCTCTATGAGGGATAAAGTTAAAAATCTATTTACAACTTATCCGAATTAGCGCCTCAGTAATCTCTATATAACTTTGTAGAAAATATATATTAGGAAAAGTATTTTAAAATTAATTCGTTAATAGCTGCACCCCGCGGAAATCACCCGCACGTACCAAAAAGAAAGAAAGACAAAATCATTTATTTGCTAGAAACGGACGTACATAAAAGAAAGACAAAATCATTTATTTGCTAGAAACGGACGTACATAAAAGAAAGACAAAATCATTTATTTGCATTTGAGACTTAAGAACTGATGTCTCAGCGTGACGGGCGCAATGTGGTGTCACACAGTAATATTCTGGGTGACACAGAATTTGTTGTGGGCGGACGTTGCACTTACCATCAGGTGAACGTTTCGCTCGTTTCGTCACTTTATACAATAAAAAAAAATACAAAAAAGTAATATAGCGCCTCATACGCATACTCATCTCGCGAAACAAAACATGTCTCTATAAAAACATGTCTATACAGCGAGCGACGACTAAAACGGCTCGATTTTTTGTTTTATTTCCGTATATTATAATTCCGTATGTTACATACAGTTTACAGTTTATTTCATATCGGAATTTAATTAGAGATGAGCTTTAAGCTTTTATTCTGTCCTAGTGGTAGTAATATTTTACATTAGGTAATATCGTTTTCAATTTAAAGAGTCCAGATAATTGCTTTTGTACCAATTCCTTTATAACGCGAGCGCTATTCAAGCAAGGAAATTGCTTGTGCCTTGAACGTTAATCACATCCAAGAGTGACTTAATTTAAATTTTTATTTATTAAATTATGAATGCGTCTTGTTAGCTTGACTTGAGATTTATAAAATTAATTAAAAGAGCTATGTTATGGTCTTTAGGTCCCCAGCCCCGTCGCGCCTCGTTTATTTTTTATCATTGAGATTTTTTACGACCACATTGCCTAGTGGTCAGAGTACCTGACTCCTAAGCCGCGGGTCCTGGGTTCGAATCCCAGCCGGAGCCAACATTTGTGCTTAAACAGAAATTGTTGGTTTTCGGGTCTGGTTGTGTTGTGATTGTCGCCGTGTTTCTGACACTGCATCCTAGCCTAACTCCGATCTTATCGCTACAGCGTTACATCGGGCGCGGTTAGGTTGGGACGAGTGAATGCCTCCGTTTTTGCGCGTACACTTGTAAACTATCTCCTGCGCAGTTGATTGCTCTCGACAGTATTCGGAATCGGCTAGGAGAAAATCATCGTCATTATTGAGATTTTTAGACACAAATTCGCGCGCTCGGGTTTTACGTGGTCTCACAAGTCAGTTCATTATTGGTTCAGTGATCATGAAACATATTGTTCGTAGGACGAAAAAATACATTATAAATGAAACGGTCCAAACCAATTACATCAATAACACCACTTAATCACTCTTTTCGCTCGCAGAACTTCATACATTCCGTCAATATTATCGACCATTCGTCCGCAAACAGGTCACACTCAGGGCTTGTGTCCAGGAGAGCGTTGAGGACGCGAGGCATGGCCGAGTTACACGCGACGGTGCACGCCCCCGGGGCGGCAGACAGTTCGCGTTTACGGATGTAATTATTTGCCAGGAATAATCGGCACAGCATGGCACAGCCCGACACTTTTACTGGTAGGATTTCTTTGCAGGAATCCGTCTAGGTAGGTCCACCCAGGGCCACTTGTTCTGTCGTGAAACGGTAGTATACAAACATTGTTGTGTTTCGGTTTGAAGGGCACTGAGTTGCTCACCGTGTTTCCGATTAGTTGTAACTGAGGGAGCCAAAGGAAAATTTGTTGGGATATATTTAAATGTGGATAAAGTCTATCAATGCGCTTGTGGAGGTATCTTAAAAAACGTTTTTGAACAATTTCCAAAAGGAGCTTGTACGTACTTTCGTAGGGATTCCAAATACAGGAACAAGGTGTTAGTAAGTGCGAGTCCTAACTGTCGATTGTATAAACGTAGCAGACAATGTGTGAAATTTTTTTTATTATACAAAGTGACGAAACGAGCAAAACGTTCACCTAATTGTAAGTGCAACGTCCGCCAACAACAAATGCTGTGTCACTCAGAATATTACTGTGTGACACCGCACTGCGCCCGTCGCCCTGAGACATCAGTTCTTAAGTCTCAAATGCCCAGTGATTACGCTAGCTCACAGTGCCCTTCAAACCGAAACACAGTAATGTTTGCACACTACTGCTTCACGGCAGAATAACTGGCCCTGGGGTGGTACCTACCTAGACGGATTCCTGCATAGGAATCCTACCACCAGTAAATTTTGTCCAGGTTAAACTCTTTGCATACAAAGTTTTAAGTAGTCCGCGTGAAGTATATATTGGATATGATTATAAGCAAGCAATTTGGCCGTGTGGTAGCGGCTTAAGAGAATCTACCACCCCATCTCGTTCCGTGGGTGTCGTAAAAGTCGACAGAGGGAAAATTAAAAGCAGAAGACGGGCAGCAGCATCTTCCTGGAACACCATAATAAATAAACTGCGGTTGCCAACCCGCCTGCCAAGCGTGGCAACTATGGCAAAATCCCCCCAAAATGAGAGCTACAAACTTTTGTTGCACTCTATGGGGGAGGCCTATGTTCAGCAGTGGACTAATGGTAGGCTGAAATGGTGGATGGTGGTGGATCATAAGCTAGAACAGCACCTTGAATCGATCCCGGAGGGCAATGGCTGCGAGTTTAACAAAACTGACTTGTGATCGTCACTTTAACCCGGTCTCGATTAATCGTGATTTAATGACGATCCCTACAAAGAAATGAGCAATGGCGAATATAAAACTAGACACCCCACCGTTTTATACATATTAAAATATTTTCAATTCTTTTTTGACAATAATAGATGCAGGAAACCGTGTAGGTAGGTACTACCCAAAATTCATAGTTATTTTTAATGGACTTCAAAAACAGGCGGAGGGTCTCACATCGTCGGAATATTGTTATATGTAAATACATACATACATAAGATCACGACTGTATCCCATAAGGGGTAGTCAGAGACTGGGCACTCACTGCAATAACAGATGACTGCTACAATCCACGTTTCATCCAAAACAATATAATGCACTTGGTGTGATAGGTGGTGAGCCCATCGCCATCATGCGCTGTTGTTTAATTCCTTACTCGCCTTTTACGAGATCCATTGGATGAGATGGAGTGGTAGTATTATTTTATCGAGCCGCCACCACTTTTTTATGTATGTACAGCGATAATTGTGTAACACGTGGACCGATATCGATAAATATTTTTTTTAGAAAGTGGGTTATATTTATTCAAAATATAACCATCCATAAAGTAATTTAGTGAAGTTCTGATGATGGAATTCTTGAGAACATAATCAACGTATTAAATTCGCATAAGCATGTTTGGAGCCGTTGCATAGAAGTCGTTGTTTTGATTGAATAATTACTTTTTACGTCTTTACTTATAAAACTCCCCTATTCTATCCAGCATCCGATCAAGCTGAAGGCAGTTAGGCTAACACCATTAACATCACCGAAATTGTATATTCTTATATATTAAGTTCTAAGTTCAACAGTGGACTGTGATATAGATGATATATTAAATGTCTTTTTTATTAAGAGACTTAACATTAATGTCTGTTAAGTTAAGAGACAATATAGAATTTGACGTTCGTAAGAGTTTTAAGCAAGCCTAAAATGAATAAATTAATTTTGACTTTCACTTTGACTATCCGGCATACCGTTTTACTAAATTTATGAAGGATAAAAATTCCCAGGATTACTTTTCTGGACGACGTAGTTCACATATGATGATTATCTCTTGGTCGTTTTCAATTAATTACATTATCGCTTAGGTTAGAAACCGATAGCACCGTTCACCGTGGTATCTGAGGAGCCGTGGTAGCTCAGGGGCTAGGCGCTCGCTTTATAATTACGCCCGTGACCTGGGATCGATTCCCGGTGCCGGCACCGCTAAAATTGTTAATTGCAATTTTAAGTGCTGAATTACCACGTGCACGTCGGTGAACGAAAACATCATGAGGAAACCTGCATGTCTGAGGAATAAAAAATATTATTTCGAAGACATGTGAAGTCCGCATTGGAGAGGCGTGGCGGATTCTTCTCGGCTCCAAAACCCTCTCAGAAAGGAGAGGAGGCCTGTGCTCAGCAGTGAGACACTTATAGGCTGTTAATTTACTTTTTTTACTTTTAAGTTAGAAGCGACCAACCGATATAAGATAGCAGTGTTGAGTATATATTTTCGGAGATATTTACTGTCAGGCTTTTTGGCTTTTACAGCTTCATCGGATACTGTGCTCGCGGACCAGCGGCCCGCGTGCCAGGTATAGTTTGACCCAAACATAAATACGAGTATAAATAAAAATAAAACTATAAAAGTAAAACTCCTAACTAACATTCATAATTTGGGTGTGTTGAGTATTGTGCAACCTCAGAAGCATACGATAAAATCAGCGAATCTGTCGATAGCAATGGAAAAGCATTTCATATGTTGATCATTTTTTGGGCAAGAGATTTGAATTTAGCTCGTACCTAGTTAGACCACGTAACGAAATACTTTTGTTTGTAATAAAAACATAAAATACTTATTCGACTAAGACAGTTTTTAAAACTCTGTTAAATGAAAAAGACGCGCAGCCTCTCTAAGAAATGAGCGGAATCGCAAATGAACTTCGCAGATTAAAAAACTTACAAAGAAGCAAAGAGTTGCGAAATTTCGTAACTGAAATCTTGTACAGAGAAGTCGAATATTGAATGCCATGCTCATAATTACACTAGCTGTCCTTCAAACCGAAACACAGTAATGCTAGCACATTAATGCTTGACGTCAAAATAACTGGCACTACGGTGGTACCTACAAAGACGGATATCCTATCACAATTTATTTTAATTTTATGCGTTCCTATCTCCTATACTCAAGGCCTGTACCTATCTTATTATCGCAAATAGCGTACGGTTAATAATGTACTGTGATGCCAGCTTACCACTGCTGAACGTAGGCCTCCCCTTTGAATTGCCACAAAAGTTTGCAGCTCCAATTTTGGGGGGATTTTGCCATACTTGCCTCGCTAGGCAGTCGGGTTATTAAACGCAGTATTCAGATGTTCCAGAAAGATGCTGCTGCCTATCTTCTTCTTTTTATTTTCCCTCTATCGACTTTACGACACCCACGGGATGAGATGGGGTGGTAGATTATCTTTAGCCGCTACCACACCGCAACCGCTACCACACGGCAACATACGGTTACTACTAACAAATATTTCGAATCATCAGTACCCCACATCTGCTCTTTGAAGGGTAAAAAAATTGCCACTTATTACAATATGTTTATTACCCGGAACAAAATATATTCATATTTATAATTCTTTAAAACTAAGAACGTTCCCTACTTTACACTAACAGAGAACACACCAAAGGGAGACTAAGGGCGGATTTCACCGTTGAAAATAAACCCGATCAGTTCAAGCTAAACGAAGTTTAAGCTTTTAACTGAGTTCAATGCTGCATTTTTCATTTCATCAACATCAAATGAACGCAGTTAAAGTTAAACGCGATTAGTATTCAGAACGCCCAATTTTCGAATTTCAACTCTTTAGACGCGTTTAGGGAGCTGTCATTGTCAATTGCACAACTATGTAAACACAAAATATATTTCTAATTTGTATTGTTCATTGCCTGCATACCTATGTGACTGTATATAAAAACAGGCTGTTCGATATCGCGACATCGATATTTCATGTAAACTTCGTTTTTCTAAACGCGATCAAAATGGAGCTAGCCTACCTCAAACAAAAGGGTATAATTCCAGAGGGGAAAAAGTTTCACGATATTTAAAATGACAACAATGACGCATGTAGCGAATGTCCAATATTCAATACAGGTTTATAATATAATTCTAAAAACATGAATTAGAGATATTATAAGA
This sequence comes from Luehdorfia chinensis, assembly GCA_019845155.1. Lineage (NCBI taxonomy): Eukaryota > Metazoa > Arthropoda > Insecta > Lepidoptera > Papilionidae > Luehdorfia > Luehdorfia chinensis. The sequence continues at coordinate 5,164,989 of JAHVAK010000156.1, read as the reverse complement.
TAATATTTCTAATTCATGTTTATTATTTTTTTATAATCATACCAGCGGACCCGACAGACGTTGTCCTGCCCGAACGTTGGCTTGCCTGCTGAGAACGATTTTTCGATATTCCAATTATCGATAAACTATGTACTGTGTATGTGACATTTGTCATTTTACTAGAACTCTATCGCAGCGCCACCCGCGCGCCTGAATCTAAACCATCCAGGGAACCACACAAGCACACACAAAAAAATTCGTCAGTATCGGTCCAGACGTTTTTAGTTTTCTTTCAGAAAGGCAGGACCAAATCGGATCGCACTCCGATCGTCTCCGATCGTCCCGACTTTAGTTTTCCAAAAGGTGACAACCCTGGTCAGTTTGGCAATTCGCTCACAAGTGAAACTATTTGCTGTCAGTTCCAAACGTCCGCTAACAAAGTGAAAACCTCGCATTCCGTTTTGAAATCGGTGCACAATTTTACGGAGAACCCATTTCTCTTTTCTGTAACGAGTTTAAAGCGTTACATTGAAATTGTTACAGGGATATACTAAGATGATGACTTTGTAACGGGTAACATTTCTGTATGTAGACGTGACACTACATTGAAATTGTTACAGGGATATATTAAGATGATGATTTTATAAACTTTAAGACACTGGCAGACTCGTAGCTAGTTTAGATCTATATACGCGAAGTTACAAGTCGATAGTGTCACGTCTACGTACAGAAATGTTACTCCATCTTTCAATGAAATTCATAGAGTAACATTTCTGTATGTAGACGTGACACTGCATTGAAATTTTCACAGGGATATATTTAGATGATGATTTTATAAACTTTAAGACACTGGCAGACTCGTAGCTAGTTTAGATATATATATACGCGAAGTTACAAGTCGATAGTGTCACGTCTACGTACAGAAATGTTACTCCATCTTTCGATGAAATTCATAGAGTAACATTTTTGTATGTAGACGTGACACTACATTGAAATTGTTACAGGGATATATTTAGATGATGACTTTATAAACTTTAAGACACTGGCAGACTCGTAGCTAGTTTAGATCTATATATACGCGAAGTTACAAGTCGATAGTGTCACTTCTACGTACAAAAATGTTACTCCATCTTTCGATGAAATTCATAGAGTAACATTTCTGTATGTAGACGTGACACTACATTGAAATTGTTACAGGGATATATTTAGATGATGACTTTATAAACTTTAAGACACTGGCAGACTCGTAGCTAGTTTAGATCTATATATACGCGAAGTTACAAGTCGATAGTGTCACGTCTACGTACAGAAATGTTACTCCATCTTTCGATGAAATTCATAGCGTAACATTTCAGTACGTAGACGTGACACTACATTGAAATTGTTACAGGGATATGTTTAGATGATGACTTTATAAACTTTAAGACACTGGCAGACTTGTAGCTAGTTTAGATCTACATATACGCGAAGCTAAAACTTGGTAGCCCATCTTAAGCATAATGCGCGCACGGACGAGTGTCAAATTTGGCATAGTTAAAGCGAGAAAGCTAAAATGTATATAATGTTGCCCTGCGGTTTCACTTGCGTAAAAAAGTCGACCCCGAACGATGTTATATGCTGCCCTATTTGAATCGGATTTTGGGGTTTTCATTTTTTTGCGCGGTACCCTAATTAATTTTCTAAAATGAAAGTAGCCTGAATTACTCGCTATAATATCAGCTATCTGTCAGTGAAAGTTCCGTCAAAACAGCCGTTTCAGAGATTAGCCGAAAGAAAACAAAACAAAAAATTTCAAAAATTGGTTTTATCTTGTAAGTGCCGTATATACTATTACTATTACTACAAACAGACACTTCAATTTTATTTATTTGTATAGATGTGTTACAAATACTTTAAATTAAATAAAATAAAACATTGATTATAAACTGTGTGTCGTGATTGTCGGCGTGTTTATGGCATTGAATCCTAGCTTATATTATAGCATGACGTAACATAGGACGCGGGTAGGTTGGGATGAGTGAGTGCATCTGTGTGGATGCGCGTATACTTGTGCACTATAATATCTCCTGCGTAGTTGATAACCTCCGATAGTATTCGGAAGTGTCACTGTTGGACGAAAATTGGTTAGGGGGACATTATTAAATTAGTAAATTTGTAATCGTCGCAGATGAATTCCTAGTATGGGACATTATTATACTGGACAGATGTCATTGACTAATCAACTTGTAATTAATTAACAAGACAATTGATTGGATATCCGGTATATCCAATCAATAGTCTTACGCGTCTTAGTTAACGCGAAAATATTACAACTGGGATTTATTATATATTTCTTGAAGCTTCCTGTAACGGAAGAAAAAGTAAACAAACAGCCTATCAATGTCCCACTGCTTAGCACAGGCCTCCTCACATTTCTGTGAGGGTTTTGGAGCGCGGAATAGTCCGCCGCGCTGCTCCAATCCGGGTTGGCCGACTTCACATGTCTACGAAGAAATATTTTTTATTTCTCAGACATGCAGGCTTCCTCACGATGTTTTCCTTCACCGCTGAGCACGTGGTAAATCAGCACTCCAATTTACTCGCGTACTATGAAATTAAAAGCGAGCGCCCGGCCCCTGAGCTGCCACGGCTATAATAAGCTATACTATCTCTATATTATTATAAGCTTACTGTCATTTCGAATAATTATTAATAAACTTTGTGCATTCCTAAAATATGTTCCACGTTACATTTAACCTTTATGGATTGAACCTTTAGACAATTTGCGAAAGCTAGGCAGAAAAAAGTGTACAAACTTATTGCTATAGGTATGTATGTGCAATGCAGTGCAGTTATTTTCGTTATATGTGCGTTTGTGAACTCAATGAAATGTTTATTTACAAAACTCTTTAAATAATTACAATTTTGTAACCATTCCTTAATTTACTTTATTTCTAATTGAATTACTCTCAAACATTGCAAGTAAAATAAAACTAATTTTACACGTTCTCGGCGGCCTGCATGTCTGAGGAATATATTACGAGGACACGTGAAGTCCGCTAACCTGCATTGGAGCAGAGTGGCGGGCTCCAAAACCCTCTCAAAAATTATTGAAGGCCTGTGCTCAGCAGTGGGACATTAATGGGATGGGATCACCACCTATCACACAAAGTGCATTACTTATATTGTTTTGGTGAAACGTGGATTGTGGCAGTCATCTGTTTTTGCAGTGAGTGCCCAGTCTCTGACTACCCCTTATGGGATACAGTCGTGATCTTATGTATGTATGTACTTAATGATGCATCTGATTGCGACGGGACAGGTTTATGTTGCCGTTCGCCTGACGTCAATCGAACATTCGAGACCCGCGCGATCTATGGTTATTATCGTACAGCGAGGTAATACGAGTATCACCGGGCCTAGCGCACTCAGCTCCTGTCAAACTTCCTGTTGTGCTGTACCTACTATAGATGCATAGCTTTTTTGACGTTCGAAATTTAAATCTCTTCGGAGTAAGTTTTTTTTATATGTAATTCTTTTGTATTTCTAATGTAGATAATATTATTATACTTTTTATTTAAAAAAAAAAAACCGCTTATATTTTTTATACATTTATCTCTCTAGTGCTCGTCGGCTCGGTTGGCGCAGTGGCTAAGCCCTTGGCTTCTGCGCCGCGGGTCGCGGGTTCGATTCCCGCACGGGACAAATATTTGTATGGCCTACAAATAGTTCCGGGTCTGGGTGTTTGTGCATGTGGAATTTATGTTTGTAAAACGCACACAAGACACGGGATAAATCCTACTGAGGGCATCGTTTTTACAAAAAAAAAAACAAAAAAAAATCTAGATACCGTATTACATTTTTAAATGCTTTGTTATAATTCTTTGTAAATTCTAACAACACGTTTAATTAGTTATTTTCGCCTTTATTATGTTTTCTTGTGGTCTACTTTATATTCGTACTACTTACTATGTTTTTTTTATTTTTTTTATCTTGTAACTCAGTCTGGTTGTTTATAATGGGCGCCTCACTTCAACAATTCGGTATTCCCATTCCGCTGTGTAGAGGTGGTCACAATCGCACGGAATTACCAGAATCTGACTACGATTTCTGGGACTGTCATTTTCCAGGGTCTAACGTTTAAATGACAGGTTAGAGTTAAAAAATTATTTTGTGATACGATACATAACGATATATTTATAAATAAGTTACTGGAACAGATAAAAAACCAAAAAATAAAAGAAATGTAGAGGTAACATTGTAATTTAACAGCCCTACTGTTAAATGTGTTATTTTTAAATACTTTTTTATTGTAAGATGTATAATAATATATAAATAAAATTATCCTGCAAGGAGGCCTACAGATTAAAATACTAAAAAAGGGCAATAATTGTTATGAAATAGATTTGTATCTTGGACATGAATAGAATATAATGTTAAGTCCACAATTTCACCAATTTTTTTTTAAGAAACTTTGTGAAAATTTTGCGCTGCTGAATTTTGATGAATGATCAAGTGAAAGGATATCGACATTTACGAACATATAACAACTACAGAAATAATGAACATCGTGTACGAACTTCAGAAATCTACTATATACTACTACTATCGATTAAAAAAGAGGAAATTGCAACCCCGGACAACGACAAGGAATCAAAGAATACCTGAAGAAAAATGATCGTAATAACGCACTTTAATAGCCAGGTTTTTTTTTAAACTATTCATCAATATATAAAAATGTATAAAGTATAAGTTAAACAACTGTGAGATACATAGACCTAGTGATAAAAATTATCTTAAATTATTTTAATTGATTATTGTAGAAGAAAATATTTTTATAGTTTTCTCTGGATTAAAAAAAAACCAATTTCTTAAAGAGTAATATTTTATAGATTAGCTTAACTTTTACAATGTATACCTATTAAGTGTGTAATTTTGCTATACTTTAAACTGCATACATACATACAGTCACGCCTTTTTCCCATGTAAGGGGTAGGCAGAGGACACACACGTAACCCACTTTTTGCCCCCTTGGGAAACGAGACGTGACGGGTGGCGAACCACGTCGCCGCCATTTTGGTATGAGTCAAAAAATCTTACTCCCCATTGCGTTCCCACGAGTAGTATGGTGACAGCATTGGATATTATTGTGTTGTTTTGCATAAATAAAGGCTGTCCGTATAATACCTTAGTCGCCTCTTGCGACATCTCGATAGGAAAGAGGTAGGTGCTCTTGTACTCTACCGGACACCTAACGGCTAAAACTTACAAGTATAAAAAATAAATAAAATATGTCAAATATTATATAAGGTACCGTGTGGTAGCGGCATAAGAGAATCTACCACCCCATCTCGTCCCGTGGGTGTCGTAAAAGTCGGCAGAGGGAAATTTAAAACCAGTAGATGGGCAGCAGCGTCTTCCTGGAACATCAAAACAAACAAACTACGGTTGCCAACCCGCCTGCCAAGCGTGGCAACTATGGCAAAATCCCCACCAATGAGAGTTACAAAACGGCCCCAAGTCTCCGGCGGCCATGCTATTCCTGGCTACGGTAGCAGTCATGGTAACGGCGGGGCAGGTGGTGCGAAGAATCTCCGGAGGAGGAGATCTTGCTACCACCCACGACGACTGGACCTGGCAACGCACGCACGCTGAGGACCGACGAGAGGATCCTGGAGTTGGAAGAAGAGGTGAACAAGTTACGATGGGATGTTATAGGGTTATCTGAAGTCCGAAGACAGGGGGAGGACACGATAATCCTCAAATCTGGTAACTCGTTCTACCACCGGGATGGCGACCATCTGTCCCAAGGAGGTGTCGGGCTTATCGTCCACAAGTCTCTCATTAACAACGTTGTCAAGATCGGGAGTGTGTCGACTAAGGTTGCGTATCTTATACTCAGAATAACCAAACGGTCATACAGGTATACGCACCTACCTCGGCACACCCTGATGATGAGGTGGAGGTAATGTATAAGGATATCTCAAAAGCCATACATTCCTCCAAAACTCACTACACGGTGTTGATGGGAGATTTTAACGCAAGGCTGGGCATGAAGAAAGACGATGAGCTGGTAGTGGGGCAATTTGGAATAGGGCACCGGAACCAAAGGGGCCAACAGCTGGCCGACTTTATGGAGAAGGAGGGACTCTTTATGATGAACTCCTTTTTCCAAAAGCGGCCCCACAGAAAGTGGACCTGGATGAGCCCGGACGGTTCCACTAAAAATGAGATCGACTTCATCATGACGACCAAACGACAGCTTTTAAATGATGTCTCTGTGATCGCTAGGGTGAAAACTAGCAGTGATCACCGAATGGTAAGAGGCACATTGAACTTGAACGTAAAACTGGAAAGGTCTCGTCTGGTGAACTCCACACTCCGTCCATCACGTGCCCTTATACAAAACCCCGAGAGCTACTAGTTCCAATTGCATAATCGCTTTCAGTGCCTAGATGATTGCGTTACAGTGAACGATTTGAACGAGAGGCCCGTTGAAACTGTCCAGGCGGTGGGGGCAAAGTTTTGCAAGACCCGCCCCAAAAACAAGATCCAGAAGCTCTCCGATCACACTCTTAGTCTCATGGAGGCCAGGCGTGAAATGAAGCTACAGTCCTCAACTGACGCGTCAGCATATCGGCAACTTAACAGACAGATCTCCCAATGTGTGCGGCGAGACCTACCCAACTTCAATACACTTCGTATTGAAGAAGCGCTAGAGCGAAACCAAGGCTCCAAGGTTTTTGCCAGGGATCTGTCTGCCGGGAAGAGCCAACTGACAAAGTTGAGGGCCGAGAGCGGTAGCGTCATTTCCGCTGGACCAGAGATTATGAGTGAGATCGAGAGATTCTATGGGCAGCTGTACACATTGTCGTTGGAGCCACATACAAGTGTAAGTTACGACCCAAGAGCCCAACTCGTCCGGCACTATTCCGACGATATCCCGGACGTCAGTCTGACCGAGATTAGTATGGCTACAGCTCAAGAATGGCAAAGGGCCCGGTGAGGACGGAATTACAGCGGAGCTTCTGAAAGCGCGTGGAAAACCGGTACTTTTAGTCCTTCAAAGGCTCTTTAATTCCGTCATTCCCGGCGGCGCTACGCCGGAAGCATGGAGCAGAAGCGTGGTTGTCCTGTTCTTCCAGAAGGGCGATAACGCCTTCTTCAAGAACTATAGACCGATATCGCTTCTGAACCGCGTCTATGTGCTGTTTTCGAGAGTCATTACGAATCGTCTCGCAAGCAGACTCGACGACTTTAGTACCATAGACCACATACATACCCTTCGCCAGATTGTACAAAAGACCGAAGAGTACAATCTCCCGCTATGTCTGGCGTATGTGGACTATGAAAAAGCCTTTGATTCCGTCGAAACTTGGGCGGTGCTACAGTCACTGCAGCGGTGCCGAACTGACTGTCGGTATATCGAAGTGCTGCAGTGTTTGTACAATAAGGCTACGATGGCTATCCGAGTACAGAACCAGAGTACGAAACCGATCCAATTGCAGAAAGGTGTAAGACATGGCGATGTAATATCCCCGAAACTCTTCACCGCTGCATTGGAAGATGTCTTCAAGCTACTGAACTGGAAAGGATACGGCATTAACATCAATGGCGAATACATCACTCACCTTCAATTTGCCGACGACATAGTCATAATGGCAGAATCGCTTGAGGAGCTTGGCACTATGCTCAATGACCTCAATAGTGTCTCCCAACGGGTAGGTCTTAAGATGAACATGGACAAGACCGAAGATCATGTCTAACGTCCATGTCACACCTATACCGGTTGTTGTTGGGAACACTACGCTCGAAGTTTTTGACGAATATGTATACCTAGGACAGATTGTCCGACTAGGTAGGTCAAACTTCGACCAAGAGGTCAATCGACGGATCCAACTCGGCTGGGCAGCGTCCGGGAAACAACGTCACATCTTCTCGTCGAGTATACCTCAATGTCTCAAAAGCAAAGTTTACAACCAGTGCGTGTTGCCAGTGATGACATACGGAACCGAGACGTGGTCCTTCACTGCGGGCCGCTTGAGGAAGCTCAGAGTCGCTCAGCGAGCAATGGAAGGAGCTATGCTCGGAGTTTCTCTGACTGATAAAATCCGTAAAGATGATATCCGCAGCAGAACTAAAGTAACCGACATAGCACTAAGGATTAGCAAGATGAAGTGGCAATGGGCCGGCCATATAGCTCGTAGAACCGATAACCGATGGGGAAGAAAAGTTATAGAGTGGCATCCTCGTACCGGCAAACGCAGTGTAGGCCGCCCCCCCACTAGATGGAGCGACGACCTGCGCGATTTTGCGGGAAGTCGATGGATGCAGGTAGCTCAGGACCGTGTTTTGTGGCACTCTATGGGGGAGGCCTATGTTCAACAGTGGACTAAGATAGGCTGAAATGATGATGATGATGATGATTATATAAGGTTGGCGAAAAAGTTTCTTCTTTTTTTATATGACAACTCAAGACCCATTTTTCCAAAGTTTGTTTACATTTAATTACAGTATAGAGGTGCAGTGTTTTGTGACAATCTATGGGGGAGGCCTATGTTCAACAGTGGACTATAATCGGCTTAAATGATGATGATGATGATATTGGTGCCATTTTGTTCGATGACTTTTTGCCATCTTGAAGGTAGTGGACGTGATCCAGTTGCTGAAGAAATTTTGGGACTTCTGAGCAAAAAAAATACGACAAGCAGTTTTGGCAGTCCTCTCTTGATGTTAACCTTTTTCACACGTTCTTGTCGTACGTGATCCACTTTTCATCATCAGCTATACATATATATATATATTCTAGAAAATAGTTTCATAGTTAAGGTTGATTATGTACATGTAAAGTCCTCTTTAAATTATTCGAATCGGAACTATCGTTTAGAAATTACCACGGGTATAAAAATGCTAAAAGTAATAAAAATGCCGCGGTGTGAGCGGAACAGCCCTACGCTCGCCCGCGCTACGCGCGAATAGACTCATGACTATTAATTACTTACCTACTCATATTGTTTTTGGTAAACTAGAAACAATGGAACAGTGGTTTTTAATTTTAATTATATATTCTTTTTATTTAAAACGAACGCCGCGCCGCCGCCCGGCTTCATTCAACTTGGGCATCATCGAGGAGCGCGGCACCCTTTGCTCAACGGTCGAGAGCGGTCGTTTTATTTTGCTACCACAACATCAAATATTGGCTATATTAGGAAAGTAAGGAATTGTGGTTGTTCTATTTGTCCAAATAAAGTACTAATTTATCTTTCTAATATCTATCTACCCGTGCGAAGCCGGCGCGGATCGCTAGTGTTTAAATGAAATTGTTACTTATTGTCTCTGAGCTCAACCCTTTAAATCTGTATCTTTTTTTTTATTGCATAAAGTGACGAAACGAGCAAAACGTTCACCTGATAGCAAGTGTAACGTCTGTCCATATCAACTGCTGTATCACCCAGACCAATTCTGTGTGACACCACACTGCGCCCGTCACCCTGAGACATGAGTTCTTTAGTCTCATATGCCCAGTGATCACGCTAGCTCTCAGTGCCCTTCAAACCGAAACACTGTAATGTTTGCACACTACTGCTTCACGGCAGAATCTGGCCCTGGGGTGGTTCCTACCTAGACGGAATCCTGCATAGGAATCCTACCACCAGTAAAACCATTTAATTTCGAGTCTTCTTTTTAGTGATTTTCTTTCTATTGTATATTAATAGCGGCGGTGTATATACATTCGGCGGCCGTCTGTCGTAGAGTCTATGACGCTCGATGACGCCACTTTTTGGGGCGAAACACGTGTCGTGTTCTCGACTTCAGTGGTGTATGTTACATAGTAGTAGTATTTTAGTGGTTGGTGGAGGGTATCTGGTGGCGGTGTTGGTTTGCCTGTGCACGCTACTGAGGGAGGGCGGGGCTCTTTAAAAAACTAGGTGATGTACACCATTTTTATATTTTGGATGCGTTAGCAAATTAACTTACTTTCCTTCATTATTGGGATCATTTATTGCATCTACTATTTTTATCTGTATCTCTAAGTATCTGTATGTGTCTGATAAATGTCATTATATTAAAAAGACGGCATTATACAGAAAATACACACGCAGTTTTTGTTCTCAAAATATCGAACATTCGATTCTAGCTAAAAGTTATTTAGAATCTATTATAAGCAATACTTTGCGATCATGTATTCACTTTGAGTCTCGCTGTTTGATTATTCAGTCCGACCAGTGCAGTACTTATGCGACTGGCTAATAATTAATTAATTTTGAGCCACTTTTAGCGAGCTTTCTCGCAGCTTCGGCAGTCTGTCAGGTTCTTTTCTTTTCTTTACAATATTCGACACGAAATTGTTAATTGCAATTTTAAGTGCTGATTTACCACGTGCTCGGCGGTGAAGGAAAACATCGTGAGGAAACCTGCATGTCTGAGAAATAAAAAATATTTCGAAGACATGTGAAGTCCGCCAACCCGCATTGGAGCAGCGTGGCGGATTCTTCCTAGCTCCAAAACCCTCTCAGAAATGAGAGGAGGCCTGTGCTCAGTAGTGGGACATTTATAGGCTGAAACTTTACTTTTTTAATTTTATTCGACACGATGCATTGATGCCTTTGGTAACATGCGTGTGGTGTTCGTGCAAATGAAATGTTTACACTTTATGCGCGATTAGTTTTGATCGCGTTCATTCTGGAAAAGCATTGCCGCGATTTTATTCTTGTGGAATAAAAAAATCAAGTACACCTGGAGCCTTCTCAACAGACCGAGCTATTTTCACGTCTAATCCCGCGGGGGTGTGAAAAGTAGACTACGATCTACCGCTCCTTGGTTCTAATCATGAACGGAGCCAATATTTGTGCAAAACACAATATAAGAAAGAAAGAAAGAAAACATTTATTGCGTAAATACGCCACAGACACAAATACATAAAAAAATAGGCACTAGATATACAAGTAAACAATGTATTTACAGATAAACAGAAAGAAAATTAAACAACATCACAAAACTGAACATTTAACAAAACTCGTGTACAAAAATATTATCACGTGTGTCGTGGCGCATTGAGCAAATATATATTTTCGGTGATGTAATTGCTGTTAGCCTTCTCGGCTTTTACAGCTTCATCGGATACTGTGCTCGCGGGCCAGTAGCCCGCGTGCCAGGTTTGGTTTCACCCAAACATAAATAAATAAATAAAAACTCCTACAAAAACCTCGAAATTCGGACTGTGTCGCGTTCGCTGCGTGCTTTCGCGATTTCGAAAATCTTAAACATTTTAAGTCGTCTACTGACCGTCCGAAGGAGGCTGCGCGCGTCCATTCGGACTGTCGACTTGTGTGTCGGTAACTCTGGGCGGTGAGAACCGCCCTGGAACACGGGTGAATCGTGTGTACGCGATGTGATTATTGACTATTGCGCGCCGCTCTCTACGGCGGTCGCGCGTCGTGGTGCGTGTTATATTAAAGCTATTGACTGTGTGTACAGTGTGGCCTGGATCGTGACTGACAGTATCGTGGTCAGGAAGAGCTGAGACGTCCGTGTCGTCTAGCACGTTTCGCGGGCGACGTTTGCGTTCGGTCGCGTTTCTGTTTGGTCGGTAATTTGCTGCTTTAACCACCAGCGGGTTTGAATGAACCGCGGCTTTTCCGAAAAACCGCCGTGATAATTCTCTGAAGTGTTCAGAGATTAAAGGCATTTCACAGTCGCTGTGAAGATCTACATTGCGTGCATTGAGCAAACGGGTCTCACTCAGCATAATGCCGCAGTCGAGACTACAGCGCTGGTTTTCAGTGAGCCCGAGCGGCGAGGGACGTAAGACAATATCTAAGACTTAACTCGCCGTGATCAAACATCGGCAAGAATGACACCGCCGTTTATAATGAGCAAGTGATGTCCTCCTGGCCGACTTTAGTTACAGCGACCACTTCAGAATACTGTCGGAGGCTATCAACTGTGCAGGAGATATTATAGTGCCACATGTGGACGCGCAAACAATGCACTCACTCGTCCTAAACCTCAAGCGCCCGATGTAACGCTGATACGATAAGATTGGAGGTAGGCTGGAATTCCAGAGAGGATATCAGAGACATGGGGACAATCACAACACTACCAGACCCGAAAACCACTACCGCGGCAACTATGGTGCGGCCCCACCAAAGTCGCGGAGGGACAGGGACAGAGGCAACGCAACACATACACTCCCCTTTCCCCGTTCCCTCATTCCAAATTTCCGTGACGAAAGTAAGTCTCGAGTAATTGTATTCTGAGGTCGCAGTATTAGATAATAGTGTAGGTTTATGGTGTTGCTAACAAGGACGGAAGGCTAAAGTCGTAAGGAGTCAGTGGTGTTATTGAAACTTAAACATCGTGACTATTGAAACAAACTGAAAGACAATTTTAAAATACGTTGGTGTACCGTGCAAAGTTGGACTATATTTCCAGCAGCAGTTCCGATATAGGATATTGCAGATGATTTTGTAAGTAACCTTGTTACTAATGTAAGCGGTCAGAGTTTCGGCCGCAGAGACTATCCCAGGTTCGAACAGTATAGTGTATTTTTATTCAATGTACTTAGATTATTGATGTTATACTTATAGGTGGTAGGATTCCTATACAGGAATCAGTCTAGGTAGGTACCACCCCAGGGCCAGTTATTCTGCCGTGAAGCAGTAGTGTGCAAGCATTATTGTGTTTCGGTTTGAAGGGCACTGTGAGCTAGCGTAATCACTGGGCATTTAAGACTTAAGAACTGATGTCTGAGGGTGACGCGCGCAGTGTGGTGAAAAAATAGGCCTATGGTGGGCCTGCCACAATTTAAGAAAACCCTGTATTATAGATATCTTTTTTGTTTATTCAGGTTTTAAATTAGTTGTACTTGTTTTATTCTTTATCTTTATGAAAATAAATTGATCCTGTTCGAATTTTTACTTTTTACTTTATCATAAAATAAATTATAATAGTAGTATTTTAGTTTCATTATTTTAATATTTTAATTGATGAAGTCCTAAAATATACAGTGATTAACAATATCTCCTGTTTATTTTCTACTGGCTATCGCAGAGATCGCAGAAGAACGAAGACATTTTGTGATGGGTTTTGTACTCGTATTACATATTAAACGTTTTTTTTTAAATTTCGCTGATCGCAAAAAAATGCTTCTTTTATTTGGGAATAACCAGCAAGAACCACAGTTCTTTTTATAATTTTTAAGTATTAAAAACATAAATATGTAGCAGTGGCTATCATTCCCAGGAGTTATTTATATTTATGTTGTATTCTTTTATTAGTAGCAAAGTCATTTAATACTGGTAAAGGGACCGGGAACAAACTACAGTAAAACTCCATACGTTTCTATCTTTTCTCGCACAATTAATCTTCCGAAAGGAGAAGTGATTATAAACTATTTTTGCTTACACTATGGTTAGAGTAAAATGTCGAATTGGCAACGTAGCTATCTTTCTCTGTTTACAGTAGCTACCTACGGCAATATGTTTGTTCGCGTATCATAATATGAATTTTATTTCCTGACTTTTAGGTCGCAATTCAATCGGCATTATCGTGTTGTTTCCGAGTAACCGATAATTTCTGAGCCGCACATTTTATTTGGTTATGTTTTGTGTTTTGGTCCGTCGAGTTGATTGACCCAGTGAACTTGCCTAGCGAAATCATACCGTATAAACAGCCTGTGTTAAAATAATTAAAGTAAAAAAAAGTCCTGTGGCTAAACCGTTGTATGTTGATAATATTCAGTATACGAACTACTTATCCAATATCCAGTATGTGGTTTCAGTTATTGTCGTTATGTCGCCATCATTACTGTGTTTCGTTCTGAACGACACTATTAGCACATGGAACTTAATTATTGTTATCAGCAGACGTCGCAGGACGTTGCAGTTGTCACTGATGGTAGGATTCCTATGCAGGAATCCGTCTAGGCAGTTACCACCCCAGGGTCAGTTATTCTGCCGTGAAGCAGTAGTGAGCAAACGTAACTGTGTTTCGGGTTATAGGGCACTGAAAGCTAGCATAACCACTAGGCATATGAGACTTAAGAACTCATGTCACAGGGCGACGGGCGCAGTGTGGTGTCACATAAATGCTCTGGGTGACACAGCATTCGTTATGGACAGACGTTGCACTTACCATCAGGTGAACGATTTGCTCGGTTCGTCACTTTCTTCAATATAAAAGATATGTTAAAATTGTGAAAAGTTATGACTCAAATATGAAATCAAATATAAGATTTGTTTAATATGGTGATATCCAAAAAACATTTCGTATATAAATAATTTTTATTTTATTCGTTTTTTCTGGAAATTTCACAACACTAACAAGTAGACTTGATAAAGTGTACGTAAGATCTTGTCAAATCTATATTGATGCACCAATAGTACGACTTAAGCTTCTTAAAATATATAATGAAAATTCAAGCTTACATTTCAAATGTTGCAATTGAAAAGGAAAACTGTATTGGATTTAATAGGATTTCAAGTAAAAGCTTCTTAACTACATTATATTTGTGGAGCAGTTGCAAAATTGAGACCATTTTTGACCTAAGGCGCATTAGGGAATTAAAAATAATGATCAGGGCTTTCAAATATTAGTGAGACACAATTAGTATTCTATTAGCTAATATTCGATTAGCCTTTTTTGATTCAGTTATCTATACAAATAAATAAAATTGAAGTGTCTGTTTGTAATAACAAAGTAAAAGCGCTTTACTCAATGCTATAAAATTATATACTATACTTACAAGAACAAAACTATTTTAAAAAAAATTGTCTGCCCGTTTGTTCCGGCTAATCTCCGAAACGGCTGCACCGATTTTGACAGGACTTTCACTGACAGGTAGCTGATATTATAGCGGATAACTTAGGTTACCTTAATTTTAGAAAAATAATTAGGGTTCCGTGCAAATAAATTAAAACCCCTAAATCCGATCCAAATATCGCGTCGGTTTTTTAAGCGGGACATAGATTGTAATAATCCAATAGAAAAATAATAAAATATTTTCTTTTATCGCTAACGACGTATTACAAATACGTAATATATATTATGTAGTCCATAATATCTATCAAAGAGCTAGGAAGTAATGATTGCAATAACTTTTAATGTTGAAATTATGTCTCTGCATTTCTCTTTAGAAACCGTCTATGTTCGGTTCTACTTACTACTTATACTGATTGCTAACTATAATAATAGTTCTGGTCGATTTTTGACCAAGGCGACAACTTTCGAATACTGTCTCAAGATATCAGCTGCGCAGGAAATACTAGGATGATTCTCGCAAAGCCACCGCTGCCTATACAGGTGGTTATACAGGGTGGACCTCCTGGCGGCCCGGATTTGACCCCATAGGATTTTTTCCTTTTGGGGATATTTTAAAAGTAAATTTGTATACACGCAAACCAGCGTCTTTTGAGGACTTAAAAGAAAACATATGCAATGAAATGCAAAACATTTCACCGGCCACTTGTCAGGCGGTCATAGAAAATTTCGGGTCCAGGTTACAAGTAGTGCCAAATTAACGTCATTTTAAATGTTAACGCGCTTTTGGTACTAGGGGTCAAAGTACCTGACTTCTACACAGCGGATCATTGGTTCGAATCCCAGCCGGATCCAAAATTTGTTCTAAAACACAAGTTGTTGATTTTCGAGTCTGGTTACTGTCACTCATCACTACCACTCATCTACCTACCCCACCTCAAAAACACAGGTGTGTTTGTGCGCACACATGCGGCACTATAGTAACTCCTGCGCAGTAAATAGCTCCCGACAATATTCGGAAGTGGTCGCTGTGATAGTAATCGGCCAGTAGGACATCATAGTTAACATTGTTTTAAAGTTAAGAAAGTTAATTTACTGATATTACATAGACCACAGATTTGCCGGAATCATAGATAAGGGCATCGCCTACCTAGTAGCTCGACGGCTGTCTGTCGCGGAGTTAATTTGATAATGCCTCGGTTTCAGGTGAAACCCGTGTCGTGTAGTAGACATCAGTGGTGTGTATTGCCTTGACATAGTGTTTTTGTGGTAGAGGGTATCTGGTGGCGGTATTAGTTTTCTTGTGTACGCTATTCTAGGAAGGCGGGCGGCGCTATTCAAAAACTAACTAACGAAAAATACTCACTTAAATCTTAGCAAAATAACCTTCTTCCATTGTTTATAATGGATTTCCGCAAAATAACGCCTGATTCTATATATTAAATAACCCGTGGGAACTATTTGATGTTCCGGAATAAAAAGTATCAAACCTTAGTGTAAGCTATCTCCGACCTTTTTTTTATAGAATAGGTAGGCAAACGAGCAGGTGGCTCACATGGTGGTAAGTAATCACCGCCGCCCATGAACACCACAATACCAGAGGAATAGCAGATTCGTTGCCGGCCTTTGAGAAAAAATGGGCTCTTTTCTTGAAGGTCCCTAAGTCGTATCGATCCGAAAAAACCGCTGACGGCAGCACATTCCATAAAGTGCAAGTGCGTGGCAGAAATTTCCGCGAAACACGCAGTGGTGGAATGACAACCATCAAGGTGGTGACGATGGAATTTGAGGTTATGCCGTAAGGTGCGATGGTGAAATTTAGCGGCTGGAATTAATCAAAACAATTCCTCAGAACACTTCCCGTGGTAGATCCTGTAAAAAATGCAAAGAGATGCAACATCTCTTCGCAAAGCCAGGGGATCAAGCCGATCAGATAGGACATGGTCGTCGACGATTCGAGCCGCTCTTCGTTGAATGCGGTGAAATGGAAGGAGCTGACACTGGGGTGCCCCCGCCCAGAGATGAGAAGAGTACTCCATGTGCGGGGGCACTTGCGCCTTATAAAGTTGCAAGCGGTGGGCCGGCATGAAGTACTGTCACGCTCTACTGAGCACGCCCTAACAAAATTCGGCACAGAGATATATTGCATCCTGGAGACGAAGATACGATACTTTTTAGTTCGGAAAATCAAGGAGTCGCTATTGTATTCTTTTCAAGACCTAAATTCAAGCGGGCGTAGTCGCGGTCTTCCACTAGTTTTTAACAAAATACTGTTTATTTTTAAAATTAATCCAAAATCCTGCACGTGTTAAATGCCTAATATGAACCAGGATTGCTGACTATATATTTAGACTGTTTATTGCTTTGTTTCAATTCCAACAAGTTGTTCATATAACTGCCGATACAGCAAATGACATTGTGCCTGGAATATGATAACTGTGGAAAGTGGATGGCATTATGTATTTGGTATTCAAATCGACCAGACATACTCTTTAAGTTATAAAGTAATAATTAAGATTAATTATAATTTTGTATTAAAGTAATTAATAAAGTAACTATTAAATCTTTTGGTTTTTTTGAATCCTTCGGCTGTAGCTTACGTAATTGGCGCAGTCGGTAGGATACTTCGAAGCAGTGCGCGTTATTTGTCTAGTTTCCACGAATCGGTTCCAGACGAACAAACCCCTGTTAGTACTTTCAAGTGCTTTGTTGAGGTATCTGGAATCTACGAGCAAACGGCCGAAGAAGCACTCAGCAATCAGTGCAGAGAAAGAAAACCGATGTAAGTACTTTGAAAATTTCCTAGAAGTGTTGCTTCCTCTTTCACCATTTTCCATCCAAGAAAAATTGGGAAAGAGTCTGTCTCATCTAGGCAGATTCATATAAATAGCGAGGTTGATAATATTAGGTACACGGAAAACTTAGATTTAAATAGGTTTAAAGAAATCAGTAGAGAAATGGCTTGTGATCCAGACACCATCTATAAGGCGTTTCGCCCGGTCCCAGAGTTTGATGGGAATCCAAATGTCTTGACCAGATTTATAAGAATCTGCGATCAGCTCGTTGTTCAATTTATTAAAAATGATCCAGCTTCCGAGTTCAGTTATTTATGCCTTATAAACGGTATATTAAATAAAATAACGGGCCAGGACCATTAACTCTAACGGCATCCCTGAAAATTGGGCAGGTATAAGAAACGCTTTTATTAACAATTTTGCTGATCAAAGGGATGAAACTGCCCTATATAATGACCTGTCACTGGTCACTCAAGGGAACGACACCCCTCAGGAATTTTATGACAGATGCCAAACCCTTTTCAGCACTATAATGACGTACGTATCACTTCACGAGAATTTAACCACCACCGTGGAAGCAAAGCGCGATTTATATCGAAAGTTAACAATGCAGTCTTACGTACGAGGTCTTAAGGAACCTCTTGGTTGTTCCGTATACGGTGTATGAGACCCATGAGCATGGAAAAGGCTTTGGAATTTGTTCAGGAAGAGTTGAATGTCATGTACCTACAGCAGAGGAATGAGTCCGCCTCTATCAGGCGACATCCATCCACGCAGGCGCATCCGCCACCAAAGGTACCGTCCCTAGTTCATAATTTCGCTAACGGATTTAACTATGGCACTCCTGGGCCAAGCTGGCAGAGGCCTATGCCCTCGCCCGCGCTAGTGCCTCAACAGTCACAGCATTGGCGTCCTGCATTCCAATTTCAACCCCTACAGCGTACGCCCATGCAACCAACTCGTACGCGGTAGATGTTCCGAGCACCCTTACCTAATTATAATTCTCACAACAGCGGATTTAGAATCCCTCCTGGGATGGCACCTCCTCATAATCAAGGACCAAAACCAAAGAGCGGGGTAAGTTATGCCACAGCGAAACCCCTTCTACCTACTATACAAGGTCATGATTGGCGAAAATATGGTAATCCGCCTCCTTCTAATTATTTTAAGACTAGGGAGATGAATTTTAATGAGACAAATGACTACAATGACTATTACTACCCTGACTATTATTACGAACAGCATAATTGTACAGAACCAGACTATGGTAATTATTACGATTACCAGACAGAACAGCTGTACTATTATGACCCCCAAAACGATCCTCAATTCTGTAACGATGAACCGACTAACTCAAATAATGTTGAGTCCGCGCAACTTTCCAATAGCCATAAAGAGCAGGATTTTTCGAAAGGCCGATCTAACAGAGAACTAAAATAGAATTAAATTTACAGTCTAAAAAAGAATTATGCTATATCCAGACATTAAACCCGCCACTTAAATTACTTGTAGACACAGGCGCAAATCAATCATTTATAAGCCCCGAGGCTGCCGATAAATATTTTTCACATGTGCCTAGAACCTACGACCCTTTTGAAGTCACCAATTCGTGTACGATAAGCGCTCATGATCATTCCATAACTATACCACATTTTATGGAATTTGGACACCAAAAAAATATCAAACTATTCATCTACAAATTTCACAACCACTTTGATGGATTGATAGGTCTGGACTTATTAGAGAACTGCAAAATAGATCTTAAAAACAATATTTTGCTAGCTGAGAATGCCAGAATCACATTATCGCGGTATCAATGTAGAAAAACTAATCAGCAGGAAACCATACGTGCTAATTCATCTAGATTAGTCAACATCCCTTTGCATTATCCCGACGGAGATATATATGTATCTAAACAGATTATGTGTAATTGTGTTATTCATGAATGTATTACTCGTGTAAATGACGGGACAGGAATTGTAGAGATTGAAAATTCGACAGACAACGACATAATTATTTCACTTGACCAACGAACGAAAGTAGACGTAAGCAATATCGAGTGCACTCGTACCGAACTAGACCTGACTCGAATAAAAAGCGTTTTACAGAGACTTCGTACTGAACATTTAAACGTCTAAAAGATAAAGCTAATTTGGAGACGATATGTGCGCACTTTTCGGATTTATTTTATATCGAAGGAGAGACTCTAACTTTTACGAACAAAATTAAACACAGTATTAGGACGACTGACGAACTACCTGTCTACACAAAAAGCTATCGATACCCCTTCGTACACCGACAAGAAGTTAGGGATCAGATTACTAAGATGCTGGAACAAGGCATCATACGGCCATCTGACTCTGCTTGGAGTTCACGTATATGGGTAGTTCCAAAGAAAGCGGACGCTTCTGGCAAGGAAAAATGGAGATTAGTTGTAGATTTTCACAAACAGAATGACAAGACCATTAACGATAAATATCCTATACCCAACATAACAGACGTCTTAGATAAACTCGGTAGATGCCAGTACTTTACGACCTTAGACCTTGCATCAGGCTTTTATCAAGTTGAGATGAATCCTGATGACATATCGAAAACTGCCTTTAACATAGAGCATAGGCATTTTGAATTTCTTCGTATGCCCATGGGGCTCAAGAATTCACCATCTACTTTTCAACGGGTGATGGATAACGTTCTTAGAGGACTGCGAAATGAGATCTGCCTCGTTTATCTCGACGATATTATCGTCTTTAGCACATCTTTACAGGAACACATGATAAATCTTGAGAAAGTGTTCATAAGATTGCAGGAATCTAACTTTAAAATTCAGATGAACAAATCCGAATTTTTACAGTTGGAAACTGCTTATCTTGGTCACATAATCAGTAGTGAGGGTATCAAACCCAATCCAGACAAAATTGCAGCTATTCATAAATATCCATTGCCTAAGACCAACGAAGAAATAAAGCAATTTTTGGGACTCTTAGGATACTATAGGAAGTTCATACCTGACTTTGCACGAATAACAAATCCCATGACTAAATGCCTTAAAAAATCTAATAAGATTACACTAGATTCAGATTACGTTAACTATTTTGCGAAATGTAAGAAGTTATTAACTAACGACCCAATTCTACAGTACCCTGACTTTGACAAAGAATTCATTTTGACAACAGACGCCTCCAACGTGGCATTGGGAGCTGTACTTTCCCAAGGACCCATTGCATCTGACAAACCTATTTGTTATGCATCCAGGACATTGAATGACAGTGAACTGAATTATTCCACTATTGAAAACGAGCTTTTAGCTATAGTATGGGCCACTAAGTACTTTAGACCCTATCTATTTGGTCGTAAATTTAAGATTCTGACTGACCACAAGCCCTTGCAGTGGATAATGAATCTTAAGGAGCCAAACTCAAGGCTGACACGATGGAGACTTAAACTTAGTGAGTACAACTACACTATAATCTATAAGAAGGGAAAGTCTAACACTAACGCAGATGCCCTATCACGAGTAGAAATTAATAATGAAGAGATTGAATCATTCCTTTCGGAAATTGATTCACTGGTAGTTCAACATTCGCAAAGACCGAATTCAGGATCTTCAACAGCCACCCCACATACTAGTCTCGAGAATCCTATTCTCGAGATCCCAAAAACTGACGAACCCTTAAATAAATTTCATAGACAGATTTGCTTCACTATAGTAGGAGACATTAAACGACGTAAGACAGTTTTAAAGCCATTTGATACACACACCCGAACATTCATACAAGTATCAGAATCTTCCTTGGAGCAAGACGTAGTTAACGCCATAAAAGAGTACGTAAATCCTAAAGTCAAAACTGCTCTCAAAATCATTCCTACCTTAGGCATGTATTCTATCATACCTATTATCCAAAACAATTTTAAAAACTCTTCTATGAACTTAGTTTTAGCAAAAACTGAGCTAGAAGATGTAAAAGAATATCTAAGACAACAGGAAATTATAAAACGCTATCACGAAGGGAAGACGAATCACAGGGGCATTAATGAATGCTATCTAGCTTTATCTCGTCGTTACTACTGGCCAAAGATTAAGGAAGAAATAGGCAAGTACATTAACGAATGTACAGTCTGTGGCCAGACTAAATATGACAGAAATCCCATCAGACCCCAGTTTAATATCGTACCACCAGCAACCAAGCCCTTAGAAATAGTACATATGGACCTGTTTACAGCACAGACTGAAAAATATTTGACCTTTGCAGACTCTTTCTCGAAGTATGGACAAGCCTACCATTTGAGAGATGGTACATCAGTCAGCTTTGTACAAGGACTGTTGAACTACTGTACACATCACGGACTACCCTTGACTACTGACAACGGAACTGAGTTCACGAACCAACTGTTTGCTGAATTCATACGACTACACAAAATTAATCACCATAGGACTTTAGCGAATTCGCCGAATGACAATGGTATTATAGAACGTTTTCACTCGACATTATTAGAACATCTACGCATACTAAGACTAAAACGAAAAGATGAACCGGTAGTTAACCAGATGCCTTACGCGATATTAGCATACAGTAGTTCTGTTCATAGCTTTACTAAATGTAGACCACATGACATAATAAGGGGACATTTTGATCCCAGAGACCCCTTAGATTTTAATCCGAATGAACATCTGTTGCAACAATACATTTTAACGCACCGAGACCAGATGAAAACAGTTTATGAATTGATTAATGAATCCACAGTAGTCGACCGTATTAACTTAATGAATAATAGGAACAAAAATCGCGAGCCCGAAGTAGAATATCAAAACGATCAGCAAGTTTTTATCAAAAATCCTTTCGCGGAAAGACAAAAATTGGCAACACGATTTACTGAAGACACTGACCTTGCCGACCTCCCTATCCATATATTTACATTAAAAAAGAAAGGACCCATTGCCAAATGTCGACTGAAACGTATACCTAAGACATCCAAATTGTTACAGGATCCGACTGGTACAAATCCTTCACCTGGCGCTGGCACTGGACATAAGACTTGAAAATTTAGACAATGGACCAGGACTTTTACCTTTTAAGGTTGGCCAAGCCAAACTTACCAGCCACTATCACTCTTTTCTACAATATGTGGAATCATCGGACATAGACAATCGACTTGACTCTATACATAATCAGATAGATTATTTTAGGAGCAAACTAGAAAATGATACTTTAGCTTTATATGAACTTCAAATTGACTATCTTAAAAATAAACTCATTAAAATAAATCTCCAGCTAAAAAGTTTACAACCTAACTGTAGTAAAAGAGGTCTTATTGATGGTTTAGGGTCTATCATTAAAAGCATTACCGGTAACTTGGATCATTCAGATGCTGAGCGATATGATAGTGCCATAAAAATCTTAGAAAAAAACGAGCATAAGATGTTGTCTGAATTCAATGACCATATTAGCCTTAATAAAGATTGGATAACCCAATATACTACATTAATTACGAATATTGCATAAAATCAGAAAAAGATAAATAATACACTAGAATTAATTTTAGACAAGAAAGCTTATGCTGATAGTAGTCTTCTTAAATATGCAAAATCGTGCATCGAGCACTCACCATAGTATATTAGGAATAGAAAATTTAAGAAGTATGATAAGTAAACTTAGAACTATCTACAGTAAGAATGAGATACTAGATAACGACCTAAGAGAATATTATAATATTATTAAGGCAGGTTCTTATTTTAGCGGTAGAAGAATAGTAATTGTTTTTAAATTCCCGATAGTCACCCCTGATAACTTTGATCTATTTAAACTTTCTATTGTCCCTAATAAATTCTATCAAACGAGGATTGCGAGCATTGTAAATTAATTTACAATGGAGTTAGAGACAAATAACTCTTTAGCTTTTCTAGATGTGTTAGTAATTAGAAATCCTAATAACACCTTGAGTCACACTGTGTATAGGAAAAAGACCCATACCAACAGGTATTTAAACGGTGAATCTCACCACCGTCCTTCACAGTTAGCTACCGTGGGCAAATCTTTGTTTCAGAGAGCACAAGGGATGTGTGACAGTAAACACCTGGCCGCCGAGCTTCAGCATGTCAAGCAAGTTTTGCAAGACAACAAGCTTCGGGTTCCGCGCCTTCGTCGCAGTGACCGAGTGAAGCCGGCCACAGTCGAGCGTGTACCTGCAGTCCTACCATATGTCAGAGGAGTCACGGACAAGATTGGCTATATCTTGAAGCGGGCTTCCATAAAAACATTTTTCAAGCCGCCGAAGAAGATAAGTCAATTTTTACCATCTGTCAAGTGTAACATCCCTCTACAAGATGCAGGAGTATACAAGCTGCATTGTGAATGTGGTCTCTCTTACATAGGGCAAACAAAAAGATCAGTAAAAACCCGCGTAAAAGAACATATAGCTGATGTGAAGCATCGCCGCCCCAGGAAGTCTGCAGTCTGTGACCATGTTCTGG
This sequence comes from Luehdorfia chinensis, assembly GCA_019845155.1. NCBI lineage: Eukaryota > Metazoa > Arthropoda > Insecta > Lepidoptera > Papilionidae > Luehdorfia > Luehdorfia chinensis. Next base: position 5,141,004 of record JAHVAK010000156.1, on the reverse strand, counting down.
ATCATCCCAACCATTACATCAGATTTGATAAACCACAAATCCTCGCAAAAGAACACCGATTCCTACCAAGGATGATTCGCGAGGCTATTAAAACTAAAAAACATCCTAATTTTAATAGAGAAGATAATTGGGTATTACCACCAGCTTGGGATCCTATAATTAATAAAATTAAGACAAAAACCAAGCATACCACTGCAAGACTTCAAGACACAGTTAGCTCTTTCTGTGTAGATCGGACCACAAAAAAAAAATTAAAAGCTGAAGATACTCCGGGTTAACTATGACATCAGGACATCTGTCACCTCAGTGCCCCCGTGACCATGGGTGCTGTAAAGCACTCGAAACGTCGGGTTATAAATAACAAAAATAAACGCGATAAAATCCCTAAAATTAGTTTCATTTAAATGTGTAGTGTTCGCGTAAATATAAGAAATCATTAACACGTTAAATTAGTTATTTTCGCCTTTATTATGTTTTCTTGTGGTCTACTTTATATTCGTACTTCTTACTATGTTTTTTTATTTTTTTATCTTGTAACTCAGTCTGGTTGTTTATAATGGGCGCCTCACTTCAACAATTCGGTATTCCCATTCCGCTGTGTAGAGGTGGTCACAATCGCACGGAATTACCAGAATCTGACTACGATTTCTGGGACGTCGATTTTCCAGGGTCTATCGTTTAAATGACAGGTTAGAGTTAAAAAATTATTTTGTGATACGATACATAACGATATATTTATAAATAAGTTACTGGAACAGATAAAAAACCAAAAAAAAGAAGAAATGTAGAGGTAACATTGTAATTTAACAGCCCTACTGTTAAATGTGTTATTTTTAAATACTTTTTTATTGTAAGATGAATAATAATATATAAATAAAATTATCCTGCAAGGAGGCCTACAGATTTAAATACTAAAAAAGGGCAATAATTGTTATGAAATAGATTTGTATCTTGGACATGAATAGAATATAATGTTAAGTCCACAATATCACCAATTTTTTTTTAAGAAACTTTGTGAAAATTTTGCGCTGCTGAATTTTGATGAATGATCAAGTGAAAGGATATCGACATTTATGAACATATAACAACTACAGAAATAATGAACATCGTGTACGAACTTCAGAAATCTACTATATACTACTACTATCGATTAAAAAAGAGGAAATTGCAACCCCGGACAACGACAAGGAATCAAAGAATACCTGAAGAAAAATGATCGTAATAACGCACTTTAATAGCCAGGTTTTTTTTAAACTATTCATCAATATATAAAAATGTATAAAGTATAAGTTAAACAACTGTGAGATACATAGACCTAGTGATAAAAATTATCTTAAATTATTTTAATTGATTACTGTAGAAGAAAATATTTTTATAGTTTTCTCTGCATTAAAAACAAAAACAATTTCTTAAAGAGTAATATTTTATAGATTAGCTTAACTTTTACAATGTATACCTATTAAGTGTGTAATTTTGCAATACTTTAAACTGCATACATACATACAGTCACGCCTTTTTCCCATGTAAGGGGTAGGCTGAGGACACACGTAACCCACTTTTTGCCCCCTTGGGAAACGAGACGTGACGGGTGGCGAACCACGTCGCCGCCATTTTGGTATGAGTCAAAAAAATCTTACTCTCCATTGCGTTCCCACGAGTAGTATGGTGACAGCATTGGATATTATTGTGTTGTTTTGCATAAATAAAGGCTGTCCGTATAATACCTTAGTCGCCTCTTGCGACATCTCGATAGGAAAGAGGTAGGTGCTCTTGTACTCTACCGGACACCTAACGGCTAAAACTTACAAGTATAAAAAATAAATAAAATATGTCAAATATTATATAAGGTACCGTGTGGTAGCGGCATAAGAGAATCTACCACCCCATCTCGTCCCGTGGGTGTCGTAAAAGTCGGCAGAGGGAAATTTAAAACCAGTAGATGGGCAGCAGCGTCTTCCTGGAACATCAAAACAAACAAACTACGGTTGCCAACCCGCCTGCCAAGCGTGGCAACTATGGCAAAATCCCCACCAATGAGAGTTACAAAACGGCCCCAAGTCTCCGGCGGCCATGCTATTCCTGGCTACGGTAGCAGTCATGGTAACGGCGGGGCAGGTGGTGCGAAGAATCTCCGGAGGAGGAGATCTTGCTACCACCCACGACGACTGGACCTGGCAACGCACGCACGCTGAGGACCGACGAGAGGATCCTGGAGTTGGAAGAAGAGGTGAACAAGTTACGATGGGATGTTATAGGGTTATCTGAAGTCCGAAGACAGGGGGAGGACACGATAATCCTCAAATCTGGTAACTCGTTCTACCACCGGGATGGCGACCATCTGTCCCAAGGAGGTGTCGGGCTTATCGTCCACAAGTCTCTCATTAACAACGTTGTCAAGATCGGGAGTGTGTCGACTAAGGTTGCGTATCTTATACTCAGAATAACCAAACGGTCATACAGGTATACGCACCTACCTCGGCACACCCTGATGATGAGGTGGAGGTAATGTATAAGGATATCTCAAAAGCCATACATTCCTCCAAAACTCACTACACGGTGTTGATGGGAGATTTTAACGCAAGGCTGGGCATGAAGAAAGACGATGAGCTGGTAGTGGGGCAATTTGGAATAGGGCACCGGAACCAAAGGGGCCAACAGCTGGCCGACTTTATGGAGAAGGAGGGACTCTTTATGATGAACTCCTTTTTCCAAAAGCGGCCCCACAGAAAGTGGACCTGGATGAGCCCGGACGGTTCCACTAAAAATGAGATCGACTTCATCATGACGACCAAACGACAGCTTTTAAATGATGTCTCTGTGATCGCTAGGGTGAAAACTAGCAGTGATCACCGAATGGTAAGAGGCACATTGAACTTGAACGTAAAACTGGAAAGGTCTCGTCTGGTGAACTCCACACTCCGTCCATCACGTGCCCTTATACAAAACCCCGAGAGCTACTAGTTCCAATTGCATAATCGCTTTCAGTGCCTAGATGATTGCGTTACAGTGAACGATTTGAACGAGAGGCCCGTTGAAACTGTCCAGGCGGTGGGGGCAAAGTTTTGCAAGACCCGCCCCAAAAACAAGATCCAGAAGCTCTCCGATCACACTCTTAGTCTCATGGAGGCCAGGCGTGAAATGAAGCTACAGTCCTCAACTGACGCGTCAGCATATCGGCAACTTAACAGACAGATCTCCCAATGTGTGCGGCGAGACCTACCCAACTTCAATACACTTCGTATTGAAGAAGCGCTAGAGCGAAACCAAGGCTCCAAGGTTTTTGCCAGGGATCTGTCTGCCGGGAAGAGCCAACTGACAAAGTTGAGGGCCGAGAGCGGTAGCGTCATTTCCGCTGGACCAGAGATTATGAGTGAGATCGAGAGATTCTATGGGCAGCTGTACACATCGTCGTTGGAGCCACATACAAGTGTAAGTTACGACCCAAGAGCCAAACTCGTCCGACACTATTCCGACGACATCCCGGACGTCAGTCTGAGCGAGATTAGTATGGCTTTCAAACAGCTCAAGAATGGCAAAGGGCCCGGTGAGGACGGAATTACAGCGGAGCTTCTGAAAGGGCGTGTGAAAACCGGTACTTTTAGTCCTTCAGAGGCTCTTTAATTCCGTCATCCACGGCGGCGCTACGCCGGAAGCGTGGAGCAGAAGCGTGGTTGTCCTGTTCTTCAAGAAGAGCGATAACGCCCTCTTCAAGAACTATAGACCGATATCGCTTCAGAACCGCGTCTATGTGCTGTTTTCGAGAGTCATTACGAATCGTCTCGCAAGCAGATTCGACAACTTCCAGCCTCCCGAACAAGCCGGATTCCGAAATGACTTTAGTACCATAGACCACATACATACCCTTCGCCAGATTGTACAAAAGACCGAAGAGTACTATCTCCCGCTATGTCTGGCGTATGTGGTCTATAAAAAAGCCTTTGATTCCGTCGAAACTTGGACGGTGTTACAGTCACTGCAGCGGTGCCGAATTGACTGTCGGTATATCGAAGTGCTGCAGTGTTTGTACAATAAGGCTACGATGGCTATCCGAGTACAGAACCAGAGTACGAAACCGATCCAATTGCAGAAAGGTGTAAGACAGGGCGATGTAATATCCCCTAAACTCTTCACCGCTGCATTGGAAGATGTCTTCAAGCTACTGAACTGGAAAGGATACGGCATTAACATCAATGGCAAATACATCACTCACCTTCGATTTGCCGACGACATAGTCATAATGGCAGAATCGCTGGAGGAGCTTGGCACTATGCTCAATGGCCTCAATAGTGTCTCCCAACGGGTAGGTCTTAAGATGAACATGGACAAGACGATGGTCATGTCTAACGTCCATGTCACACCTATACCGGTTGTTGTTGGGAACACTACGCTCGAAGTTGTTGACGAATATGTATACCTAGAACAGATTGTCCGACTAGGTAGGTCCAACTTCGACCAAGAGGTCCAACTCGGCTGGGCAGCGTTCAGGAAACTACGTCACATCTTCTCGTCGAGTATACCTCAATGTCTCAAAAGCAAAGTTTACAACCAGTGTTGCCAGTGTTGCCAGTGATGACATACGGAACCGAGACGAGGTCCTTCACTGCGGGCCGCTTGAGGAAGCTCAGAGTCGCTCAGCGAGCAATGGAAAGAGCTATGCTCGGAGTTTCTCTGCGTGATAAAATCCGTAAAGATGATATTCGCAGCAGAACTAAAGTAACCGACATAGCCCTAAGGATTAGCAAGATGAAGTGGCAATGGGCCGGCCATATAGCTCGTAGAACCGATAACCGATGGGGAAGAAAGGTTATGGAGTGGCATCCTCGTACCAGCAAACGCAGTGTCTATGGGGGGCCTATGTTCAACAGTGGACTATAATCGGCTTAAATGATGATGATGATGATATTGGTGCCATTTTGTTCGATGACTTTTTGCCATCTTGAAGGTAGTGGACATGATCCAGTTGCTGAAGAAATAGTGGGACTTCTGAGCAAAATAAATACGACAAGCAGTTTCGGCAGTCCTCTCTTGATGTTAACCTGACACTACCTAAAGAGTACTGAAGAGACCGAAACAGGTGGAAATCTGAAGGCGCGAGGTCAGGGCTATATGGCGGATGCATTAACACCATACTCTCTTCATTTTTCCTGAGTGGCTAAAGATGTGTGTGGTCTAGCGTTGCCGTGATGAAAGACCACACCCTTTCTATTGATTAGTTCCGGCCACTGTCTCTCAACTTCTTTCTTTATTCTCATCAGTCGTTGGCAGTAGAGATCCTAATCGATGGTTCTGCCCAGTGGTAAGAGCTCATAATGAACTACGCCCCTCTAATCCAACCATACACACAGCATCACCTTATTGCAAGTTAACCCGGGTTTTGGCACAGTCTATGAAGCCTGGCCGACCTTTGACAACGACCTTTTTCACACGTTCTTGTCGTACGTGATACACTTTTCATCATCAGCTATACATATATATATATTCTAGAAAATAGTTTCATAGTTAAGGTTGATTATGTACATGTAAAGTCCTCTTTAAATTATTCGAATCGGAACTATCGTTTAGAAGTTACGACGGGTATAAAAATGCTAAAAGTAATAAAAATGCCGCGGTGTGAGCGGAACAGCCCTACGCTCGCCCGCGCTACGCGCGAATAGACTCATGACTATTAATTACTTACCTACTCATATTGTTTTTGGTATACTAGTAACAATGGAATAGTGGTTTTTAATTTTAATTATATATTCTTTTTATTTAAAACGAACGCCGCGCCACCGCCCGGCTTCATTCAACTTGGGCATCATCGAGGAGCGCGGTACCCTTTGCTCAACGGTCGAGAGCGGTCGTTTTATTTTGCTACCACAACATCAAATATTGGCTATATTAGGAAAGTAAGGAATTGTGGTTGTTCTATTTGTCCAAATAAAGTACTAATTTATCTTTCTAATATCTATCTACCCGTGCGAAGCCGGCGCGGATCGCTAGTGTTTAAATGAAATTGTTACTTATTGTCTCTGAGCTCAACCCTTTAAATCTGTATCTTTTTTTTTATTGCATAAAGTGACGAAACGAGCAAAACGTTCACCTGATAGCAAGTGTAACATCTGTCCATATCAACTGCTGTGTCACCCAGACCAATTCTGTGTGACACCACACTGCGCCCGTCACCCTGAGACATGAGTTCTTTAGTCTCATATGCCCAGTGATCACGCTAGCTCTCAGTGCCCTTCAAACCGAAACACTGTAATGTTTGCACACTACTGCTTCACGGCAGAATCTGGCCCTGGGGTTTTTACTCACAGTATTGTGTGGCCCCAACGACGATGTGTACAGCTGTCCATAAAATCTCTCAATCTCACTCAAAATCTCTGGTCCAGCGGAAATGACGCCCCCGCTTCCCGTCCTCTAACTTAGTATGTTGGCTCTTTCTGGCAGACAGATCCCTGGAAAAGACCTTGGAGCCTTCGTTTCGCTCTATCGCTTCTTCAATACTAGGTTCCTACCTAGACGGAATCCTGCATAGGAATCCTACCACCAGTAAAACCATTTAATTTCGAGTCTTCTTTTTAGTGATTTTCTTTCTATTGTATATTAATAGCGGCGGTGTATATACACTCGGCGGCCGTCTGTCGTAGAGTCTATGACGCTCGATGACGCCACTTTTTGGGGCGAAACACGTGTCGTGTTCTCGACTTCAGTGGTGTATGTTACATAGTAGTAGTATTTTAGTGGTTGGTGGAGGGTATCTGGTGGTGGTGTTGGTTTGCTTGTGCACGCTACTGAGGAAGGGCGGGGCTCTTTAAAAAACTAGGTAATGTACACCATATTCATATTTTGGATGCGTTAGCAAATTAACTTACTTTCCTTCATTATTGGGATCATTTATTGCCTCTACTATTTTTATCTGTATCTGTAAGTATCTGTATGTGTCTGATAAATGTCATTATATTAAAAAGACGACATTATACAGAAAATACACACGCAGTTTTTGTTCTCAAAATATCGAACATTCGATTCTAGCTAAAAGTTATTTAGAATCTATTATAAGCAATACTTTGCGATCATGTATTCACTTTGAGCCTCGCTGTTTGACTATTAAGTCCGACCAGTGCAGTACTTATGCGACTGGCTAATAATTAATTAATTTTGAGCCACTTTTAGCGAGCTTTCTCGCAGCTTCGGCAGTCTGTCAGGTTCTTTTCTTTTCTTTACAATATTCGACACGAAATTGTTAATTGCAATTTTAAGTGCTGATTTACCACGTGCTCGGCGGTGAAGGAAAACATCGTGAGGAAACCTGCATGTCTGAGAAATAAAAAATATTTCGAAGACATGTGAAGTCCGCCAACCCGCATTGGAGCAGCGTGGCGGATTCTTCCTAGCTCCAAAACCCTCTCAGAAATGAGAGGAGGCCTGTGCTCAGTAGTGGGACATTTATAGGCTGAAACTTTACTTTTTTACTTTTATTCTACACGATGCATTGATGCCTTTGGTAACATGCGTGTGGTGTTCGTGCAAATGAAATGTGTACACTTTATGCGCGATTAGTTTTGATCGCGTTCATTCTGGAAAAGCATTGCCGCGATTTTATTCTTGTGGAATAAAAAAATCATGTACACCTGGAGCCTTCTCAACAGACCGAGCTATTTTCACGTCTAATCCCGCGGGGCCTAGTGGTTGGAAAAGTAGACTACGAGCTACCGCTCCTTGGTTCTAATCATGAACGGAACCAATATTTGTGCAAAACACAATATAAGAAAGAAAGAAAGAAAACATTTATTGCGTAAATACGCCACAGACACAAATACATAAAAAATTAGGCACTAGATATACAAGTAAACAATGTATTTACAGATAAACAGAAAGAAAATTAAACAACATCACAAAACTGAACATTTAACAAAACTCGTGTACAAAAATATTATCACGTGTGTCGTGGCGCATTGAGCAAATATATATTTTCGGTGATGTAATTGCTGTTAGCCTTCTCGGCTTTTACAGCTTCATCGGATACTGTGCTCGCGGGCCAGGGGCCCGTGTGCCAGGTTTGGTTTCACCCAAACATAAATAAATAAATAAAAACTCCTACAAAAACCTCGAAGTTCGGACTGTGTCGCGTTCGCTGCGTGCTTTCGCGATTTCGAAAATCTTAAACATTTTAAGTCGTCTACTGACCGTCCGAAGGAGGCTGCGCGCGTCCATTCGGACTGTCGACTTGTGTGTCGGTAACTCTGGGCGGTGAGAACCGCCCTGGAACACGGGTGAATCGTGTGTACGCGATGTGATTATTGACTATTGCGCGCCGCTCTCTACGGCGGTCGCGCGTCGTGGTGCGTGTTATATTAAAGCTATTGACTGTGTGTACAGTGTGGCCTGGATCGTGACTGACAGTATCGTGGTCAGGAAGAGCTGAGACGTCCGTGTCGTCTAGCACGTTTCGCGGGCGACGTTTGCGTTCGGTCGCGTTTCTGTTTGGTCGTTAATTTGCTGCTTTAACCACCAGCGGGTTTGAATGAACCGCGGCTTTTCCGAAAAACCGCCGTGATAATTCTCTGAAGTGTTCAGAGATTAAAGGCATTTCACAGTCGCTGTGAAGATCTACATTGCGTGCATTGAGCAAACGGGTCTCACTCAGCATAATGCCGCAGTCGAGACTACAGCGCTGGTTTTCAGTGAGCCCGAGCGGCGAGGGACGTAAGACAATATCTAAGACTTAACTCGCCGTGATCAAACATCGGCAAGAATGACGCCGCCGTTTATAATGAGCAAGTGATGTCCTCCTGGCCGACTTTAGTTACAGCGACCACTTCAGAATACTGTCGGAGGATATCAACTGCGCAGGAGATATTATAGTGCCACATGTAGACGCGCAAACAATGCACTCACTCGTCCTAAACCTCAAGCGCCCGATGTAACGCTGATACGATAAGATTGGAGGTAGGCTGGAATTCCAGAGAGGATATCAGAGACACGGGGACAATCACAACACTACCAGACCCGAAAACCACTACCGCGGCAACTATGGTGCGGCCCCACCAAAGTCGCGGAGGGACAGGGACAGAGGCAACGCAACACATACACTCCCCTTTCCCCGTTCCCTCATTCCAAATTTCCGTGACGAAAGTAAGTCTCGAGTAATTGTATTCTGAGGTCGCAGTATTAGATAATAGTGTAGGTTTATGGTGTTGCTAACAAGGAAGGAAGGCTAAAGTCGTAAGGAGTCAGTGGTGTTATTGAAACTTAAACATCGTGACTATTGAAACAAACTGAAAGACAATTTTAAAATACGTTCGTGTACCGTGCAAAGTTGGACTTTATTTCCAGCAGCAGTTCCGATATAGGATATTGCAGATGATTTTGTAAGTAACCTTGTTACTAATGTAAGCGGTCAGAGTTTCGGCCGCAGAGACTATCCCAGGTTCGAACAGTATAGTGTATTTTTATTCAATGTACTTAGATTATTGATGTTATACTTATAGGTGGTAGGATTCCTATACAGGAATCAGTCTAGGTAGGTACCACCCCAGGGCCAGTTATTCTGCCGTGAAGCAGTAGTGTGCAAGCATTATTGTGTTTCGGTTTGAAGGGCACTATGAGCTAGCGTAATCACTGGGCATTTAAGACTTAAGAACTGATGTCTGAGGGTGACGCGCGCAGTGTGGTGAAAAAATAGGCCTATGGTGGACCTGCCACAATTTAAGAAAACCTTTTATTATAGATATCTTTTTTGTTTATTCAGGTTTTAAATTAGTTGTACTTGTTTTATTCTTTATCTTTATGAAAATAAATTGATCCTGTTCGAATTTTTACTTTTTACTTTATCATAAAATAAATTATAATAGTAGTATTTTAGTTTCATTATTTTAATGTTTTAATTAATGAAGTCTTAAAATATACAGTGATTAACAATATCTCCTGTTTATTTTCTACTGGCTATCGCAGAGATCGCAGAAGAACGAAGACATTTTGTGATGGGTTTTGTATTACATATTAAACGTTTTTTTTTAAATTGCGCTGATCGCAAAAAAATGCTTCTTTTATTTGGGAATAACCAGCAAGAACCACAGTTCTTTTTATAATTTTTAAGTATTAAAAACATAAATATGTAGCAGTGGCTATCATTCCCAGGAGTTATTTATATTTATGTTGTATTCTTTTATTAGTAGCAAAGTCATTTAATACTGGTAAAGGGACCGGGAACAAACTACAGGAAAACTCCATACGTTTCTATCTTTTCTCGCACAATTAATCTTCCGAAAGGAGAAGTGATTATAAACTATTTTTGCTTACACTATGGTTAGAGTAAAATGTCGAATTGGCAACGTAGCTATCTTTCTCTGTTTACAGTAGCTACCTACGGCAATATGTTTGTTCGCGTATCATAATATGAATTTTATTTCCTGACTTTTAGGTCGCAATTCAATCGGCATTATCGTGTTGTTTCCGAGTAACCGATAATTTCTGAGCCGCACATTTTATTTGGTTATGTTTTGTGTTTTGGTCCGTAAAGTTGATTGACCTAGTGAACTTGCCTAGCGAAATCATACCGTATAAACAGCCTGTGTTAATATAATTAAAGTAAAAAAAAGTCATGTAGCTAAACCGTTGTATGTTGATAATCTTCGGTACTATCCGACGAACTACTTATCCAATATCCAGTATGTGGTTTCAGTTATTGTCGTTATGTCGCCATCATTACTGTGTTTCGTTCTGAACGACACTATTAGCACATGGAACTTAATTATTGTTATCAGCAGACGTCGCAGGACGTTGCAGTTGTCACTGATGGTAGGATTCCTATGCAGGAATCCGTCTAGGCAGTTACCACCCCAGGGTCAGTTATTCTGCCGTGAAGCAGTAGTGAGCAAACGTAACTGTGTTTCGGGTTATAGGGCACTGAAAGCTAGCATAACCACTAGGCATATGAGACTTAAGAACTCATGTCACAGGACGACGGGCGCAGTGTGGTGTCACATAAATGCTCTGGGTGACACAGCATTCGTTATGGACAGACGTTGCACTTACCATCAGGTGAACGATTTGCTCGGTTCGTCACTTTCTTCAATATAAAAGATATGTTAAAATTGTGAAAAGTTATGACTCAAATATGAAATCAAATATAAGATTTGTTTAATATGGTGATATCCAAAAAACATTTCGTATATAAATAATTTTTATTTTATTCGTTTTTTCTGGAAATTTCACAACACTAACAAGTAGACTTGATAAAGTGTACGTAAGATCTTGTCAAATCTATATTGATGCACCAATAGTACGACTTAAGCTTCTTAAAATATATAATGAAAATTCACGCTACATTTCAAATGTTGCAATTGAAAAGGAAAACTGTATTGGATTTAATAGGATTTCAAGTAAAAGCTTCTTAACTACATTATATTTGTGGAGCAAGGAGCTAAGCGAAATTAATAGTTTTCCGATTTGCGACTGATTATTAAGATCATGATCGATGTTGTCGAATAAGAGACTTTTATCCTGTAAATGCATGATTCGCAATTATAAAATAAGTTTTGCACTACGAGTGGTTACTAAGACGCTCAGACAGGCCTTTTTTTATAAATTGTTGACAATGAGAACATCGGTTGTTACATAATATAAAATTGTCATTCTACGTGAATACAGACACATCATTATAACACATGACGTGTAGTACATACGCCCCGGCAATAGTCCAGAGATCCATTCGGGAATAACGCAACGTTCTGCTCTATCATCGAATATTACCTATCTGCAGTACTATTAACACGTTTAGCAATCTGATGATTTGAGGTATTAGGAGAAATATTTTTCAAACGTTTATAGCTAACATGAACTTTTTATCTGGCTTTAAGCAAAACATACAAGGAACAGGTAACTGTTGATTAACTGTTGATATCTCTCGGAATATAGTTCTCCTTGATCTTATTACGATAATTATTAATGGAGTGGCCAGCTTTTTTTTACAGAAAGTACGAAATGGGGTTATTTTACTGCCCAATCAAATGGACGATAAACGAGTGATCTTTTTAACGGTGGCTGACTAGCATTATGAGAAGTAGATTGATTTAAACGGTAGAGACGAAATGAAAACTACAGATAAAAGTTCTGGTACTGAAGTGGCTCTAGCATGCTTAAGTTTTATTCTAAGGCGCTAATCAATTATTGTTCTTATCGTCGCTTCCACTGCATAGTAAATCGTTTCCATAGCATCCACCCCTCGACAAATACTCTAAGACATCCCTTGGTCATGTGCTCACGAAACATGAAAGCATGTCTTGAAAATAACGGTGCACAGGATCAAAGTACTTAACATTATTTATTTCTCATTCGTCCCACATTTTAGCTCTACATTTTGACAAACTAAAAATTTTCATTAAAGCGAAAATAAATTAATTCGGGCGTCGTAGTCACTTAGTTATAATTTGCGACTGTAATCAAAATGTGGTCGCACCATTCACGTTCACTGTTGGGTTCATAAGAGGATAGGAACAATTCGGTTATCTTAATCTTTTCTTGAGGCTGTGTGATAAATCGCTCGCTAATAGAATAGATTTTTCTTACCATTTCCATAAAGAACTGTTTTGGTACACTTTCCGCAACCGAAGAAGAAATATTCTCACGTGGTTCAAGTTGTTGTGGATGTCCGGCAGGATAGGATCGCGTGTGCGATCCCACTTCTGATGTCGAAGCTGAAGACCCAGGGTTATTTTTGGGGGAGCAGTACTACTGTCCCCATTTGACAAGGGTTCAGTTGTACTGTCCTTCTCTTGATCCATTGCAAAGAAACGCCTTGATATATCACTTACAAATGATTTATTTATTACAGATTTATATTTCTCACAATATTTTACAATTTATTTAAAGTAGTTAGCGTAGTAGCTTAACAAACGCTTGCCAAATACACAACCTTCACCGGCAAGCGCTAAAAAACACAAGTTAACTAGGTTGTCGTTAACACCCTTTTTTATATTACTATTGTACAGGCCAAGCAGCCAAAAATCCTCCCCACCACTCAATATCAATCTCAACATAATTCACAACAGTTCACTGGTAACGCATAGAATGAAGTGTGTCTGACGATAGATTTATAAAAGTTAGCGATATAGGGCACCCCATAATTTTCGATAACCAAATGCTGGTGTGACAGAATAATTTGACAAGGTGACGGAGGAATTAAGATTACGTTGTTCAGTGGGCGCTTTCACAGCGAAACCTCAAGTGGCCGCAAGCCACAGCCCTTTAAACAAAAACTTTTAACTTTTAACAAAATGAAAGATTTACAAATAAATAATACTCGTGTGATAAAATAATTTAAAATGTGACGAAGTAGTTAAGATTACGTTGGTAAGGTGCGCTTTCTCAGCGACACCTCTTAACAAAAGTGGCCAATACAAGGCGGTTATTGTGAACTGTTAAATGATTAATTACGGAATATAAAAATAATAATAAGGAATTCTTATGTGATAGAAATATTTAAATGGTGATGAAGGAATTGACCACGTCGGTTGAGAGTGCTCTCACGGCGACATATACTATACTTACAAGAACAAAACTATTTTAAAAAAAATTGTCTGCCCGTTTGTTCCGGCTAATCTCCGAAACGGCTGCAACGATTTTGACGGGACTTTCACTGACAGGTAGCTGATATTATAGCGGATAACATAAGTTACCTTAATTTTAGAAAAATAATTAGGGTTCCGTGCAAATAAATTAAAACCCCTAAATCCGATCCAAATATCGCGTCGGCTTTTTTAAGCGGGACATAGATTGTAATAATCCAATAGAAAAATAATAAAATATTTTCTTTTATCGCTAACGACGTATTACAAATACGTAATATATATTATGTAGTCCATAATATCTATCAAAGAGCTAGGAAGTAATGATTGCAATAACTTTTAATGTTGAAATTATGTCTCTGCATTTCTCTTTAGAAACCGTCTATGTTCGGTTCTACTTACTACTTATACTGATTGCTAACTATAATAATAGTTCTGGTCGATTTTTGACCAAGGCGACAACTTTCGAATACTGTCTCAAGATATCAGCTGCGCAGGAGATACTAGAATGATTCTCGCAAAGCCACCGCTGCCTATACAGGTGGTTATACAGGGTGGACCTCCTGGCGGCCCGGATTTGACCCCATAGGATTTTTTCCTTTTGGGGATATTTTAAAAGTAAATTTGTATACACGCAAACCAGCGTCTATTGAGGACTTAAAAGAAAACATATGCAATGAAATGCAAAACATTTCACCGGCCACTAGTCAGGCGGTCATAGAAAATTTCCGGTCCAGGTTACAAGTAGTGCCAAATTAACGAGGCTCGCATTTGAATGATGCTACTCGTATATTTAGAAAATATAAAACCCTGTTATGTACATTTAATAAATAAACAGTTTTTTATTCATACAGTCTTTTTTGGTTTTCATCGTCATTTTAAATGTTAACGCGCTTTTGGTACCAGGGGTCAAAGTACCTGACTTCTACACAGCGGATCATTGGTTGGAATCCCAGCCGGATCCAAAATTTGTTCTAAAACACAAGTTGTTGATTTTCGAGTCTGGTTACTGTCACTCATCACTACCACTCATCTAACTACCCCACCTCAAAAACACAGGTGTGTTTGTGCGCACACATGCGGCACTATAGTAACTCCTGCGCAGTAAATAGCTCCCGACAATATTCGGAAGTGGTCGCTGTGATAGTAATCGGCCAGTAGGACATCATAGTTAACATTGTTTTAAAGTTAAGAAAGTTAATTTACTGATATTACATAGACCACAGATTTGCCGGAATCATAGATAAGGGCATCGCCTACCTAGTAGCTCGACGGCTGTCTGTCGCGGAGTTAATTTGATAATGCCTCGGTTTCAGGTGAAACCCGTGTCGTGTAGTAGAGATCAGTGGTGTGTATTGCCTTGACATAGTGTTTTTGTGGTATAGGGTATCTGGTGGCGGTATTAGTTTTCTTGTGTACGCTATTCTAGGAAGGCGGGCGGCGCTATTCAAAAACTAACTAACGAAAAATACTCACTTAAATCTTAGCAAAATAACCTTCTCCATTGATTATAATGGATTTCCGCAAAATAAAGCCTGATTCTATATATTAAATAACCCGTGGGAACTATTTGATGTTCCGGGATAAAAAGTATCAAACCTTAGTGTAAGCTATCTCCGACCTTTTTTTTATAGAATAGGTAGGCAAACGAGCAGGTGGCTCACATGATGGTAAGTAATCACCGCCGCCCATGAACACCACAATACCAGAGGAATAGCAGATTCGTTGCCGGCCTTTGAGAAAAAATGGGCTCTTTTCTTGAAGGTCCCTAAGTCGTATCGATCCGAAAAAACCGCTGACGGCAGCACATTCCATAAAGTGCAAGTGCGTGGCAGAAAATTTCGCGAAACACGCAGTGGTGAAATGCCAACCATCAAGGTGGTGACGATGGAATTTGAGGTTATGCCGTAAGGTGCGATGGTGAAATTGAGCGGCTGGAATTAATCAAAACAATTCCTCAGAACACTTCCCGTGGTAGAGCCTGTAAAAAATGCAAAGAGATGCAACATCTCTTCGCAAAGCCAGGGGATCAAGCCGATCAGATAGGACATGGTCGTCGACGATTCGAGCCGCTCTTCGTTGAATGCGGTGAAATGGAAGGAGCTGACACTGGGGTGCCCCCGCCCAGAGATGAGAAGAGTACTCCATGTGCGGGGGCACTTGCGCCTTATAAAGTTGCAAGCGGTGGGCCGGCATGAAGTACTGTCACGCTCTACTGAGCACGCCCTAACAAAATTCGGCACAGAGATATATTGCATCCTGGAGACGAAGATACGATACTTTTTAGTTCGGAAAATCAAGGAGTCGCCTATTGTATTCTTTTCAAGACCTAAATTCAAGCGGGCGTAGTCGCGGTCTTCCACTAGTTTTTAACAAAATACTGTTTATTTTTAAAATTAATCCAAAATCCTGCACGTGTTAAATGCCTAATATGAACCAGGATTGCTGACTATATATTTAGACTGTTTATTGCTTTGTTTCAATTCCAACAAGTTGTTCATATAACTGCCGATACAGCAAATGACATTGTGCCTGGAATATGATAACTGTGGAAAGTGGATGGCATTATGTATTTGGTATTCAAATCGACCAGACATACTCTTTAAGTTATAAAGTAATAATTAAGATTAATTATAATTTTGTATTAAAGTAATTAATAAAGTAACTATTAAATCTTTTGGTTTTTTTGAATCCTTCGGCTGTAGCTTACGTAATTGGCGCAGTCGGTAGGATACTTCGAAGCAGTGCGCGTTATTTGTCTAGTTTCCACGAATCGGTTCCAGACGAACAAACCCGTGTTAGTACTTTCAAGTGCTTCGTTGAGGTATCCGGAATCTACGAGCAAACGGCCGAGGAAGCACTCAGCAATCAGTGCAGAGAAAGAAAACCGATGTAAGTACTTTGAAAATTTCCTAGAAGTGTTGCTTCCTCTTTCACCATTTTCCATCCAAGAAAAATTGGGAAAGAGTCTGTCTCATCTAGGCAGATTCATAGAAATAGCGAGGTCGATAATATTAGGTACACGGAAAACTTAGATTTAAATAGGTTTAAAAAAATTAGTAGAGAAATGGCTTGTGATCCAGACACCATCTATAAGGCGCTTCGCCCGGTCCCAGAGTTTGATGGGAATCCAAATGTCTTGACCAGATTTATAAGAATCTGCGATCAGCTCGTTGTTCAATTTATTTAAAATGATCCAGCTTCCGAGTTCAGTAATTTATGCCTTATAAACGGTATATTAAATAAAATAACGGGCCAGGACCATTAACTCTAACGGCATCCCTGAAAATTGGGCAGGTATAAGAAACGCTCTTATTAACAATTTTGCTGATCAAAGGGATGAAACTGCCCTATATAATGACCTGTCACTGGTCACTCAAGGGAACGACACCCCTCAGGAATTTTATTACAGATGCCAAACCCTTTTCAGCACTATAATGACGTACGTATCACTTCACGAGAATTTAACCACCACCGTGGAAGCAAAGCGCGATTTATATCGAAAGTTAACAATGCAGTCTTACGTACGAGGTCTTAAGGAACCTCTTGGGTCCCGTATACGGTGTATGAGACCCAAGAGCATGGAAAAGGCTTTGGAATTTGTTCAGGAAGAGTTGAATGTCATGTACCTACAGCAGAGGAATGAGTCCGCCTCTATCAGGCGACATCCATCCACGCAGGCGCATCCGCCACCAAAGGTACCGTCCCTAGTTCATAATTTCGCTAACGGATTTAACTATGGCACTCCTGGGCCAAGCTGGCAGAGGCCTATGCCCTCGCCCGCGCTAGTGCCTCAACAGTCACAGCATTGGCGTCCTGCATTCCAATTTCAACCCCTACAGCGTACGACCATGCAACCAACTCGTACGCAGCAGATGTTCCGAGCACCCTTACCTAATTATAATTCTCACAACAGCGGATTTAGAATCCCTCCTGGGATGGCACCTCTTCATAATCAAGGACCAAAACCAAAGAGCGGGGTAAGTTATGCCACAGCGAAACCCCTTCTACCTACTATACAAGGTCATGATTGGCGAAAATATGGTAATCCGCCTCCTTCTAATTATTTTAAGACTAGGGAGATGAATTTTAATGAGACAAATGATTACAATGACTATTACTACCCTGACTATTATTACGAACAGCATAATTGTACAGAACCAGACTATGGTAATTATTACGATTACCAGACAGAACAGCTGTACTATTATGACCCCCAAAACGACCCTCAATTCTGTAACGATGAACCGACTAACTCAAATAATGTTGAGTCCGCGCAACTTTCCAATAGCCATAAAGAGCATGATTTTTCGAAAGGCCGATCTAACAGAGAACTAAAACAGAATTAAATTTACAGTCTAAAAAAGAATTATGCTATATCCAGACATTAAACCCGCCACTTAAATTACTTGTAGACACAGGCGCAAATCAATCATTTATAAGCCCCGAGGCTGCCGATAAATATTTTTCACATGTGCCTAGAACCTACGACCCTTTTGAAGTCACCAATTCGTGTACGATAAGCGTTCATGATCATTCCATAACTATACCACATTTTATGGAATTTGGACAACAAAAAAATATCAAACTATTCATCTACAAATTTCACAACCACTTTGATGGATTGATAGGTCTGGACTTATTAGAGAACTGCAAAATAGATCTTAAAAACAATATTTTGCTAGCTGAGAATGCCAGAATCACATTATCGCGGTATCAATGTAGAAAAACTAATCAGCAGGAAACCATACGTGCTAATTCATCTAGATTAGTCAACATCCCTTTGCATTATCCCGACGGAGATATATATGTATCTGAACAGATTATGTGTAATTGTGTTATTCATGAATGTATTACTCGTGTAAATGACGGGACAGGAATTGTAGAGATTGAAAATTCGACAGACAACGACATAATTATTTCACTTGACCAACGAACGAAAGTAGACGTAAGCAATATCGAGTGCACTCGTACCGAACTAGACCCGACTCGAATAAAAAGCGTTTTACAGAGACTTCGCACTGAACATTTAAACGTCGAAGAGAAAGCTAATTTGGAGACGTTATGTGCGCACTTTTCGGATTTATTTTATATCGAAGGAGAGACTCTAACTTTTACGAACAAAATTAAACACAGTATTAGGACGACTGACGAACTACCTGTCTACACAAAAAGCTATCGATACCCCTTCGTACACCGACAAGAAGTTAGGGATCAGATTACTAAGATGCTGGAACAAGGCATCATACGGCCATCTGACTCTGCTTGGAGTTCACGTATATGGGTAGTTCCAAAGAAAGCGGACGCTTCTGGCAAGGAAAAATGGAGATTAGTTGTAGATTTTCGCAAACTGAATGACAAGACCATTAACGATAAATATTAAATATCCTATACCCAACATAACAGACGTCTTAGATAAACTCGGTAGATGCCAGTACTTTACGACCTTAGACCTTGCATCAGGCTTTTATCAAGTTGAGATGAATCCTGATGACATATCGAAAACTGCCTTTAACATAGAGCATAGGCATTTTGAATTTCTTCGTATGCCCATGGGGCTCAAGAATTCACCATCTACTTTTCAACGGGTGATGGATAACGTTCTTAGAGGACTGCGAAATGAGATCTGCCTCGTTTATCTCAACGATATTATCGTCTTTAGCACATCTTTACAGGAACACATGATAAATCTTGAGAAAGTGTTCATAAGATTGCAGGAATCTAACTTTAAAATTCAGATGAACAAATCCGAATTTTTACAGTTGGAAACTGCTTATCTTGGTCACATAATAATAATACAATAAGTAGTGAGGGTATCAAACCCAATCCAGACAAAATTACAGCTATTCATAAATATCCATTGCCTAAGACCAACGAAGAAATAAAGCAATTTTTGGGACTCTTAGGATACTATAGGAAGTTCATACCTGACTTTGCACGAATAACAAAGCCCATGACTAAATGCCTTAAAAAATCTAATAAGATTACACTAGATTCAGATTACGTTAACTATTTTGCGAAATGTAAGAAGTTATTAACTAACGACCCAATTCTACAGTACCCTGACTTTGACAAAGAATTCATTTTGACAACAGACGCCTCCAACGTGGCATTGGGAGCTGTACTTTCCCAAGGACCCATTGCATCTGACAAACCTATTTGTTATGCATCCAGGACATTGAATGACAGTGAACTGAATTATTCCACTATTGAAAACGAGCTTTTAGCTATAGTATGGGCCACTAAGTACTTTAGACCCTATCTATTTGGTCGTAAATTTAAGATTCTGACTGACCACAAGCCCTTGCAGTGGATAATGAATCTTAAGGAGCCAAACTCAAGGTTGACACGATGGAGACTTAAACTTAGTGAGAGGGAAGACGAATCACAGGGGCATTAATGAATGCTATCTAGCTTTATCTCGTCGTTACTACTGGCCAAAGATTAAGGAAGAAATAGGCAAGTACATTAACGAATGTACAGTCTGTGGCCAGACTAAATATGACAGAAATCCTATCAGACCCCAGTTTAATATCGTACCACCAGCAACCAAGCCCTTAGAAATAGTACATATGGACCTGTTTACAGCACAGACTGAAAAATATTTGACCTTTGCAGACTCTTTCTCGAAGTATGGACAAGCCTACCATTTGAGAGATGGTACATCAGTCAGCTTTGTACAAGGACTGTTGAACTACTGTACACATCACGGACTACCCTTGACTACTGACAACGGAACTGAGTTCACGAACCAACTGTTTGCTGAATTCATACGACTACACAAAATTAATCACCATAGGACTTTAGCGAATTCGCCGAATGACAATGGTATTATAGAACGTTTTCACTCGACATTATTAGAACATCTACGCATACTAAGACTAAAACGAAAAGATGAACCGGTAGTTAACCAGATGCCTTACGCGATATTAGCATACAGTAGTTCTGTTCATAGCTTTACTAAATGTAGACCACATGACATAATAAGGGGACATTTTGATCCCAGAGACCCCTTAGATTTTAATCCGAATGAACATCTGTTGCAACAATACATTTTAACGCACCGAGACCAGATGAAAACAGTTTATGAATTGATTAATGAATCCACAGTAGTCGACCGTATTAACTTAATGAATAATAGGAACAAAAATCGCGAGCCCGAAGTAGAATATCAAAACGATCAGCAAGTTTTTATCAAAAATCCTTTCGCGGAAAGACAAAAATTGGCAACACGATTTACTGAAGACACTGACCTTGCCGACCTCCCTATCCATATATTTACATTAAAAAAGAAAGGACCCATTGCCAAATCTCGACTGAAACGTATACCTAAGACATCCAAATTGTTACAGGATCCGACTGGTACAAATCCTTCACCTGGCGCTGGCACTGGACATAAGACTTGAAAATTTAGACAATGGACCAGGACTTTTACCTTTTAAGGTTGGCCAAGCCAAACTTACCAGCCACTATCACTCTTTTCTACAATATGTGGAATTATCGGACATAGACAATCGACTTGACTCTATACATAATCAGATAGATTATTTTAGGAGCAAACTAGAAAATGATACTTTAGCACTATATGAACTTCAAATTGACTATCTTAAAAATAAACTCATTAAAATAAATCTCCAGCTAAAAAGTTTACAACCTAACCGTAGTAAAAGAGGTCTTATTGATGGTTTAGGGTCTATCATTAAAAGCATTACCGGTAACTTGGATCATTCAGATGCTGAGCGATATGATAGTGCCATAAAAATCTTAGAAAAAAACGAGCATAAGATGTTGTCTGAATTCAATGACCATATTAGCCTTAATAAAGATTGGATAACCCAATATACTACATTAATTACGAATATTGCAGAAAATCAGAACAAGATAAATAATACACTAGAATTAATTTTAGACAAGAAAGCTTATGCTGATATTAGTCTTCTTAAATATGCAAAATTTGCACAGCTATTAGCAATTATCAGTGAGAATATTGATGATATATCTTTAGAATTAAATAGGTTAGAAAATGTATTAGCATTTGTACGTGCATCGAGCACTCACCATAGTATATTAGGAATAGAAAATTTAGGAAGTATGATAAGTAAACTTAGAACTATCTACAGTAAGAATGAGATACTAGATAACGACCTAAGAGAATATTATAATATTATTAAGGCAGGTTCTTATTTTAGCGGTAGAAGAATAGTAATTGTTTTTAAATTCCCGATAGTCACCCCTGATAACTTTGATCTATTTAAACTTTCTATTGTCCCTAATAAATTCTATCAAACCTTTATCCCTCCATATCCTTTTATTGCAACTAACGGGAAATCTTTCATGTACATGGAGGCTGAATGCCCGAAGTTCAATCATTATTATCTCTGCGAGGAAAGCCTCAATCACCAGCCACGGGAACGCCCTGACTGCATCCAAAATCTCATCATGCGACAGTTTTTGGACAAATCATGCTCACCAACAAAGATCTCCCTCACAAAAGAAGCAATGGAGCAGCTAGATGATAAACATTACACCCTCATCTTCCCACGCCCTACAAAAGTGGAACTACAATGCGAACATCAAGAATACATAACCCTATCAGGAAGTTACCTAACTACTATCCCGCAAAACTCTGAAGAATTCACCATCATAAATATAAATAATGAAATTAAGGGACAGCCCCTGAAAATCACTGAAATACCTAAGGACTACAACATTAAAAATGATGACAGCATTCCACACCTTAAACTTAATTCTATTGATCTCAAAGGACTACATCATATTGAAGACAAGATAGTAATGCAGCATCCAATTAAAATGAGCTCCTTAAATGGAACGTTATACCATACCACGTTGCCATTCTATATGTTTCTACTCATCGCAGCTATTTTCATTATTGTCATCACGCTGCGACGCTACAGGGGACGTACCGAAATCATCAATACAGAACCATCAAGCAGAGGCGAAATCAATGCGGAAGATCGCCCTTATGCTGTTCCTGAAGTATCCCGGACCCGGAGATCTGTTCCAGCAACATTTTCGCTAAACGTTCTCAAATAGTTGCTGTTCTGAGGGTGGAGATGTTACATGCCTAACATGAACCAGGATTGCTGACTATATATTTAGACTGTTTATTGCTTTGTTTCGATTCCAACAAGTTGTTCAATATAACTGCCGATACAGCAAATGACATTGTGCCTGGAATATGAGAACTGTGGAAAGTGGATGGCATTATGTATTTATTCAAATCGACCAGACATACTCTTTAAGTTATAAAGTAATAATTAAGATTAATTATAATTTTGTATTAAAGTAATTAATAAAGTAACTATTAAATCTTTTGGTTTTTTTTAATCCTTCGGCTGTAGCTTACGTAATTCACGTTTTACACACAGAATGAAAGCAGACATCTGGACACGGATAAGACATAAAACTTATTTAAAACTATAACAGAGATTGAATTATATAAATGAAAGCGCCGTCTCGCATAAATAAATTAATTTCAAAGAAGAAAATTTTACTGAAGTTTATACGGCTTTGGACAAGAAATTAAATGAAAAATGGTAAAAAGAATTTGAAATCAGTTAGATTAACAAAACTTTACTGAGATTGAAATGTGTGTGTGCTTTCGGGATAAAGTTTTTTTAGTTTTAAAAATAAACGATGCCCCACTAAATAGAAACACAGACAAAATACACATGCACAATACTACCAGACCTGAAAACCAAAGATTTGAGTTTTTACACAAATCTTGGCTTCGACCCATGAACCGCAGCGTAGAGGACAAATAAACCTTTTTCATCATGTAGGTAAGTAATAAATAGTTAATTTTGAAGTTAATTAGGAAGGGGCAGCGCCCGTCACCCTGAGACATCAGTTCTTAAGTCTCATATGCCCAGTGATTACGCTAGCTCTCAGTGCCCTTCAGACTGAAACACAGTAATGTTTGCACACTTCTGCTTCACAGCAGAATAATTCTTGGCCGGCCCTGGGGTGGTATCTACCTAAACGGATTTCTGCATAGGAATCCTACCACCAATACATACGTACAAAGTCTCCAGCTTTAAAATAGAAGAAAAATAAGCGCATAAGGTAAAGACAGGAAAAGACGTAAAAAAAATGAAATTTCTAAACTATTTACTAAGATATTAAAAGAAATATTTAAGCTGACATGAACTAATAATAACCAAAATGCAAATAAGAGCCGCGCGTAACACGTCCATTCCCATAGGTCCTAATTTCTACAGTGTTTCAGATTCTAAATATTTCCGAAATGAAAATTAGCTTATATTAATCTCCGAAACCTGATGAACCGTATACTCATTTGCGATTCTTTGTTGAGACGTGCTGAAACAAAACCGTCATTGAAGACATTGATGACTGGTTATAAAAAGTGGATCACGTACGACAAGAACGTGCGAAAAGGTTGTGGTCAAAGGTCGGTCAGGCTTCACAGACTGTGCCAAAACCCGGGTTAACTCGCAATAAGGTGATACTGTGTGTGTGGTGGGATTGGAAGGGCGTTGTTCATTAGGAGCTTTTACCGCCGTCGATTCCGATCTGCTACTGCCAACAACTGATGGAAATAAAACAAGAAGTTGACAGATAGCGGCCCGAATTGATAATGATGTGGTTTTTCGTCACGACAACGCTAGACAACAAACATTTTTATCCACTCAGCAAAAATTATGAGAGTTTGGCTGGAAGGTGTCAGTGCATCCGACATATAGCCCTGACCTTACACCTTCAGATTTTCAGCTGTTTCGGTCTCTTCAGAATTCTCTAGTTAGTGTTCGGTTAACATCAAGAGAGGACTGCCAACACTACTTGTCGCGTTTTTTTTCACAAAAGTCCCAAAATCTCTACAGCAACTGGATCATGTGTTGACTGAAGAAAATGGCACATATATGCTGTAATTATATGTAAATAAAGTTTTCACACAAAATGCGAAGAAACTTTTTCCGCAACCTATTATATGACCTGTATGGTACCCACTTTCTTATAAAAAAATCATTAAAATAGAATCATAAACAACGGAGATATTCCCGAACAAACAAAAAATATATTGAGACGATTTGAGAACCACCTCCTTTTTCGTAGTCGGTGAAAAAATGAAAAAAAAAGTACAGATTACGCCATTACAGAACAAGTTATCGCAATGGGCCTAGGATGCAATCTATCCGCTTTCGTGGATCCAAGAGCCTTTGAAGAAGCTCGAGCTCTGATTAGATCGATCGCTATAAATAAGAATAGTCGTCGGTCTGTAACTTGTTCACGTTCGCAAGTCACACGTCGTCTCCCTGCCGTGCTCGCCGGCGGATGCGGTTTAGCCTCGAAGTAAGGAGCCGAGGGGGTGTGTGTGCGGGGGGGAGTAGGCGTGTCCGGGGGGCGTGGTGTCGAACGAATCATTATAATCATTAATGATAAAATCCGGGCGTGTTTTATGAGAGAGGAGGGGATATCCCGCTCGGGTGAGATTTTACTCGCTATTATTTACCGTGCTTTTTTCGTGCCTTTCCGGTCCAAATCTTTTAAGTCAATTATGACTTCCTTGCCGATGTCCGTTTGAGTCAAAATTTGGCATACGTATATAGCTTAGGTGACAATGCAATAATATGGTACCTTGGAGCTGGTATGACGATGGAGCTGAAGGTTGGTCGTAGGAACTCCTCACCTAAGCAAGATAGCACCGTCATGTTTGGACTCGTTGGATTTGTTTTGACGAGTACTATAGCTCTAGAAACATTTGAAACAATCCTGGGCTACCTCCTATCTTACCGCATAAGCGATACACCGCAAGGAGGTTACACACAAGTGAATGCCGTTGTGTATGAACACGCTTGTGGCACTATGATACCTCCCGCGCAGTTGGTAGAGTCCGATTGTATACGGAAGTTGTCGCCGTGTTCGATAAATCGAATACTGGGACATAATGATACATTATACAATGACGCTGTAAGTCAATATTCGTTTATTTAAATAGTAAAATGAATTAAAGTCAAAATACTAATAAATAATAAGAAACAGAAGACGGTGAAAAATATCTAGCCCGGTCGATATTCTTCACCGCCTTCTCTTTATTATTATATATTAGATTCGAAGCCTCTGTGGTTTTCAAAAACATACATACAGTTACGCCTTTTTAAAATATAAGACGTAGGCATAGACCTCATCCGTATCTAGCCCACTTTTCGCAACTGGATGGCGAACCACCTCGCCGTCATTTTGTATCGAGTCAAAACATTCCTACACCCCATTGCGTTCCCACGAGCAGTATAGTGACAGTGTTGCATGTTATGGTGTTATTCTGTACGAATATAGGCTGTCCGTACGTACCTTTGTCGCCTCTTACGAGACGTAACGGTGCTTTTCTACTCTGCCGGACACCTAGAAACTCTTGAGTAAATTTTCTTTGTGAAATTTTGCATTAAATGTATGCAGGAAAAGTCTGCTTTAACCTGTTTAAGGATGCTTTTGATTTATAATTTCGCATAAGGTCGATGAACACAATTCCCAATATTGGGTATTAAGAATTGTTTGGTCACAATTGAAATACAATGATGGTAGGATATGCGCAGAAATCCACCACAGTGCAGCAGTAGTGTGCACACATTGCTGTTTCTGTCACCTAGTAGGTACTCTCTAGGTGTAACTGCACTCTAAGCTAGTGTACACCAGCTTATGATGCTCTTTACAGTTTTTTTTTATAGGAGAGGGGGCAAACAAGCAAGCGGCTCACCTGATGGTAAGTAATCACCAAAAAGAAAAAAAAACCAGTTGAATAGAATGTTGGTGTAAAGGATTGAATTAATTGTTATGTTTGTTTAATTAATGTTAATGTATATTTTTATTTATAATAACGCCCTCTAGTGTGGATTTTGTTGAATAAATGTGACGTCATGCGGGTGGCTGACAGACAGTAGTTCGTTAGAATTTAAATTATGGATTGTTAACTTCATGTAATCTCTATATCCAGATAGTAAGGTTAATTATTGTATGACGCGTATGAAATAACGATGTCTTCGGCCTAGTCAATTCCTTCGACCAGACAGAAACGCGACCGTACGCAAACGTCGCCCGCGAAACGTGCTAGACGACACGGACGTCTCAGCACTCCCTGACCACGATACGGTCAGTCACGATCCAGGCTACACTGTACACACGGTTAATAGCTTTAATATAACACGCACCACGACGCGCGACCGCCGTAGAGAGCGGCGCGCAGCAGTCAACAATCACACCGCGTACACACGATACACCCGTGTTCCAAGGCGGTTCTCACCGCCCAGAGTTACCGACACACAAGTCGACAGTCCGAATAGAGGCCCGCAGCCTCCCTCGGACGGTCATTACACGACTTAAAATCATTTGAGATATTCGAAATCGCGCCAGCACGCAGCGAACGCGACACTGTCCGAATTTCGATGTTTTTGTAGGAGTTTATCTAAGTATTTATGTTTGGGTCAAACCAAACCAGGCACGCGGGCCCATGGCTCGTGAGCACAGTATCCGATGAAGCTGTAAAAGCCAAAAAGGCTAACAGCAATTACATCACCGAAATTATATATCAATTCCTTCTCGAATTTTCGCCGTAACAGTCGCACGCTAAAAACGTCCTGTCCTGCTAAAAGAGTCAAACAGGTTTTAAATGTTACCTATATACAGTATTACATTTTACCAAACCAGTATTCGCTGCCACCGACGCGGCAACGGCCTGAACAATCATTGTCGTCCACGGTGGGCAACATAGCCCACGTAGCAGCGAGTTACGACGATACGCGAGTGTGCGGTGTGGTGTTGTAACCATCCGATACCGAAGTGATCACGTATGCCTTACTAGACGATGTGGCGTCAGTTTCGATAATAGACTCCAATTTAACAAACCATTTAGGTCTAGTGTGTAAAGAATCTAGTACCGTAAGATTGTGAGGCTTCACGAACGCCGTAGTAGGCATTAGTGAAGCCTCACTAGATTTTTATCATCGTACTTAACAAATCGAGAGCAAAAAGTAGCGATTAACGGTGTTATATCGTCAGGTTGTCCAGTAAAAATGGGTGTTCCTCAGGGATCGATCTTTGGTTTACATTTATGATCTTCCTTATTTGGTACAAAATATGTCTGAGGTAGTTCTGTTTGCTGATGATACCTCATTGTTGTTTAAAGTTAACAGAAATGAATTGAAGCTGAAACAGTCCTATAAAACTCTAGATATTATTTCCAAATCGTTTGCTGCAAATAATTTACTTTTAAATGAGGGTAAAATAAAATGTCAACACTTTGGAATGTCCAAGTCGGCACATAATATTAATATTAAGTTATAGAATTCTTACCTTTCTTTTGAAAATTCAACTGTATTTCTTGGAATCGCTATTGATTCCAAGCTACTGTGTGCAGCACATATCGAAAAAATGGCTTCAAAATTAAGTTCTGCCATTTTTGCTATTAGAAAGATTAGACAGTTGACTGATGAGGCTACAGTTTTATTGGTCTATTTTGCATACTACCACAGTATTATGTCCTATGGCGTATTACTGTGGGGATTCGCGGCCGGTCTGGAAACAATATTCATTTTGCAAAAAGAAGTTCGTACAATTGCAACAATTTCGGGCAATAAGCAACTTGAGTCCTCGCGAGTCGCTACGAAATACTAATATTTTGACAGTTCCGTTTTTGTATATTTATGAAAATAAAATGTACGTACGGAACAAATGTATTTATTTAATAAAAAAGTGACTGTATGCTCTTGAATGGACCGAGGTGTCGGGCCAGAGGTTCCTGTGTTTAGGTAAACTAGAAAATCTTTTCTTAGTAGATCCATAAAAAATTATAATAATATTCCTAAAAGTGTGACTCAAAAACTGCCATAGAATTCAATAAACTTATCAATAAGACATCATTAGAAAAAGCGTTTTATAAAATAAATCATTACATAGAGGACAGAGATGTGTGGAAATAACTCTTACTCTGAACTTGCAAATCCCCTAGCTACTAAATTTATGATGTAATTTTTATGTAACTTATAAGTGAAATGAAATATGGCATTGAAAAAAAGAAAGACCTTTGAGTTTCTTGCCGATTCTTCTCTGAGAAGGTCTTATTTTTTGAACCGGTTTTGACATTCATAAGAACTTTATACAAGCCTGAACTGAATAAAGAAATATTGTCTTTGACTTGATTTTGCCATGAGAAATTGTGCACAGATGTGTGTGCACTGCAATGGTTTTTCACTTTGCAACTTTTTTTTATGAGGCCCATGTCCAGCAGTGAACTTCAAATATTGCTAGGGCTATAATACTTGTCAAAACAAATCCAACGAGCCCAAGCATGACAGAGCTATCTTGCTTAGTTGAGAAGTTCCTATAACCAACTTCCGGCTCCATCATCAGACCAGCTCATGATACGATATTGTTGTATTATCACCGAAGCGCAATCTCTCTCAATCGGTCAAGTGGAACTAGTTTAAAATTCAGTTGCAAGATTATTACTTTTAAACATACAAACATCCATGTGAAGTTGAAAGCTTGTAAAAAGGCCGTAGCTCCACACAAAAAGATTGACAACAGAGTGGTCAGAGTACCCGGCTGCTACGCCGCAGATCCTGTGTCCGCGTCCCTGGCCAGATTTGTTTTTCTGGTTGGGATGTTTTGTTGCTGTTGGGTCTGGGTCTGGTTGTAACTTATGTCTATAGCACGCTATAAGCGCACTCATAATAGGAGTGAAATCCTTTTGCTTTACATGTGGAAATGCTTAACGCATATCTGCCTTTATGGGGGGAAGGACAGGTTATGTCGAACTTGCACCGACAAAAACCCAATGGTGTTCCACCATCGCCGCATGTTGGCAGGGCCACGGGAACGCTCGCGCACACATCTGCGATCTTACCGGCGCTAGCCGTCTACCTTCGGCAGCTCGACAGCTTCTCTCCTCTATCTTACTAAGCAAATCAAGCCGGAACACACGACGCGCCTTCCACGAAGGCCTCCCTTTAGTGTGCGTAGCGAATCCTCTCGAATCTGCCACGCGGAGGCAACGGGGCCAGGAAACTAGCACTGAAATGCACCAGTCTTCCCGGCCCCGGCGGTGGGTCTGGTCTGTGGTACCGCCGCTTACCACTAGACGGTCGCGGGGGATAGGCAGAGAGGCAACGATACACAAACACTCCTCTCCCCCCGCGGTCCCACAACTACCGCATCTACGGTGCAGCCCCTACAAAGTCGCGGGAGACAGGGAGAGAGGCAACGCAACACCTACATTCTTTTTCCCCCGCGACTCCTCCTCGGCTGCGAGCAACGTACTGCTCCCCCAGCAATCCCCCCGTTCGCCTCCAGAGCGGGCCTGCGCAGCCCACTCGAAGCGACCGCCTCGGGCCAGCCTGGTGCCACAGGCCGACCAGGTTCCTCTTAACTTCACCGTGGGTGACCAAGCCACAGTTACTAAGCCCCTCCGCCACGACAAGGCGAGAACCCATTCGGGAGGAAAGAGTGTAATCCTTGTGGAAGGTCTCGGTTTTGCTTAAAAAATTAAAAAAGGTTACACAGCATTTGTAATGGGCAGGCGTTGTACTTACTCATCATTAAATAAAATAATATGTTCTATTTTTATTAATATCTAACTATAAAGATTTTGGTCGATAAGTAACACAGACATATGAACGTCGACGAAACGAAATAAATAGACGAAGAATTTAATCCAAACTGGTAGTAACAAAATATGATTATTTTAAGAAGACATCTACAAAAATAAATCGGTTTCCCTTTTATTATAATTAACGTATATGTATATATAACGTATACGTATATGTATGCTTAAATGCTCGTGGGAACGCAATAGGGAGTAAGACTTTTTTGACTCGTACCTAAACGGCAGCGACGTGGTTCGCCACCCATCACGTCTCGTTTTCCGCGGGGGCGAAAGTAGCCCCTGTCTACCCCTTATACAGGAAAAGGGCGTGACCGTATATAAGTATGTATGTTAGTAAGCAACGTCAACCTGCAAGGAGATACCTTATATAGACCTTACACCGTCCCTTAACACACGATAAAGTTTCAGCAGATAGATAAATATTAACAGCCAAGTTATAGTATTATATTTTTTTATAGGAAGAAGTTACGGGACGAACAAAACGTTCACCTGATACTCGATGTAAATCCAACGTCTGTCCATAAAAAGTGTGGCACCACAATGCGCCCGTCAGCCTTAGACATTAGTTCTTTAGTCTCATATGCCCAGTAATTGCAACTGCTCTCTTACCTTCAGACTGAAACAAAGTAATGTTTGCACACTACCGCTTCACGGCAGAATAACTGGCCCTATGGTGGTACCTACCTAGACGGATTACTGCATAGAAATCCTACTAAGTGTTCCGCGTGAATGACAACAGAGTATTAAAACTCGATGTATACAGCTCACAGATGAGGAAGCTAATTTGTCGTAATAAATTTGTTACATCAGTCAGTTCTTAAATCGGTAATTTGTTACAGACGAGCAAAATTGCTTCTTATTCGTAGTACCACAGTTATCTGTTTCAACTTTTCGCATGCCTTTAATAAATCGAGGCTCTATTTTATGTACGCCGTTTTCTTTTCACTCGCCAGCTTTGCAATGAATGAAGTCTGCAGCGAAGAGTGCTTATTGAATGGTTATTAATTCCCGGCAATTATGAGATGAGAATGTTTCTTCAAGCAGCTTTGCAATTTAATATTTTATTTATTTGGCTGCTCGGTTGGCGCAGTGGTTAAGCCCTTGACTTCTGCGCCGCGGGTCGCGGGTTCGATTCCCGCACGGATCAAATATTTGTATGGCCGACATATAGTTGTTCCGGATCTGGATGTTTGTGCATGTGGAATGTATGTAAAATGCACCCACGACACAGGAGAAAACCTACTGTGGGGCATCGTTTTTTGTTCAAAAAAATATGCATTAATACTGTTTTATGTAAAGTGGTAGTGGTAGCTTTAAATTTCCTAGAACGCGAGGGACCTGGGTTCGATTCCCGGTGCCGGCACCACTAAAATTGTTAGTTGCAAAGACGTACCAACCCGCATTATAGGCAGCGTGGCGGATTCTCCCTAGCTCCAAATCCCTCTCGGAAATGAGAGAAGGCCTGTGCTCAGCAGTAGGACATTTACGAGTATAGGTTACTTTACTTTTTTTTCGTCTAAAGTGTTGCTGAAATTAATAAAGATAGGAATTAGTTACGAAAATTGCAGATTTTAGACATTAAACTTAATAAAAACTAATATTACGTATTTTATCGCGATTAATTTTAACTATTTATATCCCGACATTTCGAACCATTTACAGCACCCATGGTCACGGGAGCACTGATGTGACAGATACAGAGTTAGATACAGAGAGAGCAGAGACAGAGTTCTGATGTCATAGTCAACCCGGGGTACCTTCAGCTTTTAATTATTATTTTTAGTCCGATCTACGCTGAAAGAGCTTGCTGTCTCTTGAAGTCTTGCAGTTATTTGCTTGGTTTTTGATTTAATTTTATTAATAGTAAGATCCCAAGCCGGTGGTAATACCCAACCATCTTCTCTATTGAAATTAGGATGTTTTTAATTTCAATAGCCTCGCGAATCACCTTGGTAGGAATCGGAGTTCTTTTGCAAAGATTTGTGGTTTATCAAATCCGAAGTAAACGTTCAGATGATCCAGAAAATGGTCACAGACTGCAAACTTCCTAGAACGACGATGCTTCACATCAGCTATACGTTCTTTTACGCGGTTTCTTATCGATATTACTATCGATTTAAAAAAGCGTGTCTATATCTACCAATACTGGTATGATACAAGCATACCAGTGCAAGGCTTCAAGACACAGTAAGCTCTTTCTGCGTAGATCGGACTAAAAATAATAATTAAAAGCTGAAGGTACCCCGGGTTAACTATGACATCGGGACAACTGTCACCTCAGTCCCCCCGACTAAATTGATTCTTCTTGTATAAATGTTTGAAGTTATATCATCATCATCCATCATCATATCGGCCTACCATAGTCCACTGTTGAACATAGCTCTATAAACCAGTAGAATTAATTTTAAAATCAACAGCCAAATCATAAATTAAAATCAAAGTAAACCGCACTACAAAATCGAAAAATAGCATTTTCATTTCTAAAGATAACCCTTGTTTTAGGAGTGCGCGTCTTATAAATCATATTATTTTACTACTTCGAAAGGCATTAGCAATATATTAATATATGGTAAGAATATGACAATACCCTTAACTTTATTTATTTATTTATTTATTCTTCATTGATTACACCTTAAGCTAAAGGCTATAATGGGCGGACTTAATGCCTTGTGGCATTCTCTACCAGTCAACCCTGGTTGATGGTGAAAAAAAGAAAAAATGGCAGGTGCTATCTATTTAAGAGAAAGATTGTATTTTAAAGTAACTTAAGATAAAAAGTAAATATAATCAATATATAAATTGATACATACATATAATATAAAATTATGATTAATATAAATTAAATAAATAACATACATAAATAGATAAAAGTGAAAGAATCAAATCTGTCAAATGTGATCCTTCTCAAGATAATATTCCCGACCTAATCTTTTCAAAATGTTCTTATTGGGAGCTTTTTTGATATCATCGGGGAGGGCGTTCCAGAGCAGTATAGACTGCACAACAAAAGAAGAGCTAAAGAATGCAGAAGTATGCTACGGGATCGAGATCTTAAATTGGTTTAAGGAACGAGGTACTCGATCACGAGTAGAATAAAAAGGGGCAAAGTTATTTCTCAAATATGAAGGAGATTTAGTATCAGTTAATATAGAATACAAAAGAAGCAAGATTCTGGAGCCACGCCTTTGTCGGATAGGAAGCCATTTAAGCTTAAAACTGTAACAGAAAACGTGGTCATATTTAAGTAAACCAAAAATAAATCGAATGCAGTTGTTGAGAAGGCGCTCCAACTTATTAAGAAGATTACTGGAGAGATCCGGGTAACACACATCAGCATAATCAATGGTAGGTAAAATTAGGGAATGAACAAGCATGAGTTTTATCTTAAAAGGCAAGAAATGTTTAAGACGATAAAGGGATCGCAAGGTAGCATTAACTTTACGGCTAATTTCGGAAACCTGAACTCCCCAACCCAAGGAATGGTCCAAATGCAAGCCAAGATTTTTAACTGAAGTAGAAAAAGGGATTAAGATTCCGTTATATAACACGGGAGCAAGGTTACTATAGTCAACCTTAGCCAGCATCTTTAGACCACCAACAACCATCACCTTACATTTCGATGGGTTAACAGATACACCCTATCTAAATGACCAATATCTAATGGCTTCAAGATCATCATTCAACTTTTTGATACCATTGTTGAGGTCATTAATTCCTGCTTGCACATAAAGCTGGAGGTCATTAGCATACAAATGGTACGAACAATTGACAACTGAGGTGATAGAGTTTATAAACAAAGAAAACATTATAGGAGAAAGTATACCGCCTTGCGGCACGCCAGAGCCAATGTCCATCCAAGCAGAAGACTGAACAACAACTGACAACTGACTGAAGGTCTCTAGAACCTCTAGAACTTTGGACTGAAATGGAAGAATAGAAATTGGACGAAAATGTTTAGGCAACGAGGGATTAAGGACTTTAGGAGGTGGTTGAACAAAAGCTCTTTTCCATAGAGTCGGATACTGACCTGAGTCCATGGAGTAATTTACAATATGTGTAAATGCTGGTAGAAGGCACTCAAAAATCATGGTCACCATAACCTTACTAACCTCATCGCACCCCACGGCCTTTGATTTGATTGACTAAAACGGTATTTTTAACCTCGTCTTGACTTACGGGAGAAAATTGAAAATAAGGTATCTGAAGTGGAAGCATAGAACTAATAGAAGCTATTGTTTGGAATCGGACTAAAGGGTCAATAATGGGGTCGAAATAAAGTGAAGATTGAGGTCATCTAAAGGAAATGACAGACTGCAGTCTGATGAAAGGGGCTTGCTAATACCAAGAGTTTTGTGAAATTTCCACACATCTGCGGTCGAAGAATTAACAATATTTTCATGGATATATCGGCGTTTAGCATTTCGTACCATTTGATTGCATCTGTTCCTGAGCAATTTAAAGTGAGACCAGTTCTCCTCTGTGCGATATCTTTTAAATTTCCGAAAAGCACGATCCCGTCTAGCCATTGCCACCTGTACGCCCCTAGTCATCCACGGGGCTGGAGGACGCCTTACTCTTACGCGATGCATAGGTGCATGGACGTTGTACAAAGTGAGAACTACATTGTTTAAAAATGACACTTTATCATCTGTAGTAGTGTAGACGCAGACACTAATGGAGTTAGATCGATAAGAGCAGCGTCATTTCTGAGTTTATTGATATTAATTCTGGAGAAATTGCGAAAATGCAGAATAGTAGGTATTTTGGAGGATTTCATTTGTAGGAGAAATATAATAAGTCATGACGGGAGAAACTAGGAGCCAATAGCTGACCATGCTTTATTACAATGTCAGGAGAGGCCATAATAATAAGGTCGATCCATGAATCATTGATGTCAAAATTGTGATGAGTAGCCGCTGATGGGAGAATGCAGAGATCGACTGACTCAATAATTGATCGAAGTTTTTGAGAGCGAGACGTGTTTCTTAATAAATCTGTATTGAAGTCACCTACTATCATGCAATGTGTGTACTCGGACCCGATGGTATCGAGAGGACCCTCAAGAGCGTTGAAATAATCCGTAGCAGGAGAACAATATACTACTCCAAGGATCGCCCTAACACCCTTGATATTAATTTCCTGAAATAAAAATTCAGCGGAGGCAGAATAGGCAGATGGAGAAGCTAATTAAATTCAGCGGAGGCAGAATAGGCAGATGGAGAAGCTAATAAAAATTCAGCGGAGGCAGAATAGGCAGATGGAGAAGCTAATAAAATTTTATACGCAATGTTTGCCCGCAAATAAATTGCAACACCTCCTTTCTCAGTTCTGTCATTGCGAAAAAGAAATTGGAAAGTGGATATAAGTGGGACATAATAGTGGGCTTAAGCTAGTTTTCAGATATTAAGATTGCATGGATACAATCTAAAGAAAATTAACTTTAGACATTGAATTAATTATTTAAAAATGACTTAAAAAAAAAGCCCGCTGGGTTTCTTACTGGTTCTTCCCAGGACAGAGGCATTTTGCGAACCAGTGTAGTTTAATAAAAGAAATAAAAATGACTTTCAATAAGTATTATGTAAATAATCTATATTGAATAAAAATTTATTCTATTCTATTCTAACATCTGGAAGAGAAAATTTAAAATGATATATGTTAATTCTCAAAATCACGCCTGATTCTGATTGTGCCCAACCAGCAAACCTAATCAAAACTTTTTTTA
Source organism: Luehdorfia chinensis (assembly GCA_019845155.1). Classification (NCBI taxonomy): domain Eukaryota; kingdom Metazoa; phylum Arthropoda; class Insecta; order Lepidoptera; family Papilionidae; genus Luehdorfia; species Luehdorfia chinensis. The sequence goes on along the minus strand of JAHVAK010000156.1, from coordinate 5,105,090 downwards.
AAGTTTTTCTAAAAGAGAAACAGTCGTTGCTTTTGTGTTAAATAAAGAGCTTTCATTCTACCCCAAACTACTGCATTTCTTCTTTGATAAACAAACGGAAATATTCACCTACTTAAAAAAAGTGAAAATAATATTTTTTAAGACTCCGGCCATAACCTAATAAAACATACTTGAAATGGCAAAAATACAGAATCGCCATTTAGTTTGGACCCTTTCATATTTGATAGCATTAGTGTGAGTAACTTCTTCCGAAGGAAACAAACGTACTAAAATGGTCACGGTCTAGGTAAGTCACCACGATTTTTACCTTTTAAACCTACACTTATTTAACAGGCCGTTTTTACGATTTTGTAAATTATAGAATAATGCGATTTTCGAATATTTAAGAATTAGTCAAATTGCACCAAATATTTACGTGTAAGAAAGCATGTGTCCGTCGCTTCGGTTTAGTTACTCTATTCATAGCCGTAGAGAGCGGCGCGCAATAGTCAAAGAGCGGCGCGCAATAGTCAAAGAGCGGCGCGTAATAGTCAATAATCACACCGCGTACACAAGATTCACCCGTGTTCCAGGGCGGTTCTCACCGCCCAGAGTTACCGACACACAAGTCGACAGTCCGAATGGTCGCGCGCAGCCTCCCTCGGACGGTCATTAGACGACTTAAAATATTTAAGATTTTCGAAATCGCGAAAGCACGCAGCGAACGCGACACAGTCCGAACTTCGAGGTTTTAGTAGGAGTTTTTATTTATTTATTTATGTTTGGGTCAAACCAAACCTGGCACGCGGGCCCCTGGCCCGCGAGCATAGTATCCGATGAAGCTGTAAAAGCCGAGAAGGCTAACAGCAATTACATCACCGAAAATACGTATATATCTATTCATAGTAACGCATACACGGTACTTCGAAAGTAACGAAATCGAACCATAAAACTGATGTTATAATACGAAAATTTGGATCATATTCTTGATCAAAATTTAGTGTTACAAACAAAAATTATTTAAATTAATTTCCAGTTCCACCGTGAAAACTGTATAAAGTTCCTATTCGATTAGTTCATAGTTTTGACAACATAATTAGCAGTGATCTCTTGTAGTTGTTAATATTGACCGTTGAGTAACGCGGTGTTATAAATATATTTTAATAATTATGGTTCAAGGATAAGCAAGCCGAAGTGGCAATGGGCCGGCCATATAGCTCGTAGAACCGATAACCGTTCGGGAAGAAAGGTTCCCGAGTGTCAACCTCGTACCGGCAAACGCAGCCTGGTTTCCAAAGATAAAGTAAGATAAGAGGGAACTTTATTTGAATTTAAAGTAGCTTTAACCTTGGCATTCACGTATCGTAATCTTAAGTCAAAGGTTAGGTCTACAACTAAGAAAAGTACATAAGTATATATACCTACCTAATACGCAAATGACGTGTCAGTGATGTGTTTAACAAAGAGCAGGATATCTAAAATGTTTATTATGTTCGGTTTGCCAAAAAAAATACTAGAATAGCAAATGTTACTGTCAAGAAATAATTCATGATACATGGGAATAAAAAATAAAAAATAAAGTTTAATTCTTTGTATTATAAAATAAAAATAATAATTATATTATAGAATAAATAATTTAAAGATTGTACATTTTAATTTTATTAAATTAGTTTCATTTAAAAGACTTACATTGCTTATAAGTAAAATCATTAATTTTACTAGGTTTTTAGGAGGCGCTTTTAAAATAAATAAACTGAAATACTTCTTGTTGTAAATGCTGAACAATACGTAATTAAAACTATGTGTGCCTCAGTCTCATGCAATGCAATAAGATATTGCAGCTGCATTGAAATACGCTCGGTAAATTTGATAGAATCCCAAATATTACGACAGAATTTGAGATGTATAACATTGACACGACTATCGCTTTGGTTATTTCTAATTTAACAATAACTAAGTTCCTCAACGAAAACGTAACTACAAACAAGAGATTTCGTTTTTGTCAACTAACTTGTGTCCAGTTGTAACAAGTGTCCAATTTATCTATTTGCTAATGCAATGATGAATAATGAGAGAGAACTAATCCAAAAATGTTGTAAACCCTCATTAGCATTATGCCCATTATCCATTTTGTATTTCCGTAAATACAAACAACGAACGGCTCGCAAATGAACATAGTAACATTTTAATCAATCGCTTTAAAATTATTGTTTCGAAGCCTGTTTAATATGTAACATTAACGAAATTAGTTTGAGCGAAAATTGCACGACCAAGGCTTGGGGTTCTGTCAATAAAGGGAAATACTCGTGCCTCGTATTTATTACAGGTATCTTCCATTATTTGATTTCAGTTTCAATCAATGTTGTACCTTTTTTTTTGCAGTCACTTGTTATCTGTGTATGTAATACCTGGTCGCTGGATTTTACCGTTTCACGTATTCTTAAGAGAATAATTACATTACCTCAATTTAATTGTATAAATAAATGTTCTAGACTTGTCACTTTGAATACTTTATTACGAAATTAAAAAGTTAATACAATGAAACGATACTTTGCGTCCATCCATTATATTTAAGGAAAGAAACACAGTTATGTTGCTAAGATCTGCATGCAAAATAGTTAAAAAGTATAATGCAAAAAATTTACCGGTGGTAGGATTCCTATGAAGGAATCCGTCTAGGTAGGCTCACGGCCAGTCATTCTGGCGCGAAGCAGTATTGTGCAAATATTACTGTATTTCGGTTTAAAGGGCACAGAGCTGGTGTAATCACTGGGCATATGAGACTTAAGAACTGATGTCTCAGGGTGACAGGCGCAGTGTGGTGTCACACAGAAATGTTCTGGGTGACGCAGCATTTGTTATGGGCAAACGGTGCACTTACCATCAGGTGAACGTTTTTTCATCTTCTTTTCCTGAAGAAAAACGACTTTATTTGAATTTAAAGTAGCTTTAACCTTGGCATTCACGTATCGTAATCTTAAGTCAAAGGTTAGGTCTACAACTAAGAAAAGTACATAAGTATATATATACCTTTGGAGTTGCGGACGATCACGTCGGGGTTAACATTTTGGCGAATGATATTGATAAGGAACATCGCGTTACATCGGGCGCGGGTAGGTTGGGACGAGTGAGTGCCTCTGTGTTTGCGCGTACACTTGTGGCACTATATCTCCTGCGCAGTTGATGGCTCTCGACAGTAGTCGGCAGTTATCGCCGTGGTAGAAATCGGCTAGGAGAACATCATAGTTCGCACCACAGAAAACTTTCATAGCGCGATTATGGACGTATGGGAATATTTCTTGAGCTTCTCATGCGGCGACATTGATGTCGCTACATACCTACCTAATACGCAAATGACGTGTCAGTGATGTGTTTAACAAAGGGCAGGATATCTAAAATGTTCTTTATGTTCTGTTTGCCAAAAAAATACTAGAATAGCAAATGTTACTGTCAAGAAATAATTCGTGATACCTGTGAATAAAAAATAAAAAATAAAGTTCCATTATTTGTATTATAAAATAGAAATAATAATTGTATTATAGAATAAATAATTTAAAGATTGTACATTTTATTTTTATGGATTTCAAAACAGTGAACTACGACGAAATCGTTAACACTAGATGTATATATATTAAGAATAGGTAGACAATATCTAGATAAAATAAAATATAGGTGTTCCAGATAAAACTATATAATATCATTAAAAACCAATATGTAATCGCTGAAGAATAATATTTATTTGTTCAAAATTTAAAGCACAAAATTGAAAACCCGTCAATTTGACGGGTTTCCAATTAAAGTTCCAGTGTTAAAGCGATCATGCAAAATAACGCAGTACGCCGGCAAACAATGCTCGCAGTCCAGTCAATAAGGTGCGTCGCAACTTCCGTTCGCACTCCGCATTGTGATGTTTCACTTGTTTTGAGTTGGTCTCTATTCCAAACCTTGCGTTAACAAGTTTTGCTTCAAATTAGGAATTTATCTTTATATTGTTTCATTTTTTTCATGTGGATGTAAGAAAAGACTAGTACTTCCATACTTATATTATAAATGCCTAAGTAACTCTATCTGCCCCTTTATCTCGTGCTAGACAGAGACCACACACAGGTCGCACCAGGGCGGTTCTCACCGCCCAGAGTTACCGACACACAAGTCGACAGTCCGAATGGACGCTCGCAGCCTCCCTCGAACGGTCATTAGATGACTTAAAATATTTAAGATTTTCGAAATCGCGAAAGCACGCAGCGAACGCGACACAGTCCGAATTACGAGGTTTTTGTAGGAGTTTTTATTTATTTATTTATGTTTGGGTCAAACCGAACCTGGCACGCGGGCCCCTGGCCCGCGAGCACAGTATCCGATGAAGCTGTAAAAGCCGAGAAGGCTAACAGCAATTACATTACCGAAAATATATATATACACAGCTCGCATTTCGACTGCGCGGGAAACGAAACGTAGGAATTCCCTGATCAACTACATTCCTATATTCGCTTCATCAACCGAGAGATCCTGGACTCGCTCATGATTTAGAAGGTGTTCCCCTGTGAAGTGCTACCGTTATTTGGATTGACAGTACTGTCAACTAAAAAGAGACAGCCAAACAGATCCTGGAAACGTCGCTCTGTTTCAGTGTAACCTGAATACTATCCAAAATATTAGAAAAAAATATGAACAAAAGACTAAATGACTACTTAACTAAAATAAAATTCTTATATCAACATCAGTATGGGTTTCACCCAAATAGAGCACACTCAATGCAACTGTAGACTTAGTAACTAAGATTAAAATGATATTGATGGTGAACATTAGCGCTTGAAGTCTTTATTCACCTACAAAAATGCGTTCGACACAATCAGTCACCATCTACTATTACAAATGTTGGAAAGCGTACAAAATGTTGATATCGTTTCAAACAAAGTGCCTACCTATAACACGCGGTGTGTCACAGGGCTCGATTCCCGGGCCATTGTTGTTTTTAATGAATGTAAACAATATTCATCAGGCAAGCCTACAGGGTCAAAACTTTTATGCAGACGACTCTTGTATGTTCTACTTTACAATATGCTCAAGACCTTAATTTATAATAACAGCGGATTGTTTCGACGATCTCTTTTAACTTGAACCACCGCCTAGAGTTAATAACTTACGGCCATACTACTAAACGTTGCATAGCGACTGGATATTTACACGTAGATTTCTCTATTTCTGTCATCAGTAATTTGACATTCGAAAGGACAAAGCAAAGCTTTGTGTAACTATAATACCACTATACAATTCTTATTAGTAAGAAGGTTACTATATTTCATTGAACATGTTTAATATGTAACTACCCACACCGGATAGTCATCATCATTATCCATTTCAGCCTATCACTAGTCCACTGCTGAACATAGGCCTCCCCCACAGATTGCAACTGAAATTTGTAGCTATCATTTTGGGGAGATTTTACCATAGTTGCCACGCTTGGCAGGCGGGTTAGCAACTGCAGTCTATTTATTCAGATGTTCCAGGAAGTTTCTGCTGCTCATCTCCTGGTTTTCATTTTCCCTCTGTCGACTTTTACGACACCCATGGGTTGAGATGGGGTGGTAGATTCTCCTCAGCCGCTACACACAATAATAATAATATTACATTCATTACATAATCTCATGTAAGTGAATGCAGGAATCCGTCTAAGTAGGTACCAGTTATTCTGCCGTGAAGCAGTCGTGTGCAAGCATTACTGTGTTTCGGTTTAAAGGGCACTGTGAGCTAGCGTAATCACTGGGCATTTGAGACTTCAAAACTGATGTCTCAGGGTGACAGGCGCAGTGTGGTGTCACACAGAAATATTCTGGGTGACACAGCATTTGTTGTGGACGGACGTTGCACTTCCCATCAAGTGAACGTTTTGCTCGTTTCGTCGCTTTATACAATATAAAAATTGTTTAAAGTAGTCGTTAAAGCCAAAACTTTTGTATATTAGTTTGTATAATAATCTAGACTTCAAGAGGACACTATGCACTAGACTCTCTCGACTGATATTGTGTTGATCTGGAGACCTATTTGGTCCAGTCATGGGACGCGCACAATGAATATAATTTTTTACGTATGATGATAGCCCATTAAAATGAGGTGATCGCTGCCAAATTACTAAAAAGATAAAAAAATCCGGTTGGTTCTTTTCAGGATAGAGGCATTCTTTGATAACCTGTGTTGAAAAAATAGTTACGTTCAATGAGTATTCTGTAAATAATATTATGTAAATATAATATGTAGTTACTAATATTTAATAAAATTAATTACATTCTATAATGATATTTTCTTATTAAGTGCTTATAGTTATATGATTGATTTTATTTTATTGTATTTGTCTTTTTGTGCTAAGCTGCTCGTCGGAGGCTATAGCGATTAATGCCGGAGTTCCTCAAGGGCCTGTTCTGTCCGCAACTCTCTTTCTGCTGCACATAAACGACCTGCTCAAGCCCGGTACCTTTGGGTATGCAGATGACAGCACAGTTGTGGAGAGGTATCTGGCGCGTATTTAGGCCAGACGGGATCAAGTACAGTCTGCTCGGGAGGCCATGGTGGAGCGTATGAATCTTACATTGCAGGCAGTCTCCATCTGGGGCAATACCAATCTTGTGAGATTCAATGCCACCAAAACGCAAGCGTGTCTCTTCTCCGCCAAAAGGAGCCCGTCCACCTTGGCTCCTACATTTCAGAATGTATCTCTGGAATACACCGACCGCCTTCAGTTATTAGGAGTCGAGATCACGTCGAACCTTAACTTTGGGCAGTTCATTGAGTCTAAGGCTGAAGCAGCTGCAAGGAAATTGGGAGTTCTTCAAAAGTGCGGTGTAACTCTACTCCGGGGCAGCTTCTGACCCTATATAACACTCAGGTCGGTCGGCTGTAGAGCACTGCTGCCACATATGGGCTGGAGCTCCTAAATATCAAATGGCAGCTTTGGACTCGGTGGCCTTGGATCGGGCCAAGCGGCTGTCAATCTATGACAATATGAAATGGCAATCAACATCATTCAATTGATTATTAAATTATGTCATGCTAACTCATTACACTGCCTACAGTCCTGGAGGTCTGTTTTGTAATTCTGGTAGGTTTCGTGATCGGTTTTATTTTGGTGTATGAAGCTCATGCATTGGTTAATGGGATCTAATGAAACCGATCGCGAAACCAACCAGAGTTACACAGTAGACTCCCTAGACGGCACTGTGTATATTAATTACGAGTATAATAATACGAATATTTTTATCATTACATACTTATTATAGCGAGCCGTGGTAGGGGCTAGGTGCGCGTTTAAATTTCATAGTACGCGAGTGAGTTGCGTTCGATTCCAAGTGCCACCACCACTGAAATTGTTAATTGCAATTTTAAGTGCTGATTTACCACGTGCTGTGCGGTGAGGAAACCTGTATGTCTGAGAAATAAAACAATATTTCGAAGACATTTGAAGTGCGCCAACCCGCATTGGAGCAGCGTGGCGGGTTCCTTCTAGCTCCAAAAGCCCCTCAGAAATGAGAGGAGGCCTGTGCTCAGCAGTGAGACATTTATAGGCTGAAACTATTATAACCAACTCTTAAAACTGTTGTCATTTCTTTAATAAAATATTTTTCTTTAGTATTTCCTTTTATTGCTAAAATAAAAAAACGTTGCGTATATTTCGAACAAAAGCTTTGATAAAAAAAATCAATTTGTTAAATAAATATACTTATGTTGTTTTGCTTTTACAACGGAAAATACGTATACAAAAGAACGCAATTGAGTTTTTCGTCGTGGCGCCCAAAAATCGAACATGACCTATCTCTGTGAGCTCTTGCGAGCAACTGACAACTGATAAAGAATATATCACCTGAAATTGTATCTATGGACTGAATCATAAATTATACACTATTACTGAGAAGACTCAATTAAATCTGTATCAAACACGATTATTACAGACGGCGAGCGTCCATAGGAATAAGGTGTGGCGGATACGTTCCTTTTAAAAAAATATTATTAAACCGCCTAGAAACATTTTGAAAATTTAAGCGGGACAAATTGTAGAATAATCATTTGCATTTTTTTAATTGTTGTTAGTGTCAAAAATTATTTTTAAAGCCATCGCGCCTGTTAAAGGTTTTAGTTCAACATCACAGTTTTGCTCATTAAACTAGAAATTATTTTTGATTTTTTTCCACGGTGATTTTGTAAACATATGCGTTTTGATTTTGAATGTATTTTTTTTTGATTATTACTAATATATTATTGATTATATTTACTAAGCAGTAACTACGGTTTAGGCTTTTTTCGCTCGGCGCTCTCTTAACTAGATTGATTCTCTTGCATCCTAGTTACCTCAAGCGATCAACCGGGTCCGGTGCCTTGTAATGAAGAGGGGTTGTTAATGATATTTACACCCCCTCACTCTCTCTCTCTCTCTCTCTCCCTAACTCTCTTTCTGACAAACTTTCTTTAAGTTTCCTAGAGGTGACAACGCACTCATTTCATTCCTTTATCGCTGATGGATTTTTTGTCTATGACTCACGTGATCACTTATTAACCAGAGGACTTTTATGGAATTGTGTGACGAGAAAATGATCTTAGATACGTTAATCACAGATTTATATCCCGAAAACAACAACAATACTACTCACAGTCTTACTGGCCAGCTTCCCATTGACAGCAAAACTTTTGCTGCTCCTGTTGGTTCTTCTACAGTAGAAGATGCCGATAGTACTCTTACATACATACATACATAAGATCACGACTGTATCCCATAAGGGGTAGTCAGAGACTGGGCACTCACTGCAAAAACAGATGACTGCCACAATCCACGTTTCACCAAAACAATATAAAGCACTTGGTGTGATAGGTGGTGAGCCCATCGCCACCATGCGCTGTTGGGTGCACAGTGCAGTTTAATTCCTTACTCGCCTTTTACGAGATCCATTGGATGAGATGGAGTGGTAGTATTCTTTTAACGAGCCGCCACCACACGGCTCCAGATAGTACTCTTATATAGTAATTAATTCGTAGATAGTACGTCTTCCCGCTTTTGACCGTTTTTTTTTTCTAAAACTGCTATTTTATTAGATATAACACAGACTATAGAGAGGGACGCGTCGCGGTGTTGCTACATGGTACGACCGACGCGCAGATTGTGGTAGTATATATAGTATCGTCGCCCGCTGTTTATTACCGAACAAGGTGTATTTTTATTTACTTATTAAAAGAAATATCGCACATGGTATGTAAAATTGGCGTAATTGAATGTATCTGAACGGATTGCAGCATACGAATCCTACCACCAGTAAAAATATTCTGCCCAGGACTTACGACGCAGTAGGCAATTGCGCTTAACGATCAACGTAATGGTAAAGTTTGGAGGATCCATCTGCAAATTGTTATATCAACGTTATTAATCAACCGTTTCGAATTCCAAATGACAGTGATATAACGTTTTGAATAATGCTATTTACAAATTTAAGCCTCAAAGGCTTGACTGTGCCGATGTGTGAGTAGAGGCAACGCGCTTTCATAACATTTTACAGTCCATTCATTGAACAAAATTGATCCGGCGGTCGTTTACATATATTTTGTCTCGTAAATGCAATATGTTAACCTTATATATGTATATATATATATATTATATATATATACATACATATATAGCTTCCATATCATCTCAGGTAAGTATGACGTTTTGTCAGACTGTATGAATGACTGAATAGGGCTGTTGTATGTTTTCAGATTGATTTCTAATAATCTTGTACGATTTTTCGCATTCCTATGCATTGAATTCATTGTATGATTTAACTGGTGAACATAACCTTCAAACAATAGTTGCTTGGAAAGTTCCCATCACTAGTTTGTCGGATTTGAAATAGACTTATTTGTAATAGACGATTTGTTTTTTGTCATCAGTAGGTAATCGAAGCGTCGTCAGGTATGGTTGCTTTATTTCCAGTGCAAGCATTGCAGTGTTCAGTGTGAAGGACAATGACAGCTAATGTAATTACTGGGCATATGGGACTTAAGAACTGATACGTCAGGAGAACGTGTGGTGTCACACAGTAACATTCTGGGCGGCACTGCAGTCGTTATGGGCAGACGTTGCACTTTCCATCAGGTGAACGTTCTGTTCGTCACGTACTACAAATAAAAACTTTAAAACACGTTTGAATTATTAACTCTAATTGCTGCCAACCGAATTGAATAATTGTTGATTAGGTCGGTCGGTAACTTCGGTCCTCGAACTTCTTTCTTAAAAACTTTGTGGAACTTGCTGCCGCCTGCGGTTTTTCCGGACCGACATATCTTAGGGAACAACAGGTTACACGAGTTTGTTCGTCGTCTATTGGGATATTAAGGTGCTCTAAAAAGTTAGCTAAGCAGAAAAAAATATGTAAACAAAAATGCTAAGAAAAAAGTGAGTTTAATATGTTTCTCCTCGAACTATACCTGATGGTTCACTATTACGCAAAAGAAATACGATTGTGTAGCGATACTACACACCGACACTACCGAAGCAAGCTCTATAACAAAATGTTAAACGAAACGGATTGAACAACTTAAATATAAGTGTACTGCAAACTTAAGCAGGCCATGGTCCACAAGCGGCATATATATGACACATGTGGCAGCCAGAGCCCTCCTCTACCATATTAAAGGGAAGCGGACGACCCGCCACACAACGTCGCCGCAAGCAGACATTAAAGTCAGCATTAATAGAGCATAATTAGGCACAAACAACATAACTAAAATATCCTTTTAATAAAAACTTTAATTCAGGTATTACTTAACAGTAACATCTTATAGGGCTATGTTAATAATGAAGAATGACAACAATTTATTAAACTAATAATTAATTTTAACTTTAACAAATTGTGTCTAGTAGAATCTTGCGTCTTCAATCGAAACATGACAGTGTATGCATGTATCAAATACACGTATTTGATACATGCACACATTGACAAATAATTCAAAGGGAGTTTCACTTGCATGCAATGTCATTACAGAAATTAATTAAGCTTTATTGCAATATTAATAGAAATGACGACTATAATTAAATACGAATAATTCGAATTAATTGCGAAACATACGGCATTGCAAATTGAATTTTGTGTGTTAAGAAATATATCAACGGGAACGCAGTCGCGGGTGCAGCCAATGACAAATCAATTACAACTGCACTGCTGGTTTACTGGTGGTAGGATTCCTATGCAGGAATCCGTCTAGGTAGGTACCACCCCAGGGCCAGTTATTCTGCCGTGAAGCAGTAGTGTGCAAGCATTACTGTGTTTCGGTTTGAAGGGCACTGAGAGCTAGCGTAATCACTGGGCATTGGAGACTTAAGAACTGTTGTCTCAGGGTGACGGACGCAGTGTGGTGTCACTCAGAAATGTTCTAGGTGACACAACGTTTGTTATGGCCAGACGTTGCACTTACCATCAGGTGAACGTTTTGGTCGTTTTGTCACTTTATCCAATAAAAAAATTGCCCTTCAAAGATACAACAATTACCATATTAATTGTTGCGTTGTGAGGAGACACACCACGTCCACGTGATGCTTACTGATATATACAGTACTGCGTCTTCTGGTAGTTACATAGGTGAGCCGCGTCTTTATCAATGCGACTTATGGTTCTGGTTTATGGAGTTTTTGCGGTTCAAGATGACTGCTCAGATTGTATGGCTTGTGCGCGGCGATAATCGTACTGTTGCATTCCACGGCATTGTAACGATTTGTGGTAGGATTCCTATACAGGAATCCGTCTAGGTAGGTACCACCCCAGGGCCAGTTGTTCTGCCGTGAAGCAGTAGTGTGCAAACATTACTGTGTTTCGGTTTGAAGGGCACTGTGAGCTAGCGTAATCACTGGGCATATGAGACTTAAGAACCTATGTCTCAGGGTGATGGGCACAGTGTGGTGTCACAGAGAAATTCTCTGGGTGACACGGCATTTGTTATGGGCAGACGTTGCACTTACCATCAGGTGAGCGTTTTGCTCGTTTCATCACTTAGTGCAATAAAAAAAAAGGATACTACGTCGACCTCATGCGGATGGTAGCTGGCGGAAAGAAACTTGAAAGTCTTGAGACAGAGAACAACGTTTGACCGCATTCCCTTGAAATGAGTAGTGAATTCATGACGAGCTCTACAGCAACCACCCGTGCTGACCTTGTATTAGCTGTTGATTTCCCCACTCCCCCAATGGGTTCTCACCTTGTCGTGGCTAGGGGGCGTGAAAGAAAATGTTCGAATACCTTGTATCGGATATTGAAATAAATAATGTGAGCCCTATATAAGTGTTGAGAACGAGCCCTCTAGTGACCCCGTTGTATAAATCAATATTGTGAACCCTTTACATGTGAGGAGGGATTAGATAATAGGATAGTATTCGGGCACTGTCTGCGGCGTACGACTTATCTAGTGAATATTCATCTTTACAAGAAACACCTGAAAGAATTGTTTTTTTTTAAAAAAAAACACAACGTACTGGTAGTGTTATAACTTTTAGGATGATCCTGAGGAAAAATCATGTAATTTTGCTGGTCATTTAGTAATCTTTAGTTATCTATACTTATTAATAATTTCGTAAATGGGTGCGGTAGATTCGATCGAAATGTATTTCCAACTATTAAACTTAAAAAAAAAATAATTTCACGTCAATAACATGGCATAATTCAGATTTTTGGGTATTTTGTGAAATAAAAGTACGTAATGACAGAGTAAAATCTACATTATAGTTATTCGACATTTATGTCAACGTTCATAATGTGTGGAAGCGCGCGATCTTTAAATTTTTTGGTTGTCGAAACTCAAAACTATTTGACTCCAGTCTCGGTAGTGTTTAAGTTGCATTTTGTAATTTCTGAGTATATTTCGAGTTTCGATGTTTAATATTGATAGTTTATTAAGCAGCAAGTGCTTGTGAACGTGTGCAGTGATTGGATAATTCAATTTAAGATCAGAATTGTACTCTCTCTGTTCCTCTGTCTGTCTGTTACCTTTTCACTGTTCAACCTGAACCGATTTTGATGAAATTGCACACAGGTAGCCTGCATCCCATCTGCATAGGATACTTTTTATCCTGGAAAATTGAAAATATATCCTATGTCCTTCTCCACTTTGCAAGCCACCTCTGTGCCAAATTCCAATATCGATTCAGCGGTTGAACCGTGAAAAGGTAACAAACAAGACAGACGTACGTTAAGTTACAATATGACTTTTTTGTTATTTATAAAAATCCACAGTGATTGTTACATTGTTACATCAATACAAATGCCGGCCAAGTGCGCGTCGCACCACACATAGAGGGTGGATTGAAAAGTACTCGGCCTAACCAAGAAAATAAACACATACTAAATCAGTTATATTTTTATTTTTCTACATAATCACCATCAAGTTCAATACACTTTTGCCACCTCCGCTTCCAAGCATTTAGACCGTTAAAAAAAATGATTCTTCCTTAGAGTCAAAATATGCGTCTACAGCTGCTTTGACCTCGTCGTTTGTCGAAAATCTTTGACCTCCCAAGTGCTTTTTTAGGTTAGGGAACAGAAAGAAGTCTGATGGTGCCAGATCAGGTGAATACGGTGGATGCGGTAACAGTTCAAAGCCACAGTTGTGAATTCCAGCCATTGACTGTACAGACGTGTGAACACGGGCGTTATCTTGATGAAACAGGACTTTTCTTCTGGGCATTCCTCGACGTTTTTCTTTTATTTCCTCTCGTAAACGACGTAGTAAGGTGCAGTAGTAATCAGAGGTTATAGTCTGACCCCTTTCAAGATAATCAATCATAATCACACCTTTCGAGTCCCAGAATACTGAAGCCATCACCTTATTTGCCGACAAAATCGACTTAGCCTTTTTAGGGGGTGGTGAACCAGGTCTTCTCCACTGTTTTGATTGTTGTTTTGTTTCCGGTGTACAGTAATGAACCCATGTTTCGTCCATAGTAACAAAACGATTCAAAAAATCATCTGCATCGGCTTCAAATAACTCCAAACAGTCGCGTGAAATAGTCAATCGCGTCCTTTTTTGTTCAACTGAAAGCAGTCGCGGAACCCACCTCGCAGACACCTTGTGGAAACCCAACTCGTTGACAATGATGTTTTGAGTTCGTTCATAAGAGATGCCTATAATCTCGGCTATCTCTCTAATTTTTAATCTGCGGTCTCCCATTATTATATCAAGTACTTTTTAAATATTTTCGTCAGTAGTTGACGTCGAAGGCCTTCCAGAGCGGGGTTCATCTTTCACACTCTCTCTACCACGCTTAAATTCTGCTATCCATTTTTTGACGGATGAATATGACAGAGCACAATCGCCTAATGTACTGACCATGTCATCATGGATGGCTTTTGATGATAGCCCCTTCTTATGGAGGTACTTAATGACGGCACGCTGCTCGATTTGCTCCATTCGCGGAAATTATGACCGATTACTTTGTTAATAAATTTATAAAATCACAACTAATTATCGCACACGTTTCGAACTTCACACAATGAACTAGTCTGAACTGAACTAAATAATGTGGGTAGATTTGATTTTTAGAATTGAATGGATCTGTGTTAGGCCGAGTACTTTTCAATCCACCCTTAACAAATGCTGTGTCACCCTGAATAGTGTGACACCACAATGCGCCCGTCACCCAAAGACATATCAGTTCTTAAGTCCGAAACACAGTAATGTTTTCACACGACAGCTTCACGGCAGAATAACTGGCCCTGGGCTGGTACCCACCTAGACGGATTCCTGCATAGGAATACAAGAACATAAGCCATTATCAGAAAATTTCAATAGTAGTTACAATTTTAGTGAAGCTACTGCCGTCAAGTAGTAGGAGGCAAACATGTTTCAGTCTGAAAGGCACTTATAGCCAGTGCAATTACTGGGCACATGGAACTTAAGAACTGACGCCTAAGGGTGACAGAAGTGTTCACAACACTGTAATTGCTCTGGGTGACACAGCATTTCCTACGTGCAGGCGGTGAACTTACCATCAGATGAACTCCTTCATTACATATGAAGAAGGGTCTTGGATAACCACGTTGAACCATTGATGGAGCTTTATGGATTATCATAAGGTACTCGTGATGGACATCCCGCGGTTTAACCGGGCCGCTCGTGATTTCTGTCAGTCTGCTTTTACGTCCGCAGACATTTTAAAAGAAAATCATCACTGGTGATGAGCACACAACACTCATTTTGGATTCCCCGCCAACTTATCCAAATAATCCTCTTGATTACAAGTTATAATAATACATAAGATACATAAGATCACGACTGTATCCCATAAGGGATAATGAGAGACTGGGCACTCACTGCAAAAGCAGATGACTGCCACAATCCACGTTTCACCAAAACAATATAATGCACTTGGTGTGATAGGTGGTGAGCCCATCGCCACCATGCGGTGTTGGGTGTATAGTGCAGTTTACTTCCTTACTCGCCTTTTACGATATCCATTGGATGAGATGGAGTGGTAGTATTATTTTAACGAGCCGCCACCACACGGCAAGTTATAATAATAATAATAACAAGTTAAGGTTATCTATCTTTTGGGAATGGCTAGAAATTATCTACTGGGAATTCATAGAACGAACATATGCTGTTACAGCTGTCTTACGTTGTCCAGCTCAGTAAACTTTTGCATGTCAACACTTGACCTAATCGCTAAATAGCGTCACGACGGGGTGAGAAAGCTTAGATGGCCAACTGTACCCAATCCATCTTACAATTCGAGACATTAGAATACCAACTCGAACGCATTGCCGTAACCCCTGTCAACTTTTTGCTACAACTCGTTGCCGAACTAATGCCGGTAAGCGTTGTCCACTGTATAGAATTGTTGACACCTACAATACAAACTTGAACACAATGTCTATTGCGGCATCACGTCCTAGCATATTTATAAAAATAACATTTTGAAACTTCTAATTTAATAAGCATTACCGACTTTTCGCGCACTTTTCTGTATATAAGCTGTGGTAAATGGTGTTGGTGTCACAGTCATAATTTCTATGTACTATTTAAGGAAATACGTTATTGTGCCACTGTTTGTTTACCCCAATAAATTTAAAAAAAAATCCGGACCTCGCCTTCCGACTATAATTTTTATTTTTATTTTTAAAAGCAATGACATCTTCAAAAATTAAATTGCCGACTTTTTTAAATCTCAGCCTCCCTCTTTCAGAAAGGAAGTTATCCAAACCTTGACTAGCAGATGGACTAATATCGTAGATAATAACGATGTGGTAAATGGTCGTGGGAACGCAATGAGTAGTCATTTTTTGACTTACCAAAATGGCGGCGTCGTGTTTGACCACCCATCGTTTCCCGCGGATGCGAAAAATGGGCTACGGATGTGGTGTCAGCCAACTCCTTATATTGGAAAAAGGCGGGACCGTATGTATGTATGAAAATATAGTTAAGTACGTTAAAAAACTTAACCCTTCTAAATTTTAGATACAATTTATAACTCATTAATACTGGCAAAGACTTTCGGTACAGGCCAATTATACAATGTTTCTAGTGTAGGTATATTATGAAATATCAACGAAGATTAGTTTATTCCTATAAAACTGACTCAATGCGTTTCTCTTCTTCTCCGATCTCGAAATGAATAACCGTAAAGGATTCTTCAAGTAAAAGGTCAACACAACTATTTGCAAGGATTGACAGAGGCTATTATTAATCAATTTATTAAAATAACATGAAGTTCACATAGCCTTCAGATGGACGCACTGAATAACAGGATGCGATAGTACAACCATAATATAGTCATACTCGTAAATAAGGTGCTACTTCTACCTTAAGCCGCTAACCCCAGTCCATAAAATTGATCACCATAATCGGAGGGCTTACGCTCCCTGAGACGCAGTTCGAGAATTATTCCACCGATTTCAGGTACGAGTTCATCACTTTATGAATCTTAAATAACAATCTCGGAGAATAAAATCTGCAGAACCTGCACAACCGTGACCCTGAAACATTACAGGTGTATTCTGTACCTATTTCCAATCACTTGTCATAAATGTATTAGTATTATACACGAGGAATTATTGTAACTAATTATTAACTGATTATTATGGCCGTAAAATACCAATCATAAAATTTGTCTCAACATACGTATATAAAAATTATAATTAAAAATTAAATTATTTATATTGAATTCAAACCAAATAATCTTAAAATGAAAATTAATAGTTTTATTTGCGACACACGTATTACAAAACACAGACGGCGAACAGGCACAGACAAACAGAGACATTGCAATTCATGTTTGTTTTTTAAACTTAACCTATATGTTATTTGTTTAATTTAGATCCTGTGAATATTAACATGACTTTTGGCGCCAAATCGAAAAGTTGCAGTGGTGTTTTTATTGAATTATGTAATTTCGGTGTACCTAAGTGTTGGCGATGTCCGCATGCCCGTCATCATCAACACCAGATTTCGCATTGCGCTTGCGCATGCTTCACAGAGCTACTACGTCCAACACTCCGCGACCCCGCGCGGAGGTTTAAGAAAACACTTCCCTTTTTCTACTCGACAGCGAACGATACACATCATACCGCAATATTTTACAAATTATGTACAAGAGATAAATTAAAATATTCTACATACAGTCCACTATTACGTTTTACTAATCGGAAGATTAATTCCCGAACAAAATGGTCCTTCGATGAACAGCGTACAAGAAAATTTATCAAGCAAATCTGCGTGTCATTGTAGCAGCCATTACGTGTTTTTTGGATCTTTCTTGCGTACTCCAGCCACTTATTGTGCAGCTTCGAGGACGTCTTGAGACTTCAGGATTCAAAGAACCCGGCACTGAGTGAGTTCGTTCCAATAATTTCCTTATTCCATTACTCCTACTAATTTTCAAGAAATCAGAGTTGCTTTTAGTTGAATTAATCAAGTCAAAGTCAAGTCAAATTCATTATTTAACTTTGTAATTTATATAATTTGTTTATTAGTAGATTGTTTTAATGTTTACTTTCATAATAAGGATATTCGAATTTTTCATTCCTTAACAAGAATCATAAATACCCACATTGAAAAAAAAAATATCATTGGCTTCTTATTAATTCTTCATTTAAAAGTGTATGCATTTGAAATTGTATTATTATTATACTGTTTCCTGCTTTAACCCTAAAAATGGCTACTGCTTCTCTCAAAGATTTAATTAAAAAACGCGGGGGTCTTAAAGCTAAACTTACATCGTTTAGTAATTTTTTAAATCTTATAAAAGGATCCGTTATCTTAACCGACACACAAAAAACCAAACTGGAATGTCGGCTTAGTAAAGCCGATGCTATATACGATCAATTTGACGCGTTACAGGCGGAGATTGAGGCATTGTCGGAGCAAGTTGATGACGAATACAAGGAGCGACTTCAATACGAAGAACAGTATTAATTACTTCTGGCTTCGGCGCGTAGCATGTTGAATGCTGCGACATAGTTAACGCCTTCTCGAGTGGGCTCCGTGATGAGTGACGCCAATACTGCACCTAAATTCCATCTGCCTGTCATCAGCTTCCCTCAGTTCAGTGGCGACTATCAAAATTGGTTGGAATTCCGAGATACGTATCTTTCAATTATACATAACAACAATAACATTACAGACGTACATAAATTTAATTACTTACGCGCTGCTTTAAAAGGCAGTGCCTCAATAATTATTCAAAGCTTAGACATTACATCAAATAATTATCCAATTGCTGGGCAATTGTTAACAGAACGATATGATAACACGCGCCTTTTGATCAACAATCACTTACAAGCCTTATTTAATACAGAAATTATTGCATTTGAGTCCAGCTTAGAAATAAGAAATCTCATTGATACGGTGAATAAGAATTTAAGGGCACTTGCAGCGTTTGGAGAACCTGTCGATCATTGGGACACTATCATAGTTTGTATGATGTCAAAAAAATTGGATAATGGCACAAAACGGCAATGGGAAGAATTCAGGTGTAACCTTAACTCGAATTCACCGAATCTACATCAATTCATAAAATTTTTAAGCAATAGGTGTGATTTATTGGATACATTAAATGTAGAAACTACTATGCGTACACATATAAAACAAAATATAAAAACTTTGAAATTACAAGCTAATTCATCGACATACAACTACAATTCAGTTAACAAAAAATAAATAACAAATAAAGAAATAAACAATTTTAACAGCAACATAGAATGGACCATGTGTTTAAAAAACTATTACCTATTTACATGCCCTTTATTTATTAAGCTTGATGTCATCATGTCAAATATAATATTTGAAAGAGCGAAGTTCAATGGAAGAAAACAAATGAAAGGTGAATCGGTAGATTCCTTCATCACCGGCATTCACAGCTTGGCTCAAAAATGTGAGTTTGAGAAAATCACTAAGGATGAAATAATACGAGACAAAATAGTTGTGGGTATAAGCGATAGGAAGCTAAGTGAGAAATTGCAAATGAAGCAAAATTTAAATCTTCAGGATGCAATGACTATAGTGAGACAATGGGAAGTGCAAAATAGACAAACAGAGCAGTTGTTTCAAGAACAACCTAGCGAAGTGAGAGTGGAAGCTGTAAGAAGAAATCATTTTAGACAGAGAGACCAACTATATCAAGAACAGCTTGGTGAAAAGAAAACAGACACAGTAAGACATCAAAGAATAAAAAATTGTGGTTATTGTGGTTTTAATTATCACACTAGAAATTTATGTCCAACTAAAAATGTAGATTGTTACAAATATCATAGAAAAGGTCTAAATTGGTCTGGCTGATAGAACAAAAGAAAGATAAGGAACCAGATGATGCAGAAGGTAAAGATTTTTTCCTATGGGCAGTTGGGAGTGATAATAATAATGGAGCATGGACATCAGATACTTATATTGAAGAATTTAGAAAGACAGAAACTTTTTCTATAGATTCAGGAGCAGATATCGTATGTTTATCTTTTACGGTTGTGCCTAAACATTTTGTGAACAATCTTATTAAAACTAATATAGCATTAAAAGTGGCAGATGGTAGAAATCTAAAAGTATTAGGATATATAAAGATAAAATTATCTACTTACAAAAAAGCATTACAGTAAATGCATATATTATAAAATCAATTAAAAGACCTATCTTGAGCAGAGATGCAAGTAGGGAAGTAGGCATATTAAATGTGAATTTACATCATTTGTACAATCTAACAGAAAAAAGTTCTGTTAACATACATAAAGAGTTTCCTGTGCTATTACAGGAGTTGGGGCAATTTAAGGATCCCATATCAATAAAATTGGCACCTGATGTGAAACCTTATGTGCAATCTGTACCACGAGTGGTGCTAATCCCAATGTTGGAAAAATTAAAAAAAGAAATTAAAAGGTTGCTAGATTTGGATTTCATAGAGCCAGTGGAACAGGTAACTGATTGGGTAGCTCTTATAGTATGTGTATCAAAAGATGAAGAGAAAATTCGGCTATGTTGTGATTATACACAGCTTAAAAAAAGTGTTATGAACCTTATTTCCCTATAAATAATGTAGAATATACATTAGCTAAAGTAAATAGAATATGCAAATAGCGAAATATTTTTCTAAAATTGACATAAAAAAATAATTTCATCAAATGAAATTAGATGAGAGTAGCCAGTTGCTAACTACATTTATATCACCCTTTGGTAGGTTTAAGTACAAAAGGCTACCTTTTGGCTTAAATTGTTCAACAGAATATTTTATCACAAAGTTTGCTCGAATTCTAAATGGTCTAAATGTAGTATACCACGTTGATGATATCTTGGTATATGGTAGAGATATGTTAAAACATGATGAGAATCTGCGAAAAGTACTGAATAGGTTGTGCACAGAAGGGTTGTCTATTAATGACAAGAAATGTATTATAGGAGTTAAGAAAATTAAATTCTTGGGATTTGTTTTATCATTTGATGGAATATCAGTAGATCCAGACCGTATTGAAGCAATAGTTAAATTTCCAAAGCCAGAAAATAAAACAGAATTACAGAGATTTTTAGGAATGGTAAATTTTGCATCCAAACATTTAAAAAAATAAAGCAGATTATATGGAACATTTAAATTGCTTGTTAAAAAAAAATGTAGATTTCCTATGGGGCCCTAATCAGGATCAAGCATTTGAAAAAGTCAAAAAACAACTTTGTAAAACTCCAATTCTTTCATTTTTTGATCATAGCCAACAAATTATAGTGAGTGCGGATGCAAGTTCTTTTGGTTTAGGTGGTTGCCTTATGCAAATATAGTTAATAGAATCAGGCGTTACTTTGCGGAAATCCATTATAATGAAGAAAAGTAAGTTACTTTGCTAAGATCCGCATGCAAAATATAAAAATGGTGTATATTACCTAGTTTTTTGAAGTGCACCACCCGCCCTCCCTCCCTCAGTAGCGTGCACAAGCAAACTAACACCGCCACCAGGAACCGCCACCAGGTACCCTCCACCAACCACTACAATACCACCACTAGATAATATACACCACCGAAGCCGAGAACACGACACGTGTTTCGCCCCAAAACGAGGCATTATCAAGCGTAATAGACTCTACGACAGACGGCCGCCGAGTGAGCGGCGCGGTCAAAGAGCTGCCTATTTATACTACAGGTGACGCAAACGGCCCCCACCTACGACATTGCGATTACAATATCGCGATAGCGACCGCTTGCTCACACAATCCACCACCCGAATTACATAAGCAGCCGTTTGCGACCGAATTGATAGCAAACGACTACTTCGAGTATATTTAAACTTTAAGTACTGGATTTAAAGATATTTAAAAGTGGTGAATTCGAGACGTTTGTTTGTTCATTCAGCAGTGCAATGTTATTATTTTTATTTTTTATTATTTCTAATTGTTCCAGCACACACAGCCGAAGCCCCTTGTCGCAAATATGTAGGACTTTAAATGTGTGGTCGCTAGTTAGGTTATGCCCAGTTTCCAAAAGATGTTTTGCGAAGTGTGATCTGTCGGGATTGCAATTTCTGTACGCGGCCAAATGCTCCTTGTATCGGGTCCCGAAATTGCGACCAGTCTGACCCACGTAAACGGCGCTGCATTCACTGCAAACAAGTCTATAAACGCCGGATTTTTAGCGTTCATCAATTTTGTCTTTGACGTTACAAGCCCCACTCAGCGAATTGCTTGTCCTGAACGCAACGTAAATATCGTTACGCCTAAGAGTCCTTGCTATTCTCTCAGATACAGGACCCAAGTAGGTCAAACTGCTCACACATCGTCGAACACTTCGGGATGTAGCCGCGTACAGATCTTTGTGAACTATATGAATTTGTTTTCTTTTTTATTATGGTGTTAATAATATTTTTTGAATAACCGTTAGAGACCGCAATCTGATAGATGATTTGGAGCTCCTTGGCATAATTATCCTTATTCAGAGGTACGGTCAATAGACGATTGACGTAACTATGGAAAGCGGCCAATTTATGTTGCCAAGGGTGACACGATGACGCGGGGATGACAGAATCTGTATGGGTCGGTTTGCGGTAAATTTGAAAATCATGGGTGCCGTTTTTATGGGATATTGAAATATCTAGAAAGTTAAGAGTACAGTCTTGTTCCAATTCCATCTTAAATTTTATTTTGGGGTGAATTTTGTTTAATTTATTAAAGAAAACGTCCAGTTGTCTTCGGGTACCTGTCCAGCAAATGATAATGTCGTCTACATATCTGTAGTAGTAAAGGATATTTTTATTGACAACTATGTTTAGTTTTTCATAGTTATCCATAAATACATCCGCCATAAGAGGACTTAATGGGGACCCCATTGCTAGACCTTCTCTTTGTAAATAGAATTGGTTGTCAAACCGAAAATAGTTCTGTTTCATACAAAGAGAAGTCAAATTTAGAAGATCTTTTGTTTCCCCGGGATGTAGACGACGTTTATTAAAATGATCTGCGAGTATACGCAAACAGTCTTGTGGGGGGACATTTGTAAAAAGACTCTCAACGTCTAAAGATAATAGAATGGATTTGGGGGGTAGATGAATATCTTTAATTTTAGAAATGAGATCTAAACTGTTTTTAAGACTATAATTTGGACTGAAACCAGATTTCTCCCGAAGGAGGAAATTTAATTTCTTAGCTAGGGAATAGGCTGGGGCACCGATGTATGAGACAACTGGACGCATAGGTACGTTTTCCTTATGAATTTTTGGTAGACCGTATAAAATAGGTGCTCTGGGATTCATTGGAACAAGACTATCCCGGGAAATATTGGGACTGGGAAAAACGTAGGAAGCATTCTGTATGGATTCTTTAATGTTAATTGTAAACTTTTTCGTTGGATCGGAATCCAATCTCACAAAATCATCCCGTTGGATAACATCGTTAACTTTCTGACTGTATTCGCTACGATCTATCGGTGTATATTATCTAGTGGTGGTATTGTAGTGGTTGGTGGAGGGTACCTGGTGGCGGTTCCTGGTGGCGGTGTTAGTTTGCTTGTGCACGCTACTGAGGGAGGGCGGGTGGTGCACTTCAAAAAACTAGGTAATATACACCATTTTTATATTTTGCATGCGGATCTTAGCAAAGTAACTTACTTTTCTTCATTATGCAAATAAACAAAAGTGGAAAAACAGAAATAGTAGCTTACATATCAAGAACTATGAATGAGACAGCGTAGATATTATCAGATAGTAAAAGAAGCCTAAGCATTGACATGGGCTGCAGAGAGATTTCAAGAATATATTACAGGTTTAAAAGTAACATTTGAAACAGGTCACAAACCACTCATACAGATATTACAAACTAAACATATGGATGATTTGACACCACGATTACAAAGGTTTCGAATCAGATTGATGCGCTTTAATTACCAAATTAATTATATACCAGGAAAAGATTTACTTATGCCAGACTGTCTGTCTAGGGCACCTTTGAAAATAAATACAGATATTAAATAAATTATGTACAGTAGTTATGTAAATTTTATAGTGCAACATCTTCCTATAAAAGATGTGTACATAAATAAAATTTTAAAAGAACAAGAAAATGATAAGATTTGTACTGAAATAAGACGGTACTATAATGATACATGGCTAGACAAAAGCAAACTACATCCTTATATACAGCCTTATTTTCAACACAGGTACGATTTTAGTGTTTGC
This sequence comes from Luehdorfia chinensis, assembly GCA_019845155.1. Taxonomy (NCBI): domain Eukaryota; kingdom Metazoa; phylum Arthropoda; class Insecta; order Lepidoptera; family Papilionidae; genus Luehdorfia; species Luehdorfia chinensis. The sequence continues at coordinate 5,080,974 of JAHVAK010000156.1, read as the reverse complement.
AATGGCTTATCATTGAAGGGAACGAGAATTGTTATACCAAAGAATATTCAAGAGGAGATATTGGGTTTTATTCACATGGGCCATCAAGGCATTGTAAAATGTAGAAGAAGGGCGATAATGGCTCTATGGTGGATATGTTTAAGTAACCAACTAGAAAAAATGATAAAAAATTGTCCAATTTGTGTAGAACATAGATCTAATAATGTTGAGACATTTTGTAAAGAAATTAACCCACCAGATAGACCATGGCAAATCATTGCAGGAGATTTATTCTATTACAAAAAATGGTATCTTATTGTAACAGATTATTATTCAAGATTTTTTGAAATATTTTAATTAAATTCTTTATCTTAAAATCTGTGATAAGTAAAGTTAAGGAATTATTTTCTAGATATGGCATATGTGAAGTATTCGATCAGACAATGGCCCACAATTTCAGACTCAATTCAGAAATTTTGCAAAAGAGTATAATTTTGTACACAGAACTAGTTCTTCATATCATAGTCAGTCAAATGGTTTAGCTGAAAATTGAGTGAAAATTGCGAAATCAATTATTAAGAAAAATGAAGAAATGGATAAAGCTTTATTAGCATATAGAACAACACCATTAGAGAATGGTTATAGTCCAGCAGAATTGCTAATGGGTAGAAAATTGAGATCTTTTCTTCCTATGATATCATCAAAACTTATTAGTAAAGAGTCAAAGCAAAAAAAGATTGAGACTAAAATTAAAGAACGACAGGCATATTATTACAACAGAAATGTCTTCTGAGAACGAAACCATTGTCTGATCTGGTTGTTGGTTAACTGATATGAGAATGTATGGGACAGTAATTAAAGTTTTACCTTATCGATCATACATAATACAAACTGCTAATGGACGATATAGAAGAAATAGATGGTTTTTGATCCCTGCCCCGTATATTAAAAATAATGATATTAATGAAAGCCAAAGAACAGTTAGTTTAGAAAGCTTAGCAGATCAAGATGATTGTTTAAATTATCCTCAAAGGGAGGAAAAAGAAGTGTTGGGTGGAAATAATTGTAATAATAACATGCAACCCCATCTGACTTTACAACGACCAATAAGACAAAGATTTAAACCAGCATATCTTAATGACTATGTTATATCTTAAATGGTAAGGATTAATCAAACAAGGTTTTAAATGCTTTATAGCAAACGAGTTAAAAAAAGTTACAAGTTAGTAGAGTTAAAAGTTATACTACTTTCTTTCAAATTACATTGTTATTTCCTAAATCTATTTTTGTATTGTGTTAGACTTTAAGCTTGTGAAAGGGGATGTAGAGTTGTCTGTGGTAATTGTAAAAGTAGAGGTTATTGTCGCTTTTATCTATGGCATGATGGGAAAAACTATGAAAGTGTCTATGTTTTGAGATACTAAATAAAGATTCAAATTAATCAATCGTATTATTATTCAGTTTGGCGAGACATGACACTGACTCCACGGTGTCAACAATTAATAACCATACAAAGCAGGCAAGTCAGTTATGTAAACTATCTTTTGAGTCATGTTTTGGTGTTTATAGAGCAAACGTCTTCTTATACAACTTCGTTCTTGCCAAAAATCACAAACACTCTCCCTAGTTCGTAAATAAATATTACACAAATACGTATTCCTCCAGAAATTAAATTAGCCGATCCTACATTCAACCAACCTTCTTCTATTGACATATTAGTAGGTGCGGAAATATTTTGGAGCGTTTTGAATTCAGAGACCTGTGACATCGGTCCGACACATCCAAAGTTACATTCTTCAAAATTAGGCTGGCTCCTATCTGGATGCATCTACACAAAAAAGTATCAAAAGGTCTGTCATCTCGCACTTAACCATAGCGACGAATTTAATTTTGGGAGCTAGACTCAATTTCATCTCAATATTCATATTCTCCTGAAGAAATGGCTTGCGATTTTTTTTTTAATAACACTACTTACTCGTATCATACTTCCGCCGGTCAATTTGTAGTTACTTTACCGTTGAAAAACCCACCAGATTGTCTGGGCGATTCCTATGGATTAGCTAAACAACGTTTTCTTGCTCGTAGGTTTAAACGGGACATTCAATTCGAGCGGAATTACCATGAGTTTATTAGAGAATATATCGCATTAGGTCACATGTCATTAAATTTACAAAATTCGCATATTAAAAATAAATATAATTATTACTTGCCACACCACGGTGTCATACGAGAGTCGAGCACAGCAACAAAATTACCCGTTGTATTTGATGCATCTGCTGCTACGACGTCTTGCAAGAGCTTCAATGATCTTCAAATGGTAGGTCCCAAAACACAAGATGACCTTATGTCCATATTATTAAGATTTCGTCAACATAAATACGCTGTCGCTGGAGATGCAGAAAAAATGTATAGGTCGGTCTTATTGCATGCATCACAACGATCCTTACAACAAATAATATTTAGATTCAACACAAACGAACCCTTTAAAACGTACACACTCAATACGGTTACGTATGGAACCTCATCAGCCCCTTATTTAGTCACTAAATGTTTAGTTTCCCTCGCCCAGAAAACATTTAACTTGTTAGCACAACGTGCCATTAAACACGATTTTTTTATTGATGATTATTTGGGAGGTGGTGACTCTATAGAGTCAGTAATTGAATTGGTTACAGAAATTAAAGCTACTTTAGGGTCCGCAAAATTCCATCTCCGTAAATGGCAGTCAAATAGCAAAATAATTCTGAGTAATATAACTCAGGATAAAAACGATACATATAAAACCCTTAATCTTAATTAGTCACCTTCAAAAACATTGGGTTTATTCTGGGACACCCATCGTGATACATTTTACTTTTCTGTTGATCATATTTTCGAAAAACAATACACAAAACGTAATATTCTTTCTTTCATTAGCCAAGTTTTCGATCCTTTAGGTTTAGTTGGGCCGTGTATTTTACAGGCGAAAAACGTATTACAAAAGCTTTGGGCAAATAAATGTTCCTGGGACGATGAAGTTCCATCGCATAATAAATTATAATTTAACAATTTCCTCAATTTTTAAATATTCCTCGTTGGATATCTCAAGATGATCCTCAGGAAGTGCAATTACACGTGTTTACCGACGCCTCAGAACGGGCTTACGGCGCTTGTATTTACGTACGAACTATCTCAACTAATGGCTCAGTAGACGTTCATCTTCTAACATCAAAAAATAAGGTTTCGCCTCTAAAACCAACAACAATTCCTCGCTTGGAGTTATGCGGCGCCTTACTAGGCACAAGACTCTATAAAAAAGTAATAGTATCCTTAACGATAGAGTTTAATAGTTGCTTTTTTTGGTGTGATTCAACAATTGTTTTGGGTTGGCTCACCACAGAGTCTAATTCCCTTAAGCAATTTGTACGGAATAGAGTCTATGAGATCCAAGAAACTACAGGCGGTCTTGCATGGAATTATGTACCGTCTAAGCTAAACCCTGCCGACCTAGTTTCCGGGGGGGGTGAATGCTGACCTTCTCAGCGCTTCCGCACTCTGGTGGAAAGGCCCAGAATTTTTGCATAATAAAATTTTACAAATTCCATCTTTTCAATTTTACATAATAAAACGCTTCCAGAGCTTTCACTTCACATAAATAAACAACATTTAAAAAACACAAACCTATTAAATCAACTAATTCATCGTTCATCAAATTATAATAAACTAGTAAAGATATTTGCATACATTCAACGTTTCATTTTCAATTGTACGAGTAAGAACATTTCAAATAAATATAAAAAAAATCTTTCTTTACCAGAATTGGAATCATCAAAACAGCGTCTTCTTAGTTATTCGCAGCAGGAAATGTTCTCTGAAGAATATATGTCACTTAAAGAGTCTAAACTAATAGCTAAGGGTAGCAGATTAAAATCACTTACTCTCTTTCTTGATTCAAACAATTTAACTAAACGAATAGGTGGTAGATTACATAATTCATTTTATACATATGACATTAAGCACCCGATAGTTTTGTGTTCAAAACATCATACAACTAAAATTATTTTTGAATCTAAACATAAAGATTTATTTCACGCGGGTCCACAATTACTCTTATCAAACATAAGACAAACATTTTGGCCTTTGGGTGGTAGGAATTTATCAAATTCAATAGTTCATGCTTGCGTGCGTTGTAAAAGGTTTAACGCTAAATCAATACAGCCAATCATGGGTAATTTACCTGCTGAAAGAACGTATCTCGAATTTCCTTTTCTTAATACAGGTGTTGATTACGCTGGTCCTGTTATGATCGCTGACCGCAAGGGTAGTGGTTGTAAATTACAGAAATCTTATATTTGCGTTATTATCTGTTTTGCAGTCAAGGCCGTACATCTGGAACTTGTCACGGATCTCAACAAGGAGGCTTTTCTCGCAGCCTTAAATCGGTTCATATCGCGGAGGGGTAAGCCAAAAAATATGTACTCCGACAATGGCACAACCTTTGTGGGAGCCTGTAACGAACTTACCAGATTTTTAAATTTAAATAACCCCTACATTCAGGCTAATTTAGCAGAGCTTGATATTAAGTTTAATTTCATACCACCGTATTCTCCTAATTTTGGTGGTATTTGGGAAGCCGCAGTTAAATCTGTAAAAATTCTTTTACGCCGTGTTTTAAGTTTAACACATCTTATTTATGAAGAACTTTCAACTTGTTTGGCTCAGATAGAGGCAATTCTGAATTCTAGACCTCTTACACCCCTATCTACCGACCCTTCCGATCTCACTTTTCTGTCACCTGCCCATTTCCTTATTGGACGGCCACTTACATCGGTTCCGTACCCTTCGCTTACTGAAACAAATATAAATCGCCTTCAGCGCTTTCAGAGAATCGAAAAGCTCAGACAGCACTTTTGGAGCCGATACACGCACGAATACATATTTCAGCTCAAACAAAAAACCAAATGGCACACTTCATCTGAAGAACTGAAGATTGGCGACATGGTTCTGGTCAGAGACTCAAACGCACCGCCTTTGTTATGGCTCTTGGGGCGCATCACCAATCTGTCAGTAGGCAGCGACGGAGTATCCAGAGTGGCTGAAGTACGCACAAGTAAGGGACTCATCATTCGGAGCTTCAACAACCTATGTCCTCTACCGGTTTGTTGGCGACGTCCGCATGACCGTCATCATCAACACCAGACTTCGCACTGCGCTTGCGCATGCTTCACAGAGCTACTACGTCCAACACTCCGCGACCCCGCGCGGAGGTTTAAGAAAACACTTCCCTTTTTCTACTCGACAGCGAACGATACACATCATACCGTAATATTTTACAAATTATGTACAAGAGATAAATACACCTACTACATACAGTCCACTATTACGTTTTACTAATCGGATTAATTCCCGAACATAAGTATTGTTGACGACGCGGATGAATATCCAAAAATTCTTGTTTCAAAAATAAAGCTTAAAAATTTACGTAAAAAGTTACGTAAAAATATTTTATTTTTTGTGTTCAGAAAAACGACCAAACCCAAATATAATGGTAGTATAGGCTACACAGATCAATAATCCGAAAGAAACATGTAATCTCATCGGTTAGTTTCTAAAATAACACAACTTCAAAGTTGCAAGTTGTTTGTTTACAAACACGACATTCCAATCTTTTTTATTGCGCAACAAGTATATTTTAAAGTGTTGATGTTTTAAATATCAATAGATAGTTTATTATGCAGAAAGTGCCCATGACAAGTGTACAGAAATTGGAAAATTCAATTCATCAGTCCAGCAAATTTTTATCTTTAGCAAACATTCATCAAGCGAGCAAATCTTCATAGAAGTCAACTATCATTTTACGGTCGATCGAAATGAAATTATAATAAAATTGACTTTACAGGTGGCAAAAATGGCTCAATTTGGTAGGTAATTAAATAAGCTAGCCAGGATCATAAAAGAAGAAGAATATTAACATATCGTCTCCTCCGGTCATTCAGAGTACCATCTAATTATGTCCAAAGTTATTTGTTTTTGTTATATACTAGCTGTTCCTAATCCGATTCACTCCGCGTAAAATCAAATTTATAAATTATTTTATTACCGAAAAAAAAAATTGTTTTACCTATACTATTATTTCTATATTTTCTCGATGACAGTTCTAATTTGATAGTTATAGTGTTGTGACCAAATAAGCAATGATATCGATCGCATATATTTAATATATTTTGAACAATGACGATTCATCAGATTTTGATTAAAATAAATAAATAAAGATAACCTGTCGTTATAATTATTTCGTTTTATTGTCGAGTACCTACTAACCTATACCTACTAATTTTACAACAGCTTCGAAAATTTTAAAGTTGGCATTAACAGTCAAGAATTAATACTTGTAACATCTTGTAATGAAATATAATATTAGTTAATAAATTTGTACAAAAGTATCCGGCAGTAGTTCGGTTTCTTACATTTTGTAAAAAAATATTGGGTCTGTTATCGTGTTACGTTTATCGATATAGCTCCATCCCTATCAGTTTCTCCAGATTCTGGTATAACCTTGTACGAGTGCAAACGTCATATTTTGAAAAAAAAATAATGCATACATAATGTAAAAAAGACACTCGTTCAAGTTTTCACAGGAGCTATCATCGAGAAAATAAAGAAATTGAAATAGCGAAATAGTATATCTTACAACATTTTACATGACTAAATGTACCTCTATGCCGAATTTCATTAAAATCCCATAAGCCATTTTCGCGTGATTTAATGAAAAACAAACATGCAAATTTTCATATTAATAATTTATAAAGAGCGGACAAATTGATCACAGCGAATTGTAGTTGAGGCCTGAATTTAAGCCTGAACGTCACAGCTAGGTTTTTTCGTGAATGACATATAATCACGGCTTCCCTCTATTTTTCATATGTCCATAGAAAATCAAAGATCTATCTCAGCCTTGGTAACCTTACTCAATGTTAAGTTTGTAAGGTTGCAAGTGCACAAACATCACAGCTAGATCTTAATCATGTTAAAAATGAAGCAAGTGCATGCTCCTAAAAGTCATCCCAAGTGTATTACAACTATACAGTTCTTAATTAAAGTAACTAATTTAATTAAAGAAATTTACGAAACCCATGATAATGCAATTAATGAAAATTTGTATTTGAAAACACAATTGGAGTTGCAAAAAGTGAAATTTGTATATGTGCAAAGTTTAATTTGCTTCATTAATGTTTATTCTTTTTTGCCTTAATTATTATAATTAAGTAGGATCTTCTTCATATAAAACTAAGTTATTACACTATTCATTCAGTAACAATTCTGTTTAATGCTGTGTTCATTATTCTGTGTTGTTCATGATAGATGATAAACTAAATTCAGGGTATAATTAACCCACTGGCTAGTTTGTAACAGTAAATACATAACAAGACAGTTTCTTAGTAAACCATCTAAATTATTAAAATGTATACATGTTATCAAAGACAGGACAGAATCAATTCTGTTGGTAAAGTTTAATGGAAAGAACACAAGGTAGTAGGATTCCTACGCAGGAAACCATCTAGGTAGGTAACACTCCGAGCCAGTTATTCTGCCATGAAGCAGTAGTGTGCAAACATTACTATTTCGGTCTGAAGGGTCTTTGTAATTACTGGACATCTGAGACTTAAGAACTGATGTCTCAGGGTGACGGGCACAGTGTAGAACACAGAAATGTTCTGGGTGACACAGCACTTGCTATGGGCAGACGTTGCACTTACCATCAGGTGAACATTTTGCTTATTTCATCACTTAATCCAAAAAAACACACATACTGGTGGAAGAATTCCTGTGCAGGAATCCATCTAGGTAGGTACCACCGCAGGGTCAGTTGTTCTGCCGTGAAACAGTAGTGTGCAAACAGTAGTGTGTTTCAGTTTGAAGTGCACTGTGAGCTAGCATAATCACTGGGCATATGAGACTTAAGAACTTATGTCTCAGGGTGACAGACACAGTGTGGTGTCACACAGAAATTTTCTGGGTGACACAGCATTTGTTATGAGCAGATATTGCACTTACCATCAGGTGAACATTTTGCTTGTTTCAGAACTTTATCCAATAAAAAAAAAAGTTTATGCATGAAACCAAACACTTAATTTGGTACCACATTCTTTATTTTGTCTAAGTTTCTCAGCAAAATTCTGCAAAGGCTGCATCACTCATGTTTTTATGTGCTATTGGTTTATTCCTGCTTAGACTGCATAAAGTTGTAAAATAGCATTTTGTGGGCCACGGGTCATCATATAAAATGAAATTAAGTTTAATTTATATTTTGACATAAGATGATTTTGACATGAGATTTCATAATCACATGGTAAGTAGTTGATGTAGGTCAGAGACCTACGTCCATTCTTGGTGATGAATAATAATGTGCATGGTCACCACTAAGATGGAACTATGACATAATGCCTCTTTCCTAGTAATTAATTTTACTATTGGTATGATTCCTACACAGGAATACATCTAGTAAGGTATTAGTTAGACTACCATCAAGCAATAGAGAACAAACATTACTGTTTTGGTCTGAATGGCATTGATAGTATTATTACTGTGCATATGAGACCCAAAAACTCATGTGTCACGGTGACAAGAATGGTGTCCTGAACACAGAAATGTTCTGGGTGACACAGCATTTGTAATTTAATAAATAAGAATTTATTGATCATGACCACTGAAACACATTGTTGCAACTTATGTATTCGAAATAGCGTAAAATAACCTTTTTTATATTTTACCAAAGAACATGCAAACACTACGTTAATTTTTACTAAAACTATGTAAATTAAACTACTAAAACAATAGAAAAAGTATAATTTAATCAACAGTTGTATTGTAGATTGACATTTTACTTCAGTGTTACCTACTTCCTATCCCATATGGTGTATTATCTATGGTAATGAATATGAATTAAATTTTCAACGAATGAAGTTGATGTAAAAAGTAGTTTAAATCCCCCCCCCCCAAAAAAAACAAAATATTGTTTACGTAAAACTTATAAATATGTATTTTTAAATGTTTTTAACGTTTTATAGAACTTGCGAAGAAATCATTAATTTCTTATATTTTCGCAAATAATGTATTCATTAAAAGTAAATTACAATAGTTTAACTAGTTTTGAATAAATCAATACTTTTAGTTATTAATATTACAAATATCTTAAAGACGTAAAAAATATTGTTGTTGCTTATTTTAGCTTTTTTCTTTAAGAATATATATCTTGTTGGAGCATATACAATCAGGGTAGGTCGTACGTTTTTTATGCAGGCATCCGTCTAGGTAGGTACCACCGCAGGGCTAATTATTCTGCCGTGAAGCAGTAGTATGAAAATATTACCGTGTTTCGGTTTGAAGGGCACCGAGAGCTAGTGTAATCACCGGGCATATGAGACTAAAGAACTGACGTCTAAGGGTGACGAGCGCACTGCAGCGTAAAGCAGAAACGTTCTGGGTGACACAGCATTTGTTATGGGCAGACGTTGCACTTACCATCAGGTGAACGTTTTGCTCGTTTCGTCATTCATCCAATAAAAAAAGGTGGTAGATGGCCCGCAGCTACTGAATATAATTGTCAAGCTCTGCTCTTTTTATAATACGCGTGCAGTATGTGAAGCTGTTCTTAGATTCAGCGATATTTTACATGGCGCTTCATGTAAAATATCGCTTAATCCAAGCACGAGTTGGATGTGCGCTATAATAACTAAATTTTTATGGTAATAATTATTTAAGATTATGTTATAAATACCGGATCTCCACGGACCCCCAAGGGACAATATTTCTAAAAAGCTTGACGAAAAGCGCATTATCTTCACGCGCACTAGGGCGATCGCGAACGGCATAAGCGTAACGGTGCCTACACTGGACTTACTAGATGGCTCAGCAAAAAACGTACCCGCTTGAGAGGAACCGCATACTCCGAGTCATCATTGGCGCTTCATGAAGACTCGAGATGCTGTTAGTACTAGAGGACCCTATGTCCAAAGGCCAGGTGCACCGCATGACCAACATGTGGACCAAGGATCCTTACAATCTGGTGCCCGTGCACCTTGATATCTCGTCCGCTGGGAAGAAAATATTCGACATATCTCATATCATAGTGTATGCAATCTGAAAGTAAGCGGTCCTCTGAATCAAATATGTTAGAACACAAACATAAAATAATAATAATATTCGTCGTCGTCGTCGTTTCAGCCTATCACAAGTCCACTGCTGAACACAGGCCTCCCCCATAGATAGCCACAAAAGTTTGTAGCTCTCTTATTGGAGGGATTTTTCCATAGTTGCCACGCTTGGCAGGCGGGTTGCGGGTTGGCAACCGCAGTTTATTTATTCAGATGTTCCAGGTAGATGCTGCTGCCCATCTACTGGTTTTAATTTCCCTCTGTCGACTTTTACGACACTCATGGGATGTGATGGGGTGGTAGATTCTCTTAGGCCGCTACCACACGGCAATTAGTATTAGGTAAATTTATTTACATCATGTTCAATTGCCAAGCTATAAAATCAGAAGTGAAAAACTTGTCTACATAGATATTTCAGCCTATCCAAGTATTCAGGTCATTATAGCCAGTATTCATCCAAAACCACCAACCTACTAACCTACAAGGTTATACATTTCATCTGTTGGCTTTTGAATCATAGTGCAAGCATTTCAAACACGAACGTCATAATCAAGTACTCCGGACTGATGTATTACGGATCCCAGGTATTTGACGCTTTTCATCAGATTCCTTTCCATTCGTTTTTAATCCGTGCTTAAAACTGCGATCGTCTAGCCCATGGCCAGACATTGCACTTTCAATCATGTGAACAATTAGCTCGTTTCGTCACTTTATCCAATAAAAAAAGAACGGGCTTTAATGTATCTAGGCGCACATCATTGCACAATTTTTCTCGCCTTTTCCCTCAAGGCGTCTTTAAATTATTGCAGCATCTTCCGTTGTGAAAACCTCCGATTCTTCGTTATCAAGCAAAATGATTTTTTCTGGATCTCGAAAACCTGGCCGTGAGTTTTCCGCCCAATGTAGACACCTTAAACTTCTTTAAGGAGGAAGTATGCCTTTTTTATGCCACTGCATCGAGTATTGCTTAGACTCAAGCTCATAATGATGAACCCAAGTTTTCTATTCAGTAAGTATCCGACCCAAAACTATTTCCTTGTCCTTGCATCCAAGGTCCAAAAGTAATGGCAATATGCTTCGCTGCTTTTGGTGCGACTTATTTACCCATCCTCTTAGGTATATTGGTAGAAGGTATATTGGATCTACCATTCCTAGTGCCTAGACTCTTACATTAAATTTATATTTAGGTCTGTTGTTTTAGAAATGAGGTTATAATGTGCGGAAATCACTTAATAAGAAATATAAAAGTGCTATTTGTAAATAGAACTTTTTAAATTATAATATATATTAAAATTTTGCTGTTAAAATTTGTAATTTTGATTTATATTCGATTAATGCCGTTTATGTTAAAATAGTTAATATTTTATATAATATTTTTAAGAGTTTTGTTTAAATAAGTGCTACATTTTTTTTAGTTATAAATCATTTTATGTTTATATAGTTAACAATTAAGGCGTTAAACATTATACGTTCAGTAATAAAATTAAAAATGTTGGTTATTGCAGATACAAAATTAAATTTTCCCCACTTGCAACATATTACTTTTATCTATTGACTATGGCTGATGGCCGACCACGGTGTTTGCTGTGAAATAGATTAGTGCACATTGCATTTTGTTTTTTATGCACTTAAAATTAATTATGTTTCTCTAACAAATGGTTAACTTAGGAACCCGATGACACTGCCAGTAGCTCAGTAATAATTCAGGTAAGATTTTGAAAATGTTTAATAGCGGACGTGGGGCACGTAATTAGTTTCATTCTACTTTTTATGTTTTCACACCTTATTCTTTCAGAATCCCAGATAGAGCTGTTTTACAGCTTGTAGGTTTCTGCGCATGCAACTATTTCTATGCTATATAGGTCAATGGATAGGTTTTCTAGGGATTTTTAAGCTAAGGTCAGAAAATTTCGCCAGGGAACTGTCCATACGTTTTTTTATTGCGACGGATGCATGTGAATCCTACTCTGTGTTAAAAAAATATTCTCACGCTCGCAGTCCTTTATGTCGAAGTCGTGTTTTTTTTTTTGCTCGGTCTACACATGCTTGGATTTCCTGTATTCAGTAGGACGAAATATGCGATTGATTTGTGAGCACGTACAATTGTTGCTACAGACGTATTTTTTTTTACGTTACATCGTCATGAAGTGAACTTGTGCACTTCCTTTAGGCATGCAGTGTCATTTTCTAATAAAATGCTCACCATATGATTGAGTTGGCCTTGATTCTGACAGTGGTAAAGTTTGTTAGCTCTCAGTGCAATTATGTGACCTTGCAATGTAATGACTGTAAAATAATTATTTAGGTTGTTTCTAGCTTTTACCACCTTGTTGTCTTTGCCTTGTGTTGCAATTTTGTTGGGAGAAATGTTAAGCAATGAATAAAAGTATTTATGGTAATAGAAAAACAACATTTTAGGTTATGTATTTTATTGTATTTCATATATACTATATTAAAAAAAAATCATTTATATTAACAAAGAAATGTTTTCCTTATAAAGTGAATTTCTCTTTTAGTATAATACAATACTTTATTAAATTTATTATTTGAATATTATTACATAATTTACTTAAATATATTATGAAGAGCTTAAATAAACATATTTATATGATATTATGGATTGATTTTCATTAAAGCATTAATAGGATAGGATTATATATTATTTATATAGTATTATTATACAGTATAGTATTCTTTTGATAGAATTATCTATGTTTAGTTATAGAATTGAAAACATAGTATTAACTATGTTATATTCTAGCGGTACCATAGTTAACCATTTTATGATGACTTCATTGGAGTAGCTAATTATTCAAACTGGTCTATTTATGTTGACCATTTTCTGTGCAATCATCAGTTTGAACATAATTATGCTATTGGGTTGTGGTGATTGTTAGATTTTTTTTGTTTCTTTTTAATAGAATACTAGAATGTTACTATTATAACATTACTAATATTCCTGTTAACCACTCCAACTAAGCTTAACACTTGTGCTACGATGTGGTTCAAGGCAATAGTCACATGGCGGGCTTGATCCAGCAACATCACATTTCGCAGTCCATACCCTAAGCCATTAGGCTATTGGTGCTATGCCGCTAAGTTTGGTAAAAATTATTTCAGACAGGTTATTATGTATTTAAAAACACTGTATTTGCAAATAAACGTTTATTATGCTAGGTAGCAAGAGAAGAAGTATTTGAATATATCATGTTATTTATCTACCTACTTTAGTTTACTTTATTTTATAACAATATAATTAAGTACGCTCAAATACATTATTATTTTAAAGTAAAGACATGACAACGTAGTAAAGACATGACGGAACCCATGAAATTCCGTCAAGCCAGTTTCAATTATTGATGACAAAATCTATCTCAGGAAGATAGATAAGAAGCCAATAAGAGCACTTAGGCTTGACAGTATTTTGGGAACCGAATCAGGTTTTCTCACTGCTATACCACAAAACCCAACAATTCAACAAATGCATTCCGTCTTTACTCATTCTATGGTTTTCGAAACCCGTTCCCTGATGCTGCATCTACTTCACAAGCTCAAAGTCTATGCTCATCTCTTTCTTTGTTGGATACGATGTATAATAGAGAAATGCGCAAAAGAAGCAAAGTCACCAACATAGCCTTTTAATTTGGCTTTTTTAAACAGTGCTTAAGCCAATAGTCCAGGAGGCCTGCTAATTAGAGTAAAAATCTCTGCAAGGTCACAGGCAGCTGCTAGATGAGGAGACCGAAGATCCAACTAAATTTCACTTTTTAGGAGAGATTATTTACAGTACTCGGTTGCTGTGAACTGATTATGTTCAGATATTTATTTTGGTATTAATCTACCGTGGTGACAGCCTAAAAAATGTACAACTAAGTCTAGTCCTGTGTTGTTTAATGTAGGTTTACCTAAATAAATTAACACCATCCAATAGACAACAGAATCCATCACAAATAGGTTCTCTGATATTGTAGTGATAGCCTGGCTGACAATTACTATGGCAATAAAGTTGTAAACCATGTTGACATTTGTGTTACTGATCTTAAAGTCATGACAGTTACAAACATGTCATGTAACTATTAGTTGAGTTGTGTCCATTTTTCGATTTCATGTTGCAGCATGAATCTGCTTTTCTCTTAATTGTTTTTTGTTTTCATTTCATTTTAATTTTATCTGTTATCTGTGCTTCAGGTACTAGTTAAAGATGATATCATCCTAATGTATTTTGGATGTTACTTCTATACTATCTGTAGCTTAAGTACATTTCATGTGGATTTCACTGACTCAAATGAACATCGGAGGCATTTTCCTAATTTGACCATTCATAAAAAAAAACTTACAATCGTATGGTGCCATGGTAGCTCGGGGGTCGCATTTCATTTCATAGTATGCGAGTGACCTTGGTTTGATGTCTGGTGCCAGCACTTCAAAATTTGTTCTACAATTTTAAGTGCTGATTTACCATGGCTCATCAATGAAGGAAAACACTGTGAGGAATCCTGTATATCCAAGGAATAGAAATATTTTGAGGAAATGTGCAGTCGTCCAACCTGCATTAGAACAGCACAGCGGACTATTCCCATAACCCTCTCAGAAAGGAGAGGAGGCCTGTGCTCAGCAGTGCGACATTCATAGGCTGTTCCTTTACCTTTTTTTAGACTTGTATAACAACTTAGCTTACAATGCTACAAGTTTTGTAGAAAAGTCTAAATTCTTTGTACCAAACCGAGAATAGTTATGATCTCTAAACAACTGCTGCTACTTTAGGACTTAGTCTTAGCCTATAGGTATAGTGACGATAATTTTTGGTGGCAGTGACCTGTAAAGATTCCAAATAATTCACGAACTGGCAACATCAATTCATCTGACACTTGCGGAAAATTATGATCCTATTTTGTTGATACTTTGGTTCTTTGTTTTATATCTAGTTGCTTAAAGTATAAATCGAAAACATCTGTCTTGATGTTTTATTTAGTTTGGTTAGCAAATTATTTGTTAATAATTTTGTTTGCAAACCTTATTGAAGTTGATGATAAAACGAAATCACATATAAAAATAAGGCATAACATTTATATGGGTGTGTGATTACAAATATTGCATATTTGTGCAAATATTGGTGCTTGTGATTGCTGTTGAGCATTTTTGATTCCATCTTTATCTAATATGTTCTACTTGTGACACATACATGCTTACCAATCATTGCAAAATTCTCCTTATTGGTTATTGAAAGACGTTTCTATCATAATTGTATTCCATGTATGTTCATTCTTATCGTAATTTCTTAATAATAAGAAATCACCACACCCGTACAGAATACAGTTTGTATGTTTTAAAAAAAAATAAATTACTTGATTTTATTAAAAATAAACAAGGTTGCATGCCACCTTAAATTTCATAACATTTTTTGTAAGTTTTACTATTCTATATTATTTGCTTGATATCTATTTTATGTGTAACATACCAGTATAACATACACATTTGCCTTTTTTTTATAATGTTTTCTTTTATTTACGCGAATACTACACATTTAAATAAAACTACTTTTTACGGATTTTATCGCGTTTAATTTTTAAACTATTTATAACCCGACGTTTCGGGCGCTTTACAGCACCCATGGTGACAGTTGTCCTGATGTCATAGTTAACCCTATATTATCTACGCAGAAAGATAAAATCCGTAAAAAGTAGTTTTATTTTAATTGCCTTTTTTTTTAAATAATTTTAGGGCCTTGCTTTTTCACATTTTTCTAACAATTTTTTTATTATGTATTCGAACTTATTGCATATATTATTTCATACACAGATATACAACCCATGCGATAATAGATTCAGAATTAATCAAAGGTAAGTAAGTTTATAATTTGTGGAAAAGGGAAACAAAAACCCATATTATCATACAGAAAATTGCTTACAGAAATTACACATCATAATGGAACCATCATGTTCACATTCCAATTGTGACCTATACGATAGGACCAGAAGAGTCTCGTTTGAAACAACAGAGAATAAGACTGATAGCAATAGCAATGTCGAAAAACCAAACACCGAATGCAATAGACATAGGATCGATGACATTGAGCGTGAGGATTTTGAGGAGGAGAACCGGATGATCAAGCACTGTTCTAGCATGATGGTCGAAGGGGAGATAGCAGCTTCATCACATTACTCTGGCAACTTATCCAGCACAAACTCGAGTCTAGCTTCAAGCTCTGAGACGATCTCGACTCTCTCAAACATGATGGCAAACGACTTCAGCTTGCCCGGTTGCAGTAAAAATGATGACTGCGAAGGCAGCAATGCAACTATAAAGAACATGATCCATTCCCGTACACCCGTGTACTCTGTGATTGAGGAACCTAAGAAGATTGACTTCATGCAGAAATTATTGAGCAGTGGTGTGCCAGAGAAAAAAGACTTCCCCAAGGGCAAACTTTATAAGGGTGATTTGATGAGCTCATGCGATAATGAAATGGCTGACGGGTGCGATATGGATGGTGTTAGTGGTCCGTCCGGACGGACCAGCTCCAATGCTTCTAGCATAGCAAGCGCTAGTTCTGATAGTAAAGAGTTCAGCGTGCCTTCAACATCTAATGCAGAGAAACTGCTCGGTTTGGATAGCAATGGCCGACTTACAGATACCAGATCTTCTAAGTCCACAGTAAGTTTATTACTATTTAATTTGATTTATTACCAGCTTATGTCCGCGACTTTGTCCACGTGGATATAGGTTTCTTTAAATATCCCGTAGGGACTATTTAATTTTCCGGTATAAAAAGTATCCCATGTCCGTCTCCAGCATCCAAGGCAAGCCATCTCTGTGCTATATTTCATCAAGATAGGTTCAGTGGTGAAAGGCATTTTTAATATAAGTATGGATTAGTACTATTTAGTCGAAGCCGATAGGTATCAGAGTAGAATAGCACCTACCTCTTTCCTACCGAGGTGTCGTAAGAGGCGGCCAAGGTATTACGGACAGCCATTATTCGTGCAGTATAACATTAATATGCAACGCTGTCAGTGCGCGTGGAAACGCAATGGGGAGTAAGAATTGTTTGACTCATACCAAAATGTCGAAGCCGTGGTAGCTCAGGGGCCTGGTGCTCGCCTTTAATTTCATAGTAAGCGAGTAACCTGGGTTCGATCCCCGGTGCCAGCACCTCTAATATTGTTCTACAATTTTAAGTGCTGGTTTGCCACGTGCTTAGCGGTGAAGGAAAACATCGTGAGGAAACCTGCATGTCCGAGGAATAGAAATATTTAGGGGACATGTGAAGTCCGCCAACCCGCATTGGAGCGGCGTGGCGGATTCTTCCTAGCTCCAAAAAAGCCCTCTCAGAAATGAGAGGAGGCCTGTGCTCAGCAGTGGGACATTTATAGGCTGAAACTTTACTTTACTTTTAAAATGGCGGCGACGTGGATCTCCACCCGTCACGTCTCGTTTCCCGCGAGGGCGAAAAGTGGGCTACTGGAGTGTCCTCTGCCTACCCCATATAAGGAAAAAGGTGTGACTGTATGTAAAATTTATATCATCTTTACTGAAATTTGACGTTTTAGATTTTTTTTAACATATAATTGAAACGACAAGTTTGTAACTATTCAGAATTATAAAATCATAATGCCTTTGATGTTCATAGGCCATAGTTCATATTTTTTGTAAAACTGATATTTTTGCGAACACCGGGGGCCCTGTATGCGGTTTCTTCTTGAGGTGTTCTGTGTTTTATTTATATGAAAGGGCAGTATAACTAGTTTAAAATCACAAGCCATATGATACGTAGAACCGATGACTTATGGTGACGAACGCAGTGTGGTGCTACACCGAATTCTCTTATACAAGATTCCGGGTGAGAGCCGTAATGTTAGTCGGACATTTATCGTCAGGTAAAACACTGTTCGTCTCATCACTTTTTTGACGACCGCGTGGCCAAGTGGTTAGCGCGCCTGACATCTACGCCGCGGGTCCTGGGTCCGAATCCCAGCCGGAGCAAACATTTGTACAAAACACAAATTGTTGGTTTTTCGGGTCTGGTTGTGTTGTGCATGTAAAATATATGTCTGTAAACAGCTTTATTTTTTAAAATAATTACAAATAAAAAATTTCCATCAATAAAAATATCATAAAAGTGAAAGTTTGTACGGTCGTCCGTTTTGGCTGAATTCCTAGTCGATTGAGGGTTCAATGAATTTTGGCATAGAGGTGGATTTTATAACAATTTTTTTTTTATTATTAAACAATCTATCATTTCTAATTTTTTTACTCCAAGCAGTACTAGCGCGTAACAGCTAGTGTAATATAATAATTATTTATTAAAAAAAATCCGACTTAAACGCAGCCGCTCCAAACAGAGCTTCTTGATCAAAATTATATGGGACCCTCACTATATCCCCTTTCTAATAAAAAATATAAAATCTGTTCATAGATAAAGAAGTTATGCCCGCACACTCATAAAAAATGTATACGGACGAATTGAGAACTTTAAAAAATACATTTGGAATTTGATATAAAACAATTGAAAGATTTTGAACAATTGCCATGGCAGCTCAGGGGCTAGGCGCTCGTTTTAAAATTTTATAGTACGCGAGTGGCCTGGGTTCGATTACCGGTGCCAGCACCACTAAAATTGTCATTTGCAATTTTTAGTTCTGATTTACCACGTGCTCGGTGGTGAAGGAAAACATCGCGAGGAAACCGGCATGTCTGAGAAATAAAAAAAAAATATTTTGACGACATGTGAAGTCCGCCAACCCGCATTGGAGTATCGTGGCGGATTCTTCCCAGCTCCAAAAACCCATAATTTATCATAGCTAATAGGATCAGGCGTTTCTTTGCGGAAATCCATTATAATGAAGTAAGGTAAGTTACTTTGCTAAGATCCGCATGCAAAATATAAAAATGGTGTATATTACCTAGTTTTTTGAAGAGCACGGCCGCTCTGTTCACTCGGCGGCCGTCTGTCGTAGAGTCTATGACGCTTGATAATGCCTCGTTTTAGGGCGAAACACGTGTCGTGTTCTCGACTTCAGTGCTGTATATTATCTAGTGGTGGTATTGTAGTGGTTGGTGGAGGGTACCTGGTGGCGGTGTTAGTTTGCTTGTGCACGCTACTGAGGGAGTGCGGGCGGTGCTCTTCAAAAAACTAGGTAATATACACCATTTTTATATTTTGCATGCGGATCTTTGCAAAGTAACTTACCTTCCTTCACCATAATTTATCGTTACTTGTTGCAAGAAATTGCGTCGCAGTTATGATGTTTAGAGATACTGCGTATATCAACGCGTTCTCTACACGGACGGACAGTTATGTTAGTCATCATTTTCTTACTTATCACCCGGACCAAGGTGTCGCTGATGGTGCAATATGCGTGACGCTCACCGTATCTACAGATCGCAACATTGATACATTTTTAAATAAAACTATTTTTACGGATTTCATCGCGTTTAATTTCTAACTATTTTTAACCCGACGTTTCGGGCGCTTTACAGCACCCATGGTCACGGGGGGACTGAGGTGACAGTTGTCCCGATGTCATAGTTAACCCGGAGTACCTTCAGCTTTTAATTATTATTATTTTTTTTAGTCCGATCTACGTAGAAAGAGCTTACTGTGTCTTGAAGCCTTGCAGTGGTATGCTTGGTTTTTGATTTAATTTTATTAATAATAGGATCCCAAGCCGGTGGTAATACCCAACCATCTTCCCTATTGAAATTAGGATGTTTTTTAATTTCAATAGCCTCGCGCCCGAAACGTCGGGTTAAAAATAGTTATAAATTAAACGCGATAAAATCCGTAAAAATAGTTTTATTTAAATGTGTAATATTCGCGTAAATAAAAAAAACATTATTGATACATTTTTTTATTTTTTTTTAAAAAAAAACGATGCCCCACAGTAGGATTTCTCCTGTGTCGTGGGTACGTTTTACAGACATAAATTCCACACGCACAAACCACCCAGACCCGGAACAACTATCTGTAGGCCATACAAATATTTGTCCCGTGCGTGAATCGAACCCGCGACCCGCGGCGCAGAAGTCAACCGCTTAGCCACTGCGCGAAGCGAGCCTAAAAAGTGTATAATGTTAACCTGACGGTAAGCTCCGTGCAATACAAAAGTAGCTACATGAGAGCGCTGCGATCCTGTTTTTTTTATTGGATCAAGTGATAAAACGAGCAAAAGGTTCACCTGATGGTAAGTGCAGCGTCTGCCCATAACAAGTGGATAGTGAAATGGATGATGAACGGTAGGATTCCTATACAGGAATCCGTCTAGGTAGGTACCACCCAGGGCCCGTTATTCTGCCGTGAAGCAGTAGTTTGCAAGCATTACTGTGTTTCGGTTTGAAGGGCACTGTGAGCTAGCGTAATCACTGGGCATATGAGACTTAAGAGCTGATGTCTCAGGGTGACGGGCGCAGTGTGGTGTCACACAGAAATATTCTGGGTGACACAGCTTTTGTTGTGGGCATCAGGTGAACGTTTTGCTCGTTTCGTCACTTTATACAGTAAAAAAAAAACTAATAGTTATATTATGAGCTGGTACCATATCAGTTAAAATAGGTAACCTGATCTTGAGTCCGTGGGGTGAGGATCTAGCGATCTGTAATACGGGTATATAGGCCTACCTTAGACACCAGCTCCTCCAATAGACTAGACTGTAACAATATTATTTCAATGTATCTTTATAATTAATCTAAATTGTGAGTAATAAATAAACATTATTATTATTATTACATACATACATAAGATCACGACTGTATCCCATAAGGGGTAGTCAGATACTGGGCACTCACTGCAAAAACAGATGGCTGCCACAATACACGTTTCACCAAAACAATATAATGCATTTGGTGTGATAGGTGGTGAGCCCATCGCCACCATGCGCTGTTGGGTGCACAGTGCAGTTTAATTCCTTACTCGCCTTTTACGAGATCCATTGGATGAGATGGAGTGGTAGTATTCTTTTAACGAGCCGCTACCACACGGCAGTGGTAGTATTCTTTTAACGAGCCGATTATTATTATTGACTACGGATATCCATGCTAATATTATAAATGCGAAAGTAACTCTCTCTGTTTGTTACCTATTCGCGGCTCAACCACTGAACCGATCTCGATGAAATTCGACACAGAGATAGTTTGCATCCTGGAGACGGACATAGGATAGGACTTTATATACCTGAAATCAAATAGTTCCCACGGGGTATTTAAAAAAAACCACGCGGACGAAGTCGCGGGCATTTGAAAGAAAGAAAGAAAGAAACTTGTATTCGCAGGGCAACTACAGCACGATAATTACTTGCTAGTGGGATATATGATCCGTAGTACGTATCACTAAACTAGGAATTTGTCCATCTGTGGACCGTTTATAGGCGTGTTATTACTAAGGTACGAGCGGTATAATGTAAAAAATTACATTATGCCCCTCCAACCTTCAACGCATATTGAGCAGAATATAGTATAATATCAATAAATCTCTGCGTTACTTTGGTAGTCGCATTTTTAATGGTTGAAAAATCTCAGAAACACGTAACGAGCCGTGTGGTGGGGGAAGGCACGTTTAGACGGTCCGCGTTTGCGTTTCGCTAAGTTCCAATGGGTCAGTCTAGTGGGACACCGGCGGCACATTGGTGGCATCCAGGATACGAAGCTGGTGTCATCCTTCGGCTCTGTTTATCAACGTGTTTGGCTTTTGTATGTATTATATACTTTAAACAAATCTTTAACAATATTTAAAATCTATTTCAATATGTCGAAAAACATCTATACCAATATGCCTTTCACGACTTTTGGGAGGAAAGTCGTCGTAATGGAAACTTTTGTAGATTGTTTTAATGTAATTCTTGAGGAAAAATAACTTGTAGTTGATGGGATTATTTTATGAAAAATAAAAAAATAAAAATATTTGTAGACACGGATTATTTGTAGGATTAGCAAGCTGAAGTGGCAATGGGCCGGCCATATAGCTCGTAGAACCGATAACCGTTGGGGAAGAAAGGTTCTCGAGTGGCAACCTCGTACCGGCAAACGCAATGTAGGGCGACCCCCTCCACTAGATGGAGCGACGACCTACACGGTCTTGCAGGAAGTCGATGGATGCAGGTGGCTCGGGACCGTGTTGTGTGGCAATCTATGGGGGACGGCCTATGTTCAGCAGTGGACTGTGGTAGGCTGAAACGATGACGATGAGAAACGGCCTAATTCGAATATATAAATTACTAGCCGACGCCAGCGACTTCGTCCGCGTGGATTTAGGATTTAATATATCCCGTGGGAACGATTCGATTTTCCGGTATAAAAACTCCCATGTCCGTTCCCAGGATGCAAGTTATCTCTGTGCCCAAACTTCGTCAACACCGGTTCGGCGGTGGAGCCGTGAAAAGGTAACAAACGGACTGGGAGACAGAGTTCGCTTTCGCATTTATAATATTAGGATGGACGACGACCGCGTGACCTAGTGGTCAGACTACCTGACTTCAACGCCGCGGGTCCTGGGTTCGAATCCCAGCCGGAGCTAACATTTCTGATAAAACACAAATCGTTGGTTTTCGGGTCCCCCCGTGTTTCTGACACTGCATCCTGGCCTACCTCCGATCTTACCACATAAGCGTTACATCGGGCGCGTGTAGGTTGGGTTGTGGCACTATAATATCTCCTGCGCAGTTGATGACTCTCGACATTCGGATTCGGAAGTTGTCGCCGTGGTCGAAATCGGCTAGGAGAACATCATTAGGATGGATTATTCATTAGTAGTTTTGATTTTGACTAGTGTTTTCTTGAAGTCTTACTAACGACCGCGTGGCCAAAATACCTGTCTTTGACGTACGTTTAAGGCTCCAACTTTGTAATTCCTTTGTGAGCGGCATGTTCTAATTATTTTTCTTTTTAACAGAGCTACATGCAACAGTACTGCGAAGGGGATGACGATTCTGAAGATGATGTCAACGAGGAGTCCTGGTGCACATGTCTCTCCTCCCATGAGGTCAGTCCAAGCATTGTCGTATCGTTTTACTCTGCCCGTTCATTTTTAAAACTAACCACTCTTCTGGTTAGATTTTTTTTGGACTGGGAGAAAGTGACGAGATGAGAAAATCGCCCACCTGATGGTAAGTGCAACGTCTGTCCGTAACAAATGTCGTGTCGCCCAGAATTTCGCTTGAGACATCAGTCCTTAATCCCGGTAAAAATTCTCAGTGTCTTAATATAATAATAACTGTGCTTGGTAGATAGTTACTGTGTATTGAAAAAAAAAGAAAAAATATTGCAGCGACAGACACGCACGCCGTGTGTCGGCGGCTTAAGAGAATCTACCACCTCTTCTCATCCGTGGGTGTCGTAAAAGTCGGCATAGGGAAAATGAAAACCAGGAGATGGGCAGCAGCATCTTCCTGGAACGTCTCGATAAATAAACCGCGGTTGCCAATCCGCCCGCCGCGTGGCAATCATGGCGAAATCCTCCCAAATGAGATCTACAAACTTTTGTGGCAATCTATGGGAGAGGCCTATGTTCAGCAGTGGACTGAAATGAAAGTGATATGCTGAAATGATATGAATGATGAAACCGTCTGCCAAGCGTGGCAACTATGGCAAAATCCCTCCAATATGAGAGCTACAAACTTTTGTGGCTATCTTTGGGGGAGGCGTATGTTCAGCAGTGGACTTGTGATAGGCTGAAACGACGACGACGACGACGATACAGATTTTGCCATCTAACTCGGTCCTCACACAAGGCAAGCCTCTAGGTGTATGTAATATTCGCGTTTACAAAAACACACCTTCAATCTTCTTGTAATTGATTAATTACTTAAAGAGAACAATATATCCTGTCATATCTTACTAATACAATGTAATTGAATACATTTATTTTAAATGAAATGTATATTTCGTTTGTCAAACGTCATTTCATTACAATCTACCACCGTTTCGTTATGAGGTTCCTTCGGCAGAGAAGAAACAGGCGAAAGAAACCCCCTAGCTATCCTCTATTTATCTAAATCCTTTTATTATCTCAGTGAAAAATACATCCATACTAATATTATAAATTCGAAACTAACTCTCTATCACTCTGTCTGTTTGTTACCATATCACGGTTTTACCGCTGAATGGATCTTGACGAAATTTGGCACCGAGATAGCTTACATCCTGGGTACGGACATAGGATACCTGATATAAATGAAATGATCTGGAAGATAATATTGTTGTTATATTTACACGCAACCATTACACTTTATAAGAAATTATATTCATATTAAAATCGATACAATATAATAAGAATGACAGACATGTTTTATAAGCAAACGCTCATTAATGGCCAGCATGTATCATTTCGTGCAAGTAGGTTGCGTTAGCTCTTCAACACTCCCGAAAAATCTAAAGTTACTGCGGGATATTTAAAAAAACAAAGAATAGCCTTAAGGGAAACCAAGATATGGTCCATGTTCAAATATTGGACAAGATCAATTTTATCACTTGCAAACTCGAGCAGACCAGCCTCCACCAACATGTATGGCGCATGTGACGGCCATCGGCCTCGACTCAACCATTTCAAAGGAAAGTGGACGACCCGTCACACGACGCCGCCTCAAGCAGACATTAAAGCGAGCAGACACATACTCAAGCCCACCATATAAGTATTTAATATGGTCATTGGCTTGCGGATAATTAGACTATATAATCCAGCACAGTAGATATATACTACCACTCCTTCTCATCCAATGGATCTCGTAAAAGGCGAGTAAGGAATTAAACTGCACTGTGCACCCAACAGCGCATGATGGCGATGGGCTCAGCACCTATCACACCAAGTGCATTATATTGTTTTGGTGAAACGGGGATTGTGGCAGTCATCTGTTATTGCAGTGAGTGCCCAGTCTCTGACTACCCCTTATGGGATACAGTCGTGATCTTATGTATGTAGATATTCTGCCGGTTGCCACGAGATTTTGCCAGAAACATATCTCTTAGTCGATTTTTACGGCTACCACGGGATGACGTTTGGATTCGGGATGACACCACACCGCGCTCGTCACCCTGAGATATCAGTTCTCAAGTCTCATATGCCCAGTGATTACGCTAGCTCTCGGTGCCCCGAAACAGTAATTTTTGCACACTACTGCTTCACGGCAGAATAACTGGCCCTGGGGTGGTGCCGACCTAGACGGAATCCTGCATAGCAATCCTATCACCAGTGAAAATTCTCTTACTGTTACCACAAAACACCAAGCGGCGACTGGAATAAGCTTTTCTTACTTTGTCATTTTTTTCGTATAGGACGACGACGAAGACGATGAACCCGAACCAGATGAGAGATTATGGGTAAGTATGTCGATTATTGCATTTCACATAGTAGTTGGAAACTTTTTAATTTATTTAGAATGGACTTCAATAGCAGTTCACCTGCCTTATATTAAAAAAAAAAACAAAACTTAGCTGTAATATGTTTATTATATTTGAATAAATATTTATTACATACATGCATATACTCACGCCTTTTCCCCATTGGGGCTCTGACACATACTTAGCTTCTACTTTCATTAGCGTTTTAATACGAACGATTGTTGAGCAAAACGTTCACCCGATGGGAAGTGTAACGTCCGCCCACAACAAATGCTGTGTCAACCAGAATATTTCTGTGTGACACCACACTGCGCCCGTCACCCTGAGACATCAGCTCTTAAGTCTCACATGCTGGGCATGTAAGACTTAAGAACTTAATGATTACGCTAGCTCACAGTGCCCTTCAAACCTACTTTTGACGTGGCCTTTCCTTGAAATGTCCTTTCCTTGATATGTCTTCGATCTGATCGTGATACGTCCTACCGCCTACGTCGAACCTTACGGGCTTGCCCAATCACACTCGCCTCATAAATACTCATACCTTACTTAGTCATCATACCTTAATAAATACTCTTACCTCATAAATACACAGTCACCACATACGATCCTGACACACATCTTTAGCTTTTTCTACTTTCATTAGTGTTTTCATACAAGCAAATATTTATTGTCTATTTTTTATTCTCTACGAGCTGACATCGTGACTGATTCCACAAATTCCATATTTCCATTGATAGCACAGCACTCTCTGGAATCATACTAGTACGATAAACAAATGAACTTCAATGATGTATACATTTTATGTTCAAATGAACTTTAAAACAATTCAAGTGTCTAAACCCAGTCACCATTTAAATACCCTCTCAATTAACACATTTACCAAACATTTTTCTATTATTGAACTTTAAAATAAGGTTAGAAAATTAGATTTTGATTAGTAAAAAATTGACACGGAAAACCTCTTGATCGATTGGATTATTCTAACTTGGTTTCGCAGAGGAAACGTCGTTACGAGCCACCACCCCCGCAGTCTGCCAAAAAATTCTGCGGCGAAGGCAACATGGCGTCGGGATCAGGGATAGAGTGCTGGTCCAATCTGGCGATCCAGAGCGTCGCCTCCAACAACATACAGGGACCGCCTGAACTTAAACAATGGCTGCAAAGGTGAGACTTGTAACGTAACAATGATATTACGGTTTAACCACTGTCTACTGTGCGACCCTGGTTGGTTTCGTGATCGGTTTCATCTGATCCCATTAAGCAATGAATGAGCTTCATACGCCAAAATAAAACCGATCACGAAACCCACCAGAGTTACACAGTAGACCCCCTGGTTAAAATAGTGACATCATTATTTTATATAAACCTAAAGGATTACTCGTTTCCGTTTGGAAGAAAGTAACGAGACGTGGTAATCGTTCACCGGATGGAAACCACAGCGTCATATCTAGTGCCGTTTCAACTGGAACAAAGTTGATGTCATGTAGATATCAGTTCTCTATTTGTAACTAGCGACCCGCTCCGGACTCGCACGAGTAAAAAAAAGTAAAGTAACAGTCTATAAACGTCCCACTGCTGAGCTCAGGCCTCCTCTAATTTCTGAAAGGGTTTTGGAGCGGGGAAGAGTCTTATCACGCTGCCCCGATGCTGGTCGACTTCGCATGTCGTCGAATTATTATTACCAAGACAAGGTTTTCTTTCACCGCTAATCTCGTGGTAAATCAGCACTTAAAATTGCAGAAAAATTTTAGAGGTGCCGGCGGGGGGTCGAACTCAGGACACGCGCGTACTATGATATTGAAAGCGAGCGCCTGTCCCCTGAGCTACCACGGCTTTTGCATTTGTACAATTTACGAATGAGAAGTGTGCTTAGCAAAAAAACGCTTCGAGGCACGTGTTTGAGATGGTTCGTCCGCCATTTGTCGAAGGCCACGAGGTTAAGGTGATGGGTTCTCTACGTTGCCATTTATGCTGTACCATCAGACCTGTACTACACCAGACTGTACATCATCTTTTCAACCTGTTACTAGTCCACTGCTGAACATAGACCTCCCTCATATATTGCCACAAAAGTTTTTAGATCTCATTTCGTGGGGCGATTTTGCCTATAGCTGCCACGCTTGGCGGGTTGGCAACCGCGATTTATAAAGATCTTCCAAGAAGGTGCTGCTGCCCTATCTTCTGGTTTTAATTCTCCCTCTGTCGACTTTCACGACACCCACTGGATGAGATGGGTAGGTAGATTCCCTTAAGCCACCACACGGCAAGCTGCTGTAACCTAATGTGGTCCAATTTTAATAGATTCCAATCGTGGTCCAACGGCGAGAAGATCCAAGCAATCGATGCGTTGATCAACCGATGCGCTGCAAGCGACGTCCGTTACATGATGAAGGCCATCGAGCCACTGTTCCAACGGGACTTCATCTCACTACTGCCGAAGGAGCTGGCACTCACCGTGTTGGGTTATTTGCAGCCCAAAGATCTGCTCAGGGCGGCTCAGACCTGCCGCTATTGGAGGTGAGTTAACCTAGAATCAGATTAACCTAACCTTCAACAATCTATACAAATATATATAAATTCTAGTGTCCATTTGTGATAACAAAATAACAGCTTTTTACTCAATGCTTGTGAAAGTATATACGGTACCATTAAGAAAAAAATCAATTTTAAAATGTTTGTCTGTCTTTTTGTTCCGGCTAATCTCCGAAACTGCTGAACCGATTTTGACGGAACTTTCACTGACCGACAGCTGATATTATATCGGGTAACTTAGGCTACTTTAAATAATAAATAATTTGGGTTCCGCGCAAAAAAAAATCCCCAAAATCCGATTCAAATAAGGAAGTATATATATATGTAAATAATCGATCGGGGACGGCTTTTTTAAAATAGAGTAGAATAATTTTTTTAATATAAAATGTTCATTGACATCACACTACATACCACACACACACTCAAATCCATACAACACATACAACACGCTTCCAACAAAATCAACAAATTCATAAAGGCGTACACAAACAATAATTTAAAGTGTATAATATTTTTAATATACTTATAGTAAGTAGTAACGTTAAGTCCTCACGTTCAATCGATTTTCTATAAGAATATATGTATTTATAAAGTTGTTGCTATAAACTATAAAAAGAAAAATAACTATGGTTTTCTAGTATGGACAATGCCAGAAATGTGTCGCACATTTATACCAACATTTATCTATGAACTTATGTAATAAATTTAATATAAGCTTAAAGAATCTTTATTTCTCGAACGAACATATAGTATTGATCGAGTCTCCGAGTACTTTTATCTTTCTTTTCTATTTACAATAACACTATTTTTAGTGTTTCCAGGTCCAGTGTGTTAAATTTCGGGACGGAATTTGAAATTTACCGGGATTAGGTTTTCAAATCGGGACAGCTATGGCAATGGCTATAAATAACCGGGTTTTTGTGAATCGTCATGTTTTTTACCGTCGGGTCAGTTTTATTCAGAATTGTATATTACCATTGGTAAGTGCCATACAAATGTAACTTAAAAAAAAAAACTAGATAAATTTAGAGGTTAGCAAAAAACCGGGACGTTCGGCGTCCCGATTAAGGGTGAATCGCGGGTCGTGTCATCAGACCACTGAATAAATCATAGATTGCCAGAATGCGCTGTCTAGAGCCAGGTGGCTCACTTCTAAAATTGGACTGACTGACGTCATATCAACTTATCAAATTACAGACATAATACGTCCATTATATAAGCGCTTAACGTACAAAAGAAAACGTGACCATACAATACGATACCTGGATATATTCCATACATAATTTTCGAAATGGCAACACCTTCATAAATTTTAAAGCGGTACGTAATGTGTTAATGCGGCTCACATAATTTAATAACATTAACACCGGACTGAATAAACTTATTTCAAACAGCGTAAAATTCCCAACCTTATCGTCGATTACATCGATTCGTCGTCGATCGCTTTCAGGATTGACCAAGAAGCTGGCTTTTCTACAAAGCGACTACCACTTGATTTGAAATATTAAATCCCCCATTGGGCCTTCCATATGATGGCTTAAGTGGCTTAACTTCCCTTCCGAGCCTTGGGGCCTCAAGAATATTTATCATATTGTTGCTTATCGTTTTTTGATAGAACATTATTTCCACCATATTTCAGATTCCTCGCCGACGATAATCTCCTGTGGAAGGAACAGTGCCGGCGCATTGGCATAACCACCCTGAAAAAGATGCCTCGTTCACTGCCGCGCTGTGCCAGTCCGTGGAAAGCGGCATATATGAGGCAGTACCTCATTGAGAACAATTGGCTCCACAAACCAGTCAATAACCCCATCATCATGCGCGGTCACGATGATCACGTCATCACATGCCTCCAATTCTACGGCAACCGCATCCTGAGCGGAAGCGATGATACCACTCTGAAAGTGTGGTCCGCTATAACCGGGAAGGTAAGGTCACATTTAACGTTTTTAATCTGTGTCTTTTTACCTAGCAACTCTTGATAATCCCGCCATGTTGCTTTGCATTTTTCCATTTTGTACTGTTTTAAAATCATCGATTCAAGAATACGACTGAGGTGACTTTTAGATGTCAAATGTCCTCTCAATGTGAATATAAAACGAGTGTTCTTTTAAATGGATTTTATTATCATAAGCAATGACTTTGTTTCACCTTTTTTTTATTTGTTTGTTTATGGATTTTATATACGCTAAGTTATTATTTACATTCTGTGGCATATAGCACCGCATTTCAATTAGCTAAAGCCACCATTATATATTTTTTATGTCTGTGTATAATATATATACCAAAATTCATTCTCCGTATGCTATTAAGATGTAGAATTGTCATCCTTGAATGACTGAAGTCTGATTAAATGTCTTGTTGCAAATAACTTCTTCTATAACACCTTCTTCTATAACATATAACACCAATGATAATACTATGGTGGTAATCATTCAGCCTTTGCTTTAATACAAACTTATTTACTTACTTCATTCTCGGCCAGATGTCCGACGAAGTACCTAAAAATCGCTTCTTTTCTGTTTACCATCATGTCCCCTTCCTCCCACAGATATAAACTCATGAGATATCATTTCCATGTCGACTCTTATAACAGGGAATGAAATAGATTGATGAATAGCAAATATCAACCGTTTGGGTGTAGATAAACTATATTTTGCATTCCTATTCCAATTCAAATAGAAATCCATTTATTCAAACGCTGCAGACATAACTCATTTTTAAATTTTAAATTTGTCCGCCAATCGAGTCATTGTAGGCAAATGTTGTTTTTGCAACATATCTACGAACACGCTGAGATATTCTTAGCTAATACATTGGACGTGAAGCTATATTTACCGATGGACATTTTTATAGGTTTCTAAGTATTACATTATTATCAACTGGGATTAAACTCCGTCCGTTAATCCTGAATCTATAAAATAATGCAAAACCATCTAACTTTGACCATCTTTTTTTTTTTGAGATGGTATTGATTATTTGAGATTGCCAACTTGTGTTCTTCACTTTAAAATCTAAGTTTTCTCACAATTTAGAAACTGAAATATTTAGCAAATCAGTATTTTAGAAGTAAAATACATTAAAAAACATTTTTAATAAATCAACCATGTCCTGTATCTCCTATATAATAAACTTCCAGTTGACTAAGGGAGTTATTAAAGAAGCTCTGACAGCGGCATACTTTTATACAAAACATACTGTGTTGATCATCTCGCTTGCCATGTGGCAATTATGGCAGTCTCCACTCAACCTTGCCCAAACTTGTTAATGGGAGAGCTCTTCATATGTTTTTGTACATTGCATGTATGTAAGGGTGATGGATGCAAATGGCGCAGCATCGAACTTTGTGGCAGTCTGTGGGACAGGTCTACGTTCAGCTGTGGACTTGTAATGGTCTGTAATGATGATGATGAATCAAACGTATATGATGATAAGTGGTCACTATTGTCCAAAGAGAGACATTGTCAAAGATGAATCATACCTGAGGACCATCTGGACTTTCCTAATCATTGGGTCTCAGGGTCTAGTCACGTACCACAATAAGCGTTACGCTGCTACTGTAAGCTGGTGTTCCTTGAGAGAATGAGATCTCTCCGATCAACTATTTCAGTGCAGTGCAGTGTCATTCAATCCGTCTGTGTTCATTCTTCACTGAAATCACACTAATTTTAGAATATCAGTTATGGAAACTACAAAGAAATTGCAACAATTGCTACAAATTAATTCTGTACCGTTTAATAACATCCGATGCATACACAAAAACGTAACGGGATATAATTGGGAGTGGAGTGTAATACGGATTGAGTCTAGGCCTA
Organism: Luehdorfia chinensis; assembly: GCA_019845155.1. Lineage (NCBI taxonomy): Eukaryota > Metazoa > Arthropoda > Insecta > Lepidoptera > Papilionidae > Luehdorfia > Luehdorfia chinensis. The sequence continues at coordinate 5,049,188 of JAHVAK010000156.1, read as the reverse complement.
GCTTAAATGTATTCAGAATGTTAGGTCTCTGACTCTCCATGCTATATTCATCTTTAACGTAAATCAATAGGAGCGATTTTCGTGTTAACATCGTCGTGTGACTTATCGAGATTTTGAAAATTCGAGACTAAGTTTCGTAAAGCCTTATTTGCCATACACCTTTGATCCACAATCAACTTCATGAAAGGCGGGCATGGGGTTCTTATAGTGAAACTTATCCCCAATGACCCATTTAACTGCCAAAGGCCAACGTCTTGGCTTGCGTTTAATACATTTTCCCGTTGACCCAATGGACACAGTTTACCAATATCAAAATTTAGTGATCGTAACAGGGCATGGTCGTCGGTTTCAGTGTCTCCACACGTTGGTGGGTCATTCTGGCGGTGTATGGTCATCGCAGATGGTTGGTGACCTGGTCATAAGCGGCTCAACCGACCGTACGCTGCGCGTTTGGAACGCCAAGACCGGCCAATGCCTGAAAGTACTTGCCGGGCACACTTCCACTGTGCGTTGCATGCATCTGTATCAGAACAGGTATGCTACTGGGCATTTTAAGATGTCTAAAATACACCACACAACAATCATGATTTTTTTTTTTAAATTACTAACCTAACCTTAGCTAACTCAACTGAATGTGAGCGATTTTTTTTTTATTCATCAAGAGTGGCAAACGAGCACAGTCCTTTCGGATGGTAAGAGAAGGTGATCATCGAGTCAATCTTGACAACTACAATGGAAAGTGTCGTTGCCAGTAATTGAAGCTGACTAAACTGACTAAATGAACTAAATTGAACTCGGTGTTCTGGTGTTATGTGTATTTGGGTCTCCGCAGTGTTTTTTATAGTTTTTTTTTTTGAGAATGTCACGAGTACGCGCAAAACGTTCACCTGACGGTAACTGCAACGTCTGCCCATAACAAACGCTGTGTCGCCCGGTACGTGTCTGTGTACATCTAGCATCACGCTCGTCGCCCCGAGACACCAGCGCCTTTGAGACCGAAACACAGCAATGTTTGCGCACTACTGCTTCACGACAGAATAACTGGCACCGCGGTGGTAACCACCTAGACGTATTTCTGCAGTTGCCACCATTGTATTGTTCTGTGTTCTTATTTGTATACGGGTATATAAATGCTGGCGTTTCGTTTTATTTTGTTGCTTCAGCGTCCAATGCTTTTTGTTGCTTCGACTTTATACTGAGCTGTGCTGAATACGTTAGCGTGATTTGTGTTATGTATGTTTACTATTGCATTGCCATTGCCACGCCGTGCGGTGGCAGCTTAAGAGAATCTACCACCGCATCACATCCCGTGGGTGTCGTCAAAGTCGACACAGGGAGAGTACAAAACCGGAAGATGGGCAGCAGTATCGTCCTGGAACATGTGAATAAAAAAACTGCGGTTGCCAACCCGCCAGCCGAGCGTGGCAACTATGGCAAATACCCCAAAATTGGAGGTACCTTTCAAGTTTCGCGGCATCGTCTATGGTGGAGGCTTGTTCTTAGCAGTGGACTAGTGATAGGCTGAAATGATGATGGTGATGATTGGACTGCCTCTGGTGATGAAGGGCGGACTCATTGCCTATAGGAAGTCTTTAACAGTCATCTTGTGCTGTGGTGATATTTTGTTATAGGTACAGATAATTTTAAACCTTATTCTATGTACTCAAGTATTACAATTGATGTGTTTGTAAACAAAGTATTTGCTGCTGAGCGAATCAGTCACCAGTGCTATTGGTGTTACAGACTATATTGCCTTGCGTAAGCGCGAATGTAAAGTTTCTCGCATCTATCAATTGTTTAATTTATCATTATTACAATGAAAAGGCGCAAGTAATATTTTTATGAAAGAAAGCGGCCGGGACTAGCACATTGTCTGATGGCAAATGCAAAGTCTGCCCATAACGAAAGCTGTGCCACTGAGAAGATTTCTGTGTGGCACCACACTGCGCCCGTCACCCATTGTCTTTCAAACCGAAACATAATGTTTGCAAAGTTCACGGCAGAATAACTGGCACTGCGGTGGTACCTACCATGTCGGCGTTAGTGAATCTACCACCCCATCTCATCCCGTGGTTGTCGCAAAAGTCGACTAAGGTAAATGCCAGAGAATCTCATGGCTTCTGGCAGCGAAATTATCATCATGCCATACCTAAATTGTCGCGGTCCGCCTGCTCTATGACCATTCAACAGATTAATACGTTTTTAAAAGCATATTTCTGTTACAAGCTTTTATTTATAAGGCCTATATCCAGCAGTGGGCTTCAAATGTTGCTAGGGCTATGGTGCTTGTCAAAACAAATCAAACTAGTCCAAATATGACGAAGCTATCCTGCTTAGTTGAGGAGTTCCTGTGACCAACTTCCAGCTCCATCATACAAACTCCATGGTACTAATTATTGCACTGTCACCGAATCTACATACGCATGCCAAAATTTATCTCAATCGGATATCGTGAAGTCGGTCAAATTCAGGATTCGAACTTGGGACAATTCGGCAGCGGATATTGTTCCATTTTACGTGTGAGGAACAGTGACTGTTGTATGCTATACTGTTGAAGTTTAAGAACGGAGCGACTGATGGAATTAGATGCTTATTTGTATAAAGCTGACAATAGCTTGGCAAAGGTCCACGGCTGGGCATGAAATTCTCATTTCGGATGGTACTTTCGATTACTGTTCGTTTCTCAAATAGAAGACCAGCTCGGTGTTGTTTTCCAAGCCAACCATGGTAACTGGCAGTTATATTTGGTGGCATGGTGGTCTCTAAACTAAAGTTGCTTGCGTTCTTTGAAAGTTTTTAACCTGTCCTAATGGGTCTTCGTCCTTGCCGATCCTCCACCACGGCGACAACATCCGAATACCGTTGGAAGCTAACAACTGAGCAGGAGATTATCCGTATCCGTCAGCCTGAGACATCAGTCCTTAAGTCTCAAATGCCCAGTGATTACGCTAGCTCACAGTGCCCTTCAAACCGAAACACAGTAATGTTTGCACACTACTGCTTCACGGCAGAATAACTGGCCCTGGAGTGGTACCTACCTAGACGGATTCCTGCATAGGAATCCTACCACTAGTAAAATTAAAGCATACAATCTGAACATTTCTTTGTTCAGATTGATTAGATTGATTCAATCTTACCATCCATCCTCTCTACGTGGCATCCATCCAAGCATCTACAACCATTGACTTATGTCGTAAGAACCCACTGAGGGAAACGCCCGAAAAAGTCATCATTTCGGCCTATCACAAGTCCACTACTGTACATAGGCCACCCCCGTAGATTGCCACAAAAGTTTGTAGCTCTCGTTTTTAAAATTCGTCCCCTAAGAGGTTTAAATGGGAATTGGGGGGGGGGGGGGGGCTGACTTGTAACATACAACGTTATTCATAATTGGTGTAACATCCCGGCACCTACCCGTGCTACTTTGATCTGATAAACACAACGGTGAAGCTTTAATGACAAAATCGAATACTAAAAATTTCCATACTAAACTTACGTGAAACTTACCTTTACACGACCCTAACTCAGAAAGTCGTTGCCCCCAACCAGACAAATTCAAAATACCTTTTCTTTTCCATTTAATTTACGTCACCCAACTACGGCGTCATACTAACATTTACTTTGCAACAGATTCCCTTAAGCTTCATGTTATAACTTGCGAGTTCTTTCGCAGCTCAATGGAAAAAGGCCCAATTAAATTTATGAGTTCATTGCCTCGATCAGCTGTATAACAGGGTAGTCACCTATGAGTTTTAAGCAAATTCTTTAAGATATTTATAAATAGTACGGATTATTAATTAGATTATTAATCATCATCATCATCATCATTTCAGCCTATTACAGTCCACTGTTGAACATAGGCCTCCCCCATAGATTGCCACAAAACACGGTCCCGAGCCACCTGCATCCATCGACTTCCTGCAAAACCGTGTAGGTCGTCGCTCCATCTAGTGGGGGGTCGCCCTACGCTGCGTTTGCCGGTACGAGGTTGCCACTCGAGAACCTTTCTGAGATTATTAATAAAAGATTATTAATAATCTCAGAAATAAATATCAGAAATAATAGAATAGTACGGATATGCAAACCATTACTATTCTTTTCGCCAAATAGTCTTCAAGTAGATACCATACACATACTTCGTCACCTATGGGTTGTAATCTGACTAATATTATTAATGCGAAAATAACTCTCTCTGTTCCTCTGTCTGTTTGTTACCTTTTCACGGTTCAACCACTGAACTGATCTTGACTACATTTGGCACAGAGGTAGCTTGCAACCTAAGTTTAACTGACCTGATAATTCCTATGTCCTTACATAGGATATACCTCACGGAGGCAGTCGCGGGCATAAGCTAGTGGTTCATACGTTAAAGTCCAAAGTGACGACCGCGTGGTTCCGTGGTCGGGGGGTACCCCGACATCTACGCCGCAGGTTCTAGGTTCGAATCAGAGGAGTCAACATTGACGGATAAACATAAATTTCGGGTTTTCGGTTCGGGCTGCGTTGTGCGTGTGAGATCGTGCTTAGGGTGACATTGCACTTACGATCACGTGAACGATTTCCTCGTCTCGTCACTTGAATAAATAAAATCCTTATACATTCACCATCACATCATCACCTCAGCCCACCACCAGTCCACTGCTGAACATAGGCCTCCCCAATGGATTGTCACAAAAGTTTTAGCTCTCATTTTTGGGAGCTTTTGCCTTGGCAGTGTGGTGGCAGCTTAAGAGAATCTACCACCCCATCTCGTCCCGTGGGTGTCGTAAAAGTCGACAGAGGGATAATGAAAACCAGGAGATAGGCAGCAGCGTTTTCCTGGAACATCTAAATAAATGAACTGCGGTTGCCAACCCGCCTGCCAAGCGTGGCAACTACGGCAACACCCCCCAAAATGAGAGCTACAAACCTACGTATTTTGTGGCAATCTATGGGGGAGGCCTATGTTCAACAGCCTTTCGGCTGAAATGATGATCATGATGCCATATTTGCCACGCTTGGCAGGTGGTTGGCAACCGCTATTTATTAATTCAGATGTTTCAGTGTTTTCAACCGGAAGATGAGTAGCAGCGCTTCCCGGGGCTGCTGCCCATCTTCCGGTTTTAATTTTCCCTCTGTCGACTTTTACGACACCCATGGGATGGGATGGTAGATTCCCTACTACATGGTTGGATACATTAAAAATTGAATTACTTTCTTTTTTTTAAAAATGTTGCCACACCAGGATATCTCTTTCATCGCGGGCACAGATGTTAATTGCACATATACAATTACCCAAACCCTATCTTTAGGCACAAATATGTATCCGAGAATCAGCCAGCGACAGTGACTAATCGCTCAGACAGACAACCGAGTAAAAATATTTTATCCTACTAGTGTTGTAAGAGTCGGCTACGGATAAAATTGCCAGATTATAGGTCGAAGCTTTATATTACGCAAGCCATCATACGACTGCCAACCCATCAGCCAAATGTAGCTACCCCGGCAACCCTTAAGATTGTCTATGTAAGGGACCTATGTTCAGGGGTGGTCAATAATGCGCTGAAATTATACGCATTGGAACTTCCCGGATCCAAAACCCTCCAAATGAGGGGAGACCTGTACCCAGCCGTGGGCTGTTCAAAAGCTTTACCGCGTCGCTTTTATTTAATAAGGAATAATAATATACATACATAGAGTCACGCCTCTTTCCCATAGGGGAAGGCAGAGCCCACATCTTTCCATTTGCTACGATCCTTACACACATCTTTAGCTTCCTCTACTTTCATTAGTGTTTTCATACAAGCTCGTCGATTGGGGGTACTTTTGACGTGGCCTTTCCTTAAAACTATTTCAATCTCATCTTAATACGTTCGAGCATCCCTTTCTCTATTTTTGTCACTACATTTTCTACCACACCGCAACGTTCTCTTATCACGTTGGTTCTCAGTTTATCCATCAAAGTCACTCCAGCTATACTTCTCAAACTTTTCATTTCAACAGCATTAATCTTATTTTCATGCTTCTTCTGCCAGACCCAACATTCACTACCGTACATAAGTGTGGGGACCGGTGCTCCTCTATGTAAAGCCAGTCGAGCCTTTAGATACATTCTGGCTGCACATAAAGTTATGCAGGGACGCATGTAATTTATTACCTGCCAACGCTCTTCGTTCAATATCACAGTCATACTTTCCTTCTCTCGCCCAAATATAGAAACTCTTTCATTTGTTCCTCTCTTTCCCCTTCAATCAGAACTTTGCAATCCGACATACTTTCTTCTATTTCAAAAACCATTACTTTTTCGTCTTTTCTACATTAATTTTCATTCCTTTGCTCTGTAGAGCATCATTCATAATATTAACCGTCGCCTGCAACTCCTCCTCCGATGGTGCTAATATAACCTGATCATCGGCGTATAGGAGGCATTTGACGGTCAGATCATTCATTCTTAATCCAAACGCACTCTCTTTAAGATCTTTAATAACAATGATTGAACATCCATACTAACATTGTAAATGCGAAGGTAACTCTCTGTTCCTCTTCTTGTTACCTTCACGGCACAACCGTTGACCGATCTTGACGTAATTCGGTACAGAGATAGCTTGCGTCCTAGAGAGGGCATAAGATACTTTTTATAGTCCCACGGTATTTTTAAAACCTAAATGCACGCGGACGGCTGCTGTCCGTCTCACGGTTTTCATTCTCCCTCTGTCGACTCTTACGACACTCAAGGGATGAGATAGGGCGGTAGATTCTCTTAAGCTGTCACCACATGGCTAAGCCGCCACCACACGGCTTCAGACGCCACCACGCGACGCATACGCGTAGCGAACCCAGATTTATTTTCTCATAAATAACAATCGGTGCGAGCAGATGCGGCATACTGTTTATTGAAAGCGTGCACTCAAACTTTTGTTACAAGTAATCCAATTGAAGTGTCTTCTCTAGTATGTACTACATAACTCAATGACCGTGATATGCTTATTAACAGATCAGCAAATTTGTAGTTGTTGCGAACTAGTGGGTCACTAGAATCTAATACATACATACATACATAACATCACGACTGTATCCCATAAGGGGTAGTCAGAGACTGGGCCCTCACTGCAAAAACATGACTTCCACAATCCACGTTTCACCTAAACAATATAATGCACTTGGTGTGATAGGTGGTGAGCCCATCGCCACCATGCGCTGTTGGGTGCACAGTGCAGTTGAATTCCTTACTCGCCTTTTACGAGATCCATTGGATGAGATGGAGTGATAGTATTATTTTAACGAGCCTCCCGAATTTAATGCAATTATATCATTTATTTACCTACTTCATCCCAATCCCTATAATCATCATCAACATTTCAGTCCATCTTAGTCTACTGTTAAACATAGGCCAGCCCCATAGATTGCCACAAAACACTGTCCTGAGCCGCCTGCATCAATCCTCTTCGCGCAAAACCGTGCAGGTCGTCGCTCCATCTAGTGGGGTGGTCGTTCTATAATGATATATAAAAATATTGATAATGGTGGTCGGATTCCTATGCAGGAATCTGTTTAGGTACCGCCGCAGTATCAGTTATGTTGCCGTGAAGCAGTAGTGTGCAAACATCACTGTTTCGGTCTGAAGTACTGGGCGTATATGACTAGAACTGATGTCTCAGGGTGACGAGCGGAGCTTGGTGCCACACAGAAATGTTCTGGGTGACCGTGTGGTGGCGGCTTAAGAGAATCTACCACCCCGACTCATCCCGTGGGTGCAGCTGCATCTTACTGGAAAATCTGAATAAATAAACCGTGCTTGCCAACCCGCCTGCCTAACGTGGCAACTATGGTAAAATCACCCCATAATGAGAACTAGAAACTTTTGTGACAATCTATAGGGGAGGCCTATGTTCAGCAGTGATGGGCAGAAATGATGAAGAACTATTATGGTACTTTGTTTTGCTTGTCTCGTCACTTCCATAGCAGCGTGGCGGACTCTTCCCGGCTCCGAACCCCTTTCAGAAATGAGAGGAGCCCTGTGCCCAGTAGTGGGCCATTTATAGGCTGCTACACTAGATTTTGTATTATATCGTGGGTGCGTTTTACATAAGTAATTTGCATGCACAAGCACTCAAACCGGAACCTACTAATTATCTGCAACGGCCATGGTCATTTGTATGGGCCATGTACCGCAGATGCATATGGTAGTAAGTGCAATAATAAAAAATAGTAGTTGAAATTCGACCGTAATTCTAAAAATGTTTGCACATTATCGAGGCTTGAGTAATTATTTGTTGGCAACATTTTCGCCGTGTGGTGGCGGCTTAAGAGAATCTACCACCCCATCTCATCCCGTGGGTGTCGTAAAAGTCGACAGAGGGGAAAATGAAAACCAAAAGATGGGCAGCAGCATCATTCTGGAACATCTGAAAAAAATAAACTGCGGTTGCCAACCCGCCTGCCAAGCGTGGCAACTATGGCAAACCCCCCCCCCCAAAATGAGAGCTACAAACTTTTGTGGCAATCTATGGGGGAGGCCTATGTTCAGCAGTGGACTAGTGATAGGCTGAAAAGAAGAAGAAGAACATTTTAAAATTATATGGCGTTAATCTGTGCGACTCTTTGACTATGGACGTAGTGTTCGACATTGGCAGTGTTATTATAAACAAACTAATAGTAGTTTGTTTACAATAACACTGCCAATGTGATTGTCATTGTCAGTATGAAAGTGAACAATGTATGTATTATTTTATTAAATTTAATGTAACTTAATTATATATACATTGTAGCTTCCTCGACAAATTTGAACTATGATAAATCTCAAACGCATGCGGGCGCGCAATGTATATATTTTATTCTAGAAAGGGACAAGACATGCAGAACGTTCTGATGTGAAGTGCAACGTCCGCCCATAGCAATGTTGTGTCACCCAGAATATTTCTATGTAGCACCACACTGCGCCCGTCCCCCCGATACATCAGTTCTTAAGTCCCATATGCCCAGTGATTACGCTAGCTCTCGGTGCTTTTCAAACCGAAACGCAGTAATGTTTGCGCACTACTGCTTCATGGCAGGATAACTGGCCCAGGGGTGGTAATAGACGGATTCCCGCATAATAATCCCACCACCAGTAAAGTTTTCTTGAAAAGGGGTACAAAGTTTTTTCTTCATGTATTAATACATAGAATATAGTTTACGTATTGCGACATTGACATTTTATGGTTCTTGACGGCGCTTTACTTTATGTAATTTCAAGATTATGTAACTATCTATGTGAAATATCGTGTCGTAGGACTCAATGTTGCATGCATCTATATCATTTTAAATTGGTTGAAAAAAAACCTGCTGGGTTTCTTACTGCTTCTTCTCAGGACAGAGGCATTTCTTTGCGAACCAGTGCAGCTTAAAAAAAAATGACGTTCGATGAATTTTATGTAAAACCACAAATTGAATAAAAAATATTCTATTCTATTCTATTCATAGTACAGCGTCAATTGAGGAATATTACAGCTAGTGTTATTGGCATTATGCCAGTATTATGGTGGTAGGATTCCTATGCAGGAGTCCGTCTAGGTAGGTACCACCCCAGGGCCAGTTATTCTACCGTGGAGCAGTAGTGTGCAAGCATTACTGTGTTTCGGTTTGAAGGGCACTGTGAGGTAGCGTAATCACTGGGCATACGAGACTTAAGAACCTATGCCTCAGGGTGATGGGCACAGTGTAGTGTCACACAGAAATTTTCTGGGTGGCACAGCATTTGTTATATGGGCAGACGTTGCACTTACCATCAGGTGAACGTTTTGCTCGTTTGATCACTTTATGCAATAAAAACAAAAAAAAAATTACTAGATGAATATTGTCTGTTACAGTGAATACGAATTTAAAATATGTAAAAAGTTTAATTTTATTAAAAGACGAGTTACTAAACGTAGATTTCTCTAGCTGGTCTCTATAGACATCCCAGACATTCTACCACAAAACGTTTCTTAATCCCTTTTTTCGTACCAATTTTGGCTAAAGATCTATCACAAAAATGCTGTCATACTATAATGACGTAAGCTCGCGCAACAAGTCCCAATATGGATTTCTTTCAAGACTCCTTTCCAACCAACTAAGTTTCTGGTGGTAGGAGTCCTATGCAGGAATCCATCTTGTTAGGTATCACCCCAGGGCCAGTTATTATTTTATTTTAATACAAAAGTACTTATTGGCGATTTATATACAGAAAAGCTATTAAAAAGCTGCCACAATTATACAAAGAAAAGGTACAAATTAACTTCAATGAGTACACGAGCTTATAACATAAAAGTGAAAAAAAATAGAAAGTAAATTGATTAATAAGAACACGTCTAACAGAATTAACATTACTGGAAAATAAATCAATTTGGTTGTCCTTGCAAGCATCATTAAATAAACTGCATGCTCTTATAATAAAGCTATTTTTACGATAGTTGGTATGTGTAAGAGGCACTTAAATGCATTGGACAATCGAGATGAATAAGAAGTAACTCTAATCAATAATTTTTGTAGTAAATCGCTACAGTCTATGATTGCGTTAGCTATTTTCATTATATAAATAATATCGGCTATGTTTCTCCTCACACGTTGGGGAATTAGGTGTAATCTTTTGCAACGTTGATCATACGGTTCGTAGCGTATACCAAACTTAAAATACAGAAATACGGAACTTTTTTTTTGTACTCGTTCGATTCGATCAATATAAACGTTATAACGCGGATTCCAAACTTCAGATGCATATTCGAGGTGACTGCGGACATAAGCACAATAGAGCACTTTTAACGATTTCATATTCGTGAAAGGAGTGGATGACCTCATTACGAATCCAAGCGCTTTTACGGAAGTTTCTGTCGTGAAGCAGTAGTGTGCATAAATTACTGTAATTCAGTTTGATAGGCACTGAGAGCTAGCGTAATCACTGGGCATATGAGACTTAAGAACTGATGTCTCAGGGTGACGGGCGCACTGTGATGTACACACAGAAGTATTCTGGGTGCGGTGTTCAGCGTTTGTTGCGGGCAGACGTTGCACTTACCATCAGGTGAACGTTTTGTTCGTAGTTCGTAGTAAAAAAGTGCATTTAAAAATAAAATATTTAGTAATAATCAGGTTTAGTAGTTTAATAGTAAGTTATATTTAAGTTTTTTTATTATTTGTAATAGCGCATATAGTTATATTATTTGTTATAATAACTATATAATGTTATGTACACCTTCATTGTTCTCAAAGCAGGACAATAACTTTATGTAATCTGTATTTTTAATTTAGGAACTGTGTGGATGTGATACAATCACACACTTAAAAAGAAATATCTCTGAAGTACTAGAGTGTGCACTTTTTCCAGGGTGGTGTCAGGATCGCGCGACGCAACGTTGCGTGTATGGTCGATCCCGGACGGCCGCTGTCTCCGGGTTCTGGTTGGTCATATGGCTGCCGTCCGTTGCGTGCAATACGATGGAAAAGTGGTCGTCTCCGGCGCCTACGACTACTTCGTGAAGGTCTGGAACCCGGAGACTGGCGACTGTCTGCACACCCTCGCCGGACATACTAACAGGGTCTACAGCCTTCAGGTCAGTAATTAAACAGTTTATTGACATTCCAAGATACAGGTTATATTTTTTTAGAAGCTAATGGAACCGAAGGCGCCACTTTTAATGTAAAGACTAGCTGTTCCCGCCGTTTCACCTGCGTAAAAAAGCCGACCCCGATTGACGATATACATATATACTTCCATATTTGAATCCTAATTATTTTTCTAAAAATAAGTAGCCTAACTTACAGGCTATAATATCAGTTATCTGTCAGTGAATGTCACGTGAGAATCCGTCCGTTTCGGGGATCAGCCGGAACAGACAGACAGACAAAAGTTTTAAAAACTGTGTTTAAAAACTGGAAACTCTGCGGGGGTCTACGTTGGTGTGACAAAAAAATTGGTTAGTTAGTTATAGTTTTAGGGATATGGTAGAAATGTAGCTGCAGGGGATCCACCGGAACCAGCTAAATTTTGAAAGTGGTCTAAGAGAAAAAAAGTCCGGGAACCTCTGATCTAGACGGATTACTACATAGAAATCCTACCACCAGTATACTACAGCTACTTTACCACATATCCTGCATTCCATTGGCTTTCTTATAATTTTGCTAGTGTAATTACCGGGCATATGAGACTTTAGAGCTGATGTCTCAGGGTGACGAGCGCTGTGCTATGCCACAGAACTGATCTGGGTGACGTAGCATTTGCTATGGGCGGACGTTGCACTTACCATCAGAAGAAACCAACTTTTTTTTTGTTGTAAACCAATGTTGGCTCCAGCTGGGGTTCGAATCCAGTACCTACGACGTAGTCTGACCACTAAGCCATATGCTGAAAGTCAAAGTCAAAAATTCTTTATTTAATTTAGGCTTGTTTGAAGCTCTTATGGACGTCAAAATCTACAGTTGTTCAAAAATTACCTTCTCAGAGAAGAACCGGTAAGAAACTCTGGGGGTCTTTCTTTTTTCAATGCCATATTACATAATGTCATTTATAAATTACATCATAAATTTAGTAGCCAGGGGGTTTGCAAGTGCAAAGTATGAGTTAATTCCACACATCTCTCCTCTATATAGTGATGTATTTCATGATACGCTCTATCTTATAATGTCTCCTCGATAAGTTTTTTGTAATCTATGTCCGATGCCGTAATTCTTAGTAACGTTACAAATAAAACGAAAAACTAAAACAAACTTATTCCGTACAGTTCGATGGAGTTCACGTGGTGAGCGGCTCATTGGACACATCGATCCGGGTATGGGACGTCGAATCCGGGCAGCTGAAGCACACGCTGACCGGCCACCAGTCCCTGACCTCCGGAATGGAGCTGCACTCCAACATACTGGTGTCCGGCAACGCTGACTCAACTGTCAAAGTGTGGGACATCACCACTGGCCACTGCCTGCATACATTATCCGGTAAGTAATGCTACGATTTCCCCCTGGCCGATTTTCGACCACAATCAGAAGCTATCAAATGCGCAGGGGATCTTCTATGAAAGATATTTACAATTAAAGTTTCAGCCTATAAATGTCCCACTGCTGAGCACAGGCCTCCTCTAATTTCTGAGAGGGTTTTGGAGCTAACAAGAATCCGCCACGCTGCTCCAATGCGGGTTGGCGGACTTCACATGTCCTCGAAATATTTCTATTCCCCGGACATGCAGGTTTCCTCGCGATGTTTTCCTTCACCGCTAAGCGCGTGGTAAATCAGCACTTAAAATTGTAGAACAATTTTAGAGGTGCCGGCACCGGGGATCGAACCCAGGTTACTCGCTTACTATGAAATTAAAGGCGAGCACCAGGCCCCCCTGAGCTAACACGGCTTTATTTCTTTAATTATTTAAATTAAAGAAAACACAATAACTGTAAATCTTTGTACAACAGCTTGCTGACAGATGGACAAGGCAATTGTAATAAGTAAAGCATAATGATTTTCTTTTATTTACGCGAATACAACACATTTAAATAAAACTATATTTTTAAAGGATTTTATCGCGTTTAATTTGGAACTATTTCTAATCAGACGTTTCGAGTGCTTTACAGCACCCATGGTCACGGGAGGACTGTGGTGACAGATGTCCCGATGTCATAGTTAATCAGTTCTGGATCATCCCAACCATTACATCAGATTTGATAAACGACAGACCCTTGCAAAATAACACCGATTCCTACCAAGGATGATTTTTTAGAATAGAATAGAATAAATTTTTATTCAATATAGATTATTTACATAATACTTATTGAAGGTCATTTTTTTTCTTTTTTTAAACTACACTGGTTCGCAAAAATGCCTCTGTCCTGGGAAAAACCAGTAAGAAACCCAGCGGGCTTTTTTTTTAGTCATTTTTAAAATAATGTACAATAACAGCAGTATTATAAAGATGTAGAAATGGCTTGGCGGCGATCACCTCATTCCCAGGAGTTATCATCATCTATGTATTCTTTAATATTATAATAACCCTTTTTATGAAGTCTTTGTTTAATATAAAATTTAAACTTTTTGATTGAAAGACTTTTAGCACTTGCTGGGATTTTGTTGTAAAAACGTATACATTGCCCCATAAAAGAGATACTGACTCTGTGAAGTCGGGTAACTGGCATAATTAATTTGTGCTTGTTCCTGGTATTCACATTATGAACATCACTTTTTTTAGTGAACTGGTTTATGTTCTTGTGTACATACAAAACGTTTTCAAATATATATTGAGAGGCCAAGGTTAAGATATTAATTTCTTTAAATTTATCCCTAAGAGACACTTTAGAGCCAAGATTATAAATAGCTCTTACGGCCTTCTTTTGCTCTTTTGATTCGCGAGGCTATTGAAATTAAAAAACATCCTAATTTCAATAGAGATGGTTGGGTATTACCACCGGCTTGGGATCCAATAATTAATAAAATTAAATCAAAAACCAAGCATACCACTGCAAGACTTCAAGACACAAAGCAAGAGCTGAAGGTACCCCGGGTTAACTGTGACAACAGTACATCTGTCACCGCAGTCCTCCCGTGACCATGGGTGCTGTAAAGCACTCGAAACGACGGGTTAGAAATAGTTCCAAATTAAACGCGATAAAATCCGTAAAAATTAGATTTATATCAGTAAACCATTTACAAAATATATAGTCCTCTCTTTTAAATAACGACTAAGCACTACACTAGTGTGGTGGCGTCTTAAGAGAACCTACCACCCCATCACATCCTGTGGGTGTAAAAGTCGACAGAGTGAAATTTAAAACCAGAAGATGGACAGCATCCACCTGGAACTTCACTGAATAAATAACCTGCGGTTGCCAACCCTGCCAAGCGTGGCAACTATGACAACCCCTCCACATCCATGACAGCTACAAACTTTTGTGGCAATCTATGGGGGAGGAGGCTATGTTCAGCAATAGTCTTGTGATAGGCTGAAATGAGTATGATTATAGTTGCTTCATCATATTAAAAAAGGTTATTTCGTACCTTACGACTAAATTAGTTTACGACAAACATAAACAAACACCCTCAATACTCACTCTAGAGAGAATTCAGAAAAAATACGTTAAACGTCTCAATTACAAGTTTCCTAATTACAACACAGACCACATTGTTGCGCTGGAAAGGCGAAAAGAGCACAGAGACCAATTTTTCTCGTATATTTAAAATGACTGAAAAAAAAAATCCCGCTGGGTTTCTTACTGGTTCTTCCCAGGACAGAGGCATTTCTTTGCGAACCAGTGTAGTTTAAAAAAAAATGTCGTTCAATAAGTATTATGTAAATGATCTATATTGAATAAAAAAAAAATATTCTATTCTATTCTATTCTCATATAAAATTGTTTCCAATAGAATAGATTCTCCTTATCTCTTAAGTAAAGTGGCTTTTCAATGTTCTAGAGTTAGCCTTCGCCGTAACATAACCGTTGCGTTACAATAACTATTGCTATTTCCTGACGACGGAATAACTAATACTGCGGTGGTTACCACCTAGATGGTACCAGCATAGGACCTACCTTGTCACATTCTTCCATGTTAATAAAAAAATGTATGTGTGTGCTAATGTTCATCTTTGCATTACTAATATGTGCGGTATGTGCAATGAAGACCATGACTTTGCCAGACTTTATTTCAGAAAAGCTTTCCTGCTCTGTTTTTTCTAGTTGAGTATTCCAACTCAAAATGAAAACAAACCATTTTCTGAATAATTGAATTGCCGTGTGGTGGCGGTTTAAGGGCTAATTAATATGATAATATTCGTAAAAGTCGACAAAGGGAAAATTAAAACAAGTAGATTGGGCAGCAGCGTCTTCCTGGAACATCTGCATAAATTAAATGCGGTTGCCAACTCGCCTGCCAAGCGTGGCAACTATGTCTGAATCTCTTCAAAATGAGGGCCACAAACTTGTGGCAATCTATGGGGAGGCCTATGTTCAGCAGTGTATTATTGATAGGCTGAAATGATGATGATGACATATTCTTAATGTTATAATAATAACAATATTCATAGTATTAATACAATTTTGACAGTGGCTGAGGGATTAGCACAATGCAATAAGGGTCGTGGGCATGGGTATGATTAAGGCATTGAACATATATTTTTATTGCCGGTGGTTGTTCCGAGTCCGAGTGAGATTAATGTCTGTAAAACACACCTACTTTCATATTATGTGACACACAATCTTCATGTGGAGCGAAATGAAAAAATAATGTTTCGTGTCCATCATACATATCCTTGAATCAATCTCAATTCGCTTCGTTGAGACTATTTGATGGAAGACAAAATAGTCTGAAGCCTTAGTTTCCAAAGTGGTCCAGGTGGCCAGAGCTCCACGGGAGACTCTAGTTTTGGGAATATGGTAGAAATGTAGCTGCTGGGTGTCCACCGGAACCAGCCAAATCTTGAAAGTGGTCTATGAGAAAAAAAAAGTCTGAGAACCTCGGGTCTGAAGTTTAACTGGCTTTAGCCATGGCCATCAATTCATAAGCTGACTTACATTTTCCAGGCCCTAACAAGCATCAATCAGCGGTCACCTGCCTGCAGTCGAGCAATCGCTTCGTGATCACCTCGTCGGACGACGGCACGGTGAAGCTTTGGGACGTCCGCACTGGCGAGTTCATACGCAACCTAGTGGAGCTCAGCTCTGGCGGATCCGGGGGCGTCGTCTGGCGCATAAGGGCCTCCGCCACCAAGTTGATTTGCGCGGTCGGCTCTAGGAACGGCACCGAGGAGACCAAGCTCCTAGTCCTCGACTTCGATGTGCCCGGAGCTTGCAGGAAATGCGACGAATAGCATAGACTCAACCGGCGCCTTATGCGCCGCTACGCCAACTTGTACGCGCCGTGGCATTGCTAAAGCCCCCGGGCGAATTAGCGTCCGACCACACTGTTGTCGATCTCTCACGGACCGCTTGGTGATAAAGTGAATTGTGATCAGCGCGCCATTGATAAGTTTACGGCGATTGTACTGTGGTGTTTGTGAAGCGATTGTGTTTCGTTTTTAATATGCTGTCGGCGTTGGACTGTTGGACTTTTTAAGTGTTTGAATTGAAATGTGTTTGTGTTATTTTTCATGTTCCGGATGTTTGTTACTGTAAGGATGGGACGGATATGATGTGATTGCTAAGGTCAGTGGTCTGTGAAGCTCATTACAAAGTCTACCCACCGGGCTCTATGCACGCCAATGTAGGAGGAACACATTCGGATATCCACAACGTACTCTCACTACCTAAATACATTCGATACCAATACAATACCATTACATATATACAATTGTAGTCCCTAATTAAATTATAGAGTTAATTCAATTATGATCAGTAGATAAAAGGCGGCACTAATGTTCTCGCATTGCCAAATTTCTGTAACGTTGTTGCATGGTACATTATCCCAAAGAGTTATGAGGATATCGGATTTTAGTTCTTAAGTTTTAACGTTAAGGTGCCTTTTTGTTAAACAGCTTATGGTGTTGACTCCACTTTCGGTTCACGCCATCACAATATTCTTTTGAAGGTTATCGGAAGGTCTTGTCATAATAATGTTTTCATCATGTCATAATAATATTTATGTTTATAAAGTAAAATTCTTAAATTGTATTAGAATTATTAATTTTTAATTCTGTGGCTCGCAGCTTTTGTGCTGTCTGTATGAATATTGCAAAAAGATGTCATAATAATTGGTAACAGCTATGCAATACATTAATAACTTTATAAGTGCAGTATTAGGGTATACATTAGGTTATGTTTTAATTTGTTATAATTAACTGGTTTTTTTTTATTTCTTTTACTGACTGTAGTTATCTACTAATGTGCCAGTAGGGTTGAACAGCAATTTTCGGTTATCGATAATATTAATAAAAAAAAAACATGTTTATATTTGCAGTGGTAAGTATTCTCTATTACACTATAGAGATACTTACACCGTGGTGTCCATAACACTGCATCCATAATTGTAATTGGTTGTTTGTTTATAGCCGCACTCGATTTCATATATCTTATTTTATAGAAAAATATAATCCTTTTTTTGATTGTACAATTGTAAAACAGAGTTTCGATTGGAATTGTATATTATTTATTTATTTTATAGTTAATTATTTTAAGACATCTCATTAGTAGCTTGAATTTGAACAATTTATCACTCTATTCATAATAGCTTTAGCCGTAATCAATCATTATTGACTAGAATTTTCAATCGTTGACACTATTATGCACACCTATTATGATTTACAACTTGACTTCAATTTAAATCTATCATATAATTGTTACTGTTTAAGGAAGGCCAGCCAGTTTATCACTTAAACACAATTATATAGTCACTTAGTATAACCATTTTGTCTATGTAAGCATAATAACTTTCAATTATAAAGGTAACATTTCATATTATAATCTACCGAATTATGATAAGCTGTTGGATATGTCGGTGTTAGTGCGCGCTCGTGCGAATCGAAACATTGTAATCTAGGCAGTAAGGGTCATTATGGCAACCGCACACAATTGTAGCTGTGCTATTGTATATATATACTAAACTATATTATGATAATTTGTGATCATCGGGGAGTGTGGTCATATGCCTGTCTTCGACGATGGCTGATTTAATAAATAATTAAACGAAGACTGAAGCATAGGTATAATGTAATATTTAATGAATTGTCGTTACTCCAATACTACCCACCATCACACTGAGCTTTGTCTTTGTTGAAACTACTTGAACACTCTTGTCTTTTTTTTTGTTTCGATAAGTTTTTTTAGTTGCCAAGTAGACGGAGCCCTCGTCTATTGAACATTTGACTTAGTTACGGTGTATTTTAGTTGTTAGTTTATATGTGCGTCTTACACGCGAAAGGTCACGTCTAGAAGTGAAGCGGTGTGGCTCCCTAATTTATTGTTATGCTGTATTCCTTTTTTTTTTCACCATGTATCGTACTAATTATATGATTATTTATATCGATTTGTAGTTCGATTGTGTTTCGATTATTTCCTTATAGTTTATCCCTAGTTATATTTACGTTTGAGCGAAAAATGCGTTTTCGCATACGGTCGGGCCACGCGTTTCGTTGCCAGATCAGCGCTGTTGATACTGTATCGCGATATATCGATTATCGGAATCAGACAGTTGAGATCTTAGGTGATCTTTATTTTAGGTGAAATGTATGACTTTTGTCTGGTTGAATTAATAAAATCGGATCGTTTAATCATTGGAATGATTTTAATTTTTCATCTGACGCCATCTTGTGTTGCGCACATATATGTATATATCTTGGCGGCGCGGAGGCGGTTTCTTTCTAATTGTTATACATTTTTTTTTTCTTTAACCCATATCTCGCTTTTTATGTAATACCATTTAAATAAAGTCGAAGTTGTTTTCAAGTTTCGTTTCGTTTTATTTTGCTGCGATCTGATGTCTAATTTTAATGTATAACATCGACGCATTTAGTTTTTAAGTTACCATTTTCTATAATGGTCATTTTAATTATAAATATTTCCTTTTAAGTTGTTTATACCAGTGTCACCTGAAAGCAATACTCAAGTATATGGCAATATTGTGTTTAACGTGAACGTATGGGAAATGTAAAATTTATGTTAATTAGAAGTGGAATACGAAAATTTGTGTTATTATTTTGCAATACACTTTTTTAATTATTTACGACTTTCCTTCGGGCCCCGAGGGCCATGGTGCCATCGTAAATGGATGGACAGATACTTAGTTTAGGGTTGCCAACAAATCTTCTGACTGATTATAATTTTTTTCAGAATGAGCCATAAAAAAAATATAGTATACTTAAATAAATATTGTACACTTAAAAAATAATAGTATTTTAAAGAAAGTGTAACAGTTCGGAACCCAGTAAAACAGTGCCGCGTTTGGTTAGGTGTCGGTGAGACATCAATAAAAAGATAAATCTTAAGGCGCGTTCATAAGTTAAAAAAAAGACGATTAATTTATTATAAGTTTCAGTGTTGCACAATACATGTTTATCCATCCAACTGAAATACAGTATTTTTGAGTTCAACACTATATATACGGTTGGCAACCCTAATTTAACCTATAAGTCTGATACAATTGAACAACTTGCAAAGGCAACCTTCCATGATTTAAAGCATATTTTCTTTTATGGGGAGTAAGTGACGAGACGCGAAAATCGTTCACTTGATAGTATCTGCAACGTCAGTCCATAACAAATGCTGTGTCACCCATAACGTCTGTGTGGCACCACACTGCGCTCGCCACCTTAAGACATCAGTTCTTAACTCTCATATGCCCAGTGATTACACCTAGCACTGCGTTTAGACAAAAACACAGTAATGTTTGCACACTACTGCTTCACGGCAGAAGAACCGGATCTGCGGTGAAACCTATTTAAACTGATTCCTGCATGGGAATCCTACCACCAGTTGTGATAATAGTCTGAAGAAAGTATGCATATGTTAGCAGTGAACTTTTATTGAGCAATAATAATTAACGGAAGTCGCCAATTTTTCTAAGTTTTAAAAACCGCCTACCTCTTTCCTACCGAGGTGTCGAAAGAGGCGACTGAGGTATAGTACGGGGAGCCTTCGTTCAGAATAACACTCACAAACATGATACATAACACACATATTTAAGTCTTCATTAAATCCAGATCTGCTTAAGTGTTAAGTGCTCTAAAAATTATTAAAACAAGTAAAATAATGTAGCGACATAGATGTCGCTACATGAGACGCTCAAGAAATATTCGCACACGTCCATAATCGCGCTATGAAAGTTTTCTGTGATGCGAACTATATATACAACATTTATATATTAATAGTTGGAGACGTCCTCCCCAGATCAGACCATCCGATCTGGCGTGTAGCCACATCATCCGCCAAAATGAGATTTAGACATTGATCATGTTTTGTTTTGATGTTAGATTGGTGCATAATGATCTTACTTTTCTTTTCTCCTTTACTGGTACCAAGGCCAAATTCAACTAAAATGAACACCACAAGTGCCGGTGTGCTATTGACTTTGATGACATGTGATGGTTGCAAATTAGGGTTATGGGATTAAAAATTAAGCGTACAATGCTCATCCTGTGTCCGCCGTGTCGCTATATACTACATATATTATATATATATATATATATATATATATATATATATATATATATATATGTATATATATATATAGTATATATAATACAAGGAATTCATTTCATTAAACGTTTTCTGTAAAAGGTTGCAAAACCAATAATACGAAAACCAAAAAAGTTTAAGTCGTATTCACTACCCGTAAGAGAACCTCTTCAGTCAACAGTGCGGCTTAACTGTCGGAGGGCTGTATGCGACGCCAGAGATCATTCTCCATTCCTGACAGGTACACGGAGCTTAGCCAACTTGTATCGTCTTCCACAAAATACATCAACGCGAGCCATTTTGTAAATAGTACCCACAGCCGTTTGGTAACGGCTTAAGATAATTACTGGTGGTAGGACTCCTATGCAGGAATCCGTCTAGGTAGGTACCACCCCAGGGCCAGTTATTCTGCCGTGAAGCAGTAGTGTGCAAGCATTACTGCTTTCGGGTTGAAGGGCACTGTGAGCTAGCGTAATCACTGGGCATTTGAGACTTAAGAACTGATGTCTCAGGGTGACGGGCGCGTTGCGGTGTCACACAGAAGTATTCTGGGTGACATAGCATTTGTTGTGGGCGGACGTTGCACTTACCATCAGGTGAATGTTTTGCTCGTTTCGTCACTTTCTACAATAAAAAAAAAATCCCCCCAAAATTAGAGCCACAATCTTTTGTAGCAATCTATGGAGGAGGCCTAGGTTCAGCGGTGAACTAGTGATAGGCTGATATGATGATGATGATGATGATGACCTACAGTGTTATTTATTTGGCGTAAATAGCTCCTACATTAATTAATAGTAAAAAATATAACGGTTCAAAGTGCAACGAGCCAGCGCTGGACTTTATAACATTTTGCACATCAACTTGAGTTGACTTTTGAAATGGTGAGGAAGGTATTACTTAATTATAAAATATTTTTTTCTCCAAACTTTCTTCACTGGATCATCATTTTTAAGAAATTTAATACAAGTGAAAGGCGAAAGAAGATATAGTGAAAAAAATATAAATAAATTTTATACCCTTCCAGTAATTTTCTTTTGCATGAACTTAGACCTTCTGAGCGCTATGATGCTTTATTTTTTAAATAACGTAAATCCTTTCACACCAAACTATATTTTTTCTGATTATAACACTGCATTCAACCCAATTTCACAAAATTTCGAGAAAGAGAATATGAATTTGAAAAAGAGTTTACTTTTTCACTAGGACCCTAGAAATGTTAAACGACTAGATGTAAATGCGCTTTTAAATGCGGAATAGTTGAGCATTGTGGATACCACTATCTTTCTTAAAAATGAATATCTCAACCATGGTCTCTCAATATGTATATGAGAATGTTACGTAATTACAATACTAATTAGTTTAATAAAAAAAAAGTGATGTTCATAGTGTAAATACCCGGAACAGACACAACATAATAATGCCAGTTACCCGAATTCACAGATTCAGTAACTCTTTCATAGGTAAATGTATATGTAAAGTGCACAGTCTTTCACCCGTCCGATCCCACCGCATATCGGCCTATAAGCCTCCTCAAGGCCTTAGGCAAGATATACGAACGCCTACTTCTCGCCCGCTTAAGAGACTTCATGCAGTCTCGAGGGATCCCCATCCACGAGCAGTTTGGATTCCGTGCCAAACACTCATGTACCCAGCAGGTGCACCGCATAACGGAGCACATTCAATCCCGCTTCATACGCGGGCTTCATACCGGAGCGCTCTTCTTCGACGTGGCGAAAGCGTTCGACAAGGTCTGGCACAACGGGCTCATATACAAGTTATATGGACTCGGTGTGCCAGATCGCCTCGTACTCATCATACGAGATTTCTTACGCAGTCGAACCTTCCGCTACCGCGTCGAGGGGGTGCGATCCGAATCACATCCCATCCTAGCCGGCGTACCACAAGGCTCAGTCCTAGGTCCCGTGCTCTACACCTTTTTCACGAACGACATTCCGCACATCAGCGGCGTCGAACTCGCCCTCTTCGCAGATGATACCTGCCTATATGTGTCTGGACGTAATCCAGACACTATCTCTAAACGCCTCCAATCCGCAGCCCGAACCCTCGGGAACTGGTTTCGGAAATGGAGGATCGAGGTCAACCCAATCAAAAGTGCAGCCATGTACTTCTCGCGGCGCATAACGCAGCATCTCCCCACCATAGAGTTATTCGATCGTCCAATCCCCTGGGAAAAGACAGTCAAATACTTAGGCGTCCTATTAGACTCGAGACTCAGCTTCGGTCCACATATTAACCGAGTAAGGAACCGAGCGGCGTTCGTCCTCGGTCGATTACATCCGTTACTAAATAAAAATAGCAAAATGTCCCTACGTAATAAAATTACACTTTACAAAGCCTTTATTCGGCCAATTATGACATACGCAAGCCCCGTATTTGCGCATGCCTCCCCGCGTCAAATTCACCGACTTCAGGTAATACAAAATCGATTCATGCGTAAAGCCACGGGAGCATCGTGGTTCGTGCGTAATGCTAACCTTCAAATCGATTTAGGGCTTCCTACCATAGCCCAATATCTAAAGTTGGCCTCTCGCCGATACTTCGACTCTGCCGCCACGCACCCCAACCCACTGGTTGTCAGTGCCGCCACTTACAACCCCCTCGCGATACACCAAAACTCGACCCGCGGAAAAAGGAGACCGAGGCACGTCCTCGAGGACCCTGACGACGCGACCACTATTGCCAAAGCGCTCTACTCAACACTACACAAACACCCATTATCACCATCATACCGCCCCCGCCGTCGGCGTGGGCGTATCAGACAAAGTTATTCGCGATACCGCCGCATCTCAGGCCGGTTCTCCCCTAGCAGTAGTGTCATAAACAGAAACGTCGCTGGAGTTTCTTGCGCCATTTCTTCTCCAGCGGAAACGCATTCCGAATTGGTGGTAAACTTATCTAATAATAATCATGGTATTAATAATTATAGTAGTAGTAATATTGCCCTCCCGATTGCAGTAACTGACCGAGCCGAGACCGGCCCCCTTGGGCACCCTCGAGTCTGTTACTGTCGCGAACAGGATGACGGTCCAAGCCGAGGTCCCCTCTCGGGGGCCCTTGCGCCAGTCATCCATTAATAAAGGTTTCGGCTAAGCGCCCTCAGCGCTATGCCACCTTTCAATCCGGCGAAGCTGTAAAAGCCTTCGGGCTAACACAGTCTTTCAATGAAAAAGTAATTTTTTTTATTAAGCATAGACTTGTAGTTTAAAAAATATTCTGTTCTATTCTCTTTACAATATATACAATAATACAATAGTAATTAAGTAAATTATCGACTGTTATTATTTATCGATAATTATTGACATAATAATTGGACAAGAAAATTACAATTGTATTACATACTGAAACAATACAACATGCTTTACAAATTTATAATGAAAACCAACCCATATTTGTATAAGGGCTAATAAATATGATAAATATAAAGTCGTCACTGCTGAATCCAGCAGGTTTTTCATGGCGTCAAATTGTCATCGCTAAAATGCTTTGGGGAAATGACAGCATGATTTGCCCAAAGCAGTAGTTCAGTAGCAGTAGTTAACAGTTTTCGTATGTTGCTAATTCCTTTCACGACGAGTTTCACAGATCCAGATCCATCTTCTATATGTTTTTCAATTTTATACGAATGAGTTTTAGTAGTTGAGGTTAAAATAAAAACAGTTGTCGTTAAATTAATGGCTCATGGTAGATAGTATAGATGTTGCGTTATATTCATATTTAGGTTACTTGTAGGATTATTACACATACAATGCTTATGTGACATTTTTTGTACCTCGTTTTTTTAAGTAAGTTGCAACCCACCCCATGACTGCAGCTGAACGTCGTCCGGAAATATTTATTAATTAAAATCATTGGCATTCAATGACAAACCAATTTGTCAGCGCCATCTGTTGTGGAACGTATGCATCATTTATGTAAATATTTCGACTATGTTATTACTACTTATATATATTACTACTTATACAACTTTAAAGCAAAATTCGATAATCATCAACTACTCTTTCAATACTCTATTTTATAAATGCTTAATGTTTCATTATATTCGCTATAATCGATTTATATATCTGAATTTACATGAATACAAAAGTGTAAATACGCATAAATGCGTCCTTACGCGATAGGTGGAACCGAACGATAGCAGCGTAAGTCGAATTCGCGTAAGTCGGTGTACAATTTGGATATAAATACATGCAAATTATGTTCAACAGGGACCAGAGTCTAAAGAAACCATCATGAACGTCGATTCCACGCGAAACACGTATCTGGGCCCTAGTGCGGGTTGTGGGCGGAGTGGGGAATCGAGAGTTGCGCGACTTGAAAGGCGAATCGGTGGGAAGATTCAAAAATCGCGTAATTCCCGATTCGCGTAAGTCGGGGTAGCGCAAGTCGGGGTAATACTGTACATCATGAATAAGTACTTCTATAACTTTTATGCACGAAAGACAACTTGGAGATTTTTCTAAAATACGATGATGATGTACTCCTGCCCGATTTCGACCACTGCGACAACTTCCGAATATTTTCGAGAGCCATCAAACACAGAGGCACTCACTCGTCCCAACCTACTCGCGCCCGATGTAACGCTGATGCGATAAGATTGGCGGTAGGCTAGGATGCAGTGTCACAAACACGGGGACAATCACAACACAACCAGACCCGAAAACCAGTAATTTGTGTTATAGCACAAATGTTGACTCCGCCTGGGATTTGAACCAAGGACCAGCGGCGTAGAAGTCAGGTACTCTGATCACTAGGCCACGCGGTGGTTAAAATATGATACGTAGGTTATAATCGATGGTTCCAAAGTATTCTACTTACCAGAACAGTTGTGGCGACAAGTGTTTTCACTTAACCGGAATATCTTCAGTCTCAATCTTACCGTCGCTTCTCTTAGCGACAAATTGCCGTATTTCATATCAAATTATTATTATTCAATATAATTGAGAGTTTTTAATATTTTGAGTGCACTTTCATTATTATCATAGTGTTATGGTAATGAAAAACCATCGAATTTCAATCGCACCTTGTATGTAAATGCGATAAAATTATAGTTAATAGAATCAGGCGTTACTTTGCGGAAATCCATTATAGTAAAGGAGAGAAAATTAATTTGCCAAGATCCGCGTGCAAAATGTAAAATCGTGTGTGTTATCGTAGTTTTGAAGAGCAGAAAGAAGTTGCCTCACTACCAGTGTTGTAGTGATGGAGGGTAACTGGTGGCGGCTCCCAGTGGCGGTATTGGTTTCTTGTGCACGCATGTTGAGGGCGGGCGGTGATCTCCAAAAATAGGTAATAAACACCATTTTACATTTTCCATGCGGATCTTAGCAAATTAACTTCTCTTCCTTTCATTTTTTGCGATAAAATGATATAAATTGGTTGTAATATTGCAAATGTAATTGCAATATTGCTTATTGCAATGCGTTTGTCGCCTACGTGGCCACTGCTGATATTCGAATATCAGCCCCGAAGCCAACATTTTTGCAAAAACAAATATTGTTCGTTTTGAATCTGATTGTGAAACTGCATCATAGATCGGGCGGGGGTACGTTTGGCGAGTGCCCCCGTTTGTGTACACTTGTGGCACTATAATATCGCCCGCGCAGTTGATAGCTACCGACAGCATTCGGAAGTTGCCGCCGTGGTCGAATATCAACCGGGACATCATCCAACTTATTTTTAATAAAAGTAATATTGTACAAAGTGACGAAACGAGGGAAACGTTCACCTGATGGTAAGTGCAACGTCCGCCCACAACAAATGCTGTGTCACCCAGGTTATTTCTGCGTGACACCACACTGCGCCCGTCACCCTGAGACATCAGTTCTTAAGTCTCAAATGCCCACTGATTACGCTAGCTCACAGTGCCCTTCAAACCGAAACGCAGTAATGTTTGCACACAACCGCTTCACGGCAGAATAACTGGCCTTGGGGTGGTACCTACCTAGACGGATTCCTGCATAGGAATCCTACCACCAGTGAAGAAGTTTTCGTGCGCTTTACATCACTATCGATTCTGCGTAGATGAGACCCAAAATAATCTGAAGCTGGAGGTACCACGGATTAACTATGACATCAGGGCATCTGTCACCTCAGCCGTGTCACGGGCGCGCATCGTCGCGCGTGCTAACTCCGTGCCTCGCGTCCTCACCGCACTCAACGCTCTCCTAGGACACAAGACCTGAGTGTGGCCTGTTTGCGGATGAATGGCCGGTAATATTGTCAGAATTAATGAAGGTCTGTTAAAGGTTGTTTTCAATTTATGTAATTGGTTCAAACTATTTCAATTAAAGTAAAATAAATAAATAAAAGGCAGTCTAATTACTACGTGCGCAGTGTGGCGCACACAGTTATGTTCTTTTTAACATAGTATTTGTTATGGGTAGACATTAGGACACTTATCATCAGGCCAATGATTAGTTCCTCTCGTCACTTTCTTAAAAAATGTTAACGTCAGACAGGATGACTGCTTGCTTCTACATATTCGCTAACATCCACAGCCTTAATAAATGTTCTACTAGACGATTATGGTTTTTATGGTTTATATATATTATGGTTTATAACCATAAGGTGTCTTCAGCTTCTTCTTTTTTGATATTGATTTTGATTTTGATTTTAGTAGTTAATTACCAGGATCAAAACAGATTTTTTGTGACTTTTGCCAATATCAAGTAATAATTTCGTTTCGATCGTCAGTAAAACAATATTTTAGTTTTACTGAAGATTTGCTGGATTGATGAATAATGATAAAGATGAAGATTTTTTTTTTATTTGATAAAGTGGCGAAACGAGTAAAACGTTCACCTGATGGTAAGTGCAACGTCTGCCCATAACAGTTGTCACTCAGAACATTTCTGTGTGACACCACACTGCGCCCGTCACCCTGAGACATGAGTGCTTAAGTCTCATATGTCGTATGTAGTATGAGACATATATATACGTTAAAATAATACTACCACTCCATCTCATCCAATGGATCTCGTAAAAGGCGAGTAAGGAATTAAACTGCACTGTGCACCCAACAGCGCATGGTGGCGATGGGCTCACCACCTATCACACCAAGTGCATTATATTGTTTTGGTGAAACGTGGATTGTGGCAGTGTGAGTGCCCAGTCTCAGACTACCCCTTATGGGATACAGTCGTGATCTTATGTATGTATGTATGTAGTGGTGCGTGCACACGACGTCGAACCCACATTCCTCGCGATCTATGAAATCTTATACAAACGCCCGCCCTGAGCTACCACGGCAAACAATTATATAGTGGTAGTTAGTAAAAAAATGAAGTTAGAAATCATTGTATTTCCTAGGTTGAAGCTTATAGAGTTTTTATTTGACACAATAAATTAGGTAAAATCGGGTATTGCAAATGAAACCATATTGTTTGTTCTATTTTTATATATTCATTCAGACAACGGTACACTGTGACAATTACGAACTTAAAAATTACTGAATGCATTGATATATTAGACACTACATAATAATTTTATCAGACGAACGGCCACTAAATGATGTTGAATCTGTTAATTGGTTATGTTCTACATGCGTTATAACTTTCCATGTTACATTCAAGAAATACACCGAATCCGCTTAAATTGTACTTGTTAATAGACACTGGCTGAAAAAAAAAATCGATCGCGCATTTCTGCTTGTCCGAACGAATTCACTATATTAATATAACGTGTAAGGACGTCACTAGTTTAACACTAACAGTTTAATAATAATAATGACACCGAGAAAACGTTAAAGATGTTTACTATTGACGCTAACAGAAATTTATCATGTATCAATTTTCATTCGGACAGCGTGAAAACCGGTTTTAATTTAATTTATTTTATTTTACTTACATCAAGATACATCTTTGATCACAAAAGTAAAAAATATTTATTTTAATATATGGAGACATCAGGAACACAGATAATTAAAGAGAAAAAAATCTTAACAACAATAATTGAATTTTAACATAATCGTTATAACGACATTATTTATCGCAACCTATAATCGTTTTAAAACATTTTTATAACTTAAGTTATTTATAAATGACTATGAACATTTTATTGCCATGTGGTGAATGCGTGAAAAAGAAATGAATACCAAAACTAAAAAAACAACTTTTAATAATTGTAATATAAACAAAAATTAAAAATATGCATGCGTTCATTTTTAATCTTAAATCATTTCTGTAACAGTAAGAATAGCTTAAATAAAAAGTTTATTTATTCAAAATAATTTATTTATAATATTCACCACACAAGCAACAAAACATGACGAGTGTGATACTGATATGCATAAAATCATTTGTTAGAAACAAAAGCAATGATGATACTAAATTGTCCTTATTATATCAATACTTTATCCATCGATACCCTACCGAGAGCAGCACTACTTATAACTAAACAGTCACTTGAAATACAGAATTGCAATATTATAGACAAAAGAAAACCTGTTTTTTGGTTTTATGACAGTTTCGCAACGTATAATAATTTGAGCCCACAAAGGCGTATAAACTAAACAAAATAAATACTTTATTAAACGGTAATAGCAATTTACTACTACTTAAAGAATGTTGCGTACAGCTTCGTTCTCTATAATAAAAATATTATTTTTATCACAAAAAAAAGATGGTGATGGGGTTGTCATGCAGTATTGCACACTGTGCGAGTCGCCAGTAATGATTTGAATTAGCTAGTTTTTAAACCATAAATTAACGTGTAGTACATAGTTGCCAACCAAAACCGCCTCTTTAGGTTAAGGTTTTATATTACTACAAATTAGTAATTAATCTTAACTATTACGAAAATAACATAGTCCACTTATTTTTATTTAATCGAAACGTATATTTTTCATCCAGTACAATAAATTAATTAATGTTTAATTATAACTACAAAATCCAAATGTGATACAAATTGAACCCTTCCGGTCCAAACAAATGGCACATTGCAATGTCCTGCATTGTTTTCCAATGGATTTTTATCATTGTTTATAAAGAAATATAGAATTAATTTTGATGCCGAACAACTAACGCTTGCCTGTCAGGGTATTACCACATCGGCCAAATATATAATTTTATGTATATTTTTTTACTATATAATAGTCATATGTATTTAATTTTTATATAATAATTTTGAATTTTTATTATTCTAACTTTTTTATAGTTAAGCACGTTCAGGGCGGTCGCATGCCAGTGCAGTGGATGTTAAATAATTGCGATGCAGGGAAGAAGTTGTATCGATAAGCCAAACACAGCTCGCGCACCTCACTACGATTTTTTTGCACCACTGCACTGGCACGGGCCGCGTCCAGCCGATCATCGCCGCACCCGTCCCAACACTTACTGTGGTCAAAAATTTGGAAGGCACTTTCTACTTTTCAAAATTTTTAATTTATCTTTTTGAACACATTAGCCTAGACTTACATAATAGAAAATATGCGTAGTAACATTTACCAAAATCTACGCAATCCACCCGAAACGTATAGGCCGTTTATATAACTTTTTATCTTTTTTTAATTTTCACCTAGAATAACTTTTTTTCCAAAAAGGATAGCCAAATAGTTTCAACACTAGATCTGAATCGCGAATGAAATTTTTTAATAATTTGGTCTTTTTTATACACTAATTCCAAACTTTAACCGAATCGGATAATCCAAATTCCAAACAATAGTGAGATATCAAGGCCACTTGGAGACTTATTTTATAGTTGCTTCCCGAGCGTGTCCAGCGACGAGACGTGCCGGGTCCGCATCGGAGCCCTACAATGACGGGGCCACGCCCTCACCGACAACATGTCACACCTGAGAACTAACACCAACGAATTCCCGCCAACATTATCTTAATCATGGTATACCCTTGCGACAAGAAGATCCGTATTATAAAAATTTTCCCGCCGAAACTGTGAAACAAAACAATTCTGCATCCAGGAAAGGTGTGGATAAAACAAATTTGTACATTTACACCTTAATAAGTGATTCGTTTCACGTTGACACAACAAGTGGAGCGGCAATGACACTACACCCACGGGATACACAGATAGGGTCTTAGTGGCGCCAACGTGAATTATGATCAAATGCTACAAATAGTTACACAGCTATTCTAAGTTAATTGAAATGTTTAATAATACTCTAGCTACGCGATAGGTATGTTAGCAGACGCTCGGATGTATATTCAACGCTTGGCGATTTCAGTGCTTCTAAACCTAAAGCGGGCAAGCCGCGCCGCCTCCACACATTAACGGGGTATTTTGATTTTCGAAATGGAAACATTATGCAGTAAAATGACAGCTGTCACTTTTGACTTTTGATGTGTCAAAGTAGATTTGAAATAAAAATGAGAAAAATGATCCGCGAATAAAATCCACGTTTCTTAAATTGATTCTGTGTGTAGAGAGAATATACCGTAACGGAAAGATATTAACAAAATCACTTGCTTGCTTTTCTACTTCTCCAAAAAGATAGATTTACATTAGAAAAGCTGTGTCGATGTTTTACTGCAAAGTGAGCTAAGCGTGCGGAAGGTAGTTGGAAAGTGAGCAGTTAATGTATAGAGGCCGGGCGAGCCCTGAACATCTAATTTAGTCTAACATTTGGAACAATCACTACTGGCTAAGGATACTCTATATTACATTTGGCGATCACTATGTCTACTCCAATGTGAATCGCTGCACGAACAATGAACAATGAGCGGCCCGGGGCGGGCAAGCGACACCCATTATACTAGTAGAGAAATTGACATCGACCTCACAATAAAACGAAATGACAGAAACGTCTATACTTTTATTCAAGGTTACATCTAGAGCTAGTTAATAATTTTTTCTTACACGTATGTATGTAGCTGAATTATAATGAAAAGGTATACCGAACAGTCTTTTTGAATCGGGCCAAATGTTTTTAAATTTTGATATCCCTACTTTCACAGATGGATCTATATATTTAATTTAAGCTTACAAATACATTCGACGATCTACAAGCGGGGCGAGGGGCGCCGGGCGCGGGGGGCGCCTGGAGCCGCTCGCCGTCGCGCGACTTAAAGTATGTCACTGGAACACATACACGAAACAATGTATACAAAAAATAATAATTAAACTAAAAATTAATATTCCTTTATTACGAAATATGAAAACTAAACAACAAGCATTTTATTGCACAGCGAGTCCACTTTAAATAATTAAATACGACGAAAAATCAAAGTCGATACGATCGAGTACTCGTGCCGCTGATCGAGCTTAGAAGTAACCGACAGAGTTGCGGTTGGGCACGAAGTACGGGTATGCGGGCAGCGGCGGCGGGGCGGGCAGCGGGGAGCCGTGCGATCCGTGCGGCACGTGGGCGCCGTGCGGCCCGTGCGGCATATGTGCGCTGTGCGTGCCGTGTGGCACGTGCGGCACATTCTGCGGCACGGTGGCAACGGCCTGAGCCGCGCCCGCGGCCTCGCTTCAGATGTTCTCAGCACGCGCCTCTGCAGGGGGCGGCTCCATCTTCACTGGCAGCGGTGTGACCAGATCTTTGCCATTCTTCGCCATGCCTACTGGAGTCTTAGGCGGGCCCATTTCTGTGATGTCGGCAATGGAGTCGCGCTCGCTGTAGCGGCTGTCCGGGCGGGGGGAGGCGAACGGGCGGAATGGATCATTTGGCTTTGGTGGTTCCAAAGCGTGCCCCGGCGGCGGAGGAGAGCAAAGTGGGGATTCCAATCCGGCTGACAAGGGGGATGGTAGACGGGGCGACTGTAGTGGTAGTGGAGGCAGACTGAGGTGCTGAGGGTGATCGGGTGGCCTTTGGGCTGCCACTACCATGTTGCACATTTGGCGACGCAGGCCATGAGCCACTGCAGCCACGGCGGCGGCGGCGGCAGCGTTCGGCGAAACGCCGCCTTCGCGCCCGTTGCCACACGCCACGGTTCCATATGCGTTCTGGACAGTCATTCCATCCTGCAACACGCCCACCCCCATTCTGTTAAAAACACTGGCCACAAGGAATGTAGCATGAAAGTCGCTTACGCCCTGTACATGTACAAAAAAAAATTAACACAACGGTGTTCAAAAACTGTGGCAGCCGTAATCTTAATTTAATCTAGCATACAAGACGCCGAGCCAATTATAAAATCGCAATTGCAAAGACGCATTAGCAGATTGGAAGGCATAATAAATGGCAATGAATCACGCCACAACAATGGACGTTCGTGCGGCTTCATAAATGTGTAAAGATCGTAGA
This sequence comes from Luehdorfia chinensis, assembly GCA_019845155.1. Taxonomy (NCBI): domain Eukaryota; kingdom Metazoa; phylum Arthropoda; class Insecta; order Lepidoptera; family Papilionidae; genus Luehdorfia; species Luehdorfia chinensis. Next base: position 5,015,894 of record JAHVAK010000156.1, on the reverse strand, counting down.
CGGCAGTCATTTCGCGATACTGACCGTAATGGAAGGGTAAGGGAGGACCTCCTCCTTGATGTGGTGTGCAGCGTGTGGTGCGTGCGTATCCCGGAAGACGACGGCGCGGATGACGCCGCGGATGTGCTCGTCGGGCCAAACGCCCAGCAGGATGCGTTGCGGACGCCCGCGTCCTTTGGGCCTCAGATCTGGAATGGCGCGCAATAGTAAAGCGTGAACTGACAGCAACGTTTCACTCGACTTTATATCTCAGTGAGACGATTACGAGTCACAAATTATCCTCGACATTTCTAGTTCGCTTTTCGAAACTAAGTTATTGGTCGAGATTTTATATACACAAGGGATATCAATGTTCTAATTAAAAAAAAGTAAAATAGTAAATAAAAAAAAAGTAAAATATTAAGTATATTCTATGGAAATATCTTTAAGTATCTGTAACTTTGAATTATTTTAATTACTAACTGATATTGTGTTCTGTAACTGTGTATGTGAGGAATGAAATCGTGCACATTTTTAAATAAATACTTAAAGATGCTTTCTGTATCTAGTAAGATCGGTTCTATGAGTTATTTACGAACGCAAAAGGCTTTAAAAAAAATAAAAAAAAAACATCAATCGCAACAAATGACAGTTGAAATTGTTCATCTAACTTTTTAAAGCAGAAAAACAATGTTCGTCCAAAATGGCTTCACGTCTAAACATAATTGATGAATGTCGTGGATAAAAATAGTAAATTAACAACAGGCATTGTAGTGGTGACAAACGAAATAGCACTATAACATTTCAATATCTTAAAAGCTACGCACAATAACAGATTTCGCAATAGAAATTCGCAGTGCTCATTGAAATAATTCGTTTCGCCCAAGCAGCATCTAAAATTATATTAAATTACAGGAATAGATAATAAATCTCCGATATGAGCTTCCGACGATTTCGTTGCAATGGTTTATATTGCCGTTGCGAATGGCTCGTTTTCAATTATTATATATCAATGTCCATTTGATGTTTTTACCAATTTTATAACGAAAATTTTAAACTTTGATGTTAGCATATTTCAACCATTCTCAACTCATGCAGTCTCTATATAAAGTGTTGTTCTTATAGAGGCACTCTCCTCTCCTACTTATACACAATACTTAAACTCAAGTAAAGTAGTGTCGATATGATGTTGTCTAATAGACTCAATGAGTCTAAATTTGTGTTCCTATATACAAAGAAAGAAAGAAAAAGTTCATTGGTACCAGTCAAATACATACAAATAGAAATATAAATTAAATATATACAGGGTCATTCGTAATGTCAAACATCCCGGCAGGCTGGGCTTAGGGACGATGTGTATATGCCCCAAAAATATAATGGGCCTCGTAGCGTGATACCTGTAGGAGATATGTCGACTTAAAGAATTTGCTTAAACTCATAGGTGACTACCCTGTTATACAGCTGATCGAGGCAATGAACTCATAAATTTAATTGAGTTTTTCCATTGAGAAGTAAATCTGTTAGTATGATGCCGATGTTTTTCGATCTAAATAGTTACTAGGTTAACATAAATTAAATGGAAAAGGAGACGTATTTTGAATGGGTCTGGTTCAGGGCAACGACAACGACGACAACGATTTAGGGTCGCGTAAAGATTTACAAAACAAATAATTTTAAAGTTTTGTATGGACATTTTTTATGAAGAACGATTATCGTAATTAATTATTTATTATTCTAAGAGACCAACAATTTTTGAACAAAGTTAACATACATACATAAGATCACGACTGTATCCCACAAGGGGTAGTCAGAGACCGGGCACTCACTGCAAAAACAGATGACTGCCACAATCCACATTTCACCAAAACAATATAATGCACTTGGTGTAATAGGTGGAGAGTATTAAAACATTTTAAAAAATAAAAAAAATTCAAATTTAACATTGAAATTTATATCTAATTTAAAAACAGGAAAATTAATAAAATATAATTTAATTAAACAATGGTACTAAAAGGCCTCAGCATGATGCCTATATAGAATTATTAATTTCGTTTTGGGTTCGAGCACTGGTCACACGAAAATATTTTAAAGTAATAGACGTATTCGTAATTTGAACGTAGTTCTGGAATTCCAGCAAGTGTGTATGATTCAATAGTCTTATATTTGCAGCTTTGCAGCGGTTGATAAATTGGGTTGATGTACCTTTACAAGGCACATTGTATTCAATTATCGAACTTGACCTTCTATGGCAGATCCAGTTTTAATTTGCAAACTTCGAAATCATCGGATACCTAGGATGAACGACAACCGCATATGGTATTTAAGTACGAGAGTTCTTATGGTTTACGATACCAATTTAAAAAGTGTTAAAAGCATAAAAAATGTAAAGTTTTAGTCTATAAGTCCCACTGCTGAGCACAGGCCTCCCGTTATTAAATTTTTCAGTGTTTCGGTTTCAAGGGCACTGAGAGCTAGCGTAATCACTGGGCATGTGAGACTTAAGAACTGATGTCTCAGGGTGACGGGCGCAGTGTGGTGTTTGTTATGTGCAGACGTTGCACTTACCACCAGGTGAACGTTAAGCTCATTTCGTCACTTTATCTAATAAAAAAAAAGTTGCATCCCCATTAGTTTGGTAGTGCGGTTCATGTTTGACGTCCGTCGTTACTTCAATTCGAACCGAAACTTCCTACTTCGATTTTAGTAGTAGGCTCCCTCATTCGAGGAAAGATCGAAGCGTCTAATTTTTAATGTTTCATCATTATTTACGAAGTGGAATGAAAATTTTATAAAATTTTACAGATTTTATTTATAATCATTCTTGCAAAACAACACAGATTCCTACCAAGGATGATTCGCGAGGCTATTGAAATTAGAAAACACCCTAATTTCAATAGAGAAGATGATTGTGTACTACCACCGGCTTGAGATCGTATTATTAATGAAATTAAATCAAAAATCATGCATACCACTGCAAGACTTGAAGACACAGTTAGCTCTTTTTTCGTAGATTGGACCAAATATAATAGTTGAAAGAAGAGAATAGAATAGAATAATTTCTATACAACATAGATTATTTTTTACACAATACTTATTGAACGGCATTTTTTTTAAATACTCTGGTTCGCCGGTCCGGTCTCTTTCCTGGGAAGAACCAAAAGAAACCTAGCGGGCATTTTTTTTTCTTTAATTTATTGGAAATATAATGTACAATTACAGTATTATAAAGATGTAGAAATAGCTTGGCAGCGATCACCTCATTCCCGGGGGTTATCATCGTCCGTGTATTCTTTAATATTATAAAAACCTTTTTACGAGGCATTTGTTTAATAAAAAAATATATATTTTTAGATTGAAAGACTGTCCACTTTCTGAGATTTTGTTGCAAAAACGTATACATTTCCCCAAAACAGAGTTACTGAATAATATAAAGCTGAAGGTCAAGCTTCTGATATATTCCACAGATTGCCACAAAAGTTTGTAGCTATCATTTTGGGGGGATTGTTATTTTTTATAATGCCATAGTTGCCCCGCTTAGCTGGCGGTTTGGCAACCGCAGCTTATTTATTCAGATCTTTCAGGAAGGTGCTGCTGCCCATCTTCTGGCTTTAATTTTCCCTCTATCGATTTTTACGGCACCCACGGGATGAGATGGGTTGGTAGATTATCTTTTCATTATGAAATGAAAATTGTTTAAGTTTCGATATGAGGATCCAGTTGTGACCCGCGATTTCACCTGCGTAAAAAAATCAATCCAATTCGATCGATGATAATCAAATATACTTTTCTATTTGATCGGAGTTAGTTTTAATTTTTTTGCGCGGAACCCTAATTATTTTTCTATAATTAAAGCCTTAGTTACCCGCTATAATACAAGCTATCTGCCAGTGAAAGTCTTGTCAAAATCGGTCCAGCCGTTTCTGAGATTAGCCGGAACAAACAGACAGACAGAAAAAAATATAATAAATTGATTTTTCGTACAAGTATCGTATATACGTTCATAAGCATTGAGTAAAAAGCTGTTTATTTTGTTATTACAAACACACACTTCAATTTTATTTATTGTATAGACATACATTTTGAGCGTCGTCTCATAATAATGTTCCACTGTCGGTGATAAGTGAGGGAGATAAAACTCCGCAGGAAATATTTAAATTAAAAAGCATAGGCATCCAATGTACTTATGATACAATTTCACATTCAATAAAGTCTGTACATAAATGCCTTTTCCGTGATAGTAAGTGACGAGACGGGGAGACGTACATCTGTTGGTAAGTGCAACGTCTGCCCATAACGAACATTTCTGTGTCATCACTGGTGGCAGGATTCCTATGCAGGAATCCGTCTAGGTAGGTACTATCCCAGGGCCAGTTATTCTGTCGTGAAGCAGTAGTGTAACTGTGTTTCGGTTTGAAGGGCACTAAGAGCAAGCGTAAACACTGGGCATATAAGACTTAAGATCTGATGTCTCAGGGTGGGCGCTGTGTGCTGTCACACAGAAATGTTCTGGGTGACACGGCATTTGTTATGGGCAGACGTTGCACTGACCATCAGGTGAACATTTTGCCCGTTTCGTCACTTTATCCAATAAAGAAATATAATCTACAACACCACGTCATCCCGTGGTAGCTGTAAAAAACGACTAAGGGAGATCTTTCTGGCAAAATGTCGTGGCAACCGGCAGATTATCTACTGTAGCAGGATTATATAGTTTCCGTTACGTTATCCAATATAAAAAACGCACTAAGCCAGTCCCCCTGAGTCTACTTGTACCACGGCGTATTACAAAAATCACTGTTTGCACAGTATTACGTTTCTTCTGGTATTATTTTCCTGGATCACACTTTTTCACGTACTAGCGTTTTACACTACGGCCCACTAGGTATGAAAAGTGAAGTAGATAATTTTTTTTATTTTATAAACTGTCGAGACGAGCAAAACGTTCACCTGACGGTGACTGCTGCGTTTGCCCATAACAGATGCTGTGTTACTCATAACATTTCTGTGCAGCACCACACTGCGCCCGTCACCCTGAGCCATAAGTTTTTAAGTCTCATATGCCCAGCTAGCTCTCAGTGCCCTTCAGACCGAAATAAAAGTAATGTTTGCACAGTACTGCTTCACGACAGAATAACTGGCCCTGGGGTGGTACTTACCTAGACGGATTCCTGCATCTGTATTCTCTCTATTTTGTGTCGTTAATCAATCTCGAACAATATCTTAATTTCATAATTTAAGCCTATCACTAGTCCACTGTCCAACATAGGCCTCCCCCACAGATTGCCACAAAAAATGAAGCTCTAACTTGGGGGATTTTGCCATAGTTGCCACGCTTGGCAGGCGGGTTGGCAACCGCTGTATATTTATTCAGATGTTCCAGGAAGATGCAGCTGGCCATCCCCTGGTTTTCATATTCCCTCTGTCAACTTTTACAACACCCACAGGGTGGTAGATTCTCTTACGCCGGTATGACACGGCAGATAACTTGTATGTTATTTTGTAAATGTTTAATAGTTATTATATTTTTAATATAATTTTCTTATAACCTTTTCAAGTTTGCTACGATAAGTATTAATAATCAAGGGTAAATCGTGACGTGCCAACAGTCCCCTGAAAATCGGGACTTTCCCGCTCACATCGGGAGACTAAGCTGTTATCAATCCATAACGAAAGAGTGAGAGATCTCGTAACTGAACCGTTGAGAAAGCCTTCTACACAGGTCAAAGCTATTTATTCTCTCTGTTTTAAGTATATCTTCGTATTGTTGGAGAAATAACAATGATGCGATCAAACAGAGTTCCGAGCCTTTATCTTATCACTAAAAAAATTATGAAAATATTCAAAGGCATTATCAAACGTCGTCAGCTTTTGTTCTCGCTTTTGTAGGCTACTCCACGTTTTTCACATTTCTTGACAGACTCGAAAGGTTTTCATACGAACAAAAAGGGAATTAATTTCTTTATTTTTTCTTCATTCTGTTGATTCATACAGTTTGTGTACCTGCAACTTTTCGATTTGTTTAGATAGATTATTAAAAAAAAAACTATATTAATACGAAGAGAAAGCTTCGTACCCATTTTTAGTGTATTGTGCGCACGAAGGAGTGTGAGATTTGGCATAGACGACCAAACGCTCAACCGATGGTAAGTGCAACGTCTGCGCACAACAAGTGCTGTGTCACCCAGAACATTTCTGTGTGGCAGCACACTGCGCCCGGTAAATACTTAGTGCCCTTCAGACCAAAACACAGTAATGTTTGCACGCTTCACGGCAGAATAACCGGCCTGGGGCGGTACCTACCTAGACGAATTCCTGCATAGAAATTATATTATAATCAATTATTAAATTTGACCCGAACAGACGTACACGAAAGCGTGTTAAATATAAACGCGGTAAAACAATATCGCCTAGATTTATGCCCATTCACAACTTGCCTTGGATAGATATTTCATCAGTCTGGGTGCCTACGCTAAATACGCCGGATATGACGAAGAAAAATCGTTTACTACAACACATCCGGTGCACGTCAACCATACATAGATATGTTATTATATATGGTTCCTCCTCTTGGTCATAAATATGTTTGCGGCAAGAGGAGATCAGTGTATCGATGTTAGAATATCAAAAAAATCACGGCTCATCCATATATCACAAGTTATGACGTCGCATATCATCGATATCACCGTCAATACTGATGGTCATATAAATGTATAAAGCCCTTATGAATTTCAAAATCTACACCGATTAGAAAAATTACTAAGAAACTCTGGGGTCTTTCTTTTTTCAATGCCATATTACATAATGTCATTGATAAATTACATTATATTGGTAGCCAGGGGGCATGCAACCGCAGAGTATGAATTATCTTCAAACATCTTTGTCATCTATATAATGTTCTAGTGATCTGTTTTATAATACGATTTATCTAATAATGTGTCCTTGTTTAGTTTTTTGAAATATATGTCCGATTATGCGTAACACTTTCAGGTGTTTTATTATAAACTTTTATAGATCTTCTTAGAATATAAAGTTACATATTAGAGATTGTGTAAAACCCTTGCAACGATCTGTCAGAAGCCCGTGTTTATCACCCAACAGTAGCAAAAGTAAACTATAATCTTCTGATATAAAACGAATTTCTGTTATCTAAATTATTAATTACTAGAGTAACAATACTGTAGGAGTTCACTTGAAAAGCTGAGTTGACTGCTTTTATGGTGCAGTTACCGAGAAAAGTTTTCGTTTGCTACTGTATTGCTTGAAAGTGTAAGGGGCATCACGTACCTGCGCCTCCATCGGCGCTGGGGCCAAGCATGTTGTGGACCCGATTGGCGTACAGCACAAACGTCGGATACGGGATGTCGTACTTCCTTGCCGCCTGGGACAGCGAGAGGCCCTCTTTCAGGACCGAAAAGATGGCCTCCGCCATGGTCTCCGGCCTCCAGGACTTGAGTGGGCCGCGCTCGCGGAACCGCAGGTTGTGCACCAGGCTTTGGTTGGTATTCCAGCATTTCTGCCACATCGACTGCAGTTGGTACTGGTAGCTATCTGCTGGAAATACGACGTTACGCATCAGTAATTGCGTTATCAAGGTTATTTTCAAATATTCAGTTGGTACTCTTTGACTTTCCGGACAGACCGACCACATAGCGGAATCGAACCAGAGTATTTCATAGATAACGCAAAAGCGGGCAATTTTTTTTTGTTCTGCTTTCATTCGCTGAGAATGTAATTTCAAAAGCATTCGTAGGTTCATTGAGAAGATAAAGGCAATGATTTAAGATATCAAAATGTATTTATATTCATCATTATAAGGTTCTGAGCTGCCCATAAACTGTCAGCCTGCATAGGCATAGCCAACAGTGGCAGATACCGATCTCGTTATAATTAAAAAAAAACATGTTAAATTGCGACACATTCATATTTACACGACAATGAAACACGAGCAAAAGTATAAGCAAAGATATTTTAAGATCTGGCGCTGTAAAACCAACAGTTACGAATACATTTTAATTAGCACCAATATCCGCCATCCCGTGGCGGATTCTTCGCGGCCCAAAAAGCCGCCCAAAAATGAGAATAGAATAGAATAGAACAGAATATTTTTTATTCAATAAGCTACACTGGTTCGCAAAGAAATGCAACTGTCCTGGGAAGAACCAGTAAGAAACCCAGCGGGATTAATTTTTTCAGTCATTTTAAATATAAATATATATACACCAAGAGAAACAGAAAAGAAGAGGCCTGAGAACTACAGAAGAGGCCTGAGCTCAGCAGTGGGGCATTTATAGGCTGTTACATTTGGCACCAATAGTCTGATCGTTTAGGGCACGGATTACGATAATAGCATTGCGGATGCATTAAATAAAAAAAAATGACAAAATGGGAACTATAAGAATCCGTTTCTCATTAGCGCTAACTAAAACTGTAAGAAAAGTAGGCTTGTGGAGGAACTTCATGCCGTGCATCTTAATGTGCCGGTGTCTCCACGGAATAATTTATATATTGTCAATATCTTAATTAACATATTAAAAATACAGCACAAATTATGGGGAATTACTTTGCGATGCCCGAGAAATAATAAATTGAAAATTTAAATGTCAATGATAATGAAATGTTTATTTCCGTTTGGAAATATTAATAACGTTATAAAAGCTTTTTATTATGCACATATTATTAACTCCGGCATCGCGCATTCTGTGTTTTTTTTTAATACTTTGCAATATAATAAAAACTAATATTCCTACATACTGACCTCCGGATATAACCTGTAAATTTAAAGTATGAAAAAGAAATCATTATTAGTACGGGGGAAAATAAAAAAAGCACTACAGTTATTTATTTATTGGCTTCTTTTGCAATCTTATCAAATGTAACACAACATATTTGAGTATATCAAATCTGCACTCTATGCAACTAAGTATATACAACAGAAACAACAATTTCTATAGAGAAATGACATGAAAGTGATGGGAAAATAAAATTACTTCTACAAAGACCATGTTAAAACAAAAACTATAATTATTTTTAATTTCTCTAATCAGACAAACAAAAATCGTATACCGTTTACCGGCCCAATAATCAATAATTTTAACAGTAAACAAAAGCATAGCATAGAGTATTAAGTACAATTAAATGCCATTAAAAAAGAAAACATAAAGTTTTGATTCTTTATTTTTAATTTACTATTATGAAGTGCGTAATCTTTAAACTTTCCTTCTATGACTTTTTATAAACTTAATACTATAAATTGGTAATTCTGTTACACCTTATTGAGCTTTATATTTCACGGACCGTAAACCATAATATAAGGAGAGTATTATACCACCGTGGCAAGTGGTTATAGCACCGTGGATAACAATTGTCCTGTTCGGCAAATTAAATATTTTTCTTGAAAGAAAAAATCGACAAAGACTCATTCTCAATACTTCTATTTAATAAATGCAAAATGTTTCATTGTAACCCTATAAACGATTTATACAACGTTATTATATTTTAACAAGATTAATCCAACTGAATTTACATGCATAAAAAAAGTGTAAATACGCATACGTCCATACTTATTTATTCAAACGTATCTAATTACACTTAAGATGGAAATGATGTAGTTACATTTATTTTTACCTTAACGGCTGCCAAGGGCAAATGACGTTCATTGGAATTTTGATATTTTTATGGCGCCTGTACGTTACCTTATATAAGTAATATTGTGAATTGGAAATGTTCGCCTTACTTTGACTGCAGTTAAAAGAAATTCAATTCGTCACCGAAACAAATGACTTGTAACTAATTGTGTTACAGCGACATCTTTTAGCTACAGCTAGAACTAGTTACACATATAAGTTTTTCAGTAGTTCAAGAGTACCTATTCACGAAAACAACGTTATTTTAATTTTTATGTTAATACCACCATTTACCATTATTTAATATGTTAATACCACCCGATATTGTTAAGGCAGTTTTTTTTTAATGTTGTATGTTAACAGAAAAAACAATACACAAAAAGAATAATTGAAAATTTTAGTAACAATCAATTGTTTTTCGCCGATTTAATATAAAGTACCTACATTTTTTGATAGGTGGCGCGATGAACATCGTAAATACGTAATCGCCAGTTCCTTTTTCCACATCCAGCTTCAGAGATGTTTAGATTTAGCTAATAAATATATTTTTATAAACAATTATAAATCATATATGTATCCGCTGGTAAGATTGTCTAATAAAAATATAATAAACTAGGTAATGCCAGCGACTTCATCCGCTTGGAAATAGGTTTAAATATCCCCTGGGAACTGTTTGATTTTACGGGATAAATAGTATCTTATGTTCTCTGTGCCAAATTTAGTCAAGATCGGTTCAGCGGTTGAACCGTGAAAAGGTAACAAACAGACAGAGGGACAGAGAGAGAGAGAGTTACTTTCGCATTTATAATACGTATTAGTATGGATTTGTTATAATGTAATTATAAGAATACGAATGCATATTTACGATGAAAACTAAACAGAAAAATACATATTCCAAATAGGTAATTTATTACGGCCGAGGAAACTCCAGGAGACTACTTCTTGCGTTTAAATTAAACATTAATCTATCCAACTTCCATCATCAATTACTCGCAATTAAAGTTCATTTAACTTGCTCAGTTATATTTAACGGGATGTTCGTCTCAGGGTCGTGGTAGCAGACGGGCTGGGTGCTCGCTTAAAATGTACATGGCACTGGAGTGATTTCAGTTCGATGCCCAGTTCAACCGGCACCAAATTGTTACAGGTGGTAGGATTCATATGCAGGAATCCATCTAGGTAGGTATCACTGTATTGTGCAAACATTGCTGTGTTTGGGTCAGAAGGGTACTGTGGCCTACATAAACGGATTCCTGCATAGCAATCCTACCTAATCAAAGAAATAAAAATCCCACAACTGAGTATCTCCTAGTAGGTCTCCTTTAATTTGAGAGGATTTTTCTCTAGTCAGGTGTTTCCTCACATGTGGTTGAAATATGTATTCTACTTCTCAAACTGAAGAAGTTTGTAACCTCAGGATTTTTTAAAAAAATACTGAGTACGTTTCAAATCATCACACATAATTGCAATTAACCATTTTAGCGGTGCCGGTACCGGGAGTGGGGCCCAGGTCTCTCACGTAATAAATTAAAGGTGAGCGCTCGGCCCTTGAGCCACCTCGTTCTTACATCTACCAAAATACCGAGTTACATTGCCGATTTTCATTTAAGATTGGCTAAATGCAGACAAATAATTTTATCTTTTAATTGTACCTTGTATGTTGTAAATTATTAAAACGGAGGTTGGATATTTGCAGTATGTTAATAGAAATTGTGTACCTCCTAGTGGAGATAATATCTTGTTAAGATGAAATACGACAGTACGGAGCATTTATTTATGTAAATAACATATGGAAAGCCGTAGCATTTATTATTAACAAGAAATACCAGCGACGTATACTTTAGAATTCATTTAACTCCAGAACTTCGAGACGTTACGACAGAGCGAATGTTAGTCCGAGGGCTATTTATAAGATTTGCAAATATCGAGTCAATTGTGATCTTTGTGATCTTAAACTGATCACAGATATCTCAGACTAAAAGTACGCAATCATTCACAAAAAAAAATTAAAACTAGCCGCTATTTTCATTAAAAAAGTAAAGGTTAGAGCCCGTAAATGTGTTTAATTTTTGAGAGGGCTTTGTAGGTGGGAAGTGTTCGCCACACTGCACCGATTCGGGTTGGCAGACTTAACATGTACTCGAAATATTTTTATTCCTTACACACGTGTACGTGGTAAGTCAGCACTTGAACTTGCAGAACAATTTTAGAGGTGCCGGCACCGAGGATCGAACTTAGGTCTCCCGCATACTGTGAAAAAAGCGAGCGCCCGGCTACCGCGTCTCATTTTTAGTCACATTACATAAAAAAATTAATGGCGACTTTATGAATGTGACATTTGAACCACAGTTCAATACTGATCTAGTGATAAGGAAGAAAAGGCAAAGACCCGAAAAAAACAGCCTGGTATTTTATGCACCTACATAAATATCGCGCTATATTTACCGCAGCAACAATCTCATCGTAATACGTTATGTATACGTGATTTTATCGTTACAAATAAATTTAAGTGTACTTTGCACTTTCCTTGCTTTCTTCTATGCAAGTGTCCGTCTAGGTAGGTGCCAGCCACCGTTCTCTATGTATTATATAACTGGATAGAGGATGTCATAGACAATTGGTATAATTTGATGAGTGGTGGCGGCTTAAGAGAATCTACCACCCGTGGGTGTCGTGAAGAGGGTAAATGAAAACCAGGAGATAAGCAGCAGCATCTTCCTGAAATATCTGAACAAGTAAACTGCGGTTGCCAAGCGTGGCAACTATGGCAAAATCCCCCCTAAGTGAGATCTTCAAAATTTTGTGGCAATCTTTAGGGGAGGCCTATGTTCAGCAGTGGACTAGTGATAGGTTGATATGATGATGATGACATGAATTAAAGTAATAATTTCCTATCTGAAGGAGAAAGGTTGGCCCGTTCCACGACATAATTACGATTTCGTAAATTCGCTTCCAACCCCTCAAACAATCTTGTGATTATTACGTTTGTAATTCTTAGCGCAGCATACGAAATTAAATAACTTTCTGTAATTTTGCATACTCCTTTTAAACACACTTCACCCGAGCCTAAAATGATTGAATTGTACTTTTGGCGCCAACTCGAAAAGTTATGGTTGTATTATTTTTTATTCAATTTTACCTTTCTCTATATATTTAGAGTTGAGTAGTTCAATGATGATAGAGTAATATGCCGCAATTGTTTGTAAAAGTTTACAGTGATTGGAAATTTTAAGTTTGTAAGTAATTGTAAGTAGAATTCGTACTTTTCGTTTGGTTTTCAATGGATTGAATTCGACTTTAAGTTTTTAACAGGATCACCAACAGTAGCATATCGCACAGTAGATTGAGAAGCAGACAACGATGAACTATAATTAGCGAAGCGAATAACTATATTTAATTAGGCGTTAAAAAATCAAAACAATTTGTTTTTTTCTGTATTTAATACCGAGTACAAAATCGTTTTTTATTTGGGTCATAAAAATGTTTCCCGCGTTTACCGCGAGAGCGAAAAGTGGGCTACGTGAGTGGCCTCTGCTCACCCCTTATATTGTAAAAAGGCGTGGCTGTATGTATGTGTGTATAAAAGTGTCATATTTACGTTTATCAATGGCTTTGTTGGTTGTTTACGATTGTACTTGTAAATGCTGAGTAGCTATTGATTTTGTTCATTGAATTTAGTCATACGACATTACACAGTCAATACGAATTGTTATCTATACAAATAAATAAAATTGAAGTGTCTGTTTGTAATAAGAATTTTTTACTCAATTCTTATGAAAGTATATACGGCACTTATAAGAATATTAAAATTTTTGTACGTCTGTCTGTTTGTTTGTTCCGGGTAATCTGCGAAACGGCTGGACCGATTTTGACGGGACTTTTCACTGACAGACAGCTGTTATTATCGCGGGTAACTTGGACTACTTTAATTTTAGAAAAATAATTAGGGTTCCGCGCAATAAAATTAAAACCCCAATATCCGACTCAAATAGGTAAGTAAGTAGGCTTTTTTACGCGGGTTAAACCGCGGGGCACAGCTGGTCGACAATGTAAGGCAAAGCTACTATCAATAAAAAAAAGAATTGAAGAGTTTTGAATTTCCGTCGTCATTATCACCAACAACAGTCCACAAAGGGATTGGAAGTAAACATGCCGATTTGAACGCAAATTAATGTTTCCTCGAGATCATTTCATACAAACTATAAGAACTTTCCACAAAAAGGTACTCTTTTAGTCGGTTAATTTTCATGCTTAATGTAAAGTGACGTTACGCTTTCATGTCGAACATAGTATCTTAAATGACTGGTCATCACCGGCCGCATGCTTATTTCCAAGTACTATTAAGTTAAATGTGAATACATGTGGCTTATCGTATTATGTATCTAATTGCTTAGTTTTTGTTCTTAACAACCATAAAACTGTACAAAGATATTTAGACAGCACTAAGACAAATTAATTCTATGGTCTCGGGTCTAATTAATTTAACAATAAAACCGATTAATTACGTATGATAACAAGTACTTAGTTCAATTCCGATCGTCTGAACCTGATAGATGAATAATGAGGCAGCTGGACGTATTCCATGTTAGTGAACTAATTTTATATGACGTTGTATTAGCATTTAAAACTAATTTAATACATTGGCGTAACTCGCGATCGGTAACTGTTTAAGAGTGTAACGCTGAAATTCGATGAATTTGACATTCGCTACAGTTTCTGGATCCATAGTAATTTTCTGCGACCTGTGCTGAATAAACGAGGTAGATTAATAACAACAGATGCCGTGTTCGCATTTCGAATTAACTCTTAATTTATAACCTACATTCACGTGTTAATCGTCTGGATACCGAAATATGTAAACTTATTTCATTGTCACTGTTTAGCGATGCTAAATGTTTCTTGTTGTCTCGACACATTATTAGCTAACTTCAACAGTAACGAGGTACGAACACGTTCACAACCAATTTCAGTTCTAAGCCGCTAATAGTATAACAACTTTTAAATTCTATACATTTTGCATAGCAATATGGCATTTTTTTTTTATTGTAGCCGAAATGGGGCAACGATACATCCACACGAATATACAATCAATCATAATATCACAAATGATAAAGGCACATTGTAACTTTGTATTTAACTAATTAATTCTATCTTAGTAATTATCAGTCCAACTTATTGTAGTATATTACAAAAATCATGCTTCAAACTAATTGCATAAACAAATGATAAGGAAGACGTAGCAACTAAACATTCAAGTAGAAAATTAACTAAGTTGAGAGCTTATACTAAATTAGTTACTGTAAAATTTACAGAACAGTGAATTCTAACACCTTATAAAGGTTTTACTTGATCATAATGAAAAGTTTTTTCTTCGAAAACATAACATAAATTTGAGCACAAACCGATATTTAACCCAAAGGGCAATATAGAACTACATTTTGATCGACTGTCGTGAACAAAAAAAATATATAATAGCCGTAATATATTTTAACATAAGTAACACTAAACCATTATCAAAATTAACAATGTTTTTTAACACCATACAATGAAGGAATGGTTCACGAAAGTATCAATAAACAAAATAAAAGTAGTAAATTGGCAGATGCAACGGCTAACTGTGTAGGTATATATTGGGTATTAAAACGCAGCCATGTGAAATGTATCGATAAAGTCGAGATGTATACATTTCTACACGTTTGCGTAGTATCATATTTTTTTAAACTAATTAAGATTCATCGTCTGTATTAAGTTCGGCCTTAACTTTTGAATTTTTAGCTTTACTTGAACCTTCGTAATACAATGACACTATGGAATGCTTCTTACAAAACGCCCACCACCATCGAAAACCAGTTAGACCAATGAATGCGAAGCCTGGGTCCCTGCTTCGTCTCAATTTCTCAACGAACGCTAATATTTCGGTAAGCGATTTTTTGGTTCTTCTGTTGTATGGGGAAACGCTGGTTTCGCAACAGAAATCTAGGATGGTTCTCTCTTCGTTAGGAAGTAGTCCCGCTTCGTCTAGCACTGCCATCCGTTTGGATTTACCTAAAATATTGTCATATAAAGTTCCTTTCGGTATTCCGTAACGGGTAGCCGCTTGTGTGAATCGCATTCTCTGGGTGACGACCGCTTGAATTGCTTCTTGCAGTTGGCTCTGGGTCCAGGTGGGTGCTTTCAACTTCAGTGTATGACCGTGGAACTCTAATTGACAGATAAAAGCAAACACGCTAGGGTATGGACACGCACTATCCACAATCCGCTATACTGATGCATTACGGTTACAATTTTACACATTGCTACAACAACATATGCAGTTGTTTGTAATCATTATTGTTTCGCAAATGTTAGTGATAAAGAACAGTAGCATTTGTCCTTTATTGTTTTTTTTATTTTTTTCTTATTTAAAAAAAAACGAAGCCCCACTGTAGGATTATCTCCTGTATCGTGGGTGCGTTTTACAAACATACATTGCACATGCACAACACAACCAGACCCGAAACGCAACAATTTGTGTTTTTCCACAAACGATGCCTCCGGCTGGGAATCGAAACCAGGACCGGTGGCGCAGACGTCTGGTACGCTAACCACTGCGCCACGTGATTATGTATGTTAATAACTGAATTCCTCAATTTCGAGCGTGTACGAAACGCCATACATTTAAGTCTATTATCATATCCAACAGGAATCGCAATAATAATTACGAGCCGTGTTAAAACGAGGAATTAGTACATCAGCATGACGGCTTAATTAATAACTGCTGGTTATACCTGTGTCTGTCATGGTCACATTGATTCACTTTCTCGCGTGTTCCTACGCTGTGATTTCATATAATTTTCGGAAAATATGTACATGTGCGCAGCTATAGAGGCACTGCCAAGTTTCCCAAGACGCGTTAAAGTTCCCACGACGCGACAACGGTTACAAACAACGCAAAGAACTTACGTACTGCATCATTATATGTGCGGATTATGATATATTAAGACTTGCGTGTAACACAATCTAATACAATGGAGCTGTGTTTAGAAATAATAATAAAAAATATTGTTGAATTGCCACGATTGAACTTCGTTCACTCCTTTCTCGTAATACTAGTAACAAAACAAATTCAATAATACATAACAAATAACTAATGACCACATAAGGAATTCTACGCAATTTAATCTCAACTCTAACTGGTATTATGAATTGTGATAAGAAAAACAAAAGCGCTTTTAAAAATGGAACAGTGATTAATAATGAGGATATCAACAGACCTGCAATCGAGGATGTTGAGGCGCCGAGCCATGCGTGAGAATTCTCGAGCAATTTTGCCTGTAAACAAATAAAAAGGAAAGTTTAGAATTTTATTTTGATATAGGACACAGTTGTTTAAGGTCTTACTAGGACCACAGAAATATAATTAATATACAGAATTCTGTTCAGGTGTAACACAGCGAGAGCGAGCTAGCATAAGCAATCAGTTTTCTTCTATGGATGATCGAGTCTTTGTATTCCACGAATTTGATCAATTATACAAGTTTAATTGGTATTGATATAAAGGAATCGCTTTTAAAATTGCATTATTTCTTTTGTTCATTATGTTTCAATACCAAGCCAAACGGTTTCATCGAAGCCAACTTTACTTACTTAGTTTAACATAGGTATGAATTAAGATTAGCGATTGATGATTCTTCAATTACGATTAAGATATGGAGTTCCGTAAATACACTAAAGTTTTAAATTGTAATTGCAGTTTCAGTAATATTTTTAACTAGTTGACACCCGCGACTTCGCCCGCGTGGTTCACGTATATCCCGTGGGAACTATTTCATTTTCAGGGATAAAAAGTATCCTATGTCCGTTCTCAGTATGCAAGCTATCTCTGTGCCAAATTTCGTCAAGATCGGTTATGCGGTTGAACAGACAGAGGGACAGAGAGAGTTACTTTCGCATTTATATATTAGTATGGATGTTTGAAATCCAATTATACACACCTTTTGATTATTACAACAAGTACAAGCCTAATCTGTGGAGAGTATTATAGTGTTGTATGCGTTCTCACCCAACACTATTTAATGGAATGAATATTCAACACGATTACACTGGTTCGGATGCAGTGATGAAGGTACAGGCGTACTCACCGTACGTTCTAAATCCGTAGAATCGCCTTTAGCAAATACGGCTTTGATTGGTTATTAAATTCAATAAACAATTCAAGCCTAATGCCTTAAGCCCTTCTGCCTGCCTAAAATTGAATTTAAGCGAATTAATGCATCGCCGACATCAGCACGGAAACGATCCTCGTTGGTTTGCCACCGACGGACAAAGGACTAGTCCCAGTGTTCTTTTTTTATTCTCTTCTTGATCTTAGTGATGAAGCAAAACGTTCACCTGATGTCAAGTTCGACGTTTGACCATAGCAAATGCTGTGTCGCCCAGAACATCCCTGTGTGACACCACACTGCGCCCATCACTCTGAGACATCAGTTCTTAAGTCTCATATGCCCAGTGATTACACTAGCTCACAGTGCCCTTCAGATCGAAACAGTAATGTTCGCACACTACTGCTTCACGGCAGAATAACTGGCCCTGCAGTGGTACCTACCTAGACGGATTCCTGCATAGGAACCCTACTACCGCTCATCACTGTGGGCTGATGACAGTGATGGCGGTTTCGTTGCTGACGACTGGGATGACAGTAGTGCGCCGAATAAAGTGAAATATTATTTAATTTTGAATATTCACGCTATAAGCGCAAATCAAACTTTTGTTTATTTACGGTATGAGCCAGAACATTCATCACACGAAGAAAGGCCGTAAATAAGTACATGTTCCTGCTTTATTAACATGTTCTTAGATTTACGACTATGTATATTAAAATAGATGCGGCGAACAGCACAATGCGCTCGCAATTAATTTGAAATACTATTAAAATTTATAAATATTCATAATAGTTGTAGACGGTCATAAATTGTGCCAGGGTCTTACTATTGAAATTAAAACTGCTTTAATTTTTTTTTATTAGCGACCGCGTGGCCTAGTGGTCAGAGTACCTGACTTCTACGCCGCGGGTCCTGGGTTCGATTCCGAGCCGGAGCCAACATTTGTGCTAAAACATTAATGGTTGGTTTTCGGGTCTGGTTGTGTTGTGATTGTCCCCGTGTTTCTGACACTGCATCCTAGGCTACCTCCGATTTTATCGCATCGGCGTTACATCGGGCGCGGGTAGGTTGGGTTGAGTGAGTGCCTCTGTGTTTGCGCGAACACTTTTGGCACTATAATATCTCCTGCGCAGTTGATGGCTCTCGACAGTATTCGGAAGTTGTCGCCGTGGTCGAAATCGGCATCAGAACATCATCGCATCATCATTAAAGTACATTCGATGAACGATACTATAAAAGTATCACAGTCGCGGACCAAGGAATGGTTAGGGAGGGAGGGAGGACGAGCGCGTAAGGAATTCCAACATCAGAACATGTTACGACAGAAGGAAAAAAATAAATTCTAAATTCAGTCAGGTTGACCAACTTGACGTCGCGGCAACGATCACGAATGTTGAATTGTTTTCGTTGATGAAAACGACAAAATCGATCGAGTTACACGACTATACTTAGCCCGCACATATTTACATAAATCGAGGCAGGAAGGCGCACAGCTCAAGCACAAGTATATATTGTTTCCAGGGTAGTACCTAATAATATTATGGGCGAGTCGCAAACGCGGTGCGTTCATAAATCTATTTTATCGTACTGTAGCAATAAATTTTATTTCGGGATCTTTAATTCTTTGTTATTGAATTGGATTTTAGTGTTTTATACGAGTAAACAAACAATACATCGGGGCGTTTCAACTGGTACTTAGTGCACGTGCGCGGACGGTAAACAAGCCTAGCGACGGCGCCCGGCGTCGCGCGGCCCAACTTAATAAAACTTTTTATTTGTAGATCGTACTATAGTTACTGCCGTCTTAACGCGCCGCTTTTGTCTGCGTCCACAATTAAAATTTCTATAAAGCTTAGCTCGCTAGTCGGGCACAAAGAAATGCCGCTGGCCGATTGCGCGCCGAACGTAAACAACCGCTCGCGTACATTCGGCGCATTAAATACAGTAGCAAGTCGATAAAATGCTCGATCGTAAACTTCCTGCCGGCGATGGGGAGGTGTAAATTAACGCGAATTGTTCTTTTTTATCTAACCGTTACAATTATTGACGCGTTAGACACTGGCGGGCTTGCTGTACAAACTTTTAGATACTTTGATACGGCCCCGTCTGCCCGGTCAGCAATGCTGCGCTGCTCTTGATTTTTTTTTCATCAAGCGTGTCGAGAATTCAGTTGTTTTCATCCTTAGGTCATTTGTATGTTTATTGGTTTGATCCAGGGCTGTGGTTGCTGGTGGTCTACTGTGTAACTCTGGCTGTTTCGTGATCAGTTTAAAATAATGCACGCCAAATTTTTACTGGTTGTAGGATTCCTATGCAGGAATCCGTCTAGGTAGGTACCACCCCAGGGCCAGTTATTCTGCCGTGAAGCAGTAGTGTGCAAACATTACTGTGTTTCGGTTTGAAGGGCACTGAGAGCTAGTGTAATCACTGGGCATATGAGACTTAAGAACTGATGGCTCAGGGTGACGGGCGCATTGTGGTGTCACACTGTTCTGGGTGACACAGCATTTGTTATGGGCACACGTTGCACTTACCATCAAGTGAACGTTTTGCTCGTTCCGTCACTTTTATGAAATAAAAAATAAACAAATAAGTGCAACGTCTGCCCATAACAGATGCTGTTACTGAGAATATTTTTGTGTAGTACCACCCTGCGCCCGCCACCCCGAGACATAAGTTCTTCTGCGTGTGTCTCATATGCCCAGTGATTACACAAGCCTTCAGACCGAAACACAGTACTGTTTGCCTACTGCTTCACGGCAGAATAACTGGCCCTGGGGTGGTACCTGCCTAGACGGATTCCTGCATAGGAATCCTACAACCAGTTAATCGTTGCCCACGGGGCGAGAAGTGGGCCAGGTGTGACACTATGTATTCGAGATGGAAGCAGTAGTAGATTATAGTGGCGGTAGCTTTAAATTGTTATAGTAAGTGGTAATTTACAGTGCATTTGAGAATTATGAACTTTTGCAGCATGACGGACATTTCCCTGCACAACCTCCAAAATTAGAGAAGGCCTGTGCACAACAGTAGAAAGCTTTTAGCCTGTGAGGTATTTTACTTATTTTTATTTGACGCTACGCCTTACCCTAAGGCAGCGTTCACGGACAAAGATGAGCTGATACATTTATAAGCGATTGTTTTTAACACGCTGCAGAATTAAATTATTTGATAAATCTTATTTGTTATTCAGAAATAACATCCCTAAAACAAATGTTTTTCTTGCAACTAAGTCCTACGTCTCTAGTGGTTAGAGTCCCTGACTATGTTGCCGCGGGTCCCGGGTCCGAATCAGGGTTGCCACCTTTTGGGAACGCTCACGCACCGGAATACACGACGCGACTTCCAGAGGCCACGGGACCAGGAGACTTGCACTTATGTATCGCTTGCGCGGTTTTAACTTCCGATAGTATACGATAGTCGTCGCAATGGTCGAAAATCGGACTGGAGAACATTATAGGATCTAGAGACCGTCTGTAGCTTTAGTTATAAATAGCTATTCTATAGCTCTAAATCTCATTGTAAATCTATGACACATTGTTCGTCCGCTTAGAGTTGTTTTGAGAACCACAGACAAAAAATCGCCTTTACTACCTAATAGATATTAAAAGAACTAAGCATAGCCAAGCTGCACAAATAAATTAATGCGAAAACATTAGAAAGATTATAGCTTATTATATATTCCTTGGACATCTTACAGCCTGTTTTGCAATCGTCGTATAACTCTTAATATTTTTTAAAGAAGACAAAGACGAGACGATAAAACGTTGAACTGATGGTAAGTGCAATGTCTGCCCATAACAAATGCTGTGTCACCCAGAACATTTCTGTGTGTCACCACACTGCACCCGTCCTCCTGAGACTGATGTTTCAGGATTCAGGATTCAGGATTTTAAGTACCCACACAAGCTGTGCCTTTCAGGCTTAAAAAATAATGATTGCGCACGACTGCTTCCCGGCGGACTGTCTGAATGAACCTGCGGTGGTACCTACCTAGACGGATACTTGCACATAAATATACTTACCGCCAGTAAAAAATAAACTTGAGTGATAACTGGCAGTTAGACAGTTTTTTTTCTGTAGAGAAACTGCGAAAGCGCCATATTTATGACATTTAGTTATCGATTCTGTAACCGGCGCAACATTATAATTATTAACTAGACGTTCTTAACAAGGCCTTTCAGGGGGTTGTATGTGGCATTAACTGCAATGAATGTTTTAGTTAGTACGCACGCAGAGCGGCTGCCATTCTAATGACTAAATGTTTGCTAAAATCCACCGTTAAGTATTAATATTTTATATTCGACATAGAATTACAACTCGGTCATAGTTTCAATCGAATTATTTTGCTGACGTGAAAATTAGGTAGGAATACTGTAGCGTAGCTCAGAGGTCGAGCGTTCGCCTTCAAATTTCATAGTAAGCGTAAGTGACCCGAGTTCGATCCCCGGTGCCGGCACCTCTAAAATTGTTCTGCAATTTTAAGTGCTGATTTACGAAGTGTACAGCGGTGAAGGAAAACATCGTGAGGACACCTGCATGTCTGAGCAATAGAAATATTCCGAGGACATGTGAAGTCCGCCAATCCGCATTGGAGCAGCGTGGCGGACTATTCAACGCTCCAAAGCCCTTTTAAAAAAAATAGAAGACCGCCTGTGCTCAACAGTGGGACATTTATAGGCTGTTACTTTACTTATTTTACTGTATTGTATAAGAGCCGTAGTAGCAGAGTTGCCAGGGGACTTGCCTTTAATGTCATAGTACGTCAGTTCCTGCGAGGCTATTACGTATCCAAAGTGAAGATCACTTATGAAAGTGTTGAACGAATTTCTGTCAAATAATGGTTTTCATACTGGTTATGGTTAATGAAAATGACGATTATTTTTCATATGACGTCTTTTTTGTTAATCATTACCAGTATGCAGACACTTATTTAGCAGATATTCGTTCAACACTTTTATAAGTGATCATCACTTTGGATACGCAATAGCCCTGCTGGTGTCGGCACCACTTAAATTGCTCTGCGATTAGGTGCTGATTTACCACGTGCTCAACGGTGAAGGAAAACGTCGTGAGGAAAACCTACATGGCTGTGGAATAAAAATATATAAGTCTGGGTGGAGGACACCTCCCCGCTCCAAAACCCTGTTAGAAATGAGAGGAAGCCTGTGCTCAGCAGTGGGACAATTATATAGTTTCTTTTTTTGAATTATATTATATTTATTGTACAAGACCTTACGATCGAACCGCAAAGGGCAGGTGTAGCACTTTCCATCAGGTAAACGACTCGCATGTCTCGTTACTTAATATCATAAATAAATAAGTATAGATAATCAAAAACCTACAATTTTGTACATAAAATTCACTGGTTGTCCCTGTGGATACCTTGTCGATACCAATATCTTTATTGGGATAACTATTGATGCGAAACTTCAATGGGGCCTTCGTATATCTACACTAGCAAATAGACTTAGCTCTTCAGATAATGCTGTAAAACAATTAGGAACTTTGACGAATCTTGAAACTACTAGATTAGTTTATTGCAGTTGTTTTCATAGCGCAATGTCTGGATGTATTTTGCTACGAGGATATGCGACTGTCGTTGTAATGATTTTTGTTTTGCTTTCTCTTCGCTGCTCTGCTTTCGAGCTAATTGTAATTTTGGCTCTAGAGTGTCTCTAAAACATATAAATTGAAAGAAATCAAAATCGTGGCCTCTCAATATGTATATACAAAATATTTTCATTATTTTGTATTTACACAAGAACATAAAACAGTTTACAAAAATAGTGATGTTCTTAATGTACATACCATGAACAAGCACAAATTAATAATGCCGGTTAAACGACTTCACAGAGTCACTTAATCTTTTATGGGGTAGTGTAAACATTTTTACAACAAAATCCCAGAAAGTGCACAGTCTTTCAATCAAAAAGAAATTTTTTTTGACTGTTGGCGCAGTGGCTAAGCCATTGCGTTCTGCGCCGCGGGTCGCGGTTTCGATTCCCGCACGGGACAAATATTTGTATGGCCCACATATAGTTGTTCCGGGTCTGGGTGTTTGTGCATGTGGAATTTATGTCTGTAAAACGCACCCACGACACAGGAGAAATCCTACTGTAATGTTTCGGACAACACGGTCAGAGATACAAAGCTATACTTAATATGTTGCTGGGCTCGTTTTAGATCCTTTACCTTTAGGTTGGACGCCATTCGACGATCGTCGTCGAGAATCGTCGAATGGCATCCAACCTACGGCTTCATTTCGCAGACCGTTCCCTTAACCATTAGGCGATTGGCGATTAATAAGATTCATTGAAATTGATGTCTTTGATAAAAAGAACCCACTAGTACTTTTTCGACCGAACAAATTGTTGGATAGACGAAATTTCTTTCGTCGAAAAATTAAACATTTTTCATTTTATAGCATTATTTTCAAGTGTTATTCTTGATGTCTACCTTGGAAGAAGCCAGTCCAGCAGTGGACTGAACAGACGCTCATAACGTCTATAAAAGAAGTAGTCATATTTAATGACTGATAATAGAGCAGAAACATCGCAGTCTATTATGCGAGGGGGGAGGTGGGAGTGTTTTGCTATGACGTAAGCGGAGGTGTCGCAAATATAAATTTGCATTGTTGCATATTTATGACCCGAGTTTATACGTAAAATTACACGCATAGAAAGTAAACTAAAATAGCTATTTTGCTAACTAGCATCAGACTATGTTAGGCTATTACATTTACAAAGTTGGCTGAAAATATTCCAAACTATATCAATTTACTTGAACACCACTTGCACGTATATGTACAAAAAGATACTTATTTGAAGCCAGAATTAACCAGCCCAAGTTAGGGAGAAGGTGTAATGAGAGCCAAAGTCCAAACCATCAAAAAATATACGCCTCTTCTTACTTCGATGTATCGGGCGTCCTTAAATCAATCCAGAGTTCAATAACTAGTGTCGGCAGCACAATTTTTTTTAATTTTGATTGTTAATTTAGAAACAAAGTATATTTCGATGCGAGCTCTCCTAACCTATATTCGGGCATTTCACTACTACAAGAAGATGAGATAATA
The DNA here is from genome assembly GCA_019845155.1 of Luehdorfia chinensis. Lineage (NCBI taxonomy): Eukaryota > Metazoa > Arthropoda > Insecta > Lepidoptera > Papilionidae > Luehdorfia > Luehdorfia chinensis. The sequence continues at coordinate 4,991,073 of JAHVAK010000156.1, read as the reverse complement.
ATGATGAGAGTGGTACATTTATAAGATGCTAGAAGCTTCAAGGTTCTCAAACAATTCTCGATCCTATTTTCACTTAGTAAATCTGGCAAGATTATTGTCTAGTTAGCGACATGGGTCACCATCTTTAATCAGTTAACTTAGTTGTGTTGATTTAGTTTTGACCGAATATCTCTAAAGTTCAGAAGCTCCTTAAAAAATGTTAGAGATTTTAAAATAAATCCATAAAATAATAAACTCTACACTACATTATTACGACGAATGCATGGTATGAATAGAGTTAAAAGCGTTTAAAATGAAAAGGTAACTGTGGTTAATGACGGCTAAAAGAATTATTCCAAAATCTAAATTTACCGCGAGAACTACAACAATTGCCACCCCGAAAGGAAAATGGGAGCACTTATAGAGAAAAAAAGAGTACTACAAACTTTCTTTAACAAAGCAGTAGACAACAAAGCGGGAAACCAGATGCCCACAACAAAAGAAAACAATGGAGGGCTAAAGTCCGTGTCGTTTAAACCATTCTTAATGTCGTTCTCAATAAACTTTTTTCCCGTTCCAGCAGCAATCTGAAACGATCCCGCAACGAGAGGGAAAAGCTTGCTTCGCGCCTTACGCGGAAACGCGCGAAATCGTTGATACAAACTCCAGTAGCTTTATTATTGATCCCAATTTGCTGCGACACGCTTAAGCCGTTTTCACAATAATACGGCCGATTCATTTGCGTTACAAGATAGAGTCGGCGAAGAATAGAAGAGGGAAGTGCGGGAGGGATGCGGGGGACGGGGATGGCACTGTGAGGAGCGCAGGATAAAACTAATCACACATCCTCTCCACAGAGAGAACGGAAGGTGCTTAGTCCGACGAACAGCGGGTCGCTAAGCGGATTGTGGAATTGATTAGAAAATATATACATATGATTTATATCTAATATATTAAATAGTCATATCGTCTTAGGAAATAAAATAAGATGTGAAATTATAGGCCAAATTTCTCATTAGTAAATGTTACATAAATCACCAACTTAAATTTGAATACTTTCAAAATTTGACTTTTATAATTTTGGTAATATCTAAATTAATAGAAAGTATCCAACCACGAATATCATAATAAAGAGCTGTAACCGGCGCATCGTCCGCGCCCGCTCGGACTATGACCGCTGCCTCCGAGGGCCGCTTCTGCATTATCCATTTCCACATTACTGTCTTTTTGTTCCCCGTTTGATTGTTTAAGCGTGCGTCGATGCGGTATCCGATGGATATTTTTTCCATGGCGCTTTCACTCGAAATGGCTTCAGCGAATTGTGGAATATGTAGCTTATTGTTTCAGAAGAACAATAACCGCCTTCATTTTATATGTTTACAGCGTCTGAAGGCCTGATAGGCACTTTGCCTCTCCATTACACACAACCTCCATTGTTTTGTTGTTTGTTAGTTACGTCCACGTTTGTTGATTTATTTGCATAATGCCGCTCGCTTCTCCGTTTGCTATACTGTCTTCTAATTGTAATTATCCAATGGTAATTGTTTGTTCCTCTTTCGCTTTTAATCGGATGATGTAAAAAGCATGGCGAGACTTTTATTATTCATTCGTAGATTAATTGATGTGTTGATTTGGAGACATTCAAGTATATTAGAATACTATATAAGAAAATATATATAAAAATATTCTTTTTAAGTGCTTGTTATCTATGATCGTTTTTAGTTTATGAATGTCGTTAAGCAATTTTGTAAGCCTGATTTGTAAAAAAAAATTGATACGTCCAGACCATAAAGTAAGTAACGGTAGGTTTGCAAAAATCAGAGAAATAGAAAGTTTAAAAAAATATACTCAGTCAAATAGTTCAGTCGGTTGACCGTCAGATCGTTGAGACACGCAACGTAAAAGGAGATTATCGAAGACAGTAAGTAAAATTTGACATCATCGCGGCCTATTGCAAGATCCCTGCTAATCTTCATCGACCTCCCTAATATTTTCATACAAAGCACAATCGTAAAATAAGCAACGCTGTGGTCCAAGATGATAAGACAGATAGTGAGAGGTTGGGAAACCTGATGCCGATTCCCGTACTGAACGTATCAAAAGCGTTGCAAAACGCTTTATACGAGTCCCAGGTACATCGATAATAAAAGGATGGAATCTTCTTTCGCCTTGTCGAGCGACGGTTTAAATCAGCAAGACGAACCGACAAGTACAATTCTTGCACCCATTCCTTGAAATGCAACCCATAGAAAATCTTACACTGCTCTCTTTTGCTGAGGTTACCAATGGACAAACATTCTTCCTATCTGTTATAGCATGCTTAATAGTAAAAATATTCTGAATTGATCTATCGGTGACGCTGCTACTATGCTGCGTTGCAATAAAACTGTTGATACGGTGGTTTGGAGTGAAATCGCTATCAACTTAATTGTTTTTTCACCGTCTCGTTGCGGTTACTTTATAAAATTATTAAGGCGTTTACGCGACGGCCGCATTTCCTGCAAGCCACAGTCTAGTCTATTATTTGGTGTCGGATTATATGTTATTAAATAATTTCGTTACAATTCGAGCTCCTCAATATGTACAAAACTAATGGTGGTACAAAAGTCTCCTTTTGTGACTCAATTTACATTGGAGCACCATTTTTAAACGGTAATTTTCTATTTACGTGTAATGAATAAGATAGTGATTTGTCGGTTCGTGAGAGGTATGTGTAATTATACGTCGTATTGATTAATTCATTTATACACTTTTAGGGGGTTAATGACGTAGGTGATATGCCTGACCGATGGACTAACTAATATTTGCTTGAATGAAAAGTTAAAGGTAACCCAAAGTGTTAAGTTTGGTGGCGATTATTTATGTTTCAGCGGGCTCCAAATAATAATCGTTATTTCTTCTGATTCTCTGTATATCTTCTCTCTTTACCTTGTGTACTCCGTTATTTTTTGCTTCAACTTTAAATTCTTTTTAATTAAAATAAAATACGGTTTATTTTTACCATACTTTTGTAAAGGTTACAGCCTATAAACGTCCCGCTGCTGAGCACAGGCCTCCTCTAATTTCCGAGAGGGTTTTGGAGCTGGGAAGAATCCGCCACGCTGCTCCTATGCGGGTTGGCGGACTTCACATGTAATCGAAATATTTTTTATTTCTCAGACATGCAGGTTTCCTCACGATGTTCCCCTCCCTTGGTAAATCAGCACTTAAAATTGCAATTAACAAGTTTAGTGGTGCCGGCACCGGGAATCGAACCCAGGACACTCGCGTACTATGAAATTTAAAGCGAGCGCCTAGCCCCTGAGCTACCACGGCTCTAATAATCGTCATACTTTTGTACTAATACTGTATGTTGTAATTCGTCAGCTTATACGAGTATATCGGTTTTTCTTACTGTTCTATATAGAAGAACATAGGCCGTTCCCAATATAAGAGAGTTCTTCGTGGTCCCCATGCCAATTTTAATAGTGTTACAACGTATATCTGATTATTTACTGTGATTGTTGTATATTTTAAATAAACGAGGAATGGGAGAGTTGCGAGCTTAGACTTTTGCGACCGGTATGGCACAAAAATGTAATCGACGTAATCGACGTCAAGGTAGGTATCACCCCAGGACCAGTTATGTCTCGGTTTGAAGGGCACTGTGAGCTAGCGTAATCACTGGGCATATGAGACTTAAGAACTGATGTCTCAAGGTGATGGGCACAGTGTAGTATCACACAGAAATTTTCTGGGTGGCACAGCATTTGTTATGGGCAGACGTTGCACTTACCATCAGGTGAACGTTTTGCTCGTTTCATCACTTTATGCAATAAAAAAAAACGTAAATCGTCGTGTTCGAATCTCAAGCGATGCTGACATGTATAGAATCCACAGAAACGTTGTTTCTTTAAGCCCTATGATATACTGTGATGTGTTGTTATTTTTCCGTCTTACAATGCCTCTGAACTGTTCCTCAATCGTGATTAGCCATCAGCTATGTCATTAGACTCTCCATCGGTCGGGAAGACTCCGTCATCAACACTACAGAGGTACTCTTATAAGCATATATGAACTTCATTGTTCCGTTAATATCATATAGTTAAACATGACACAGACAGTCAAACAAGAAAGTTTAAATTCTTGGCATTAATTACAGTGACATTCGTGTAGACAAATATTGGTGAAGGCGGGAGGGGCTAGGTACTTATGCAAAACGGGTAAGATTTTATTTGAGTTGGGCGTAGTTTCGGCGCGGGCGACGATGTAAGCAAGACAAACAGGTTAATCATCGCCCCACAGCCTCGCCTCCCAACCTCCTACAAGTAGGGCCGCCAGACTCTCTCAAAGAAAGGGATATTTTATGATTATTATAATTTACTGGTGGTAGGATTCCTATGCAGGATTCCGTCAAGGTAGGTACCACCCCAGGGCCAGTTATACTGCCGTGAAACAGTACTGTGCAAACATTACTGTGTTTCGGTTTGAAGGGCACTGAGTGCTAGCGTAATCACTGGGCATATGAGACTTAAGAACTGATGTCTCAGGGTGACGGGCGCATTGTGGTGTCACACTGTTCTGGGTGACACAGCATTTGTTATGGGCACACGTTGCACTTACCATCAAGTGAACGTTTTGCTCGTTCCGTCACTTTAGTGAATAAAAATAAATAGTTTTCAAGAAAATACATTCATTTCGGTCATATAAAACAGCTTAAGCGAACCTGCATGCCTGAAAAATAAAAATACTTTGAGAATCGACTGCACTGAAGCAGTGGTGAAATTGGATGAGACCTGTGGGCAGCTGTGGGACGTTCATAGCATGGCTTTTTTATAGAACAGTATGCTTTAAGCGGCCGCTCATTATACGTGCTCCGTTATGTAAGGAAAAGAGGGTTCATTGTCCCCCCACAGATTCAATAGATTGATGGAAAAATTCAATATGTAACCTAATATTGTATCTTCCGCGTGGTAATTTTTGAACTATTTTTAAACTTAGGTGTAACCCTCCCCCTAGTAGGGAGGTACCTGGGGGAGGATTTGGAGTGATCGCCACGCTTGGCAGGGGAATAGTGAAGTACCAGACTTTTCACATTTTCTTATTGCGTATCCAAAGTGATGATCACTTATGGAAGTGTTGAACGAATGTCTGCTAAATAAGTTCTACGTTCTATGAAAAATAATCGTCGTTTTCTTTAACCATAACCAATTATTTGACATATATTCGTCCAACACTTTTAAAACACGGTCACGGTCACACGGTCTGTTTAAAAAGGCAGTAACAGAAATAATTAAGTGCCTTTGGAACTTTTTCACTTTTAGTTATGAATTTAGACATTATTGTTTACACTTAGTTGAAATTTAGACCTTAGTGTTTACACTTAATTGTAAAACTTTAAAAATTACGTTACACCACCTTTATATTTTCGCTTACTAATTTGCGGTTAACGGTGCTGGTAGCACAATATGTAATAATTGTGTACAACTTTTAGTTATAAATTAATATTGTGTTTACTGTTTGTTAACCCTAATAAATAAAAAAAGGTGATCTTCACTTTAGATACGTAATTACCGCTCAATTAAATGCTGGCACATTATAGATGGTTATTTCGCCGTCTGTGGCCACTGCTATGTGATTTATATCTTTGTGGTAATTTTTTCGCCCGTCATCGCGAGACGTTCTTAAGTTTCATATGCCTTGTGTATAACTACTAGCTCTCAGTGAACTTCAGACCGAAACACAGTAATGCTTGCAGACTACTTCAGACTACTTCACGGCAGAATAACTGGCCCTCCAGGGGTAACCAGTCTAGAAGGATTCCTGCATATGAATCCTACCACCATTAAACGTCTCCTCTGTTACTTCGAACAAAAAAAAATGAGAAGGAAAAGGTACATAATAAGAAAAGTAGATACAATTATTGTAGTCCCTCGTGTCCCATCTCGATCGGTGCTACGTTGTTTTCCTAGCCCTGGTTCCCAATTACAGAGGGTACCGGGAGGACGCGACTGCTGAATTATTAAAGTCCAACTTTGACGAACATTTGTTTTTAATTTAAAGCGACTTTTATGCCTCTGCTTCGAAATTATAAGTGTTATATTATTCACAGGTAGTTCGAAACCGCGTTACTTCCTCCACGTAGGTTTCACTGAATTAATAACATTCATAGTTTCTATATGTAACGTTTTAAATATTAAAGCGGCAAGTATACTTTACGCTATTCCATACTGAGTGGTTTATATCTTACAAACTTACATATATAGTACGACTACGACTTAATTTATAACGATTGGTTTATTTGTACGATTGTATTAAGGTGATCATGTCTTCCTGCCCGATATCGACCACGGCGACAACTTCCGAATACTGTCGGGTGCTGTCAACTGCGCAGGTGATATTATAGTGCACGTACACATGTGGTACGTGCAAACAGAGGCACTCAGCTCGTCCCAACCTACCTGCGTCCCGATGTAACGCTGATGCGATAGGCTAGGATGCAGTATCAGAAACGCGGGGACAATCACAACACAACCAGACTCGAGAACCAACGATTTGCGTTTCAGCACAAATAGTGGCTCCGGCTGGGTTTCGAACCCAGAACCCACAGCGTAGAAGTCAAGGTGTGATCATCATTTGACTTAATCTGAATACAAGTTTTTGGAACTTTGAAAATATGAATAACTAATCAACTCTTCAAAACGTGACTGCGAGTTTAAATATTTTTTTTACTCATGGTAGGGTTTCTGTGCAGGAATACATCTAAATAGGTACCATCGCAGCGTCAGTTTTTTTTTATCGGAGAAATTGGCGAGACGAGCAAAACGTTCACCTGATGGTTAGTGCAACGTCCGCCCATAACAAATGCTACCACCCACAACACTTCTGAGTGGCACCACACTGCGCCGATCACCTTCTTTATTTATTTATTTTTTTATTTACTAAAAGTGACGGAACGAGCAAAACGTTTACCTGATGGTAAGTGTAACGTCTGGCCATAACAAATGCTGTATCACCCAGAACATTTCTGTGTGACACCACAATGCGCCCCTCACCCTGAGAAATCAGTTCTTAAGTTTCATATGCACAGTGCCCTGCAAACCGAAACGCAGTAATGTTTGCACACTACTGCTTCACGGCAGAAGGGCCGAACTGGCCCTGGGGTGGTACATACCTAGACGGATTCCTGCATAGGAATCCTACCACGAACAATTATTATTATTCGTCTCATATGCCGTCAAGCAGTGGTGTGCAAACATTAAATGAGGTGCTTATGGCTGGTGTGTGAATGAAATAATTCAACCTCAACGTCTCAAAGGTTTTCCCTTAATTATATGAGTTTATTACTTTGAAACGAAATCGCCCTTATCCACAATTAATATTTATTTTTTATTTTTGTTCCATTTTCGAAATTCATTTTCGAAAATCTTACTTCTTACTTCCACAATGAAGCTCGATAGTTTGTATGTTTCAATGCGATGTTCTCAAGAAATTTTACTTCGATTCAAGAAAATATTTTTTTTTGCGTTAGATAGCTCGTTTATCGAGGAAAGTTCTAGGCTATAAAACTTCAAGCTACAGCCTCAAGGAGCCGCACGTTGAGAACCGAACACTATCGAGAAGGGCCGAACTGATTGATCAGGGGGTCTACTGTGTAACTCTGGTTGGTTTCGCGATCGGTTTCATATGATCCCGTTAACCAATGAATGAGTTTCATACGCCAAAATAAAACCGATTACGAAACCTACCAGTTAGAAAAAAGACCTCCTGGTGGGGTACTGTGTAACTCTGGTCGGTTTCATATGATCCCGTTAACCAATGAATGAGTTTCATACGCCAAAATAAAACCGATCACGAAACCTACCAGTTACAAAATAGACCTACAGGCCAGCGAGGTACCATGCGGAAGCCGACCGCATTTTAAACAAGTGAAACCGCTGGGCCCAGTTACTAATCCATAAATCGCCAAATTATTATATCGTATATATTAAATTAAATGAAACTAAGTTTACGGATTTTATCGCGTTTAATTTTTTACTATTTATAACCCGACGTTTCGAGTGCTTTACAGCACCCATGGTCACGGGAGGACTGAAGTGACAGATGTCCTGATGTCATACACTCGGCGTCAAAAAAATCGCACATCCGAAAAAAATAATTTAAATACTATTTTAACACAACAGGCCAATGGCAATGTTGTGGTTTGAGGGTATCATTCGAAAGGTAATTTCATTAGCTTTCAGGAATTTTAATTGAATTTTACTTTTATAACGAGACGAAAGAGAAATTAAAGAAAAAGACAGGGTATGTACAAATTTGCAAATTAATAATTTAAAAAAAAACTTAATAAATACAAAAAAAGTTCTTAAAACCTAGTGTTACCCCCCCTTGCCTTGATAACGGCTTCCATGCGATCTTTCATGGACCTTACAAGGATCGCAACAGCCTCTTGGGTTATTTGTTCCCACTCTTCAAGTACCGCATCTTGGAGCTCTTGAAGAGTGGCTGGAGCTGGATCTCAAACTCGCACGCGCGTTTTAGGTCATCCCAGAGATGTTCTATTGGGTTAAGGTCTGGACTTCGTGCTGGCCAATGCATAACAGGGATATCGACCTCCTGTAAATAATCCCGTACAATAGCCGCGGTGTGGCAACGAGCATTATCATGCATTAACATGAATCCATCACCGACATAACCAGCATACGGGACGACATGTTCCTCCCGGATTTCAGTAATGTACTGACCAGCATTTAATGACCCTTGCCCACGGCCACCCCGAGTCCGGGAAACGCACACAAGTTCCGTTTTCCCGTCGACGGAAATGCCGCCCCAAAACATACACGAGCCACCCCCGTATTCGACGGATTCTTCGAAGCAGGGTTGTGTGAACCTCTCCCCCTGTCTTCTGTAGACCCTTCTACGTCTGTCATTGCAGAAGAGACAGACCCTCGTCTCATCAGAGAAGAGTACGGTCCGCCACTGTTCTAGAGTCCACTCGCAATGATTGCGAGCAAACTCTAGGCGATCTCTGCGATGCTGTGCAGTAAGTTTTGGACCTTTAGCAGGTCTATGGGCTGTTAAACTCTTTTCGTGTAACCTTCTTCTTATCGTAGAAACACTCACAGATGTTCTCCGAGTTGATCGAAGCTGTTGTTGCAACTCAACAGCATTTGTAAAACGGTTTCGTAAAGATGTCGTAACGATGAAACGGTCATCTCTTTCTGATGTGCATCGTTTTCTTCCAGATCCCGGTTTTCTAACATAACCACCTAGTCTGTGAAAACGTTAGAACACCCGTCAAACTGAAAAACGGGACAGGTTCAACTGTCGAGCAACGTCACACTGCCGCATCCCCGACTGCAATAGGGCAATCACTTGAGCGGCTTCTTCAGAGCTGGTGTCCATCTTTACTTGTTCTTACTTGGGTTACTTGTTCACGTGTGTTCACTGCAAAGTCTAAATTACGACTGGCCCATATTTCATCCAGATCGACCCTTTTATACCCTTTTTAGGTGGTGTAACTAGCGTCCTTACTAACGAGCATTTGACAGTGTTTATTTTTGACGCTCCATAATGATAAATTTTTTAATGATTTCATGATTTTTTTATTAATAATGTAAAGCTATTCAAATACCCATTTCGAACATACCAATATTTATATAAATATAATTCGTTTCTAGCCATTACAGCCATTTTTCGCGCAAACTCAGAGAGGTGCGATTTTTGTGACGCTGAGTGTAGTTAACCTGGGGTACCGTCAGCTTTTAATTATTATTTTTGGGTCCGATCTACGCAGAAAGAGCTAACTGTGTCTTGAAGTCATAGTATATATTAATTTCAATAGCTAATGGATGTCGTGAAGCACTATAAGATGCCCCGCTCGGACGAGGCTCAGTCCTTATACTTTCGGGCCTAGCCGGCATTATTATGTTAATTAATTTAACAATAAAACATGAGTTATTCGATATTGTTAATGCAACAATAAAATCGCTCGGCTGCACAGATAGGCGATGCATGCATAACGTTTTTTACCATACACTATTTACTTTTTACAGACAATGAAATGCGGCGATACGGCCGTAATGTAATTGTTTATTCTAATACAACACATATCGCGAAATGGACACAAACACTATGGAGTTAGGCTATAAACTCGATCGCAGGTGAAATTGCACCGCTTTGTGTACTGGAACAATGGAAAGAAAAAGAAAGCTGCAAATTGAAAGGTCTTCCTCGAGCATCGTAACTAACCCGTGTCTATTACAATTTAATATTATTTTATGCTAGCGTTCCGCCGCGGCTTCGCGCGCTCGATTCCCCGGCGAATAGCGAAATTTATTTTATTCAGAAATTTTACGCTCCTTTCGTGTAGACGACGTCACCGAGGGAGTGCTACGTCACACTTTTATCTTTGCAGCATTATTCTACACATCAGCCGACACAGAAAATCAGCGTTGTGATTTGAGTGCATCGCGCTGTGTAACGGCGTTTTCGGCATGATCTGCGCGATGTAGCCAGAACATTTCTAAGTGTTTTTGAAGTTCTGTCACGTGTACTGAGTTGTACACGTAATAGGCCGTGTGGTGGCGGCTCGATAAAAGAATACTACCACTCCATCTCATCCAATGGATCTCGTAAAAGGCGAGTAAGGAATTAAACTGCACTGTGCACCCAACAGCGCATGGTGGCGATGGGCTCCCCACCTATCACACCAAGTGCATTATATTGTTTTGGTGAAACGTTGATTGTGGCAGTCATCTGTTTTTGCAGTGAGTGCCTAGTCTCTGACTACCCCTTATGGGATACAGTCGTGATCTTATGTATGTATGTATGTATGTACTGAGTTGCACGTGTGCTTTTTTAAAGAAGAATGCAAACGAGCAAGTGGCTCACCGGATGGTAAGTGATCACAACCGCCCATGACCCATGAATGTCTACAATACCAGAGGTATTGGGAGTGAGTTGCCGGTTGTAAGAAATGAGTGGGCTCTTGAAGGTCCCTAAGTCGTATTGGTCCGGAAAAACCGCCGACGGCGGGAGACACCAGAGACTGGTCGTGTCTGTCAGAAAATTCGTCGATAAACGCACTGTGGCGGTAATTTTAAGTCGTAAAATTTAGCGGCTGGATTTGATTCGAACAACTCCTCGGAGCACCTGCAATGGTAGACCGGTAAAAATGCATCGAGAAGCAATATCTCTTCGCAAGTTATATAAAAACTTCTTTTTTTTTAGGTCTATATAAGTTTTGTTGTGTACGTCAGTGTTTTGTGTGTCAGTAAAGTATTTATGTGTTTCTTTCTCTTTTTTTTTCTTATAATTAATAATTAAGAATTCTCACTTTGGCGTATATTCATATTTATTTTATTAGTACATTCAATAACTACTCCAATTTTGAACGGTTACTTTTTAAAATTATTCCTATACTTTATACTCAACCGACAAACGTTTGCTCTATGTAGATGCGGCGCATTTACTTAATAGGTACCTTCTTGTTGCAAAGTTTTCGCCCGCTCTGTCGTTTGAAAACTTTTCAAACGGTTAAATTAATTATAACGTGGGATAGGTTTCTACCTCCCGATATCCCTAGAACGTCACACTATTGCGTGAAACCAATCAAACATTTGTTGAAGTCTAGACATTAACCAGCGGACCCGACAGACGATGTCCTGCCCGAGCGTTGGCTGGCCCGATGTTAGCAGATTCAGCAAACGATTTTTAGATATTCGAATTATCGAAAAACTGAGTGGCTTCTGTCATTTTCCTAGAACTCAATCGCAGCGCCACCTATCGGGTCCAATTCTGAATCTAAACCATCCAGAGAAACACACAAACACACACAAAAAAATTCATCATCATAACATACATCGGTCCAGACGTTTAGAAGGACCTCAGTGACATACACACGCACAGAAGAATTATATATATATACGTGAAGAGGAAACTTTATTAACCTTTTTAAACATATTGCGCACATGGGAAAGATAATTTTTTTAATATTTTTTTATATTGTATAAAGTGACGAAATGAGCAAAACGTTCACCTGATGGTAAGTGCAACGTCCACCCACAGCAAATGCTGTGTCACCCAGAATATTTCTGTGTGACACCACACTGCGCCCGTCACCCTGAGACATCAGTTCTTAAGTCTCAAATGCCCAGTGATTACGCTAGCTCACAGTGCCCTTCAAACCGAAACACAATAATGCTTGCACACTACTGCTTCACGACAGAATAACTGGCCCTGGGGTGGTACCTACCTAGACGGATTCCTGCATAGGAATCCTACCACCAGTAGTTATTTATAATAATATTACAAATAAAATAATTTGAATAAAATAAAACATTCATTATTTACGTTCGCACTGCCAATGTCTTTCTTGCACTTACCATCGGGTGAGCGTTTTGTTCCATTAAAAAAAAAACGCAATTTTGATGATTTAAAAGATTACTACCACTCCATCTCATCCAATGGATCTCGTAAAAGGCGAGTAAGGAATTAAACTGCACTGTGCACCCAACAGCGCATGGTGGCGATGGGCTCACCACCTGTCACACCAAGTGCATTATATTGTTTTGGTGAAACGTGGATGGTGGCAGTCGTCTGTTTTTGCAGTGAGTGCCCCTTATGGGATACAGTCGTGATAGTATGTATGTATGTCAAAATTTTGCATACCTATGTAGCTTCGGTGACAATGCAATAATGTGATACTATGGTCTGATGATGGGGCCAGAAGTTGTCCATAGAAACTCCTCAACTAAGAAAGCTCCGTCGTGTTTGGGCTTGTTGGATTTGTTTTGACAAGTTGCCAACTGCATTTTTTTCATTGCAACATTTGACATCAGACAGACAGACAACAGCCGTCATGGGCCTCAAAAATAAAAGCTTGTGACCAAATGAGTTTTGTTTAAAACTTATTGTTCTGTAATTATAACTTAGTAATGAGAAGCGTCGATAGCTTAATGGCGTAGAGTACGGACTGCGATAATTGACATCGCGGGTTCGAGTCTGCTACTCGACTATAGTCGTGAACTTCAACTAAGCATAAGCTTTTGAACTTATTACAATTATTTTGCCGTGTGGTAGCGGCTTAAGAGAATCTACCACACCATCTCATCCCGTGGGTGGAAAACGAAAACTTCCGGAAACTTCTGAATAAATAAACTGCGGTTGCCAACCCACCTGCCAAGCGTGGCAACTATGGCAAAATCCTCCCAAAACGAGAACTACTAACTTATGTGGTTTGGGTTAAATAATAAAATTCTTAAAGGCGGGAGCCAAAAAACTGGTATAGAATTCATTAAACTTGTCAAGAAGACATTATTAGAAAAATCGTATTATAAAATAGATCATTACATAGAGGACAGAGATGTGTGGAAATAACTCTTACTCTGCACTTGCAAACCACCTGGCTACTAAATTTATGATTTAATTTTTATGTAACTTATAAATGACATGTAATATTGCATTGAAAAAAAGAAATACCTCAGAGTTTTTGCCGGTTCTTCTCTGAGAAGGTCTTATTTTTTGATTAGATTTTGACATTCATAAGAGCTTGATACTAGTCTAAACTTAATACAAGAAATTTGTCTTGGACTTTGACTTTGATTATGTCAAAGTTCAAAGTTATAACACCGAAACGAACTATGCAAAATATGCTCAGTTTCGTTGCAGTATTCGCATATACCAATGTTTATATAGACGACGTAGCGTCGGAACGTGGGGAAAATTTTCGCTGAAAGTTGTTTATAATTAATTTAACACATTCATATCTTGCTCCAATACCTACCGATGTCTGTTGTTTTGCTACCATAATGTACGCGGGCCCGCTTCGTTTCTGTATTATGTTAAAATCGGCACCATGTTATTTCTATTTTACTTGAGCGAATGACGCTCGCCCTGCCTACTCCCGCGTCAGACAAATGAGACGAAGAATATGAATTTAATTTATGATATCGTTTTGTTTTGCTCACGTGGATAAGAAATGGAAAATTCCTGTGAAAATAAATGGCGTACATGGATAATATGAATAATTTTAATAAATTGATTCAATTCGCTTCAATAGCATTGTAAAATTTCGCGGTAGAGACTATACTCGCGTGAATCTCGTTTTCTCATTTATTAAGTACTAGATTCTGCCCGCATCGTCGTCCGCGTGGATATAGGTTTTTTTTCAATATCCCGTGGTAACTATTTGATTTTTCGGGATAAAAGTATCCTATGTCCGTCTCCAGGATGCAAACTATCTCTGTGCTAAATTTCGTTAAGATCGGTTTAGCAGTTGAACCGTGAAAAGGTAACAAACAGACAGAGCGACAAAGAGAGTAACTATCGCACGGGATTGGTGAAAATCCTAAATCAACGCAGCTGAGATCTAGTTATTGTGACCGTCTCAATTGATTTCTTTATCTCAAAGAAAAGTGAATGTCAGTCGTCGTCGTTTCAGCCTATCACAAGTCCACTGCTGAACATAGGTCTCCCCCATAGATAGCCACAAAAGATTGTAGCTCTCATATTGAAGGGATTTTGCTGTAGTTGCCACGCTTGGCAGGCGGGTTCGCAACCGCAGTTTATTTATTCAGATGTTCCAAGAAGATACTGCTGTCCATTTCTTGGTTTTTATTTCCCTATGTCGACTTTTACGATACCCACGGGATGGGATAGGGTGGTAGATTCTCTTCGGCCGCCACCACACGGCCAACTAAAATAAGATTATGATTATAAATGGTGTGACTGCGTAAGGGAATCTGCACCCTCCTCTTACCAACTCGAAGTAAACTAAGGGAAATGCAAGAAAAATCGACTATAGCCGGCTTCAGCTGGACTTCCAAGCCCAGAACCGATGTCGTTAGTCAGGTGATCGGCGTTAAACGAGGTCATGTTTCCCCTAATGAAATAAAGTTATCCTTGCACACCACTGCTTGATGGCATAATAATTGACGCTCCGATGGAAACTACCAAAAACTAGACGGATTATGCGCATAGGTTTCTTAGCACCAGAAAAGGCTTCTACTACTTTGGATAAATAATGATTTTTCTGTTTTTTTTTTAAATAAAATTTAAAAAGAAAACAGAAAAATCAACAGAAAAAACTTTCTAAAACAAAACAAATATATGCAAAATAATAACTACCATTTGCAGACATGGATTGCATTTTAAAATCTCAGTTCAGTTGTTACGAAAATCATTTAAATTGAATTTAACTCCATTCGCATCTAACACTTTTTAAAGAAATAAAAAGAATGTTTATTACGAAAGCGGATGAGCTTTCGTAATAAACATTCTTTTTATTTCTTCAACAAAAAACTGTTCGATCTAAAATGAACGCGAATTATCCGAGTCCAGTAAAGTCTGTAGGATATTTCACAGCATCCGTGCGAAAGTTCAACGGTGATATTTTCCCGTGCGTTTCGTAAACGATCCCTTAATAACACTTGCACATATTCTGGAGTTACTTTTTGTTTTAAAAAACGAAGCCCCACATTAGGATTTCTCTTTGTAGTGGGTGCGTTTTACAAACATATATTTCACATGCAGAACACAACCATTATCATATCTCAGTTATATTACAATGAACGAAAGTTTGTGACTTTAAAAAAGTGTGCATTTTAATGCCTGTACCACGCACACAGAAATGGGACAGCCCGGTTGCCGCGGACTACTTAACAACTTGTCGGCGTTTAATGCAAGATATACTCCAAAACGTAATTGGTAGGGGTAAAATTAAAAAAAAAACACAGAATTACAAACTGAACAACGCGAACGCGGTAAAGTTTAAGCGGCAACTAATTAAAAAACAAAACGAAAAAGTGCCTCTCTATCCGGCGCTGGGGAAACTGGCTTTCCCGAATTAAAACTTGTTCGTTTTTTTAACGCTTTCGTTATCGTCCAGCTAATGAGTGTTAAGGACCTTCGTGTGTTTTGACGCGATATTGTTCTATTTACGAATGCGTATGCCGTGCCTCCTTTGTGTGTGGGGGCCATTTTTTTGTGTGACGTCAAAAACTTTCGGCCGGATGACGTCCGTCTACGGCTCACAGTGAAATATGTCGCGGTCGGCTACTGAGTTTCGGTGTCGAATTGGTCTCTGTGAAAATGTTAATTAACGAATTTTTCAAAAAGTCTATTGCATTTTTTGCATTCGGCGGGAATTCAGCTAATGGCAGCTCGCACGCCGATTGCCATGTGTAGTAGTGTAATTGCGTTTCGAGACTGTGTCTTCTATAATGATCAGACTGAGATTTTTCTGGACAGAAACACCAGGCGGAAAGTTCTTGTCAAAATAATACCTAGAATAGAATGGATTTATTCTATTCTAAGTATTATTTATATCCGCCAAAATACTTGAAAGTCAAAAGTATTTTGGCGGATGCCATGTGGTGGCGGATGCCGTGTGGTGGCTGTAGTGGAATCTACCACCCCATCACATCACGTGGGTGTCGTAAAAGTCGCCTGCTAAGCGTGGCAACTATGGCAAAATCCCTCCAAAACGAGAGCTACAAACTTTTGTGGCTATCTATGGGGGAGGCCTATGTTCAGCAATAGACTTGTTATAGGCTGAAACGACGAACGACTATTGTCTTAACCATCTTATAAGAAATTTCTAGTAATGAATAAAGCGTAATATACTATAAACTATTAAGAACGTCAACAATCTACCACCAGTTTCAAAAGTAAGACTATCGTCGTGTAGACATCGCTTTTTCTCGTTGATGTTATTACAGTACCAGTCTTAATTAAAACTAAGACAATAAAATTAATCATAATTATAAATTAATAATTAATACTGAAAGTAATTAAAATAAATTATAATACAATAGAACGACTGCCGATCACTAGTGCGGAAAGAACTCATTTCCATACGTCTTTGCCCTCCATTTTTTTAGTTGCGGCAATTTGCAATTCTCTTTAATGACATGGTTAATGATAGATTTCCTTACCCGCACGACTATGGAACACCTTAACTGGGTAGTTGATGCTCACTTGATAATATCTAAATGTAGATTTTGACATTCATACGAGTACATGTGATCACGACTGTATCCCATAAGGGGTAGTCAGAGACTGGGCACTCACTGCGAAAACAGATGACTGCCACAATCCACGTTTCACCAAAATAATATAATGCACTTCGTGTGATAGGTGGTGAGCCCATCGCCACCATGCGCTGTTGGGTGCACAGTGCAGTTTAATTCCTCACTCACCTTTTACGAGATCCATTGGATGAGATGGAGTGGTAGTATTCTTTTATCGAGCCGCCACCACACGGCTTACACAAAAGCTAAAACGGCTTTGACATATACAAAAGTTTTATACTCGTACGAGCATATACTGAATTAAGAAACTTTGACTTTGACTTGACTACCCCAGTGTCGGTAATTCTGGCGTCAAGTGGTAGTGTGTAAATATTATTGTATTTTGACTGAAGGCCACGGATAGCTAGAGTAACCACTGGGCATATGAGATTCATCCATTGGATGAGATGGAGTGGTAGTATTCTTTTAACGAGCCGCCACCACACGGCTTAGAGAAGAAAAGAGAATACTTGACGGAATAGAATAAGTAATTGACCAAGGTCTGCAAGCAAAATTATACATTTTATCGTTAGTAGGATTCCTATGCGTCTAGGTAAGAACCACCCAGCACGGATAGTTATTCTGCCTTGAAGCAGTAGTGTGCAAAAATTACTGTGTTTGGGTGAACTGAACTGTACTGAGAGCTAGAGTAATCGCTGGACATATGGAGACTAAAGAACGGATGAGTCAGGGAGACTAAAGAAAGGACGGACGCAGTGTGGTGA
Source organism: Luehdorfia chinensis (assembly GCA_019845155.1). Lineage (NCBI taxonomy): Eukaryota > Metazoa > Arthropoda > Insecta > Lepidoptera > Papilionidae > Luehdorfia > Luehdorfia chinensis. The sequence continues at coordinate 4,973,318 of JAHVAK010000156.1, read as the reverse complement.
CAAAGTGTTTGTTATGTAAGAAAATAAATCTTACCATAGTTCAACTTGGTTTCTCAAATATACTGTAGATGATTTTAAAAATAATTGTTTGGAAGGTATCGGTTGATTTATGAAAGAGAAAGAATTCATCAATGGCCAGCTAAGATCATTGATTGGCTATCTGGTAGGTGCCGTCATACTCGATTTAAGCAAATGTCAGAAAACACCCCGACAGATGGCAGAATAACATGTGACAGGGAGCACCGTCTAAGGATTCGAATAGCCTGGTACTTCGATCGGCTATTCGGTAAGCGGAAAATACTCCCAACTTGGAATCGTCCCCCATTCACAACAGTAGACTGCTTTTATCTATGAATTAAGAAGGTTCGTTAGTGTATATAATTGAGAACCGCCTGGCCTATGGCCTTATTACGTGGCCAGTGTAAAGAAAGACAAATTGTAGGTTTCCGGGGCTGGTCGTGTTGTGCATGTGAAATATGTGTCTGCAAAACGCATTCATGATACAGGATATATCCTAGTGAGAGCCATCGTTTTTTTAATGATACAAATTTCACTTCACTATTCTATTATATACTATTGCCAACAAAGTTAAAAGTAATATATATATTTTTTTCTATTATTTATCGTTATTTTAGAATTTTATCTTTATTAAAACTACACTTTTGTGTTATATGCCTGATACATTTAAAATATCTTTGGTTTTTTTTGTTTTCTTTTGTTTTATGACATGCATTTAAATTTAAACTGTCTGACAGCTGCTCGTAGGTTTTATATTAGTGGTGGCGACAGAATAACAGCGCTGCGGCAATTTTGCTGTAGCATAATGCTGAGTCAGGTCATTTTCTTTGCTGCAATCCAATATAAATTTTTGATACTTTTTATTGTTAATTGTTTGTTTCTTATGTTGTTGTATTTTTTTTTTGTTTTTTTTTTTATTGAAAAAAACGAAGCCCCACACTAGGATTTTCTCCTGTATCGTGGGTGCGTTTTACAAACATACATTTCACATGCACAACACAACCAGACCCGAAAAGCAACAATTTGTGTTTTTGCACAAATGTTACCTCCGGCTGGGAATCGAACCCAGGAGCGGTGGCGCAGAAGTCAGGTACGCTAACCACTACGCTAAAGTTATTTTATTTCTTTTCTTTCTTTCTTTACTTATGTCGGTGAAGATAAATCGCTCGCGGCGAATTCTAAATGAGTTAAATTAGGAGGATCGCTGATTTCGGGTCAGCACACATTAAATACGCGATGACCGTCGAAAAGGTTTCCAACTAGATCTGCAAGTGTTCAGACTTATAAAAAAAAGTTAACAAGTTAACATTAGTATCATTTACTTTAATAAGTTTTATAAAAAAAAATCTAGTAAAAAGTTTTTAAACACGTGATCGTATTGTATGCAACGGCAGATCTGAAATAATAAAACAATAAAATAATTACCCACAGAATGTTTTTTTAATGATTTTTATGTCCGTTTACATTGAAATTACAGACTAGCAAATACCTATAGGAAATTTTCACGAATGTCATATAAAAAGGAAAAAAAACCTGAATCACCGGATTATAATTGAATTGTATATATGCATAGATATATACATAGACTGCTACAAAGGTTTGTAGCTTTCTTTTTGCCACGCTTGGCAGGCGGGTTGGCAAACGCAGTTTATTTATTCTGATATTCCCGGAAGACGCTGCTGCCTAATTTCTGGTTTAAATTTTCCCCCTGTCGACTTTTACGACACCCACGGGATGAGATGGGGTGGTAGATTCTCTGAAGCCGCTACCACACGGCGGTATTGCACTCAAAACGTCGGATTATAAATAGTTTGAACGCGACAAATTTCCTTAACATTAGTTTTATTGAATCCTTTAAAGTTTTATTTAATTTCATATGTACTAATGAGCCGCTATGAATCATCCGCTACCCGCTAGCCCGCTCCGCCGCCCACCGTGTCGTATACCGCGCCGCGACAGCTCCAACAATGGTCAATGTTTATACTCCGGCCTACATCCTTTGAACGCGCATGTGGTCCCGAGGAAACGTACAGTAAACAGAGCTTTCTCGTAATGTTTAATTAAATTAATCAGTAGGTTGATTAGGCGATGGGCCGGGTGTAAACACGCCGCCGACTTCCTTTGATCTCGTTTGCGATTGTTTGAGACGACGCATCGCGCGGCGCCGTCGCCCTTTGTTGCCCAGAAAAACTCCGTTGACACCGAACGACAACTGCGCTCTTCTGTTGGATGATTTAGAGCTTTTTGTGTGTTTCTTCTTTTTCTCGATTATTTTTAAACACATTTTTTAGCTACTTTCTTTGCTAAATCTACGTTTTGAGATTATTTCGTTTTTCGAGAAGGTAGGTACCTACACCAGGGCCAGTTATTCTGACGTGAAGCAGTAGTGTGCAAACATTACTGTGTTACGGTTTCAATGGCACAGTGAGAAGTCACACAGAAATGTTCTGGGTGACACAGCATTTGTTATGGGCAGACGTTGCACTTACCATCAGGTGAACGTTGTGCTCGTTTCATCACTTTATACAATAAAAAAAAAGTTTTCGGTGGTAGTTGTTTTTTATGTACAGTGTTGAGACGAGCAAATCGTTCACCTGATGGTAAGTGCAACGTTTGCTCATTACAGTCGCCGTGTCACCCCAGAACATTCAACTGCAAAGCTCTGTGCACTACACTGCACTCATCACCTTGAGACATCATTTCGTAAGTATTATATGCCCAGTAATTAACTCAGCTATCAGTTCCCTTCAGACCGAATTATAGTAATGTTTGTACAGTACTGCTTCTCGGAAGAATAACTGGTACTGTGCTAGACTAGAGCTGAGATCAGGTTGTTAGTTGAAATACGTAAAGTAACATCCTGTAGCCGTTCCCAGCCGTAAAGTTATAAGTATTAAGATTTCGAGTATTATTATATATATTTCGAGTACAATGACATAGGCTACTCTGAACTTGGGAAGATATGCTGCAATCGCCACACTTGGGAGGCGTATTGGTGATTGTAGCACCAGAAACCTTAAGCGCCGCTGCTCGTCACCAGATATGTTTTCGGTTTGGTATTTTCGAGATAGTAATGAGTAAGAGACAACCTAAGGATCTAAGATATCTCTGAACCGGGTCAAGAAATTGACATTGGCGCCTATTTTGCCCTCTTCAATTGTGCAGGGTCCCGGTTTGCAACCGGGGCTGAGATGAGATGACATGGCAGATCTCGCCGCCACCACACGGCATTATTATTGCAGTTAGTGGAGTTATGTGGCGACGTGGTGTATTCGTCAGAGTACCTGACTACGCCGTGGGTCCTGGGGCCGAATGGGTCCTGCAAAAACACAAATCGAGGGTTTTCGGATCTGGTTGTTTTGCGTCCACTCACGATTCAGGAGAAATCCTAGCGTGGGGCATTAAAACAAAGAAAGATATAATGGCATATACATCACGTCAAATGTTTTGGGAGTGCAGATTGTACTCGTACTATAACTTCTCAGTTGTCAAATCGGTTTTTTTATACAAGATGAAGTTTGTGCCAGATATCAGCAGCAGAACTAGAGTGACCGACACAGCCCTAAGGATTATAAAGCTGAAGTGGCAATGAGCTGGCCATATAGCTGGTAGAACCGATAATCGTAGGAGAAGAAAGCTTCTGCAGTGGCAACCTCGTACCGGCAAACGCAGTGTAGGGCGACCTCCGACTAGATGGAGTCCATGGATCCAGGTGGCTCGGGACCGTGTTTTGTAGCAATCTATGGGGGAGGCCTATATTCAACAGTGGCGGTATTTCCACAATGTATATTGATTTATTATTAAGTACAGAGGGTACATGCTGATCTACTGCGTTGGGTAAAATACTATAGAAATGATCAAGAAAATTATTATCAACTAGTTGACCCAACTGGCTTCGGGAGTTATCGTTTTGTTAAAGTTTGCATGCAGAAAAATCGTCACCAGTCCGTTTACCCATTTAGGAGTCAATGATCGTAAATCCTTCTTAGTGGGCTGTCTACGTCGGCAAGGAAAATGTATGTATTGAAACTTGTCAAGTCAATAGGTCTTGTAGTTTCGAAGATATCGGGATGAGTCAGTGGTAATTCGCTTTTATATATATATATACATATATATATGCTACGAAAACAACTAGCTACAAGTGATCCAAACCCAAGCTTCGAGAATATGGTGCATATGCGCCATATCTTCGGAAAAAAAAAGTTTGTTTGTTATGGAGTTAATTGTTATAAGCAAAAATCACAAACGAGTGTTATGTATAAACTGACCGTATTATGAGACTAGTGATGTGACACGAGAATCTGTCCATTTAAAATAATATTTTTTTTTGTAAGTTCCATTGAAAGGACTAGAGAGGAAATTTCTTAGGAAGATTTTGGCTTCGGTTAGGATGGAAGATGGTAGCTCGAGGCGACAGGCGATCTCGTGTCGGAGGCAAAGACCCACTTCGGGGTCGTTGCGCCCAAGTGAGTAAGTATACATTTACATGACGTCATGATATTGTCGGGTGGTTAAGGCCGAGGAGGGAGAAATTCTGCCGCCAGTCTCGTTCCGTAGTTGACGTAAGAGTCGATTGAAAGAAACGCTAACCGAAAATAATCAATCCCTTCGACCGATGGCGAAATAACGATGTATTAAGTAATCTAGACTGGTGCGTGGTGGTGGTTTTAAAATGTGGCAAATCCACCCTTCTTGGCCCTCCCAAGAATGCCTGCATGCCTTGTACCTGCATTCCGCCATCAAAAGGTAAAAACTGCTCGATAAAGTTTACTAAATTATTTGTTTACGTCGAATCCGAAATATTGTAAAAACATGTTTAAAACAAGAACTCAAAAGCCGGCCCCCATTGTTAAATTTCATAATAGTGACTTAGGTTCGATACTTTATATACACCACTGAAATTGTTATATCTGCCAACCCACAACATAGCTGAATTCTACCCGACACAAAAACCTTTTAGACTTTGAAGAGATCTGTACCGATTTAAAAGCACATACTTTATTTATTTCCTTCGCATAGATATAAGTTTAACTAACGTTGACTTTAAATTTTAAAACTAAAACGCTAAATCCAAAATCTACGTAATAATAAGGCATGACCATTTCACATTATACCTAGAAAAACTCATTTTCATATTCGTTTGAAAATATTGTTGCCGAGAAAAACAACTTAGCTGTGAGTACCGAAAACATCGATGTTTTCGGTACTCACTTGCATTAAACGATAGCTAACCCAACGAGACGAATGTTTCTATTTAGGAATTAACACATCAAGACCAACGCGAAGACCATGCGAGAGGATGCGACGAAGTCTGCGCGCATCACTAGCCGCGTCGCCGGCCGTCATCGGCAGACGAGCTCCGGCGCCTCGAAACTTTAATGTTCGCTAATAATACATTTTGTTTAACATATAACTGCGCAGCGGCGCAACAAATGCGGGAACAACTGGCACATTATTGTGTGATGTGCTCAGGGTTACCCCTGTCAGTTAGCATATCGGGATAGGTTTTATTTGGAGGCTTTCCATAAAGTCTGTGTTATTCTGAATCTGTCTGTTCTATGTGGGCACATGAGAAGCCTCAAGAAATATCTCATACATTCCATAATCGCGCTATGAAAGTTGCTGTAATGCGAACTATATATACAACTTCTAAATATTACTAGGAGGAGACGTCCCTTTCCTTGCCACCTTCATATGCCAAATATCTATCTATCGACGTAAATACTACATACATTATTTGGGGCTGACAACGTCACGTCTGTGCGCGATATGCGCTGCTATATGCGTCATACTTGTGAACAGGTGGAGGCTGGTCTGCTTGCTGAAATTTCATTTGTTATTATATCTCGTATAACATTTTGTCATGGAGCGTGCTTTGATTTTCTATGAGACTGTTATTTGTGAATTTGTTTATAATGTACTTTTGACAAAGATAAAAATAAAATAGAATAATTAAAGAAATAAAATAGAGGATACCTACGAAGTTTCTTTCGCCTGCTTCTTCTACGTCAGAGGAGAGTCATTACGAAACGGTGGTAGATTGTAAAAATAATGACGTTTGACAAACGAAATGTACATTTCTTACGTCAGAAGAATAAATAATTTTCATTTCATTTCATATTGTGAGTGTCGATGCAGACTTTTTAAGGCAATTTGTATACATTATTGTATATATGTATAATTAGTTTTATGGCAGAAATTGAAGAAATGATGCATACAACACTGACGGTAAGTGCGACGTCTGCCAACAAATGCTGTGTCATCCAGAACATTTCTGTGTGGCACCACATTGCGCTCGTCACTTTGAAACATCAGTCTTTAAGTCTCATATGCTTTAACAGTGCCCTTCAGACCGAAACGTTACGCGGACTGATTTCAAAATAGGAATCCTACGAACGGTTTGAGTTACGATACTCGTATAAAATTTAATTGTGTAACGTGACATATATACTCGTAATCGAGGTAACAGTTAACCTCTTACAGACATTTTTTTTATGGATGAAGTGATGAAGCGAGCAAAACGTTCACCTGATTTTAAGTGCAACGTCTGCCCATAACAAATGCTGTGTCATCCAGAAAATTTCTGTGTGACACCACACCGCGCGACATAAGTTGTTAAGTCTCTTAAGACGCCCTTCAAACCGAAACACAGTAATGTTTGCACACTACTGCTTCACGGCAGAATAACTACCTAGACGGATTCCTGCATTACACGTTCTCTTATAAAATCTTCAGAATGAAGCACACAGCTTCTGAAACTTATATCGTTGTAATATGAGTTTAAAGATTACGTCAAAGGCATATTTCAACTAACAAAAATTATCATTAACTACAAAATTGTGCTAAATATTAATCTTACTTCCATGAGTCAGGGTTGTATTGGTGTAAATATATCAGTTTACTAGCCGTGTGGTGGCGGCTTAGAAGAATCTACCACCCCATTTCATGCCGAGGTAGTCGTATAAGTCGACAGAGGGTAAATTAAATCCAGAAGATGGGCAGCAGCATCTTCCTGGAACATCTTAATAATTGAACTGCGGTTGCAAAACCGCCTGCCAAGCGTGGCTACTATGGCCAAATCTCCCCAAAATGTGAGCTTTTTGGCAATCTATGGGAGAGGCCTACATTCATCAGTGGACTAGTGATAGGATGAAATGATGATGACTCAAATAGCTTATGGTGACGACAAAATTTTTCAACGCAAAGTTCAAGCGCCCGTCCCCGTCTCGTCAATAATTTCGATAAAAAAAACTATGTAAAATGGAAATAAATCATTAAATTTTAAGACAAATCCGACGTAACTCTCACGTGTGGTAAACCCAAACATTCGCTCTTTATCCACTCTGAGACGGACTACATTATTTTAACCTCAAACAAAGCGATGCTTCTGTTTGTTAACACAGCCATTCTTTTCTAGATAAACAAGAGCATCTCGCGAATACGTTTGTTCAGGTTGACGCTGCACCGTGATTAATCATTGTTTGATTATTTTGGAAGTATCGCGAAGTTGGACCGGTCGCATTTATAAAAGCTCGGTACATTGTTCGTTCTGTAACGATTAACGATCTCGCTAATTTAATTCGAAATAAACTCGAAGGAAATGTACGAGGAGCAAATGAAGTGAACCGCACGAGGTAATCGAAACTCTTCGTTCTGGGTATTAGCACTCGTGTTGCGTGTATCGGGTATTGGATGGCCGTGCAATATTCCCCCTAGCAACACATTATTGCACCGATATGAGCCTTATTTATAAGCGTTTGCTGACCGCCCGCCCCCGCCCACCGCCGCCCGCCCTCGCCCGAGCGCGCAAGGTTACGGCCCGGAACCGAACTCAATCTAATTCAGCGACCCTCTGTTTCGATCTAACCAATGATGGATTAATTTTTTTAACTCCGGCGACCGGTGACGTCGCGATTTTGTTATGACGTATACAAAACAATGCATATTGAAACAAAAAATTCAAGAGTTAATTCGATGTTTTCTCTTGACATTTGGATACCATAGAAAGTCATTTTAAAATAAAACTAACTTTGGTTACTAAACAATACCAAATCATTACAAACTAGCTAATGCCCGCGACTTCATCCGCGTGAATATCGGTTTTTTAAATATCATTTTTAAATATTATAAGATATTTTATATACAGCAATTTTTCATATCATGACTTGTTGATATATTTATCATATTCTTTCTTTGTAAGTACAAAGGCTTGTGGTGGCGGCTCGATAATAGAATACTACCACTCCATATCATCCAATGGATCTCGTAAAAGGCGAGTAAGGAATAAAACTGCACTGTGCACCCAACAGCGCATGGTGGCGATGGGCTCACCATCTATCACACCAAGTGCATTATATTGATTTGGTGAAACGTGGATTGTGGCAGTCATCTGTTTTTGCAGTGAGTGCCCAGTCTCTGACTACCCCTTATGGGATACAGTCGTGATCTTATGTATGTATGTAAATAAGTCGTAGAAATTATTTTAGTTTCCGGGATGTAATTAAGCGAGAAAAGTATTCTATGACCGTCTCCGGAATGCGAGCAATCTCTGTGGCAAATTTTGTCAAGACCGGTTCAGCGGTTGAACCGTGAAAAGGTAACAAACAACAGAGGGACAGAGAGGGTTACATTTGCATTTATAATAATACTAGCTGAAGCTCGCGACTATGTCCGCCTGGTAATAGGTTTTTTTTAAAATATCCCGTGGGAACTGTTTGAATTTCCAGGATAAAAAGTATCATATGTCCGTTCCCAGTATGCAAGCTATCTCTGTGCCAAATTTCGTCAGGATCGGTTCAGCGGTTGAACCGTGAAAAGGTAACAAACAGACAGTGGGACAGAGAGAGTTACTTTCGTATTTACAATATTAGTGTGGATTAGTCCTTGATTGCCGTGTGGTGGCGGCTCGTTAAAATAATACTACCACTCCATCTTATCCATTGGATCTCGTAAAAGGCGAGTAAGGAATTAAACTGCACTGTGCACCCAACAGCGCATGGTGGCGATGGGATCACCACCTATCACACCAAGTGCATTATATTGTTTTGGTGAAACGTGGATTGTGGCAGTCATCTGTTTTTGCAGTGAGTGCCCAGTCTCTGACTACCCCTTATGGGATACAGTGTTGATCTTATGTATGTATGTATGTATTAGTCCTGGGTTAGGCTCGGTGCAAGAGTATATTTAAACGTTAATCGAAATCAAACTATTTAAGAACGACGTTATCTGCACTAGCATTTCTCCGGTACGCACCCAGCATTATACAAACATGTACATACACAAACACCAAGACACGGAAAAACTGGAAGACCTACAAATATATGTGCCGTGCGGGAATTGAACCCGCGACCAGAAGCTCAGTAACTAATCGCTTAACATTTCAATATAGAACGTATTCGGAATTCGAAGCCCGCGACGCGGATCCTAACCTAAACAGTTTCTGCGCGTCCCCCTGGTTCGAACAGCCCTATTACAGTTCGCCATGTAACTCCAGTTAGGATAGGATAGGCGAAGTTCCAATAAACTAGGTTTTTTTTGCTCTCGGACAGGTGGTTGCCCTCATAGTTAAATACGTATACGACCTTTTTATGGAAGAAAGAGGCGAGACGAGCCAGATGTTAAGTGCCATCTGGCCATAAAAATGCTGTGTCACCTAAAACATTTCTGTGTACATCACAATGGCCTTTCCACGGAAACATGGGCTTCAAGTCTCTTATTCCCAACAGTTATACTAGCTATCGATGGTCTTCAGACCGAAACACAGTGGTCATCTACGTAGCAGCGGTCCAGGGTAGCGGTATGTACATTCTTAACGTCACTATTGCAGTAAATTACGACCGCGTGGCTTAGTGGTCAGGGTACCTGACTTCTAAGCCGCGGGTCCTGGGTTCGAGTCCCAGCCGGAGCCAACATTAGTGCTAAAACATAAATTGTTGGTTTTCGGGGTCTGGTAGTGTTGTGATTGTCCGTGTGTTTCTGACACTGCATCCTAGCCTACCTCCGATCTTATCGCATCAGCGTTACATCGGGCGCGGATAGGTTGGGACGAGTGAGTACCTCTGTGTTTGCGCGTACACTTGTGGAACTATCATATCTTCTACGCAGTTGATGGCTCTCGACAGTAGTCGGCAGTTGTCGCCGTGGTCGAAATCGGCTAGGAGAACAACACATCATCACAAATTACGTATATACATACATATCTATATACGCAGCATAGATCAGGCACTGCAGCGTTACATTTCTCACTGAGAGAACGGGGTTCACGGGGGATGGAGGCCTACCTTACTTATCTATTGTTAACGTCCGTTAACAGCAATTTGGCCGTTCTCCGGGCAATTTCACACGCGGCCGGCTCCAAAGAAACGCGATACCCACACGCCCGCTGGAAGTTTGCTCCCCATTATGTCCATAAACAGAAGCATACGGGATGAAACATCAAACTTGCTATCAATTCTAACTCCTTCGCGGACTTTCGAGTTGTATACGTCTCACCGATCGTCTCACAGACCGATCATTGCCTGGAATTTTTTCAAATAAATGATCGGAACGAATACAATAGAATAGATATTTTTTTTTACTTCTTAAATTACTTTCAACTACAGTTTACTGGTGGCCGGACTCCAGTGCAGGAGACCGTCTAGGTAGCTACCACCGCAGTGCCATTTGTACTGCCGTCAAGTAGTGTGCAAGCGTTTCAGTTCCCAGAGCCGCGATAGCTAGTGTAATTACTGGGCATTTGAGACTAAAGAACTGATGTATCGGGGTGACGCGCGCAGTGAACCACAGAAATACACATACACAGAAATATTCTGGATGACACAGTATCTGTTTGGGGCAGTACGTTGCGTTGCGACGGACGACGTGAACCATTTGCACGTCCCGTCGCTTTACGATTTTTCTAAGTGAAAAGTAATCAGAAGTGGCAGTATTAAGAGGAAAGGAAGGAGGAATTGAATTTAATAGGAAAAATAAAAGTCTATTTAATGTAAGTGTTAACGCCGTAAATGTGTTGTCTTCATAAATCGTAATAGAGTATCAAGTGGTATCGAATCTTGCGCTACGGCAGCGGCGACTCGCTATTAACGTCAGGGTAACACGTAACATCCTTATTAAGCTGTCGGGTTCCTCTTTTGAGTCCATTAAAATTTCAAAACGATCTTGAACGTGTTACGCGTTCAGTGAAACGACATTTTGTGATATGACAATTTACCAACAGAAATAAAGTAAAATCGTTTAAGAACACGTTCAAGATTTTTAAGTGTTTTCCGTCCCACACAAAACTTTGTATGGTTGGATAATCGAAAGGTTACCATTTTGTTTTGAATGGAAGTAACTTCGAGGTTAGTAACTCGCTCATCTGATAGTTAATGCTACGCCCGTCAGCCTAGAACTTAGTGTGTACAACCACTGAATACTGTCGGAAGTTAACAGCTGCGCAGGAGATATAGTGCCTACCCGTGCCATAAGATCGGAGAAAAGCTAGGATGCGGTGTCATAGACATAAGGGCAATCGCAACTAAACCAGACCAAACCGACAAATTGTGTTGTGAGCAAATGCTGGCTCCGGCTGGGATTCGAACACAGGATGTCGGCAGATCGAACGCGGCGATGTCGACAGGTACTGTAGCCACTAGGCCATGCGACATGATTATATAGCACCTTTGGTAACTCTTAAGTATTTCAGAATTTTTAAAATTATATATGTTTTAATGGTAGCTCAGGGGCAAGGCGCTCGCTTAAAATTTCATAGTACGCGAGTGACCTGGGTTCGATTCCCGGTGCCGGCACCACTAATATTGTTATTTGCAATTTTTAGTGCTGATTTACCACGTGCTCGGCGGTGAAGGAAAACGTCGTGAGGAAACCTGCATGTCTGAGGAATAAAAAATATTTTGAAGACATTTGCAATCCGCCAACCCGCGTTCGGAAGCAGCGTGGCGGATTCTTCCTAGCTCCAAAACCCTCTCAGAAGTAAGAGGAGGCCTGTGCTCTGTGCAGCAGTGGGACATTTATAGGCTGAAACTTCACTTTTTTTTTACTTTACTATACTATAATATTTAGTATACTATTAAATACTTTAATGTTATATGTTAGAGGTGGTAGGATTACCTATGCAGGACTCCGTCTAGGTAAGTACCATCCAAGAGTAGCGTGCGAACATTATTGTGTTACGGTTTGAAGGGCACTGTGAGCTAGCGTAACCACTGGGCATATGAGACTTATGAACTGATGTATCAGGCTGACGGGCGCGGTGTAGTGTCACACAGAAATATTCTGGAATGACAAAGCGTTTGTTATGGGTAGACGTTGCACTTTACATCAGGTCAACTTTTGCCCGTTTCGTCAATCTATCGAATGAAAAAAAAAATATGCATTGCATTTTTAATTATTTTTTTTGTATTTATTGCATACAAACCTTTCTGTGGCTAATTCATACCATTGGAGGAGTGCGTGGTCAACCAATCAAACAAACCGTGTGGCATTCTCCGCCCTCTCATTGTTCTAAGGCCTCACCTCTCTTGTGTTTATTATCGGCAAGCTAGAATCGCACCGTTTATATAAAACAGAAGTTAAGCATGGCATATGGCTAGAATCGCAATCTGTGAAGATGTCCCGATATAAGTATTAAGTCATTGTTTGCGTACTTTTGGTACGTACATCACACCGCACATTTTTTATTTTATTTAATATAGTGACGAAACGAGCAAAGCGTTCACCTGGCGGAAAGTGCCAGTACAGTAAGTACCCATAACAAATAATGTATCCATATCCAGAACATTGATAAATTCTTAAGTCTCATTTGCTCAGTGATTACGCTAGCTCTCAGTGCCCTTCGAACCGAAACACAGTAATGTAGGCAAAGTCATAGCAAAAAATAATCCACAAATGATGATGTCCTCCCGGCCGATTTAGATCGCGGCGACAACTACCTTCCGCTCGTTTCGTCACCTTATCTAATTAAAAAAAAAAAGATCGGAGGTTGGCTAGGATGCAGTGTCAGAAACATGAGAACGATAACAACACAGCCAGACGAAAACCATCAATTTGTGTTATAGAACAAATGTTGGCTTCGGCTGGTATTCGAACCAAGGAACTCGCACCTAGAAGTCGGGTATATACATGAGGGCAATAGTATAAATGACGTCATACGCTCTTTTACTGCTATTTTTTAGTAATGAGGGTAAGAAGATTCCTACCAAAAAAACTAAGATCGAGCGCCCCTCTCGGTACGGGTTGTGTTATATGGTAAGATTCCTATGCAGGAATCCGTCTAGGTATCCACCTCAGGGCCAGTTATTCTGCCGTGAAGCATTAGTGTGCAATGATGTTTGCACACTACAGTTTTTCGGTTTGAAGGGCACTGAGAGCTAGCGTAACCACTGGGCATATGAAACTTAAGAACTCATGTCTCAGGGCGACGTATGTCCATAACAAACACTGTGTCACTCAGAACATTTCTGTGCAGCACACTGCGCCCTGAGACGTTACTTTTTAAGTTTTATTGGCTTAGGAATTACACAAGCTCTCAGTGCATTTCGGAACGAAACACAGTCGTGTTTGCACACTACTGCTTCACGGCAGAATAACTGCCTATGATACCTAGCCGTATAGCCCTAGCCCATAAGAATCCACCACCAGTAAAAAAAACACAATGCACATGCAATGTACATATGTGAAATCATTGAAAGAGTTATTCTATGTCCCCGTCTCTTTCTTACTTGTTTTTTATCTCGTTCTTTATTACCAGGTTACATAATATTGTGATAAAGGCAATGTTTCAAAGAGAAACTACTCGTTTCAGTGCGACAAGGGCGGTGGTTAGCTATTCTGGGAAAACGTTCGTCTATCCGTCCGGTTGTTGACAGTCTACTACGAATATGGGATGGGCTTAAACATTTGTCCAAGTGTGTTTGCATTTTAAACATTCTGCGGCAATATAACACGAGACTTTTATGTGAGTTTGTGACTGTTGTTTTGACGGAAAAATGTTTACAGAATTATATGGCGTGGGGGTGTACTGTCGACGAGGTCAATTTCAAATAAAAACGTTGGCGTATTTTTTTTGGTTCATTGAAGAAAGCGACGAGACGAGCAAAACGTTCACCTGATGTTAAGTGCAACGTCTGCCCATAACAAATGCTGTGCCAGAATATTTATGTGTGGCACCACACTGCGCCTGTCCCCCGAGACGTCAGTTCTTAAGTCTCATATGCCCAGTGATTACGCTAGCTCTCAGTGCCCTTCAAACCGAAACACAGTGATGTTTGCAGACTACTGCTTCACTGCAGAATAACCGGCCCTGCAGTCGGTACCTACCTAGACGGATTCCCGCATAGGAATCCTACCACCATTATCGGGGGTGCGTTTACATACATAAATTACATATGGACAGACACACATACCCGGAACAATCATCTGTAGGTTACACAAAATTGTGGTTCTTGCGGGAATCAATCATGAGACCGTTAGAATTTTCTTTTAATAACGTGTCATTTTCTACATCCATACTAATGTTATAAATAAAAAAAAAAATCCCATCATGGAGACGGACGCAACCTGCGTACTTTTTATCCCTGAAAATCATACCGTTCGCACGGGATATTTACAAAATCCTATATCCAACCGGACGAAGTGGCGGGGACCAACTAGTTTTAAATAAATACTAGTGATTTAATAAAGAAAGAGCCGTGGTAGCTCAGAAAGAGCCGTGGTAGCTCAGAGGCTAGGCGCTCGCTTTAAATTTCATAGTACGCGAGTGACTTGGGTTCGATTCCCGGTGCCGGCACCACTGAAATTGTTAATTGCAATTTTAAGTGCTGACTTACGACGTGCTCGGCGGTGAAGGAAAACATCGCGAGGAAACCTGCATGTCTGACAAATTAAAAATATTTCAAAGACATGTGAAGTCCTCCAACCCGCAATCAAGCGGCGTGTCGGACTCTTCCCGGCTCTAAAACCCTCTCAGAAATGAGAGGAGGCCTGTGCTCAGTAGTGGGACATTTAAAGGCTGAAACTTTACTAGTGATTGAGAGAAAAACTGAACGGCCTTACTCCGTTATAGGGTTACAACATTAAACAGTTAGACAACATTATAATACGAGTATTAACATTGCATCTATAGTATTTGTAATACTTACTAAAACTTTACCACGTTCATAAAAAACCCGAAATTACGAAATCAATTCAGTTTCAGATTTAACTACAATTGAAATAGAAACGGTGCATCGAAAAGAATCAACTGAAATTGATGCTTTTACGTAATGGATTTTCGCAAAACCTGGACTCAGGCGATGCGTTTTTTTATTACTTCCTCATACTAATCGCGTCGTCCTATAATCCAATCATAACACCTAAAAACGTTAGAGTGAAAGGTTAAATAAGAGAATAAAAGCTGCAGTGCCCGCTCTGTAACTGCATTAAGCGATGGACGGCGATGGCATGTACACTGGTCTACACAAGTACACACAATTAATGCTTTGTGAAAATGTTGCTTAAAATGTATATATTATTGAATATTCAACAGTAGCATTCCGGAAATCATTCAGGTCTTATAATAAACTAGCTGAATACCGCGACTTGGCCCGCGTGGATTTAGGTTTTTTTTAAAATACTGTGAGAACTTTTTGATTCTCCGGGATAAAGAGTAACAACAAATGCTGTGTGCCCCAGTCAGTCTCCAGGATGCAAGCTGTGTTCGTTCCGTTCATTATGTCAAGATCGGTTTAACGGTTTTTGCCGTGAAAAGGTAACAAACAGACAGTGGGACAGAGAGAGTTAATGCTTATAATATAAGTATGGATTAACTCTACTTCAAATAACGATGTCCTGATGTGCCTGGCCGATATTCGAATGCTGCGGCGATAAAATACTGTCGGTAGCTGGCAACTATGCACAACATGTTATAGCAACACGAGACTACGCGCTAGCAAATAGGCACTCACTCGCCGTTACCTACCTGGGCCCGATGTCACGCCCATGCGAAGAGCTAGGCTAGGAGCTTGGCACTGCATCCTAACCTACCTCCCATCGAATCTGTATACTACACTAGCTGATCCCTGCGACTTCGTCCGAACTATTTAAGTTTCCGGGATAAAAATATCCTATGTCCTTCTCCAGAATGCAAGCAATCTCTGTGCCAGACTTCGTCAAGACCGGTTCTGCGTTTACCGTGAAGTGTTAACAAACAGACAGAGAGGCAGAGAAAGTTACTTACGCATTTACAATATTAGTATCGATAGTCTGCTGCTAGATGTAAGCCTCTCACAAGGAGGCAGGTTTTCTTTGATCACCACGCTTGGCACGCATACCAGACGTCTCGGCTTATATTCTAGAAGTGATTATTCCGCCTCGATCGAGATCGAGATTTTCCTAGATTTTTTTTAATCAATCAACCATTTATTTGCAAGAATGTCGGTACCAACATAACGTTTTCATTTTAAATTAAGATAACCCTGTACATGCTGCATTTTGCAGTAATGCAAAATATTCAAAACCAAAAAAAAGGTTGCGTCAAGTAAAAATGAGATGATTAGTAGTATTCGTGATTATATAATACATACATACATAAGATCACGACTCCATCCCATAAGGGGTAGTCAGAGACTGGGTACTCACTGCAAAAACAGATGACTGCCACAATCCACGTTTCACCAAAACAATATAATGCACTTGGTGTGATAGTTGGTGAGCCCATCGCCACCATGCGCTGTTGGGTGCACAGTGCAGTTTAATTCCTTACTCGCCTTTTACGATATCCATTGGATGAGATGGAGTGGTAGTATTCTTTTAACGAGCCGCCACCACACGGCACATTATATAATACGGTAGTTAAAACAAATGAAATTATATAATGTAAAGTTAAATTAAATAAATCGTTACATAAATAAACTTTTTTTTTTCCATTTATTTTTTATTGTATAAAGTGACGAAACGAGCAAAACGTTCACCTGATGGTAAGTGCAACGTCCGCCTACAACAAATGCTGTGACACCCAGAGTAATTTCCGTGTGACATATGCATATACAATGTTTTTAAATAAAAAACTGGCCAAATTAATTTCCCTTAGTTAATATAGTTAATAGAATCAGGCGTTACTTTGTGGAAATCCAGGAAAGGAAAATCAAGGAAAGGAAGTTAATTTGCTAACATCTTTAAACACGTGTCGTGGTCTCAACTTCAGTAGTGTATATATATATATATATTTCAATTAGACATGTATATACACTGTCTATATCTCATAAGGGGTAGTCAGAGACTGGGCACTCACTGCAAAAACAGATGACTGCCACAATCCACGTTTCACAAAAACAATATAATGCACTTGGTGTGATAAGTGGTGAGCCCATCGCCACCATGCGCTGTTGGGTGCACAGTGCAGTTTAATTCCTTACTCGCCTTCTACGAGATCCATTGGATGAGATAGGAGTGGTAGTATTCTTTTAACGAGCCGCCACCACAACTATGTATAGGCATCATATATATAACAAAATGAGTAAAATTATAATAATGTTTAAAAGTAGTAAGTAAGTAAGGCTTCCAGAGTAAGGCGTTTGAGATAATACACACATATTTTGATATATTGTCGTTACTTTAGGAAACGGCGAGAAAGTTGAAGAAATTATATAGTATTAAAAGTACCGAAGGCTTACATTACTGTCGTAGGACAGTATCGGCGGGGTATCTACATACGCATGCTCTTACAAACAGTTGTAAATAAACTAATAAGATTCACAACGGTATCAGAGTCGAATGATATTAGAAAACATGAATACTGTTTAATAAATTGTTACAAATAGATTCCTTAAAGATTTCATTATCAAAGTTAGAGTTGTTTGTTTTCATTGTCGCTGACAGCTGTAAGGACTGTAATGGCGAAAGAGTCGAATATTATTAATCTACTGGTGGTAGGATTTCTGGAGGAGTTATTCTGCCGTGAAGCAGTAGTGTGCAAGCATTACTGTGTTTAGGTTTGAAGGGCACTGTGAGCTGGTGTAATCACTGGGCATATGAGACTTAAGAACTTATGTCCCGGGGTGATACAGTGTGGTGTTACACAGAATTTTCTGGGTGACACAGCATTTGTTACAGGCAGACGTTGCACTTACCATCAGGTGAACGTTTTGCTCGCTTCATCACTTTATCCAATAAAAAAAAATCACTGGGCATATGAGATTTAAGAACTGATGTCTCCGAGTGACGGGTGCAGTGTGATGTCACACAGAAATGTTCAGGGTGACACAGCATTTGTTATGGGCAGAGGTTGCACTGGTGGGCGTTTTGCTCGTTTCGTCAACTCATACAATAAAAAAAAATATATAAAACTAAACTATAACAAAACTAAGTCACGACCGGAAGAAGTACACACGGACATTTAAAGTTAATTTTCATTACTATAAAAAGCGATAAAATAGATCATTATATAGACGACAAATATGTGTGGAAATTAACTCCTGATCTGTTTGTACTCGGAATCCTCCTGGCTACGAAGTACCTACCGTATACGTCGTGTATACGATATTGCAACAAATGACAACGTTACATATTAATATTCGAGTTGAAATGACAATATAATATCGTATTGATAAAAATAGCACATCCAATTCAGTACACGTGATAGAAGTGAAACTAATAAATATATATGAAATTGGATGAAAAATAAAATAAACATGAATTTAAAAAATATCACCTAATGAAAGATAACTTTTAAGTTTATAAATAATTATTAATGAGTCGATAAATATTAACTAAGAAGAACAGAAACGTTGCATTCAAATTCGACCTTTTATTTTACTTTTATCGCGCCCAAAGAAGTTTTGCTTCGAAATACCTATGGGTTCTTGCCAGTTCTGTGGAGGTGTTAGTTTCAAACTGGTTGATTTTGGCGTTCACCAAAGTCATAAACAAGCCTGAATTGAATAAAAAATATTTGACTTCCACTTGAGTTGAGACATTTGCAAAGCAGCGTTTGTTCCAGATGAAAATCAGCGTCAGGTTTTATAGTCTGACATAAAGCTGATCTGGAGACCTATTCAGTCGGTTGAGCCGCACACATGGCACATCTCTGATTTTATAATAAAAATAAAAGAAAATACTTTTATTTTTATATGTTGTTTTGGTTTTTTTTAAATGTTTATGTTCCATTCTTTTTAATTTAATTTTTTAAGATTGTATTTTTTTATTAGTATGAGGTTATATTGTTAGTGTGTTGCCTTTTCTGCTGTACCAATAAATGCTTTTTCTTTCTTTTCTTTTTTTTTTGTTTGCCGTTTTAAATTTCGTTCGCAGTCAACATTGCTCATCGTTATTATCATCACTTCATTCCATCACAAATCTGAACACATGTCTTTCCCATACCACAAAACACGGTCCTGAGCCACCTGCATCCATCGTTTTAACGTTATACTGTGCAGGTCGTCGCTCCATCAAGTGGGGGAGTCGGTCTACATTGCGATGGCCGGTACGTGAACCGTTTTTTCTAAGCATTACACATTTAGCGATATTTAACATGTTTTCATTGTTACCATAGATCGTTATTATCCGATACTAGCAATACCGTAAATTCCTCGGCGGTCGAAAAACGCAGCGACATGCACCAGACATTTAGAACTATTTGCGGGTTGTTTAAATTGCTATTTTCATTCTGAAATAATAACTGCACGGCTGTGGTAAAACTTCGAGTGAAAATGTATCGGGAAAATTAACATAGATTCCGTAGATACCATTTAAATAGTTATAAGCAATTATGCTAATACGAAGAGAACGTGGCAAACGGGATTGCATGCGGACGAAGCGAGACCTCTAATATCCGTTTATAAAATAACAGTAATATACGGTACAAGCTGTGCCCCGCGGATACACCCGCGTAAAAAAGGCGACCCCCCCCATCGATTACATATATAAATACTTCCTTTGAAATCAGATTTATGCGCGGATCCCTAATTATTTTTTTTTAAAATTAAGGTTGAAGGTCGTAAAATTTATAGTCGCATCAAAATCGGTCCAGCCGTTTCGGAGCTTAGCCGAAACAAACAGACAGACAGAGCGACAGACAAAAATTTTAAATATTGTACGTAATAATAAGTACCGTATATACTTTCGTAGGAATTGAGTAAAAAGCTGTTATTTTGTTATTACAAACAGACACTTCAATTTTGTTTATTTGCATAGATTGATAGTAATATAGGGCGACAACTACCGAATACTGTCGGAGGGTATCAACTGCGCAGGAGATATAGTACTCACTCGTCCCGAAAACCCTTGCCCGACGTAACGCTCATGCGATAAGGTCGGCGGTAGGCTGGGAGGCAATGTCTTAGACACAAGGAGAATCACAACACAACCAGACCCGTGTTTTTGCAAAAATTTTGTATCCTGTTGGGATTATATATATAATAGTTCAACGTTGGACATAGGTCTTGTCCAATATTGGTGGATTTGACACTTTTCATCTTTTTATTGGATAAAGTGACGAGACGAGCTCAACGTTCACCTGACGTTAAGTGTCTGCCTATAACAGATGCTGTATTACCCACAATGGGTATACCTTTGAATGAAACCACACTGCGCCCATTACCTCGAACATTCAATCGCAAAGCTTAGTGTGGCACCACACTGCGCTCGTCACATTGAGACATAAGTTCTTAAGTCTCATATGCCCAGTAATTACAATAGCACTTGGGGCCCTTCAGACCGAAAGACGGTAATGTTTGAACATTACTGCTTCACGGCGGAATAACTGGCCCTGAGGTGGTACCTACCTAGACAGCCTGCATAAGAATCCTACCACCAGTAAAAATCTAAGACGCTGCCACCGATGACCAGTTCAGATAATTTAAGTCTGATGACGGTTATTCCCCTATCAATCAGAAGCTTTTAGAACATTTTACAGGCACTTCTGAGTCTCTGGCACCAATCTGGAAAATCATCATGGAAAGTTAATCATGGAAGAACCCTGTGGCCAGCAGTGGACCCACTACAGACTATTAGCCGACGGTTACGACGCCCACGGGGTAAAATGTTACGATTATATAAAAACTAAACGACGATAATTTATCATGGATCCCATTATGAGAACTAGACCAAAATCTATCGTCAGGATAGTCTAATACGAACTAACCTTACGATATCAAGTTTCTAATAAAAAAAAAATCATTAAAATCGGTTCATAAACGAACGAGTTATGCCCGAACATACGAATCGACAAATTTCTCATTCTTTGAAGTCGGTTAGAGACCATACAAGTTTATTAAGAATGTCTCGTTTACGCGGCCCGAACACGTCGCAACGCGGACCCCCAAATCGTCCGCAACACGGCATGCGAGCACGTACGCCTTGTTACCTCAGCGTACATCGGACCGTACGGGGCGCCGTGCCACGGTGGCCCTTGTAAACAATTTCAATCCAATAAATGCTACCGAACAATGAGCGGGTCGATCACGAAAAAATCATCTACATGGAGGTCGTGCGCGGGAGTTTCACGAACCGAAACGGTAGTCGTGTTGGTCGCCAAGGGTGCTCAGGCTTGCGGTGAGATGCCATAACTTTCTAATATTAAATACTAAGCATTAAAGTTTCAAAAAATATCTTTATTTACTATAACATTCTGTACGATATTTGTTGGTGTTTATTCAATTAATTTGTGAAATATACATACATACATAAGGTCACGACTGTATCCCATAAGAGGTAGTCAGAGACTGGGCACTCACTGCAAAAGCAGATGACTGCCACGATCCACGTTTCACCAAAACAATATAATGCACTTGGTGTGATAGGTGGTGAGCCCATCGCCACCATGCGCTGTTGGGTGCACAGTGCAGTTTAATTCCTTACTCGCCTTTTACGAGAGCCATTGGATGAGATGGAGTGGTAGTAACGAGCCGCCACCACACGGCAAATTTGTGAAACTAGTTAATTATTACAATTGCCGCACGTCATTCGCCATGTCGTAAACGTATTTTTCTTTAATTGATTGCAAAAGCTATCTCTATTTCGTCCAACATAAATTATTGATACGATCACCTATCCGAAGAAGGACATCCCAAATATTAATTAAAAGTACCATAACGTATACAAAAAAATGACAACTAGTGAGTGCGATGTTTTATCTAAGAAGTCACGCAATCTCCGTGCATTGTCGATTACGTAAAAAATATTGAACGCTTTGTTGTTGCTTTTTAGTTAATGTAAATAGTAACGCCTATAAATTTCCCACTGCTTAGCAGAAGCGTCTTCTCCATTTTTTGATGGGGCTTTTGAGTTGGAAAGAGGCCGCCACGCTTCTCCTATGCGAGTTGGCTGACTTCACATGTCGTCGAATTTTTTTGCAGAACAATTTTAGTGGTGTCGGTACCGCTGATCTAATTCAGGTGACCCGCGTACTGTGAAATCGAAGGCAGTATTATGTCTAAATTAAAGCCTTGTATGAGGCAGCCCTGTGCACACTGTCACTTCCGCACGTCCACGTTCAAGTCTAAAGAAACGGCCACGGCATGAAATGTTTTTTTTTTTTTAATTAAAGCGTCCACATACATTTTACTCAAGGGTAAAGGGTCTTTGATTTCTTTAGTAGCAACTTGCGTTAAACTCGGCCTTTAAAACCACAGTACCACTGAAAACTCTGTTATTCTGATGAAACTCTCAGTTTTGGTTGAGAATAAGAACAATTATATAGTGAAACAAATAAAGTGTGACAGCCTACAAATGTCCCATTGACGACCGCGTGGCCTAGTGGTCAGGGTACCTGACTTCTACGCCGCGGGTCCTGGGTTCGATT
This sequence comes from Luehdorfia chinensis, assembly GCA_019845155.1. Classification (NCBI taxonomy): domain Eukaryota; kingdom Metazoa; phylum Arthropoda; class Insecta; order Lepidoptera; family Papilionidae; genus Luehdorfia; species Luehdorfia chinensis. Next base: position 4,950,526 of record JAHVAK010000156.1, on the reverse strand, counting down.
CCCAGCCGGAGCCAACATTTGTGCTAAAACACAAATTGTTGGTTTTCGGGTGTGGCTGTGTTGTGATTGTCCCCGTGTTTCTGACACTGCATCCTAGCCTACCTCCGATCTTATCGCATCAGCGTTACATCGGGCGCGGGTAGGTTGGGACGAGTGAGTGCCTCTGTGTTTGCGCGTACACTTGTGGCACTATAATATCTCCCGCGCAGTTGATGGCTCTCGATAGTATTCGGAAGTTGTCGCCGAGGTCGAAATCTAGATTTCCATAGATTGTCACAAAACTCGGTCCTGAGCCATCTGTCTCTATCGACTACCCTCAAAACCGTGCAGGTCGACGCTTCATGTAGTGGGCGGCCGGCGACTGCATTGCGTTGGCCGGTACAAGTTGCCTCTCTAGAACTTCCCAACGTTTATCAATTCTACGAGCTATATGGCCGGCCAATTGCAACTTCGGCTTGCTGATTGTAGGGGCTACGTCGATTACCCTAGTTCTGCAGCAGATATCATCGTTACGGATTATTCTACTTCACAGAGAATAATCGAACCTAGCTCTTTCCATAGCGCGATAAATAGTACTTCAACTTAAAAAGCTTTAAACATAAATATAAGCATTATGAGTTATTGTACTTACAGAATCCAGTACGTATGTCCAGTGCGAGAATCAGTCTACATAGATACAGGAAGTGCATTGCGAATGTCATAAATGAATCTCAATATAAAAGGAAATATTTTAATGAAACTAGTTTTAAGGATTTTATTGCGTTTAATTTTACTATTTTTATAGCCCGAAGTTTCGTGTGCTTTCTGCGTAGATCGGACCAAAAATAATAATTAACAGCTTAAGGAACTTCGGGTTAACTATGGCATCAGGACATCTGTCACCTCAGTCAGTAAAATTATAAGCGATGAAATCCGTAAAATTAGTATCATTTAAATGTGTAGTGTTCGCGTAAATATAAGAAATTAATATATAATGAAATATTTTAGCACTCTCCGAGATCTTATGGTTAGCTCGACCCGTGCTTACGCGTTCCACGTTCATTCAAACAAATCATATGGTTGCGTTCCCGTACACAAAACACAAGGGCTATAATATTTTATAAAGTATACAACAGTTTAAATGATAATTTATACGCCATTGTTATTCATTGATGTTATTATATGTATATTTTCCCATTGTTTCAAATCAGGGCATATTTCATGCATTTAATATTTAAGCCCGCAGCACACTGAGGCGCGATAGATATCGCACCGATATATTACGACGTACGTAACGACCAACAAACTGCTACGAAATGCAAACGTAATCCGGTCGGCGTATAAACTACATGTATAAAACACGCCATGTCGAATTTCTAACGAGAGAACAATATATTTATTTGTGCAAATTATTGTAATAGGAGCGTATCATGCATGCAGTGTATGCAGCGACGATCATCTTCTGGAGCATCTAACATATATGCACTTCATTTATAAAAGGAGATCGACCGCACTCGCTCGGACGAATAGTTCATATTCATATATTATATTTTCGAATACATCACGGGCCTGGATGTTGAAAACAACAGATACGTTTGTTTTATTCAGCGACCACCCATTTAAGAAACATAGGGTGTTATTAAAATTCAAACACATCAGTTATCTTCTGGTAGTCGCTTATAACAGCGCATCGTGGTCAAAAGTTTTTGGTTGTTGAAAGTAATGTTCGAAATTAATGAACGCGTATTAATACGGACGGAGCGAGCAAAACGTTCACCGGATGGTAAGTGCAACGTCTGCTTGTCTCAACTCAGAACATTTCTGTGTGACACCACACCGTCACCCTGAGACATCAGTTCTTAAGCATCATATGCCCAGTGATTACGCTATCTCCCTCTCTAATATAAAAATAATTCTTTAAAGAATAATTGGAGAAAAGTATCCATAACAATCAAAAAATTGTTTTTCGTGCGTAGTATGACAATTAAGTTCATTTATTAATTCGTTCATTTCAACTAAAATAGTCAATAAAATAGTAGAGGTCGTCGCTTCTTCTAGTCGCCAGTCGCGCGATTTGCCAATCGAGAACTTTTCTTCCCCATCGGTTATCGGTTCTTCAAGGTATATGGCCGAACCAATATCACTTATGCCTTTGACCCTAAGGGCTATCACGAGTTTATCGGTTAGTAAAGTAACAGCCAATAAACGTCTCACGGCTTACCACAGGCTTCCTCTCATTTCTGAGAGGGTTTTGGAGCCGGGAACAGTGCGGCGCGCTGCTCCAATGCGGGTTGGCGGACTTCACATGTCCTCGAAATATATCTATTCCTCAGACATGCAGGTTACCTCACGATTTTTTCCTTCACCGTTAAGCACGTGGTAAATCAGCACTTAAAATTGTAGATCATTTTTAGAGGTGCTGGGCACCGGGGATCCAACCAAATCAGGTTACTCTCGTACTATGAAATTGAAGGCGAACACCAGGCCCCTGAGCTACCAGGGCGTATAGGTTTATCGGTTGTCATAGACAACACTTAAGAAAGATTTCTTAAGCAAAGAATTTGACATTAGGCATTGTAGTAAATACACAAACAATTGACAATTAATACAGAAACACAAATCATCTTTTTATTAGTATTTTACAAAGCAAAAACGTGGAAGCGATAATAATTCCACGACGTAGGAGTCTAAGTTATAGGGTTTGCAAAACGTAACCTACTAAGTGGCCGTATTTTGTGGTAATCTATGGAAGAGGCTGTTCAACAGTGGACTGTGATGGGCTGAAATGATGATGATGATGAATCTAAGTTAGAATCCGCCATTCAACTGTTGTATCGTATCAGCAACGTCTTACTTACTTACTTTCTTACATACTTTAGAAGGAAACAAATCAAAATTTACGTAACATTTACTTCTGATTGCTTTTTGCAATGTTTCAATTCTTCAAGTTTCTATCAGCGCTCCAATTATAGTATATTATGTCGTTAAAGAAACCAACAAATATGCCCAATAATATTATCTAATAATGGAATCATAGTTCCACCTGTGTGGAGGGTGCGTTTTACATGCCTGCTTTGTAAATGAGTAAGCACTCAGACCAGACACAACCATCTACAGACTATACAAACATTAGTTCCCTTTCAGGAATCGGCCCCGCAAGCCAATATCCTAGCTATTGCGTCCACTGTGCCGATTTATATATAAGTTCGTTAGGCAATAAGAATGTCATCTGTTGTGAGACTGTTATTTTTATTTCAGTAACAATGTTTCTTAATTAATATTCCAGTCAAGGCAAAGCAATAAAGTTTAATGGAGTCAATAAGGTAACAATGAAGTCAACGTCATGGAGGCAGCGACCACGTTTCACGTTTCAATCAATGTACTGCTTACTTATTTTAGAAATAGACTTGTAGAACCGGTAACCGTTGAGGAAAAATTGCTCCCGAGTGGAAAACTAGTACCGGCAAACGCCATTAGTGTGATATTTAAAAAAATAGGATATCTTCTGTGAAGTTGGTGGGTTTACAGATATTTTCCATTTGCACAAACTATCAGGTCTGAAACACTATTTGTAAGATATATCATTTGTTCCATGTGGGAATCGAATATAAGCAAATAACTTAGGGACTGCGCCACCGAGCCGCAGTTATCGACAACAAAATTGCAATTACGGGCGATAGGTGTCCGGCGGAGTAGAATGGCACCTACCTGTTTCCTAGCGAGTTGTCGTAAGAGGCGACTAAGGTATTATACGGATAGCCTATATATTAGTGAAGATAATACCATGATATGAAATGCTGCCTCTATACTGCTCGTGTGAATACAATGGGAAGTAAAAATTTATTTAACTCGTTCCAAAATGGAATTCGTCAAGGTAGGTTTTGTCTTCCGCCATACCCGTTATTTTGTAGTGCAGCAGCAGTGTACAAACATTACTGCGTTTCGGTATGAAGGGTACCTACTGAAAGCTAGTGTAATTACTGGGCATATGAGACTTAAGAACTGATGTCTTAGGGGGACGGATGACGAGCGCAGTGTGGTGACAGAGCATTTGTTGTGAACGTTACGCCCGTCTGGTTTTTCAGGGTAGACAGATGATGGAATAACGATTGTGAAGAACGATAGACCGAAAAATACAGAGAACGGTGACGGACGCGATCACCAAGTTAAAAAAAATCTTTCTTTTTGAGAGAGCATTACATCCAGCAGTGTATTTTCGGTGAAGTGATTGCTGTTAGCCGTTTTGGATTTTACAGCTTCGTCGGATACTGTGTCCGCGGGCAAAGGGCCCGTGGGCCATGGGTTTGGTTTGATTCAAACATAAATAAATATATAAACTCCTAGCTTACTTTCAAATACGGTCACGGGCGCGTTCGCTGTGGAAGCACACAGCGATGTCGAATATCTTAAAAAAAATTGAGTCATCTAATGACTGTCCGAGGGAGGCTGTGGGCCTCCGTTCGTACTGTCGACTTAACAGGCTAATCATGATGAAGGATCTCATTACTTTATCAAGTGGTGATCTGAATATTACTGTTAAGTTCATAATTCATTGACATGCCTATTCAACTAGCTGTGAGCTGACGCAACTTAAAAAATAGTTTACTGTGTTATTGTAATAATATACACTAGAGGTCTATGCAAACAGCTGCAATATTGCAGTTTGGATGGGCATCGTAAAGTAACTGTATAGAAACTGTCAACTATCTGCGCAGTTCATTTGTAGTCGGCGTGTAATTATAATCTTACAGCAAGGTTACTGTCACAAAGACTCGATGCAACTCATAATCTGGACATTACCAGAATGTTGTGAATTTTGTTGCCAGAAGCCTTTTAAACAGGATAATTTCTTCTGTAAGTTTAGAGCAATCGTAAATGAAAATTTAATATAAAACTAAAGAGATTACGAGTATAGATAATACGCGTCACAAACCATATATCTCACTATATACAACAAACCTAACTTGTCCGTATTGTTCTGTTCGTTTGTAAGTGTGATTCGTGCATTGTAAATATACAAATCGCGCACACACACATGTGCGTCCGGCCGTTATTTATATTTAAGACTCGGAGGTCGCGTGTCGTCGGAGTAATGCAAAGACAAATATAGAATCGCTGCAGATTTGCGAATAGTTTGATTTGTTACGTGTGTTACTTGAGCTAGTTAAAAAGTAAAGTAACATGTTTTGAAGGTCCCGCTGCTGTGCACAAGCCTCCTCTCATTTTTAAGAGGGCTTTGGTGCCGCGAAGAGTCCGCCACACGGGTCCGCCAACTCCAATGCGGTTTGGCAGTCTTCGCATGTCTTTATTCCTCGGACACGCTGGTGTCCTCGCGGCGTTTTACTTCACCGCACTTAGCAAATCACTGATTTGCTAAGTGCGGTGAAGTAGTTTGTTGTTGAAGTTCATTGTTGAGCCAATGCGACAATCAATTCATAACGATTAAGTATATTTTGTAGAACCTATTCACTTATGATAACTTATGAACTATACGGTCAGACTTAGTGTACTTTTTTAATTTGTCACAATACAGTACTTCTGTTTGATCAAATCATCAAAACTAATTCAATAATGACTACTCCTAATATTCGTATGATCGTTAACAAGGGACATACGAAATAAAAAAAAAACTATATATATATTAATTATAACACTGTAACAAAGCAAATAAAAATTTGATATGGGTTCCATTGAATCAATTATAAATAATGGTGTAATTACAGGCAATAAAGAAAAAACCGGTCAAGTGCGTCGGACCACGCACAGTGAAGGGTTCCGTACCGGGGAATAGCGTGTAACCGAAAATGCCCTCTAGAACCACACGACTTATCTTATTTCAAGCAATCTTCTTTGAAAGGGTTTCCTATGTTCCACCACCTTAACATTTTCAGAATGTTTCACCGTAAGTTAAGTGGGAGGGGGGGGGGGGGATCACACTTTTTACCAATTTAGAAGCTCATAATTTACTATTTTTTTTATTATTGGTTTAAATAAAATAATTATATTCAATTTCTTTACCATTTTTAAGATCTATCTAACAACCTTACACGCTTATGTGCACACTGCACAGAAATTATATTTTTCATTTTTCAGTTATATGGATGGTCTTTACACCATTGTTCGGTTAAAAAAAAACACCTTCCTTTAAAATTTCGTTTGTATTGTGCCAATAGTCTCCAAGTAAAATGGCTGTGACATATGGAAAGACGGACAGGACGAAATAATAAGTTTCGTTTTTACTACAGAACCCTAAAAAGGTATATCAATAATTTTATAGTGTTTTCAACGCGATATACCTATTAGAAAGTGGGGAAAGTTGTCGGTACATAGGAAGCGGGTGGTGGGTTGGTTTATATGTTACATATTTATTGTATATCTCTTGTTTTCCTATATTCTTAAGTATCTTGTAAGCCTGTATTACATTGGAATATATGTGCATATATGGGAATACGTCTAAAATTTCCTAATCAAAGATGACGCTTTCTAACACACAATACATATGAGTACTATATAATATTTTAAATGCGAAAGTAACTATCTCTATCCCTCTGTCTGTCTGTTACCTTTTCACGGCTCAACCGCTTAATCGATGTTGACGAAATTCGCCACAGAGATAGCCTGCGACGCGGAGACGGACATACGAAATTTTTTATTCCAGAAATTAAAATACGCGGACGAAGTCGCTGTCATCAGCTAGTAATATTAGAAATGCGAAAGTAAACTGTCTCTGTCGCTCTGTCCGTTTGTTACCTATTCACGGCTTAATCTAGCGATTGAACCGATCTTAACGAAATTCGAGATAGTTTGCATCCTGTGGACATAGGATACTTTTTATCCCTTAAAATGTAATAGTTCCCACGCGATGCTTAAATAACCTATATGCAAGCGGACGAAATCGCGAGCATCAGTTTTTACACATACTGAATAGTTAATACTTCACTTCATCATCATCATCATCATTTCAGCATATCCAATAGTCTACTGTTGAACATACGTCTCCCTCATATATAGTCACAAAACACGGTCCTGAGCCATCTGCATCCATACACTTACCGGGTAACTGTGCAGGTCGTCTTCTTCTAGCGAGGAATCGCCGAGATTGCCACTCCAGAACCTTTCTCCTCTAAGGGTTATTGATTCGACGAGCTTTATGGCCCATTGTCACTTCCGCTTACTAATCTTTTGGGGTATATTGGGTTAGAGCATGTGTTAGCCCTTAAATAGATTGAAACGTGAGTTTCAGGGTAAGCCGCGCTTCGTTTTAGTTTATTGGCTTTCGATAGATAAATAATAAGTGTCTGTACGGCTGATTAATAAATATTTGTATGTAACTATTTTCACCAACAGTATGTTAAAAGTCCACTACTGGGCATAGGCCTCTAAAAACCGTAGATTCGTCGTAATGACCACCGGACTGACACCGCAATACCAGATACCTCGAATCTTAGACGTTACTGCCCACCGGTCCGTATATTTTCTATGTGTTTTTTTCTGGATTCCACGATAGATATTTTTAGGCGCCTCCCCCTGTCGCCTTCTTCGTCGGATTACGTTGGATATAGTTTGGCAGATTTTATCTACAAAAAGTTTTTCTGAAGTTCAATAAATACTCGTAAAAAAATCCCAAGTGTTGTCCATCACAAAATCGTTTCCTTTTGCTTTCGTTGTGATAGTTCTACCATTATCATTATGCATGGACAAAGGCAAGTGCCCTAAAAAAAAGACGTACATAATCCTACCCGGTAGGTGGTGCTTTGATCGCGTGGCTGTAAAGTTTCATACTGGTGCGTAACCAAGCGACGAAGAGGTCGGCTTTCGGATCCGTCGGTGGTTGGTTCATTTCCCCAATAAAAATAGTTTATATGTAATTTGAAGTTGTCTCTTCCAGTATGTAATTGCGTGATTGAAAATACTCGGGAATGAAAATATTAATGTTAAGCACTTTGAACTTGGCACCTACTACGTCTTCTTTTCTTCTTTTTTCTCTGCTTTACCTGAGCCGGAAGTCTAGCAGAAAATGTCTCGTAGAATTAAGTGCCCATTAGTAGTTTGTACATTTTTTTGTGTCTGCTAAAGGAAATTTTAAGCGTCTTAGATCCTCCGAATATTCGACAAGAGATGACTTCAACTAACTGGAATCTGGACATTTGCTCTAAAATTTTTAAGCTTCCTAGTGTAGGTCCTTGTAAAAAATATACAATAAGCCGTTTTTCACTACATCGGAAACGATTGTGCGCGATAAAAATGTAACAAATATACAATAAAACTCCAGTCATAAGTTACGACGCGTTCAGAAACCGGAGACCCGCGTTAGGTCCCGACTTACAACAAACCAAACATATTGGATTACGTCGAACGATAAATAAACTCTCTAAAATAATATTTTATATGTAAATACGGGGTATTGTTACAGTAACGAGGCTTGCCAAATCACAATATGACGTTGATTTATATCTCAACGCTCCGCTTGCCGCCTTCATGGGAGGGCCGTAAAACCCTATCGAAGTGCGCGGAGCCCTCAACTGCCCAGGTCGCGCTCCGAGTTTACGATATTACAAACAAATTTCACTCATATTTCGCTTCGGCTGCCGCATAGAATCGTGTGTACCATGTAAAAGCAGAGTTTGAAGTCCCTGCGCCCGTTAATTGGTCACTTCGCGTAAAAAGGTGAATGTAATTCACGAAACTCGGACGCGTGACGCGTTATTCGAGACTGTCCCAGTATTGTTACAGTTTCATTTGGCATTACGAGTCATTACGGGTGTTTGTTTCATATTAAATCGATCAATAATTCCAGCGGACCGTGGTGGATTAGTGACCGGTGTTTTTAATAACTTTCATAAAATTAGGTTTATTTTTTTAATTAAATTAAGTGACGAAACGAGCAAATGTTCCTCTGATGATAAGTGACACATCTGCCTATAACAAATGCTGTGTCACCCACAACATTTCTGTGTGACACTACGCCTGTCACCCTGAGACATAATTTCTTAAGTCTCATATGTCCATTGATTACACTAGCTAGCAGTGCCTTTCAAACTGAAACACAGTAATGTTTGCACACTGCTGCCTCACGATAGAATAACTGGCACTGGGATGCCTGACGGATTCATGCATAGGAATCCTACCACCACAATAAGTAATACAATGTATTGATTTAATGACAGTTAATAAGATTGTAAACTGTATGAAATTCCCTAAGTTGCGCCAAACGATTGGCGCAGTGAGTAAGGAATTAGCTGCTCCGCTATAGGTCTCGGGTACGATCCCTACACAGAACACATTTATATGACCTACAGATACTCGTAGTTGTTCCCAATCTGAAATTTTTTTATCTAACTAAATGACGACACGACCAAATCGTTCATTGTTTGCGTCATCAAAAAATATCTGTGCGGGTTCACACTGTCAGTTTTTAAGTCTCGTTTGTTCAGTAATTACACTTTAAATAGTGACCTTCAGACCGAAACACAGTAATGTTGTCTCACTTCTACTTCACGGTAGAATAAATGAGAATTTGTGTATGTGCCATTAATGTCTGAAATGCACTCACGATACAAAAAAAAACGTAGTTTGGGTCAACGTACCGCTAAAATATATGTTGCGCGCTCATCGCCAGTTTATCGCGTTTGTCAAAACGAGCCCGGACTGAAATGAAGCCATCGCCGCTCGCGTATCACTAGACAATAGCTACGCTCGAACCATAGGAGCAAGCTAATGTCATTACTGGACTAATCACGGGCTGCTGGGGCGAGGAAATTCATTAATATCCTGCCTCAACGGCAAACAGATGAAAAAGTAGCCGCTGTACAGGAGGGCGCAGTGGGGTGGCGGTGTCAGGGAGACCGGCCGAAATTTTTTTCTTCAATTTTTATGTGTAAATTCCTAAACGTAAGCCTTTGAAATTTTTGAGGCACCCGTTTTCCGGGCTGGAATGTCGGTGATTGAGTGGCCCGGCCATTGTTTCCTCCTCACACGCGCCGTTCTAATATTTTTATGTACCGAATTCGACAGAATTCGATACCAAACATCAGTGAACATGGTACATGTACAAATACAAAAGACTTTAACATATGGAATAAGATATATTATAGCTATATCAAAACGCTCACAGACATCCGCGTACAAAAAAAAAAGATAAAAGCAATAAAGAAAAACTAACTAAATATTTAAGAAGTTTTTTGTACAATATTTAATTTATCGTTACTAGTTTATACTGAGCTGCAAACTAGAAAGTTCGTCAGTACCTAATCCATTGGGCGTACTATAGAGAGAGGGAAATTACGACATATATCGATAAAGTTAGTGTTGTAAAGTTCCGAAGGTGTATTATCGATAGACGGCGACGAGCAGGCTAACAGATACGGACTGTGAAAATTGTGTATTCTCGATACTTTTCACCTACACTACTAAATAAATCGAATGTTCCGGGTTTGAACAAAGCCGTATATTCATCATCACCATCTTTGAACTGTCGTGAATCAGTAGTGTGCAAACTTTACTGTTTCGATTTGAAGGGCACTGAGTGCTAGCGGAATAACTAGGCATATGATGCTTAAAACGGATGTCTCAGGGTTATGAGCGCAGTGCGGTGGCACGAAAATTGTTCGGGTGGCACTGCATTTGTAATGGGCAGGCGTTAGTAGTCTCGTCAATTTCTTCTATTAAAAAAAAATCATGATCAGCTTTTGTAGAACAGCTTCTCTCATGAAAAGAGTATTTTGCCGTAGTTAATAGAATCAGGCGTTACTTTGCGGAAATCCATTATAATGAAGAAAAGTAAGTTACTTTGCTAAGATCCGCATGCAAAATATAAAAATGGTGTATATTACCTAGTTTTTTGAAGTACTAGAACTAGTAATAGACTCTACGACAGACGGCCGTCTGTCGTAGAGTCTATTACGCTTGATAATGCCTCGTTTTGGGGCGAAACACGTGTCGTGTTCTCGACTTCAGTGGTGTATATTATCTAGTGGTGGTATTGTAGTGGTTGGTGGAGGGTACCTGGTGGCGGTTCCTGGTGGCGGTGTTAGTTTGCTTGTGCACGCTACTGAGGGCGGGTGGTGCACTTCAAAAAACTAGGTAATATACACCATTTTTATATTTTGCATGCGGATCTTAGCAAAGTAACTTACTTTTCTTCATTATTTTGCCGTAATCCTAACGCTTAGCTCGGATTGTTGTTTGTCACCAGACACGTCGCACCTTAGACGCTGTTCCTCGTCACCGGTTTGCGTGGATACGGTCTGGCAAAATTAAAGTAAAGTAACAGCCTATAAATGTCCCACTGCGGAGCACAGGTTTCCTCTAATTTTTCAGAGGGTTCACTTTTCAGAGGGTTGGCGAAATTTACATGGCTTCCAAAACTATTTCCATGCAGGATGTTGTCCTTCACCGCCGATCACATAACTTAATATGCTGTGATGAGATAGGCGACATATTCCTTCGACAGGCCGATAGACGTCCGGCAGAGTAGAATAGCACCTACCTCTTTCCTACCAAGGTGTCGCAAGAGGCAACTAAGGTATCAGTACGGACAGCCTTTATTCATGCTTAATATCACCATGCAATGATGTCACTATGCTGCTCGTGAGAACGCCACGGAGACTAAGAATTTTTTGAATCGTATTAAAAAAGGCGGCGACTTGGCTCGCCCCCCGTATATGGCGAAAAGACGTGACTATGTTTACGTATATATTGCTTCGGCAACCAATAGAAACACTCTCAGGGCTGGTGATACGAGAGCAAGTATAAGTCTTTTCCAATCCTAGTTCCTAAGAATATAAACAATGTTTGTCCGTCTAATGAGATTATCACCGAGCACGTTCCTAAGCCACTGGTATCCATCAACTTCCCGCACATTTAGACAGATCTTCATCCAGTAGAGTCGTCCTGGTTTGGGTTTACTGATTTTAATCAAAAGTTATCGTACGTATTTGCACTTTATAGTTACTTAAAGTATAATGACGCCTTTATCAGGTTATGTAAAATTAGAAAGGATACAGAAATGAACTGGGGCAACGTGGAGCGTTAAAACGGCACGCTGATTAACGAAACGCGATTCGTTCGCAGCCGACGCGGAGTCGGAATATCGGTCGGGAAATAATCGAGAGATGGGAATTGAACCGTTGCGGAAATTGCACGATTTGACGCCATTTTAAAAGGTGTCGAGGCGCCGCCGTCCGGCGGGAGGTGACTTCGTTACGTCGCTACTTGAACACGCGTGAGGCGAGGTATTTGTGAATTGGCGGACTACTGAGATCTGAGTTACATTTCCCCAAAGTTTTTTTTATAAATTACGGGTATTTTTTCACGAGAAATAAGTAAGTAGCTTCGAACAGGGTTCGAACCCCGATGGCGGTATATATAAAATTGCTCTCGCAATTTTAAGTGCTGATACTCTATGAGGTCTATTCTCAGCAGTGGCGAGCATCCGATGAAGCTGTAAAAGCCGAGAAGGCTAACAGCAATTACATCACCGAAAATATATATCAGCAGTGGTTACGTTTTGTGCAATAAACACGTGCATTTGTTGTGTTCAACACTCGAATATTTTGTTTGGTTTTTATGTTGACACCATCATCATTCCAGCCCATCACCATCACCGCTGAACATGAGGCCTCCTTAAATTCGTGTAAGTGTTTCACGTATTTTCATATGAAAGTATTTTCATATTTGAAGTTTCTCCGACGCGGGGCATAAAAATTTTAGCGCGTATGCAAAGTTGCGACCGCTTTTAAAATTAGAAACTCGAAACGGATTGCCTTCTGGACGACGCGTAACGCTAGGATTAAAATGGAACTATTTTTCCGTTGTTTCGCGTCGATACAGCGCGATGCTACGCCGGCACTCGTACGCTTTCATACGCAACGGCAAGTACAAACGGCCGTTTTGAACTTTGCCGGTGACGCGTTTCGGACTATTTTGCATCATCGTTCGCCGTTAAAAGTATTGGAAAAAAGGGTGTCGCAACGTTTTTGAATATTAGAACGCTACGAGAGCAGGTCTGGATCGTACGTGTTCTGGATGCGGCGGTATGCATTTAAGAAGTTAACATTAAGTACATTTCAGTGTTGGTTTTACACGTTTAACATTACACCGATGCGATCGAGAATTTCAGTTGTATCTTTCTTATATTTACGCGAATGTTGCACACATTTTGTAAAACTAAATTTTATTATATATACTTATTTTCCGACGTAGAATGAGCAAGACACAGTCTCTTTATATCTTGCAATTGTGTGCCTGGTTTTTTTTTATAGAATATAAAGGTAGCGGCTTAAGAGAATCTACCACCCCATCACATCCTGTGGGTGTCGTAAAAGTCGACAGAGGGAAAATAAAAACCAGAAGATGAGAGGCAGCATCCTACTGGAACATCTAAATAAATGAACTGCGGTTGCCAACCCGCCAACCAAGCGTGGCAACTATGGCAAAATCCCCCCAAAATGAGAGCGACAAACTATTGTGGCAATCTATGTGGGAGGCCTATGTTCAACGTTAGACTAGTAATAGGCTAAAGTGATTAGTGATACCAGTGGTAGTACGCAACTATTTTCAACAGTCTCAAGATTGCTTTGACTATACCAGACGGAAATATCGCATGACCACAAATGTCAGATTACAACCAAAGGAATTAAACTGACAATTGGTTCAGATTTTCTATATCACCTTATCGGCATTTTCATAAATGGTAACTGAATATACAACACCCTACTCTTTTCTGAAAGTCCGGCATCACATCTACGATTTCTCTGGTATGGCGTATTCTCTGTCATGGGTGGCGGTCGGTGCCGCGCCGTTTGCTTCTATTTACATATATAAAATTTACAGCCCATCACAGCTAACGCGAGGTCTTATACAAAATATACTTAAGAAAGGGAAATCTTGGATTGTTGCGAGACTTCCTTGCCCCCCTTTATAAGTCGTATATGGTCGGAATGCAGAGGAGCGGTAGGCATACGCAGATATCTTATTCCCCTTCGGAAGCAACGTTGCATTCCTTACTCGTTTTCCTGGATTTCTTTCGATGGAAATGTTAACGCCGCTGGGGCATGTTATGGAAAAAAGTTAAGAGACGCCAGTATATAAAAGTTCTGCGCTCGCTGCCATAAGACATCACTTCTTTAAACAAGTAAAACGTTCACCTGATGATAAGTGCAACGTCTGCCCATAACAAATGCTGTCTCACCCACAACAGTGTGACACCACTATGCGCCCGTCACGAGACAGTTCTTAAGTCTCAAATGCCCAGTGATTACGCTTGCTCACAGTGCCCTTCAAACCGAAACACAGTAATGTTTGCACATTACTGCTTCACGGCAGAATAACTGGCCCTGGGGTGGTACGGATTCCTGCATAGGAATCCTACCACCAGTCTTTAGTCTGATAGTTCTTTATTATCTATACAAATAAATAAAACTGAAGAGTCTGTTTGTAATAACAAAATAACAGACTTTTACTCAATGCTGATGTAAGTATATACGGTACTGATAAGAATGAAACAATTTTTAAAGTTTTTGTCTGTCTGTCTATTCTGGCTAATCTCCGAAAAGGCTCGACCGATTTTGACAGGACTTTCACTGACAGATAGCTGATATTATAGGTGGTAGCTTCGGCTACTTTAACTTTAGAAAAATAATTAGGGTTCCGTGCGAAAAAATATAAACTCAAAAATTCGTTTCAAATAGGGAAGTATATGTATATCATCGATCGGGGTCGGCTTTTTTTACGCGGGTTCTCATATATATTTAAATACCTCATGAATGTAACAGAATAACTTCGCATAATAATTTCGTTATTTGCATATTATCGCTAAAATATCGCTGATGGTATCAGTGGAAAAAATGTTTTGTACAATGTATTAAAGATAAAACGACGTTTAAAAATAACTTAAGGAAAAAAGTTGTACTTTTTTACTTTTTTATTACTTTACAGAATAAACGTTCAAATTTTTACTGAAATAGCCTTTTTTTTAATGAGTTAACTAATTTAACAAAAATCTTATTTTTATGCCGAAAGAGAACTATGGCAGCTTAGGGGCCGCGCTTATATTTTCATAATAGGCAAGTGCGATACGAATCCTGCTGCTGGCACCTCTAAAATTGTTTTACAATTTTGCAAGAGATGCAGGTGCTAATGACCTCCCCCCCTGTGAAAACCCCAAACCCCCACAGTGATTTCTCCACGATCGCGTGAGTGGGTCGATCGTTTTACAGTCACGAATTTCACATGCACAGGACAACCTGGCCCGAAAACCCAAGATTAATTTTTTTGCACAAATGTTAGATCCAGCTGGTATTCGAATTCAGGACCCGCGGCTCCGAAGTCAGGTGCTCTGACCACGCGGTCGTAAAATATAATATAAAAAGCTTGTTATTATCTTGATATAAGACGACCGTGCGACCTAGTGCTTACAGTACCTGACTTCCAAGCTGCAGGTCCTGGGTTTGAATCCCAGCCCGAGACAACATTAGTGCAAACAACACAAACTGTTGGTTTCGGGCCTGGTTGTGTTGCGATTCAGAGGGACTGACTGTGACACTGCATCGTAGCGTACTTTCGATCTTATCGCGACGGACGATTGAGTGCGTTTGTGTGCGTGTAAGAAAAACAACTGTATATCTTAGAACAAGAAAAGAAAATCGGCCCAGCGGAGATCTTACTGGTGGTAGGATTCCTATTCAGGAATCCGTCTAGGTAGGTACCACCCCAGGGCCGTGAAGCAGTAGTGTGCAAACATTTCAAACGGTCTGGAGGGCACTGAGAGCTAGTGTAATCACTGGGCATATGAGACTTAAGAACTGATGTCAAGGTGACGGGTGCAGTGTGGTGCCACACAGATAATTTTCTGTATGACACAGCATTTGTTATGGGTAGACGTTGCTCTTACCATCAGATGCATGTTTCGTCTCGTCACTTTATCATATCCAATAAGAAAATATGAAATAATTGTTTTTGGTACAACAACTATAAGATATAAATTTGCTTTACCAACACCTTTAAGCGTTTGTATTTGTGCTCAGCCGTTGCAAATGAGCAGGTATCAATATTGCTTCAGGTTCGTTGCCCTGTTAAAGTGCATTTATCGGGCGGAAAACGGCCAGGAACCCGGGCACACGGGCATTCGCAAGTAATTCCCGTTGTGCAGAGCGCTCGCGAGAGGGCGCGGGTGCCAGCTAGGGCTGCTATCAAGCCTCTGCGACGCATTCAACTTATTTATAGACACGAGGACCTTTCATAATTACATTCGTATTAAAATTTTGTGTCCGACAACATGCCACTGTTATTTTTTAATAATAAAGCTATAAATCTATACAAGAAAATTATCCATACTAATATTATAAATTCGAAAGTAACAGTCCCTGTCCCTCTGTCTGTTTGTTACCTTTTCACGGTTCAACCTCTGAACTGATCTTGACGAAATTTACCACAGATATAGCTTGCATCCTGGAGACGGACATAGGGCACTTTTTATGCAGGAAAATCAAATGTTTTTAAGAAACCGCGCGGTCCAGGTCGTGGTCAACAGCGAGTTATTTATATAAAACTAGATTTTTTGGATTTTATCGCGTTTAATTTTACTATATATAACTCGACGTGTTGGACTAAGATGACATAATTTTTGGTCCGATCTACGCA
The DNA here is from genome assembly GCA_019845155.1 of Luehdorfia chinensis. Lineage (NCBI taxonomy): Eukaryota > Metazoa > Arthropoda > Insecta > Lepidoptera > Papilionidae > Luehdorfia > Luehdorfia chinensis. Next base: position 4,933,906 of record JAHVAK010000156.1, on the reverse strand, counting down.
AAATGAGCATAAGGTGTGTTGAAGTCTTGCAATGGTATGAAATATGATATTAATTATAAAAAAATATAAATTGTAATTTTTACATTAAACGTTCTGTTGTTTGTGCGTGTCTAAACATTGTTGGGGTTGTTTTGAGGAACATTGCAGGAGGCAGCCCTGTTACGAAGGTATATGCCGGTATCGCATACTTGATGCTATCATAATGATTATTAACATGTGAAAGCTCGTACCAGGCACCACCGCCCGCGCTAGATATGTTTGACATAAGTCAGTTATTTTAATATAGGCAATTAGAGGTTCCTACTGGATGGGTCCGCTCCATCGCCAAGTTTTCGATTAACAGTCTGCGGTTGTCTTTAAGTGGATTTTAAATTGCTAGCTGAATCGATTGCGCCGACTCGCGTCACGGCATTGTTGCTCGAATATCGGCCTTGTTCCCTCACAAACGCCGGGGTTGGGCAGTGAGAATTGTGTGTCGGGTTAAGCGAGGGCAGCAACGCCTTGATTCTAAAATGCAATAGCTCTGCACTGGCCCGATAACACATTAACACTGTTGCTTTAGCTATCGTAGTTTTGACTACACAATTATGGGCTACGCTACACAAATTTTAACTATCAAATATCTTCAGAGCACATAATTCGCTTCTAAATCCTTGTACGTATATACTCGTATAGATTTATTATTACTGGTATTAGGTTTCCTGTGAAGGAATCCGTCTAGGTAGGTACCACCCTAGGGCCAGTTATTCTATCGTGAAGCAGTCGTGTGCATACATTACTGTGTTTCGGTTTGAAGGGCACTGCGAGCTAGTGTAATCACTGGGCATATGAGACTTAAGAACTGATGTTTCAGGGTGATGGGCGCAGTGTGGCGTCACACAGAAATGTTCTGTGCGAAACAGCATTTGCTATGGGCAGACGTTGAACCTACCATCAGGTGAACGTTTTGCTCGTTTCATCACTTAATCCAATAAAAGAAAATGTTCCTGTAAAAGCCCGTATATTGGTTAATCTTAGGTTTTACCAGTTAATCTTAGGATTTGACATGAATTGGTAAATGTAAGGATTTTTAAAAAAAGGACAACTTCTTCGGGTTTCTACGACGGAGCTGGATGAATTTCATGCCCTCTAAATGATCATTCAGATCATTCTTTGACGACTGATGGGTTTCCTTTCAACGTTATTACATATCTTTTTCAACATTTACCGCGTCATTGAGGTCGTCGTTTCAGCCTATCAGTAGTCCACTGCTGAACATAGGCCTACCCCATAGATTGCCACAAAAGTTTGTAACTCCCGTTTTGGAGGGATTTTGCCATAGTTGCCACGCTTGGCAGGCGGGTTGGCAACCGCAGTTTATTTATTCAGATGTTTCAGGAAGATGCTGCTGCCCATCTCCTGCTATTCATTTTCCCTCTGTCGACTTTTACGACACCCACGGGATGAGATGGGGTGGTAGATTCTCTTAAGCCGCCACCACACGGGCAATCATAATATTTACCAAGTGGATGGTGGTAAAAGTTCTAAAAGAACGATGATCGGATTCGGACTTTTAGCATTAAGAGTTGGTAAATCTTAGGTTTTAATGGGAAATATTAGGATTTTTAATTTCCAAGTTCGGACTTTTACAGTCATATCCAAATATTGTCGGAACGACGAACAGATGTTCGTTTTCGGTTTTAGACGCGCACACCACACGAATTAGCGGCCAATTCTTACGACGTCGAGAATCGAACAGCATGTTATTAATTATACATTTCCGTATACAACAACTAAAATCAAACATACATATTATTAACGCTTTCAGTTATTTAACCTTTTCCGATCTGCCGGTCTAAAACGGAACATAATATTAATCTATTGGACCCAATGAGCCGTTACAAATCGGTTGAAAGTAAGCCCCCGATCAAGCGTGGAAATATCGATACGTTCCTCTGAACATACCGATAACATTGTAACAGAAACGGAATCCGTACGAATATTATAAATGCGAAAGTAACGCTCTCTGTACCCCTGTTTGTTTGTTACCTTTTAACGGTTCAGCCGCTTAACCAATCTTGACGATAATCGGCACAGAGGTGGAATGCATCATGGAAATAATAGAGACATGATACCGTTTAATGCTAAATCAATCATGGTAAAAATACAATCCGGATTTGGAGATTATGCCAATTAGTTCACCGACGCAGACAGTAAACAATAAAACATCACCACCCCCCACCGACTGGTCAGCAGGAGGGAAGCATCGCTTCTCAAATCAAAACTTAATGTCTACACTCACACAGGAAACAAGACTAGCGATACTTTTTTTTTAAACGGTGCGGCCCAGGAGGATTTCTCCTGTGTCGTGGGCACGTTTTACAGACATAAATTCCACATGCACAAACCACCCAGACGCGGAACATCTATCTGTAGGCCATACAAACATTTGTCCCGTGCGGGAATCGAACCCGCGACCCGCGGCGCAGAAGTCAAGCGCCTAACCACTGCGCCATTAGTTCAACACTTCCATTTATGTAATGTAATAAGTTAGCTGTGTGCAGAGGTAATCTTACAGTAAGTAACACTCAAGCTGCAACGCAGGCGACTGCGTGAAACATTACCTAAGTACGGAAATTCATCCATTAGCGACGAATTACGGTGCGCCTTCTCAAGTATCATATTTGTCATGTCACCCATAAAGCATGTAAGTTGTGACGTTGAAGAAAGAAGACATTCAATGGCACAGCACAACGACACAACCCATACACAACACAAACACATGCAAATAAATAAGAATACAAATTTAAAATGAAACAAACACTTGAACTGAAAAAGAGAAAATAGCATAAAAGAGATATGCAATGTGTCTCCTGGCTGGACAAAATAGAAAAGCTCAATGTCAGAATGACACCTTGAGCTGAGAGCACCACGGAAGTCAAATTATAGGCATAGCAAAGTGACGTAACGTTTCTTCCCCAACGGTCGTCGGTGTTGTTGAGTGGCAACCTCGTACCCGCAAACGCAGTGTAGGTTGACCCCCCACTAGATAGAGCGACGACCTGCACGGTTTTCGAGAAGTCCCGAGAAGAAGAAGTTTCGAGAAGATAGATATGGGCAGGTCCCATCTTCAACAGTGGACTAGTTAGGCTGAAATTCCTTAATGAGCGAACGTATGAAACAAATATACGAGTTTTTTTTTTATTGTATAAAGTGACGAAACGAGCAAAACGTTCACCTGGTGGTAAGTGCAACGTCCGTCCACAACAAATAATGATGAATAAAATGCCGCCAGAAACACTGCGCCCGTCACCCTGAGACGTCAGTTCTTAAGTCTCAAATGCCCCGTGATTACGCTAGCTCACCGCCCTTCAAACCGAAATAAAGCAGCAAATTACCAAAGCAGCAAATTACCGACCAGATAGAAACGCGACCGAACGCAAACGTCGCCCGCGAAACGTGCTAGACGACACGGACGTCTCAGCACTCCCTGACCACGATACGGTCAGTCACGATCCAGGCTACACTGTACACACAGTTAATAGCTTTAATATAACACGCACCACGACGCGCGACCGCCGTAGAGAGCGGCGCGCAGCAGTCGACAATCACACCGCGTACACACGATACACCCGTGTTCCAGGGCGGTTCTCACCGCCCAAAGTTACCGACACACATGTCGACAGTCCGAATGAAGGCCCGCAGCCTCCCTCGGACGGTCATTAGACGACTTAAAATCGTATTGAGATATTCTAAATCGCGCAAGCACGCAGCGAACGCGATACAGTCCAAATTTCGAGGTTTTTGTAGGAGTTTATTTATTTATTTATGTTTGGGTCAAACCAAACCTGGCACGCGGGCCCCTGGCCCGTGAGCACAGTATCCGATGAATCTGTAAAAGCCAAAAAAGGCTAACAGCAATTACATCACCGAAATTATATATATATCAAACTGAAACACAGTAATGCTTGCACAATACTGCTTCACGGCAGAATAACTGGCCCTGGGGTGGTACCTACCTAGACGGATTCCTGCATAGCCGTGCTGCGATTAACACTCAAACCTCAGCTGTTCAGCAGTGGACTGGTGTCGGCTGAAATGATGATGATGGTGATTCATACGTAGATTCGTGAATGTAGCAAAGTTTCAAACGAATGGCGTTTACAGTCAGTACTATTTCGCACAGAAAGTTTCCAAACGCTACCATGCCATCGCAAATTGTCGGTTGATATTGGGTCGCATTAAAAATAACGTATTTACCACGACAGATACAAAAACAGCGGCCATTGTTTCAAATATCAAACAAATTACTCCAACAATGGAAAGGTCATGAAGGTGCAAACGCTAACAATATACCAATTGGTCTCTAGAAGAAAAAAACATAGAGAACAAAAGCCGTTTGACGGGCAGGTCAATTTGTAATTGTCGATCCACACGCCATATTCTCAGACGGCACGGAGACAAGCGAGCGTATGAAAATTATGAATGAGTATCTTAAATTTTGATAAATTCATGATTTTTTTCCAGATAGTGTCGATAGTTGTTCGGCAGAGGAGAATAGCAGCTGCCTCTTTCCTACCGAGGTGTCGTAAGAGGCGACTAAGGTCTTGTACGGACCACCGTTATTAGTGCTGTCGCTATACTGCTCGTGAGAACGCTATGAGGTTAAAGATTGTTTTTGACTCCTACGAAAATGGCAGCGACTTGGTTCGCCACCCGTCAAGTGAGTTACAGACGTGGTTTCTGCCTACTCCTTATATGGGAAAAGAGCGTGCAAAGTCCGCCAGTGCCGGTTGTCGAATTTCACATGACCTAGAAATGTTTTTCTTACTCAGACGCACTGGTTTCTTCACCGCCTAACAGTTTAGAACATATAACATTGCAATAAACAGTTTTTAGTTAGCCTCAACGAGGGAGCCCGATAGATAGCTGGTAGAGAACAACAGCACCTTCCTCTTTCCCACCAAGGTGTCCTAAGAGGCGGCTAAGGTCTTGTATTAGTGTAAGAGGTAGTTGCATAGAAAAGAAAATAAATAAAAGAAAAGAAAGAAAAAAAAAATGTGGAAAGAAAAAATTACAAAAAAAAAAAAAAACTGTGATGAATACAAATAGAATAAAATAAGTTAAAAGTTATAGACTAAATATATACTATAGAATAAGTTAAAGACTTAGTGTTATGTAATAGTATATACTGTAATAGATTTAATGTAACAAGTGTACACATATATTGTACACAGTGCACAACTAAAATAATAGAAAATGATTATATTATCGGTCTTGAAAGATCTCTGATTCCCTTGTCAGAGGTACCTGCGACATCCGCATTCACTGTGTTTGCGGAAATTTATATAAAAAAAAAAAAAGGTCTTGTATGGACAGCCTTTATTCCTGTTAATAATACCATTTTTTTATAGGAGAGGGGGCAAACGAGTAAGTGGCTCACCTGATGATAAGTGATCACCACCGTCCATGAACATACGCAATACCAAAGGAATCGCGGGTGCGTTGCCGGTCTTTGAGGAAGGAATAGGCTCTTTCCTTGAAAGTCCCTTAGTCGACCATAATTTGCAATGCTGTCACTATACTGCTCGTGGGAACGCAATGAGGATTAAGATTGTTTTTTACTCCTATCTCCCGTCACTTCTCGTTTCCCACGCGTGCGTAAAGTGACTTACTAGTGTGGAGGCAACCCTTTATATGGGTAAAGAAGCGTGATTGTATGATGTTTGTAACGAGGGATCGCGCCGATATCATTCGAGCGCTATGAAATCGAAAAGGGGCACTCGGCCCCGAGCCACCATGTATGATACAAATTTTTTTTAACGCGCATTTCAGAAGTCGTCACATAACCGTTGCTTATTTACGAAAATATTTCGTTTTCAATGTTCGGTTCGGGTATAAATTGAAATTCTTTATGCTTTCATTTGTAATTGAATTTCTGATATCATTCAATTTTTTACGTTCATTCTAAATCCTTATTTATAATGCAAATTGAAATCGTACATTAATTGAACGACACAAACGTACGAGTATAATACGAATACAATATACATACGATTACAACACATACGATACATACGATTTGTTAGCATGTATTTTTAGTGTATTTTAATTAGTAATTAGGTGTCCAGCAGAGTATAATAGCAAGACTAAGGTATTGCACGGACAGCCTTTATCCGTGTAGAATAACACCATAATATGCAATGCTGTCACTATACTGTTCGTGGGAACGCAACGAGAAGTGAGAATTTTTACTCGCGTGGGCAAAAGGTGGGCTACATATATGGCCTCTGCCTGCCCCTTATATGTGAAAAAAGCGTGACTGTATACGTATGCTACTAGTAGCAAAAGTAACAGCACATAAATGTCCCACTTCTGAGAACAGGCGTACTCTTTTTTCCAATAGTGTTTTGTGGCCGGGTGGTGTCCGCCAAAATACTCCAGCGGGAGTTAGCGGATTCCATATGACGTCGAAATATTTTTGAATTATTAGACATGATTAATCCGTGTGGCAGCGGGTTAAGAGAACCTACCACACCATCTCATCCCGTGGGTATCGTAAATCTCGACAGAGGGAAAATGAAAACTAGGAGATGGGCAGCAGCATCTTCCCGGAACATCTGAATAAATAAACTGCGGTTGCCAACCCACCTCCCAAGCATGGCAACTATGGCAAAATCCCCCCAATACGAGAGCTACACACCTTTGCGGCAATCTGTGTTCAGCAGTGGAATGGTGATAGGCTGAAATGATCATGATGATTAAGTGCCTACTACCTGGTACCTATCCGTCTACGTAGGTATCAGGTAGAATGCACTGAGAGCTAGCGTAATCACTGGGCATATGAGACACAGGGTGACGGGCGCAGTGCGGTGTCTCAGAAATGTTCTGGGTGACTCAGCATTTGTTATGGGCAGACGTTGCACTTACCATCAGGTGAACGCTTATCTGGTCTCGTCACTTTATCCAATAAAAGAAAATTCTTGGTATACATGCATTTAGTACATCAAGTACCCGCAACCGACGAGCGTGTGTGAAAACGCTAATGAAAGTAGAAGAATTTAAATAAAACTACTTTTTTACGGATTTATCGCGTTTAATTTTGAACTATTTTTACCCGACGTGTCGGACGCTTTACAGCACCCATGGTCACGGGGGGACTGAGGTGACAGTTGTCCCGATGTCATAGTTAACCCGGAGTACCTTCAGCTTTTAATTATTATTTGTAGTCCGATCTACGCAGAAAGAGCTTACTGTGTCTTGAAGCCTTGCAGTGGTATGCTTGGTTTTTGATTATATTTATTAATAATAGGATCCCAAGCCGATAAAATCCGTAAAAAAGTAGTTTTATTTAAATGTGTAATATTCGCGTAAATAAAAGAAAACATTAAAGTAGAAGAAGCTAAAGATGTGTGTCAGGATCGTAGCAAGTGGAAAGATGTGGTCTCTGCCTACCCCTATGGGAAAGAGGCGTGACTGTATGTATGTATATGCATTTAGAATAGCATAGTTCGCGGCGCCGGTCCCGGTGAGTGCACCCGGGGGTTATTCTACCACGTACACTGAAATTAAAGGCGAACTACCGGCCCCTGAGCTACATGAGCTTCACGGCTGTCTGACTAATTAGTATGACCAGTAATTGAAGGGGAGACGACAGCATGAGGCAGTACGTTCAACTGCACACTCCAGTCACCGGTGTTTGGAAATCAATTACGATAAATTAAATCGTTTATACCATTTTATTTGTTTGCTTAGGTATATAAATCGTCTCGCTTCCAGCGGGGGTGAAAAGTGGGTTGCGGGCGTGGTCTCTGCCTACCCCTTATAGACAAAAGGCGTGACTATATGTATGTTTAAAACGATTCGAAATCTTTTACATCGTATAAAAAAAAAGTAAAGTTTCAGCCTCTAAATGTCCCACTACTGAGCACAGGCCTCCTCTCATTTCTGAGAGGGTTTTGGAGCTAGGAAGAATCCGCCACGCTGCTCCAATGCGGGTTGGCAGACTTCACATATCTTCGAAATATTTTTTATTCCTCAGACATGCAGGTTTCCTCACGATGTTTTCCTTCACCGCCGAGCACTTGGTAAATCAGCACTTAAAATAGCAATTAACAATTTTAGTGGTGCCGGCACCGGGAATCGAACCCAGGTCACTCGCGTACTATGAAACATGTTACATCGTATGACAACATCATAATATTCCTAAATTATCTTTGATCGCGACTGTACATATTCACAATCACCGCCTCTTGAACATGTTGAGTTTTACGTTGGACTAAGTGTTTTGTACAGTTATGAATATTTAATTATCAATTATTAGAAATAGCAGTGATGTTGGCGTAAAATTACTTCCAACAGTTGTGTCATGCTCCGTCGGCCCCGACGATATTCACACATCATTTGACATACAATTGCAAACTTTCAAACAAGACAGCTCGCTGCATAGTGAAAAAACGCGCAATGTAATATAATTCCATTACGAATTCATTATTTACAAAACGTCCGTGCTGACCTTTAAAATTAATCACGAAATTATATAAATAATTCAAACACATCCATTGCCATAAAAATCAACACGATTGTCGGCTAATGTGAGTCACGGCTCGCATTTGTAAGTATTGTTTACTAGCGATCCGACCCGGCTTCGCACGGGTAGATAGATATTAGAAATGAAGGAAAGTAAGTTACTTTGCTAAGATCCGCATGCATAGACTCTACGACAGACGGCCGCCGAAGAGTCTATGACGCTTGATAATGCCTCGTTTTGGGGCGAAACACGTGTCGTGTTCTCGTCTTCAGTAGTGTATATTATCTAGTGGTAGTATTGTAGTGGTTGGTGGAGGGTCCCTGGTGGCGGTTCCTGGTGGCGGTTCCTGGTGGCGGTGTTAGTTTGCTTGTGCACGCTACTGAGGGAGGGCCTGATTCTATTAAAGATATTAGAAAGGTAAATTAGTACTTTATTTGGACGAATAGAACAACCACAATTCCTTACACTAACATTTTTTGTAGCGACTATTCTCATCGGCGGCTCTGCAGCTGGTCAGATAAGATTACGTTATTTTACCAAAATAATGTTGTATATATTGGAACATAAGCCATGAAATATTTAGCCAATATTTGAGTCGTGGTAGTAAAATAAAACGAGCGCTCTCGACCGCTGCGCAAAGGGAGCCGCGAACCTCTGGCAAATGATGCCCAAGTCGCATGAAGTCGGGCGGCGGCGCGGCGTTCGTGAGACACCGCGGTCGCTGTAATTTTTAAAGAGCGTTTTAAATAAAATAAAATATATAATTAAAATTACAAACCACTATTCAATTGTTTCTAGTTTACAAAAAATATATAAAATAATAATAATATGTAGGTAAGTAATTCATAGATCTTAGTCTATTCGCGAGTAGCGCGGGTGAGCGTAGGGCTGTTCGCTCACACCGCGGCATTTTTGTTACTATTAGCATTTCTATACCTACCGTAACCTTTAAACGATAGGTCCGATTCGAATAATTTAAAGAGGCCTTTACATGTACATAATCATCCTTGACTATGAAACTAATTTTGTAGGATAAGAATTAATATCATGATACGAATGTCATCATCTTTCGATTCTACCCGTGTTTTGATAGACTAATTTGAACAAAAAGCGGTTATTGTGACTTAACTATAATAGACGTACAGCCTCTCGGACTTTTTTGTGAGTAATGATGAGTAGTATGAAAATGTAGTACATTATTTTCTTTATCATTAATAGTTTTTGCAGCGCACGCCAAATAATGAATTTTATCGTATTATATTCGTAGGAATCTCGTTTTTTTTTAATAAATGTATCTCATGTTATTCGGTTATAATGTTATTATATATAGGTGAATTTTTCGAGTTAAACCATTACAACCTTAACATACAAAAAAATCAAATCTTTCCTCTTTGTAATATTAGTTTAGATATTGTAGATATATTGGAACTAAACATAAATATTACAATTTCTGGTGTAGGTTTGTGTAATAATTTAAATATATTAAAGCTACAATATTAGATTTTAATGCCAATGTTTTGTCTATTTCTATTTTTCAGTCTAACAATTACGCGTTATCTTAGCTAGCTCTTTTGTAACTCTTCGCACAGGCAAAGTGAGAAGACGTCATTTGTTTACTGAAATGTAATATATTATTTTATAGACATTAAATACTCATTGTGGTATTTGTAATAATGATTACAATATATCTAACACCATTCGATAAATTACTTAAGATTATTCATATAAATAACTTATGATAATAATATTACTTTGTAGTAATATTATGAACCGTTATATTAACATTAAAAACGACAATATTTACAGATTTGATCACGTCAATATTATTTTATGTTCCAGACGTTTTCAACGCTTTTGCACGTCGCATGGCGCGAAGCGGCTTGAGATAGTGCTTTATACCCGACATGTCAAGGTCAAGCGATTCGGCTGTCTTCAAATGCCTCTATCACAATTATACTGCACTTACACTCTAGTTTGAATAGACTCATATCAAGAAAATACTTTAATTAATTCATTAAAATTATTTTGAAAAATCATCTAATATTGCTACTTTGAAAAACAAACAGTTTAAAAAAGAATTGACGTTGACGTCCGGATTTTTTTAGGGATGGTGGTCACGATAACTCCCGGAAAAATTGACGTATTGAGACCGGGTTTTTATTTATCGTGGTCCAGAATTTTATCTACTGCTTTCCTTTTTCATATCAAAAGCACTTGAAGTTTTAAGAAAAAATATTTTCTTCTTATTGTTTTCATCTGAAATGTAAATGACTCATACGATTTTTTTTCTTAAGAGGTTAATGAGCGTCATGAGACGTGCAATTTTGGGTTTTCCAAGCTTTCTTCTTCTACTTATTTTAATTCTGGCCTATCTCAATAGAAGTTTGCCTAATGTCAAGTCAGTCACGGGAGCGACAATAGATAATTCAAAATTTCGATCAACAGTAAAATGATAGTTGACTCTTACTGAAGATCTGCTGGACCGATGGGGACGAAACCAAAAGTACTGTTCCAGTCTTAAATTGAATTTTGTAATCACTGTACACTTTCACAACCACTTGCTGCTTAATAAACTATGAATATTAAACATCTAAACACAAATGTACACAGAAATTACAGAATTCTATTAAAACACTACCGTCACTTTTCGAGTTCACGCCAAAAGCAAAATCGGACCGAAAGTAATAATTAAAAGAAGAGTTTACAAGTTGCCGAACGAGCCAGGTAACAAATATGTCTCAACCCCGAACTTCAGATTCGTTTGGTGCAGTGGTTAATTGTGGCCTTCGGCGCTAGCGGTAGCCTGTTCGATTGCCGTACGTAATTTTTTTTCATTGGAGAAACTGACGAGACTAGCAAAACTTTCACCTGATAGTTAGTGCAACCATAACAAACTCTGTGTCGCCCAGAACATTTCTGTGTGGCACCACACTTCGCTTGTCACCCTGAGACATCAGTTCTTATGTCTCATATGCCCAGTAATTACATCAGCTATCAGTACCCTTTAAACGGAAATTAATAAGCAAAATTAATAAGCAGTAATTTAGTGTTTCACTGGCACTGCAGGTGTTACCTACCTAGACGGATTATACTAGTATAGGCTGTGGTTTTCTGTTTCTAATATTCCAATGCTATGCTACTGTTTACGCGCAGTGTACGGTAACGAGATGTGTGTTAGTTAGTCTGGGTGCGCCACCCTCTCGTTTCCCGTGGGTGTTATAAGATACGACTATAGGATTTTAGGGTTGTTTGAGTAAGGCCGGCGATGAGTTTGCCGACTGTCACTGTTTATTTAACAGGTTTGCTGTCCGATTTTCAAACACAGTACTAATGGAATGATTGTGTAGGATTTATACGATAGATTCGACAGTGAATGCGTTTTCATATTTCGTCATGCACTGTTGGATTTCGAGTGTTGCTTAAGGTGATATTGAGTGGGATTGTGAATTTGTTTGCTTTTTTATTATTTCATATCATCATCGTCAACAACCATTCGCAGTCCACTGCTGGACGTTTTTTTTTTTTTTCATAAAAGTGACGAAACGAGCAAAACGTTCATGGTAAGTGCAACGTCTGCCCATAACAAATGCTGTGTCACCAAGAAAATTACTGTGTGACACCACACTGCGCCCTTCACCCTGAGACATCAGTTCTTAAGTCTCATATGCCCGTGTGTAGTGATTACGCTAGCTCACAGTGCCATTCAAACCGAAACACAGTAATGCTTGCACACTACTGCTTCACGGCAGAATAACTGGCCCTAGGGTGGTACCTACCTAGATGGTTTCCTGCATAGGAATCCTACCACCAGTAAGGTGCCAAAGACACGCCGTTTAGCCCTTACCTATTAACCATACCGAGCTCTTAAGTCCTTTTAATAGAAATAGTTAATAAATAATACCCTTATCATGATCTCCTATACGAAGCCCGATATCCGACCACGGCGACAATTTCTGGGGCAGTCAACGCAAACACAGACATTCACTAGTCCTAACCTATCCGAGCCCGATGTAACGCTCATGCGATAAGATCGAAAGTAGACTGGGATGTAGTGTCACAGACTCGGGGACAATAAAACACAAGCAGATTCGAAAAAGATTTTTTTTTCACTAATCTTAGCTCCGTCTGGAATTCGAAATCAGGAGCCGTAGGAAAGTCAGGTAATATGAAACGATCAGCAACAGGGGAGCCGTCAGACGCGAGTGATTTTTGACGAAATGAATACGTCACGGAGCAAGGTTACAATGATGACGTATGACGGACGGCACCTAAAACTCTTATAGAATCCGACGCTTCACAAGTCGACGCTATTCGCGTTAGACTTTTTGCGAATGTATACTAATATAATAAAGTTGAAGAGTTTGTTTGGTTAAACGTTAATTTCTCAGGAACTAATAGTTTAAATTGAAAACTTCTTCGAGCGTTGGATAGCCCATTTATCGAGGAAAGCTATAGGCGATATAACATCACGCTACGACCCTTAGAGCGGTTTCTTTTAAATTAAACGGCGGGTGAATTATCAAAATGTGTTCCACTGTCTATTGAAACGGTACATTTGTTGCAAAACATTTTTTTTTTATAAGTGAAAGTGACGAAACAAGTAAAAAGTTCACCCGATGGTAAGTCAACGTCTGCCCATAACAAATGCTGAACACAACATTTCTGTGTGGCATCACACTGCACCCGTCACCATTAGAAATCAGTTCTTAAGTCACACCTAGCTCTCTGTGTACGCTCGGACCGAATCAGTAATGTTTGCACACTACAGCTCCACATAGTAAACAGCTTTACATAGTATATGTACAATCCATACATATCATCTTAGACAATTATCTAACTACTATATGATAATCGGGTACCATTCTTTGTATTTCTCAATAAATAAAGACAGGTAAAAAGTTAATAGAGAACGGCGAGCAGTCTTTCTTGCAGTCTACACATTCTTGATAATAACAAGTAAAGATGGACACCAGCTCTGAAGAAGCCGCTCAAGTGATTGCCCTATTGCAGTCGGGGATGCGGCAGTGTGACGTTGCTCGACAGTTGAACCTGTCCCGTTTTTCAGTTCGACGGGTGTTTCAACGTTTTCAGCAGACTGGTGGTTATGTTAGAAAACCGGGATCTGGAAGAAAACGGTGCACATCAGAAAGAGATGACCGTTTCATCGTTACGACATCTTTACGAAACCGTTTTACAAATGCTGTTGAGTTGCAACAACAGCTTCGATCAACTCGGAGAACATCTGTGAGTGTTTCTACGATAAGAAGAAGGTTACACGAAAAGAGTTTAACAGCCCATAGATCTGCTAAAGGTCCAAAACTTACTGCACAGCATCGCAGAGATCGCCTAGAGTTTGCTCGCAATCATTGCGAGTGGACTCTAGAACAGTGGCGGACCGTACTCTTCTCTGATGAGACGAGGGTCTGTCTCTTCTGCAATTACAGACGTAGAAGGGTCTACAGAAGACAGGGGGAGAGGTTCACACAACCCTGCTTCGAAGAATCCGACGAATACGGAGGTGGCTCGTGTATGTTTTGGGGCGGCATTTCCGTCGACGGGAAAACGGAACTTGTGTGCGGTTCCCGGACTCGGGTGGCCGTGGGCAAGGATCATTAAATGCTGGTCGGTACATTACTGAAATCCTGGAGGAACATGTGGTCCCGTATGCTGGTTATGTCGGTGATGGATTCATGTTAATGCATGATAATGCTCGTTGCCACACCGCGGCTATTGTACGGGATTATTTACAGGAGGTCGATATCCCTGTTATGCATTGGCCAGCACGAAGTCCAGACCTTAACCCAATAGAACATCTCTGGGATGACCTAAAACGCGCGTGCGAGTTTGAGATCCAGCTCCAGCCACTCTTCAAGAGCTCCAAGATGCGGTACTTGAAGAGTGGGAACAAATAACCCAAGAGGCTGTTGCGATCCTTGTAAGGTCCATGAAGATATATATATATATATATATATAATATATATATATATATATTCATTTGTGCGTGAGTATGTATGTGTGTACCTGGTAAGAACGCGTAATTGTGATTCTTGTTAATAATTCTATTTTAATTTTAGTCTTTTATGCTGCACCTCTCACAAGTTCTCAACCCATGGATTGGCTGGTAGAGAATGCCTATAGGCATTAAGTTCGCCCTTTTTTACCTTTTCATTTAAAGGTTTAGCATTTTAGGGTAAGAGTTTATGTCGGTTAAAGGATTTTTATTTAAAAGATTACGGGTTTAGATTAAATAAATAAATAATGCCTCGTTGTGGATCTAAACCAGTGTGGTGTTTTCAATATTGGTGGTAATGTATTATCTAGTATTAATATTAGCGGCTGAAGTGAATCTACCACCCCATCACATCCCGTGGTTGTCGTAAAAGTCGCCAGAGGGAGAATTAAAACCAGAAGGTGGGCAGCAGCATCTTCTTGGTTCATCAGAATAAATAAAATGCGGTTGTCAGCCCGCCTGCCAAACATGGCAACTATGACAAATTTTCCCCCACAATGAGAGCCACAAACTTTTGTAGCAATCTATCTCCCCCATAGGGAGGCCTATGTTCAGCAGTGGACTAGTGATAGGCTGAAATGATGATGATGATGAGAGTAGTATATTTGGTTTGGTGGGACTAGTTTGCTTGTGCACGCTATTGCAGGAGGGCGAGCGGTCTTCAAGAACTAGGTTATACATAAAAATTTGCATGCGGATTTTAGCATAATAACTTTGTTTTCCTCATATACCATTGAGTTAATTAAGATAACTTGCGAGTTGTATCTACGTGCTACATACACTGTTACAACACGCGATCTACAAGTGATGTAAAACGGGATGTAATTATCTCCATTGTTCAAGTTACGAGTACATTACCTACAGCACAAATGCGAGCAGAGAACTCATTCAGAGGGCACGCAAGTGACCTAAAACAATTCAAAATAGACGATGAAGTTGATATCACTCAGGTATTCTTAGGTGTTGTGATTGCATTATTGATATGCACCCTGAAACGTTATGTATCATATTAATAACTAGCTCCACCACTCCGGCCGCGTGGATTTAGGTTTTAATAATATTTTCCTGTGGAAATACTTTCATTATATCTTATGTCCGTCGTCAGGGTGCAAGCTAACACTGTGCCGAATTTCATCGGATCTACGGTTGTGCCGTGAAAATGTAACAAACAGACAGAGGATATAAAGAGTCACTTCCGCGTTTATAATGTTAGTATGGACTGGCTGTGCCCCGCGGTATCACCCGCGTTGAAAGCTGACCTCGATCGAGGATATATATACTTCCCAATTCTAATCGGATGTTAGAGTTTAATTTTTTTTTACGCTAACTCTAATTATTTTTCTAATATTAAAGTAGCCTTAGTTACCCGCTATAATATCAGCTAGTCTGTCAGTGAAAGCCACGTCAAAATCCGTCTAGCCGTTTCGGAGATTAGCCGAACCAATCAGACAGACAGACAGACAAAAAAAATGGTTTTTATTTCTTATAAGTACCGTATAGACTTTCATAAGCATTCGAGTAAAAAGCTGTTATTTTGTTATTACGAACAGACACTTCAATTTTATTTTATTTAAATAGATTGATGTTTCATTCTGACAAACGCAGCGCGGGCACAGAACTAACCAATTCCAATCTGGGTGGTATTGCAGTTATAATAGAAATGCGTGGCGTTTACCATCAGGTGAACGACTCGTTCGCTTCGCCGCTTAGGTGTTCCTTTATAAAAACACAGTTATAAATTGTTCCACCTTTTTAAATTACTTTTAAACATTTTAATATATTATTTTTATTTTAAGAACTTATTAGTTTAAGAGAGTTTTCATAATTACTATTTCTCGCTTTTCTAACAACGGTCTTAATTATATAATTACACAAATGGGATTTTCCATTTTATACAGTTTATAAACTTAGATCACATTTATAATACGATAAAAATAATTCCGGAACACGCAAGTCACACGGTTTGTTATAATTGAGACAATTATAACATAATTAATACTTGTATTCATTGAACGGAAACACCTAAATAATGTAAGACATAAAAAATATCCTAGTTGAATATAAAAGCGTTGCCATTAACGGATTGTTAAGAACGCGGTGTTCACTTTTGCATAGTTTTGCATCTGAGAATTAAATGTATATTTTTAGTTTGTTAGGTTGCTTACATTAAAGCAGTGCAGCCAACTGAATAGAAGCGGATATTTTTCTAACCGACAATAATAAAGGGTATTATGACTTTTGGCGCCAACTCGAAAAATGGCGGTAGTTTTTTTATTGAATGTTGTAATTTCGGTATATACTCGTACATTGACTTTTGATGTTTCATGTTGATAGTTTATTATGCAGCAAGTGCTCGTGAATGTGTACAGTGATTAGAAAATTCAATTCAAGACCATAATTATACTTTTCATTTTGTCTCCATCAGTCCAGCAGATCTTCAGTAAAAGACGACTATTAGTTTTACCGTCGATTGATATTTAGAAGTCTCGCTGCTTGAAGAATTTATATTTGGATAATACGTTACTTGACACTGGGAAATAGTTTACGACTGTTTCCATAGACAAATAGGATTATTCCCAATTCGTCTGTATATTTTTTATGTTCGGGCAGTACTTATTTGCTTATGAACCGTTTTTAATGATTTTTTTATTAGAAATGGGGTACCGTATTGATGGTCCTATATAAAATCGAATTCTGATGATGGATCCATGAGAAAATCATGAATCTCTTAAATTCACATAAGAATATTTACAGCTGCTACTTGGAAGTACGGTTTTTTGATTCAATCATTATAACTCAACTACTCATTCATTATTTTACTCATTATTTAATTTTGAATTAAATAAAAATTTAAAAAATTAAAATTGAATAGTTGGCGCATTCTTATCTTCCACCGCATCTCATCCCGTGCTTGTAGTAAGATTCGAGTAAGGGAAATGCCTAAAAATTTCATGGCTGCCGACACGGGGCGGAATAAACATCTCGAAAAACACCAGAGTCATCATCATCATTTCAGCCTATCACTAGTCCACTGCTGAACACGGGCCGCCTCCATAGATTGTCACTAATGTTTAGCACTCATTTTGAGAGGATTTTACCATTGTTGCCATGCTTGGCAGGCGGGTTCGCTACCACAGTTTATTTGTTCATATTTTCCAGGAAGATGCTGCTGCCCATCTTCTGATTTTACTTTTCCTTCTTTCGACTTTTACCACACCCACTGGATGGGATGGGGTTGTAGATTCTTTTAAGCCGCTACCACACGGCGAGTGACAATACGTACATACATATAGTCACGCCTCTTTCCCATTGGGGTAGGCAAACCATATTGAGTCCGCTTTAGCCCTTCACGTGAATGATCCTGATGGTGATCCACGTCGCCCGCCACATAGTCAATCCGCCTGCTAATCGTGATAATTACTTCAAATCTTCACTCCTTGAGAAAGACCTATGTCCAGCAGTGCACTGGTGATGATGACTTTTAAATGTGTTACGATGCAATTGTAAAGATAGTCTCTGGCCCGCGAGCACAGTATCCGATGAAGCTGTAAAAGCCGAGAAGGCTAACAGCAATTACATCACCGAAAATATATAAAGATAGTTAACATAGTCCAGTCTTTAATTCTCCACAAGGCGAGCGAATTAAGTAAACTGCTGTATGTATATTAAAGCGTGGTCTAAAGTCGTGTAACTAGCTCCCAAGTCCTGGGTTCGATTCCCATCCGGGCTAACTTTTGTACAACCCACAAATGGTTGAATTTCGGTCTGGATACATATGGGTGTGCCATGTCGTCGACTCGGCTAGGAGTTACATCGGAACAGTAATGCCGATGACGAGTGAGTGCCTCTGCGTTTGTGTTTGTGTAATATTTCCTGCGCAGTTGACATCATCTCACGTTCAAAATATGCTTATTTTCAGTAAACGGCATAATGATAATGCTTCGGATCATTTCCAAACAAACAAAACAAAGCCATTGAAACTGTTTAAATAAACTTGATTTTACGGATCTTATCGCGTTCACTTTTAACTTTTTATAAACTAGGACTAAGATGACAGATGTCATGATGTTATAGTCAACCCGGTGTACCGTTACCTAGAGCGACAATGCTTGTGGCGAATCATTATTAAACCTGATTTTCTATGTCCTACCCAATATTAACAGAGATGCGTGAAACGTTAGGGAATTGAAGAGGTTTATTAAACATTGAAATACGTTCCTTTAATAGCATCTAGTTATACACCTCCAAGTCTTCGCGACTCGAATAGTTTCCCTCGTTTGGGAATACATTTACGTCTACATAATCGTCTAACAATTACGACATTACGTTTTAGCAAAAATCATTGTTTTAAGACGATTTATTTTGGTAAACTTGAACTAGTCTGACGACCGCGGAAAGACAATGGCTGGTTACTCTGAGTGCAACTGCGTCTGTTATGTGCAGACGTTGCACTTACCATCAGATGAACGAATTGTTCGCCTCCTTAGTATTTCATATAAAAACAGCATCTAGCATTTAATCTCAAAAATTCTAAAATCGCAGACAGATCATTCTTCCGCTTAAAACGCATCATAAGCAAACTAAAGATTATAACTTTTGATAAGAAATAACAAGCGCACTTACTCGAGATACTTTCCGAGATAATTTCATAAATAAATATTATAACAACTTGGATAGGCAGTGTAGCTTCAGTCGTTCTCTAATCTTATATTGCTTCAAAATTTCACTTACACTGCAGTATTTTCTATCTCGTATCATTCATTTTTAAAGAGCCGTGGTTGTTAAGGGGCCGAACTGAGTTCGATCCCCGGTGCCGGCACCTTCACCTTCATCAAACAGTTCTGCAATTTAAAGTGCTGATTTACTCTGCTCTGCGGTTATGGGAAACATCGCGAGGAAACATACATGAAGAAATAAAAATACTTTCGACGACATGTGGAGACAAATTGGAGCGGCATGGCGGATTCTTCGCACGTCTAAAGCCCTCTCAGAAATGAGAAGAGGCCTGCGCTCAGCAGTGGGACATTTATAGGAAGTTTCTTTACAGTCGACCACTACACAGTAGTCGACCGCGTGGCGTAGTGGTTGGCGTACCTGACTTTTGCGCCACCGGTCCTGGGTTCGATTCCCAGCCGGAGGCAACGTTTGTGCAAAATCACAAATTGTTGCTTTTCGGGTCTGGTTGTGTTGTGCATGTGAAATATATGTTTGTAAAACGCACCCACGATACAGGAGAAAATCCTACTGTGGGGCTTCGTTTTTTTTAAAATAAAAAAAAAATATTATTATCTTCTTTTTATTTGCCGATCTGCCGATTGATTGTTTTTATTGGTGATTAAGAAAAATTCCGTTTTTCACACCCACCCAGAGTTTTTGAGAGCTGTAAATAAGCCTAAATTGTATAAAGAAATAATTGTCTTTGACATTCTGGAAGTTGTGCTCAGAACTGTGTTCGTCGCCATGAAATATCGGTACTCGAATCTTACCGCAGGAACTCTGGCGTCAAGAGGTGGTATTCATACACCTCCGTTTCGATTTTATGGCACAAGAGGTCGCTGGTGTTATTATGAGTCTTAAAACAGGTGTCCCAAGGTATCGGTATAAGTGCAGTGAGGTGACACACAAAGCTAATCGAGAGTTCTATCGTCGTCGTCGTCGTCGTTTCAGCCTATCATAAGTCCACTGCTGAACATAGGCCTCCCCCATAGATCGCCGCAAAAGTTTGTAGCTCCCATTTTGGGGGGATTTTGCCATAGTTGCCACGCTTGGCAGGCGGGTTGGCAACCGCAGTTTATTTATTCAGACGTTTCAGGAAAATGCTGCTGCCCATCTCCTGGTTTTCATTTTCCCTCGGTCGACTTTTACGATACCCACGGGATGAGATGGGGTGGTAGATTCTCTTAAGCCGCTACCACACGGCTAGAGAGTTCTATGCGGGATTGCAATTGTTTTGATGCGACAGCGACGCTAGCCATCGGGTGAGGGGTGTGCTCATCTGGTCAAACACCTTCATTGAATATACCAAATGAAATAAGTTGGAAAATGGTAGAAACTTTAATCAACTTGAGTGAAATCTCTTTCGAATATGTTATGTATAACAACATTTTAATATACTCGTAGTTTTCAAGTTAACGGAGTTATAATAAATTAGCGTTAGTTGCCTTTTAAAAAAATGAAATATGAACATTCCGAATGTTGAACAAAGGGTAATAAGATATAACTGCTTATGTTAAAAAGATACCTTGTGTTTTTTTTTTGATATAGTAACGAAACGAGCAACTTTCCTGATGGTAAGTGCAACGTCTGACCATAACAAATGCTGTGTCACAAGCCACACTGCGCCCGTCACCCTGAGACTTCAGTTCTTAATTCTCATATGTCTAGTGATTACTCTAGCTCTCAGTGCCCTACAAACCTAAACAAAGTAATGTTTGCACGCTACTGCTTCACGGCAGAATAACTGACCCTGGGGTAGGTAGCTACCTAGACGGATTCCTGCATAGGAATCCTACCATCCAGTAGAACAAGGATATTCCTGCATATGTTATACGTAAAAATAGCTTGTGCGAACGTAACGGTGTGATGACTGCACATCCTGAATAACTAGGATCGTTTCAAAATTGTTTAAGTTTTGAGAAACTATTTATACCAGTTGGATGTAAATTGTTGAATTAAAAAAAAAAATTAAAATAATTTTGAACCTAAGCGAAGGTAACATTAAGGCCTGATTTCACCAAATAATGTTAAATCAACCATTAAAACTATTTTCCAGTGTCCAGTAACATATCCAAATATACAATCTTCAAGCAGCAAGATACAAAATTTTGATCGACAGTAAATTGATAGTTGACTTTACTGAAGATTTGGTGGCGGCAACTCGAAAAATGGCAGTAGTGTTTTTATTTAATTTTGTGATTTCTGTGTATATTTGGAGTTTTGATGTTTAATAATGATAGTTAATTATGCAGCAAGTGCTCCTGAAAGTGTACAGTGATTGGAAAATTCAATTCAAGCCCAAAATTGTGCTTTTCGTTTTGTCTCCCTCAGTCCACTGTTATAATAATCTTCGTCCTATGAGGTACAATTAACAGACCATCAATAAATGCAGCATTAAACGAATGATTTCCCAAAACATTCACTCACAGTGTAAGACGACTAAAATAAAATGTCTTTTTTTATCATGTCATTGCTTAACATATTTATACTATTTTACTTAGTCGTATAATATGTCACTTGATATAATAAACGGTCGAATTGAAACTAGCGTTCACCCACTGTAATGCCAAATTAAACTGCATGTATTTTATTTTGCTGGTTTTTATTAATGTCAAATTATGATTTGACGTATAAAAATTAGGTTGACTGTGGTGAATTGTTTGTTTTTTCATAATAATTTGTTGTGTTGCGTTGAAGTTATTAAGAAGTGTTGAAGTTAGTTATGTCTAAAAACACGAGGGAACACATCGTATTCTTCGGCATAATCTCGACGTTCTCCAAATATTCTTAGTCGTCGTACTAACTATAAAAAGTATCTAAGTTTTCTATATAAATATAATTAAAAGGAACGTCCATCTTGACAAATGTTGTCATTGACGCAACCTGATCGTCTGTTACTAAGTTAACGGATAGGTACCAGTAATTACGTTTAATGCCTCATTAGGATAGTAAAACACTTGTTAGCGCGTTGTAGGACGTTCATTTACACTAACAGTACGTAACGTAACGTAACAGTTCGACGGCCGCGTGGCCTAATGGTCAGAGTACCTGACTTCTACGCCGCGGGTCCTGGGTTCGAATCCCAGCCGGAGCCAACATTTGTGCTAAAATGCAAATTGTTGGTTTTCGGGTCTGGTTGTGTTGTGTACGTGATCTTATCGCATCGGCGTTACATCGGGCGCGTGTAGGTTGGGACGAGTGAGTGCCTATGTGTTTGCGCGTACACTTGTGGCACTATAATATCTCCTGCGCAGTTGATGGCTCTCGACAGTAGTCGGAAGTTGTGGTCGAAATCGGCTAGGAGAACATCATCATCATCACATCATCACACTAACAGTCTGTTAAATCACTTAACAACACGTTACATTAACAAAGCCAACAGCCGTGTGGTGGCGGCTCGTTAAAAAAATACTACCACTCCATCTCATCCAATGGATCTCGTAAAAGGCGAGTAAGGAATTAAACTGCACTGTGCACCCAACAGCGCATGGTGGCGATGGGCTCACCACCTATCACACCAAGTGCATTATATTGTTTTGGTGAAACGTGGATTGTGGCAGTCATCTGTTTTTGCAGTGAGTGCCCAGTCTCTGACTACCCCTTATGGGATACAGTCGTGATCTTATGTATGTATGTATGTATGTACATTAACAAACGGAGTATGGTGAAATCAGGACCTAAAGCTGTACAGTTCAACATACCCAGATTTGCAATCATCCAAACAACACAGCTAGGCGGTCTTTTAGTCGTAGATGTACATCCATTACGTATGTAACTTAAAACGGACCCTTCGATATTTGTTGTCGCCAATTACCGAGTGCGATACGCCCGAATTGACTGCGATTCGCTTCACACGGACCGACAGACGTCGGTGAGGACACTCGACGTTCCGTCCAACATTTCTGTCGCGCTGAACAGCGGCACTGTTTCCGACGGACCTTGTAATGGGCTCCCCGTTTTAACATCGTCAAACATCACGACGCGTACATATAGTCACGCCTTTTTCCCATATAAGGGGTAGGCAGAGGCTACACATGCAGCTCACTATTCGTCCCCGAAGGAAACGAGACGTGACGGGTGGCGAACCGCGTCGCCGCCATTTTGGCACGAGTAAAAGAATACTTCTAACTCCCCATTGCGTTCCCACGAGCAGTATAATGACAGCATTGCATATTATGGTGTTATTCTGCAGGAATAATGGCTGTCCGTGTAATACTTTAGTGGCTTCTTACGACACCTCGGTAGGAAAGAGGTGGGGTCTATTCTACTCTGCCGGATACCTATCGGCCCGTCATTTAGTTACTATTTCTAATATTCTTTTAAAAGTTTGTTATCGGGCTTCTTGTTTGGACGCGACGGGAATCATATTTGAAGGTCGGATTTTATTGGGAAGCTTCTGTTAATTATCTTATATTTAGCGATAAATTAATAATTTATATACTGAGCAGTTATTTTACACTGAGTAATATTTTTTTAATTTTTTTTTATTGGTTAAAGTGATGAAACGAGCTAAACGTTCACCTGATGGTAAGTGCAACGTCTGCCCATAACAATTGTGTGTCACCCAGAAAATTTCTGTGTGACACCACACCGTGCGACATAAGTTGTTAAGTCTCATATGCCCAGTGATTACGCTAGCTCACAGCACCCTTCAAACCGAAACACAGTAATGTTTGCACACTACTGCTTCACGGCAAAATAACTGGCCCTGGGGTGGTACCTACCTAGACGGATTCCTGCATAGGAATTATCTTATCTCTCTACTTATTGTATGCTTCTCAATTCATCTTTAACGTGTCGTGTAATTAAATACTTCTGATGAAGCTCAAAGTTGCTCAGGGAGCTATGTAAGGAGCTACCTCGGTGTTTCTCGGCGAGATAAAATCCTTAACGATGATATCCCACACCCACCATTACCCCACATAAGGTCTTAAGATTAGTAAGCGGAAGTAGCATTAGGGCCGGCCATATTGCTTGTAGAAGTGATAGCCTTCGGGGAAGAAAGGTGTGGCAGTCTCGTACCGGCAAACGCAGTGGCAACCCCCCACTGTACGGAGCGACGGTTTTGCTAGTCGATGGATGCAGGCGGCTCAGGACCGTGTTTTGTGGAAATCTAAGGCTTACGTTTAGCAGTGGACTGATGTAGGCTGAAATGATGATGATGTAGTTTGCGTTGGAATAACTGTAACTGCTTACGATTTTATATTAATGAACTGTTATTATACCCTTTATTTTCTTTTTATTTTATTTTTTTGTTCATTTATTTTCCTTTGTTTTTTTTTATTATTCCTATTCTTATTAATTTTGTTTATTCACCTGTTGTATTGTAATTTGTGAATGAAATGAAGTGTCGGAATAAATGTCTTAATGTCTTAAATGTCTTAACTGACTTGATACTTTTTCATCACTACCTATTGGCTTGCAACGGACACGTCTAGCGGGCTATCTATATAGTAACTTGCAGGGCGGTTCTTACCGCCCAGAGTTACCGACACACAAGTCGACAGTCCGAATGTAGGCCCGCAGCCTGTCTCGGACGGTCATTGGACGACTTAAAATCATTTTGAGATATTCTGAATCACGCAAGCACGCTGCGAACGCGACAGTCCGAAATTCGAGGTTTTTGTAGGAGTTTATCTATGTATTTATGTTTGGGTCACACCAAACCTTGGCACGCCCTGGCCCGTGAGCACTGTATCCGATGAAGCTGTAAAAGCCAAAAAAGGCTAACAGCAATTACATCACCGAAATTATATATAGTAACTTCGTAGGATATAAGTTTTTTTGCCCACCTTTTTGTAATAAAATATTATTATCCATGTTTGTCTATAAAGCAATGTACGAGTGGATTTATATAAATCATTTTAAAATATGAAAAACTATAAATATTAAGAGAATCACAGTCCGTTACTAATGACTGGGTTTTACCTGGGCTATCCGTGTTTAGTTTTAATTTGTAAAACATAGCCGTTATACAAATTAGCAATTTTGAACGTTAATAGATGTGTGTTACCTTTCATTTTGTTAAGATGCACTGCCTATTATGTAGAAAAATAATATTAATTCGTCTTCTTAACGATTGTTAAAATTATGAAATATATCTATATCATATAAAAGCTTCAAAGCGCCGACAAAGCAGATTACTTATTATTTAAATTTACTTTTTATGGTTTTAATTTACATACGCAATTAATTCTTGTATTGGCAATTGCGAAATACACGAGATTGAATAAAAATACTTAGACGCTGTCGGCCGTGGAAACCCGAGTTAGAGCAAAGCGAGTGCGCTCCGCAGTGTCATCGTTCCGATTAGACCAATTTATTAAAATCTTTGGCAATGTTTGAGGTTGTCTCGGGGATGCCACAAGAAGAGCACTAAGTCCACACTCTTGTACGGAAAATTAAACGGTCACAAATGCAAACATGGAGAGGGCTCTCCTAGGGTTTTTTTGCCGCAAGGGGCCGACGACGGCGCCCGATTCCGCTCCTTTTCCATTTGTCTAAAAATATTGCAATTGAATGCATTTCGGTATGGAATATTGAAACCTCGGAGTGGGTGAGGGTTTCTCATCCGTTCACGCATGGGGTGAGGGTGGGCACAAAGCGGGGGGTGAACCGACGCCCCCGACACCCTTGTTCCCCCCTCGCGCCCGCTTTCTAAACCTCCTCGCAAATAGTACACGTTTGCTTGGCAACATTTCATGCTTAGTGTATACAAATAATGTACGGCGTGCCTACGAACTGCGCAAAGAGAATGCTAATGTGAGCTACGCAGGCCTAAAGTTGAATCGCACATCGGTGGGTTGCCGGCCACAGTTGCTCTGACCATCCCGAAGGATTTTCCCGTAAGGCTGAATGTGCACTGGATGTCTTCGTAGCGGGGAGATCTGCTTAGATACTTTGCTTTTAAAACTAAACCTACCGGAGCGGTAGAATGACCTCTTTTTAGACTTTAATCAAAATTGTTAAAAGGAAGATTTTTTCATAATCCATAACATAATTTGTTTAAATTGACATCAGTTTGTAACTTCAAACTTTATATATTGACTTTTGATGTTTAATTACAACACTGTCTTCTAAAAGGCTATACTATAGAAGTATATATACAAAATGTTGGTAGGTTTGGTGTTAATATACGATATTTAGTTCATATTCTATCCATTTCATGGATTTTAAATAGGTTCAAAATGTTTATATAAATTGGCATTGACAATTTTTATTCAATCACAACGTTATTAAAGTGAATTTCATTCTGAGCTATCGTTCAGTCTTCACTTTACTCAGGTGTTTTACATTTCCAATTGAACGCAGCTTTTACGCCCATTTAACATAAGCTATTTTTATATTTCAGTATTTTTCTAGTTAAACAAACAAACTACACATCTCTTTACGCGTAACACATTTGTAATATACACTTAACGGAAAACACTACAAAAATGTCCTAGTAATTTTTACCTGTAAGTAGCTTCTAAATCAGCATTGTAACGTTAAATCGAAATTCAAAGCGTCATTGTGTGTGTATATTTTTTTATATGTATGTATTAATATGTGTATATATGTATGTGTAAACTTGGTAAGTACGTGTAATATTTGAAATTATTTTTGTTAAAAATTTCATTTTATTTTAGTGTTTCATGCTGCGCCTCCCACAAGTTCCCACCACACCATGGGTTGGCTGGTAGAGAATGCCTGTAGAGAAGGTTGAACTGAGTTCGGTCCACTTTACGATTATATGCTGCAGCAGAGATATTTTGGTACTAGGTATAATATATATATATATATATATATATATATATATATATATATATATATATATATTTTTCGTAGTGGCTAAGACATTTTTTGTTTTCTTTTTTTTATTTATTTCTTGTTTGTATTTTGTGCTTTTTGTTTTTTAATCGTAAATAAATGTTTTACTAACTTCTTACTTACTTACATTAAGCTCGCCTTGTTACCTTTTTATTAAAAGGTCTAGGCAATAAAGATTAAATAAATAAATATAACGCACAAAAGACACCGGCGAGTATACGCAAACAAGCAAGCTGAAAATTCGCCTTAACGCGTACGATAACGTGAGGCCATTAACGTTGGACCCGTGCGATCCCCAAGAGCGGCGACAATTTAGCAAAACGCTACCCACGCACGGCACACAAACATGGGCCCCACGGCGAGCCCGCACAAAGTCCACCCGATTCACAATGCAAAACGCATCGCCCGCACACCTATCTAATATTGCCCGATGTATTTTGAATAATTGCCGGCCGGCGGCGGCTGATTGCGATTTCACAAAGGCCGATGGCGGTGCAACGGAAAATGTCTTGCTCGGGATTTAGCCCATCATATGGCCATTGCTTTGTGTGGCAAAACTGGCGCGGTCGTAAGAGTACTTCACGCGTTGATTGTTCATTCCTAAGCCCAGTGTCAGAGCGCCGCCCTCTTGTAGCGGGCTCGTTCCGTGCTTTGTACCAAGTGGCGTCCGATAACTCCGCAAACAAAGTTGCGTTGAGATGTGTCCGAGGATGCACGTTAGACGACACAATCGGTGTCGCCCATTGACCTCAACATAACTTAAACACACAATATATATATATATTGTGTGTTTAAGGTGACGCATTCACATTTACAATTACTGTTACATTTCACCTACGCCGTTCCTCGATAAATTTGTTGTGCTTTCACATTAAATACGCTTTTCATTTTTCCGAACAAAGAAAAACTCGGAACAATTATGAGGCTGTAAAAAAATAAGATTGAATTATTTTTTAATGTTTTAACGAATACAATTGGGTTCCTGTGGTTTTTTTATTCAGCCCCCATCCCGATTCATTAAAGCGTTACCTATTGTTGTCACAGGTGCGGCAATTAACACACGATTATAGAAACGCAATAAAGCGCTGAAAGAGAAATATTGTAGGGACGACCACTGAGCGGAATCGCCGCTTATTATCAGAATAACCTCAGCGACCTAGATCTAAAGTTGACGGAAGCGTTATCACAGAAACATTGCGTTATCGGAGCGTATTTCAAAAGAGCCTTAATGTGAAAAATATGTATCTTGAACAAATTTCGGTTAATTAATTACAAATTTAATCATACTTTACGAAATGGGATTTACATTCATAACGTTTGTAATATATAATTATGGCCTAAAAAATTAACAGATTTTTTTTTATGTTGTTCAAGCATTAGCAGGATTTGAACACGGCTAATTACGGCAGCCGACAACGATCGTGCCGAGTAATAATAACAATTTTACGCATGATGGCATTACAGCGATGTTTTTACGCAATCTAATGCCTAATTACTATAATGTAACGATCCTGAATAGAAAAAGTAGTAGCGTTTGTATTTTGCAATAAATTTTGTAATGGACTGTTAAGGTTCAGTCGTCAAATGACAAAAACAGAACTATACAATGTAATTTAGTCACTGCAGTCCGTACGTTAAACATTATAGAGTATTACTGGTGGTAGGATTCCTATGCAGGAATCCGTACTAAGCAGGTTCACCCCAGGACCAGTTATTGCCGTGAAGCAGTAGTGTGCAAACATTATTATGTTTCGGTATGAACGGCACTGTGAGCTAGCGTAATCACTAGGCATATGAGATTTAAATGTTGAGACATTAATGTTCTGGGTGGAACAGCATTTGTCAGTGGGCAGACGTTGCACTTACCATCAGGTGAACGTTTGGCTCGTTTCGTCAAAAATATTCATACGTGAGAAAATTAAATATATGTATGTAAAAGCAAGAAGTTACATCAAATATTAATACATATTTTTTATATAAAACTAAGAGTAAATAGCATTTGAGACTTAAGAACTGATGTCTCAGGGTGACCAATGCAGGGTTGGCGGACTTCACACGTCGTCGAATAATTTGAAAGAAAGAAAGAAAGAAACCACTTTATTTGACACAACGTCAACAAGAAGCACAAAAAATAGTGTAAAAAAACAAAGACAAAATTTTTGATGTAATGTCAAAAAGGATCTCTCCTCAGTCGTAATCTGTGGTACCCCACAGCACTGGTTTTCAGTCAGATCCATATTTATATCTTCCCTTTCTTCCTTAAGGTTTCCCCACGATATTTTCCCTCACCGCTGAGCAAGTCGCAAATCACCAATTAAAATTGCGGAACAATTTTAGAGGTGCCGACGCCGGGGATCGAACTCAGGTCACTCACATACTATGAAATTTAAGGCGAGCACCCGGCCGCTGATCCACCACGGCTTTTTTAATCTTAAAATGAATTTAAAGTAATAAATAAAACTAACAGTAACGTTCAAGACGTATGATTTCTAATCATCTATTAACACTCGTAGATGATAAAAAATTATTAAATATTGTTGTTTAAAAACAAATTAATCAAATCATCCTTAATTTTTATCAAGCCACAGTTCTAGGGAAAACACATAAACCTAACGATTATAAATAATTAAATATATTAATTACTACTGCTGTTTTCCCCATGGCGTTGATATCTTCATCGGTAACAACATTATCTGATACCGATTTACCGGTTTCAGAAAATTGTATTCAACACTCAATTTTTTCTTCTGTTTTTTAATCAAGCTTTCAAAACGTCCGACAACGAAGTTCATGAATCTTGATATGTAGGTTCTTAGAAATAATAAGTGAAAAATATTTATCGTTAATGCGCCATCCAGCACCACTCGATCTACGGGAGTCGCCCCTGTTGCTTAACTCAGATGTACATTGTGTGCGACACACTGACCCAGTGCAGGGGCTTGTGGGGTAGTGTAGGGTAGTAATTGAACACAGTAGGTATCGGATACAGTGCACAAGTTTCGATAGCTTTAATGAGCGTTGGTGCTTATTCTAGAGATAGGGTCAACTTGAGCTGAATTCGTGTTTTTAACACATTTAAGATTTGTTATTTTTTTTATTTGATAAAAGTGACGGAACGAGCAAAACGTTCACCTTATGGTAAGTGTAACGTCTGCCCATAACAAATGCTGTGTCACCCAGAACAGTGTAAGAACACAATGCGCCCATCACCTTGAGACATCAGTTCTTAAGTCTCATATGCCCAGTGATTACACTAGCTCTCAGTGCCCTTCAAACCGAAACACGGTAATGTTTGCACACTACTCTTTCACGGCAGAATAACTGGCCCTAGGGTGGTACCTACCTAGACGGATTCCTGCATAGTTAATATGTACGAATGTTATATATTCACATGCAGGAGTATGCACGTGAACCGTGGGTAAGGCCTTATTATCATAATGCGTTAGAGACCTGGGTTCGACACTGTTGTATAATTGTTAAGTGCCGATTTATCACATGTTCGGCGGTAATGGATTTATCACATGTCCCTAACATGGTTAGGGAGAAGGAAACTTGTGTATCGGAAATAAAAATGGAGGCAACGACATGAAGTCCGTCCGCGCTGGAGTTGTTTGGCGGATTTTACTTCGCTCAAAAACCTTTAAACAATAGCGACGAGGCTAGGGTCCACGGCTGAGCATTAGAAATAAGTCACTTTCCTTTTTACGTATAAGATATAACAACCGCGTGGCCTAGTGGTCAGAGTACCTGACTTCTACGCCGCGGGTCCTGGTTTCGAATTCCAGCCGGAGCCAACATTTGTGCTAAAACACAAATTGTTGCTTTTCGGGTCTGTTTGTGTTGTGTTTGTTCCCGTGTTTCTGACACTGCATCCTAGCCTACCTCCGCATCATATCGCATCAGCGTTACGTCGGGCGCGTGTAGGTTGGGACGAGTGAGGGCCTCTGTGTTTGCGCGTACACTTGTGACACTATAGTATCTCCTGCGCGGTTGATGTCTCTCGACATTCGGATTCGGAAGTTGTCGCCGTGGTCGATATCGGCTAGGAGAACATCATTCACTTATAAAGGGCATTGGTATTACATGCGAATTTTGAAAAACATTTATTATTCTAATAAAAGCACATCCCAAACAATATGGAATACGGGCGGCTACTTATATATGCATTGTTCGTAACACATACACGGGCAACGTCAACGATGCGCTCGCGGAGCCGACGGGCACACAACAAGTCGCAGTACCGCGCTGATTCTAATTACCACAGAATAATATCAACGATAGCAATCGATCTAACGGCGCTCGCCACCCCCCCTACGCCCCCGTCGCCGCACCCCAACCCTCGCCACCCCTCGTCGAGGAGAGGTGTGCACCACACAAGTTCGTGAAGTCGAATTTGTTAATTCGTCAGTGTAGACTTGGCAGTACGTGCGAGCTTCCTACGCTGTTAGATGTTGAAAAACTTAGCGGTTGGTTTGTGTATTTGGAATATTAAAAAAAATCTATTTGAATATTTCAATATTATTGCTTCTTATATTTATGCGGATATTAAATTGAAAAAATTAATTTTACCGATTTTATTTGTTTTTGGTTTGATTTTTATTATTTAACCATCGATGGAATTTTTTTATTTGATAAAAGTGACGGAACGAGCAAAACGTTCACCTCGTGGTAAGTGCAACGTCTGCCCATAACAAATGCTGTGTCACCCAGAATAGTGTGACAACACAATGCGCCCATCACCCTGAGATATCAGTTCTTAAGTCTCATATGTTAGTTTTATTTTTATTATTTAAGCATCGATGGAATAATATTAGTACGCGCCAAAACATATGATTAAAATCTGAAAGTAGCCCGGATTGACTATGACATTAGGACGTCTACCAACTCGGCCCCCCCGTGACCAAGGGTGTAAAGCGTAAAGCGCTCGAAACTCCGGGAAACAAACAGAAGCGACAAACGCGATTAATTCCGTAAAAAATCTTTTCATAATATTTGTCAATATTTATTTTACATTGAACGCGTCTATTTCAGGCTATTGAAACTTTGTAGATATCTAATTATGTTTAACAACTTTCATATAGCAAACTTAAGAAACAAAAAGCAAATATTTGAGCATCCTCTAATTTACTTTTTAAATTGAGAGATTTAAGATTCGAAAACCGTGAGTGTCGATTCTTTGGTATTGTTAAATTGTTCGGTAGACACAGTGGCAAAATAATTGGATTCAATTTGTTACGGGTAGCAAATTCGATTTACAATTTAAAAAAAAAAAATACTGACCTACCTTCTGGTTCCGGATCAGGGTGTTTGATCCCACTCACGATACAACCAAAACCATAGTGGAGGGAAACGTTTTAATAATCTTAAATCAGGTAACAAAACTTACAACTTTAACGTTACACAAAGTTAGACTTGGGTGATATTTTTGTTTTTTAATAAATTTATATGTTTCAATCAAAATAAAGACTTCGAGATATTTCTTAATTAAGCTTCCGTCTTGAGTCGCTATAGAATCCCAGATAAGTACCGAACTTACTTGTTAAGGGTGTGAAATCAAAATCGATTTGAGCCAAGGGTTTGAAGTCTTAAGTCAGTTTACCGATCGTATTGAGCTGTTAGACAATTAGAGAGGAGCCGTGCATTTGTCCACCCCTGAAGTTCAAGTGTTAAATTGATTTAAAAGCAGGAGCATAAATTAACTAGAGTCCGAAAGGGATTTTCTTTATTCGGTCTCTATAAAGTTGATTTAAACTGAATTCAGCATTAGATGGGCAGACGCGATTTGCGAAAGCGTATTATAAAACAAATCACTATGTAGAGGACAAAGATGTGTGGGAATAACTCTTACTCTGCATTTGCCAAACCCCTGGCTACTAAAACCTACACATACGATGTTGTATAACATATACATTGTAATAAATAAAATTAATTTATAAATAGCATTGTTAAATGTCAGCAGAAAAAAGTATTCCAGAGAAAAGTCAAATTTTTCGAATCGGTGTACACTTTGACGTTCAATAGAGCTTCAAACAAGCCTAAATTGAAGAAAGATATGTTGACTTTGAAGATTTGTAAAGGTCTCATGTACCCGTCTCGGTAGTTATCACTGCAGGGCCAGTTTTTCTGCCGTGAAGCAGTAGTGTGCAAACATAACTGTGTTTCGGTCTGAAGGGCATACCGAATATAAGGAAGGTCTGAAGAGTATATTGTGCTAATGATATGAGACTTAAGAACTGATGTTTCAGGGTGACGATAAAAATAAGGTAAGGCAATCAAATGTACAGATTCATTTGAAATTTGAATCTCTAACTGATCTAATTTCACATCAAGACAGTACTAAAATATATGTTCTGCCATTAGAGTATAGACGGATAATATAATAGATCCGACAAGTGTCAACATGTTCCGATCAGAACACTTTGATCAGCTTCTGACGGAATAACGCCCAAAGTACTACAACGAGGCCCACGTGCAGAATTAAGGCTGTGGTAATTATTCAGTTAGCACCAGTCCGACAATTACATTTCCCAATGTGCCCGGTAGGTAACGTAGATGATGATTTTGAGTTCAATATACATTTCTGGCAATGGACTTTTGTATGAGTTAAACTGAACTTAATTCATTATTGGATTACGGGTCCTCCTTTCTTTTTACATTTGTGGTTATTTTGTATGATCTGATATATTTTATTGACAGAAAAGTATTGAAAAGTGGATAACTGCGAAGTTTCTTACGCTTGTTCCTTCCTCGCTTAGGACCTCATTAAGAGGAGACATGAAAAAAGTGACATTTGATCAACGTCTTTCAATTTCTTACGATTGTAATCATCAAGGATTTTCATTTAATTGTAACATGTACTAAAAAGTAAGCAGTAAAGTATATTGTATAAAAGATAAAATACAGTATTGGATAAAGACATTTCTTGAAGTATACAGGTGAAATAAAAAGCGGTCTGAATCTGATTGTGGCGGTATTGCCACGCTTGGCAGGCGGGTTGGCAACCGCAGTTAATTTATTCAGATGTTCCAGGATGATGCTGCAAGCCCATCTTCTGGTTTTTATTTTTCCCCCGTCGACTTTTACGACACCCTCGGGATGAGATGGGTAGATAGATTCTCTTAAGCCGCTAACACACGGCTTGCTCTTATAAATGTCAAAATCTACAGTGGTTCGAAAAATTACGACCTTCTCAATGGAGAACCGACAAGAAAACCTGAGGTCTTTTTATCTATAATAAAGCTTTAAGTACGTTTTACTACCTTTAAACACGTTAACAATTCTCTAATAAATAATAAAAAAATAAAAAGGATGCAGCGTTATACCTTAATTGTAATTATTTGACAATCGTTTACAGTATTTTTTTTTATTTTCGAAAGTTACTGCCGCACTCAAAAATGTTAATTTTTTTTTATTTGATAAAGTGACTAGAAAATATTCACCCGATGATCACCCAGAATATTTATGTGTGGCGCCACCTAGACGGACTCCTGCATAGGAATCCTACATCAGTAATTAAGCTACTGAAACTCCTTAATTCTTTAAGAAAATTAATTCTAAGAGGTTTCTTAACTAATTATTAAACGTCAGCCAGTGCGGCAGTGAAATGTTAAATGCGTAGTTGCAGAAGCGATCGTGAAAGAAATATCACTTCATCCATACTAAAATTATAAACGCGAAAGTAAATCTCGCTGTCCCTCTGTCTGTTTGTTACCCGTTCACGGTTTAACCGCTGAATCAATATTTATGAAATATGACACAGAGATCCTTGCATGCTTCTAGCACTTGATGCATCCTAGAGATGGAAATAGGATACATCTTATCCCGGGAAATCAAAAAGTTTCCACTGGTGTATTTCAAAAACCCATATCCACGTGGAAGAAGTCGCGAGCATCAGCTAGTTAGTAATAAATTCATAAGGACTTACATTTTTATAAGACTTACAAGTCACCACTTCTAAAGACGATGACATTAACATAAAAGCAGATATACGAGTATTAGATAATTTTAAATGAATATTTATGTATACATTTTTACTGGTGGTAGGATTCCTATGCAGGAATCCGTCTAGGTAGGTACCACCCCAGGGCCAGTTATTCTGCCGTGAAGCGGTAGTGTGCAAACATTACTGTGTTTCGGTTTGTAGGGCACTGCTGAGCTAGCGTAATAACTGGGCTTACGAGACTTATGAACTTATGTCTCAGGGTGATGGGCACAGTGTGATGTCACACAGAAATTTTCTAGGTGACACAAGCATTTGTTATGGGCGGACGTTACACTTACCATCAGGTGGGCGTTTTGTTCGTTTCATCACTTTATGCAATAAAAGCAAAAAAAAAAGAAAAGATTCATTTCTAAACATCCTTATATATCCTTAACTTGATTCACCTTCTTCTTCATTTTGTCTCTGCAACAGTCCTTTTTTATTGGATAAAGTGATGAAACCAGCAAATAGTTCACCTGATGGTAAGTGCAACGTCTGCCCATTACAAATTCTGTGTCACGTAGAAAATTTCTGTGGGACACTACACTGTGCCCATCACCCTGAGACATCAGTTCTTAAGTCTCATATGCCCAGTGATTACGCTAGCTCACAGTGCCCTTCAAACCGAAACACAGTAAATCTTTCACACTGCCTACTACTATCTCTGACCCTGGTGTGGTACCTTCGATATATACGTCGTTGTATATATACGTCGATATACGTCGATATATACTTCGACCTCCCATAACGAATTATGGGAGGTCGACTGGTAGACTATGCCTTAGGCATCATGTCCGCCTTAATTCATTAAATGCTGGTATATGAAGTTAAATATATTAAAAAAAATACTGACATACATTTAAAAAAAACTTGTCAATGAATACATTATTAGATAAAGCGAATTATAACATGAGTCATAATATGGAGGACAAAGATGTGTGGAAATAACACCTACTTTGCCCTTGCTAACTCCCTGGCTGATGTAATAATTAAATGTAATTCATAAATGACATTATACATAGGGATATATATATAGGGACACTCCACATGGAAGGAATCCGCACGTGGTTACATTTGTTGAGGTTTGGTACGAGTGTTGAGGCGTAAAGCAGCGCCTCACAACCTTTTCCTTTGCATCCTAGCCTACCTCCGATCTTATCGCATCAGCGTTACATCGGGCGCGGGTTGGTTGGGACGAGTGAAGTGCCTCTGTGTTTGCGCGTATACATGTGGCACCATAACATCTCCTGCGCAGTTGATGGCTCTCGACAGTATTCGGAAGTGGTCGCCGTTGTCGAAATCGGCTAGGAGAACATCATCACCACCAGTAATTCGCTAGTCAAGCACAAATAACAGGCTTGCTTGATGCAGCGACGTTGGTATTAATTTGAGGATAAATACTTTGCTTAATTCCTACACCCGTTAAATCCTCAATACCGACGAAACTGTGATTGATCGTCTAACGCGCAGTCCCCGCAGCGATCCTTGCGGCGCGTCGCATCGTACGTGCATCGAACATTCCCTCCCATCGGCCCATTTGACTTTGCAAAAAGCGAAAACAATAAGAACAGGCAAAAGTGCCAGCTCGCATTCACCCTTTCCAAGTGACTTCACACATGGGCTTTGTTCGAACTAATACACGATAGCAACAAAGCCGTCAAAGAAGTGTTCTCTTATTCGGGACGGTGACAAAGTTCATTAAAGGCGAACTGAGCGTGTTGGAGTGGCCGCCGGCGCTGGGGGCCGTCGATCGCCGCCTGTCCTCCCCCTAGCCCTCCCCCTCCCCCGCCACCACGCCCACCACCCGCCTAATATTTTCTATATGAATATTAACGTCAGCAACGTCGGTTAGCGTCGTGCTCACGTCACTTGCGGACGCTGCTATTCTTGCGTTGTTAATATTTTTTCGCTTGCTGATAACAAAGTTCTACTGTTTGTCGACCGCGTAGCGTAGTGGTTAGCGCACCTGACTTCTGCGACACCGGTCCTGGGTTCAATTCCCAGTCGGAGGCAACATTTGTGCACAAACAAATTGTTGCCTTTCGGGTCTGGTTGTGTTGTGTATGTGAAATGTATGTTTGTAAAATGCACCCACGATACAGGAAAAATCCTACTGTGGGGCTTCGTTTTTTTAAGAGACAATAAGAGACTGCGTGTACTTTACACACATACATATACGATTGATTTCAAAAACTCAAACGACAAAGATTTCTGATAAAATATTGTTGAATTAATTCAAAACTTTTGTTGTTAAAGTAAAAAAAAGCTTATAAATCTTAAAAGCCTTTGAGATGGCAAAATTCACACGATGTTTTCGTTTATCGTCAAGCACGTGGTGTAATCTGAACAGTAATTAACGTCTTGTAGTGGCGCCAACACCGGTGATCGAACCCAAGTCACTCGTGTACTAAGAAATTTAAAGCCCAGCCCCGCGTTTCTTATATTCCTATGCACTGGTGGTAGGATTCCTATGCAGAAATCCGTTTAGTACCACCCCCGGGCCAATTATTCTGCCGTGAAGCAGTAGTGTGCAAGCATTAATGTGTTTCGGTTTGAAGGTTACTGTGAGCTAGCGTAATCACTGGGCATTTGAGTTTTAAGAGCTGATGTCTCAGGGTGACGGGCGCAGTGTGGTGTTACACAGAAATTTTCTGGGTGACACAGCATTAGTTATAGGCAGACGTTGCACTTACGGTGAGACGGTGAACGTTTTGCTCGTTTCGTCGGTTTATACAATAAAAAAATATATATTTTTACACACGCACATGCGTGCAAGTACGCCCAGATCTTACTATTATATATTCTGTATTGTAAATATTGTGTACATAACGCATATAACATCAACAAAATTACCGTCTCAGTTATACAAAAACTTGGAAAAAGGAGAATTACGCGATCCTGCACCATACTTCTAGATCTTTCATAAAAAACATCGTTTGCAGCTAAAAAGGAATCAGTGTTAAGGTTAACATATTTTAATAGTGTTATTTTGAAGCGAGTCTTCTTTGGGCGCGATGATACGAGTTGTGTAATTTCGAAGTCGTAATTGATTGCAACGTTTTAGTATGAATTAATATTTGTCTATTAAGTAATAGCTCGTGGTAGCTAAGGGGCTAGGCGCTCGCTTTAAATTTCACAGTACGCGAGTGACCTGGGTTCTATCCCCAGTGCCGGCACCTCTAAAAATTGTTATTTTAAGTGCTGATTTACCACGTGCTCGGCGGTGAATGAAAACATCGCGAGGAAACCTGCATGTCGGAGAAATAAAAAATATTTCTAAGACATGTGAAGTCCGCCAACCCGTATTGGAGCAGCGTGGCGGATTCTTCCTAGCTCCAAAAGCCTCTCAGAAATGAGAGGAGGCCTGTGCTCAGCAGTGGGACATTTATAGGCTGAATCTTTACTTTACTTTACTTTTTACTATTAAGTAATACTTTATATACTGAACAGTTATTTAACAGTATCTTTATTAATTAATGTTTTTTTTTTAATGAAATTGTCTTCTATGCCCAGTGCTGTACAGACCGAAACGCAGTAATGTTTGCACGCTACTGCTTCACGGCAGAACACCTGGCGCTGCGGTGCTACCTACCTAGACGGATTCCTGCAAAAGAATCCTATTATCAGTTAGTTCACTGCTGGACATAGACCTCTCCCACGCTGAAAGGATTAACCATAACACGTTTGTCATGATATTTTTCATATTTTCATCATTATAATCATCACTTCAGCCTCTCACTAGTCCACTTCATAGGCCTCCCCCATAGATTGCCAAATGTCTGTGGCTCTCATTTTGGGGGATTTTGCCATAGTTGCCACGTTTGGCAGGCGGGTTGGCAACCGCATTTTATTTATTCAGATGTTTCAGGAAGATGCTGCTGCACATATTATGGCTTTAATTTCCCGTCTGGCGACTTTTACGACAACCACGGGATGAGATGGGGTGGTTGATTCCCTTAAACTTCTACGCCGCTGGTCCTGGGTTCGTACCCAGGCGGAGCCAGCATTTGTACTAAAAGTTTTCTGGTTTGGTTGCGCATGTGAAATTTATGTAAGTATGTAAAACGCACCCAAGAGAGACGATACAAGAGAAAGACATTTTTCGAAAGAAATTAAAATTAAAATCGAAAGCTGCAGTTTTTCTCTATCACCGCCTTTTACGATCGCAATGGCTACCCATTTGCACTTTCTTACCGGAGCCGTAATGCATATCATCGTAATATCCGTACATACATATTCTTCAGAAAATGTATTGTATATGACTGTAGCTGATATGTATGAAATGCTTTATCGGCAATGCAACTGTTGGATACGAGCTATATCGCGACCATCATCATCCCCATCATTAGTATATATTATTCTAGTTTATAATAATATTTATTATATATATATATATATATGTAGGAATATGTATATTTATTTATATTTATGTGTGTGTGTTTATGTTTGTATACGTGGAGTTATATTTAATAAGTATTATATATTATATCGTTCCTTTGTAACCGCCTTCGTCGTTTACTCACTGCCCAAAGGTTGACTGGCAGAGAACGCTTTTAGCATTAAGTCCGCCTTTTGTTCCTGTAGTAAGGTTCAATAAAGAATAAATAAATAAATAATGTACAGTCAGAGGTGATTCGATCCAGTTTCTTGTGTTTTTCTGTGTTTGATCAGTGTTAATTTGTTAATTGTTATCAAGTGCATTATATTGTTTTGGTGAAACGTGGATTGTGGCAATCATCTGTTTTTGCAGTGAGCGCCCAGTCTCTGACTTCCCCTAATGGGATACAGTCGTGATCTTATGTATGTATGTATGTAACATAGGGTAGGTAAGAGCGCCCCATTTCAGCACGTGAGTGTCGCGAGAGTTGAGTGA
The DNA here is from genome assembly GCA_019845155.1 of Luehdorfia chinensis. Lineage (NCBI taxonomy): Eukaryota > Metazoa > Arthropoda > Insecta > Lepidoptera > Papilionidae > Luehdorfia > Luehdorfia chinensis. The sequence continues at coordinate 4,894,008 of JAHVAK010000156.1, read as the reverse complement.
GGGAAATGCTAGGAAAATATCATAGGTAACGACAATTGTCGCAATAACCGTTTCGACTTCTTCGACAGGCGTCTGGTATTGCGTCGACGGCGAATCCTTCCTTCTTGTGACAAGCCTATGTCCTGTTCAAAGCCCGATAACGACAACGACGAATGATACACAAAGTTATATTACGTTTCAAAATTCGACAGCTGTCGTTTAGAATACCGAACAATGTGAACATTTAGACGACAAAGAGCAAAAAATTAACTGATAAAAAGCGACGTGCTATTTCCCGCGATCTGCTTCCACGGATGGACTCTAGCAGCCCGTGGGACTGTGACATAGAAAAGTCTAGAATTTCCCAGCGTTAGCGTGTGGCGGCCGGTCGTCGACATCTAATTTTTTTTTTTAATAGAACAAAAGGAACAAACAATGCTTTTCGCCGAGAGGTATAGGCAGAGCCACAACGCAGCCTGCGTTTGATTGAACGCATAAGAATGTGGGGTATGGCATACACCTCCCTGAGTGGGAGGGAGCGCGACGCGGGTGCGAAAAGGACGCAGATATCGCAATTACCTCGTGAGATTGTTGAATAAATTTACATTCAGTTGATTGAAATAATAATGAAATTGCTACAGCACACTCCGCAGCTCCGTACGCGATATTTAAATTAATAATAAAATCATAATGTTATACAAATCGTGCATGTGATACGCGCCGCCATTTCTATGATAATTAGGTTCTTCTCGCGGTGTCTTCTGTATTGAATAATTCAAATTCGCTTCGAATTCAATATACATTAATTTTCAGATGAAACTCGCTATTTCCTAATTTTCCAGAGAAAGAAGAACAGAAAATAGACGTGGAATTTTAAACATTCTAAATTTTTATTTTAGTTATGAAATCTGGTAATAAAAAAATACCTTTGAAGTTTACATAAAAAACGTTTTATGTTTGCAAATATAATAAAATGAATAGATCGTTTTAATAAATAGCAGGTCTGATACAACTGTCACTACTACGCCTACCAAACGTACCAATGATCGCTAAAATCCTCAATATTCGGAAGAGGCCTATGTCAAGCAGTGGACTATTAAGAATAGATAATAAACAAGATAATGATGGTAATGACGATTTTATTTTTAGTTCTGTCATCCATACTATATCCTTATAAATCCATACTAATATTATTAATGCGAAAGTAACTCTCTCTGTCCCTCTGTCTGTTTGTTACCTTTTCTCGGCTCAACTTTTCATCGCGGGAAATGCAATATTTTCTACGGAATATGTAAAAAAACCTATATCAATGCTGACAAAGTCGCGTTTATCAGCTAGTATTTTATATGCGAAAGTAACTCTGTCTATGTCTATCCCTCTGCCTGTTTGTTACCTTTTCACGGCTGACGGTCCCGCTGGACCGATCTTGACGAAATTTAGCACAGAGATAACTTGCATCCTATAGATGGACACAGGATACTTTTTATCCCACAAAATAGAATAGTTCCCCAGGGATATTTAAAAAACCTTAATACTCGCGGACGAAGCCGCGTGCATCAGATAACTCATTTTTTTTTAATTGTATAAAGTGACGAAACGAGCAAAACGTTCACCTGATGGTAAGTGCAACGTCCGCCCACAGCAAATGCTGTGTCAGCCAGAATATTTCTGTGCGACACCACACTGCGCCCGTCACCCTGAGACATCAGTTCTTAAGTCTCAAATGCCCAGTGATTACGCTAGCTCACAGTGCCCTTCAAACCGAAACACAGTAATGCTTGCACACAACTGCTTCACGGCAGAATAACTGGTCCTGGGGTGGTACCTACCTAGACGGATTCCTGCATACCACCACCAGTAAAAAAAAATTCTTAATTTTTAAATCTAGAAACAAATCGAATAAGTGTGCTAAGCGTTAACGCAATGACGCCATAATACCGCAGCCTTACAGCTCTATTTAAATTTTCCATGAAAAAGTACCCCTCACAATGAACAAAACAACAGTACGAAAAAAAAAGTCTGAAGTGAAGTCTCAACGGCCGCGTTTCCTAAGGATTCCGCAAATCCTGTTTTTAAAGTGATTATTCCTCGATGAAAGGGTTCGTGCCAGTTAAAAGGATACAATTCGAGAAGTTTATCAAAGCGAAACATTCTAAGTAGAATGCGGAACAAAGAGCTGCTAATAAAATTGCCTATAAGTTATGTAGGGTCGATATATTAAGTGCACTATTCGGGACATGTAACGGACTTATTGTGGGTTTCTTTATATCGTATCGTAACGACAAGCCTTCGCTTAGGTCTAAATCAAGTGATTTACATTTGTCTTAGAACTAACAACACTCAATTATAATACACCGAACAGTGAAATAACTATGACAATAATTCGCTTACCCCTTTACGCTTCATATATGAACGAACATACATTTATTTTATAATTATATATAACCGTAAAGGTAAGACAAAAGTTGAATCATTCAGTCATCGTTTGTGTGAAATGCAATATTTCAAAGTGACGGAGTAAGCTATTAGATGATATAATTATATCATCATAGCCGTGTGGTGGCGGCTCGTTAAAAGAATACTACCACTCCATCTCATCTAATGGATCTCGTAAAAGGCGAGTAAGGAATTAAACTTGCACTGTGCACCCAACCGCGTATGGTGGCGATGGGCTCACCACCTATCACACCAAGTGCATTATATTGTTTTGGTGAAACGTGGATTGTGGCAGCCATCTGTTTTTGCAGTGAGTGCCCAGTCTCTGACTACCCCTTATGGGATACAGTCGTGATCTTATGTATGTATGTATGTATTATATCATCAACAGCATTTCAGCCCATCACTGGTCCAATAGATTGCCACAAAAGCTTGTAGCTCTCATTTTGGAGGAATCGTGCCATAGTTGATACGCTGAGCAGGCGGCTTGGCAACCGCTGTTTATTTAATCAGATGAATCCAGGAAGATGCTGCTACCCACCTCCAGGTTTTCATTTACCACCACAAAGACAATTATTAAAATAAAGAGAATCTGATGACAAAATCATGTAATATAATGAAATAAAGAACTCAGCGAAACAAAACTGCGCCATGATAACGAAGGAACAAATATCGTTTCTACATACATCAAAAGGTCCACAGGTTCTGGACGGAGGTGTCAACGACCTGCACGGATGGATGCAGGCGGCTCAGGATCGTGTAACGTGCCAATAAATGGGGGAGGCCCATGCTCAACAATGGACATAAGATAGGCTGAAATAACGACGACACATCAAGAACGACGAAAGCAAGGTATTTATTTTTAAATATTTCTGAACACAAAATACGATACGTATCTCCAACTATAGTGTTATTTAACATTTTAACTGGGACAGTGTAGATAATTAAAATTTCATTATCACAAACAAGTTAAACCTACAACAGTCCGTGTGGTGCTAACGGCGAAGTATCGCAGCTCGGAAATCCGCAGAACCCGGATAACTGAATAAAGGAACATCGGTGTTATTAAGCCCGCAATATGCATAAACCGACGCATTCCAGCACCCGGCCCGAAACAAACAGAACTTATGGCCACCCGATTCTAGTCGCAAGAGTAAAGTGATAGAAGCGCGGCTTTCAATTAGTGTCCTGGTCGACCGCTTTGTAAGTTTTCTTTAATGACAAGGAACGATAAAAGAAAACGTCTTTTATACTGGACTTACTTATAAAAGGTAATCGTCTAATGAACGATTCCAATTGTAGACACTTTGGTTTACTTTCAACGTATGAAACTGTATTTTGTTAATTCAATAGCGCACGTCGACAAGCGAACGAGTAAACAAATTAGGCGCTCCGGAAAGAAATAAACTATCGGATACCGGGCATCAAAGGAGTTGTAGATGCATTAAGGAAACATTATTTTAAGGAAAATGAGTAAGAACTGGATAATTTGAGACCAACTGTGAGTGCAGAACTGTTTCATAAAGATTTCGCTATATAATTACTGAAGACAGTTTTGTGTATACATGTTATTATATTGGTGGTCTAGGTAGCAGTGCCAGTTCCATTCGACCGTCAAACAGTGAGCAAATACTTTATTTCGGTTTGAAGGGCACTGAAGTTTTTTAGTTTCGTCACTACATTCGGAGAAATTCTCAGACATGTTAAAGAGAATACAACTAGAAAATAACAATAAGAAGTGTTTAAGTACATTATTGGGGAAACCTATATTTCGGATAGCGAATTTTTACAAACAGACATATCCAAATTTAACTTTAGAACGAAGTATGTTTCGGATATGATCATGTAAAATTCACACATCCTTGACCTAACCCAAGAGGTCAGGAGACGACCCGACGGACAGATCGGGAACTATTCGAACGGAAAAATCGGGCGAGGCGGCGCGGGAAGGCGAGCGCCGTCCGTTGAGACGGGACCCGTCGCGTCGTTGGCGCCAACAGCGGTGAGGGGTCACGGTAAGGCGGGCCAGTTGTCGCGGGCGACCCTGACCTAGCTCAAGAGCTGGGCGGGTCATGTGGTCGGGCGGGGGTGAAACTCCGGACGTTCACCTTGAGACGTGCAGCTGAGGCGGACGCGGGAGCGGATTACGCGGTACGCACTTCTACATATCTATAAGATGTATAATTACTACGTGTCTCAGAGGAGTAATTAGGAGATAAACAAACAAATCGAAAAGATCAAATATAGTCTTATTTATAGAGACAGGTTCAATTCAATAATAAACTTATAGCAATCTAAACGTGTGATGAGAAAGTGGACGTCATCATTTTACGAATTTACGAAAGTAATATTTTTAATAGCGATGAGATTTTAACTTGGAATCTTATGATCCGCCGTGAGTTCCAGAAGGAAGACGTTCGTAAAGAGCTTCAAAAGCCATCATGATTGGAGGAAAGTATAGATTCACAATAATTAACTTAATATTCACTTTAGTAAGCAAAATATATTTAAAAACAAGTGGGCGGATTGTTTTTTTTTTATTGGACAGAGCGACGAAACGAGCATAACGTTCACCTGATGTAAAGTGCAACGTCTACCCATAACAAATGCTATGTCAACCCAGAACATTTCTGTGTGACACTACACTGTGCCCGTCAGCCAGAGACATCAGTTCTCAAGTCTCATATGCCCAGGGAACACAGTAATGTTTGCAAACTACTGCTTCACGGCAGTATAACTGGCCCTGGGGTGGTACCTACCTAGACGCAGCTACGACGCTTTTCCGAAGCAGCTAATAAATTAAATAATTTGCTCATCATTACTTTTCCAATTTATTTATTATAAACCAAGGTGGCTCAAAGAATTATAATGAACCAGTGCCAATGCAGAATCAATAACGAAGTAATAAATTAAACTAAATTGAATTCAAAGTACTTTAATTAGAAGGAATTTTACGTACTTTAACCCGTTTAATTTTCATGTCACGGGATTAATGAGGTGACAGACATCCTGATAGTTAATCCACCCCGGATTCAGGCTACCTTCAGCTTTTAATTATTATTTCTGGTCCGTCTACGTAGAAAGAGCTAACTGTGTCTTGAAGTCTTGTAGTGTTATGTTTGGTTGTTGATTAAATTGATTAAATTATAGAATGCCAAGCCAGTGGTACTACCTAACCATGTTGTCTATTGAAATAAGAATGTTTTTTTTCTAATTTCAATAGATTAGCGAATCACCCTTGTTAGGAATCGGTGTTCCTTTGCAAGGATTTGTGGTTTATCAAATCTGATGTAATGGTTGGGATGATCCAGAACATGGTTACAGACTGCAGACTTCCTAGAGCGATATTTGCATAACAGTAAGTTGAAGGTATCCTGGATTACCTATGACATTAGGACATCTGTGCCCTCACTCCTTCCGTGACCATGGCTTCTGTAAAGCGCTCGAAACGTCGGGTTATAAATGTGTAATATTCGCGTAAATATAAGAAATTATTAAAGTATTTTGTTTTTCAAATATCAAACATAAAAATATCAGCTAGCAATTAAAACATACTTAGAAGAAATTAAGAGAATACAAATTAGATTACTAAAGTTATTAGTCGATCAAAAAGTTAGAGATAAGTGCAAGGACGACTATAATAGGCTATCACACTGTAAAATATTGGCTGTAAATAAAAAAATTGATTATTTGTTTTGATATCAGGTTGTATAAGGCTCGTGTAGTGGCGGCTTAAGAGAATCTGCCACCCCATCTCGTCCCGTGGGTGTCGTAAAAGTAACTATGGTAAAATCCTACCTAATCCTTTTAGGTAGGATTTTACTACTACACTACACTTTTCTAGCAATCTATGGGGGAGGCCTATGTTTAGCAGTGGACTAGTGACGAGCTGAAATGATGATGAATCTATAAATTCACTACACTGCCTAAATGACGTAACTCACGAAATAAAGGCAGAGTCGAGGAGATCTGATCAGCAACGAAGTGGGTTACCACAAGTGACCGGGATGGGGACATCCGTCTTGCCTATAGATCCGCCGCTCGACATGTGAGGCGACAAATATAAGGGGCATACATATATACATTAATACATACAGGCACACCTTTTCCCATATAATGAGTTGACAGATGCCACATACTTAGCCCACAGTATAGAATTTTACTCCCCGTTGCTTTTCCACGAGCAGTATAGTGACATCATTGCATATTATGGCGTGATTCTGCACTAATAAAGGATGTCCGTACAATACCTTAGTCGCCTCTTACGACACCTCGGTAGGAAATAGATAGGTGCTACGTGAGCGCCCCCTGCCTACTCCTTATACGGGAAAAAGGGGTGACTGTATAGTAACTCCTAATTAGGCAAACGAGACACATTAGGCCCAGCGTAGAGGACGCGTAACAGCTAGGCAGTCAGTGAAAGGTAGAGTGTAATGAAATCGGTTCACATTTCACGTTGGAATTGGAACAATTCGGTTGAAGTTCAAATAGCTGACAGCTATTGACGTTGAACTGTACGAGCGCAATGCTTTGCCACAGTCTTGTAACGAGCGATTGAATCGAGACTTCCTGATCTTAACAATATCGTTAGGTGGATGTGATAGGCTATGTTGATGATAATTAATGATCGTGAAAATGCAATTGTTGTAGTTGTTCATGAAGTTTGATGTTATGGTTTTTTTTTATAGTAGAGGGGGCAAACGAGCAGGAGGTTTACCTGATGGTAAGTGATCACCGCCGCCCAGTGGAATTCCGAATGCGCCTCCAAATGGCCTTTAAGGAAGGAGTAGGCTCTTTTCTTGATGTTTGACATTGAAAAGAATTAACGATACGAGCAAATCGTCGACCGCGTGGCGTAGTGGTTAGGGTACCTGACTTCTGCGCCACCGGTCCTGGGTTCGATTCCCAGCCGGAGGCAACATTTGTGCAAAAAACACAAATTGTTGCTTTTCGGGTCTGGTTGTGTTGTGCATGTGAAATGTATGTTTGTAAAACGCACCCACGATACAGGAGAAAATCCTACTGTGGGGCTTCGTTTTTAATAAAAAAAAAATCGTTCACCTGGTGGTAGGTGTAACGTATGCCCATAACAAATGCTGTGTCACCCAGAACATTTCTATGTGCCACACCTCGTTCTTTACCCTATGACATCAGTTCTTGAGTTCCAAATGCCCAGTTATTACACTAGCTACCAGTGTCTTTCAAATCGAAATAAAGTTATGTTTGCACACTACTGCTTGACCTACACTTATTCCTGCATAAGAATTATAAGTTTTAAATTTAACTTCACTTAATACACAGGCAGCAGCTGTAGCCAAGTGTTAATAAAGGGAGAATTCCGTTTTACATTTGTTGTACCGGACACTCTCCGTAACAACTGTAAGTGTCCGGAACACCGAATTTCCGGCGAGCGCCTCGCAAGGTCCCAACGTCGCTCGCAAATACTGAATGTAATATTGTATCGGAACGACAATAATCAAAAAAAATATTGTTTATACTCGTTTGTACAAAAATTAATAAAAGAAAATACCACTAGGATTTCTATTGTACCGTGGGGTGAGATCACAAACATTATTACTGGTGGCAGGACTCCTATGCAGGTCTAGGTAGGTACCACCCCAGGGCCTGTTATTCTGCCGTGAAGCAGTAGTGTTTCGGTTTGAAAGGCACACAGAGCTAGTGTAATCAGTGGGCATATGAGACTCGTCTCAGGGTGCATTGTGGTGTCACACAGAAATGTTCTGGGAGACACAGCATTTGTTATGGGCAGACGTTGCACTTACAATCAGGTGAACGTTTTGCACGCATCGACAGTTTATCAAATAAAAAAAAAAATCCACATATACAAACAACCAAACCGGGAACAACTTTACTTTAAAAAAGTGTTTGAGGCCGGCCCCTGAGCTGCCGCGGCTCTATCTGTACGGTCAATTGTCTTTTCAGTACGGAATCTAAATCTAGACTCGTAGCGTAGATCACCAATCGCTTAGCCGCTGCGCCAGGCGAACTGTTACTGATAAAGCAGCCCGTCTGTCTGTGTGAAATCTGTCTGCATGATTATTTAATATAGCAGGTCTTGTTATGATGCAAAGTTTAAATATCAACACGCACGTCATAGTATCGACATGGCCTATCCTTATAACCTAGTAATAATAGTTATTGCTTTGAAATGTGCGAGGGTGTGGCTTCAATCTATTAAATGCACTATTGCAAGACAGATAAGGCTTTGTCGAAGAACTGATAATATTTTTATATTTAATAAAAGTGTCGGTCTGTTAATATAATCGCGGTAAAAGATGAATCGATTGAACGATTGAAATAGTGGTGAGGTCAGCCGAAGAAGTAATAGCAGTCTATAAAAAAACCAGTGCTGTGACCGTACATCTCCCCAAAGTTCAAATCGAACTCCTCTCAACTTTTCGGTAAGATATGGATCTTACAGCAAAGTTGAGATGAGAAACAATGGACTGATCATCGCAGTAGCAGTTTTCTATTCCTATGTAGAAATCCGAAGGTACCATCGCAGGGCCAGTTACTCTGCCGTGAAGCAGTAGTGGGCAAAACCTACTGTGTTTCGGTCTGTGGGGCACTGAGAGCTAGTCTAACTGGGCATATGACACTTAAGAACTGACGTCCCATCGTGGCGAGAGCGGTGTGGTGCCGCGCAGATTACTTCTAATACCTTTATTCGCGCAGAATAACACCATAATATGCAATGCTGTCACTATACTGCTCGTCGGAACGCAATGGGGAGTAGGATTTCTATGCAGTCCTTCCTGCAGAAGGTAGGTACCACATCAGGGCCAGTTATTCTGCCGTGAAGCAGTAGTGTGCAAACATTACTGTGTTTCGGTTTGAAGGGCACTGAGAGCTAGCGTAATCACTGGGCATATGAGACTTAAGAACTGATGTCTCAGGGTGATTTTCTGGGTGACACAGCATTGGTTATGGGCAGACTTTGCACTAACCATCAGTCGAACGCTGTGCTCGTTCCGTCACTTTAATGAAACAAAATGGCGGCGACGAGATTCGCCACCCGTCACGTCTGTTTCCCGCGAGGGCGCCCTTATATGGGAAAAAGGCGCGACTGTATGTTTCTTTTCCTCCACATTTCGAGCGCTTAGCTGGTCATGGGTGGACTGTTAGGAAGTTCTGATGTTATAGTTAATCCGGGCTGACTTCACCAGTTAATTGTTAATTTCGGTCGATCCGAAAACCAGCTTACGGTCTTTGAAGTCTTGCAGTTATAGTACATGGCTTGGTTTTGAATTAAATTGTATTAATAACAGTATCCCTAGCTTGTGGAAGAATCCTTCGTTTTCAATTATTTTTTTCGATGTATTTAAGAGCGATAAGAGTAAACATTTTGTATGGGAAGTTATACGTAAGACTATATATAAATATAAATAGTCATAGCGCACAGAATGGCGGAAATCGAACAGCTTGGCCATTTTATTCCTTATACACAGGTCACTATTAAGAGTATTGTCGATAATCGTATATCATACAAATATTTGTTACCCGCGGAATCGAACACTACACCCGCGCCGAGCGGACTATATTTTTTTTTATTGAAATGGTGACGAAACGAGCATGACATTCACCTGATGGTAAGTGCAACGTCTGACCATAACAAACTTGTCATACAGAAAATTTCTCTGTGTGTCCAGGGATTACGCTAGCTCACAGTGCGTTTCAAACCGCAACACAGTAATGTTTGCACACTACTGCGTCACGGCAGAATAACTTGCCCATGGATGGTACCTCCCTAGACGGAATCTTACCACCAGTTAATATTCCAAGTTATCGATAAACAGGGAAGGTTAAGTCCAGTTGCAACGTGTAGCGATGAAAACCATTTCTTAGTACTGTTTGCTCCGCTACTCGATATAATGAAACTATGAACAAAACGATAAATATCCGAGCACCGCTTGACTGATCGTTCAATAAGACGTCCGCCGTCCCTTTCGATGCCTGCGAGAGTGAGCGAGTAGGCTACTGAACAAAAACTGACTCCGCGTACCGTTCCGAAGGCGTAACGCGATTTTCACACCCATATATATGTACGGTAGCTCGCTTAGTTTAATGTGATTTGTATAAATTCTGCATCCTAATCTCGTCTCTATCGCAATGCAATTTCGTCTATAACAGCGTATACTGACATTAGAAAGTATGAACAACCGTATCAGTCTTGAGAAAGTCATTTTTCCATTGACGTTTAACTCAGTTATAATATCTACGCCTTGTATTGTCTATACAAAGAAGAATCTATAAGCGTTGTTTATCGTAAATTCCCATGGTACTATATTTAGTCCCATTTTAGTCCCGATTCCGGTTGTTAATTAGAGTGATAAATTTCTATTTATTAATATGTTTAGTAGTCTACTTCTTGTAATCTTTTACCGAGTCATGGTCACCTGTGGATAAGATAAAGCTTTACTGCATGTTCCTTTCTTAGATTGTTTATGTTACTTGCGTATTAATGCACGTGTTAACACTTTATGTATGTCTGTAACGGAACAGACAACACTCCAACGTGACAATCATCAACGTCATCATTGCAGCCTATCACTAGTCCACTGAGCCGAGGTAGCTCAGGGGCTAGGCGCTCGCTTTAAATTTCATAGTACGCGAGTGACCTGGGTTCAATTCCCGGTGCCGGCACCACTAAAATTGCTAATTGCAATTTTAAGTGTTGATCTTACCACGTGCTCGGCGGTGAAGGAAAACATCGTGAGGAAACCTGCATGTCTGAGAAATAAAAAAATATTTCGAAGACATGTGAAGTCCGCCAACCCGCATTGAAACCCTCTCAGAAATGAGAGGAGGCCTGTGCTCAGCAGTGGGACATTTATAGGCTGAAACTTTACTGTTACTTTTTTACTAGTCCACTGCTGAACATAGCTCCCCCCCCCCCCATTGATTTCCGCGAAAATTTGTAGCTCTAATGTTGGGAGGATTTTGCCATAGTTATCGCGCTTGGCAGGCAACCGCAGTTAATTTGTTCAGAAGTCTCAGAAAGATTTTTTTTTATTTGATAAACGGACGGACGGAACGAGCACAACGTTCACCTGATGGTAAGTGCAACGTCTGCGCATAACTAATGCTGTGTCACCCAGAAAATTTCAGTGTGACACCACAATGCGCCCGTCACCCTGACACATCAGTTCTTAAGTCTCATATGCCCAGTGATTACGCTAGCTCTCAGTGCCCTTCAAACCGAAACACAGTAATGTTTGCACACTACTGCTTCACGGCAGAATAACTGGCCCCGGGGTGGTACCTACCTAGGCGGAATCGTGCATAGGAATCCTACCACCAGTAAATGTAACTTCATGATTTCTTTTTTTTCGCGAATTTAATAAAACTAAATTTACGTATTACACTGCGTTTAATTATGACTATCATTCAATAACTACAAAAGCTAATGACATCGAATTCACTCCAATTATAGATAACTCTAGAGTAAACTCAGGCTATAATAAATATAGTTTTTTTTGTAGACACTACAACTATATGAATGTCCATGCCAGTAGTGTCGGGAAGAGCTGACTAATATATGCTAAAATAATGTATTTAAGTAACATGTACACGGAAATGTTAAAAAGGAAACTGAATGCACCTAACGATAATTGCGACATTAAAGGGCCCACTTTACATTTCCAACGGAAACCGTCTTGAGACAAAGCAACAATAGAGTTTTTTTTAACCATAACCCAACTATGAATCGCATTAGCCCGACATAGACATTAACCGGTGGGTTTTCACCGCTCACGTGCGCACATTCCAGCAGTTCTCCTAATTAACACGGCCGAATTGTAGCGGTGACCATAAAACTGGCCCAGACACACAAGAAAAGTGCTGCCGAAGCGTGCGCATAAAATTATCCACATACTTCATTAGAACAATAATTAACTCGCTCCGAGTTGTAGTTTTAAACAGTTTTTCCGCGATAATTACACCGATAAGAACTAATGGTACACTTACATTTTGTTTTTCTACTTTAATATAATATATTATAAAGTTAATGCGATATTTTTTTTGTTTCGGCTTCACTTATAGTGGATCCGCGTTCGAGATAGCATCAGCGAAAACTTTTGTTTGAAAAAAAAAAAATGTTACCTATGACTACGTGAAATATTCAAAATGTTTCTATCGAGATAACAGATCAACATACAAAAGAAGAAACAAAACGAATAAATTTAAATAAATTGAACTTTCTAACAAAGTTTTGTTTGAAATCTCAACTAAAAAGAAAGAAATACGATGTTAGCTTTACGTACAGTGGAAGGACGCATTTATGGCTATATATATATATACACCACACTACGATATATCTAACATAATTAATATATTTAAATAAAACAAATTTTACGGATTTTATCGCGTTTTATTTTTAACCATTTATAACCCGACGTTTCGAGCGTTTTACAGCACCCATGGCCCATGTCTTAGTTAGCCCGGTGTAACGCAGAAAGAGCTAACTGTGTCTTGAAGTCTTGCAGTATTATGCTTGGTTTTTGATTTAATTTTATTAATAATAATTATAAATTAGTAAAGATTAGGGTATACATAAGAAATCAAAATTAATATAGTTAAAAATTCTATGACGCAACCATTGTAGTTATAAATTATTTTAAGATATTTCATGATTGCGATAGTTTTTTTTTAATTATCTTAAGGTATTTACAGATTGCGTATGTCGTGACTAATTCGCGGGTAGGCCTATGCCATCGCCCGGCCACCCGAAAAGCATTTTCAAATACGTCAAGCACTCCTCGGGTGGGGAGGCGTGGGGGGCAGAGAGGCCGCGTGGCCTCCATCCACCCCTACTTCGAAAAAAGGCGATGCACTTCGAATTGTTCCTTTTATGTCCGGAATCGATCGTTCCGGTAAAAGGAGTGCGTTTTAACTGTCCTGCCTGGACGGACCAACGGACGGTTACTTCACACGTGTACTAATTGGGAGAGACAAGGGTGCTTCTAGCGGTTGGCTGGTCAGATTCGACTTTTCGTCACGCTAGAAGCTAACGAACGTAATAATTAAGCAAACTGTGTTTATGAAGATTTTTGGAAAAACATACATTTGGAACGCGTATAGAGAAAGGATGATTAAGTCAGAAATTAAAGTGAGTAACCTCATAATAACCCAAGACTGAAAATTGGCCTTTTCCAAGTAGGGAGATCACCGATTACGGTGATGGTGATGGCACGTGTATTGTGAATCGCAGATCAAGATGCCTCGCAATTTAAACACTGCTGCCCTCCATGAACTTTTCTAGACATTTCTTTTAGCCGCCTCTTATGACACGGGACGATACGAGATGACAGATTTTCTCATGTTCTCACCACTCGGCATCTGATAGTTTAATTGGGAAATTTTTGAACTTACCTTGTGGTATCTTCTCATGTAGACTCACCTTTACATCTCAGAATTATTTAGTAATTTGTCGAACTTACCTGAAAAAGAATAAAAGAAATAAATAAACGTGTCCTGTTCGCAGCGAATCAAACAACTGATAATAAAACATGTTGCATGTGAACTAAAAATATCGGTCATTACTAAAAACAACATGTGAAGGAATATTAATACCAAAATGACTTTTAAGGCTATTTACAATTTCTTCGTCCAATAAATTACTTTCAATATTAGTCTAGTAGTTTGTTAGTTCAGTATACATACATACATACAGTCACGCCTCTTTCCCATTGGGGTAGGCAGAGACCACGTCTTTTCACTTGCTACGATCCTGACACACAACTTTAGCTTCTTCTACTTTCATCAGCGTTTTCACACACGCTCGTCGGTTGCGGGTACGGGGTTAGTAGTAGTAGTCTACTATATACTATATCAACATTAGTTAATGATCATTACTGACATTTTTACAAAATATAAAACTAGGTATAAAGTAATTTTAACAAATGTATTACAGATGGCGTTCTAGAGATATTTATTTTATTTTATATGCCCTTTACAATGTAACATATTTTGTTAAGCTACTACTGTACCTAACGTTAGTAGTAAGATGAAATCTTTTTTCACAAGGGTGACAAACACTCTTTTTTTAGGAGCATGTGACGAGACGAGCAAAACGTTAACTTGATGGTAAGTGTAACGTCTGCCAATAACAAATGCTGTGTCACCGAAAACATTTCTATGTGGCACTACACTACGACCGTCACCCAGAGACATCAGCTCTTAAGTCTCATATGCCCAGTGATTGCACTAGCGCTCAGTGCCCTACAGACAGAAACATAGTTTCGTTTACACTACTGCTTCAGGTGAAATAACTGGACGTGGGGTAGTACTTACCTAGACGGATTCCTACATAGGAATCCTACCACTAGTGGTAGTGTGATTACTGGACATATGGGACTTACGAACTGATGTCTCGGGGTAAGGAGCCCATTGAAGTGCAGATTTGTCACGGGCAGATGTACTTACCGTCGTGCCAACGATTTGCTCGTTTCATCACTTTCTTCCGTAGGTAAGTCAACCCCGAGGATTGTAATGAAACCTGATGGTGTCAGATTCCCATTCACCATTGCAGCTCCGTTCAAAAGTATTGACAGCTGAAGCATTTATTTGCAGCTAACACAATGTACCCTACTTCTAGACCCACGCTTACGTTGCTAATGAGACATGTTTTCTTTAATGCTCTCTTAAAAAAATACAACCAGACGCAAATTGTTTAAATGTTACTAATTGAGCGAAACTGCTAATTTATAATACTGGTCCTATTAAACGCAGTCCTAAAGACTGTGTTGTCCTTTTAAAGTACATACACACGAGCGTTGAAGAATGTAATTTCAAATGCATTCGAAATGAAAAACGATTATTGGATCATTAAACTTGAGAGTACACGAACAAAGAATACATCAATTTACATCATTGCGCCGTATAAATTAATTTAAAAATACAATTTAAATTATATTTATCGACCACTTCACTGAGAGCTTACTACAGGTTTTCTTTTATAGGAGAACGTGACGAGGCGAGCCAAGCGTTCACGTAATGGTAAGTATAGTTAATAGAATCAGTCGTTACTTTGCGGAAATCCATAATAAGGAAGGAAAGTAAGTTAATTTGCTAAGATCCGCATGCTAAATTTCCGAGTGAGTCGGGGACTCACTCGGAAATTTCGGCGGCTGACTGTCGTAGAGTCAATATCACTTGATAATGCCTCCGTTTTAAACTTTTTTTCCTTCACTCTAGGAAAGTGTAAAGTTTGCCCATAACAAATGCTGTGTCACCCGGAACATTTCTATGTGGCACCACACCGCCCTCCCGAGTCTTCAGTCTTATATCCCCAGTAATTACACTCTCGGTGCCCTTCAGACCAAAACACAGGAAAGCAAGACAGAATAAATGGACCTACCTAGACGGTTTCCTCTATGGGAATCTTATCACTTAATGCGATGATTAGATACGCTTATCTAATTACCGCGCATCACACTACAACTCCAATCACCGGAATGAGTATTTTTAGGTAGTTATGTAAAAAAAAACACATCGTACCTAAATGCAGGCAACTATGTTCATAATTCTGCGGGCCGCTTGAGGAAGCTCAGAGTCGCGCAGCGAGCTATGGAAAGGGCTTTGCTCGGAGTTTTTCTGCGTGATAAAATCTGTAACGATGATATCCGCAGCAGAACTAAAGTAACCGACGTAGCCTTAAGGATTAGCAAGCTGAAGCGGCATTGGGCCGACCATATAGCCCGTAGAACCGATAACAGTTGAGGAAGAAAGGTTCTAGAGTGGCAACGTCGTACCGGCAAACGCTGTGTAGGGCGCCCTCACACTAGATGGAGCGACGAACTGCGCTATTGTGCAGGTAGTCGACGGATGCAGGTGGCTCAGGACCGTTTGTGTTTGTGGAAATCTATGGGGGAGAGCTAAGTTCAACACTGGACTAGGATAGGCTGAAATGAGGATGATGATGATGTTCATAAGTGTCTAAGACTCTTCACTAAGTATTTTAATGATTACTCACTCTACAGCATACAGAAACTTGGCATCCATCCGTAATCGGGACGTTAAGTTGAATGTCAGATTTTTAGAATTACCGCGACATTCGCCGTACGGTTCAAACAACAAAAGTAACATCCATATCGCCAGGTGCCCGTGAAGAAATGCTACGCGGTCGCTCGAAGTGAACGAATTCATATTTTAAACATGAGCCCCGATCGCTAGAGTATGTGCTGTAACAGCGACCAATGAAAGTGTGATTCCGATTACAAAGAAAGCGGTTTTTAATATTTAATCATGTAAGAAACGCTTCAAAATGTTTCGCCGAAAAATCACAGAACTCGAAGGTTTTAGTTATCGTTTTTGCTTCAGTGCTATAGTGAAGAAAAGTAAGTTACTTTGCTAAGATCCGCATGCAAAATATAAAAATGGTGTATATTACCTAGTTTTTTGAAGTGCACCGCCCGCCCTCCCTCCACCAACCACTACAATACTACCACTAGATAATATACACCACTGAAGTCGTGAACACGAGACGTGTTTCGCCCCAAAACGAGGCGTTATCAAGCGTAATATACTCTACGACAGACGGCGGCCGTCTCGTGTTCTCGACTTCAGTGGTGTATATTATCTAGTGGTAGTATTGTAGTGGTTGGTGGAGGGTCCCTGGTGGCGGTTCCTGGTGGCGGTGTTAGTTTGCTTGTGCACGCTACTGAGGGAGGGCGGGCGGTGCACTTCAAAAAACTAGGTAATATACACCATTTTTATATTTTGCATGCGGAGCTCAGCAAAGTAACTTACTTTTCTTCATTATGATGGATTTCCGCAAAGTAACGCCTGATTCTATTAACTCAGTGCTATAGGTCACTGATGTGTGAATCGAGGTATTCAAAATTGCATCTTGGTAAACTAACAAAGAGCTGCCTGCTGAGACATAGGTTACGAGTTTTAATCCCATCCCATTTGTCCAGGACATAAATTGTTGTTTCAGAATGAAAGTAAGAAAGACCGAAATGAATATATCCGTTGTTGTATTTCAGGGTGGATGTGAAATGTATGTCTTTAAAACGCACCCATGATACAGGAGAAATCGTACTGTGGGGATTGGTTTTGTTAAAAAAAAGTATATTATCGCTTCAGCGTTACACATGATGGGAGGGAAAAAGCGTTTTTTTTTATTTCATAAAGTGTCGAGACGAGCAAAACGTTCACCTGATGGTAAGTGCAACGTCTGCCCATAACAAACGCTGTATCACCCAGAAATTTTTCTGTGTGACACCACACTGTGTCCATCACCCTGAGACATAAGGTCTTAAGTCTCATATGCCTAGTGATTACGCTAGCGCTCAGCGCCATTCAAACCGAAACACAGTAATGTTTGCACACTACTGCTTCACGGCAGAATAACTGGCCCTGGGGTGGTACCTACCTAGACGGATTCCTGCATAGGAATCCTACCACCAGTATATTACTCTGCTACACCACGTTTATCTGCGCAGCTGACATTTTTTTGCTAACAACTATTTAAAGTAATGTCCGAAATCGTGACGATGATTTCACAGTCCAGTGTATAATAAATACATTAGCACTGATGTATTTACATGTTCCCAATGAAATGGTATCGTGTTGGCCGACAAATAAGGCCACTTAAATCAGGTTAACAGCTTTTTAACAGCCTATATAAAAACCAAGCGAAAACATTCGCTATAATGTTATAATAAAGAACGACTATAAAATAATAGCAAATGTTTGCTCTTGATCGACTTGACGACTCGGTTGACGCAGTGGCTACGCGATTTTCATATAAAATTAAAGTAAAGTAACAGCCTATTAATGTCCCACTGCTGAGAGCAGGCCTCTCCTCATTTCTGAGAGGGTTTTGGAGCGAGGAATAGTCCGCCACGCTGCTCCAATGCGGGTTGGCGGACTTCACATGTCCTCGAAATATTTCTATTCCTCGGACATGCAGGTTTCCTCACGATGTTTTCCTACACCGCTGAGCACGTGGTAAATCAGCACTTAAAATTTTTGAACAATTTTAGAGGTGCTGGCACCGGGGATCGAACCCAGGTTACTCGCGTATTATGAAATTAAAGGCGAGCACCCGGCCCCTGAGCCACCACGGCTGACTTTCATATGATCTGGGTGTTAAAGTCACACAACGCATCCGTGTTAAAGAAATCTTAATGTAGGGCAAGGTTTTGTTGAAGAAAAAAAAAACCAAGAACACAAAACCAGAAATTGACAAAGTGAAAACACATAATGTTGGTTTTAAGAAATCAAGCAAAAAGAATACATCCATAAAATAAATCTATTGCTCCGAGGCAACAGCGTTCGCAACAGGTTGTTTACAATTATTAACAATGTTGCCAGCGTCCGTCTCCTTAATAATCGAACGAATATAAACCCACTGAATAAATGTATTGAAGCGTAAAAAAAAATTGAGAGACTGTTACAAAGATCTGTTTCAATTGAACTGCAATTTTTCTCTCGTCGCTTCCTTGACTTCGGTGAACGCGATGCAGGGCGACCTCCTACTTGTTAGAACGATACGGTTGCGATGTTTGCACACTACTGTACCTACTCACGGCAGAATAACTATCGCTGCGGTGGTACCTACCTAGACCGATTCTTGTATAGGAATCCTACCACCAAAGGAATCAAATAAAACCGGTTCCGAAACGTACCTGAGGTACACAACAGACCTCCAAAACCAAGGATGGAACGCCTCTTAGTTCGTAACATGGTCTCAGTCCGATCACTGAACGTATCAAACTATGCAGCGTTAGGAGAAAATTTACCGATTCTGTGAAAGCCTTCCCCAGTAGAGTGTAATCACAAATACTTTGCCGTGCACCTATTCTTGGACTACCACGCCGCGTGTCGAATTCCAGCCGAAGCCTAGTGCAAAAACACAAATTGTTGGTTTTTAGGGTCTGGTTGCGTTGTCATCGTCCCAGTGTCACTGACACCGCATCCAGACCTACTTTTTTTTATTGCATAAAGTAATGAAACGAGCAAAACGTTCACCTGATGGTGAGTGCAACGTCTGCCCATAACAAATGCTATGTCACCCAAAAAATTTCTGTGTGACACTACACTGTGCCCATCACCCTGAGACATAGGTTCTTAAGTCTCATATGCCCAGTGATTACGCTAGCTCACAGTGCTCTTCAAACCGAAACACAGTAATGTTTGCACACTACTGCTTCACGGCAGAATAACTGGCCCTGGGGTGGTACCTACCTAGACGGACTCCTGCATAGGAATTTTACCACCAGTACCGATCCTAACGAACGAGCGTTACAACGGGCACAGTTAGGGACGGCTGTGTACCACTGTACGCGCGAACACTTGTGGCATTATAATACCTCCTACGCAGTTGAAAACTCTAATCATTATCACCACGAGCCTCCCCCCCCCCCCTTTATTAGGCACAGGCATCCAGTAAAAAAAATAATATCTAAAAATGTCTTCTCCATTTGCTAACATTTGATTCTAAAAGGGTATATATAATAATTGTACCAAGTACGAGTAGCAAAAACGATAAAAGTTCGAGGTAAAAGGAGCGCTACACCGTTCGCAAGTTATTGAGTTTACGAAACAAAATATGTATGTGAGGAAACAGAAATAACGAATGCAAAGAAACAAATTAATGTCGCGCACTTCTTTGGCTGTACCACGCGATACAATTAAGTGCAAACTGCTATTTTCAATTCAGTTAATGTGGCAGGTGCGGTAGCAAAAACACGTTATTTTAGACATTCTCAAGGAAAATAACGATATAAGTGTACTTTATAATGATAATACCTTAATAAGTATGGCAGCGCTTATACCAATCCAGTTTATTAAATTCCACTAAAAAATTCGCTGGTCTTACATGAATACTTTGGTATTTAATGCGGGCCGATGAATTAGCAGTACCAACGCGATCCATCGGACTCACAGCCATCACGATGTATCGACACAACATTCGAAGTCGTTTAACATCGTCGACTTGTTTTAACCACCTTGCTTTAAACACGAATGATTGTTTATTATCGATCGAGCTGTGCCCCCCGGTTTCACATACATACATACATAAGATCACGACTGTATCCCATAAGGGGCAGTCAGAGACTGGGCACTCACTGCAAAAACAGATGACTGCCACAATCCACGTTTCACCAAAACAATATAATGCACTTGGTGTGATAGGTGGTGAGCCCACCGCCATCATGCGTTGTTGGGTGCATAGAGCAGTTTAATTCCTTACTCGCCTTTTACGAGATCCATTGGATGAGATGGAGTGGTAGTATTCTTTTATCGAGCCGCCACCACACGGCTACTCCGGTTTCACCCGCAAAAATAAGTCAGTAAATAATATATTACCCTATTTGAATCGAATTTTGGGGTTTTAATTTTTTGCGCGGAACCCTAATTATTGTTCTAAAATTATTAAGCCTAAGTTACCCGATATAATATCAGCTATCCGTCAGTGAAAGTCCCGTCACAATCGGTCCAGCTGTCAAGGGACAATTTAAATTTAATAAGCGTTTCGGAGATTAGCCGGAACATACAGAAAGACAGACAAAAACTTCAAAAATTGTTCTTTTCTTATAAGTACCGTATGTGCTTTCGTAAGCGTTGAGTAGAAAGCTGTTCTTTTCTTATAACAAACAGACACTTCAATTTTATTTATTTGAATAGACAAGCGGTATTCAAACCCTCCCTCCCCCTCAATCCATATAATCAAATCCAAAGCGATTTACCACTGACTCATCACGATGTCTCCGAAACTACAAGACGTAGAATTTAGACGTAGAATATAAATCTAGAAATTTGGCACACATTTTTCCTTCCCGACACAGACACCCATTAATGGGTAAATGGGGTTTACTCCTAATTTTTGTAAATGGGGCGGTGCTGGTTTTCTCTATTAAGAAAGATGTCTCTCGTGTCAATGGGAAAGAGGCGTGACTGTGTGTATGTATATTAGTCTCGAGTCAGGCTCATCGGATGTCTTTGTTTCGCTTAACGAATCCATCGCAGTCTTCTCACGTCTTAACTTCTAACAGTAAAGTTCGCTTTCAGTTTAAGTTACCGAAATTTCCTTGACCTTGTAGGTCGCGTTCTCGCCTACAAGCAACGACTTTTTAAGCGTGCGTATTTTAATTACCTCATCATCATCATCATCAGTCACTAGTCCACTGCTGAACATAGGTCTCACCCAAAGATAGCCACGCTTGGCAGGCGGGTTGGAAACCGCAGTTTATTTATTCAGATGTTCCAGAAAGATGCCGCTGCCCATCCCCTGGTTTTAGTTTTCCTCTGTCGACTTTGAAGACACCCACGGGACGATATGGGGTGGGGTTCTTATACTGCCACCACACGGTGTATACCGTGTCTCAGACCACCTACACGGTGTCTCAGAAATGATAGGAGGCCTGTGATAAAAGACAAGCATATATTAACGAAAGACCCACAATTGTTACTGTAATTACATTACTTTTCAATATGAAAGAGACCGTTAGCCGTCTGAAAGTAAAATAAGCAATACTCTGACGCTCCATTTATTTCTTTTGACACAAACCTTTTGAAATTATTCATGCGATGCTCCGTTATGAAGGAACAATTTAAATTTAATAACAGCTAAATATAGACGTTTGAAACGAACCTCTAAACTGAGATATCTATTTATTGAAATCACACTGACCCGGTTTTGATTAGACGTGAATTGATAAATTGTTCAACACGGCCAACACGTAAAAATAGTTGTTTTATTCATGCGAGAGAGAGAGAGATGCTGAGAAATGCCGAGAGTGTAATAATATTGTTTTGAAAAATGTCAAGATTAATTTCGGCATTTCTGTGACAAAAACGAAAGGCAGAGAAACGAAAAAAAAATAAGCTACAGATTTCATTATTTGAAACGTGGTTATTGCTTTATGTTGTTTTGTTGACGATGTCTTAATATTGTTACTAAAATTGTTACTGTAAAATGCATGTTTTATTTTTATTGGTTAAAGCAAAACGTTCACCTGGCATCACACTGCGCCCGTTCCCCTGAGACATCAGTTCTTAAGTCTTATATGCCCAGCGATTACGCTAGCTCTCAGTGCCCTTCAGACTGTAACACGGTAATTTATGCACACCACCGCTTCACGGCAGAATAACTGCTGGGAAGGTTCCTACCTAATCCTACTATCATCCTACCATCAGTTACCACGAGCCTATCGACGTACATACGACGGGTACATACTATGGCACATTGGCCGTAGCTTAGCGGACTCGTCTCCAAAATATCTATTTCAGAAATGGAAGGTTGTGTCCAGCAATGGGATGCATATGGATTTTTTTTGAAGTGCAAGTGAATTCTTCTTTGGGCGCGGGACGAAAGTCGAAAACCTTCGAAATTGGGTGCAGCGTTGACGTGTACTGTTGTCGTACTACGTTTAATTACTGGTGGTAGGATTCCTATGCAGGAATCCGTCTAGGTAGGTACCACCCTAGGGCCAGTTATTCTACCGTGAAGCAGTAGTGTGCAAGCATTACTGTTTCGGTTTGAAGGGCACTGTGAGCTAGCGTAATCACTGGGCATATGAGACTTAAGAACCTGTGTCTCAGGGTGAAGGGCACAGTGTAGCGTCACCCAGAAATTTTCTGGGTGACACAGCATTTGTTATGGGCAGACGTTGCACTTACCATCAGGTGAATGTTTTGATCGTTTCATCACTTTATACAATAAAAAAAATTATCGATTGATTAATAATTGTTTATACACTAAGCCGTTATTTTATAGTGAGTAATACATACATACATACAGTACGCCTTTTTCCCATTCAAGTGGTAGGCAGAGATTACACACGTAGCCCACATTTTGCCCCCGAGGGAAACTCGGTGGCCGCCATTTTGCTACTAGTCAAAGAACATTGTCACACCTCATTGCGTTCCTACGAGCAGTATAGTGACAGCATTGCTTTCCTGCGCGAATACACTCCAATAGTTTAGTCGCCTCTTACGCGGCTAGTCTGCCGGACACCTATTGGCTAGAGAATATTATTTTTAATTCAAGTTTTTTTTTATTGGAGAAAGGGACGAGACGAGCAAAACGTTCACCTGATGTTAAGTGCAACGTCTTATTAGATTTAAAAAAAAACGAAGCCCCACACTAGGATTTTCTCCTGTATCGTGGGTGCGTTTTACAAACATACATTTCACATGCACAACACAACCAGACCCGAAAAGCAACAATTTGTGTTTTTGCACAAATGTTACCTCCGGCTGGGAATCGAACCCAGGACCGGTAGCGCAGAAGTCAGGTACGCTAACCACTACGCCACGCGGTCGACACATAACAAATGCTGTGTCATCCAGAATATTTGCGCCCGTCCCCCGAGACGTCAGTTCTTAAGTCTCATATGCCCAGTGATTACGCTAGCTCTCAGTGCCCTTCAAACCGAAACACAGTAATGTTTGCACACTGCTGCTTCACGGCAGAACAACTGACCCTGCGGTTGTACCTCGGATTCCTGCATAGGAATCCTACCACCAGTGAAAGTATTATTTATTATTAAGTATTATTTTTATTTCAATAAAATGTCTTATATGTTATTAAGCGTCCGCCGTAGTGTCTATCGCTAATTTGTTCAAATCGAAAAACAACAGACGCAGCTCGAACGGAACGATGTATTGTGTTATAACTAACAAATGTGATTAATAACTATGGACAAATGACTGTAACTAGTAAATGGAGGGGAACAGCGCGCGTGTCTGCTCCGCAGCCCGCGGGACCGCCGCCGCTTTCTGTATCCACATGAAATTTCAGATGAACGGGTTCAAAGGTATAACGTGATTAAACAGCCGTGCCGGGCTTTTGTTTTGTCTCTGTTCTCAGCGATATTAGTTTTTTTTTTTTTTTTTAGTTTTTTTTTTGTTCCGGTTTCACGCGGTCGGACACAGACAAGACGCGCTGAAATGCGCGAGGTGAGTGCGTTTTACACGTACAGCGTGTCGCTCGAACCGTTGCGGCCGGAATTATTGACAGTCGTTTTTTTAAATTATTGATTAAAGTGACGAAACGAGCAACACGTTCACCTGATGGTAAGTGTAACGTCCGCCCACAACAAATGGTCACCCAGAATATTTCTGTGTAGCACTACACTTCGCCCGTCACCTTGAGACATTTAGTTCTTATGTCTCATATGCCCAGTGATTACGCTAGCTCTCAGTGCCCTTCAGACCGAAACACAGTGATCTTTGCACACTACTGCTTCACGGCAGAACAACTGACCCTGGGGTGGCACCTACCTGGACGGATTCCTGCATAGGAATCCTACCACCTTGAAATGAAGATATAAATGATTAATAATAAAGTGCAACGTTCACGCTACATCCCCGAACGCCGCGATAAATTACAGTTTCCCTCTCAGCTTCTCTCTCTTCCCTCTTCTCTCTTGCTTATTCTTTTATTAATATCGATAGGTACGCGGTCGTTGACCCGCCTTTATTGCGAAGAAAAGATAGCGAACGCGCATTAATATTTCATGTGTTATTGATGCATTTCCAAATTCCCATGAATATAGGGCACGACAATGGATCCGAATCGTTATGTTGCAAAATACGATAGCATTGAGTAAGCGCCAAAGCATTTTACATATCTATTCTGAGCGATATTTCCCGTTTAAGGATTCGGCGGTTAATACCCGAGCGGGTAATGAATTTAGAACATATAGTTAATAGAATCAGGCGTTACTTTGCGGAAATCCATTATAATGAAGAAAAGTAAGTTACTTTGCTAAGATCCGCATGCAAAATATAAAAATGGTGTATATTACCTAGTTTTTTGAAGTGCACCACCCGCCCTCCCTCAGTAGCGTGCACAAGCAAACTAACACCGCCACCAGGAACCGCCACCAGGTACCCTCCACCAACCACTACAATACCACCACTAGATAATATACACCACTGAAGTCGAGAACACGACACGTGTTTCGCCCCAAAACGAGGCATTATCAAGCGTAATAGACTCTACGACAGACGGCCGCCGAGTGAGCGGCGCGGTCAAAGAGCTGCCTATTTATACTACAGGTGACGCAAACGGCCCCCACCTACGACATTGCGATTACAATATCGTGATAGCGACCGCTTGCTCACACAATCCACCACCCGAATTACATAAGCAGCCGTTTGCGACCGAATTGATAGCAAACGACTACTTAGAGTATATTTAAACTTTAAGTACTGGATTTAAAGATATTTAAAAGTGGTGAATTCGAGACGTTTGTTTGTTCATTCAGCAGTGCAATGTTATTATTTTTATTTTTAATTATTTCTAATTGTTCCAGCACACACAGCCGAAGCCCCTTGTCGCAAATATGTAGGACTTTAAATGTGTGGTCGCTAGTCAGGTTATGCCCAGTTTCCAAAAGATGTTTTGCGAAGTGTGATCTGTCGGGATTGCAATTTCTGTACGCGGCCAAATGCTCCTTGTATCGGGTATCGAAATTGCGACCAGTCTGACCCACGTAAACGGCGCTGCATTCACTGCAAACAAGTCTATAAACGCCGGATTTTTGGCGTTCATCAATTTTGTCTTTGACGTTACAAGCCCCACTCAGCGAATTGCTTGTCCTGAACGCAACGTAAATATCGTTACGCCTAAGAGTCCTTGCTATTCTCTCAGATACAGGACCCAAGTAGGTCAAACTGCTCACATATCGTCGAACACTTCGGGATGTAGCCGCGTACAGATCTTTGCGAACTATATGAATTTGTTTCTTTTTTATAAGGGTGTTAATAATATTTTTTGAATAACCGTTAGAGACCGCAATCTGATAGATGATTTGGAGCTCCTTGGCATAATTATCCTTATTCAGAGGTACGGCCAATAGACGATTAACGTAACTATGGAAAGCGGCCAATTTATGTTGCCAAGGGTGACACGATGACGCGGGGATGACAGAATCTGTGTGGGTCGGTTTGCGGTAAATTTGAAAATCATGGGTGCCGTTTTTATGGGATATTGAAATATCTAGAAAGTTAAGAGTACAGTCTTGTTCCAATTCCATCTTAAATTTTATTTTGGGGTGAATTTTGTTTAATTTATTAAAGAAAACGTCCAGTTGTCTTCGGGTACCTGTCCAGTTGGACACCCATGATTTTCAAATTTACCGCAAACCGACCCACACAGATTCTGTCATCCCCGCGTCATCGTGTCACCCTTGGCAACATAAATTGGCCGCTTTCCATAGTTACGTTAATCGTCTATTGGCCGTACCTCTGAATAAGGATAATTATGCCAAGGAGCTCCAAATCATCTATCAGATTGCGGTCTCTAACGGTTATTCAAAAAATATTATTAACACCCTTATAAAAAAGAAACAAATTCATATAGTTCGCAAAGATCTGTACGCGGCTACATCCCGAAGTGTTCGACGATATGTGAGCAGTTTGACCTACTTGGGTCCTGTATCTGAGAGAATAGCAAGGACTCTTAGGCGTAACGATATTTACGTTGCGTTCAGGACAAGCAATTCGCTGAGTGGGGCTTGTAACGTCAAAGACAAAATTGATGAACGCCAAAAATCCGGCGTTTATAGACTTGTTTGCAGTGAATGCAGCGCCGTTTACGTGGGTCAGACTGGTCGCAATTTCGATACCCGATACAAGGAGCATTTGGCCGCGTACAGAAATTGCAATCCCGACAGATCACACTTCGCAAAACATCTTTTGGAAACTGGGCATAACCTGACTAGCGACCACACATTTAAAGTCCTACATATTTGCGACAAGGGGCTTCGGCTGTGTGTGCTGGAACAATTAGAAATAATTAAAAATAAAAATAATAACATTGCACTGCTGAATGAACAAACAAACGTCTCGAATTCACCACTTTTAAATATCTTTAAATCCAGTACTTAAAGTTTAAATATACTCTAAGTAGTCGTTTGCTATCAATTCGGTCGCAAACGGCTGCTTATGTAATTCGGGTGGTGGATTGTGTGAGCAAGCGGTCGCTATCACGATATTGTAATCGCAATGTCGTAGGTGGGGGCCGTTTGCGTCACCTGTAGTATAAATAGGCAGCTCTTTGACCGCGCCGCTCACTCGGCGGCCGTCTGTCGTAGAGTCTATTACGCTTGATAATGCCTCGTTTTGGGGCGAAACACGTGTCGTGTTCTCGACTTCAGTGGTGTATATTATCTAGTGGTGGTATTGTAGTGGTTGGTGGAGGGTACCTGGTGGCGGTGTTAGTTTGCTTGTGCACGCTACTGAGGGAGGGCGGGTGGTGCACTTCAAAAAACTAGGTAATATACACCATTTTTATATTTTGCATGCGGATCTTAGCAAAGTAACTTACTTTTCTTCATTAGAACATATAATTATTTAATAATATGTGTATATATACACATATATGAAATATTTATGTATATATATATATATATATACATACATACATAAGATCACGACTGTATCCCATAAGGGGTAGTCAGAGACTGGGCACTCACTGCAAAAACAGATGACTGCCACAATCCACGTTTCACCAAAACAATATAATGCACTTGGTGTGATAGGTTGTGAGCCCATCGCCACCATGCGCTGTTGGGTGCACAGTGCAGTTTAATTCCTTACTCGTCTTTTACGAGATCCATTGGATGATATGGAGTGGTAGTATTCTTTTAACGAGCCGCCACCACACGGCTATATATACCTTTTATAAATATACAAATAAGCAGTATGGATCATTTATGGATGCATGCGTACATACACAAAAATTATGAACCACATTGAATTCAGCTGAAGATTGTAAATCAAGTATGCACGATGTAGGATACTTATATGTCTTCGGCATCGTCGTTTCAGACTATCCCAAGTCCACTGCTGAACTAAGGCCTCTACCATAGATTGCGACAAAAGTTTGTAGCTCTCATTCTGTGGGGATTATGCCATAGTCGCTACGCTTGGAATGCGGATTGGCAAGTCGCAGGTCAAGTCTGGTGGTCGCAGTTTATTTACTCAGAATATAAGTTTAACACCCAATAAAACAGAATTCTAATACGCTATCTATAGTTAATATATAAAACAACCGCCTTGCTATCATAAACTGTAAAATGCATTACGAAATAAATCATAAGCAAGTGGGTAACCCGCATGTTGGACATTATATAAATGGTGGTAGATTCTTTCAAATGTACCGTCCATCGATTTATAAGCATGGACGAGAAAAATACACTATTCGTTAAACAAATGCAGCTAAAGCCCACAGACAGCCAAAGCTTTGCAGCTTTCATTTTAGGGGGATCTTGCAATAGTTGCCCCGCTTGGCAGGCGGGTTGGAAAACGCAGTATATTTATTCAGATGTTCCATTAAGATGCTTCTGCCCGTCTCCTAATTTTCAGTTTCCTTCTGTCGACTTTTAAGATGCCCACGGGATTCGATGGGGTGGTAGATTCTCTTGGGCCGCCAACAAACGGCTTATATGTGAGTTTCGATTATCAAAAAAGGGACAAGTGCTTCGTATTAATATGGAGTAGCCGATTTTCTTACGCCACCGAACGATATTCAATGATAATGGAATTTAAAAGACACACGGATATACGAAAACTATTAAACAATACAAAGTTATACAATTGTACATTGGGAATGGATTCGGTACGTTTTGCTTAAATCTGTCGAGTCGATCGGAAAACATATCCGTGTTATGGTTTTCTTTTGATTTCCTTTCCTTGAACAGAATGTGTTAGAGAGGACGTGGTGGTTTGGTGGTTCCGCGGGAGCGAAATTCCGCATCTCACTGGGTCTCCCAGTGGGTACCGTCATACGCTGACAACACAGGAGCAAAGAACCTCTATGTGATCGCAGTCCAAGATATCAAGGGTCGCCTTTACAGGGTCCCTGCATCAGGCTCTGGGGACATGATTGTAGCTACTGTAAAGAAAGACAAACCTGAACTTAGGAAAAAGGTAATGCCGGCAGTGGTGATCAGGCAGCGGTTAAGTATTTTTTTGACTCTACCAAAACGGCGGCGACGTGATTCGCCGACCCGTCACGTCTCGTTTCCCAGGTGAGCGAAAAGAAGGCTACATCAGCTTTTCTTGTATGCGAAGTGTATTGTTAGCTAGATAGATAGGCTTTCACAATGTTGTCTGAAGCGATTCGCGAGCACGGTCGTTCGTCGTCGTAGCTGACGAGAGACGGTCAGCAGCGTCGCTGATACAAAGTCGGTAACTGCCTACCCTTTATAAGGGGAAAGGCGTCATTGTATGTATCTATACATATACATGTATGTGTATGTATGTATGTATATATAGTATTATTTATTCCATTTTGTTAAGATACTACTGTAAATAAATAAAAACCGGCAAAGTGCGTGACGCACAGTAAAGGGTTCAGTAGTGGGGATTGGACCTACCCCTGGAAATTTAATAAAGGTGTGACTGTATCTATGTATTATTTCCCAATTAATATTACTTAATTTTTTCATAGCAACATTAGACATCAATGTACGCTGTAACTAAAACATTTTTTCCGCATGTTTGACTCAACATTTAAACATGCATCCGCTTTAGTCGGTATTAGCTATTAACATAATATTGCCATTTTTAAAGTATACAATTATGTATTGCACGGAATTTCTATCATTAATTTCCTTCCAGTGAATTTCAAGATTTGGCAGGACGAAAATTTTTGTTTGCGATAGAGGACAGATCCGGCCGACTAGGCATAAACGGACCGCTTCCGCTATCTACTTCCCCCTCCCTATTCCGCTCGCCCCTCTCCGCGCCGCCAGTTAATTGCCAAAACAATTAAACCATTTATCAACAATGCGAATTTTAAGTGTCCGATTTCGTTGGAAGTGAACAGCGCGCCCACACGCCCCTAATTATTTCACGTGGCTACGTAATTTTCCATTTATTTTCATCTTCAAACCGATATAAACGCAGTAGGGCTCGCTGTATCTACGAGTACTAAACCGCCTGATTCAGTTAAGTGTGAACAATCTGTTTCTTGGATTCGGACGTTTCTATTTTTTTTTAATTTTAAATATATTTGTTCTATTTATTTTTTTATATCTGTAAATAGCATTTACGATACAGAATTCCTATTGTGAGATATTGATTAAAAAAAATATAATGAGAATGGAAACACGCTTAAAGCGCAATGAAATACTGCAGACGATTTTTTTTATTGGACTCGGTGACGAGACGAGCTAAACGTTCACTTGATGCTAAATGCGACGTCTACCCATAACAAATGCTGTGTCACCCTGAACATTTCCGTATGACATCTCTCTACTCCAGTCTCCCTGAGACATCAGTTATCAAGTCTCATATGCCCGGTGATTACACTAGCTCACAGTGCCCTTCAGATCGAAACAAAGTAATGTTTGCACACTACTGCTTCACGTTGGAATAACTGGCCTAACCTGAAACCAGATCCGAAAACCAGCGATGTGTCCTTTGTACAAATTTTTCGGACGAGGACCCGCGGCATAGAAGTCAGATTATCTAACCTCTACACCACGCGGTCGTCAGATATGTGAGTATTGACGTAAGTAGACGTAGTATCGAGTAAGGACGTATTAACGGACAGGGTGGACACGATTGGGATGGTGTCAATGGCCAGTTATACAGTAAAGCGAATTATAGTTTTCAAAAGGAATTTTAATTTTCAAAATACTCGTACCTGCGAAAAGAACTAGAAAACTTTTCACAATTACAGCATAAATTAAACATTGCTGACGCTACTACAATAGACGCTAGAGACTAGAAAATGCCGATAGGTGCCCGGCAAAGTAGAATAGCACCTATCTCTTTCCTACCGAGGTGTCGTAAGAGGCGAATACGGACAGCCTATGTTCGTGCTAACACCATACTATGCAATGCTGTCACCATGCTCCAATGTACCAAATGGCGGCGACGAGGTTCGCCACCCATCATGTTTCCCGCGACGGCGAAAAGTGGGAAACGTGAGTTGCCTCTACCTACACCCTATATGGGAAAAAGGCGTGTCTGTATAGGCGTGTCTGTATGTATGCATGTAGAGACTAGAAACACATATCAAATTCGCACAAATTTAACAACCAACCTAGACGAATTCCTGCATAGGAATCCTATCACCTGTAGTAGTCTTGTCTATTACACAAGTAAGCATAATGTTTACAGTCGAACTCAATTCCAATATAGATAATTAAATACAGTCCTCGAACTGACAGTGAGAAGTCGCGTGATGTATTCAGCGAGAATCGACAATAAGGTATCGTATCATGAATATCGTGAATAGCGGTATCGTCCGCTGCGACGGTCAATGATCGGTCTTCGCATTTATGTGTTTACTGCCCTTCATTTTGTTTTATAAGATATTATCACATCGGCTTTCATTGTCTTTTGTGTTTGCATTTTAAAAGGAATAGATACTAGCATATCTCACGACCGCGTGGTTAGGTGAAGTTCAGCCTATAAATGTCCCACTACTGAGCGCACAGGCCCCCTCTCATTTCTGAGAGAGTTTTGGAGGTAGGAAGAATCCGCCACGCTGCTCCAATGCGGGTTGGCAATGGTTGTGAAGTCCTCACATGTCTTCGAAATATTTTTAATTTCTCAGACTTGCAGGTTTCCTCACGATGTTTTCCCTCACCGCCGAGAACGTGGTAAATCAGCACTAAAAATAACAATTTTTAGAGTTGCCGGTACCGAGGATAGAACCCAGGTACTATGAAATCTAAAGCGTGCACCTAGCCCCTGAGCTACCACGGCTCTTGGGGTTAGGTAACCTGACTTCTATGCCGCGGGTCCTGGGTTTCGAATCACGAAAACGCGAAACATTTGTGCAAAGGACACATCGTTGGTTTACTTCACTAACTTTTTACGTCACTGCATTATTTTAGAATTAAAATTATTTAGTCCATTCAAACTTTATCAAAATAAAGGACTATTAAACACTAATGACGAATATTCGAACAGCGATAAAAGAACCGTAGCCTTTTGCTGGAAATGATGCCGAAAAAGTATACAAAATAACATTATAAAGAAGCAACAATACCCTTTTGCTACCCGTATCCAATCGCAACACAGAATACAATATTTCGGAGGCACACACGGGCCCATCCACGATTCCGTTTTAATAACGGCTCAGATGGATCCGTGGGCAAACATTGGAAGGATTTTAGTGTTCGGATAAAAACTCAGGGCCACGGTGAACTAGCGTTGCCGAGTAATAATTGGCCCGAGCAATCAACACTGTGTCGCCGTACGCGGTCGGTTTAATCCGGCATCAATTTTTACCACAAAACGCTTGCCCGCGGTCGCTCAGCGCCGGTTGACAATCGACACAAGAGGGCGGGCAAAAAAACGCTCTGCAGATATATTGGAATGATGTTCATTTGCTAAATGGTTTTTTTTATCTTTTAGGGAAGTTTTAGAATTTTTGTTCCTATGGTCTATTAGTTTAGTATATTCAGATTCTTGGGTTGGGTTTTATTCGAGTTTGATATTAATTTCACCGTATTATTATGTAATTAGAAGACTTGCCTATCCAGGCATTGTGGTTTACATCTAGTCTATACCAATAATTAAATGGCTGTCTGTGATATCAAAATAAATTAAGCGAAAACTGCTATTTATACGACGCCTAATCATAAATTATGTCCGTCTCAAAAGTTTGTCTCGAATGTACTTCGAAACGGCTCGACGGATTTCAATGAAAATTTAAGAGATTAAATCAGGAATTTTAACTAATAGTTCCATTTCGATATCTTGCAGGGTTCACAAGATATGAATATAAATTTGCTATTATACTTAATACCATGGGCATAAGGAGCACGCTGTGAACCGAACGTAACCGAGAATGGGCGAGCTGTTACATACAGACGTAGTCGTAGATTTCGGCGCCTCATTTTCTCTTTTCTGCCTTTAAGAGGGCTGACGTCTATTTAGACTAGAATAATGCTAAAATTGAAGCTGTACCGCGTGTCCGACATAAAGAAGATCAGTTTCCCATTTCAATCAAAAAACATGTTCTGATCCAACTTTGTCGCCTCCGCCATGCTTACCAAATGAAATTTTAGAATAAATAACGTCATCGAAAAACGACAGGCAGAAGAGTTCTACGTGCCTTTTTTCGTGTGTTGGAATGAAGGCATGGAAGGAATGGAATGTAGCAATAGTTTGGAATGAAGGCTCCATTGAAAAAGTTTAAGAATTTTTCACGTTTTTCTTGTTCCTAATTATTAGCAGTATAAAAGTTGTTATTATGTATGTAGAATGTTTTGTATGACCAAATTAAGAACCTGAAGGAAAGAAAGTTAGCTAAGATTGCCGCATGCAAGTCGCTCGCAAGCGCTCGGCGGCGGACTGCCGTAGAGTCAATATCACTTGATAATGTCTCGTTTTGAGGTGAAACACGTGTCGTGGTGTCGACTTCAGTGGTGTATATTGCCTAGTGGTAGTGTTTTAGTGCAGTGCCTTTGAAACTGACTTATTGACTTGGTCATAGTTATTAAATTACTATTTTACCGCCGGTCCATAACACGTGTGCAAAATTTCAAATTATTAGGACTTCTGGGGTGAAAATTAAAATGAAATATTTTATAACATTGTTAGTAATGTACATACATACAAGTGAAGCTAATGAAAGCGTATTAAAAAGAAAAGCTACCACGCTTAGCTTCAACGCCGACCGAGTCGACCTGAATAGATTCTTAATGTATCTTGTACTGAACGGTAATCGCACCCTGTCCGTTAATACGTCGTGGCGTAGGGGTTAGGTAATCTGACTTCTATA
This sequence comes from Luehdorfia chinensis, assembly GCA_019845155.1. Lineage (NCBI taxonomy): Eukaryota > Metazoa > Arthropoda > Insecta > Lepidoptera > Papilionidae > Luehdorfia > Luehdorfia chinensis. The sequence continues at coordinate 4,859,861 of JAHVAK010000156.1, read as the reverse complement.
CCGCGGGTCCTCGTCCGAAAAATTGGTACAAAGGACACATCGTTGGTTTTCGGATCTGGTTTCAGGTTAGGCCAGTTATTCCACCGTGAAGCAGTACTGTGCAAACATTACTTTATTTCAGTTTGAAGGGCACTGAGAGCCAGCGTAATCACTGGGCATATGAGACTTGATAACTGATGTCTCAGGGAGACTGGAGCAGTGTGGTGTCATACAGAAATGTTCAGGGTGACACAGCATTTGTTATGGGTAGACGTTGCACTGGCTTTGCCCGTTTCGTCACTAATCTAATAAAAAAAAAGTTTTGAAATTATACTCTACGTATAGATGGTGCCCGAAGACGATTTACTACAAAAACTTTTCTTTCTTTCTTATTCTGAACGTTATCATGGATCCTGCTGCATCCTTAAGGAATACCACCGTGAAGATATTTACGAATAGTTAATCCGATGATTTCGCAACATTTCATTTCGATTCAATGTTTCCAGCGGCGATATCGGCAGCGCGAACGGATGGCTGCCCAATATTGTATAACTGTCGTTTTGTTAACACTTCGACATTAAAATGATATAATAAATTGGAATTATCGCTCTGCTGCGGACCAAATTGTTTTCGGTCTCGCGCGGCTTAATTCATTAGCCCTCTAGACATTAAATAACGGGATATTTGTTTGAGCGATCAGCACTGCAAGAGGTACCCAAAAGTTCATATTTTATGTTTTATTACATTAAATTCATCAATACTATTGTTACAGATTTGTTAGGATTCTTATGCAGGAATCCGTCTAGGTAGGTACCACCCCAGGGCCAGTTATTCTGCCGTGAAGCAGTTCGGTTTGAAGGGCACTGTGAGCTAGCGTAATCACTGGGCATTTGAGACTTCAGAACTGATGTCTCAGGGTGACGGGCGCAGTGTGGTGTCGCACAGAAATATTCTGAGCGACACAGCATTTGTTGTGGGCAGACGTTGCACTTAAAGCGAGCAAAACGTTCACCTTGCATCAGGTGAACGTTTTGCTCGTTTCGTCACTTTATACAATAAAAAAAAACCTACATCCAAATCTCACCACTCCATAGGTTGACTGGGAGAAAATGCCTAAAACCATTAAGTCCGCCCTTTGTATCCTTTCTTAAGAACAAAAAATCGATAATCTACATTTGCACAATCGTTCTTTAACTAAGATACGAACGTTGGACTCACAATGTAGGTAAGCCGCTACCCAGCATTAACACCGCTCTTTGATTAAAGGCTAGCTTCAATCGGAAACTGTATAATAAGTTCATGCATTCGCTAATGCATCAATCCATGGGAATTCTTGGTTTGGTGCGTACTATATATTTACCTCGATCAATATAAGCCAGGGCTTAATTGAGTAGTTACCCGAGTTCGCTTCCGCATAATGTCGATTATACATCGCGCACTGCTTCTTGAAAGCGTTCGAGACAACTATACGGTCTTCGAGGAAAATTTTCTGTGTGGTTTCTAAGCAAGACGGCAATTTTGGACTCTTTTTCTACATTATCAAGCAAGCATTCGCTCATAAATCAGCCTTTAACAGACCACTGACGGATTTTTGAATTGACATTTTGGTGATTTTGGACGCGATGGTATGTGCCATTTATTATGCCGTGAATAGTGTACTGTGTACTGTATCTGTTTGAATGTCTCAGGGCGACGAGTACAGTATTGCCACACAGAAATGTTCACGGCGACAACAGCAGTTGGTATGAGCAGACGTTGCCCATCAGGTGCCTGTTTTCTATAAAACATTCTCTTCCGACTTTAAAGGATTTTTCAAACTCACACTTCACAGGTTGATTAGCGATCTTTTACCAAACGCATTGCGCGTTATCTTCCGAAATCGCAGATTCTATCTGTAAGAGGTTATCAAATTTTCCTGGCTTCTTTAATCCGCTTTTACAGCACTCACGAGACAAGAGCGCGACATGGTATGGTAGTTTATTTTACGTCGCCAACACAGCGATCTCTTCTATCTAATTTCTGTTTTACGAATTGTTCGGTTTTCCGGTCTGATTGTGTTGTGATCCCCGTGTTTCTGACACTGCATCATATCCTACCTCCGATCTTATCAACATCAGGCGCGGGCAGGTAAGGATAAGTGAGTGCCTCAGTATTAGCGCGTACGTTTGTGGCATTATAATATCTCCTGCACATTTTGGTAGCGGCTTAAGAGTACCTACCAGCCCATCTCATTCCGTGCGTGTCGTAAAAGTCGACAGAGGGAAAATTAAACCAAGAAGATGGGCAGCAACATCTTCCTGGAACATCTGAATAAATAAACTGCGGATGCCAACCTGCCTGCCAAGCGTGGAAACTATGGCAAAATACCCCCAAAATGAGAGCTACAAGCTTTTGTGGCAATCTGTGTGTGATTTGTCATAGTGCCGTAAGTATGAGCGTAGATAACACTGGTCTTACCTTCCCGTTCCCGATGTAATATGTAATAAGACAAGCATAAAGAGCTACATGCGGTATCACAATCGGGACACAACGAAAACCGGATCAGGAATATGTGAGTCACAAATATTTGCAATGTATATTTATCAAATTATTCTTTCTACAGTCTATGGTCCGTTTTTAAATTAAATAACTTCAGCGTGACCAGTTCTAACTAATATACACTCTGTGGTATTCTCTAAACGTCTTTCTCTACGGTTAAACGTTCTGAAGCGTATACAATTTGTATCACTGATTTATGCACTGTAGAATCAACTTCCATCTGCGGTGTTCCCTTTCCCCTCCAACACGGTGGTCTTTGCGAACGCCTTAGTAGTATACGGTACCGCATTAATAACATCACTGGTGGCTCAGATATTCATGTGCGAAGTTTCACTCGGCGATAGGTACCAACCAAGTGTCCCTCTGGTCTGTACTACACAAAAAATCATCATTTATACCTTCAGTGATTTTTCACGTTGTTTTTATTTGAGAATTCTTTATGCATCCAATCAAGTACGTATTCATTATCTGTATTTACCTGAATGAGTTGCAAGCATTGCTACTTTATAAAATTTATACCATCTTTCATTACTTAACTTATCCTTTGATGATTTAGATTCCATATAGAAATGTTTTACGTGTATCCAGATTCTAAATATCGTTTCGTCTTACTGTTTGTAAACGTATTCGCCATCATTAGTGGACGGTTAAATCAGATAGCAATTGATGGGTATTTTTTTTAGAATCCATCTATTATTTACATGTGGTAGCTCAGGGGCTAGGCGCTAGCTTTAAATTTCATAGTAAGCGAGTGACCTTGGTTCGATTCCCGGCACCACTGAAATTGTTAATTTCAATTTTAAATGTCGATTTACCACGTTCTCGGCGGTGAAGGTAAACATCGTGAGGAAACCTGCATGTCTGAGGAATACTTAATATTTTTAAGAACGCCCATTTCAAATGTCTTGACACTCAGAACATTTCTGTATGTGCACCACACTGCACCCGTGACGCTAAAACATCAGTTCTTAAATCTCATATGTCCGATATTTACACTAGCTGTCAGTGCCTTTCAGATCGAACCAGATGTTTGCACATTTCAACCTTTTCATAATTTTAATTTAATTATTTATTAAAAAAAAAAACACCCTGTGTCTGAAACAAGCCCTCTTATTAAAGCGCCAGTTTCCTTCCCACTTCTTTGAAATAGGGAACCGAAAAATATTCAGCCAGTTATAGCAATTCAATAAGCAACGTACCTCATTAACGGGCGCTAATTGCATCGTGTTGCAACATGTTCGAGTGATTTTTTACAGCACTCTATGTAGAGATAAATTACGCCAAATACGCCTCTAATTACCTACTTCAATACCTGTCGATGATTAAAAACACTTGAATATAATTATTATTGCACGTTTTATTATAATTGGCTATTATGCTACAACTATTATAATTGCCTAAAACGATAGTTCAACTTTTTTTATGGAAAAAAGTGACGAGACGAGCAGAATGTTCACCTGATAGTTAGTGCAACATCTGCGCATAACAGACCCAGAACATTTCTCTACGGCACCTCAGTTTTTAGGTTTCTTACTTACATACATACATACAGTCACGCCTCTTTCTCATAGGGTTAGGCAGAGACCACATCTTTCCACTTGCTACGATCCTGACACACATCCTTAGCTTCTTCTACTTTCATTAGTGTTTTCACACACGCTCGTCGGTTGCGGGTACTTTTAACGTGACCTTTCCTCACAAGTTCTGAAGGTGTAGGTTTCTTTTGACTAGAAATTACACTAGCTATCTGTGCCCTTCAGACCGAAGCACAGTAATGTTTGCACACTACTGCTTGACGGCAGAATAACTGGCACTGCAGCGGTACCTACCTACCTAGACTGTATAGACATAGTCCTGTATAGGAATTCCACCGACATATATATTTGATTATAAAGTAAATCACTTTTAATGGTCAAACTGTTTGATATAATAAATCGAGTCTTTGCCGAATCTCTGTGCTCAAAGGCATCTTGGAACTCTGCGCGGAACTATGTAATTGTATATGTGTTTTGTATATGTAAAATAGAATATCTTAAATTTATATAATGAAGTCTGCCAAAATATACCGATGGTATATTTATCTACATCGCCATACGGTCATGCATACAAACGATGGAGATGGGAAATGGCAATTTTCGCCTACACACCCTATTCACATACATACAGTCACGTCTCTTTCCCATTGTGGTACATACATACATACATAACATCACGACTGTATCCCATAAGGGGTAGTCAGAGACTGGGTAGTCACTGCAAAAGCAGATGACTGCCACAATCCACGTTTCACCAAAACAATATAACGCACTTTGTGTGATAGGTGGTGAGCCCATCGCCACCATTCGCTATTGGGTGCACAGTGCAGTTTTATTCCTTACTCGCCTTTTACGAGATCCATTGGATGAGATGGAGTGGTAGTATTCACCACCTCAGCTTTCTTACCCTTGGGGCTAAATATACTCCAGTATCTCTAATTGAATCTAATTTGTCTATTAAATAATCATTGTTTGTACACTGAGCAGTTATTATAAAGTGAATATTTTGTTTGTTAATTCATGAGTAAATATTTAAGTTTCAATATTTAATTGCACCATTTCTACACATAACATTGGCTCAGCACAATGACGTAAATTCTGTGTATGCAAAGTTAGTGGCAGTCATCTGTTTTTGCAGTGAGTGCCCAGTCTCTGACTACCCCTTATGGGATACAGTCGTGATCTTATGTATGTAAAGTTAGACACTCAGTGTATCTAAGTTAGTCTTCGTCCGTTGCAAATATAAAACCTTTAGCGGCATTTTGCTTAGTATCATTGCGCCATCGTAACCAATAACAACAAACAAACTGACTTAAAAATAATTTTGTAATTCGCGACATAACATTATAATGATCTATCAATGGAGAGCTCGTTAAAAGAATACTACCACTCCATCTCATCCAAATGATCTCGTAAAAGGCGAGTAAGGAATTAAACAGCACTGTGCACCCAACAGCGCATGGTGGCGATGGGCTCACCACCTATCACACCAAGTGCATTATATTGTTTGATGAAACGTGGATTGTGGCAGTCATCTGTTTTTGCAGTGAGTGCCCAGTCTCTGACTACCCCTTATGGGATACAGTCGTGATCTTATATATGTATATATATAATTTCGGTGATGTAATTGCTGTTAGCCTTTTTTGGCTTTTACAGCTTCATGTGCCCCTGGCCCGTGAGCCAGGTTTGGTTTGACCCAAACATAAATAAATAAATAAACTCCTACAAAAACCTCGAAATTCGGACTGTGTCGCGTTCGCTGCATGCTTTCGCGATTTCGAATATCTTAAATATTTTAAGTCGTCTAATGACCGTCCGAGGGAGGCTGCGGACCTCCATTCGGACTGTCGACTTGTGTGTCGGTAACTCAGGGCGGTGAGAACCGCCCTGGAACACGGGTGTATCGTGTGTACGCGGTGTGATTGTCGACTGCTGCGCGCCGCTCTCTACGGCGGTCGCGCGTCGTGGTGCGTGTTATATTAAAGCTATTAACTGTGTGTACAGTGTAGCCTGGATCGTGACTGACCGTATCTTGGTCAGGGAGTGCTGAGACATCCGTGTCGTCTAGCACGTTCCGCGGGCGACGTTTGCGTTCGGTCGCGTTTCTATCTGGTCGGTAATTTGCTGCTTTAACCACCAGTGGGTTTGGATGAACCGCGGCTTTTTCGAAAAACCGCCGTGATAATGCTCTGAAGTGTTCAGAGATTAAGGGCATTTCACAGTCGCTGTGAAGATCTACGTTGCGTTGGTACCAACCGGCTCCGGTGGCAGTTCGCAAGAATCGATTTTGAACGCTCTGTAACTTCTTTAATTGATTGCCCGTCACGTGAGCGAAAGCGACGCAAGCATAGGCCATTACGGGTCTTATGCAAGTCTTATAGAGGCGAAGTTTGTGTCTTAAGCACATTTTGCTTGAAGAGCAAGTTAGTGGATATAGTCGACTTGAGATAAAAGCCGCTCTATTTCGAACGTTTTTTATGTGTGCAGCGAACGACATCGCTGCGTCTAACGTGACCCCGAGGTATTTGACGCTCTTTTCCCAGGGAATAGAGCGTCCGAACAGGGTGATCGTGCCTAGTTGATTGTTGCCGATTGTGTGAATTCGTCTAGTGGGTTTTGGCGTGCCCCTCGAGAAGTATATCGCTACACTTTTCTCGGGGTTTACCTCTATTCTCCATTTTCGGAACCATTCGCCTAGGCGATCGGCTGCGGCTTGGAGATGAATCGTTATGCGGCCCTTGTGCTTGTCGGAATAGTACAGGGCATTGTCATCTGCGAAAAGCACAAGATTGACTTTCTGGTCTCTAGGAATATCGCTAGTATATAGCGAGAAAAGGAGTGGGGAGAGGCAGGAGCCTTGAGGGACAGACATAGGGCGGCTTGAGGAGCGCGTTTCCTCTACCCGGAATCGAAATAGGCGGTTGGACAAGAAGGCTCGTATGATGTTCACGAGTCTATCCGGCACTTTAGTGTGATACAACTTGTAATACAAGCCGTCGTGCCAGACTTTGTCAAATGCCTTTGCGACATCGAAAAATAAGGCCCCTGTGCCTACAGGCTTAGGGCGGTCGTTTAAATTCTCTAAAATGTGCTCCGTTAAGCGGTGCACTTGATGAGTACACGAGTGTTCGGGGCGAAAGCCGAACTGCTCGTCTGGAAGAATATTATTAGTAAGGACATAGTCTTTTAATCGACTGAGTATAATTCGCTCATAAATCTTAGCCATCGAGTTGAGGAGACTTATTGGGCGATAATTGGACGGAATGTTCGTAGGCTTGTTAGGCTTCGGAATGCCTATAACGTCGGCTTCCTTCCAGTCGTCCGGGAAGGAGCAGCTGGAGAGGAGCGCGTTAAAAATAGTAACTAACAGACACAATAGCGGCGTAGTTAGAGCTTTCATCACCCTGTTGTTTATGCCATCGAGGCCAGGCGCGGATCGGTTTTTAAGATTTTTGATTATCTTAGTGACTTCTTCGAGAGTCACTGGAGGCAGTGGTTCTCCCACTGGTGGTATGGCAGCCCTGCGTTCGATTTCCGCGGCCACCTGCTGCAGACGGTCGGGATCCACAGGCGCGATCTTATGTATGTATGTATGCAATGGAGACGTAACGGGTAGCGAACCGCGTCGCCGCCATTTTGGTACGAGTAAAAATTCTTGCTTCCCTTTTTCTAGCACCCCACGAGTAGCTAGCCATCGGTACAGCAACCACTGTCTTTGCGGAGAAGAAGAGAAAAGGATTATGTAGAAAATGGACTTGAAGTAGGGAATGAGAAATTGGGAAAGGAAACATAAGTTATAGGATACTACTATCTCGGAAGGAGCAGGAGGAGACAGCAGTAGCTCGGGAGGCTGAGGTCGCTTGCCCGTATTTGCTGGACGAGACAACTGAATCAAGTATCAAGATATTTTATACGAATATAATCATCAATCTTGTTATCGTGATTTTTTTTTTTATTTGATAAAAAGCGGAACTAACAAAACGTTCACCTGATGGTAAGTGCAAAGTCTGCCCATAACAAATGCTGTGTCGCCCAGAACATTTCTGTGCGACACCACACTGCGCCCGTCATCCTGAGACATAAGTTCTTAAGTCTCATCTCAACTCAACTCATCTCTCATCTCAACTGGTCCTGGGGCGATACCTACTTAGACGTATAAAACCTATAAAAATTAATTACCAAAAAAACTTTCTAATTATTAGATTATGTACTGACGTAAACATTTACATATATGCCTACTTAGTCAACAAGCCTGTTTTGGTCGAAAACAGCTGTACTCAGTCACTGAGGCCTTACTTACAACCGCGTGGCCTAGTGGTCAGAGTACCTGACTTCTACGCCGCGGGTCCTGGGTTCGATTCCCAGCCGGAGCCAACATTTGTGCTAAAACACAAATTGTTGATTTTCGGGTCCGATTGTGTTGTGATTGTCCCCGTGTTTCTGACACTGCATCCTAGCCTACCTCCGATCTTATCGCATCAGCGTTACATCGGGCGCGGGTTGGTTGGGACGAGTGAGTGCCTCTTTGTTTGCGCGTACACTTGTGGCACTATAATATCTCCTGCGCAGTTGATGGCTCTCGACATTATTCGGAAGTTGTCGCCGTGGTCGAAATCGGCTAGGAGAACATCACTTTTTTATACTGAGCGTTTAACTTAGGAACTTACAATTTTGTTCACCCAGACACAACCATTGTTTCTTTCATAAATCATGAGGTGCGAACAATAATTATAACTTCGTACAGGAATGTTTGGGTATGTTTCGTTAAAACCTATCCGTGATGTTACAACTCAATCTATATCTATCAAAGCACAACGAAGGCAAAGGAATAATATGGTATATCGTAACTACGAGTAGATACAAATACTCTTTCGGAAGGCGAAATACGTGTACATGTCTGTGTCGTGACAGGTATTTCAAACATGCATTAAGAGCTTTGTTAGTATGAAAATAGATAAAAGAGTGATAACATCTACGTAAAAGGCTGCCTTGCGTAAACACTCCTAAAGTTTTTTATATTATTTGATGTAGTGACGAGACGAGCAAAACGTTCACCTGTTGGTAAGTGCAACGTCTGCCCATAACAGATGCTGTGTTACTCAGAATGTCTCTGTGTAGCACCACACTGCGCCCGTCACCCTGAGACATAAGTTCTTAAGTCTCATATGCTCAGTGATTACGCTAGCTCACAGTGCCCATCAGACCGAAACACAATAATGTTTACACGCTACTGCTTCACGGCAGAATAACTGGCCCTGCGGTGGTACCTACCTAGACGGATACCTGCATAGGAATCCTACCACCAGTCAAAAATATTTTATTATGTTGTCTTACTAAAATCAACGACATACGGTTTTTTATACAGGGGGGGGGGGGACTAGGGGCTCACCTGATGGTAACTGATAACCGCCGTCCATGACCAATCCGCAATACCTGAGGTATTGCAGGTGTGTCCCCGGTTCTTTGAGAAGGTAGGTAATAAATGATTGGTAGACAATGACACAGTCTATACAACTTCGGAAGTGCCGATGCCGGGTATCGAATCAAGGAACTATCGAAAAGAATACCAAAATTATCAACTACGACGATTTGCGAATCACAATGTCCTAGTGCGGGGTGAAGGTGTCGCTGCGCTATCGAAGCTTCGTATTTGCGATGTGATAAAATCAAATTTAAACAATGTCAGGTCGAAAAGTGGCCCGCACTCGGACCAGCTTCGGCCGGATCAAATATTGACCGGAGTTCAACACGTTACATTTTCCCGCGAAAAACATTCGCAAACAAAATAATTACGCGGCCTGCCCGAACGCGACCGAACAGCGCACGATATAGTTCACAAATTAGTTTGGCAGCGCGCGAAAAATTTAATTGAACAACCAATTCCAATGGCCGCCGACGGTGATGTATTAACATTTATTGTTTTACAAATTAAAGATAACCCCGGACAGCGTCCGCCGCTGGCGAATTTGTAGCGCATGTTTTTTTTTTTTGGTCCAATATTCGCTCCAGTATTAAAACGCTCGCTAATCGGCCGCGTAAAACTTTTATTAATGGCCGCATGTTTTTCTTTTTAAAACGAAATAAAAAAGAACTGCTGTCCAGTGCGTCCGTGTCAGTCGCGCGTTCCGTCGATGCGTTATTATACACGATAAATAATGCACCGTTGAGGTTTTGCATTTATCGCATTTTACTATCAGCGTTAAGTTATTATTGCAGCCATGTTAACTGCGTGTTACACTGTCGCATTCATTTAACTCTAACAAGCAATGGAACGAGCGTTCGCCTTATAACACTTACATAGTTGAAATATTTTTGATGCCGTTCGCAATTATTGTTGCAGAAAATTTTTAAAGTATTTTGAAGTGAAACTTCTTAGGCGGCTTCAATAACTGGACGGGAGCAGCGAGTAAAGTTTCAAGGACGCGTCACGTTTAGGCATTTTGTTACGTAAAAGAGAAGAAATATTGAATGTTCTCCTAGCCGATTTCGACCACGGCGACAACTTTCGACTACTGTCGAGAGCCATCAACTGCGCAGGAGATATTATAGTGCTACAAGTGTACGCGCAAACACAGAGGCACTCACTCGTCCCAACCTACACGCGCCCGATGTAACGCTGATGCCATAAGATCGGAGGTAGGCTAGGATGCAGTGTCAGAAACACGGGGACAAACACAACACAGCCAGACCCGAAAACCAACAATTTATGTTTTAGCACAAATGTTGGCTCCGGCTGGGATTCGAACCCAGGACCCGCGGCTTAGAAGTCAGGTACTCTGACCACTAGGCCACGCGGTCGAAGAAGGATATAACATAGAGAGAGAGAGTTCTACATTGTATATCTGATACACAGTTTTTAATTTTTATTTATTGGAGCGAAGTTCTTTTAGGCGGCTTAATGTAGTGTGCTGGCAGAAATCGTCACGTAAGGAAAAATCGTTATTCCTACTCCAGGCAAAAGTCGCCCTCTCCTTCTCTTTCTCTTATATACGGTTGTATGTGTGTGTGTGTGCGTGCGAGTATCGAGGTTCGAGCAAAGCATTGCGCGCGGTCAGCTGTATAACCTCAATTCTAAACATGTGTAAATTTTATTAATATTAATTTTAAATTCACTATTTTATATTTAATTTTTTTATCAATGACAATTTTTCCTAAAATATAAAATAAGAGAGAGAGAGAGAGAGAAAGCGAGAGAGAAAGAGAGTTGAAAAAAGAAGGCTGCGCTTTTTGGCAAGACAAAAATACACTTATATAATCAATAGAAATCTACATTAAATGACGTTTAGAGTCGAAACAATAAATTAAGTAACTTCGTTCCTGACAGCGGTCCCCGGACCGGACAATTTTTTTAATTTTCACTTTAATCAAATTTATAATATATGTTTCACTTCTGTCACGCGTCACGTGTACTAAGTTGCACGAGTGCTTTTTTAAGTGTCTTCTATGATTGCCAATAAAAAGTTTTCCCAATTAATTAAGACTAAGAAATCTTCTCAACTAGGCTTTGAAACGAATCGCATGCGTCACACAAGGCGTCAAAGGCCAAAATGAGGCGGTTTCGATGTGCGTCGTAAAAACTAGGAGCCCATTGACAGACAACAGAGCTTCCTAAAGCATCTACTACTACCATTCTGATGAACATCGCAAATCTGTCAGTGACGAGGCTGAGCCAATTACAAGAGTTTAAACAAACTAGGAGGCCACGGTGACTTTGGCTCATTGAGAAAATTCGGGATACCAATAAATGTGATCGAGAGGGATAAAGAATTAGCGGGCGCTTAACACAAATCTCTTAGTTTCTGTTTACAAAGTTAATTAATTAATTTAACCTGTAGTACGACCAAAATACCGAGTAAAAAAATGGCGGAGAAATTATTGAAATAGCCCCGAGCACAAGTTCGTAGCCTCATTGACAGGAAACGGTGAGATCTGTCGAGACATGCATCTTGTCTGGTCAATGGTCCATGGACTGTCCGCGTATGGGCGAGCGTAGTGCTACCGCACGCCCGGAGTTACGACCGGTAGCGACGGCGAGCCGATGCTTACAAATCGCCGGGAATGACATCTCAATCTAGCGCCCGACAGCCGCGCCGGGCTGCAGACTTAGATTTATGCCCGTCAAGTTGCACGATGGCTCCGAAAACGAGTGCGCCCCAGCCGGCCCGCGTTTTTCACGTGCAAACGGGAAAGCGTAGCACTCGACACCTTTCCCGTTTGTTACGCCGGCAGTCAGAATGACATCGCGTAGACATTAGTTCTAACACAACCTGAACGTATTTTATGCACCCCATACGTTGAAGTACGCGAGCGTATGGTCAAAAGTATAAGAAAGAAAGATAGAAATAACTTCATTCAGTAGTACAACACTAAAATTAGAAGTACAAAAGATATGTAAACAATTAAATACGTCTTATTTCATTTACTAACGCACGTTGGGTTGTAGAAACGAAATGCCCGTCGACTCAGCATAATGCTATGGCGGGGTTGCCAATGCGTTGTTATTCTGTCGATGCCTCAGGCTTACCGAGCAGTTACTGGACATATTATTAACGACTAAGTAATTTTAAATTAAACCAACATGCGTAGTAGTTCTAAGACAATCTGAAGGTATTGAATGCCCCCCGTACGTTGAAGCGCGAGCGTTTACGGGTTGGGCAAAAAATATAAGCAAGTTGGTAAAAAATAAAGGTCTACAATTGATGATTTGACCGTGACTATTAGGATCGGTTGACATAGTGGCTGAGCGATTGGCTTCTGCACTACGGGTAGCGGGTTCGATTCAAGCACGGAAAATATATTTGTATGGCTTAATTATTTATTTATTTATTCTTTATTGTTAACACCTTAAGCTAAGGGCTACCATGGGCGGACTTAATGCCTTGTGGCATTCTCTAACAGTCAACCCTGGTTGATGGTGAAATAAAAATGGCAGGTGCTATCTATTTAAAAGTAAGATGCCTAACTTATAATAATATATAAATATAAACAATACAAAATTGATACATACTAATTACGAATATATATATATGCTGCGCTTTAATTCTGGTAAATGAAAGAAACATTAGTGAGAATTCATTATACTATAACAGAAACAATTGATATATAATATTTCTTTTATCTTTTTCGACGGGTTGCTATGTTTCTGCCTTGACATGCATGCATGCATGACTTACATGTGCATGCGCTTGTGTGTACGTTTGTTAGTTTGTCTTTCTTTGGAAATATTGGTGACAAGGTCCACTGTAAGTTTGTCTACAACTCCTTTTTGATACCACCACGCAGGACACATATTTCCACTTGCTACGACCCTGACACACATCTTTCGCTTCCTCATACAAGGGTCATAAAAGCTCGGAGACGATGGCTTGCGACGGCGAGACAGAAAATTAAAAAGACTCGTGTGGTAAAATAAAGTACAAAACTTATTTGAATTTAATAACGTAAGCATAACAAACGGCTGGTATGCACGGATTCTAAATAGTTGGGAATTTAAAAAGGAGTCCCGTGTAACAGTGGCGGGAGATTTTCAATAATTCAGACACGACTCGGACGCGACGCGACAACGGACTCCAGGTTAATTAACTTGACGTATTAAAATAGTGCTGCCCGTTTATACTTCATTGCGCTATTCGCGAGCTTACTAATCGTCATCCCTACTAATGAGCGAAATAGATTTGTGGCTGTCTGTCTGAAGGGATGTAACATAAAAACTACTATACTAATATACAATTTGCAGACTATATAATTCCTACAATCGGCTTTTATCATTATTATCAATTTCGAAGTAATAGGAGGCTTTCGAATTACATAAATTCTAAATTTTAATATTTTTTTTATTGTATAATGTGATGAAACGAGCAAAACGCCCACAACAAATGCTGTGTCACCCAGAAAATTTCTGTGTGACACCACACTGTGCCCATCACCCTGAGACATAGGTTCTTAAGTCGCATATGCCCAGTGATTACGCTAGCTCACAGTGCCCTTCAAACCGAAACACAGTAATGTTTGCTTCACGGCAGAATAATTGGCCCTGGGGTGGTACCTACCTAGACGGATTCCTACCACCAGTATTTCAAAAGTCGTAGAACTACCTTTGACGGATTCCTACCCCCAGTATTTTAAAAATCGTAGAACTACCTAGACGGATTCCTATCACCAGTATTTCAAAAATCGTAGAATTATCGTTAATATTTGTGATTGTGGTGCTCCTTCAAATGTTTAAGCTTTTAAAATAAAACGTTTGCCCTCATCAGGATTGCTTCTGTGTCCTGTGTCGTTTGTCGCAGAAGTCATTACGCCAAGCGAGCCGTACCTTACTTTATAGTAACATGGCCAGAAGTATTATAGACATGGATTTTCCTTTATCTCTGAGCACTTGGTAAATCAGCATTTAAAATTTTAGAGGTGCCAGCGTCGTGGAGACAGTCAGCTCTTAGAAATAGGATCACGTCATCGGACACATTCACTTCGAAAATGAGAAAAACGGTTGACTTACAGCTGTTCAATATATTTTCTCTTTTAATAAATTGTATTATTCTCTATATAAAAAAATTAGATTTTTAAATAAAAAAACATTCAGAATTTTTTGGAAAAAACGCTAGAGCAAAAAGAATAAAACACGATTCGATGCTTTAAAGCTATAAAGCTATGATGTAAAATTTTCGTCCTAATTTGAAATATAATGTAATGAAAAACAAACACCAGCTCAGTTCATGGACAGCAACGAGAAAATTACGAAGTGTCACCCCCCCCCCCCCCCTCGCCTTTCTCCGTGGCACGGTCAGAAAACGACATGGATCAATTAAAAGCAGACCGACGTACAAGGCGTGGAATTAAAAGCTTAACTTCGTTATCGTCGAGTTATGATTTCAATTGAAAGAAACTTGTTACGTCGTAGTGCATGATTCCAATTTTAGAACGGATCCGATGCCTTGATTGGTTCCCGGTAACTGCGGATGATTCTTTCCTATTATGGAAGACGTGGGACGTGTCGCCGCGATTACAGATGGCGTGAGGTTGAGACGCGTTTTTTTCAGCGGCTGACATCGGGTCGGCGACAATTTGACCGGTTATTACTTGCGATATGTAATATAGTTGTGCGTTACTTGTACAACGGGAACTGACACTTGCGAACGTTGACTGCATTCTGCGCGCCAGCTCCGACGCCGTATTAGCGTGGAAAAATTGTTTCAACTTGTAATTAAATGTTGGTAACAGTACGGTGCCGCGTGGTAGCGGCTTTAGAGAATCTACCACCCCATCTCATCCCGTGGGTGTCGACAGAGGGTAAATAAAAACTAGGAGATGGGCGGCAGCATCTTCCTGGAACATCTGAATAAATAAACTGCGGTTGCCAAACCGCCTGCCGAGCATGGCAACTATGGCAAAATTCCCCCAGAAGGAAAACTAAAAACTTTTGAATCTATGGGGGAAGCCTATGTTCAGCAGTGGAATAGTGATAGGCTGAAATGAAAATAGTACAGTGTTGATTTTTTTTTTGATTTTTTTATGAGAAAAAGTGACAAGATTAGTAAAAATTTACCTGGTGGTACGTGCAACGTCTGCCAATAATAAATGCTTTGTCACCCGGAACATTTCTGTGTGGCACCACACTGCGCCCGTCGCCTTACCCTGAGACATCGGTTAGTAATTACACTAAATCTCAGTGCCCTTCACGGCAGAACTGGCCCCGCGTTGGTGCTAACATAGACGAACTTCTGACTAGGACTCCTACCACTATTGTTGTATTACTCGTCGGTCGCTGACAGAGCATTACAGACTTAAGAACTGATGTCTCTCTTGCCACAGTTATGTGTGACACAGCATTACACAACACTTACACAACACTTTCTCATTTATAAAAAAAAGCATTTCACATCGCTCATACGTGTAAATAGACGTAAATTTTCATCTAGGCGCTTGAGAATGTTGTATTTATAATGTCCTTAATAATAGTGGGGGAGTCACAAATAATACACCCTGGCTGTACGCTAGACGAGTAGCGGCTGGAGCCGAGAAATTGCCGTATTTATTATAATAGTTAATACAATTGTTAGTAATAATGAAATCGATGCCGATAATACCGCAAGTGAATCATTAATTTCTGAAATTATATACTTTTGAATGTGTGATAGACAAGGCGAAATATCTTTCATATCTATCAACTCTATTCTACGTTACATTAATAAGTTTGTATGTTCGGTGTTTATTTGGCTGACTCCGTATATATTGTCGGTGATGTAATTGCTGTTAGCCTTCTCGACTTTTACAGCTTCATCGGATACTGTGCTCGCGGGCCAGGGGCCCGGGTGCCTGGTTTGGTTTGACCCAAACATAAATGAATAAATAAAAACTCCTACAAAAACCTCGAAATTCGGACTGTGTCGCGTTCGCAGCGTGCTTACGCGATTTCGAAAATCTTAAATATTTTAAGTCATCTAATGACCGTCCGAGGGAGGCTGCGGGCGTCCATTCGGACTGTCGACTTGTGTGTCGGTAACTCTGGGCGGTGAGAACCGCCCTGGAACAGGAGTGAATCGTGTGTACGCGGTGTGATTATTGACTATTGCGCGCCGCTCTCTACGGCGGTCGCGCGTCGTGGTGCGTGTTATATTAAAGCTATTGACTGCAGTGTGGCCTGGATCGTGACTGACGGTATCGTAGTCAGGAAAAGCTTTGACGTCCGTGTCGTCTAGCACGTTTCGCGGGCGACGTTGCGTTCGGTCGCGTTTCTATTTGGTCGGTAATTTGCTGCTTTAACCACCAGCGGGTTTGAATGAACCGCGGCTTTTTCGAAAAACCGCCGTGATAATTCTCTGAAGTGTTCAGAGATTAAGGGTATTTCACAGTCGCTGTGAATCACAGTCGCTGTGAATGCTGACTCCGTATGACGACCGCGTAGCGTGATCTGACTACGCAACAGGTTCTGAGTTCGAATCCCAAGCGTAGCCAATGTTTATAATATGCAAAAACTTACGAAATGCTGGTAGTGTTCGTTCTCGTGTCATTTTAACAGAGTCGGCTCGACCGGGAGCAATGCCAGTCAGTTTTTTTTAACGATGATATACACGTTTTCTTCTGTATCGAGTAATTTTAAATGAACAACGCAACCAGGGCCGACACTCAACAACTCAACTATTTGTATTTTTGCACAAACTCTTGGCTCAGGATGGGGTTGGAAGCGAAGACCCGAGCCGTAGAAGTCGAAGTATACTGACCACTCAGCTCCTTGGTCGTCAATTTAAGAGAACCGAAAATCCTGGAGGGTGATAACGCGTCCACCTTGATTCTCTATTAGGGATCAGCGGTGTTAAGCACTGTTTTCCTATGTTGGTACTGTACGTAGCAGTGTCTAGAGTAGTACTACTACACAGATAGTGTTTGCAGTGTGGTTCTCTCTATCACTATCCTTTCAGTATATCACGATTTGAACGAAGCAGCGTGGCGATCTTTTCCCGGCTCCAAATCCTCTTAAAAAACGAGAGGAGGGCTATGCTCAGCAGTGGGACATTTAGGCTGTAACTTTACCAAGTTGCCACTTGAGGTCCTCTCCTTCCGCAACGGTTAACGAGGTATTTGACCGATTGCGACTTCAATATGCTAATCCTTATAGCTATGTTGGTCACTTCTAGTTCAGCTGCTGGTATCATCGTTACGAATTTTATCTCACAGAGAAACGGACGAGCGTATCTACGTAGTATAAGCTATTTTCGCGCCTGTATAAATAATACTTGCGTCTGTTCGCAAAGTATAAATTATGTAACAAAGATGGAGGAAGGTACATACAGCTGTTGTAGCGAGAAGAAATTCTCCTTGCTATTGCAACGGGCAACATTGTACTTAAAAAATGTATGCAGTGGAAATAATTAAGAATCGAAAGACACTTGTTTAAGGTTTTGAAAGAGGAAAATAATTAATTCTACTGCTGCAGTTGTAGTTTAATAACTTTCCATGCAAATAACTTCATTGTGTTATACGTCCTTTTTTAAATAAAATACTCATCCCTGCAATTGTATATAACGGTATACATGTTGCCTAGCTCGCCTTTTGTCGTTTTAATAATCGAAAATATTCTATCCTTCTTTTAGAAGAGGCCTATTCTTCTGAATGAAGGATAGAACTACGGGAATCGAGACGGGACGGGTGGAGAACCACGTCGCCACCATTTTGGTACAAGTCGAAAAATGTTTACTCTATATTGCGTTGTCAGGAGCAGTATAGTTACAGCATTGCTATTTATGGTATTATATTCTCAAGAATAAAGTCTAGAATAAAAAAGAATAGAATATTTTTTATTCAATATAGATCATTTACATAATACTCATTCAACGTAATTTTTTTAAGCTACACTGGTTTGCAAAGAAATACCTCTGTCCTGGGAAAAACCAGTAAGAAACCCAGCGGAATTTTTTTTTCAGTCATTTTAAATATACAATTACAGTAGTTTTACAAAGATGTGGAAATACAAGCTATCGCAGCAGTGAAGTCCGCGAACCCGCTGTGGCGGACTATTCCCGGTTCCAGAACTCTCTCAGAAATGAGAGGAGGCCTGTGCTCAGTAGTGGGACATTTATAGACTGAAACTCTTGGACATGCAGGTCTCATCACGGTGTCTTTCTTCACCGCTGAGCACACGGTAAATCAGCGCTAAAAATAATAATTTACAGGGGCCGGCAAAGGGCTACCACGGCTCTTAAAGCCATATTAACATACATATATGTATATATTGTCCACTTATCGGACGTCAGTATACTGCACGATTTATAAGGTGCAGGATGTCTATGGTTTCAAAACATCCGATCAGTACACATTTACGAAGTAGTTAATTCAGTGCAATATACTGGCACAACGCAACTGCATATCGTGAACTCTAAACGGTACGTGAACACTTTAAAGTTATAACATTTCCGCGAGTTGATGAACGCATTCAGCAAAATGGGCACTCTCTGCTCTCACATCAGCTAGGCCAAACCTTGGAATAACTAACGACGTGATGAATTAAAAAAGACATTCCTAACTTAAGTAGGGGAACGCGAACGTCGCCCCCTTTAATATTAATCCAAAGGCGGGTTAGGCAAACGCTGTAACAAGCGAGTTTTGTTGTGTAAGCTTGAAACAAATGCTTATTAAATAAAATATCGGGCCGCACTTAGCGCCGGCCAAGGTGCCCAACTAACATAAAACTCTTGCATATTTAATTGAACGCGCCGTATCTTATGGTTTATTCAGAATTACATTTCCTAGTCTCGGTTAGCGATATGAAGCTATATATAATGCATGGCCGACGTCGACGCCCTTTTAAAAAATAACGTTTATTTTACATGAAGAGTCGACTGCAAGCGTCCTTAGTAGACGGCGAAATTCGATAAAGTCTAGGTGTTTACTGTACAGGACGAAGCTTAATAAGCGAGTCTATTCAGTCTCTTATAAGAATACCGGAATGATCCTTCCTTTTAAGATTTCCATCTTAAAATTAGTTAAGCCTGAAATAATTTCACGTTGTGGATGGAACTTGATGTATATTCTCTTTTTATTTAACTTCGGTATCGGGTATATCCATACTAATACTACAATGTGAAACTCTCTACGTCCCTTCTGTCTGTTTGTTGCCTTTTCACGGTTCAACCGTTGAACCGATCTTGACGGAATTCGGCACAGAAAAAGCTTGCATCCTGGAGACGAACGTAGGATAGTTCTTATCCAAGAAAATGAAATAGCTCCCAGGGTGATTTTAAAAAACTTAAACCCGCGTGAACAAAGTCGCGGGCATCAGCTGGTTCGATATAAATAACCAAATGATTGCGCGATTCGTTTTGGCCGATGATGGTTAGAAACGTATCACATCGAGCTGACCAAGACGAGCCGATCGGACGCCGACGTACATGGGGGAGCATTATCTTTAAAGGGAAGTAGGGAACGTTACTCGTTGGGCTTACATTTTGCATGAAGCATGGCGTATGAGCCGTGCAGTGAGAGCGAGAGGGCGCACAAGAGGGACCGCCTTTGAATCTACATTTTAAGCGCATTGTAAGCAAAGGCATTATTAATGGATCAGTTTTAGTTGTTGGGAGCTAGGCGCGACGGCTGCCAAGAGTGCGCTGGCGTTATTCATGCATCATGCATGTGCCATTCATATTTGATTCCTTTTAATTTCAGACGTCTTTCGTCTGCGGGGCTGGTTCGCGTCGGGCTTTCATTTAACGCTTGATGGGGCGAAACTCCCGCTGGAGAGCAGGAAACTTGGTAGGATCAATAACATTTACGTTACAGTTTTCTTTGATTGTCGTATCTTTTTTTTATTTATTTAACTAATAAATGGTAATTACAAAATCTTTTTACATACACAAAATAAATTTTTATTAACGTTATCAGTATTTAACAGTATCGTCTAACTGTTTGTCGTGGAGCGCGCATCGGTTTTATATGTATATGTTTTATGTGTTCGTGTACCAGCAGGAGTCAACATTTATGCGAAAATACAAATTGTTGGTAACCGTGTAACTCCGGTCGGTTTCGGGATCGGTTTCATTTGATCCCATTAACCGATGAATGAGCTTCATACGCCAAAATGAAAACGATCACGAAACCGATCAGGGTTACGAAATAGACCTCCAGGTTGTACAGCCGAATGTTTGGCACGTGAGACCTTACGGGCTGAGAGCGTGTTGTAAACTTGACGTAAGGATCAACCGTCGAGGCGGGTACATCTCCTGCTTGTGGATGAGGATGTGAAATTTATTTCTTAAGCACAGGAGATATCGTAACGATGTGTTGTGTAAGGATTCTTTTAAGCTACCAGATGTTTCTGGGGCCATGTTTTGTGCTAACCTGTGGGGTAGATCTACGTCTTGCAGTTTACTTGTGTTGACCATCTACTTACATGACACAGCACCTTTTTACTCCAATAAACCATACTTCCATACTAATATAATAAGTGCGAAAGACACTCTGTCCCTCAGTCTGTTTGTTACCTTTCCACGATTCAGCCGTTGAACCGATCTTGACGAAATTTAGCACAGAGATAGCTTGCATCCTGGAGACGGATACAGTTTATTCTTTTTTAAAAAAAAACCTAAATCCAAGCGAACATAGTGGTGGGATTCAGCAAGTATAACATATTTTCAGAGATAAATTATGTTAAAAAGCCATAACAAAAAAATAGGATTTTCCGATTTACTTTAAATTACGAAAGCCATTACCGTACCTAAAAAGCCACTACCATAAAAACGATTTTACTGGTGGTAGGATTCCTATGCAGGAACCCGTCTAGGTAGGCACCACCCCAGGGCCAGATATTCTGCCGTTAAGCAGTAGTGTGTAATAATTACTGTGTTTCGGTTTGAAGGGCACTGAGAGATAGCGTAATCACTGGGCATATGGGACTTAAGGACTGATGTCTCAGGGTGGCGGGCGCAATGTGGTACACAGAATTGTTGTGGGTGAGACCGCATTTGTTATGGGCAGACTTTGCAATTGCCATGAGGTGAACGTTATGCTTGTTCCGCCACTTCTATCAAATAAAAGAAAACGATAACAGGATTGATGATTATATTCCTATAAATCAGTATACGTGACCTAGTTGCCTCGTCCAGCTAATACGGGCAAGCGACCTCAGCCTCCCGTGCTACTGCTGTCTCCTTCTGCTCCTTCCGAGATCCTATTATATATTATAGTATCCTACAACTTATGCTTCCTTTCCCAATTTTCCAGAACCATCTCTGTGGCACCACACTGCGCCCGTCATCGTTGCACTGCGTTGCGTTGTTATGGGCAGACGTTGCATTTGCCATCAGGTGAACGTTTTCCTCGTTTCGTCTCTATCTCCAATAAAAAAACGAACCATTACAAAAGTCAATATGAGTATGCATAACTAAACTGACCTTCTAAGAATACCTACGTTAAATTTACATTGCAGTCGAATAGATCGTATACATTAATATACAATTAGCTTCCTATGGCGAACTAGGACGAAAAAAAGTTGCAAATTAAACTATACTAGTGCATCAATGTATACGAACGAATAAAATGGGTCCGATATAGAATGAGGCATTTTGTTTTAGATATTAAAAAAGATACAAAATATTCAATGAGATTACATTTATTTAAATGCTTGCAACGATTATACTTATAATAGCATTTGTATGCAGGAATCCGTCTAGGTAGGTAGCACAGCAACGCCATTATTCTGCGGTCAAGCAGTAGTATGCAAACATTACTGTTTTTCGGAAGGAAACTGATAGTTAGCATAATTACTGGGCATGAGACCGAGTGCAGCGGGGCTCCGCGACAGTGTTCTGTCAGGCACAGCATTTGTTATCGGCAGTTGCACTTATAACAATAATAAAAATATCTTTATTGTCTTAAGAAATATTCACTCAAAAACATAATGAAATTCCATCTATTATAACCTGTGTTAAATAAGTCAGCTTCTTCTCCCAGCTCCACTATCTACTAATACATTTATTCCTCAACACAAATGTCTGCGTATGTTTGCCATGTGTAAAAATCGGAAGGTAATTACGCTAGGATGTGTGCTATAGGTTTGTGTGGGTGCGTTTTTTTTTTTGGGAAACACTGAATGAAAATATATTTAAGTTCCGGACTGTATCAAATCTTCCGTTTGATCACAGTGTAATTTTAGAAGCCAAGCTTTAATCTTTGTTTTAGTTTCCCGGAAGGTGTGAATATATGTTTAGGATACTTTTTTTTTAGTGGATAAAGTGACGAAACGAGCAAAACGTTCACTTGATCACCTGATGGTAAGTGGAACGTTTGCTCATAACAAATGCTGTGTCACCCAGAACATTTCTGTGTGGCACCACACAGCGCCTGTCACAGACACATCAGTACTTGAATCTTATATGCCCAGTGATTACCCTAGAGCTCAGTGCCCTTCAGACCGAAACACAGTAATGTTTGCACAATACTGGTTCACGGCAAAATAACTGACCCTAGCTTTTAAGGAGCTCTGTAATGTAATTAATATATGTTTATTTAATTTTTTCGATATAAATGTATCATCGTGCAAAACATGCCGTTCTCACAAACTGGAGTAACTAATATATAGTATATATTTATACACTTTAGGTTGGAGAATAAATTATATATAATTATTATATATAATTTAATGAAAACTCCTATCATAGTTAAATTGTAGCCGGGTTTTTGGACATAAACGGGCACCAATTTCTCACGAATGAGAATTTTACTGCGTTGTACCTATTATTATTATTTTTATTACATGCAGTGGCAGATTAAATACGAAGCTACCGCCGTTGTAAATAAAAAAAAAATGTCATCGTGTCCACGATCTAGCATTTAGGTTTCCGAACTGCCGGTGCACCGCAAGCACTCACTAGGCACTCACAGACTAATCGGCGCCGCGTGAATTTTTCATGGCATGCCGGCTGCGCATGCCTCCTTTCAAGATGACATCGCGACAGACGCGTCTCGATGATTTTTCATCTATCGCTGAAATGAACGTAACTACGTACTTCCGTGAATAGTATTTTGTATGTGAAATGATTTGCACGTAACATTCTATACCTTCAAGTTTTCTGCGATGTTCTTCTTTTTTTTTCTTTTTCAAAAATCGATGCCCCACAGTAGGATTTACAATATTCTTCTTTATTTTCTTCTTTAAAAACGATGCCCCACAGGAGGATTTCTCCTGTGTCGTGGGTACGTTTTACAGACATAAATTCCACATGCACAAACCACCCAAACACGGAACAACTATCTGTGGGCCTTACAAATATTTGCCCATTGCGGGAATCGAAACCGCGACCCGCGTCGCAGAAGCCAAGGGTTTAGCCACTGCGACAACCGAGCCGACTATTGGATGGCGATTCAGGCATTTTCAATCCGTCGAATCCTCTTCCATCCAAATGAGACCGTCTTCTTTTCTTCTTTTCAGCCTATCACTAGTCCACTGCTGAACATAGGCCTCCCCCATAGATTGCCACAAAAGTTTGTAGCTCTCATTTTGGGGGGGATTTGCCATAGTTGCCACGCTTGGCAGGCGGGTCGGCAACCGCAGTTTATTTTTTCAGATGTTCCAGAATGATGCTGCTGCCCATCTTTTGGTTTTCATTTTCCCTCTGTCGACTTTTACGACACCCACGGGATGAGATGGGGTGGTAGATGATAGATAGAATGAGGCCGTCGCGACCATTTAATTCGTTAGACCACTTCACTAGTAGAGTGTAAAACGTAATGATTAAATTCTCTTTGCACAAGTCCTCGAAATATTTTTGGGTGTGTTTTCTTTTAACGATGGTCCCGTGGCAAAACAGCAATAAAAATGGCAATTGATAATTTTAGTGGTGCTTGCCATATTCTAGTAACACGCTGACTATGAGTTTAAAGCCCGAACCCGGGCTTCTCTAGTGCCGACACCGGGGATCGAACTTCGTGTACTATGAAAATAAATGATTTTGAAATTATACAATTACAGATAATGATCACTACAGTAAATTAAAAAGGCAAGTGAAAAAAATCAATATAGAATTCAGAGACGGCTTTAAGATAAGCAGTAATATAAGACGCTTTGTTTCTCAAATGATCACCGAAAATGTTAATGATTTTCAAAGACGTATCGTGGTGAAGTAAAAGAATCAGTTAAGTCACGGTGAAGCAACACGGGCAAAAACACCCCGATCCGTATCAACGAAGCGTATAAAAGTATTGGTGTTAATATCGGAGTGTAGAACAGACAGCGGCGAGAGGGTTAAAAGGGAAAACATTTTGAAACAAACCCGCGACTCAAGGCGGCAAAGCCGACGCTCACAAAGGGCCGCACTCCACAATTTTCTCAAAAAAAAAACCGCGCGCCCGCGCCAACTGCGCCCAGAGTGCAATTCAAATGGCTCGACCCGCACCTACGTACATAAGTTATTAAAAAAAGTGTGCCTTTGCTGTAGGTTTTAATAAAAAATAGTCGTCTCGCGCTACCCTTTGTCAGAACATCAGAGGAGCTTGTGCCATACCTCTATTAATGTGAGGGCTGCCTCCAAGACGCACAGGGCCGCACTCAACAAGGCAATTATTAATTAGCAGCATTCACTGCGGATTATTCAGTATAACACAGTAATATATCATGATCCATAAATCTACTAAGGAAACTAAAACGTACCACAGTGAATAGAAAGTAAATATGGAAACCAATTTAAAAGTGTGTAATATAAATTTAATATTAGGAAATAACATCGTTGCTTCATGTCAAATAATCCCCTTCGAAAGTTAAATCATCATCATCATCATCATTTCAACCTATCACTAGTCCACTGCTGAACATAGGCCTCCCCCATAGATTACTACAAAAGTGTGTAGCTCTCAGTTTGAAGGGAATTTTGGCATAGTAGCCACGCGTGGCAGGCGGGTTGGCAACCGTAGTTTATTTATTCAGATGTTCCAGGAAAATGCCGCTGCCCATCTTGCGGTTATAATTTTCGCTCTGTCGACTTTTACGACACCCACGGGATGAGATGGAGTGGTAGATTCTCTTAAGCCGCCACCACACAGCAAGAAGTTAAATAAGATGCTTAATTTTTTTTTGCCCACGATCTTACCAACTTGCATTAAGGTAACTGGGACTTTTAAAAAATTTGGAGTATGTACACGTGACACTCAGGACACGTGATGGAAGTGAAACTTTTCTATCAGAAATTTGATTAAAAGGAATAGACAAAAATTAATAACTGTGTATTACATATATATTGTATATTGCTCAGCTTCCACTTCTATTTACGTTACATCTTTCTTCTCTCTCATATAACGAAATGTGCCTAAACGTGACGTGTCCTTGAATTCTCGTACAATTAACGATCGCCGCCTAAAAAGTTTCACTTCGAAAATTAAAAAAAAAAAGGTACCAAGGTCGGCCCTGCGCGCGTCGCATTCGCACAGCGATCCTCGTCAGTTTTCCCATGTTCCATGTGAATGAATGGCGACACACAGCTAAGATCCTTTTTCGTGAAAGGCCATCGCATCCGTCTCTGTGTGTCTCACAATATATTCCAACATACGACTGAATGGATGGAGTATTTCAGCAAACAAACATTTCAGGAAAGTAATTATATATGAGTGTGCATGCTTCACGCTAATGCGCGTTCAATTTTATTAATGTGCGTCAGGGTGAATTTCAAGATAATATGTAATGATGGATAGATTGACAATTTATTAAACTGTAAATTGAAGATTGTTTTCGCTGTTACTTAGCATGATTAGGGTTTTTAACACTAATTTGTTCAATATTCATCTTCTGACACACTCAGTCTCGGTTTGTTGCTTTTATCCACTAATTATGCACGAGGGCGTCGCTGTAACGTTTACCCTAAGTCGGCAGGATTGTGTATTCAATTGGAGACTTACACCCGTATGCACGTGCACTTGACGTAATGCATAATAACAAACAAGATAGCAGAAATCCTAACCAAAACAACGGCTCCACTTGGGGTAGCGATAAACACGTTCCCTTTGAAAACGTCTGACCCTCCACCCCCTTACCGCGATATCAATGAACAAATAGCGAACCGTTTAAGACGAGCACCACGCGTGTCGTATAATACACGCCCACTCAAGATTTGCATGCAAAACGCCGATGTACCGCCAACGATAATGTTTTTTCATCGCGGCTTAATACGATTTGCAAACGTTTTTCATTCGACAACACACGCCGCCCTGTGCGAATCGAACTCTAAACTGCAACAGATTAAGCTGACAGTCGCGTGGCCGTTACCCACACATCACTTAAGGTATTAATGAGTGCATCCATAATAGGTGTAACATACGAGTACGTACATGTGAAATTCAAATTTGTACCGGGCCGGGTCGTGGATGGCTCTGCATATTTTAACGGGCAACGGAGTGTGATTTAAAATCTTTTGTTGGCATTTAGAGAGTCAGTCAGCGATGGTGAACTATGTTTGATCGAGATGTTGTTTTTTTTTTATTTGATAGTGACGTGACGAGCAAAACGTGTACCTAATGGTAAGTGCAACGCCTGCCCGTAACAGATGCTGTGTTACTCAGAATATTTCTGTGTAGCACCACAGTGCGCCCATCACCCTGACACATAAGTTCTTAAGTCTCATATGTTCAACGCTAAATCTCAGTGCCCTTCAGACCGAAACACAGTAATGTCTGCACACCTTTACTTTACGGGAGACAGGGCGTTTCTGACCGCCCAGAGTTACCGACGCACAAGTCGACAGTCCAAATGGAGGCCCGCAGCCTCCCTCGGACGGTCATTAGACGACTTAAAACATTTACGATATTCGAAATTGTGAAAGCACGCAGCGAACGCGGCACAGTCTGAATTTCGAGGTTTTTGTAGGAGTTTATCTCAAGTTTGGTTTATCTCGAGTTTGGGTCAAACCAAACCTGGCACGCGGGCCCTTGGCCCGCGAACACAGTATCCGATGAAGCTGTAAAAGCCGAGAAGGGTAACAACAATTACATCACCGAAAATGTATATATCACGGCAGAACAACTGGCTCTGCGGTGGTAGCTACCTAGACGGACTCCTGCATAGGAATCCTACCACCAGTAAAAATCCATTAAATCATGTTGTGTTCACCTCCAGCGTTTCATTCTTTTATAGTTTTCTTATCATCCGAATTGAGAGCGCTTAAATGGAATTGGTTTGTCAATTTATATATTTCCAACGATACTATGCTTACTTCGTTAATTATTTACAAAACTAGCTGATGCCTTGATCTTCGTCCGCGTGGCATAAGGGTTTTTTAAATATCACGTGGAAATTCTTTGAATTCCCGGGATAAATAGTATCATGTGTCTGTCTCCAGGACGATAGACTGAGATAGCTTATCTCTGTGCCAAATTTCTTCAAGATCGATTCAGAGATTAAACCGTGAAAATTTAACAAACAGACAGAGGGACACAGAGAGAGTTACTTTCGCATTTATATCTAGCTGATGTTTCGGTTTAAAAAACGATGCTTAACAGTAAAATTTCTCCTGTATCGTGGGTGCGTTTTGCGCATGTGTAACCACTGGGATTCAAAGCCAAGACCCGCGGCGTAGAAATCAGGTACTCTGACCCCAAGACCAAGACCGCGCGGTCTTTATTCTACTACTTCTGACACGTGACAACGCGTTCCAACGTAGCGCTACGCAAGTTCGCCACTATACGCCTTTTTATAATTTGACAAAGTGACCAAGAAACTTACCGCGCAATGTAGAGCGACCCAACTAGATGGAGGGGCGACCTGCACGATTTTGCGGGAAGTCGATGGATGCAGCTTCGCCCGGGAGCGTGTTTTGTGATAATCAACATAGGCCATGTTAACAGCAATCATAATGACCAAGAAGTGACCCTTCTTTCATCCATCCTCTCTACGTGTCCAAACCATCTAAGCATCCCTTTCTCTCTCTGTCACTACATCTTCTACCACACCGTAACGTTCCCTTAACACCGCTGCCTCACTTTGTCCATCAGTCACTCCAGCTATCCACCAAAACTCTTTTTTTCTTTTTTTTAATAAAGTGACGAAACGAGGACAACGTCACTTAGTATTTGGGTTAATAATAATATTTTATGTTATTCATGAAGCGGCCATGGGTCTTTACATACTAATATTAAAACGTGTTAGAATAGAACAGAATAGAATAGAATAATTTTTTATTCAATATAGATCATTTACATAATACTTATTGAACGTCATTTTTTTTAAACTACACTGGTTCGCAAAGAAATGCCTCTGTCCTGGGAAGAACCAATAAGAAACCCAGCAGGATTTTTTTTCAGTCATTTTAAATATACAATTACAGCAGTTTTATAAAGACGTAGAAATAGCTTGGCAGCGATCACCTCATTCCCAGGGGTTATCATCATCCATGTATTCCTTAATATTATAATAACCTTTCTTAAAAAGTCTTTGTTTAACAAATAGTTTGAACTTTTTTATTGAAAGACTTTGTGCACTTTCTGGGATTTTGTTGTAAAAACGTATACATTGCCCCATGAAAGAGTTACTGACTCTGTGAAGTCGGGTAACTGGCATAATTAATTTGTGCTGGTTCCTGGTATTCACATTATGAACATTCTTTTTTTTTATTAAAGTGATTAATATTCTTATGTACATACATAACGTTTTCATAAACATATATATTAAATATATATGAATATAGTTAAAAGATATAATGACTGGAGCGCGCAATAGGACACTGTATAGTGTCGACGATAAACTGAATGTAAAGTTACGCGCGGACAGTTCAATTTTGCAATTTCTAAAATAGGCATTAAACACGTTATTTCGTAATATCTTTTAAGAAAGTGACGAGTGGAGCGAATTGTTTACATAATGGTGAGTGCGACTTCGTAATAAGTGCTGTGTAATCCAGAACATTTCTGTGTCCCTGTGTGTTCTGTGTCTAGTCACCCTGACACATCAGTTCTTAAGGCTCATATGCCCAGTAATTACACTAGCTATCAGTGCCAGACCGAAACACAGAAAGAAAGAAAGAAAGAAAAATAATTTATTTGCTGCTGTAATTAAATAGAATAGAATAATCTTTATTGATCGTTCACAAACACCATTTATTAAAAAAAAACGACAAAATAGTAAGACTACTAAAATAACACATTTACATTTATAAATGAAATAAAATCGATTTAATGTTGTTGTATCATCATCGTCATCATTTCAGCCTATCACTCATCTACTGCTGAATATAGGCCTCCCCCGTAGATTGCCACAAAAGTTTGAAGCTCACATTTTGGGAGGAGTTTGCCATGGTTGCCACGCATGGCAGGCGGGTTGGCAACCGCAGTTTATTCCTTCAGATTGTCCAGAAATATGCTGCTGCCCATCTCCTGATTTTTATTTTAACTCTGTCGACTTTTACGACACCCGCGGGATGGGATGGGGTGGTAGATTCTCTTAAGCCGCTACCACACGCGCATGTTGGTGTATGCGACGACGAAAAGGTGGTCAGCTCAGCATAAAGCTACAGTTATGGTAGCACCGAGCTGCTGCCAACGAGTGTCAGTCACGGACAATCTGGATCTGGACTTAGTAGGAATTCAAAATAATAATTAACTAGTGTTGCCGTGTGGTAGCGGCTTAAGAGAATCTACCACCCCATCTCGTCCCGTGGGTGTCGTAATAGTCTACAGAGGGAAAATTAAAAGCAGAAGATGGGCAGCAGCATCTTCCAACATCATAATAAATAAACTGCGGTTGCCAACCCGCCTGCCAAGCGTGGCAACTATGGCAAAAATCCCCCTAAAATGGGAGCTACAAACTTTTGTGGCAATCTACGGGGGAGGCCTATATTCAGCAGTGGACTAATGGTAGGCTGAAATGGCGGTGGTGGTGGTTGTAAAATTACCAGTGCGTTCTGGCTAATTTATGTGTCGGAGTTCAATTTTTAATTACATTACACCCTCTTTTGTTGTAGCAATTCGGATATTCAACAATAAAGGTCGGAAACAATTAGACAATACAGGACTACAGCGACGAAAAGGCATCCGACTCGGCATAATGCAGTGTCCTAACTGCAGCGCTGTTCTTCTGTCAGTGCCCTCAACCGGAATCACTCACGAGCAGCCGTCAAATACAGCAATGCAACGTGGGACCTATTACCTTCTAATAAGGTAAATAATTCAGATGTTGACGATAATTCAGATGAATACTCAAACACAACGTACTGAACTTTATACTGGTAATAGGATTCCTATGCAGCAATCCGTCTAGGTAGGTACCACCCCAGGGCCAGTTATTCTGTCGTGAAACAGCAGTGTGCAAAGATTACTGTGTTTCGGTCTGTAGGGCACTGAGAGCTAGCGCAATCACTGGGCACATGAGACTTAAGAACTAATGTCTGGGTGACGAGCGCAGTGTGTTGTCACACAGAAATGTTCTACATGACACAGCATTTGTTATGGGTAAACGTTGCATTTACCATCAGGTGAAAGTTTTTGCTCGTTTCATCACTTGATCCAATAAAAAAAAACTTACTTCTGTCTATATCAGGCGCACGCTCATAAATGAAATAGATATTTGAAAGCGCGAGTTGTAACAAATTATTCGATTACTTTAAACTCTCATATTGTGTGCAACCAAACAATCGACTAGTGGAGCCATTCAACAAAATTACTACTTATGTTGTTAAGGCGCGAAGGCACGAAAACAGTGAGCCGCAAGCACCGCGGCGTCAGAAAAAAGAAACTCGATTGCGCGCCGAAAGATTTACAGTAAGTATAGAAAAAGTAATTAGCGAAAGCGAAAGAAAACCGAGCGTCGGAAAAGTCATTGGACATAATTCATAGCAAACAGAAATAACGGGAAGTTGGTTCGGCGCGGGTAGGCAATGAATAATTCCCTAACTGCGGACACCCTGCGCCCCCTCGCTTACCCCACACGCCCCGGTAGGGGCACCGCGAAAAAAGTACACGACCCGGTCGAGTTTTATAGTCCGGCGAAAAAATAGGAGGCGCCCAAAATATCTATATACGGCGCATGCAAAAAGTTGAAAAAACTACAATCCCGCTCGCATGAATAAGTGAGTGGACCTTCATATAGAAAAAAGCCAACGAAAATAAAAGCGTCGGTGTGGGGACGCGCAAGGGGACGGAAAGAGGGCGGCCGCCTAGGTGCAGCGTCCACCACGCATCCGAACCGGCGCTGTAGCGGACCCCGTGGACTTGCCTCGCCCTTGGCTCGAGCTAATATCACACCGGAGGCTTTGGCGTCGCGTCGCCCCTGCCCCGGATTACGCGACGTATCAGAAACAATTTGGAAACTAACTAGCTCGACCCGGGACAGTCTTTAATCCCTAACTATATTCGACTCTGAACGTGGGAGACTTTTTTATCAATCAATGAAGTGTCGATGGCGGTTGCGAAGGATGAACGAAACTTTCGCGACGGAATAAATACATTAATCGAGGTATTACGTACGGGTAAATCGAACAAAGTCGTTTATAAACAGTGCCGGGTAGAAACTGAATGTAATGTCACATAAATTATTTACATATTAACATGCGGAAGCATTTTAATCGGTTGTCGCACATAATATAGCGGCATACAGCCATGTTTCGTAAGGTGAGTGAAGAGTACCCGAGTCTTAATTCCGGACGAGGCAATCCGTCGTGGTATTGAGGGGTTGATAACGATACATTTTGTTAGTTTATCGATGCTGTAAACATTGATTCCTATACAGGAATCAGTCTAGGTAGTTACCATCGAGGTGCAAGTTTTTCTGGCGTAAAATAGAATGCCTAGAATGCAAACATTATTCTCTTTCGGCCTGAAGGGCAGTGTTATTACCTTACTAATTTGAAGACAGTGTAATAACAAATGAAACACTATCATTTAAAATGTTAATTTGTTTTGCAATAAATGATATATGCGAGTTGTTACGAGACGAGAATAAGACGTAGACGTTAGCTTAGCGAGAGATTTGTCTTTGAAATTAGCTCCACTTTCAGGTTAAACGACTAGATCTGCTCCGTTACCGTGGGTTTGAGAGTCACAAATTGCACATACACAACCAGACCCGGAAGAGTTTCAAGTTCAACAAATATTGTTTAATATGGGAATCGGATCCGCGACCCGAAGCCGCTTAGCCAATCCGCAAACCATCATCATTTACTATCCATTTTTAAATTAAAAAGCTAAAGTTAAAACAATTAACAAATTAGAACGCATTCGATCCAGAAGCATGTACAACACACGCTCTAATTCCATGACACGTTAAGTGTGGCCCGTAAAAAAGTGCACGACACGATGTTAAAGGGCTTTAGACGTGTCTAATAACATTGTAGAATTTAAAAAGCCGCTTGTCGTCGGCTGGCTACGATGTACTTAATGTCGTCCTTTAATACACAGATTGCGTGCGGGGTCGGCGGCGAACGGGGAAGTCCGCGGTCGTTTGAAAACAGCGCTTTCATAGCTTCAGAAAGGAGCGGGCTTATTAATAACTAAAAAAAAAATTGAGAGGGCTTCGGAGCTAGGAAGAGCCACAATTCTCTTGTAAAATAAAGAGAAAGAAGGACAAGCATTAAGAAATCATACATACAGTCACGCCTTTTTACCATACAAGGGTTAGGCAGAAGCCACCCGCGTAGCCCACTTTTCGCCTTCGTGGGAAACGAGACGTGACCATTTCCATTTAACTTCCATTACCGAGAGCCATTTTCGTTGAAACATTGTTACTTCTCATATCGTTCCCACGAGCAGAATAGTGACATCATTGCGTATTATGGTGTCATTCTGCACGAAATAAGGCTGATTAGCGAGCTGAAGTGGCCGATAGCCGTTGGGGAAAGAAGGGTTGTCGAGTGGCAACCTCGTTCCGGAAAACTCAGTGTAGGGCGTTCCCCCACCAGATGGAGCGACGACCTGCACGGTTTTGCGGGAAGTCAATGGATGCAGGTTGCTCAGGACCGTGTTTTGTGGCAATCTATGGGGCAGGCCTATGTTCAACAGATGACTAAAAAAGGCTGAAATGATGATGATGATGAAAGGCTGTCCGTAGAATACCTATATCGCCTCTTACGACACTTCGGTAGGAAAGAGGTAGGCGCTATTCTACTCTGCCGAACACTTATCAGCATTAAAAAACATAAATTTTTTTTTTAAAGTGATGCAATAAAAAAAAACATAAAGTTAAGAATAATAAAAATATGTACAATTTCTTTTAAACAAAACAATAACATTTAAATGAAACTAATTTTACGGATTTTATTGCGTTTAATTAGACTATTTATAACCCGACGTTTCGAGTGCTTTACATCACCCATGGTCACGGGAGGACTAAATATTACGGATAAAATCCGTAAAATTTGTTTCATTAAAATGTGTAGTGTTCGCGTAAATATATGAAATCAATAAACAAAACATTAAATTTAAAAATACAAAAAAAGAGCTCGTGCAACTCAGTACACGCTCACTGGAAATTAAATTGCAATAAATAAATGCTTTAATATATATACTATCGATAACTATTTATTAAAGAAAAACATACATTTATATCACCACAAAAAAATACATTTATATCTCTACATAATTTGTAAAATGTAAAGTGTCAATTTGATTAGAGAAAAAAAAAACTCAAATGAAGTGACTATTCAATGTGAGGCCGCTAAGATATTGTAATCGACGTAACATAATTAAACGATAATATTCTTTCTAAGGGACTCGAGTTTCAATGGGACGGCGGCTGGGGATGAGATATTCTCGAGTGGCAATCTTGTACTGGAAAGCGTAATGTAGGATGACCCCACTACAAGTCAGGAGTTACTGGTGGTAGGATTCCTCACCCTCCCACCCACCTCCAGCACCATTTTCATTATTATTCAGTGGTAATAATTATTTTGTACATAAGTTTTTAAACCACACAGTTTTAAAACCACATGAAGCAATAAATGATATGACTATGAAAATGACTATGACCATAGACCAGTTATTCTGACGTGAAGCAGTAGTGTGCAAACATTACTGTGTATTCATACCCAGGGCACTGAGAGCTTAACTGATGACTGACTGAGACTTAACAACTGATGTGTCAGGGTGACGGGCGCTGTGTAGCACTTACCATCAGATAAACGTACCCATGCAAACTGCGTATTTCTGTCTACTACTATTTGTTCTTAATCTGTTAATAAAACTTCCGAACACTTTCGGAAGATATCAACAGCGCAGGCATTTGTTTTATTGGGAAGAGTGAACGAAACTAGCAAAAGTGCAACGTCTACCCATAACAAATGTTATGTCACCCAGAACATTTCTGAGTGACACTACACTGCGCCCGTCACCGTGAGACATCAGTTGTTAAATCTCATATGCCCAGTGATTACGCTAGCTCACAGTTCCCTTGAAATTCAATTTTTTTTTCTGCTGGGATTAAAACCCGGAAGCCGCAACGTAGATGTCAGGTACTCTGACACATAGGCCACACGGTCATCTAACGTTAAAACAAATAACGTACGTTAACGGTGGCGTTTTGTCCGTACGTACGTCTCTACATAGACCGCTAAATGTAATATAGCGTCAATCAGCACAAATTTAATTAATTCCAATGAATTAATTCTGCGTGTGGATGGCGGCTTAAGAGAATCTACCATCCCCAATCCCATCCCGTTGGTGTCGTAAAAGTCGACAGAAGGGTAAATTAAAATCAAAGGATGGCCAGCAGCACCTTCTTGGAACATCGTAATGAAAAAAACTGCGGTTGCCAACCCGCCTAGCGTGGCAACTCTGGCTTAATTCCCCCCAAAATGAGTGCTACTAACGTTTGTGGCAATCTATGGTGGCCTGTGTTCAGCAGTGGACTAGTAATAGGCTGAAATGATGATGATGATGAACCAATGAATGAGCCAAAATAAAACCGATCACGAAACCAACCGGTTACAAAATAGACCTGTCCACACGCGTCGGGCCAGCAGTGTCTATTGGCGATAGATTGACAAACACGCAAACTATTCGTCCAACATACGAACGCCGCTCCCGGTGTAAGCGAAACTTCATTACGGCCCTTCTCTTGGCTGATATAATCTACAAACGATGTCGATTGGGGTAGATTGGAAACTGTCAATCGGACAGCACTAGTTATATTAGCTAGGACCTAGGACGTAGCCAATCTTGCCTCGTATTTCGCTCAAATTATGGTGGAAATTGTCAGGTCAGATGGAAATGCGGCAGCTGTTCATTTAAACCGATGCTTTGACGTTAATAATGTCGTTAGACAGTAGATTCCCATAATAATTTGTATTAATATGACTGACACGACATGAAGCCGTGGTAGCCCAGGGGCCGGGTGCTCGCCTTTAATTTCATAATACGCGAGTAACCTGGGTTCGATCCCCGTTGCCAGCACCTCTAAAATGGTTCTAAAATTTTAAGTGCTGATTTACCACGTGCTCAACGGTGAAGGAAAACATCGTGAGGAAACCTGCATATCCGAGGAATAGAAATATTTGGAGGATATGTGAAGTCCGCCAACCCGCATTGGAGCAGCGTGACGGACTATTCCCCGCTCCAAAACCAAAAATCAAAAATGAGAGGAAGCCTGTGCTCAGCAGTGGGACATTTACAGGCTGTTACTTTACTTTACTTTTTTTTATGACTGACACTGCTTCAGAGCTATGAGCTATGAGCCCATAACAACAATTTGGCAAGTGCAAAAAGCTTAAAATTGAGAAAAAATCAAATAAAAAAAGTGATAAAAACCATCAAATATAGTATCCATGTACACGGTGAAATGCTATGTAAAAGGAATGCCACTCAGGACATGCTAGGCCGTATTGACCTTACACAACCTCGCCCTGATTTTCAGTATGACAATAACAAAAACAAAAGTAAAAAAAAATTAAGGATGCACGGTATAAAGTCACTAGGACAACTATATGGCAAATACCTGGATTATGAAGAATTGAAAAAATAAAAACATATTGTACTTATGTTAGAACGCGCTCTTCTCGGGAAATATTCCTTAGATTAAAAAAAAATATTCCATTAGATAGCGCTTTCATTGTAGGAGTTTCGCATATGAGACTTAAGAACCGATGTCTCAGGGTGACGGGCGCATTTTGGATATCACGCTTTTTTGGGTGGCACAGCATTTGTTATGGGCAGACGTTGCACTTACCATCAGGCGAACGTTTTGCTCGTTCCGTCGTTTTTATCAAATGAAAAAAAACTTTTACACTTAGAAACTTTTTAGGCTACATCTTTAGGAAACGTCATGTTGAGCCAAACATTACCGAAAGGGCCGAGCTGTCAGTGTCAGGTCAGCGAGGTACCAGGCCGTACGGTGCAATCACGTGGTCGGTTCATTTTACGCAGGGTGAAACCGATGCGCACATCTAGTGGTGGTCGTGCATGCAAATAATATTTGGTTACGTGCGGTTCGCTAGCTGGAGGAGCCGTGGCGGACTGATCCTCAGTTCCATTGCTCTTAAATGTGACGTTTTTAACATCGCAGTGGGATATTTTTGATAGGATTCCTAAGCAGAGATCCGTTTAGAGAGGTGCCACCGCAGGGTCAGTTATTCTACCGTAAGGCAGTAGTTTGACAAAAGTTTGTTTTAAAGCGAGCGCCTAGTCCCTGAGCTACCACCAAATATAAATATTTTTCATACATTTACAACTATTCTCATATGTATATTTTGCTGTCAGCTGTCGCTTTTATTGCTTGCACCTTATGTGGAAGTGGATTTGTAACGTAGACGTTACTAGTCTAGGTAGGTAGGTCTAGGTAGGTACCACCCCCGGGCCAGCCATTCTGCCGTGAAGCGGTAGAGTGCAAACAGTTACTGTGTTTCGGTCTGAAGTGGACTGGGAGCAAGTGTATGAACTGGGTATATGAGACTCAAGAAGTGGTGTCTCAGGGTGACGGGCGCAATGTGGTGCAGACGTTGCACTTACCATCAGGTGAACGCTTTGCTAGTCTCAAGTTCTATAAAAAATGTTCATTACTGTTAAATTACTAACTCTTCTTGTTTTTATGCTATATTACACTTAGTGTATAAATGTTCAAACATTTTTAATGTATCAGACAATGCATTTTAAAGAAGTCTCTTAATATTAATAATTACATTACAGAACTACTCAACTTCTTAACACTAGGGACTCACTCGCAGGTCAGTCGCAGTCAAGACTTCATTAAAGTTCTGCTTCGTTATAAATCATTAGAGCTAAGTACTTCCAGTTTTAATTAAGCATTGTGCGAGAAGTTTTTATTCCGATCGGTCGGTACGAGATGGTCGCCGACGCTGAGTAATTGTATCAAGGCAGTTTCTGCCGGATTGGGATTCCTTGTGTTTTTTATTGCGTGCATGCGCGTACCCATTGTTCCGGGCCGAGTGCGCGGCGCTGCCCGGCTTTATGGTTTTAATAAAGTGATTAAATGTCATGGCGTAACGCCAGGACGTATGCGGGGCGGGTTAATTTCCTCTTGCGGTTGTTTTTTGGTTCGAGTTCGGTTTGAAGTTGGTTCATTCGTTCGTTGTTCAGGTGCGGTGTGCCAAGGGTCCGAGCGGTTGAGTTCGGACTCTTTATATTTGGTGAGGGTGGCATTCGAGCACGCAATCCACTTAATGATATTGTGTCACCTATGTTTACTCGTTTCAATTAATGGTAGGATTCTTTTGCTGAGATCCGTCTAGGTAGGTACCACAGCAATGTCAGTTATCTGTTGTCAAGCAGTAGAGTGCAAACGTAACTGTGTTTCAGTTTGAAAGGTACTGATAGCTAGTGTAATGGGCATTTGAGACTTAAGAATGTCGGTTCTCAATGGGCTTATTTTGCACTCAAAACTAGGTGATTCAATGTGAAGGAATGTTGTCATCCCTGTGGCTTATTATTCGGCTTCTTTGCCGGACGAGGCGATGGTTATACGCAACATCCAGAAAATAGCTACAGCGTAGCTTTACCTCACACATACGTCCTTGTACTATGAGCGCTAAGTATACTGGAAGTGTATACAATGTTATTCATAATTGGTATAACATCCCGGCACCTACCCATGCTACTTTGATTTGATAAACACAACGGTGAAGTTTCAATGACAAAATTGAATACTAAAAATGTCCATACGTAACTTCAAAATTATTTATTTTGTAAAACTATACGCGACCCTAACTCAGACAGTCGTTGCCCCGAACCAGACAAATTCAAAATACGTTTTCTTCTCCAGTTAATTTATGTTACGGCGTCATACTAACAGATTTACTTCGCAACAGTTTCCCTTAAGCTTCATGTTATCCTAGTACTTGCGAGTTCTTCGATGGCGGCTCAATGGAAAAACGCCCAATTAAATTTATGAGTTCATTGCCTCCATCAGCTGTAGAACAGGGTGGTCACCTATGAGTTTTAAGCAAATTCTTTAAGTCGACATATCTTCTACAGGTATCACGCTACGAGGCTCATTATATTTTTTGGGGCATATACACATCGTCCCTAAGCCCAGCCTGCCGGGATGTATAGGACATTACGAATGACCCTGTATGATTCAATGCGAACTGAAAATAAGGATAGTAGATATTTTTGTTGTAGTCCACTAGGCAGCGTATTCAGTAGGGTTCCTTAGGAAAGCAGTCAATGACTTTGGGATAACGTTAAAAAAAACTCTGAATCAAAGATTAGATCCATTTTTAATCTCTGTTTATTAGCTGTCTATTAACTGGCAGAGAACATCTTACATGCAGACTTAATGCCTACAGGCATAGGCATTAAGTCTGCCTCTAAGATGTTACCATTCAAAATAAAGCTTTGTCTGTTAAAAATAGCAAATGAAAAAAAGATTAAACTCCTTTGCTGCGCAATGTCTATGTGGAGAATCATTTTGGTAGCTAGTGCAAGGGACTTTAACAAATGTAAACTTTCCGTTCGCCTAGGTTGAAGAAATAGGAAACTATGTGATCGAACTTTAGCGGCGCTGTCAATCACATTCAGTCCCTCTGTAATAACTAGATGTTATTATTGCTAGATAAACTTATATTCGTTTATAATGAAAACAACAAAAATTCATTAACAATACAATATTTGCTGCGCCCAATGAAAGAAAAGTCCTAATTACTTTCCCTAGTCGTATGATTCATTCACTACCACTCCCCCGGTATCGCTCGGAGGACTTGGCATTAAAAATATTTTGTTAAAACTTAATCCGCAAAAATTTACGTCCAACGGCGATCGCAAAAAGAACGCCGCGCCCCGATCCGGCTGAACGGTTAATTCATACAAAACGACGTTACGGGAAACTTTAGAAATTTATTATTGAAGCCCTAAAAGGTTTTTTGTTTAATTTGGACGGCTTCCAAGTGCTTCCTTTATGGAATTGGTAGCGGAGACGCCGCGCACTGAAATGCATTTGCAAGCAGGCTGCTGACAAACGTGATGCAATGTAGTGCAAAATGGGTCGCACAGTTCATCTCGAAGGACATTTTCGTGGTTGCCGCCTACATCATTAAACCCGCGGCGACAGACAGACACCTTCGAAGAATGCGCTCTTAATAAGTCATCAGCTAAGTAAAGCTCCCGTCAGGTGTCGGGGGCGCGAGGGTGGCGGCGGAGGGCGCGGGGGTAGCGGGCGGGCGGCGCCGCGTTTGCACTAAAAACGACACAAAGTATAAAAAATCGGCGATGGGGAAGTGCAGTCAGCCTCTGCGAGGCTCTATGGTTCCTATATATTTGGAGAAGTTAATGCAATGTGGCGTGCTTGTATCGGACGACTTCCGCTGGATGAAGCGGGGACCTTTTTAATGTGGAGTTGATGGAAACAGGTGGCCTAGGACCCTGTTTCGTGGTACATATGAGAGGTCTACTTGTGATGGTCTGCAACGATGACGATGATGAATAATTTTAACCTTATTTTTTATATAAAGACCAAACGAGCATGCAGTTGAGTTTGTTAGCTGATGCCGCCCTTAAACATCCGCAAGAACTCCGTGTCCGCTGCCGGCATTTGAGAAATTGACTTCTATACCCTCATCGGACACGTTTCTACACAGAAGTATAAAATGTGAATTCCTGCACGCGATTTTTTTGTCTGTTTTTTTTTTGTTTTTTTTATTGTATAAAGTGACGAAACGACCGCCCACAGCAAATGCTGTGTCACCCAGAATTTTTCTGTGTGACACCACACTACGCCCGTCACCCAACACAACAGATCTTAAGTCTCAAATGCCCAGTGATTACGCTAGCTCACAGTGCCCTCCAAACCGAAACACAGTAATGCTTGCACACTACTGCTTCACGGCAGAATAACTGGCCCTAGGGTGGTACCTACCTAGACGGATTCCTGCATAGGAATCCTACCGCCAGTATTTCTTTGACATAAAAATTTATTTGACATAAAAATTTTAACTAAAAATAACATTTTATTTCGACGTTACGTTTACTATAACAGCTCTGACATTACTTATTGGTCTCATAATAATTTCTATAAGTCTTTTTACGATTAAAAAGATGTTACTTAAAAAATTGTTGCCTGCAACAGCTCATATAAAATAGAGTCACTTCCATGTTTCCTTCAAGGTGTTTCATTAAAAAAAAAAGTTAATAGAATCAGGCATCATTTGCGAACAAACGCACGCACCACCACAGGGCCAGTTATTCTGTCGTGAAGCGGTAGTGTGCAAGCATTACTGTGTTTCGGTTTGAAGGGCACGGTGAGCTAGCGCAATCACTGGGCATTTGAGACTTAAGAACTGATGTCTCAGGGTGACGGGCGCAGTGCGGTGTCACACAGAAATATTCTGGGTGTCACAGCATTTGTTGTGGGCGGACGTTGCACTTACCATCGGGTGAACGTTTTGCTCGTTTCGTCACTTTATACAATAAAAAAAGAGAACATTAACTTGTTCCTCACCCATTTTTAAGGCCAGTGAGTCTATATTCATTATGAGTCAAATTTACTGACAGTAAAAGATATTTTCAGACCCTATTAGTACTTTCCATATAAACAAACTCACTCTCTTTCTAGATAATGTTGTTAATATGTTACAAAGGATAGCTTTATTCAAAAACAATGTACATTAT
The DNA here is from genome assembly GCA_019845155.1 of Luehdorfia chinensis. Taxonomy (NCBI): domain Eukaryota; kingdom Metazoa; phylum Arthropoda; class Insecta; order Lepidoptera; family Papilionidae; genus Luehdorfia; species Luehdorfia chinensis. Next base: position 4,818,300 of record JAHVAK010000156.1, on the reverse strand, counting down.
ATAACTATAGAGAGGCAAGTAACATTTTACATAACACTAGGTTGAAGCCGTTGCTTTTCGTCGTAAAGGCATCGACACAGCATAATGCTGTGGAAGTTATTCTGTCGGTCCACCAGCTATACCAAGTAGCTACCGGACTTTTTACCTATTATTAAGATGTTAATGATGTAGTAGACAATAAAATAAAGTAAAATAAAGGTATAAGTAAAAAATATATATAAAAGTTACTTAATCTGTGTTAGGTTTTCGTCTCGACGCAAGTGATACGACGCCGCTTTCTCGTTGTGATAACGCATTGTTCCCGTTAGAGGGAATTACTTGTCCCCTCCTACCCAGTATTATATTCCTTAAGTGTTAGTTGCTACCCCCTTACACTTCAAAACAAAACTCCACGGCTTCTAGACAGCGCACCTTCAATGAGTGCCTTACTAATGTATATATTCTTTCTGAATACAATACATATTGATGCATTCAATACGGACAGGAAAATAATAAACATTTGAAAGTTTTTTTTTTATAATTTCTGTCGCCTACTGACATACCAATAAAAAAGAATTATACTCTCCGTTTGAACTTAAAAACAAAAATATAACAGGAATATCAAAATGGCAACACATTCCATGAATGTACGAACGAACGAATAGATAAATCATTCGTTCGCACATTCAGTTATTCAAAATGTAGAGTTGGGTGTGCAAAAAATACAAAAATTGTTAGAGCATTTTTAGTCATTTTCTTTTTTCAAACAAGTTATTTTAGGGACAGTCAGATATACATATAGCTAGCTATATATTTCTATAGCTTCCTGATCTTTATTCAGGGAACGAAAAACTTAAAATGTGGGCAAGGAATTATAAATGGACCTCTAAAACTAATAATAGAATAGAACAAGAAAAAATCGTTAAGTTCAAAAGTCACGGACCAAAACGATAAAGTTATTTCTTATAACTGATATTTGACTGAGGTACAAATGAAAAATACATTGACATACAATAAGATAATTACTTCTTTGGTAAATGAAAAGTATTACCACATGGACGAATTCCAACCGATTCTTTCAAATGTATTAAATAACATTATCGCGAGTTCACATCCAATCACTTATGAGTAACTTATCAGAAATATGTTGAGCAAAAGAGAAATATAGTTCTTTTATTTAAAAAAAAAAACATGGTCGTATTCATGCACATCTAACGCTGACCGACCGCACCGCTATTTCAAACCAGAGATACGAACAAAACAAAAAACTATCGAAAACCGCACTATTCACCGCGGGCGCGGTCGGCGGCGTTAGTCTAGTTAAAATATGTAATACTTTAATGAGGACGCCTGGAAAGTTTGAATGGCCCGACGGTGGTTGAAGCGGGCGATACTTGTAACTAAACTAATTGGTACCAGAGCGAAAATTAATACAAAGCTAAGTGATTCCAGCCGATCCCGCGAAGGTGGGTGAGGATTCTTTGATATCAATTGATTACCAATTCATAAACGAGGACTCAATTGAGTTGAGATTAATTAGAAGGTCCCCCATTGAGCTTTGGGCTTAGTGTAAAAAAGTAAGGCTAGGATGCTGGAGTCGTATTTATAAGTGGGTTCTGAATGTGTTCCAATTGCCCGGCTGTGTTGACGCGGAACAAAAGATTTGTTTGTCCCCTGAAAGGAAACATGCTATGCATAAAAAAAATTTAACGAAACCTAGAATACAATGTATGTAAACAAAAGACGTATGGAGTCGTTAACTACGGAAGCTTTCGACAAGTACGAGGTCACCGTGATGGTCAGAGAACCGGTTTACGCCTTTCCTTCTTTAACTGTTTCTCAACAAGTGATAAAGGGCACGCCGATGAGTACAAGAGATAAATAACTAAAATTTAGACCATGTATTCATCGTAATTATCAGTCACATTTGGCAGGTGGACTGGCAGTCGCAATTTATTTTTTATTAATAATAAACGCAGCCCCACATTATGATTTCTCACGTATGTCGTACGCATGCAGACACCTCGATCCGGAACAACTATATGTAGACCATACAAATATTTGTCGCGTGCGGGAATCAAACCTGCTACCCGAGCCGCCGTGTGGTAGCGGCTTAAGAGAATCTACCACCCCATCTCATCCCGTGGGTGTCGTAAAAGTCGACAGAGGGCAAATTAAAACCAGGAGATGGGCAGCAGTATCTTCCTGGAACATCAGAATAAATAAACTGCGATTGCCAACCCGCCTGCCAAGCGTGACAGCTATGGCAAAATTCCCTCCAAATTGAGAGCTACAAACTTTCGTAGCAATGGACTAATGATGGGCTGAAAGGAAGGAAGGATTTGAAAATATGATTTTCCAAAATCTCCCGTTTACAATTCCTTCCTTTTGTTATTTTTTTCCTCAGCTTATTTACTGGAGGGAAATTCCTAGAGAGCAGAGATCCGTCTATGTAGATACCACCGCAGTCATTCTTCCCTAAAGCAGTGTGCACGCATTACTATGTTTCGGTATGAACAGCACTGACAGTTAGTGTAATCCCAGAAAGTGCTAAAAGTCCTTCAATCAAAAAGTTCAAATTTTATATTAAACAAAGACTTCATAGAAAGGGTTATTATAATATTAAAGAATACATAGATGATGATAACCCCTGGAATGAGGTGATCGCCGCCAAGCCATTTCTACATCTTTATACTACTGCTGTTATTGTACATTATTTTAAAAATGACTAAAAAAAAATCCGCTGGGATTCTTACTGGTTCTTCCCAGGACAGAGGCATTTTTTGCGAACCAGTGTAGTTTAAAAAAATAGAAAAAAAAATGACTTTCAATAAGTATTATGTAAATAATCTATATTGAATAAAAATTTGTTCTATTCTATTCTAATCACTGGGCATATGAAAGTTGTCTTAATTAAATGTCTCGGGGTGACGATCGCAGTGTTGTGACACAGAGAAATGTTCTGGGTGACATTTAATTTGTTATGGGCAGCGCTGCACTTACCATCAGGTGAAGTTTTTCTCATCTCATCATTTACATCAGTTCAAAACATTAATGAAATGATATTATATGTAATATGTTTTATTTATTCAACCGAGATTATTGTTTACATAATACTTATTGAACGTAAAGTTTCAAACTACACAAGCTAAATATATTTCCTTTATGAAAAGTTACAAACGTGTATATTGTAACAATTAACAAATAAACATACTGGTTAATACCTGTTTAATTTTTCACGCGGAGCCCTAAAAATAGTTTTAATTACTGTCGGCCACAATGTTGATGTACCGACGCGATGTCTCCTCTCTTAGTTAGGCTTGCCAGATAGCCGGGAAATCCGGGAATGTGCCGGAATTTTGCGTACTGTCCCGTGTCCAGTAATTAGACTTTACTGTCCCGGATTCCGAGCATGTACTAGTTTTTTTCACAAAGTTATCAGTGTGACTAGAGTTGCGTTAATGTTTTTTTAAGTTTTTTTTAAAGTAGTATGATACAAATGTATGTTGATTGTCTGCCAAAGCTTAATCAATTAGTAAAAGCGAGATGCACAATTATGGTTATGTTTTTCATGAAATAGACAATAAGTATTATACTCCGGCCCGACTTCGTTACCCTAGAATTGTCCCGAAAATGATAAGCCTGTATCTGGCAACGCTACTCTTTAGTGCAGCGACATCTATTGGCTCGTGCTAGATGACAGTTGTTGATTATTAAAGAGACGCATTTTGTTTATGATTGAGTCAATAATGATAAATTGACCCGCGCGCCGGTTTGTCTTGCTTATTTATTTACATTGACAACTAGTAGATTTTAACTGAACACTTGACTTGCCAATAACGTGCGAATATTAATGTAATTTAACGATGCAATGTGGTATAAGTTTGTTCGTTCGTTATATCTTCGCGCTTGCTACATAAAGAAGCGTGTCGTGCCAACACATTTCGTTCGATTATTTTCCTACATGTATGTTGCAAGATGATCGTACGGGAAATGATTCACATGCTTCTACTTCTTCTATTCAGGGAACCGAAACTAGAAAGCCTTTTCTTAGTAGATGCATAAAAAGTCCTACTAAAATTCCTCAAAGTGTGACGTGAAAACGGCAAAAACTGGCATAGATTTCTTAAAACTTGTCAAGAAGACATTGTTATATAAAGCGATGATAAAAAAGAACATTATGTATACTGGTGGAAGGATCCAGGAATCACTATAGGTAGGTACCATCGGAGGGTCAGATATTTTGCCTGGAAGAACACAGTAGTGTACAAACATTACTTTGTTTCGGCCTGAAGGGCACTGATAGCCAGTAGGCATATGGGACTTAAGAAATGATGTCTCACACGGCGCAGTGACCACACTATCAGGTGAAAGTTATGACCGTCTCATCATATTCTCCTATAAAAAAAATAAAAATAAAGATGCAAAAAAGTGTGGAATTGTCTTCTACTATCTATTTGCCCATCCCCTGACTACCAAAAAACTTATGTTATAATTAATTAATATCATTTATGATAAAAAAAACAGACAATTCCGAGTTTCTTGACATACATAAAAGCGTTAAATTTTTAATAAAGAAATTTTAATATAGTTAATATGACCAGTCGTCACCTTGCGGAAATCCATTATAAGAAGGAAAGAAAGTTAATTTGATTGGAGATCCGCGTAATAAATATGACGATATTACCTAGTTTGTGAAGAGCAGGCACATGCGAATTGCTTGTGCACCATTTTATATTTTGCATGCGGATCTAAAGAAAATTCTTTCGTCATTAGAGATATTTTGACGTTGACTTGGATTACAATGCGTGAAGCGAAGATCGCAACGCTGCTCCCCTGCGGAATGTCAGACTGCATTTAGCTCTTAATAAGATTATTCTAAGGCATGCTGTTTTCCTCACGACATTTTCTTTAATCGTGTAGTTTTGCTTTTAATTGATTTTAGTAATTTGTGGTGTAGAAACACGAACGTCGCATTCACAATGGTGCATGTAAAATGTGATATCGTGGAGGTTCCGAGTGTTACGTTACTTATTTGCAGTCGATTCTTACGAAATTCTTTAAAAGGCCAGTGTCATTAAAGTCGCCGACTATTAAGGAAACAAAATGACAAAAAGAGCAAACGCAAGAAGGTCACACACCGGTATTCAGTAAAAATATCACAGATTCTACCTTAATATCAACACTACGGGACATCGTGATAGTTTTAAAACCAGAATCTATATAAATAAATAAAATTGGACTGTTTGTCTGTGATTTCGCATTTACGATTTCTTCTTTTTTTTTATAGGATAGGGAGCAAACGATCAAGTGGTTCACCTGATGGTAAGTGATCACCACCGCCCATGAACATCCGCAATACCAGAGCAATCGCGGGTGCGTTGCCGGCATTTGAGAATGGAATAGGCTCTTTCCTTGACGGTCCCTAAGTCGTATCGTTCCGGAAAAACCGCCGGCGGCAGCAGATTCCATAAAGGCATCTTTAATCTCATGTGGTAATTTGGATACCAAAAAAAAAAATAGAGGCGATTTTGGACATTTAACTCGGATCGCGCACAAAGATGTTTCACTTCAAAAACAAATTTTCAGAACACGATACTACTATCATATCTTGCAGTGGTCAAAAATCTGCCTAGGAGGATATAATCTTCTGTCAAACTAGGAGAGAAAGTTTCAAATACTAATTTACAACTGCCAAATTAATCGTGAGTCTAAGCTCGAGTCGCACCCAAATGTTACATCTAAGTAACGTAAATATTTACTGGTGGTAGGATTCCCATGCAGGAATCCGTCTAGGTAGGTACCACCCCAGGGCCAGTTATTCTGCCGTGAAGCAGTAGTGTGCAAACATTACTGTGTTTCGGTCTGAAGGGCACTTTGAGCTAGCGTAATCACTGGGCATATGAGACTTAAGAACATATGTCTCTCGCAGGGTGACGGGCGCAGTGCGGTGCTACACAGAAATATTCTGAGTAACACAGCATCTGTTATGGGCAAACGTTGCACTTACCATCAGGTAAACGTTTTGTATTGTTTTGGTGAAACGTGGATTGTGGCAGTCATCTGCTTTTGCAGTGAGTGCCCAGTCTCTGACTACCTCTTAGGGGAGGGATATAGTCGTGATCTTATGTAAGTATGTAAACGTATTGTTCGTCTCAACACTTTATCAAAAAAAAAACTTAAACAAATATTTTCTTTGACAAGTTTACAAAATCATCAATATGAATATAACTAAAGATACTAAAGCGTTGGATGTACTAATGTAATTTCAATAAAACAGACGAAACTATGGATAAAAACAAACTACAGAATGTCAATATGTATAATTAATTAACATCGCCACGATAGAGTATGTAGTTTGATTAGGTTTTAATAATTTATCAAGGTAATTAGTTGTACGGGGCTGTGGGTACAATTACACAGGCACGTTACCAGAAACAATAAAAGAGAAAAAAAAAACTTGTTTACGCTACTCTAAATAAAGGAATTAAAATTCGAAGACATTTTTAACAACAGTAAATTACAGGTTGTTGATCGCTTCACAAATTAAGACAAAGCGTTTGAAAATGGAGACGTAATTTAAACAAGTATCGTATTAATTAATAAAGGATAGATTAAATGTTGCGGGCGCGACTTCGTAGATTGATATAGTCTAATTGTTCGATTCAGAATGGATTTATACTGCGTAAGAGAATATAGAGTTCATAAACAAGAGGTTTTTTAAAGTAGAGCAACGTTAGAAAATCTTATGGAAATCGTTAGCGTCATTCGAAATACCAGCTAAAATTAAAAGAAGCTACTAACAAGTGGAATGTCAAAGTAAAATTAGACTTAAAATATTTGTTTTTTTTTTTTAATTTCTATACATAAAAATAAGAAATCATTCTTTTAGGTACCTACTTGATTGTTGTTATACACCTAAATTATTCACAATTATCAAGGATGCGTACTTTTTTTTAATTGGTCACGTTCGTGTATCGATTTTGTGAACGCGCACCCCAGCGTTGCTTTCGCCCTGGCCGGCCATAAAAAAAATAAACAGCATAATATTTTTGGGCGTTCGGCAACGAAACGATTGTCGCTCCCTCTCGCTTCACTTTCTTCGTCCTTTTCTTTTTAATTCGGCGTATTTTTATTTGCTATGATAAATTGTAACTGCGGCGGGCGAAGTATGAGGGGGGAATGGGCTCGCAGCGCCCCGGTTCGCTTTTGTTTCGGTAATTTTTTATGTCTGGTGTTTGGCTTAATTGCGTGGTGCTTTGCGGAAGCTTATTGTGGCGATGTGGGTCACAGTGGGGCCTGGGTGAGCGAGCGGCCCGCGTGACCCGCTTACCTTACCTTGGACCGACCCCTGACTCATCATAGACAGTTAGATCCATTTAATTGTTGAGTCACGTCGGGGATTCGCCGCCAACACTCCACTGTTTGATTGTTAGCCAGAATAAAATTATCTTTTTTTTTAATTATTTATTCAACTGCTTAGTTGAGTTAACTGGATTAAAATTTGTCTGTCAATGTTAATATATCGGCTCTATTAATTTTTAGTTATATTCCAACAAATTCCAAATTTTTAGTTACATTCCAGTGTCAATCGTTGTTGACAGGAATTATTCTTAATGCTTGTTATTTGACTCTAATGAGGGGACAAACCGTATAAATTATTTCATACACAATATAGTAAGTTATTTTTGTAATGAAAACCTTCATTATTGTCGTCACAGTGACGGTGGTGTGATTTAGTGGAGAGAGAACTTATCAAATGGATCACGGAGCTGAGTGAAAATTCTTAGTAGGGTTGTTTGTCCAAACACAAAATTTAATTAGTTATTCATTTTAAGATATACAGTGACATTCCCTGTATCTTCGACGCTGTATGTAAATTTCGCAGATTAAGATATGCGCTTCTTACGAGCACTTATCAACGATCTACCAGTTGAATATGTTTACATGCGATTTATAAAATCAAAGATGCTAATGTTGGTATTGCTAATGTACGTTTTCAGAAACATTAACATACATACAGTCACGCCTTTTTCCCATTATAGGAGTAGGCAGAACGCACACACGTACCCCACTTTTCGACAACGTGGCAAACGAGACGCGACGGGTGGCGAACCACGTCGCCGCCATTTTGGAACCAGTCAAAAAAAACTTACTCCTGATTGCGTTGTCACGAGTAGTACAGTGGCCAGTTTGCATATTATGGTGTTATTCTGAACGAATAAAGGCTGTCCGTACAATAACTTAGTGGCCTCTTACCACACCTCGATAGGAAAGAGGTTGGTTCTGTTCTTCTCTGCCGGAATCCTATCGTATTTAAATGACGAAAACATTCCAATTTCTAATGCGAGTTAAAACAATTTAGACAGCGTCAATTCACACGGGGAATGGCGACGTAGATTATCGAACATTATGTTGCGTTTCCAGTAAAAAGTAAACACTATATAGCGGTACGGGATATGGTGATCAGGTATCAAAACTATTAGCGGTGAATGGGGCATTTGAGTGTTGAACACGAGTAGCGATCGCCACAAACGCACACACGGACAGCGTGTCTTTGAGTTCGATGTTATTATGTTATAATGTGAATGGGATGGCGTCGAGGTAGGTAATGTGTAGTTGAGTGTCGAATGTCCGTTTATATGTAGATATATACGGCATAGCTTGGACTGAACGAACAAAAAGAAAATAAAAAGAAATTATGCTTCAAAAAAAACTAATGAATCCATACTAATATTATAAATGCGGAAGTAACTCTCTCTGTGCCTCTGTCTGTTTGTTACCTTTTCACGGTTCAGCCGCTGAACCGATCTTGACGAAATTTGGAACACAGATAGCTTGCATCGTGGGAACGGACATAGGATACTTTTTATCCCGGAAAAATCAAATAGTTACCACAGGATATTTTAACAATCCTATATCCACGAAGACGAAGTCGCGGGCATCATCATCATCATCATTTCAGCCTATCACTAGTCCACTGCTGAACATAGGCCACCACAAAAGATTAAAAGAAATAAAGAACATAAGTTTGTAGATCTCATTTTGAGAGGATTTTGCCGTCGTTGCCACGCTTGGCAGGCGGGTTGGCAAGCGCAGACTTTTTTCTTCAGATGTTCCAGGGAGATGTTGCTACCCATCTTCTGGTTTAATTTTCCCTCTGTCGATTTTTACGCCACCCACGGGATGAGATGCAGGTGGTAGATTCTCTTAAGCCGCTACCACAAGGTAGACATCGGCTAGTGCTAAATAAGCAGAGAGAATTTAATTTAATCTGCGAGATAAAATCCGTAACAATGATATTCGCAGGAGAACTAGAGTAACTGATATAGCTCTTAAGATTAGTAAGCTGAAGTGGCTATGGGCCGGCCATACAGAACGCAAGCGCGCCATTAGATGGAGCGACGACCCCTTCACGGTTTTGCGGTAAGTCGATGGATGCAGGCCGGGCCCTACAGGACCGTGTTTCGTGGAAATCTATAGGAAGTCTATGTACAGTAGACTAGTGTGGGCTGAAATAATGATGACGATGAAGAAAATAAGCTAAATGTTTAATTACATGTAAGCGCAAATGGCATGTTGTGTTGTACTTGGTTTATTATTTTTAATAATTCGAAAATTCTTTATTACATAACAAGTACATAAATTACAAGGGTTGGGACTCCCCTTTTGAGTTTAAAAAACTTGCGTTAGGGCAGGCCCGCTCTTCCGATTTAGCATATACACTGGCCTTTAAACGATAAGTATATGTGACATACATAGTCTAGCTAATGATTAGTTTTTATATTTAAGTGTGTGTGGATGTGTGTGGATGTCTGTGACAGTGTGAGTGTGTGCGCGCGCACGCGAGCGTATTAGCGTGTGTGTGTGTAAGAGTTATAAGTGCAACGGTACGTACATGTATCAAAGTTATATAAGTTATATTGTTTGTTAACTCAGATATTGTGAGAATTTTGTTATACTGAGATAGGTAAATCATTAATCTTAATATGTTTTCGGTCTCTTCGTACATTAAAGTATTAACCACGTTGAACGATTTTATTTACGTTCACAATAATTCATTGTGTAGATTTTAAGAGTTCTATTTATTATTTTAATTAATTTTTTATTTAATTAATTTAATTGATTGTGTATAAAATTGTTATGCCGGGAATGCTAATTCTAACTATATTTTTAGTTATGACTGTATACGGTTTTCGTTTTGTAAGGATGTCATTTAGATTAAGAAAATGTGGAATCGAATTACAAATTATTATAGACCATTACATGTCATTACTGGTGGTAGGATTTCTATGCAGGAATCCGTCTTGGTAGGTACCACCCCGGGGCCAGTTATTCTGCCGTGAAGCAGTAGTGTGCAAACATTACTGTGTTTCGGTCTGAAGGGCACTGAGAGCTAGTGTAATCACTGGGCATATGAGACTTAAGAACTTATGTTTCAGGGTGACGGGCGCAGCGTGGTGCTACACAGAAATATTCTAAGTAACAGCATATGTTATGGGCAAACGTTGCACTTACCGACAGGTGAACGTTTTGCTCGTCTCGTCAGTTTATCAAATAAAAAAAAAATATACGAGGGCAAACGCATAGGGCGGATAAAGATAGGGTAACACGGAATATCCGAACATTCCAGAACGACAACTTCATCTTAAATATTATAAAAATCGAAACTTCAATCGCAAATTGTCCATTAGCTCTTGCATTACGCATTCGGAACTCGAACCTGTTACTGTTGCGTCCATAATTGCGGGGTCGCACTAACAAGCCGATCGCCTTCCGCCAATGCATTTTTTACGCGCACTCCTCATCGTATAGTATAAGTGAGCCGGTCTTGAATATTTTATTACTGCGGTATTGCACCGTCTCACGCTCGTAGTATATATAGTGTATGTGACAATTAACGCATATTTAGCTTCCTGGTTCTAGGCGATGAAAGATGTACTAGACGAAAATGCTTACAGCACCTTAGCTCTTTTCGCTCTTCGACTAAAACAGTTATCCATACTAATATTATAAATGCGAAAGTGACTCAATCTGTCCCTCTGTCTGTTCGTTACCTTCTCACGGTTCAACCGCTGAATTGATCCTGTTGAAATTTGGAACATAGATATCTTTACCCCCACGCGATACTTAAAAAACCTATATCCACTCGGACGAAGTCGCGGGCAACGGCTAGTACTGTATACAATAATGTGAGCAATACTCGAAGGCCGTCTGACGCTTGATAATGCCTCGTTTTGGGGCGAAACACGTGTCGTGTTCTCGACTTCAGTGCTGTATATTATCTAGTGGTAGTATTGTAGTGGTTGGTGGAGGGTACCTGGTGGCGGTTCCTGGTGGCGGTGTTAGTTTGCTTGTACACGCTACTGAGGGAGGGCGGGCGGTGCTCTTCAAAAAACTAGGTAATATACACCATTTTTATATTTTTTTATATTTTGCATGCGGATCTTAGCAAAGTAACTTACCTTCCTTCATTTTTACCTTCATCATCATCATTTCAGCCTATAGCTAGTTCACTGCTTAAAGATTGTAGCTCTCATTTTGGGGGGGATTTCGTCATAGTTGCCACGCTTGGCAGAGCGGTAGGCAACCGCAGTTTATTTATTCAGATGTGCCAGTAAGATGCTGCCGCCCATGTTTTGGTTATAATTGTCCCTCTGTCGAATTTTACAACGACCACGGGATGAGATTTAAATACCTTTTTTAATCTCATCCCGTGAGTTTCGTTTCAATAAATTTTTACCTTGTAATAGTAAATTGAAATTTAATCCTGTAATAGTAAATTGAACTTAAGAAGCCTTCTTGGTCAGTTCTCTGTCCGCAGCTTACACATACTAACATGTCCATGTGTGTGCGTGTGTATTACACAAAAATATAGAGCGATAACCAAAAAATAAATCATACGCTAATCGCAAAAATGTAAAGTGCATTTTCAATAAACTCCACTTCATATCGTAGGTTTTTAAAGCAAAAACATCGAGTATTAAAAGGGCATCGCTTAATAAGCTCAAAAGCTGATACTTTTATAGAAAGAGGATAGAGTAATGATAAAAGAGACAACAAAGTGAGCACTGGCGAGCGTGGCGAGCGGCCTTTGTTGCTGACTGGATTTACTTACCGCGCTAATCTCGCGCCCGTTATCAAAGTGCTCGGTGCATCATTTTGGGAGAAACTTGTGGCGCTCTGCGTACCTTCAATAAACTCTTCATACTTATTTTCTCTATCCACTTGTTTAAATAAATGTAATCTCTTAAATTACTTATATTAACACTTAGTTAGTATCAAAATTGAGACATTATCCATACTAATATTATAAATACGAAAGTAACTCTCTCTGTACCTCCGTCTGTTTGTTACCTTTTCACGGCTCAACCGCTAAACCAATCTTGACGTAATTTGGCACAGAGATAGACTGAATCCCGGAGACAGACATAGGATAATTTTTATCCCGGAATATCAAATAGCTCCCAAGGGATACTAGTATTATATGAACTCCAGCATAATTGATAATAATAATATACTGCAATATTATAAATGAGAAAGTAACTCTCCCTGTCTGTTTGTTACTTTATCACGGCTCAACCGTTGAATCGGCCTTGACTAAATTAGGCACATCATAGCCTGCATCCTGGAAATGGACATAGGACTTTACTTTTTATTTTGGAAAATCATATTGTTCCCGCGGTATTTAAAAAACTTAAACCCAACCGGACGTAGCCGCGGGCTTCACTTTATGTCATATAAATAAATGAATGATTCACACTGAAATTAACAAAAAATGAGGCGTTTGCGCGTTACGTAAAAAAAATATTTTCTCGCAGCAAATAATATATCGTGTTTGTTAGGGAGCGGAAGCGGGTGCGGCAGCGGGCGCGTGCGCGTCGGACGCGTCGTAACCCCATTAAAACTGCTTCGGGGCCCCGTCGCGCACCTCCCCCTTCATGAAATATTAAAAATTCAATTGCGCTTCTCTTTATTTTAACTCCCTCGCCCCCTCCGCGACACCCCGTGCCTTCCCGTACAATATAAAATGAAAAATGTATTTGAAAAATAACTCTCGTCTATTATTTATAATTCGTCGTACACGACGCCCCGGTGGTTGATCCTTGCGTCAAGTTTACAACACGCCCGCAGCCAGTTAGGTCTCACGTGCCAAAAATTCGGCTGTACTAACTGATTGTGTAAGTAAACATCTATATATTCTTATTGCAGCCGCAATTCCGTAAAAAACGTACAAACATAAACAAAAATAAAATATAAAAGCAATTAGATTTAATCGTTTCATGTATTAATTTATGTAAGCAGTTAGAATCCTGCACTTAGGTACCATTCCACGATGATCCAGATTCAGTGAAATCATTTTATATTGCTGCAGCAAATTTTTTTCTATTTGATGGTGACAAATCGATCAAAACGTTCACCTGATGACAAATGCTGTGACACCCAGAACATTTATGTGTGTCACCACACAGTGTTCTTAAGTCTCATATGACCAGTGATTACGCTAGCTCTCAGTGTCCTTTAAACCGAAACACAGTAATGTTCACACACTACTGCACTGCAGAATAACTGGCCCTGGGGTGGTACCTACCTATACGGATTCCTGTGTAGGAATCCTACCACCAGTTGTAGAGAGTGTGGTAAATATAAGTAGGAAAAGAGCGCTTACGTTTAAACTAATATTCCGTCAGAAGTCAAGAAGAACTGAAGAGAAAGAAAAAACGAAATAATAGCGTTCGCAATTTAAATTCAGTTTCATAATAGTCAAACATAAATCATGTTACTCGTACATTTACAACAAAGCCTATTATTCGGTTTTAAATAAGCCGCAAACTTTCGCCCAACGGAGCGTAATTATTCAGACGTTAGAACAATTGTTTATAGTGGGGACCAACGGCCGCCAACGAGGCTGACGATCAGAGCTGCCACCACGCCGTTTGCACGCCGAAGAACTGTGATCGAAAAAATGCACAGCTCTATTCCGCGTAACATCCAGAAAGTATCGATATATAATTTCGGTGATGTAATTGCTGTTAGCCTTTTCGGCTGTTACAGCTTCATCTGACACTGTGCTCACGGGCCAGGGGCCCGCGTGCCAGGAGCCCGCGTGCCAGGGGCCCGCGTGCCAGGGGCCCGCGTGCCAGGTTTGTTTTAAATACAAAAACATAAATGCATTAATAAACTCCTACGAGTACAAAAACCTCGAAATTCGGACTGTCGCGTTGTGCTTGCGCGATTTAGAATATCTCAAAATGATTTTAAGTCGCCTAACGACCACCCGAGGGAGGCTGCGGGCCTCCATTCGGACTGTCGACTTGTGTGTCGGTAACTCAGGGCGGTGAGAACCGCCCTGGAACACGGGTGTATCGTGTGTACGCGGTGTGATTGTCGACTGCTGCGCGCCGCTCTCTACGGCGGTCGCGCGTCGTGGTGCGTGTTATATTAAAGCTATTAACTGTGTGTACAGTGTAGCCTGGATCGTGACTGACCAGAAAGTCTCGAGTCAGTGATGCGTAGCGTATTGCGCGGGTTCGACCGGTGATTGTTACAAAGTGATAAGGCAGTTCCTGTTGAAGGACACCTAATCAATTTATCTAGGAAATCCTAACATTTATATCCATACTAATATTATAAATGCGAATCTCTCTCTGTCCCTCTGTTCAACCGCTGAACAGATCTTGACGAAGTTGGCACGGAGGTAGCTTAGATACTGTAGACGGACATAGTAAGTATACTTTTTATCCGGGAAAATCTAATAGTTCCCAGGGGTAAAAAAACCGATATACGAGCGGACGAAGTCGCGGGCTTCAGCTGGTCTTAATGTAAAAATGTAAAGGCCGTTAGACCATACATGTGCCACCGCTGAGCACATGCTTTTTGAGAGGGCTTTGGAGCTGGGAAGTCCCTCATGCTGCTGCGCATTGTTGCTTGCTGTATTCGCTTCTTAGTTCGGTTCTTAGTATAGGGGAGGCCTATGTTCAGCAGTGGACTAGTGATAGGCTGAAATGATGATGATGACGACTACGAGAAATGCAAGAAAACTCTCATGGTTTTCAGCGGATGGCGGAATAACCATCTAGAATATACAAAACCTTAATTATTCTGACCGGTTACGTGCATCAGCATCTAAGGTGCGAGGTCACTGTCACTGCAATCGCCAGCCCGCTTGTCTAGAATGGCGACTGCAGCAGACAACTTGGGAGTGGGCTGTATCCAGCATTGGACATTCAAGAGGCCAACGACGACCAGTGCAAGTACAACCACAAGACGATCACGTGGCCTAGTGGTCAGATCTGTACCTGACTTCTACGCAGGTTGTTATCCTATCCAATCCAATATTTGTACAAAAACTCAAATTATTGGATTTCGGGCCAGGTTGTATGTGAATAAGAAATTTATGTCGCATTAAAACTATTTACGTAAAACGCACCTGCGATACCTGAGAAATCCTAGAGTAGAGGGAATCATTTAAAAAACCTAATGAACAATGACAGCTGAGTATTAATACATTTAAAATTCTTGAATAGTCTTAATTGAAAAGACTTTCAGTACTTTGCATCTTCCAATTTCCATTTATTTAATTTATCACCGCCGTGTTCAATGCAGAAAAAATATGAGTCTTTAAATGAGATTTCTTAATTAATTGCATTGAGAAGGATTCACTTTCAACTAATGTCTAATTTTTTATTCAAAGATTCAATCGCATAACGGGAAATGCTTGACTTTAATGACACTTCTGGAAAATAGTTCGGTAAATTCGCAAATAATGTCAAAGAGCGACTATAAAACCAATTGAAAATTCTCTAAAATTCAACCAACTAGCGAAAACCTGTAATTACTAACATTTCGCTTTTTTTTTAATATTAATGCACGAAGCCCTTGATAAAACGCGTCGAAAAAATCTTACTAAAGAATAAGAAATATTTTTACAATAAGGAATACTTTACAATAGTTTGCGGTGCCCTGATTAACTCTAAAAGTGCGCGATGTGACCTAAATATAAAACGACTGTATCTACGTAGAAAAAAGCCGCCTTCCTCGTAGAGAAACTTTAAAAAAGAAATAAATTGGAGCGCCGAGAAGTTGGCGGCGCGGCATTTCGGCGTATGAGCCTTTGACGTGTGGTGAAGTGCCCTAAATAGCGGAATAAGTAGCTCTGCTATATTCAACAACGACAGCTTTGTAAAGTACTTCTAAGTTACACCTTCGTGCTCCACTTTGACGGAAGTCTTTCTCGTGTATTTTACTAAATATAAAATCTTTGAACGGTTTAAGCGAACGCCTCGATGCTTATGATGCTTTGGAAAAAGAAATCAATGAAATGTTTATTGAAATCTCTAGATGATTAAAAAATAGCAGCGATATAAAAATAGTTTAAATTAGCTGGCTAACTGAATGTAGCATTTGGGTAATTTACAATCCGGGTTAAAGAGGGCTCGAGAGCGGTTGCGAGGAGGGCAAGGGTAGATAGAGCAGGCGTTCCTTTGTCGCGGCGACACTCGGGCAACCTGGAGGGTCGCGCCACGCACTAAATGTTAGAGCCATTGCACTTTTTTAATTTATAATTTAGCTAGAATATGTTTTTACGTAGTTGCGTTTAACTTTTCATTTGAATAGTCACTTTAAGCAACTAATTAAAAAATTAGTTCCAGTTCGGAAACTCTTCTCAATGTCGACAGAGTTGCAATTGAGGGGTCTTTATGCTAATTAATTTAAGATTCACAGTTGAATAGAATTTTAATGTAACGCTTTTCACACAGACAAACCTTCGTTCAGATAGCACTACGCCAACAATGCTGAAATACTACACGTTTCGTACTAGATAGCGTTTAAGGATTCAAAGTCAAACAGTAGAAGGCAGGTGTGCTTTTTTCTATTTGTATTTTAATTATCACTGGCCTGTAATTGTGTCGGAAGGTTAGTAGCAAAAAATATTCGTTATTGAATAAAGGCAAAGATCCGATCACGTGAGCCGATCCGTAATAAGAGCTTAAGCGCTTCCACTGTTTACTTTGTCATATTATATGACTAGGCGCTGACAGTTTCCAATATTAGGTAGGCTAGGCTAGTTCCAGGTAAGGCTCAACGACCAGACAAGCAATCAACACGACAGTCAACACATTGTTTTGATGGCTTCCTGCTGCCAAATGTAAATTACTTTAAGGCTGTCAACCTGCATTCAATTATTTCATATGGAAACTAAAAGTTTAACGCAAAACAAAAGACAGGTATAAAATAATGCTGCAATCATCATAAACATAATTTTTAGCCTACCATGATTTCACTGCTGAACGCAGACCTTCCTCACAGACTGCCACAAAACACACTACCGAGACAACAGCATTGGTCTTCCCGATCAGGCAAGTCGTTGTTCCATCTAGTGGCGGGTCGCTTGACACTGCGTGCTATACAAAGTGAGATTTTTTTTTTTTATGTTAGAGGAGGCAAACGAGCAAGCGGCTCACCTGATGGTAAGTGATCACCGCCGCCCATGAACATCTACAATACCCGAGGAATAGCAGATGTGTTGCCGGCCGTTGAGGAAGAAATAGGCTATTTTATTAATGAATTAATGATTTTTTGACTTACTATTGTTAGCTACGATTGGTCCATGATGATGTGGCGCCTGCATTCGTACACCTTGTAGCAGCCCTGAGCCTTATACGAACTCACCTTTCTTTTGAAGCTGAATTCTAAACAAGGTCCCTTTTTATTGTATCCAACTTACCTGAAACGAGAGATTTTTGAATTAAAGTCATTAATAGTAAAGAAGGGAAAAAAACGGTTATTGTGCGAAAGAGATGGACTATACTTATAAAGGAGACCGTGCAAAGTGTGATATGCTACCATTGTTTGTGGCCGAGCGGCGTGTACTCATTAGTTTTTTTTTTTTTAATTTTAATGGCAACACCAACGAATGAGGTTAAATTTAACATATAATTTAAATACTTTAGAGGTAAATATTGTGTACCATATTCAACTAAGGTCTACTGCGATAGTGTTACATTAATAAATTAAGAATGAAGGTATCTTTATATATATAATATGACTTAAGAGCAACGATGATAGTTAAATCCCTAGCTGTGGAGGATGATGGGCCGGGTGCTCGCCTTAAATTTCATAGCCCGCGAGTGACGTGGGTTCGATCCCCGATGCTGGCACCTCTAAAATAGTTTTACAAATTTAAGTGCTGATTTACCATGTGATCGGCGGTGAAGGAAAACATCGTGAGGAAACTTGCATGTCCGTGGATTAAAAATATTTAGAAAACGCGTGGGATCCGCCAACTCGCATTGGAGAGGCGTGGCGGATTACTTTCCGACTTCCAATACCTATCAGAAATGAGCCTCTGCTCAGCAGTGGGACACTTATAGGCTGTTATCTTACTTTATTGTACCTACCTATCTATTTGAATCGGATTTTAATTGACTAGCTGATGCCCTCGACTTCATCCGCTTGGATATAGGTAAATATCCCGTGGTAACTATTAGATTTTGTAAAAAAATCCAATCCAATCCAACAGAAAAAGTCCAATATCCGTCTCTAGGATGCAAGCTATCTCTGTGCCAAATTTCGTCAAAATCGGTTCTTTTTTTTATTGAATAAAGTGATGAAACGAGCAAAACTTTCACCTGACTGTAAGTGCAACGTTTGCCCATAACAAATGCTGTGTCACCCAGAAAATTCACATACCTCACTGTGCCCATCACCCTGAGACATGGGTTCTTAAGTCTCATATGCCCAGTGATTGCGCTAGCTCACAGTGCCCTTCAAACCGAAACACAGTAATGTTTGCACACTACTGCTTCAAGGCAGAATAACTGGCACTGGGGTGATACCAACCTAGACGGGGAATTCTACCACCAGTATGGTTTCTACGGATGAGCCGCGAAAAAACAGAGGGACAGAAGGAGTCACTTTCGCATTTAAAATATTAATATGGATATATTTATTAGGTCGAACATACATACCGATTTCTCAAAGAACGCAAAAGATACACTAATCGATTCTTAGCGATTGACAACTGCCGATTGCACAATGTAAATATAATAATGTTTAAACCAATGATCCTTTTTTAACAGTATTTGTTGTGAGACAGTCTCGTAAATCACTATAATCAATGCGTAAATGGTAACCAATCACCAGGCAACCACAATCACTACAGAGGTGTTACGTGAACGGCCGCCCACTGATCAAAGTGTGCAGGTGAAATCGAAAATGTGTAATTAAAAAGACATCGAGAGTCAATGCTCGAGAAACTCGTGCGGGGCACAAGGGTCGCGCGAGTCCACCGCGCGCTAAATACCTCATCGCATATTCCGATTCTCGTGCGATCTGCGGCGGGATTTTCGAGATTTTCCTTAGCCGAATGGCCCCGGGCCCCGTTAAGAATCCCGCCGGTCGGCTGAAATTTGAATTTCCGACGGTTACGAGGTATGCGAACGTTCGGACAGATAATTTCGGATAACTTTATTACAGTCGACTGGACGTTTGAGCACGATTCGATTTCTAGTTACGGTACGTTCATTTTATTTCGACTTTGACTTGGAAACGCATGCGATCGCTGATCAATTTTTGAGCGTAAATCAATGGAAAACTTTCCCATTGGGATAGGAAGAGAACACATCTATCCACTTGCTATGATCCTGACACATATCTTTCGCTTCTACTTTCATTAGTGTTTTCATACAAGGGCATTGGTTGCGGCTACTTTTGACGCGGCCTCAGATCGAAATAAGAAAGTTTAATGTAATGCCGGTGGTCAATAAGACGAAAATTACAACCCCGTAACAAACAGACCGCCAAATTCCTTCAATTCTATATAGCACTGTGTTGCTGCACGATGAACCGACGACACGGGAAATGTTGTTACAGAATGTACAAACGATATAGAATTTCGCGGCGACCGCTAACGAAATTCCATGTTTTAATAAAATATGGTTTATATTACAGTGGGTTTAACAATTCCATTCACAGCTTGTTATGACTATTTCGGAATTAGTCAACAAAACTAGTGTTTATACATCTCTTGCATTAGTTAACATGTAAAAAGGCAGTATTGTATGAATGTTCGGCGTTGCAGGTGAAAACTGTTATGAAAACAATTACAAAATTAATTTCCTGTATCGATCATCAGTTTACATCAGAGGTATTTTTTTTATTGGATATTGTGACGAAATGAGCAAAACGTTCACCCGATGGTTATGGGCAACGACTGCCCATAACAAATGCTGTGTGTCATCTAGAACATTTCTGTGTGACGACACACTGTGCCCGTCACCCTGAGACATAAATAAATAATGTAATAATTAAGCAACTAATTATTGATTTACGTTTGTATTATTCCATTATTGATTGTGAATCCAAGCGAATTAGAATTCTTGTATCTCATTAATGCGAAAGAATGTAAAGATAGTCGACTACGACAGTAACAATAGTCTTCAATACAAATCGAAATAGACCATCAGTATCTTGAATATAAACGAAGGTTCAAAAAGTTGTTACTTTGATTATATTAGTATAAGTATTATACTTTGAGTAAAAAAATACTAGAGACCTCTACAATTGATCCCATATTTGCCATCAGTGTCTTATCGAGTCACATCGGGAAAAGGGAAAGCATCTGTATACTCCTTTTTTTTAGTCGATCTACACAAAAGCTTTCGACTGTGTGCCGTTTAATGTTATGTGGTGGTTGCTGAGGATGACGAATGTGCACGAAGTCGAAACTGGAGAGTAAACAGAGATACGAGTATGTACATTGATTCCGTATCTTTAGGTCGGACCGCTGTTAGCGATACAGACACTTTTCCAATAACAGTTCGATTGCACCACGGCTCTGCTCTGAGTCCTTTGCTATTGCAGTCCAGTGCTAGATGTTATCTCGGCAAACATCCAGTGCACACCACCTTACCTGATGATGTACGCCTATGACATAGCGCTTGTTAATACCGCGAAGCAGAGCCTAGAGCGAAGAGTAAGTCATTGGAAAAGTACTCTGAAAAACATAAACAAAGTGGCGAAGACCGAGTACATGTCACAATACCGAAGAAGAAGATCGTACAGATAAATAAAACTCGAGTAAGTAGCATTAATAATTTACGATTTTTTTCAATAAACTCAGACCTCTCATAAAACAGATGCCAGCATTATTGTAAGAATTAAAATTACGCCATAGCTTAAATCAGCGGTGGGGACATCAAAGAGTACAATATAACATACAGCACATAAGACGATAGAATCTGATATTAGAAAATTAGACTAACGGAATAAAATCTTCCGCTGTCTGTTCCAAAGCAAAGAGCTTCAGTGCGCTTTTATATTTGGACAATAGGCCCCCTGATATCCTTATGCGAGGACTGTAGATGTTAGGTCTCCCATACACGACGCGGAAATGACACGTCTATCACAATCTTCGCCACGATTGACAGAGAAAAGCATGGGCGGGCGATCGCCCATTATTGGCGCATGTATTCAGGAAGTAATCACCCGTTGGCCACCGCAGTCCTCATGTTGTCTCTTGGTACGATTATTCATCGTCTGTTTAGGGTATCAGCTTCTAGAAATTTTTCAATAAACTAGAATTTTTAATGAACCGTACGATATTTTTCATTCCTTTAAAATGTTCTTATATCCAACTTTAAGTAGAGTTCTTTTCAATACTCGGTCTTTTCAGAAGTTTTCTTCTATTGAATGATACTGAACGATTCATTTCGATTATTACATTACGAAAACTACTTAACATAGCTTTTCATTAGGCTTAGAATGACGTAAATTAGCTGTACGAATACAATTAGATAATTAATTAACGAATAGGTCATCAATAACATAAATAAACAGCGAGGTAATTCAACAAAATGAGCTATTAATTATTTTACTTTCACAAATGAAGGGAGTGCTTAGGTTATTTTATTAACGGCAAATTCAATCGGCTAATTGATTAGCTGTCTGCGTAGAGAACGAACCTGCGATAAATAGACTCGGTAAAGTCTGTGACATAGAATTTAACTCTCATGCGATTGTGCAGTTCGTGCTTGTAAAAGTGAAACTATTATATCCGTGCTAATATTATAAATGAGAAAGTCGCTTTCTCTGTCCCTGTGACTGTTTGTTACCTTTTCGCGGCTCAAACGCTGAACAGATCTTAACGAAATCTCGCACAGAGATATCTTGCATTCTGAAGACGGACACGGGATACTTTTTTCCCGGAAAGTCAAATAGTTCCCACGGGATATTAAATAAACTTAAATCCACGCGAACGAAGTCGCGAGTATCGGCTAGTACTTAATAAAAAAAGACACAGAGCACAAGCCTCTTTTAATTTCTAAGACAGATTAGAAGCCGGGAAGAGTCCGCCACATTGCTATAGTGCTAGGTAACGGACTTCACATGTTCGAGAGATATTTTCATTCCTCAGACATGGAGGTTTTCCCGCGATGTTTTCCTTCACCGCTGGACGCGTGGTAAATCAGCACTTAATATTGCAGATCTCTTTTAGATCTACCACGCCTGACGACTTACTTAGATTTAATGAAAATGTCATCCGCGCAACAGATACATATTTATAGCTTTGGTCAGGCAAATTACTGTTTAGACCAAAATTGTGAATTGAAAAACTTCGTGTGTTGCTACAGGATGTTCTAAGAACATAAGAGCTTAAACAATGATCCGGTTGTTTATAGTTTTTAATAGAATTTTTGGTTTAAATTTAAAACAGAATTACCACGTGTTCAGCGGTGAATGACAATATTATTCAAAGGCATGTGAAGTCCGCTAACCCGTACTTGAACAGCGTAGCGAAAACGCTCCAATACTCATAATGAGACGACGGCAGTACCATGTATACGTATATTTAGGTATTATAAGCTATAAATAAGTATAAACAGGCCGAGTGATGGCGGTCTAAGAGAATCTACCACCCCATATCATCCCGTGGGTTTCGTAAAAGTCGACAGAGGGAAAATGAAAACCAGGAAATGGGCAGCAGCAACAACCTGGAACATCTAAATAAATAAACTGCGGTTGCCAACCCGCCTGCAAAGCGTAGCAACTAGTGCAAAATCCCTCCAAAACGAGAGCCACAAACTTGTGGCTAGTCTAAGGAGGAGGCCTAAATTCAGCTAGTATCAATTGAAATGATGATGATGATCTAAATAACTTTCGCGTGGTGGCGGGTAATAAACTCCACCCTTTTTTACTGGTGGGTGGGATTCAAATTTAGGAATCCGTCTAGGCCAGGCTAGGTACCATTGCAGGGCCAGTTGTTGTATATGCCGTGAAGCAGTAGTGTACAAACATTACTGTGTTTCGGTCTTAATGGGCACTGTGAGCTAGTGTATTTACTGGGCATATTAGACATAAGAAATGTCTGAGGGTGTCGGGCGCAACTTGGTGCCACACAGAAATGTTCTGGGTGACACGGCATTTGTTATAGGCAGATTCTGAACTTTAGCAGAGCGTCAGGTGAACGTGTTCATCTGGATTTGTTGCTCGCTCTGATATTTTATAAAACAATGTTCCGATATTGGAGAGACTTATCTAACTATAAAACTAAATTAACATTTAGTTGTATAAAATAAGTTAATTTTCCACATACATTTCAATAATCTAAAGAGTATATTTTTATTCTTTCTTAACTGGCGCCTCGTACAGTACGGAATGTATGTTTGAGGAAAAGATTGAAATAAATATATATATTTTTTAAATATTTCCGTGTATTGGTCCTTTAGAAAAATATAATCCATTCTTACAATCTGAAGAAAGGAGGCTCGTTAGATATCTAATAATAGATTCCGTTATTGATTCGGTAGTAAACGTGAACTCAAATGATTATTAAAGCAAATATTATATATATATATATATATATATGTGCTGTGTGTATGTGTTTAGATATGTTTCTATTTAGTTACTGTGGATGGATTGTTTCAGATTATTGTTTTACTAAGCGCCCTAATATGTTCTCTGCTCAACCCAAAGGTAGACTGGTAGAGAATGCCTCTAGGCATTAGGTCCGCCTTTTTGTACACTTTTGTGCAAATAAAGTTTAAATAAATAAATAAATATTATTATTGCTTACTTAACATAATGGAATCAATTTGCTGCGCGAGCTATTGTAAAGTGTATTTTCGTGAAAATTATAAAAATCCTCTTGTTTCGGGTACGTGAGAAGTAATTACGTCGGAGTTCCCTCTTATTACATTATTATTGATAGTGTTTAATACAAATTTAACGTTTGTTGCTTAGTTAAGGCAATTTCCTTTTTTTTATTGGATAAGGTGGCGAAACGAGTAAAACGTTCATCTGATGGTAAGTGCAACGTCTGCCCATAACAATGCTGTGTCACACGTAAAATTCTCTGTGACACCACAATGCGCACGTCACCCTGAGACATCAGTTCTTGAGTCTCATATGCCCAGTGATTACGCTAGCTCTCAGTGCCCTTCAAACCGAAACACAGTAATGTTTGCACACTACTGCTTCACGGTAGAATAACTGGCCCTGGGGTGGTACCTACCTAGACGGATTCCTTCATAGGAATCCTACCACATTATTAATTTGTAAGTTTGTATGTTATTCAATCACGATGAAACGGTAGAAGAGGTTCAACTAAATTTGGCATAGCTGAGATTCCTTGATAAATTGTAAAACCAGGCATGGAGAATGTTATAGAATACTGTTTATAACAAATTTTTAACGACCGCGTAGTCTGGCGATCGGAGTACCTGACATCTACGTCGCGGGTCCTGGGTTCGAATCCCAGCTGGAATATTTTTGCAAACAAATTACTGGTTTTCGGTTGCATAATTTTTATATTGTGCATGTTTTATTTCATCATCGTCATTTCAGCCTATTTTAGTCCACTATTGAACATAAATCTCCCCCATAGATTGACACAAAACACGGTCCTGAGCCACCTGCATCCATCGACTTCCTGCAAAACCGTGCTGGTCGTCGCTCTATCTGGTGGGGGGACGCCCTACACTGAGTTTTCCGGAACGAGGTTGCCACTCGACAACCCTTCTTTCCCAACGGCTATCGGCCACTTCAGCTCGCTAATCAGCCTTATTTCGTGCAGAATGACACCATAATACGCAATGATGTCACTATTCTGCTCGTGGGAACGGTATGAGAAGTAACAATGTTTCAACGAAAATGGCTCTCGGTAATGGAATCAGGAGAAATTGTAGTACGGGCCATCGTCTTTAAACAAATAAAAACAGAATTTCTACATGCTTTATCGTAAACCGACATAAATATTGAAAACTAGATTATACTTCGATTTGCGAACAGAGCGGGGTCTGCGGTCAATCGCTCGCAGAAGCAGACGGGCAGATATATAAAATCGGTGTCAACATAGGAAGCGTTCGGCCCGACCGCACGAATCTATTTCCAATTGCGAACGCTTTTGATGCATATAGAAATTGTCTCTAATGCGGTAAGGGTGCTCGTGGGACTGTCACCCGTTTGTCGCACAATGATTGCACTTCTCCCACATAGTATGGCGCAGTGCGCGATATTTAAAAACAAAGAAATTAACCGACTCCGAGAAATATAATGACTTTTTTATAACACCGCCATGTGGATATAGCTATTTTCATATCCCGTTGGAAATCTTTGATTTTCCGGGATATATATGTCCGTCTCCATTATGCAAGCTATCTCTGTACCCAAATTCCGTCAAGATTGGTTCAGCGGTTGAACCGTGAATATGTAACAAACAGACAGAGGGACAGAGAGAGTTACCTTCGCATTAATAATATTTATGTGGATTAGGAAATTACCGCCATGGTGACCTGGTTAAGAGAACCTACCACCCCATCTCATCCCGTGGGTGTCGTAAAAGTCGACAGAGGGAAAATAAAAACCAAGAGATGGGAAGCAGCACCTTCCTGGAACATCTGTATAAACAACCCGCCTGCCAAGCGTGGCAAAATACCCCCCAAATGAGAGCTACTCAGTATTGTGGCAATCTACGGGGGAGGCCCATGTTCAGCAGTGGACTACTAATAGGCTGAAATGATGATGATGATAAGTAAAGTTTATTAGTTTGACTTGTACGAGTATGTATGTTTGTAATTTACAATCTAATTAAATTCAATTTTCACCCACTTCTAGACGTCTGAATAAATTGAAATTTCGCAAACGTGTTATGGACCGAGTAATTTCGTGACTATGACCTGGTGTTCTCATCGGGATTATCAGCTCATTGCGTTTTTCTTTAGTTTTTAAACTGGCGGTAGGTTTCCTATGCAGGAATCCTTCTAGGTAGTTACTACCCCAGGGCCAGTTATTCTGCCGTGATGGAATAGTGTGAAAACATTACTGTGTTTTGGGTCTGAAGGACACTGAGAGCTATAGCAATCACTGGGCATATGAGACTTAAGAACTGACGTCTCAAGGTGACGGGCCCAGTGTGGTGCCACTCAGAAATGTTCTTTATGAAGCAGCGTTTCATATGGACAGATGTTACAGTTACCACGTTATGCCTGTCTCGTCACTTTATTAAATAAAATAAACCTTTAATATGAGTGTTTAAATTTAAAATATCAACAAAAATCTTCAACAACACTGTGTTAAAACAACAAAAATATCATTAAGTGATTAAAATAATCTGTACGGTTACTGTATAACACATACTGTATATACCATTCAAATTACGTAAAAATACCTAATTTAAATCTCACATAAGAAAACTCAGTAATATGCATCATCACCACATCATTCTCCAACCCACAGTTAACAAACATTTAACGAAAAAAATTATCCACTACTCTTATTTTTCTTTATCCTTGTATTATTTAATATTTAACGTTATTAATCTAAATTTCAAAAACTAACCGAAGAGTTTCATTTGCCTCCTTAATAATCGACTGCATTGCAAAATATGCATTCATCAAATTTGCAAGTCGAAACATCGTTACAGAGTTTTGTGTAGGAACGAGCACCCAGCCCGGGTCTCCAAAACACCATAAACAAGTCAGGGTAATGACGGGGCCGCGCGTTCGATATACTCCTCATATATAATTTCGCAATATGCGATACTAAAATTGTCTAAGCACAGCACCCCTACCTAAACTAACGCACACAACTACGTCCCCCGCACACATGCAGCGTCCACTTGCACCCCACATCACTCGCCGATACAGTATGTTTCTCTTTGAGTTAGGCCATAAATTTCTGTTGATTGCTATCTCAAAGAGAGAGACGTATAAAGCGCGAAATTTGAATGAATAATTATTGTTAATTTATATACAGATTATTTACGTTAGGTTTGAAGATTTTTTTATTTCCCATAAGAACATAGGTTCACTTAAAATGAGATACAATATACTCAAATTAAAACAATTTACCTCTAATGCATTGGACACTGACATTACGAATTTGAGATAAAAAAATTATATTACATTGTGCAAAATACAGGTCTTAAGTTTACTCTTAAAAATGTGTATTATATCGCATTGTTTTATTTCACTTGGTAACTTATTATATAGTACTCCTTCCATCAAAATTGTTTTCTTCCCTTAATTAGTGCGTGAACTGGCGAGTTTTATTTTGTTTTGATTTCGTAAATTGTATGTATTAAATTTTTTTTATTAATTATTTATTAGACTGAATTGAATTTGTAGTAATATTTTTCATTAAAATGCAAGTGTAATACGTATAAAGTTGTGGTATGTGGAATATTTTGGTATTTTTATATAACTGGTTTGTGGGAGTACGGTAGGGGTGGTGAAAGAACATTCCAGAATTACGTTAACGTTCTAATGTACATTACATTAAAATACTAACGTAAACATCCGTACATAAAACGTAACGATGCAATTGAGAGATTTTCGAATGAATACATACATACATACATAAGATCACGACTGTATCCCATAAGGGGTAGTCAGAGACTGGGCACTCACTGCAAAAACAGATGACTGCCACAATCCACGTTTCACCAAAACAATATAATGCACTTGGTAGTGATAGGTGGTGAGCCCATCGCCACCATGCGCTGTTGGGTGCACAGTGCAGTTTAATTCCTTACTCGTCTTTTACGAGATCCATTGGATGAGATGGAGTGGTAGTATTCTTTTAACGAGCCGCCACCACACGGCATAATAACTCATAAATCCTATATAGTCCGATTTCTAATTCCGAAAGTCAGTACCACTGTTTAAGTAGATACAGATAAACTTTTAATTTCGTTTTATTGAAAAGCTTAAATTTTAATAATATTTATGTTAAATATATATCTGAATTGAATTTCGACTTTTGTAAGATTAAAAAAAGAAAATCATCGCGAAATTTGGAACACGCTGTGCGGCGGGGAGGCGCGGAGACCGTCTATTTGTTTTGCCATAGCTTTGTCGGACTAGGCACATGCAGGTCATTAATTGTTGTAAACGCCGGGTCCTAATCGATAGTGCGCAACGTTCGATTCTAGTTTGTATTAATGTTATTTGTGTTAACCGTGAGCACTATCTGTCGCTCGGCTGACGCCTGCGGACTTTTCTAAAGACCGAATAGTCGACTGAGATTTCAGGCCAAAATAAGCTGTTTTTGTTAATTGAAGAAATAATTATTAACCTCTACAATGTGATTTGAAGATTTTATGATAACATTTTCGGTCAAGACCCAACAAAGCAAACAACAAATGCAATATTCTGACGTACAGTGATCTCCAAACAACTACTCGTATATCAAATGCAAGTAATTCAACCGAGACACTTATGGATAACATTAACAAATATCAGTCATAAAAATAACTTCGCCGTGTGGTGGCGGCTCGTTAAAAGAATACTACCACTCCATCTCATCCCCATCGGATGGACCCCGATCTCGTAAAAGGCGAGTAAGGAATAAAACTGCACTGTGCACCCAACAGCGCATGGTGGCGATGGGCTCACCACCTATCACTCCAAGTGCATTATATTGTTTTGGTGAAACGTGGATAGTGGCAGTCGTCTGTTTTTGAAGTGAGTGCCCAGTATCTGACTACCCCTTACGGGATACAGTCGTGATCTTATGTATGTATGTAACAATAACTCTGTTGTCTTTTCATTTAGAAAAAAACGACGACAGCAATAACGACGATACGACACGCGGGAATGTCCACATGAATTCAACTATCGGCACCGAATCGAAGACCGGCCGGCAAACGATATTCCAACTGTCAGCGAATAGAGGATTTAGCCCAGGAACTGCACCAATTAAAGACCCATCGAAAATAATAGCCAGCTACTCCCGGCGTGAGTGGAAGCTTCGCATTTTTCGGATGCAAAATAAAATAAGCATTCTCCAAATTGTAGAAGTACATAACTGCGTATAACTGCTATGTATGGAAGTGTATAATGTGTTTTTATACGTTACCCCTCGAGGATTCTGCTGTACAGCGTCCTGTTATACATCAACGGTCCTATTCATAAAAATATAGAAGGTTTATAGCCTTGTTACAAAGAGATTACTCATTTTTGTAAGAAGTCTGCAGCCAATTTCACAGATGTTTCAACTATGTAGACATGAAATTTGATTACGACGACAACATAACCATATTTATGTATCTCATAGCTGAATTTTATAATACGTTTAGTCGGCATAATTAGCTTTATAATTATTCAGTGCTTTACTATACTACAATGTTGATATTTAAACCACTGAATATATGAACTATTTAAAAAAAAAAAACCCGGGGCGGGTCACTAGTATGCTATAAAAACACCAATATTTTTAAAAGAAAAATCAATCTCAATAGACTTAATTACATTTATAGAACTAACTGTGCCCGCTGACCTGAACAGACTTTTATATGAAATTTAAGGTTTCACCGTTGAAACTAAACGCGATCAGTTCAAGGTGAACGAAGTTTAAGCGTTTAACTGAGTTCAATGCTACTGTTTGCATTTCACCAACATCGACTGAACGTGATTAAAGCTAAACGCGGTTCAAATTCTGAACGCCCAATTTTCGACGTTCAGCTCTTTAAACGCGTTTAGAGAGCTGTCATTGTCAATTGCACAACTATGAAAACACAATAAATATTTTTAATACGATTTGTTGATTGTTTGCATACCTATGTGTCTTATGCATAAAACAGGCTGTTTGATGTCGCAAAATAATAAATACGTCGAGTTTTTGTTTTAGATTGTGACGATATTTCACGTAAACTTCGTTTTTCTGAACGCGATCAAAATGGAGGCGGTGAAATCGGTTAGACGAAAACCGAGTTCAAATGATACATTTGAACTAAGTTCAGTAAAACGTGGTTTTATTAAACTTGGTTTCCAAGGCGATCGGTGAAATCGGGTCTTAAGATTCATCGACAACTGCCAGTAGCGTTCGTACTTAATCCTATACCTTAGTCTGTCGCTTTTTACATGAGATGATATCATCTAGTGTTTTTTTATATACTCGTATTTATATGGTTTAGTGTACACCACCCTATTTTTCTTGGTTCTTCATTTTGCTGTATCATTTCTCTGCGCTAAGTTTGTCTGGAAGAAATTGCTTTCAGGGATAAGACCGCCTTTTGTACATTAACTTAAATAAAGTACTTCGCCTTAAATTATGTATTTGTGAACAATAAATAGTATATTGCTTCAAAGATTTTTGTTTTGCGCTTTCACTCAAATTAAAATGTTACAACTTCTTCCATGTTCTCGGTAATGTTAGATTCTCGGCGTGCGTTTTTTTAACACGTAGCATGAAATTTTAGCCTAGAACCTTTCTCAGAAAACGGGTTATATACTGAAATAATAATAAACCAAATAACAGAGTAAAAAAAAACTCCGGCAACGCGCTAACGCAAAACATTTTATATGCAACTCTCTAAGCCTCTAGCTTCGGCCTTTACCTGTGTTTTTTTCGTATTGCTATCGATTTCACGTACGTTCCTTTAGTTTTATTTTCAAGTCTTCCGTCCAAATAAAATTGAAAACGTAGTGTACTAAAACGAGCCGAGAGTGAATAGTTCAAGGAGTTAAAAATATATATTTCTATCATCATCGGACAGTTCCACTGCTGGGTGCAGGTCCGCTTAGCCCTATCTTCAGATCACGGCCGACCCTAAGCCATACATGGGTTCACACACCTCGCGATCACACACTTCGGTGCCTTTTTGCTACCACTTTTACTAGTGGTTGAATTCCTATGCAGGAATCCGTCTAGATAGGTACCATATCATGGCCAGTTATTCTGCCGTGAAGCAGTAGTTTGCAAACATTACTGTTTCGGTTTAATTTGCACTAAAAGCTAGTGTTATCGCTGGGCATGAGAGACTTAAGGACTGATGTCACAGGGTGACGGACGCAGTGTGGTGTCACACAGAATTGTTCCGGGTGACCCAGTGTTTGTTGTAGATAGACGTTGCACTTACCATCAGGGTTATATTTTCTATTTGTTAGAAAACTTGCCTTCTCGTCAATACCTAGTACGTGGTAAGTGAGAATTTAAAAGGCAATGAACAAATTCTGTCGTGCGGCGCCGGAGATCGCACCCAGGTCACCTGCGTACTACGCGATTTTCGCGGGGAGATTAAATAATTACTCGAATTGTATTTACGGTAGAAGACACTTGAAATAAAAATATATCTGTACGCGCGGACTGTTTTAAAGTTTAAAATACTTTATCATTATTAGCTTGTAAATAAAACCAAGTTAACAATAGAATTTATTCAGCTTAAAACAAATTTTCTGCGAGTTATTGTTTCGGTACTGAAATTAAAAAGTAGGTATGTCAGTGAACTTGTTTCTTTTGTCTGCAGCTGACATTCACGTTGTTATTTAGAAAACTCACACGTTCTCAGTAGCCGCTTGTTGCATCAAATTGATATTGTTTGTTTATAATATTGTTTCAAAACCTTGCAATGATATTTTCTGATAATGGTATAAACTTTCTTTGTTCTTTCGTGTACTACAGTAATATTATCAATTTCGTTTACAATCATTAGTGTTTCAATGTAAAATGCCAGGAAAATCGAGCTACCTGCGAAGTAAACAACGTGTTTTATTCACAATAAGCTTTTAAAAGGCGTTTTTTTTTATTGCATTAAGTGATTAGACGTGCATAACATTAATCTGATGGTAAATACAACATCTGCCCATAACAGCTGCTTTGTCGCCCAAAATTTTATTGTTTGGCATCTTAAAGACATCAGTTCTTAAGTCTCATATGCCCAGTTATTATATATTATCTCATATGTCATAGTTTCTGTAATTACGTAGGATAAGATTTTTTTTTCTTTGTAGTCAACATATTGTTACACGAATTGGCATACCAATAAAGGATACCTTTAAGACAGATTTAGATTAACGAAGCTGCAAACTTTAAAAATCATCATGGTAATTTTAACTATTTCAACTCTTTACTATAATTACTTGGTACCACCCCAGGGCCAGTTCTGCAGTGAATCAGTAGGGTAAAACTGGGATAGATGCCGCAGAGGGATAGATGCGTAGTTTTCAAAAAACCTTACTTCCCGGAATCACTACAAAAGTTGAATAGTTTAAATAATGTACGCACTCGCCACATACCTCAGGGGGATCCTGGGACGTATCTGTTCTGCAGGTCGTCTTTCAGAAGAGATACGTCTTGCTTATGCGTGCGATTAACTCCGCGACGAACGTTGGCAGACGTTGCAATTATTATCAGGTGAACGTTTTGCACGTGTAGCGACATCTATGTCGCCACATGAGAAGCTCAAGAAATATTCCCATACGTCCATAATCACGATATGAAAGTTTTCTGCGATGCGAACTATATATACAACATCTAAATATTACTAGTAGGACGTCTCCTCCAGACGTCCTCCCCAGATCAGACCACTCGATCTGGCGGGTAGCTATCCTTTTCCATGGCAAAATCATTCTCCAAACACGTTTCGTCACTTTATCAAATAAAGAAAAAAATTCTCTCAAAACGCAATTAGTTAAAATACAACTTAAATTAATCAATTGTGATTTTTGAAACATTAAAAATCGACCGACGCAAAGCTTAACGTGATTTAAGTGTATTTCACGTAGAGGGAAAAGACGAAACAAAAACGGCCCTCGGCGCCCGAAAAAGACTCAAGGAATTCCCGCCGAATTTCAATTAGCCCATTTACCGTGCTCTGGTGAAAAACAAAACGAGTATCCCTTTTACCCCAGACTGGGTTAGTATGGGGGTTGAATCTTTTTGCCAGAGTTGCAGTGCGGCCGATTGGACCGGTCCGTAATAAAATAAAGTCGCATAGGTGAAACGGCAAGGACATAATGCATGCGACGCTCACGGGCTAGAGACCAAGGGCTTTCAACAATTTCCGGGCCGATAGCGGTCGGTGCGAAAATTGAATCGTGTCTGTCGAGTGGTGTGGGCCAGCGGCGACTGCGGACCTCGGCCAACGTCATATGTCACTTTTGTACAGACTTTAATTTAGTCAGCCTGCGCATGATGATGCTCGGCTCGCCTTATGTTGTATTTTACGTTCCGTTTATATCGGAAATAACGCTCCTGTAATACAGTTACGAGCGCTATCGACTTATGAACTTTAATGGAATATATATTTTAATACTTTATGATACTAAATAATTAATAAATAATAAAAATATATTAATTAAACTTTTTAAATTAATAGAGATCGCCCAATGATCGAAATTCGAAAGTTACAGTTAATTATTAAGATGTTCCGAGGTAGCTTCCGCTATGCAGCAGCCAAGTGTTTAATAATAATAGGGCCGTGCGGACTAAATGGGAAAAGTACTACGTAAA
The DNA here is from genome assembly GCA_019845155.1 of Luehdorfia chinensis. Taxonomy (NCBI): domain Eukaryota; kingdom Metazoa; phylum Arthropoda; class Insecta; order Lepidoptera; family Papilionidae; genus Luehdorfia; species Luehdorfia chinensis. The sequence continues at coordinate 4,784,589 of JAHVAK010000156.1, read as the reverse complement.
AGGCACCGGGAATAACTCTGTTACGTCTTAATCAAAAACTAGGAGACGTGGTCCGTTCACTGCAGGCCGCATGAGGAAGCTCAGAATCGCGCAGCGAGCTATGGAAAGGGCTATGCTCGGAGTTTCTCTGCGAGATAAAATCCGTAATGATGTTATCCGCAGCACAACCAGAGTAACCGACATAGCCTTAAGGATTAGCAAGCTGAAATGGCAATGGGCCGGCCATATAGCTCGGAGGACCGATAACCGTTGGGGAAGAAAGGTTCTCGAGTGGCAACCTCGTACCGGCAAACGCAGTGTAGGGCGACCCCCCACTAGATGGAGCGACGACCTACACGGTTTTGCAGGAAGTCGATGGATGCAGCTGGCTCAGGACCGTGTTTTGTGGCAATCTATGGGGGAGGCCTATGTGCAACAGTGGACTATGATAGGCTGAAACTGATGATGATAATGATGAATCAAAAACTATTTTATATGGACACATGGCACTACAAAGCAGCTATAACTAAATTTACATACATACATATATAGAGTTCACGCTTGTTTCCCCTTTGGGGTAGGCGGATACCACATCTTTCTATTTGCGACCATCCCGATACACATCTTTCGCTTCTTGTATTGACGTGGCCTTTCCTTAAAACGACTTCGATCTGATCTGATCGTGATATGTTCGCCTACGTCGGCCCTTGCCGACTTGCCCATTCACACTCGCCTCATGAACTTATTTATTTAAACTTTATTTGCCACAAAAGTATATAAAAAGGCGGACTTAATGCCTAGAGGCATACTCTACCAGTCTACCTTTGGGTTGAGCAGAGAACACATTAAGGGTGCTTAGTAAGAAGACAATCCGATTTGAAATTGCACAGTAACTAAATACATACATATCCATACACATACATATATGTACATATATATATATATACATTTTATATATATGTACATATATGTATATATATATATGTATATGTATGTATATATATATATATATATATATATATATATATATATGATCTGAATCTGTTTCATCAATTTTCTTTTATCCATACTCTCTACGTGTTTAAACCATCTAACCTCCCCTTACTCTATCTTTGTCACAATATCTTCTACCACACCGCAACGTTCCCTTATTCCACTGTTCTTCACGTTTTCCTTCACAGTCACTCCAGTGATATTTCTCAAACTCATTTCCACGGCATCAATCTAACGAGTACGTGCTTCTTTCGCCAGACCTAACATTCACTACCGTACATTTTTACATATTTTCTTATTTGATGAATGTGACGAAACGAGCAAAATGTTCACCTGATGGTATGTGCAACGTCTGCCCATAACGAACGCTGTGTCACCCAGAACATTTCTGTGTGACACCACACTGCGCCCGTCACCCTGAGACTTGACTTCTTAAGTCTCATATGCCCATTGATTACGCTACCTCTCTGTGCCCTTCAAACCGAAACGCAGCAATGCTTGCATAATACTCCTTCACGGCGTAATAACTGGCCCTGGGGCGGTCTACATAGACGGATTCCTGCATAGGAATCCTACCACCAGCGACTACACATAAAGTTATGCAGTTCCCCATATACTTGATTGACTATAATTTATTTGTTACACTGAGTTCAGATTCGATAAAGACACATTCGGCGTATATCGTTTCGAATAAAAACTGTAATGCCAATTGGTTAATCATGCATATGCAGTCAAATTATTAAAAGTAACGAATTAATTTCAGATGCATATTTCAAACAAATAAGAAGTTACAATTTAACATACGGATGGACAGACATGCAAGATTTAATGTGCATCGATTGTACTTGCTTAGATTTTCACTGAACCAATCAATCGTACCACTAATTGCAATGGATATCGCGAAATATACAAACATGCATTCAATCGCGTGACTGAGCTAGTTCTGATTTCTTGAATTTTTATCGTTTATTAATGCATTTGTTACGATAATTAAATACTCTGTTAAATACATTACTTGATTATATTTTTTATTCGCATTAACAGAGTGAGCGAAGCCGACGTTTGTCAATACGGACAGACGGTGTGCAACATCTTGCGGCAATTTGTACACGCCTTGTTTAATTATATTTCGTTGCATGAGGAACTGGTTCGTAAAAATCTACGTTTATGGCATGCCTATCAAATTGCGTTTACATATCCCTAATTACTGTTAAATGTTAACTTGTGAAACAAGTTTAACGAACGAAACTTCGAACTGCAAATATTTGGATTCAAAACATTGGTGGTCAATGAAGACTGACTAATATATAAACGTTGGACTTTTCGCGCCAATACGAAAGGGGCGGTAGTGTTTTTTTATAGAATTCATAATTTCTTTGTATATTTTAAGTTTTGATGTATAATATTGACAGTATATTATGTAGCAGGTGCTCGTGAAAGTGTACAGTGATCGAAAAATACAATTCAAGACCAAAATTGTACTTTCCTTTTTGTCTCCATCATTCAAAAAAAAAACAATGTATTTACAGACAAACAGAAAGAAACATTAAACATCATCACAAAACTGAACATTTAACAAAACTCGTGTATAAACATATTGTCACGTGTGTCGTGGCGCATTGAGCAAACGGGTCTCACTCAGCTTAATGCCGCAGTCGAGACTACAGCGCTGGTTTTCAGTGAGCCATCGGGCTCACACTACAAATTGGTATTGGTATCGCCAATACCAATTTGTAGATAATAGTTTACGACTGTTTTCATAAAATATCAACGTCATGTATTAGCTATGTATTTGGACTCGACAGTAGATGATCATATATATAAACAAAATAAATATTTTAATGTTGATTTAACAAGAACTTAACACGAATTGAACTGTAAACCAGAATTAATCGTTCAAGTATTCCAAGGTAAATTAATTATTCTACCAATTATTTAATTGAAACATAAAGTAGAAAAAAAAAAGTTTCAGCCTATTAATGTCCCATCTACTGAGCACAGGCCTCCCCTCATTCCTGAGTGGGTTTTGGAGCTAGGAAGAATCCGCCACACTGCTCCAATGCGGGTTGGCGGACTTCACATGTCTTCGAAATATTTTTAATTTCTCAGACATGCAGGTTTCCTCACGATGTTTTCCTTCACCGCCGGGCACGTGGTAAGACAGCACTTAAAATTGCAATTAACAATTTTAGTGGTGCCGGCACCGGGAATCGAACCCAGGTCACTCGCGTACTATGAAATTAAAAGCGAGCGCCTCGCCCCTGAGCTACTCGTACCACGGCTCTCGATTGTAAACGGCTCTAAATTGAAACATAATTGATATTAATTAAAGTTACGCAGTATTGATAGTCTTATAAGTCCCGAAAGACTGGAAAACAAAGTAATCAAGTGCCAATACCAATTTGTTCAAGGCAAAATGACAGCATGAAAAGAACTATATCCAAATCATTGGAAGGGACAAAACCATCCCAGTTTTATAAATATTCAAATAGTTTAAAGCTTATAAACGTTCTTCTTTTACTTTTGTGAGGGTTCTGGAGCCGGCAAAAGCAAGTTACACTTCTGATATTTTCTATCGTCTAGGAAGGGTGGTACCGGGCGAGTTATTCTGCCATAAAGCAGTAGTGTGCAAGCATTACTGTGTTTCGGTTTGAAGGGCACTGTGGGCTAGCTTAATCACTGGGTATTTGAGACTTAAGAACTTATGTCTCAAGGTGACGGGCGCATCGTGGTGTCACACATAAATATTCTGGATGACACAGCATTTCTTGTGGGCGGACGTTGCACTTACCATCAGTTACATACAGTTCAAGTTTTTGATTAGCTAGTTGTATCAATCAATATACGCATTGTGTTAAGTTTGTGACCGCCCTAAAATAAGCAAATGCTAGTACTGTGTTTAGCTGTAGTGAAATGTGTATATACACCAGTACAAAATGAAAATCAGCACATTCGGCTGCGAAGGGTGGGGAAGGGGGGTCGCAGAGAGGGTGAATCTAAATTCATGGTTACTAACATGATTAGGACCGCGGTGGTTTACGCGAGCGCGCAGTTTCGTTAGATAAAACGCTGTATCCGGGTAATTGTTTATCGCTACATTAATGTGCCCGGTTCGAGCGGATCACGGCGCCGGTTCCCGGGGAAGACTGCCCTGCTTACACGTTGCACCGGATAGACTTATCCTTTTAAAGAAACTAGACGAAGTAAATACCGTAGAATAAAAAAGGTTACAAGGTGTCTTGATATCAATTTAAGACTAGAGAACTAAATTTAAACCTGTTTAAATATCAAAAACGTTCAAGGTTCACTGGTGGTAGGAATCCGTGCGGCAGCGGTGTGCAAACATTACGGACTTTCGATCGAAAAGGTACAGTTAGCTAGTGCTATTACTGGCCATTTGAGACTTAGGATTGATTTCTGAGGTTGACGAGCGAAGTGTGGTGCCCAGAATTGTTATTGGCAGATGTAGCACATACCATGAGTTTCTTCTATAAAAGAAAGAAAGGCACAGAGATTTTTAGAAAGTATGTGGACATAATTCATGTCTTTCATTCAGACACGATACGGTCGCCTGAATACCTACACGATTTGAAGCAATTGAAAAGCAATTCGTTAATAAATACAGCGACCGCGGCCGGAAGCTTCCCAATTATTGCACGGGATATTATCGATCTCTAGTAATAGTGGAGCCGGATCTTGCCATATTAGGATGCGCCCACGTCAGTCGGAGACCATAATCTAATTTACCTAACATGTTAATCTATCAAACGCGGCGAATTCAAATGACTTTAACTCGTCTCACAGTGGAAACGAGCTCGTAGTGGAACAAAACGACAAAGTGTTCGAGTGCGCTAGAATAATGAATACAACTAAGTGAGCGACTAGGAAGTGGGAGGCCCATGTTGGGATGTCTTTTAACAATTAATTTTATTATTTGAATCCAATAATATTAATTATATTATCAACCTATATTCTTGAATGAATGAACGTATGAAATATACTTTTTTTTAATTGTATAAAGTGACGAAACGAGCGAAACGTTCACCTGATGGTAAGTGCAACGTCCGCCCACAATAAATGCTGTGTCACCCAGAATATTTCTGTGTGACACCACACTGCGCCCGTCACCCTGAGAAATCAGTTCTTAAGTCTCAACTGCCCAGTGATTACGCTAGCTCACAGTGCCCTTCAAACCGAAACACAGTAATGCTTGCCCACGACTGCTTCACGGCAGAATAACTGGCCGTGGGGTACCACCCCACGGCCAGTTATTCTGCCGCCAACCTACCTGATGGATTCCTGCATAGGAATCCTACCACCAGTAATCGATAAATAAAAATACAAAAAAAACAGAAAATGCTAACAAATTAAAGGTAAAATTGGCGGCCTTATCGCTTACAAGCGATCTCTACCAGGCAACCACGTTGCAAAGAATACTACGACCGAGCGAAAAAGGGTTAGGCTGTAAGAAAATGATCTGTAAAAAAAAGAAAGAATAATACTAAAAATATACTTAGCAACTCAATAATTGTTACGACGATATATATCTCCCACTCACCTCACTTACTTGTGAGGTTACTTATTCTTCTATATATAAAAGCGATTTTGCACTGACTCATGACCACATCTCCGAAACTACAAGACCTATTGACTTTTAAACTTGGCATACATATTTCTTTTCCCGACATAGACGGATTTTACGAACATTTAATCCCAAATTCGTAAAAGAGTTATTTATTATGCAGACTTTAACATAACAATAACTTCCGTGCGGAGCCGGGTCAGCTAGTACATACATACAAAAGATCACGACTGTATCCCATAAGGGGTAGTCAGAGATAGGGCACTCACTGCAAAAACAGATGATTGCCACAATCCACGTTTCACAAAAACAATATAATGCACTTAGTGTTTTAGGTGGTGAGCCCATCGCCACCATGCGCTATTGGGTGCCCAGTGCAGTTTAATTCCCTTACTCGCCTTTTACGAGATCCATTGGATGAGATGGAGTGGTAGTATTCTTTTAACGAGCCGCCACCACACGGCCTACGGTCAGCTAGTATACATTATAAAAACCATTTACCGATGAGTGATCACGATATCTCCTAAACTTTACTGGTGGTAGGATTCCTATACAGGAATCGGTCTAGGTAGGTACCATCCCAGGGTCAGTTATTCTGTCGTGTAGCAGTAGGGTGCAAGCATTACTGTGTTTAAGTTTGAAGGGCCCCGAGAGCTAGCGTAATCACTGGGTATATGAGACTTAAGATGTGATGTCTCAGTGAGACGGACGCAGGTGTCACACAGAAATGTTCTGGGTTACATGCAGACGTTGCACTTACCAGATTTGATTCAGTTTTTTTCGCAATAACTCACCCTAACTATGAACAAAATCATAGTTTATAAACTTATTCATAAAACTCATATGCTACGCGCTAAATATTTAAAATATGTAGTTTGCGATAGTTCTCAGGCTTGGCATTTGGCACCGCTGTTTATTTAGGTGGGATGGTATATTCTCCTAAGCCGCTACCACACGGAAAAAGATACTTAAGCTTTGTCAAATAAAAGTATAAAAAAAAATCAATCCAGTAAAAGCTAAAATCCAATTTCTAGCGCGGTTCCCCCCGTCCACTACTTTAAAAGAACAGAAGTACAGTCTATAATATTGTTAAGATATTGCTTTACCTTTGCAAAAGAGCAATGGACTATTCTAGTCTATTTACGGACTCCGAGTGCAATAAGACATAGCCTACGAAGTGCTACGACGGCGCGGCACTCGTAGCTGAGTGCTACGGTAGGAATCGTGCCGGTTTAAATAATAAATATATTTACATAATATGTTTCCTTACTTGAACATATTCATATATATATTAATTATCATTAAGGGGCAATAGCCTAATGGTTTAGGGTACGGACTGCGAAACATGACGTCGCAGGATCGAGCCCGCCATTCGACTATTGTCGTGGACCATCTCCTAGCACAAGCTTTTTACGCTTAGTTGGAGTTGTTGACAGGAATATTAGTAATGATAATATAGCATTGCTAGTATATTTAAAAAGATCTATTTCGTGTTTTAATAATACAAAATAATATGAGACCGCGTGGCCTAGTGGTAAGATTGCATTGAGTTCGAACCCAGCCGGGGACTAAATGTGTGCAAAAATACAAATTGTTGGTGTTTAGGTTCGGATGTGTAGTGATTGTTGCTTATGTATTACATGTTACTTATGCGATCGGAGGTGCCTACCTAAAGCGTTACATCGGGTGCGGGGTAGGCAAGGACGAGTGAGTGCCTGTTTTCGCGCGCAGTACAGTTGCGGCGCTAAAATATCTCCAGCGCAGTTGATTCCACACAATATCCGAAAGTTGGCCAGGAGGACACAATCAAAATAAAATTTCAGACTCACATAACGTTCAACGATTGTCGCATTTATTGAAGTCATTACTATTTCTCACATAATCGTGATTTGTGATTAAGATTATATTGACAGACTGCCGTGAAGCAGTAGTGTGCAAACATCACTGTTTAGGTTTGAAGGGCAGTGAAAGCTATTTTTTTTTCGGACATTGTGTAGTGTGCTGTTCGCCAGGAGGCATTCACAGTTTCGTCGACAGGGACTTGCGGGCGGAAGGCCTGCGATTAAGAAGCACTGAGAGTTAGTGTAATCACTGGGCTATGAGACTTAAGAACTGATGTCTCAGGGTGACCGGTGCAGTGTGGTGTCACAGACATGTTCTGGCTGACAGTATTTGTCATGGCTAACACTTACTATCAGGTGAAGATTTTGCTCGTCGCTTTATTTAATAAAAAAATTAATAAAAAATTAAATAAAAAAACATTAAATAGCAAACACTTCAGTCATCATCATCATCATCATTTCAGCATATCACTAGTCCACCGCTGAACATAGGTTACCTCCAATAAATAGATTGTCACATAGGTTGTTGTAGATCTCATTTTTGGTTGGCATTTTGCCATAGTTGCCACGCCCGGCAGGCGGGTTGGCAAGCGCAATTTATTTATTCTGACGTTCCAGGAAGATCCTTCCGCCCATTTTCTGGTTTTATTTTCCCTCTGTCTTTACGACACCCACGAGACGAGATGGGGTGATAGATTCTCTGAATCCTACACGGCGAACACTTCAAAATTAGGTATATTAACACCGACGATAATTTACATTTGTGATGCATTTTAAATCTCCAGCAACAATTAATATTTGCGTCGACATCGTGCTCTAGAGCACAACGAGCGAGAATTCTCCAACAATTTCTAATAATTGCGGCCTTGCTACGTGAAGTGAATTACGTATTTATGAGTTATATCCACGTCGGACAATATTGGCGAGCTGGCTGCGCTTTGCTCCTTGCATGAATATTTTATTGCCTCTGGATTGTAGTTATTTTAGATAGCTGCGGCTTCGACGTGACGCGGTGGGGAATATTTAACATTATCGATAACTAACCTTTCTTACTGCAATAACTTACATAAATACGAGGGGTGATCCAAAAGTAATGATAATCAGTTATTTCTAGTGCACACAAAAATACAAAAAAATTTCAGTCACTTACTCAGTTAACCACTAGTTCAGGGAAAAAAAATCATATAAATAGGCCACGATTCCCGGGAGCTACATTCATTTGAATACGGACTGTCAAGGAGTGAACATCAAAATGGAAAAACACGAAATCAGAGCTGTCATTAAATACCTCTGCTTGAAAAAAATGTCTACCAAAGACATACACAGCGACTTGGTGGAAACATTAGGGGACTCTTCTCCTCCATATTCCACAGTTGCACGCTGGGCTAAGGAGTTTAAGTTGGGAAGAACATCGACGGAAGACGAACACCGCGAAGGACGCCCATCGACGTCCCTCACTGAAGAAAATGTGAAAAAAGTTGAAGAAGTTGTATTGGAAGATCGAAGAGTGACTATCAGGCATGTAGCTGAGGTCACAGGGATCTCATATGGCAGCATTCAAAGAATCCTTGCGAACGAATTGCATATGAGAAAGGTCTCCGCGCGTTGGGTACCGAAAATGTTAAACGACGAGCAAAAGAAGAAACGAGTCGACATGTCAAGAGCAAATCTCGAAAAGTTCCAGGCAGACAAGGATAATTTTTTGTCACGTTTTGTGACCATGGACGAGACCTGGATCCACCATTTTGATCCTGAAACAAAACAACAATCGATGACATGGAAACGATCCGATGAACCGACGCCGAAGAAATTCAAAGTGTCAAGCTCAGCAGGGAAGGTTATGGCGTCTGTTTTTTGGGACGCTGAAGGAATAATCATGGTGGACTACTTGGAAAAGGGGGCCACTATTACAGGCTCCTACTATGCAGAACAAATAAGAAGATTGCGGGAGGCTATTAAGGAGAAAAGGCGAGGCAAACTGCGGGCTGGAGTGCTGTTCCATCAAGACAACGCACCGGTTCACAAAGCTGCAATTGCCATGGCTGCCATTCAGGAAGCGGGCTTTGAGCTGGTGGAACACCCCCCCTATTCACCAGATCTAGCCCCCAGCGACTTCTATCTCTTTCCACGACTCAAGGAACACCTCCGAGGCAAGAAATTTGACGATGATAGCGACGTGATGGCCGCGGTTGAGGACTTTTTTGAGAGTCAAGATAAAGATTTTTTTTCTAAGGGAATTTTAGGATTAGAAAAGAGATGGACTAAATGTATAGACTTGCTAGGAGACTATGTTGAGAAATAAATTTATTTATTTATTTTATTCATTGTGTTTATTATTGATTATCATTACTTTTGGATCACCCCTCGTATCATTATTAAAGCATCACCGCCTCCGTTCCTAATTAAATCACGAGGGATTTTTTTTTTTTAATGGAAGAAAAACTGCCCGTAACAAATTCATTCATTCATTCACCCAGATCATTTCTGTGTCGCACCACACAGCGTTCGTCACCTTGAGATATCAGTTCTTAAGTATCATATTCCCAGTAATTACACTAGGTGTTAGTGCCCTTCAGATCGAACACAGTAATATTTGCAAACTACTGACAGAACAACTGGCCCTTCAGAATCCTGCACAGCAATCCTACCACTTATTATAAAAATTGATTCAGTAGCTTTCATAATTACTCATCCTAACTATGAACAAACACATACATTATAAAAATATTCATAAAACTTATGCACAATACACGCTAACTATTAAAAATATAGATAACTAGCTGACTCGCCCCGGCGTCGCATGGAAATTATTAATAAATAATATATAGTGCAGTAAATTATAGTGTTTTAGTATGTATTGGTTTAGTATGTATATACGTCGCTAAGAGTCGACGTAGGCGAACGTGTCACGTTGATATCATATATGCCTTTTAAGGAAAGGCCACGTCAAAAGTACCCGCAACCGACTAGCCGGCATAAAAATGGTATTGAAACTAGATAAAGCTTTTTCTTTATTGGTCTCCTCTCATTTCTGAGAGGGTTTTGGAGCTAGGAAGAATCCGCCAAGCTGCTCCAATGCAGGTTGGCGGACTGCACAGGTCTTCGAAATATTTTTTATTTCTCAGACATGCAGGTTTCCTCACGATGTTTTCCTTCACCGACGAGCACGAGGTAAATCAGCACTTAAAATTGCAATTAACAATTTTAGTGGTGCCGACACCGGGAATCGAACTCCGGTCAGTCGCGAATTGTGAAATTTTAAGGCGAGCGCCTAGCCCCTGAGCTACTACTAATCTATATACTAAGTATCATGGAACGTAATAGAAGCTGCAGCAGTGTCAAAGGTTTGTTTATTTTGTTATTTGATACCTTGTGAAATGCGATCAAAGCGGTCGGTTTTTTAAACATAATCATTTGCGTTTTTTGTCTGTCTGTCTACACTGTAATTCGAGCTAATAAGACGAATTTATGTCAAAGATTATAGATAATAACTCTGTCCGAAAGGTGTCCGGAGAGGTTTCGTAAGAGACGACTAAGGTATTGTAGGGACAGCCTTTATACGTGCAGAGTAACAACATAACATGCAATACTGTCACTATACTCGTATAACGCAATGGGTAGTAAAATATTTTCGACTCGTATCAAAATGACGGTGACGTGTTACCACCCGTCACGTTTCGTTTCCCTCCATGGCGAAAAGTAGGCTACATGAGTGGCCTCTGCCTACCCCTTATATGGGGAGAAGGCGTGCTTGTATGTAAGTAACTGGGATTATCATGGAATGTTTCGTCTAATTTTGTTGTACCGGCCCCTAAGCAATAAACTTTTTTCGATCACATTCCGATCTGCTCGTCTCGTTGTCAACACAATAAAAAAAAATTCACGAACTCCTTTTTTTGAAACATAGCGCACATTCAAACGAAAGACGTCAGCGACGTAAAAATGCAGCATCTCGTATTCCAAATCAGTTAGCCTTAAAATTCAACCTCATCATTTCAGCCTATCCTAGTCCGCTGTTTATCCTAGGCCCCCCCCAACGGATTGCCACAAAACACGGCCCTAAACCCCCCGCATTCATCTACTTCCCGCAAATACGTGCAGGTCGCCGCTCCACTGGTGGGGAATTCAAGCTCACCTGTTGGTAAATGACCAGCCTGTCTACCGCAATTAAGATTTTCGTAAATGTTCTTTCAGAATACACATGCAATAATGCGTGCTCCACTCGCAGGGCCGTTTACACTTAGCGTATATAGTTTAACTGCAGGGAATATTCTACAGAGCATTAAATTCATGAATAATAATTCAAGAGTAACGCTGCCGTAATATCGAACGGTAAATTCATTAAAGTAAATTAGTAACCGGCAGGTTCACAACACCCGTAGCCCATTTCTCACCCTACTAGCCCACGCCTTTTTCACATAAAGTGTAGGCAAACATCCGCAGGTCAGTTATCGCCAACGCGGGAAACGAGACGTGACGGGTGGCGAACCACGTCGCCGTCATTTTGGTACGCAGTAGATAGGTATTACGACCATACAGCCACGCGCTAATTAAAATAAATGTATTGATGTCAGTGTACGACGACATACATTTACATCGATACATTTATGAACTTAAAAAAGCCTAAATGTATAATTATAACTTTAAAATATTTGATTATTTTTAATTTATATACGTCTTATATAATAAATAGTCGAAGAAAATTACTTATTGCATGTGGCGTGGAGCGGCTTAATAGAATCTAGCATCTCATCCCGTGGATGTTGTAAGTCGACAGAGGGGAAAAATTAAACCAGAAGATGGGCAGCAGCATATTCCTGGAACATCTGAATAAATAAACTGCGGTTGCCAACCCGCCTGTCAAGCGTGGCAACTATGGCAGAATCACCTAAAATGAGAGCTACAATTTTTTGTGGCCATCTACTGGGGAGGCCCATGTTCAGCAGTGGACTCGTGATAGATTGAAATGATGATGATAGTAAAACTGTCAAACTGAACTTCAACTCTTGTTTGTGTGTTTTATTGGTTATTTGATATTGATATTGATTGATAGGCTGAGATGACGAAATTTACACATATCATTACTGAGAGTAATTCTAAGATGAACCGAAAAATCACGCCACAATAAAATTATGAATATAGAAAATGCGCTTGTTTTCTTCGGAGACTAATAAACGGGTTATGGTGAAATCGTCGTTAATGAATTCCTGAGGTTCTCTTTTTTATCCCAACGAACACTAAGGAGCTTAGCGATAGAGCAAAAACTTGAGCGAAGCGAAGATAAATTGGCGCACGATTTTGCGGACATGTCACCTTAATTGTAATCCTTATATTAGAATACCTTTGCCGGAATAATTGTTTTTAATTTTTTTTTTGTTTCAGAGCAATGAACATAGCAGGAGATATTGTAATACCACAAATAAACACAGACGCAATTACTCATCCTGGTGTACACTATCCTGACATTCACAGAAAATCAGGGCCAGTTATTTTGCCGTAAAGTAGTAGTGTGCAAACATTACTGAGTTTCGGTTTGAAGGGCACTGTAAGCTACTGTGCATTGGGCATATGAGACTTAAGAACTTATGTTACAGTTTGATGGCCGCAGTGTGTTGCACACAGAAATGTTCTGGATGATACCGTGTAAAGAATGGGTAAAGTGACGAGACGAGCAAAACTTTCACCTGGTGATGGTAAGTGAAACGTCTGTCCTTGACAAATGCTGAACCCAGACAACTCTGTGTGGCATCACCGTGAGACATGAGAGATCTTAAGTCTCACATGCCAAGTGATTGCTCTCAATGCTCTTCAGACCGAACCACAGCAATGTTTGCAGACTAGTGCTTCACGGCAGAATAACTGGCCTGCGGCAGAATAGGTACCTACCTTGAAGAGGAATCCCACCACGAATAAATGACACTTGTGAAAAGAGAAATCAAACTGCACATATGATGTTATCTATAGAATGCAGGTTATTGGAATATTATTAACACGACGGACCTCAACCTAACTGTGTACGTGACTAGGTGTAAAGATAAAGGCTCGTGCTTGGCCGCAAGTGAATTGAGAGCAATTCAGGGAACACCTGAGTCTGTCGTCCCAGCGATATCTCAGACAATGCCGCTACTGAGCCCATCAGGATCAAAATTATGATTTCTTATATTTACGCGAACACTACACATTTAAATGAAACTATTTTTACGGATTTTATATTATATCGGTATATATTATATCTATTACGGTAAAATTAGTTTCATTTAAAAGGATCAAAATTGTTTCGCTCTTATTTATTATTAAAACTCAACCCTACAAAGACATAAATCTAAAAAACACTGAAGATTTTAATTACAAAATTATAAAAGAAAAAGCACACAGTTAAATTGGAACAACTGCTATGTGGAACAATGAAGGCGTAAATAGCATTTCTCAGAAATATATCAAATATATTAGAGAGCAAATGTTAAAGAATGTGAAACATAGCGTGATCTTTAATAAACAGATCGCACAAAGGTTTCATAAAATGGAGAAAAAATATTATTTTAAAGTAAATAACTAATTTTAAGAATTTCATCGCGTTTAATTTTAACTAATGGTCACGGGACGACTGAGATGTTGAACGTCCTGATGTCATAGTTAGCTCAGAGGTACCTTCAGCTTTAAATTACAATTTTTGGCCCGATCTACGCAGAATGTTACAGTTTCTTGAAGTCTTGCAGTGGTTTGCTTGGTTTTTGATACTGAACTAAATGTATGCTCGCGTTAATATAAGAAATCACTACGTGAACCAATCATAAATGTATACGATTCAAAATCGTTTCACCACATTCTTTACAAGGACTCAACACTACCCCAATCCTGTAAAACGTCGAACCTCAGCCGATAGAATCGGAGAGCGCGCGACAAAGTGGGGCTAATCAGACGCATTTGTTGGACAAACTAGGCGTCGCCTCCCCCGCCACCCCCAGCCTCGCAGCGCCCCTTGATGCGGATAATTAACAAGCCTGGCGCATTGTCGGGTCCATCGTTCTACCCCGAAAAGCCTTTGACGCGCTTATCAGGTTCTTCGTCGCAAATCACAATCACTAATATATCATACATCACACTTATGTGGGCTGGGAAATCAACCACTATGTTGATATTGGTTCGAATTTCGAATGTTGATGGTCAATAAAATGAAATAATCCATCATCATCATCATTTCATCCTATCTTAGTCCACTGTTGAACATAGTCCTCCCCCATAGATTGCCACAAAGCACGGCCCTGACTGCATCCATTGACTTCCCGCAAAATAATGATAATAAATAATCCATACTAATTATAAATGCGAAACTAGTTTGAGGACCGCGTGGCCTAGTGGTCAGAGTACCTGACTTCTAAACCACGGGTCCTGGGTTCGAATCCCAGCCGGAGCCAACATTTGTGCTAAAACAAAAATTGTTGGTTATCGGGTCTGGTTATGTTGTGGTTGTCCTCGTGTTTCCGACACTGCATCCTAGCCTACCTCCGATCTTATCGCATCAGCGTTACATCGGGCGCGGGTAGGTTGGGACGAGTGAGTGCCTCTGTGTTTGCGCGTACACTTGTGGCACTATAATATCTCCTGCGCAGTTGATGGCTCTCGACAGTATTCGGAAGTTGTCGCCGTGGTCGAATTCGGCTAGGAGAACATCATATGCGAAAGTAACTCTCTCTGTCACTCTGTTTGTTACATTTTCAAGGTTTAATCCCTGAACCGATCTTGACGAAATTTGACACGGAGATAACTTGCTTAAAAACAAATAGTTAGATATTAAAAAAAAAGTAAAGTAACAGCCTATAAATGACCCACTGCTGAGCATAGGCCTCGTCTCATTTCTGAGAGGGTTTTGGAGCGGGGACGAAGTGGCGGCATCGGCTAGTGTTTCTATAATTTTCGGCCAATTGGAATGGTTTGGACCGAATGCGGTCCATATAACGGACCCAAACGAACAAAGAACAAAAAACATGAGAATTATGCTAAACCTGCAATAATCAGACTTGTAACGGGCAATGGCTTATAAGGTCCAAGACGTGTGGTACTATGATTACCACTTCTGCCAGCTGAGCGTGGCGATTATGGTAACTAAGGTCCAACAGGATTTTTTGGAGACCAATAACGACAATGATGATTAATACGTTTTTTTGTAACTGTCAGTTTTTTTTTTAAGTACAAAGGCAGCTGATAAAATATAACCGTATAAATGAAACATGAAATAAACATTGTAATCAACTTCTTCAGCGTTGCACTATGTTCAGAAGATTCCTTCGAACAAGGCAAGACAACCGTAAAATAACAAGCAACGCGTCAAAAATGCAAAAGACATCCGTCCGGGCTGGCAAAAATCAAAAGTATTATTTAGTTAGGGGCGTGCGAGACGTAACATAAAACTCGAATAAATAATTCAAAGTCACTATTACGCCTGCTGGAGACGCCAGATCCCGAGGAAACTACGCCTCTTAAATATTTGAACAGCAACGTTATATGTATTGAAATTTTCATTAATGATTAAAAAGGATTTCAGGTGGGAGATGGGGGCCTTCGTCGGGCCGACAAACGGCCATACATAAGTTATGCCATTCTATACGCCCGTACGGCTAATCTGAAGGGTGAACTGGAGCGGCGTGGTATCTTGGATGTGTGCGCTGCATTATGTAGTGCATCGTAATATTTGTGATGCAATACTGCTGTTAAGTGGCTTTAATTAATATTGTTTGTGTTTGTATTTTCGATGAGCGCACTAAGTTAACTAATACCGAAGTGCCTTAGATGGCATAGTTACTCTGCAGGTTAGTATATTATTCCACTTCCTCGCAAATAAGAAGACTTTCACATACATACACCGGAGTAAAGTACAAAAGCAGCATAATGACTACAGATTTTATATTTTGTTCGTCGTCGTCGTCGTCGTCGTCGTCGTCGTTTCAGCCTATCAATAGTCCACTGCTGAACATAGGCCTCCCTCATAGATTGCCACAAAAGTTTGTAGTTCTCGTTTTGGGGGGATATTTTGTTCATCAAATGTAATTTTTTTACAATCTGATTGTAGTCAAAAGTGTTTGGCATATTTTCAATGGTGGTATGATTCCTATGCAGGAATCCGTCTAGGTAGATACCACCCCAGGGCCAGTTATTCTGCCCTGAAACAGTAGTGTGCAAACATTACTATGTTTCGGTTTGAAGGGCACTGAGAGCTAGCGTAATCACTGGACATACGAGACCTAAGAACTCATGTCTCAGGGTGACGGGCGCAGAGTGGTGTTACACCGAAAAGTTCTGGGTAACTCACGGGCATTGGTTATGGGCAGACGTGGCTCTTACCAGCGGATGAACATTTTGCTCGTTGCGTCAATTAATCAAATAAAATAAATCACCACTTCCTAATGAAGTGAGGTAATAGGCGATTCTAGCGGAGATTATTTCATTTTTGAATAATTTACTATTGTTTAAATATTCTAAAAAAAATATACACGAAATACTAATATGTTCGATGATGAATATAAAGAAGGAAATAAAGAAAGAAAGAAACACATTTATTCACGGTCTAATTACAATAGATACAAAAAAAAAAACAAGAAAAAAAAATGGAATTACACACAGAACATAAAATAATATTGCCCAAAATTAACAAGTGTCTCAGTAAAAATCGAGATACAGAGACCTATATTCCTCTGATCCCGACACTGGTTTTCAGTCCGGCCCGCACTCCGAGGCATCTCGGACGGTTGCGTCAGTGCACTTACAATAATACAATGCAATAACGGAACTCACAACACTCAAATCATTCAGAAATCAGAATTGTATAATGAGATAATATACAATATTAATATCCACGTGTTTTCTATTCATATTATATGTGCTTTTATGAAGGGTTTGTTAAATTAATTGCTTATGTATGTTTAGAACAAACTTTTACAGCAACATATAAAATAACGCAGCAGCATGCTGTAGAAATATCTAAAATAGACTAATGTTTTATCATTTGTCAGCATTCATTTTTACTTACGTCATATGCTGCAGGACTAGTCTGCATGTTAATTTAGTTATAAGTCCTATTGCAGTATTTTGCCAATAATAATTACAGATGAAACAGTATTCAAATAAATATTAAAACAATCCATTTACCGCCAATTTATTGAAGTTTCACGGTTTGATTGAAATTCAAGCATTCCATGAATTACGATTGATGAATTCAATATGATTAAAATTAAGATATAGTATATATAATTATTTTGTAATAGCATTTGTTCACCTCGTTCTATGTTGGTGAATGTAATTTTATTGTGTATGACTGAAGAATCATCAGCAAATAAAACTGTATCATGTTTATCCCCTACTCTACGAGAGAAGGGCTCTGCGGAACCATAATGATATCAACAAAGTGGCTGGCTGTAACACATTTCCTAATACAATCATCTAAAAACATCTTAAAAAAATTATAGATTCATTAATAAGAATATCGATGCTTATATGAGAACGAAATTACATCGATTTCATTTAAGTATTGATATTTTTTTCAAATGGCGATGATAATCGGACACAGTGGTACCCTAGAGCAGGTAAAAGGAAAAGAGGTAGATCACAGAAAAGGTGGGATGACGATATCAGACAAGTGACAGGAGTGTTGTGGAACAGAGTGGCATAGGAAAGACACGTAAGGAAAAGGTTAGGGGAGGCCTTTGCCGACTGGCAAACAGATCTGCAGACAACAAGCAAGAAATACTAGACTAATATTTGTTTCTTACTTGTAATCTCTTACCATGTAGTACTTGTGGTAGGATTCCTATGCAGGAATCCGTCTAGGTAGGCACCACCCCAAGGCCAGTTATTCTGCCGTGAAGCAGTAGTGTGCAAGCATTGCTGTGTTTCGGTTTGAAGGGCACTGTGAGCTAGCTTAATCACAGGGCATTTGAGACTTAAGAACTGATGTCTCAGAGTGACGGGCGCAGTGTGGTGTCACACAGAAGTCACCCAGAATACTTCTGTGTGACACAGCATTTGTTGTGGGCGGACGTTGCACTTACCATCAGGTGAACGTTTTGCTCGTTTCGTAACTTTCTACAATAAAAAAAAAGTAATATTTTACATGTAATAGAATATTAATATATCAGAATCAAATCTGAATTAAAATGCTATATAATATTATATACTAAATACTTCGTCTGAACAAACCCTAAATCAAAACGATTAGTAACGCCATAACTGGACATGGATCATTTAACAAACATCTGTTTACTTTACGCGGTGTTAAATATAAAAACAAAATCGCAACTTGCGATAACAATGTTACAATTCAAGTTCACGGACATAAAATCAGATTTGAACGGAAGGCTGCAGGTCAGTAGACACAAATAGCGGATGCAGCGGATCCCAGAGCGGTCGGAGTTACCTATCGACACAAAGGGGCTATTTCGGAATGAGTGAAACACATCGCCAATGCGAAAAGGTAATAGACACGATTCTACAATAGGCGCATCGCAAGCAACGGTAGACGCATTGTAGTCATTTAAGCGAAGTTCCCATTGTACCGTTAGCAAAGTTTTAGCAATCGACAGTCCGATAACGCGCGACTGGGAGGTTTGTTCAAAGGACCTCTGTGATGGGGAGTGAATTAATCGTGCTAGTTTTACGCACGTCACCAATCGGCCCCACAGGCCATGGCCAGATTCACCCTTTATTAAGAAAATTAGAAATAAAAAGGTTTCGCGTCAAAAGACGTCGAGTATCTAAACTAATATTATAAAGAGGAAAGATTTGATTTTTTTGTATGTTTGGTTGTAATGATTTAACTCAAAAACTACTGAACCGATTTTAAAAATTCTTTCACCTATATACAACTACATTATCACCGACTAACATGAGTTGTATTTAATTAAAAAAAAAAACTGAAATTCCTACGAAAATTGCTATGATGTATCTCATGGTATCAAAAATTTACTGATTAAAGTCATTATTTGGCGTGCGCTGCAAAAACTATTATGATAAAGAAAATAATGTACTACATTTTCATAGTACTCATCATTACTCACAAAAAAGTCCGAGAGGCTATATGTCTAACTGTTATAGTTAAGCCACAATATTCAGATTAGTCAATCAAAACAAGGGTAGAATCGAAAGATGATGACATTCGTATCATAATATTAATCCCTATCCTACTAAATGTTTTATAGTCAAGGTTGATTATGTACATGTAAATTTCTCTTTAAATTATTCGAATCGGACCTATCGTTTAGAAGTTACGACAGGTATAAAAATGCTAAAAGTAAGAAAAATGCTGCGGTGTGAGCGAACAGCCATACGCTCGCCCGCGCTACTCGCAATTAGAAAGTTGTATTGATTACCTATCTACTCATTTTATTTGTTGTAAACTAGAAACAATTGAATAGTGGTTTGTAATTTTAATTATATATATATTTTTTATTTCAAACTTTAAAACGCTTTATAAAAAATACGGTGGCCACGGTGTCTCTCGAACGCCGCGCCGCCGCCCGGCTTCATGCGACTTGGGCATCATCGAGGTGCGCGGCTCCCTTTGCGCAGCGGTCGAGAGCCGTCGTTTTATTTTGCTACCACGATATCAAATATTGGCTATATTTCATGGCTTATGTTCCCATAAATAAATTATCTTAATCTTACCTGACCAGCTGCAGATTCGCCGATGAGCATAGTCGCTACAAAAAATGTTAGTGAAGAGATTGTTGTTGTTCTGTTTGTCCAAATAAAGTACTAATTTATCTTTCTTATATCTATCTACCCGTGCGAAGCCGGGGCGGATCGCTAGTATGTTATAAAGGCATAAGAGAAATAAGGTATCTCCAAAAAAGTAAGCATCGTGCAGACTCGTTCAAATGGAGTCATAAGGATTTTTCTTCACCTGTATCACCAGAACTGCTGCAGCTGACATCTAGAAGCTATCTACAGCGTGCTGCTACCGTATAAATATATCAAAGTAAAAAAAAACATTTCTGAAACGTTATTCTGCAACTAATATCGAAAAACGAAACCTTAACGAGATCCTAACTCAACAAGCAACGTCAGTTAACCAACACGATACTGGGAGAGCAGAACTTTTGCACAGTAACATCGATCATTAAGGCTGAACAGAGCTATGATATTGAAGATTGCATTTCTTGTTTGAACGCTCTCCGTAGGTCGAGACTTTAACAACATTTGTTGATCCAATTACTAGTTTGACAACTTAAGTTTTGAAATATAACGATGTACCAATAGTTCAATATTCCGTACCTGCTTTACACAAGAAACAGAAGAGTTTCTGTACAAATAAATAAAATTGAAGTGTCTATTTGTATTAAGAAAATAAGTGCCTTTTACACAATGCTTATGAAAGTATACACGGTACTCATAAAAAAAAAAAACAAATTTTAAAGTTTTTGTCTATCTGTCTGTCTGTTTGTTTCCGGCTAATCTCCGAAACGGCTGGACGGATCTTGACGGGACTTTTAGAAAAATTATCGGGGCGCAAAATCCGATTCAAATAGGAACGAATATATGAATATCATCGATCGGGGTCGACTTTTTCTACGCGGGTGAAACCGCGGGGAATAGCTACTATACCAATAATGTTGTAGGGTAAATATGTCAAAAATTGTATGGAGGCTTTATCTATTAAATACTACAACAAATTAATATCATGACTATAAGTTGTAAATTATAGAAAACAGTCGACGCCCCCATTCGGATCGTTTATATTGTGAGTGAGGAGTCAATGGGGGTCCCTCAATTCAATTGTCACCTTAACACATAGACGATGGGACACCATCGGCTAATGATATGCACACATCCAAAGGCAAGCACATAAACACACACACACACACACACACACACACACACACACACACACCACACACACACACACACACACGCACGCACGCACACACACATGATAGATTTCTATGTAACTAAATAAATGGGAATCTAAAAATTGCTGCAAGAACCTCAAGATAAAACATTCGCTCAAACACAAGATACATTCAGTGTGGTAAAACGGAACCTAAATTACAATTATTAATTGTAACGATGCTGTCACTGGGGACCGAACTGAGATTGCTCGCGCCATAAAATGTAAGTAAAACACCCAGCTCACTGAATCGGCTGTATCTATGCAAACAAATAAAACTGATGTGTCGCTTATGAAAGTATTTACGGTATTCATAAGAGAAAAACAATTAGGGTTCTATGCACTACATATATATATATATATATATATATATATATATATATATATATATATATATATATATGTGTAGTAATATTGTATATGTTAAATTACTATGCAGGAAATCGTCTAGGCAGGTACCACCCCAGGGCCAGTTATTCTGCCGTGAAGCAGTAGTGTGCAAACATTACTGCGTTTCGGTTTGAAGGGCACTGAGAGCTAGCGTAATCGCTGGGCATATGAGACTTAAGAACTTATGTCTCAGGGTGATAGACACAGTGTGGAATCACACAGAAATTTTCTGGGTGACATATCAACTGTAACCTAGGCTACTTTAATTTTAGAAAAACAATTAGGGTTCCACACAAAAAAATTACAGTCCTAAAATCTGATATATATATATATATATATATATATATATATATATATATCGGCTTTTTTACGAAGGTGAACCGCGGGTCCCAGCTAGTTGTTGAGGAAACACTTAATTGCTCGAATCTGGGCAGTTTCACTGAAAGTTCATAAGCAATCTCCATAAGCACACTGTCTTTGATAAACTTTCAGTTGCCGATATAAGCGGTTGCAGCGCAACTTGGACCGCATTACGAAGTTTCTAGTCGAACGGTGTTCGTTACGGCCATGTAATTGCCTATCGAAAACTCGATCAAACATCCTACTGTTACCGACAGCGATTGCCTCGTTTAGAGGCCGTCGATACATTTTGCGTCTGAAAATATCTTGTCATAATTATATATTTGGTACATACGTATTTCCGCTGTAAAGTAAGATGAAGCTACCACTAAATATTGCTATTTTTAATCCTATTCATTTTATTCTTCAAATTTGACGAGTAGGTTCACTTTTCCATTAACATTAATTTCTATTTTTGTTCACATACTTAAAATTTACTTGCCAAATATCTATCTTCTATCTATCTATCAATATGTCTATCTTCTACCTTCCATTTAAATAATAATCAGTTGACGTATGTATAAAAGATCACCACTAGAGAACAGCTCTACCGATTTGGCTGTTTTTTTTTTTTCTGGTTATTTCTTAATTGTCAGGACAAGGTTTGTATGAAAGAAAATATTTGTAAAATCCACAGTAAAAGATGGAAATTCACATAGTATTTTTGTATTCAAGTCTCTGTAGTGTCACGTCTATGTCGCCACATGAGAAGCTCAAGAAATATTTCATGCATTCCATAATCGCGCTATGAAAGTTTTCTGAGGTGCGAACTATATATACAACATCTAAATATTACTAATAGGAGGAGACGTCCTCACCAGTTAAGATCACCCGATCTGGCGGGTAGGTACCCTTTTCCTTGGCAATATCATCCGCCAAATATCAATAAAAAAAGAACACTAAGTTCGACAGTTCTGGAGATGTTAGTTATAAAATAAACAAAATTAATTCTCTTCTCATTTTCATTATAAGTAAATTGCACTCGTGCGAAACTGGATCGGATCGCTAGTTAAGCATAAATATTAAAACTGCATTCAAAATTGAAAACAATAAACTATAAATTTGTAGTGTGATAAAAGTTTATCTAGTCCATGTAAAGTACACAAGTTCCTATAGACGCAACGCTTATTTTGTTAGAGAAAACCTAAATTCTATAATAAAATAAGCGAAAAATGCAAATACGTATGTTATACCTACAAAGTCAAGAAAATGGTGCGAAATACCAGACGATCTGCTACTCAAATGGTTTATGTAATTTTAAGGTAAAGGATTCCTCGGTTTTTTATCCTTCTAACTCTAAGGGGCATAACGTTTTAAATTAAACTTTATCAACTTAAATCTATTTTCATATTAAAGTTGTTGACAAAAATGATCTATGATCTCTATAACTGCATTACAATAATGGGACCCTTTTTTTTTTAAAAAAAGGACGTGACGAGCAAATCGTTCACCCGATTTTAATAACGACATCTGTCCACAACAGTTTCTGTGTCGAGCAGTACATTAAATTTAAAAATTCTGGGTGCGAGGACACTTTTCCCGTCACCCTGAGATATTAGTTTTTAAGCCACACATTGCAATTACATCAGCTTACAGCGCCCTCCAGACGAAAAGACAGTAATGTTTGCACACTAGTGTTGAACTGACACTGCGATTGTACCCACTTAGGAAACCTACCAACAGTATAAGTGTATTGAATATGAAGTTGCTGATAATTATCGTCAGTACGTTCGCCCCATGTTTGTTTACTGCGGCCATACCATACTTAAAATCGATGTAAATTTCGGAACGATCTACAGCGACACGTGTAGTGGAATCGAATAATTTATTAGTTCAATAACAGGGAATTGAAGGTAAACAGTAATTTGCTGCGCGCGCAGCGCGGAATGTTTGCCGGGTGCCTCGCGGGCGTGTCTAATCAAGGGAACAGACGAGAGGGAATCTCTTGCTTTATTAAGTGCACCACGATCGATTGCGATGCACAACGAACGCAACCAACTATCTAATGTTTACTCTGGATGGATACATACATACATAAGATCACGACTGTATCCCATAAGAAGTAGTCAGAGACTGGGTACTCACTGCAAAAACAGATGACTGCCACAATCCACGTTTCACCAAAACAATATAATGCACTTGGTGTGATAGGTGGTGAGCCCATCGCCACCATGCGCTGTTGGGTGCACAGTGCAGTTTAATTCCTTACTCGCCTTTTACGAGATCCATTGGATGAGATGGAGTGGTAGTATTCTTTTAACGAGCCGCCACCACACGGCACGGATGCTTATATGCGTTTGTAAGTTATTCTGCCGTGAAGCAGTAGTGTGCAAACATTACTATGATTCGGTCTGGAGGGTTCGGAGAGCTAGTGTAATAACTGGGCATACGAGATTTAAGAATATTCAGTTTGTCTAAATTGCCTTGACATTAAAGCCCATGCAGGCCTGATTAGGTCTTTTAATTTTTTGGACAATAATACCTTGTGGTGGCGGCTTAAGAGAATCTACTACCCCATCTCGTCCCGTAGGTGTCGTAAAAGTCGACAGAGGGAAAATGAAAACCAGGAGATGGGCAGCTGCATCTTCCTGAAATATCTTAATAAATAAACTACGGTTGCCAACCCGCCTGCCATGGACTGCAACTTTGGCAAAATCCCCTAAAATGTGCTACAAACTTTTGTTTGTATGAAGGAGAATGATAATATGTGTTACAAAACAATATTTTAAACAATAATTGAATAAAATGAAACGTACATTATTTACGGTCATACTGACTATGTCAAATACAAATAGTCTGTATTGGTGTGGTGGTATTTTAAATTCAATTATTTTAATCACAGGGCGACCACTAGTAATATTAAATCAATTCGTTTTTGTTAGGGATCGTATTTAATATGGAATTTAACTAAATGAATTAATCACTCTTAAGAAATGTTCATAAATGAGTTTAATTACTAATGATAACCATAAAAAGTGCGAACTAACAAGGCTAGACTTAAGGTAATCACATAACTTTTTAAAATCTCCAACCGTTTCCTTTCCTATCGACACCTCACCCCCTTCCCTTCTCTTTATTCTACTTCTGCTCTATTTCCGTTACATATGTTGGCATATTTGGCCTAGGTATTCCGCCACTGAAGGCGTTATATTTTTTCACTTCATATCCTTTAGTCGTTATAGACGACAACCACGGCATGACATTGTGTGGCAGATTCTCTTAAGATCTACCGCACGGCGACCGAATACTATATTTATTTCATTATCAGATATTACCCCCTCCGAAACCCACGCCGAAGATGCCTGTTTATTACGTTACGTTTCATTATCGACAAAACTGTTCACGTTACTCGCACCCCCAGCGATGTATCGCGGATAATAAAATCGTTAGAAACACAAGAGGTCTATGCGGTGGTTGTGCTCATCTAACAGCAGCAATGCGGACTACTAATTTGAAACAGAAGCTACGTTTCCGTGCCGACGTACAGGCAATTGTAAAATTAAGCCCAGCATGTTCGCACCGAGGCGGAGCGTTTGCTGTTAATATGTACTTAGGCACGCAAAATCTCGCATCCAGGATTTCTAATCAGGGAGTCGGCCGATACAAAATAATATAGAAGAGGCTTTAGGGTGTACGCGAGAGTGTATGTTAATGAAAGAAATAACCGGATTGTTGCGAAAGAGTTTCACAAAAAATGAATACATTCTATTCGATTTAAATGAAACAAATTTTACTATTTATAATACGACGATGATATCAAGGACGATTCGTGAGGCTATTGAAATTATAAAAAACATCCTAAATTTTAATAGAGAAGATTGTTGGGTACTACCACTAGCTTGGGATCCTATAACTAATAAAATTAAATCAAAAACCAAGCATGCCACTGCAAGACCTCAAGACGCAGTTAGCTCTTTCTGCGTAGATCGGTCTAAAAATAATAATTAAAAGCTGAAGGTACTCCGGGTAACTATCACATGGGTGCTGTAAAGCGCTCGAAACGTCTGTAAATTAAACGCGATAAAATCTGTAAAATTAGTTTCATTTAAATGTTTAGTGTACGCATAAATATATGAAATCATTACATTCCATTTGATTCCTTACATATTTAAAAAAATGTTTAATTTTGTATAATGTCAGCGAGCCTGACAGATGTTGTTCTGTCGGAACGTTGCCTTGCCAACTATTAGCGGTTTCAGCAAATGTTATTTCGATATTCGAATTTTCGATCAACAATATACCTACTAACTGTAATTTGACATTTACCTAGAACATGAACGCAGCGCCACCTACCGGGTCTAAACTAAACCATCTACCCACTCAAACAGAAGAATTATATTTATAATCATGTTGGAGACAAAATAGATGTCACTTAGGAAACCACTTGGGTCTAAGGTGCGAGTCCTCTGGGACTGCTATCACCAAACCGGCTATCGAGCTTGTTGATAACGGCAAATAAGCTGTTGAAGAAGAAGACGTTTGGAAATTGACTGTGGTTGCTTCACTCGAGACTTCTTTCCGGCGCCTGCCTCTTTGTTTTTAACTACATAGCAGGGGGCGCTTGCCTCCATAGGTGGCGTTAGTAGCAATAACATACATATATTTGTAGACGCATTAAAATTCTCGAACTACATGTGCAAAAAAATAAAGAAAATCTCTTAAAATTTCATTGATATATCAGAGCCGTTCAAAATATTGCTTGGAACTTTCATGTATTTCATTCATTTCAATAATGAATCAGTACGATATGATTTCAGAAATCGATTTCATCTACGAATCACTGAAACTAATCTACGATCATGAGTCTAGTCCATATGCATTTGCCGCGTCGCATAGCCATTGCAAGTATTGTGTATGGATTCACACAAACACAGAGCCCGGGGAGCGCTTTGCAATGCTGATTCATTATGTATATACGGACGGATGGACGGCCCCATTCAGACCGATGCATCTTCAGCGTACGATTTGGACGATTACGTTCCTGGCAATCCAATTTTCACGCTCATAGGGACTTTATATCCATGAGGATGAAAGCTAAGGGTGATCTTTTAGTATCGAACATACTAAATTATTACTTTTATATTAATATTCTTCTGTGGTGTATTATTAAATATAACGAAGATAACCTAAATACACTAAGCTCCTACGGATTTTATCGCGTTTTATTTTATTATTTATAACCCGACGATCCCGAGGAAGCTGATCTCTTATAATTAATAAAATTAGATCAAAAACGAAGCATACCACTGCAAGACTTCAAGACAGAGTGAGCTCTTTCTGCGTAGATCGGACCAAGAATAATAATTAAAAGCTGAAGGTACTCCGGGTTAACTATGACATCGGGTCATCTGTCACCTCAGTCCCCCCGTGACCATGATTGCTGTAAAGCACTCGAAACGTCGGGTTATAAATAATAAAACTAAATGCGATAAAATCCGTAAAATCAGTTTCATTTAAATGTGTAGTGTTCGCGTAAATATAAGAAATCATGATATGGAATTCCCTCAAAAACATCTTGCTCGGGTTGAGACGCGGTCGTAAATGATAAAATGGCGTCACCAAACGGTTTACACTGTATGATTTGATTTCTATGTACCGTACTAAGCTCGAACAAGAACACGCTCCAATTCCTCACCACAAATATGTGATGACCTCGTGGACTGCGCAGGAGATATTATACTGCCATAAGTGTACGCGCAACAAACTCTCCTACTCGTCCCAGCCAAGTCATGTGACAAGAATTAGGGCAAGGTGCAGTGTCAGAAACACAAAAACAAACAATATGTGTTTTGGCACAAATGTTGGCTTCGGCTGGGATCCGCAGCGTAGATGTCAGGTCCGACCACTAGATCACGCGGTCCAGACAAATCCAGCAAAAATGTGCGTCCATCACAAAACACTTTTTAACACGTCGATTATCATCGCTTGATACATTTGCTTGCTTCGCTTGACACATTACATAACATGAAATGAAGCCTTTGGAAGTCTGCGGAACTAAATTCGAAGCGATTGGAAATCTTTTTCACGAAACAAATTCTAAATCATACTTTAATAAAATTCAGGTGCAGTGGAAGCACATTCAGTTTTATGAAGTAACCCAATCGCATAAAATAAAGCTTTCGCCACACGAGTCAACCCGTCGTACTAAACTCACGCGACGATCAGACTAAGTCCTGACGTCGCTTGGGATAAACGTTGTGTATTATAACTTTGCTCGCTGTATATTTAGTTTCCGGGGTTAATTAATAATCACCGCTGTTCTTATTCCGTCTGTACATGCCTTAAACTCCGTTTTGACTTTTCCAGTAGTTATCAAAATGTGATATGAAAATATAAGTCAAATAGAACGTCGTGTCTATTTCGTATTCACTTTTATACTTTTTTGTTTTTTATTTGATAAATTGACGAAACGAGCAAAACGTTCAACGGATGGTAATTGCAACGTCGGCCCATAACTAATGCTGTGTCACCCAGAACCTTTCTGTTTGACACCACACTGCGTCCGTCACTCTGAGACATCAGTTCTTAAGTCTCAAATGCCCAGTGATTACGCTAGTTCACAGTGCCCTTCAAACCGAAACACAGTAATGTTTGCACACTACTGCTTCACGGCAGGATAACTGGCCCTGGCGTGGTACCTACCTAGACGGATTCCCGCATAGGAATCAGAAAAAAATTTAGTTTCAAATATTCAAAATTAATTAGATTTTTTTTATTATTCATATTTTGCGCATTTTGCTGTTCTATGGTCTGTAATTATAAAAATAATAAATAACTTTTTTTTTACTATTATTTTATTTGAATTTGAATTATTCAAGTAAGCTTTTTTGAAACGAATTGATATTGATCAAACATTGAACTCCCGTACGTTAATATAATCTAGTCTAGGCTACATGACTTGATTTGACAATCTCGACCATTTTTTTTATATCTATAAGAGGGGACAAACGAGAAAGCGGCTCACCTGGCAACACCAGAAGAGTCGCGGGTGCGTTGCCGACCTTTCAACCGTCTAAGAATAATTTTGATTAATATGATGCTGGTTAAGTGGGTCCTCCAAACTATGCTATTGCATTCCTAGATGTCTTCCTTATGTAAGTCATATATGTTTTAGCTATGACATACGAGAGCCTTGCAACAGAGAGTTTTCATAAAATATAATAAGTAACTTCTAAAGGAACTTTCATGTAAAAAAGTAAAGTAACATCTTATATATGTCCCACTGCACGCCTAATCTTATTTCTGAGAGGGTTTTGGAGCGGGGAATAGCCCGCCCCGCTGCTCCAATACGGGTTGGCGGACGGAGGAAATGTCCTCTAAATGTTTCTATTCCTCACGAAAATTGTAGAACAATCTTAGAGATGCTGGCACCGGAGATCGAACCCAGTTTAGTCGCGTACTATGAAATGAATTCGAGCATAGGCCTGAGCTGCCACGGCTTTCATGTGCGAATTATAAGCATATTTCTTCTCTTCAGTTTTTATTATAAACTATTCCCTAAATTTCAGCTAGTTTCAAAATTAATTTGTTAATTATTAAATTGTGTAACTGTTGTTGATTGATAATATCAGTCCATTTTATATAAACTATGTATACGTAGACTTTGTTACATAAGCCTTTAATTAGTCGAAGCATACAAAAGTATGAAAGATTCTAGAATTTTCCTTTTCGGTGCGTATTTTACGAAAACCCCCAATAATTCGCAGTGGACAACATCATTATATCTCAAAGGCGCAGCGTTATTTGGACATCAATAGGTAATAGGTTATACGCAGAAAGGTTCCGTAAGTGGTCCGCTGTGTGCGTACGTGATACGTGACGGGTAATGTAATGAGCGCCAGCTTCACGAATGGACGACGCGAGTGGACGGCATGGAGGCGGCAACGCGATAAATCGGCGCTCCACGACGCCAACAGTTTTTTTTTTGACACTTTTCGTTTGTTTGTTGTTTGGTCTCAATCAAACTCACAGGGCTCCACTTTCTTAAATGACTGGATAGAAAAGAATTGAAATGCATAGCTGCTTACATAGAAATGGTCTACGAACATGTTTCTGAGCATTAACGAGCAATATTTTCAAAAAGTGAAAAAGTTTAAAAGTGTTTTGATGGTCATGAACTTCTTAGCCGATAAGTGTTCGGCAAAGTAGTTCGCCACTAAGTTATTGTACGTACAGCCTTTATACGTGCATAATAACACCATAATATGCAATGCTGTCACTATACTGTTCGTGGGAACGCAATGGGGAGTAAAAAGTTTTTTGACTCGTCTCAAAATGCCGGCGACTTTGGTTCGCCACCCGTAGGTACGAAAAGTAAGACTTGCAGAACTGAGAATTTTCCTTATATGTAAAAAAGACGTGACGTATGTATATATGAATTACTAAGACTAGATGAAAGATTTAGATCGCACCTAAAACTAACGATCGTTTGACAAAGAAAGTCATATGAATCCTAAATTAATTTCATTTTGCAAATTAATATCGGCTGTCATTATTGAACCCCTTTAAAGGGTACCTACAGACGTCAAATCCGAAACATAAAACCACAATTCACGGACACTAAAGAGAAAATCCAGAACATTTTCCTGGCACACCGAGTAACGTCCCGGCCGCAGCCATCGTTCCGGACAGTCGGTTTCGTAGCTCCGCGGCATGCCGCCGGGGCGCCTGCGTTAGCAAATCAAGTTTGCCGTGGAGCATCCCTTGATAATTTGTTCTAATTGAAATTCAAGCCATTGACATGGTCAACCGGCCTAATCGAATTCCCTGTCTCTCTGCGGACGCTACCGTTGACCTGAGGAGATGGCTCGGCGAAGAAAATTGCATCAGCATTGTATTAAAGGCAACTGTGTGGTAAAACAGACGTCCAACACTGGTGCTTTGAAGAATTGTTTTTTGGATGTTACGTGTAGTATATAATTTCGTAATTGCTAATGTATATTGCTGTTAGCCTTTTTTGGCTTTTACAGCTTCATCGGATCCTGTGCTCACGGGCCAGGGGGCCCGCGTGCCAGGTTTGGTTTGACCCAATTATAAATAAATAAATAAACTCCTACAAAAACCTCGAAATTCGGACTGTATCGCGTTCGCTGCGTGCTTGCGCGATTTAGAATATCTCAATACGATTTTAAGTCGTCTAATGACGGTCCGAGGGAGGCTGCGGGCCTCCATTGGGACTGTCGACTTGTGAGTCGGTAACTCTGGGCGGTGAGAACCGCCCTGGAACACGGGTGTATCGTGTGTACGCGGTGTGATTGTCGACTGCTGCGCGCCTGCTCTCTACGGCGGTCGCGCGATACGTGTAGTACAACCATAGCATAGTCTATGCGCATATTTTTTTATTCTCATGATTAATAAAACGTAACATCTAAATTGGGAGTAAATACTTTTGAAACGTTTTGCTAGTAGTCATTTGTACAAATAAATAAAATTTATGTGTCTGTTTGCGATAACAAAATCAGCGTTAACAAAGTCAACAGCGTTTTACTCAGTGCTTATGAAAGTATATACGGTACTTACGAGATGAAAACAATTTTGATTTTTTTTTGTCTGTCCTGTCTGTCTGTTCATTCCGGATAATAAACTACGAAACGACTGGACCGAATTTTGACGGGACTTTCACCGTATATCTGGCAGGTATCTGATAAAAAAAGATTCTTATATATTATAGCGGTTAACTTAGCCTACTAATTTGAGAAAAAGCATTCGGTGTCGGCTTTTTTACGCGGGTGAAACCGCGAGTTACAGCTAGTATATGTACGTACATAAGTAACATAGAGTTACATAAATATGTAAACACAGAGCACATTCTGGTCTTTATCTTTCCTGGATGTATTACGTAGTTGTAGCGCCATCGATATCCACATGCGGAGCTTAATATCACATACGTTCCGCATCAGACTTTCAAAGTTTCCTATGATGCCCGCTATGTATACAAGATTTTTGGATCGCTGGTCCTGTACAGTTCTCTTACCGTTCTTAAAATTCGCGACAAAGATAAGACGAAACATCTTAAAACAATGTCATATAATGGTTCAGATAAAATAGAAAGTGACGACAGCGAAATGGTTCCCACGGGCAACGTTAACATTGGGGAGAAGTACAAACTACATACAAAGGGTCGTTTTTCGGACGGCCGGGAACCAAAAGTCGCACTCGAAAATCGGACGCGTGTTAACAATTCAGCTTGTCGCCGGTGAACGGGGCGCGGGAATAAAGTTTGCGCGGTGAAAGTTGTGGCGAGTAGTGAGGGCGGCGAGGGCGGCGAGGGCCTCGCGTCACCGGGGCCCGGCTAACAGGTTGCCAGATTTACCACTATTTTTACGTGTCCCGCTCGCGCCCAGTGATGCGACTGGGCGCACCTGTTGGCAGGACATAGTTAAAAATATCGCTGTCAATTATTTCCACGGATGCGAAATTGAATTCCCGTACAAGTACATACTAGCTTACCGTCGTAAAATAAAGCGTGTAATATAAAGACAATAATAGAATTTCATAAATCCTCTTTCTATTAAATACAAATTACTCAATCATACGAGTATATTGTATTTTCGGATCCCATTACGGTGTTATTAGCAGTTCTTCCAATTTGACGAGCCATAGTAGCTACGAGGAAAGCTGTAGTATGCGAGTCACCTGTTCAATCCGAAGAGAACAAAATAGATAATTATCATTTCAAATGATTCAGTGCTCTGCTCACGTCCAACGTCTATGAAATAAGACATTTCAAGGATGTATGATGTCCCCAAGCTCGCTCTTCAGCGGTGTATCAGATGTTTCCCTGCTCCAAACTCCGAAAGAGAAGAAGCCTGTATGTAGTGCAATGAGACGTTTATAGTTTGTGACTTTGCGTTACTTCACAGGCAGGTTACCAACAAAGATCCTGCTTACCATCCCTTACTTTGTTCATTTACTCTTCGCCAAAGTAGGACCGATGGTGACTCTTTTGCTGCTACTAAATAGTAAATCCTTAACGAAAACATTTTAAATTTTAGCAATCATAGACAAATTCTGTATTTTGTTATCTCTCTCAACCATTACAATTACTATTGGGCTTCTTCGGTTTCATGTAAGAAAAACGCACTATCCTTTTAAACAATTTTGTATGTTTGAACATAATCATTTTCATATGAATATTTTGATAATCATATAGTGACCGTAATAAATTAAGCTCACTGGAAAAATAGTAAAAAAAGTGATGTAACAGCATCGAAGTACTGCGAACTGAGAACTGCTGAGCACTCCTTCCCGTTCTAATATAGTATTTGGGCTGGGTAAAGTCCGCCACACTGCTCCAATGCGTTTTGGCGGACTTCACATGAAATATTTTTATTTCTCGGACGTGGAGGCGCCCGGTCCCTGAGCTACCGCAGATAACGATTGACAAGGATTCATGCAACCGTCCAACGACAAATGTTCTACTGTTGTACAGTGTGTAGTCTATGCAACAATCCGTCTGGGTTTGGGCCCCCAGGGCCAGTTATTCTGCCGTGAAGCAGTAGTGTGCAAACATTACTGCGTTTCGGTCTGAAGGCCGCTGAGAGCTAGTGTAATTACTGGGCATATGAGACTTAAAAACTGATGTCTCAGAGTGAAGAGAGCAGTGTGATGTCATATAGAAATGTTCTGAGTGACACAGTGTTTGTTATGGGCAGACTGTTGCACTTACCATCATGTAAACGTTTTGCTCGTCCCGTCACTTCATCCGATAATAAGTGGCAACTTTTGGTTTCTGTGTCATATCTGCATGAACCAAACCTGAAATAAATGCATAATGCATGTGTCTGTGCTTAATGCACCCAAGATACAGGAGAAATCTTCGTGTGAAATATCGTTCTGTCTTCAAAGAAAGCAAAAAAAGAAAATATTTACTTTCTAAACACAACCATCGATACAATTAGTAGAACAACAAAACACCCCCAACCGATAGAGCTGTTACCGATAACCGCGCAACACTATTTTGCTAACCTTCAGCGGTGCGATTGTGACTGATTCGCGCTGAGCCAATTAAACCGTTTTTACGCGTCCGCACATTTGAACGGGGTAATATTGGGCGTGTTAACGCGGGCCGGCGTGTTGCGCTGCCTGCTAGCGGGACGTCGGGATTTTTGGCTCTGTAGCCACACTATTTGTTGCGTATCGATGAAACGCTTCAGGCGTGTTACGTGATGCGTGAATTTGTTTTCATCGTTGTGAAAAAGCTGTTATAAATTAATTGTTTTCGTTATCTTGTCTAAGGGATATATGAAGAATTGCAAGCTGATTTGGCGATGGGCCGACCAGACCGCTCGCAGAACCGATAACCGTTGGGGAGGAGTGGCAACCTCGTTCTGGCAGACGCAGTGTAGTGCGTGCCCCCACCAGATGTAGCGACCACTTTCATGGCTTTGCGGGAAATCGACAGATGCAGGTGGCTCGGGGCCGTGTTTTGTGGCAATCTATGGGAGAGGCCTATGTTCAACAGTGGACTAAGATGGGTTGAGATGATGATGATGATTATATTTAAAAAAAATACGATTCCATTATATTTAATTGAATCCGTCTAGGTAGGTACCACCCCAGGGTCAGTTATACTGCCGTGAAGCAAACATACTGTGTTTCGGTTTGAAGGGCACTGTGAGCTAGCGTAATCACAGGGCATATGAGACTTAAGAACTGATGTCTCGGGGTGATGGGCACAGTGAGGTGTCACACATAAATGTTCTGGGTGACACAGCATTTGTTATGGGCAGATGTCGCACTTACCATCAGGTGAACGTTTTGCTCGTTTCATCACTTCCTCTATGAAGGTATATTGAACTTGCAGATGAAACCCATCCGAGCTGGATTAAGCGAATGATCCATCGTTCGGAGTCCGACTTACCTAGTTGGACAATTCGTTCTTGGCAAACACTGAGCTTAGTTCCCAACGATGAGAGGTATGGGTGTGACACGGACTTGACTTTCGTTTTGGCCATATGTGTCCACAGTATCAGATATATGATCTCACGCAGAGCGGATGAATGAACGGAGATTGACGAAACAGATTTATGAGGCAAGTGTGAATGGGTAAAGCCGGTAAGGGTCGACCTAGGCGTACGTATCACAATCAGATCGGTGAACTTTTGAGGAAAGGTCACGTTAAAAGTACCCGCAACCGACGAGCGTGTATGAAAACGCTAATGAAAGTAGAAGAAGCTAAAGATGTGTCAGGATCGTAGCAAGTGGAAAGATGTGGTCTCTACCTACCCCTATGGGAAAGAGCGTGACTGTATGTATGTATGTATGTATGTATGTATGTATCCACGCTATAAAACATAAATACTATGAGAGTACTAAGATCCAATATGAGAAACAGGCGGCCTAAGAGAATCTACCACCCCATCGTCGACAGAGGGAAAATAGAAACCAGGAGAAGGGCAGAGAGACCTGAATAATTAAACTGCGGTTGCCAACCCGCCAGCCGAGCGTGGCAACTATTGCAATATCCCCCAAGACAGCCATAAACTTTTGTGGCTATCTATAGGCTGAAAGGATGATGAGAAATATAAAAACATCAGTTGTGTAGATTTCACTATAAACCTTCCGAGAAACTTATTGTCGTAAACAATACTTAACAACTGAAATAACAGAAAAGAATTAAATCTGAGACACAATGCGGTCATTGTTCCAAGCGTCGCAGCAGTTGAGCACAACAAAGTAAAGTGAAACGTTCCATCTTTTGATTAAGAACTAACTCAGTCGCCGCTGATTGCCGCGCTTTGTTATTCAAACAGGCTAACGAAAATACTAAATAAACGTTATTAATAGCGAGCAATTACAATGGATCGGAAGAAATTTCAAACGGGGAGCACCGGACCGCGTTGCTTTTTACGGGCGTGCCGTGCGATGGAATTCAATCCGCGCGTGGTGTACCTATGTTTGTATTGGATAATGTGGTCGCCGGTGTGCTGTTGTGACGAGATTTAGCTGCAATTGTTTAGCGAATAGTGTACTTTTCTCGTCCGTGCTTATAAATGGATGGACGGTATATTTGAGAGAGTCTACCACCTTTTGTATAATGTCCATCATGCGGGTTACTTATTTATGATTTATTTCGTAATGAATTTTATATTATTTGACTTTTTTGTTTTATTTATTAATTAAAGATAGCGTAAAAAATATAGTTTCAGCCTATAAATATCCCACTGCTGAGCACAGGCCTCCTCTCATTTCTGAGAGCGTTTTGGAGCTAGGAAGAATCCGCCACGCTGCTCATGCTCAATGCGGACTTCACATGTCATCGAAATATTCTATTCCTCGGACATGCAGGTTTCCTCACGATGTTTTCCTTCACCGCTAAGCACGTGGTAAATCAGCACTTAAAATTGTAGAACAATATTAGAGGTGCTGACAGGGATCGAACCCAGGTTACTCGCTTACTATGAACTCAAAGGCGAGCACCAGGCCCCTGAGCAAGATACTCGTAGCGTATGCTTAATAAAATAAGTATTCTGTTTTATTATAGGATTAACTTGTATTCTGAATAAATAAACTGCGGGTTTCAATCCGCATGCCAAGCAACTATGGTATAATCCCCCCCAAAATGAGAGCTAAAAAATTTTGTCGCAATCTATGGTAAAAGGCTTTGTTCAGTAGAGGACCAAGGATAGGCTGAAATGATGAATCTTGCTCCCTATATTTCTTAATCTTTCAGTGGTCCGCAGGGTCAGCTAATCTGCTGTGAAGAAGTAGAGTGCAAACTTTACTGTATTTCGGACAGAAGTATCTGATATCGGAATTACTGGCCATATAAAACAAGAACCGTAACAATGTGCTGCCACACAGAAATGTTTTGGGTGACATAGGATTTGTTGTGGGCAGACGTTGCACTTACCATCAGGTGAACGTTTTCCTAGTCTCGTCACTTTCTTCTATAATAAATTTTACACTTTACTTTTCTTTTACCGAATCGGAAGCAGAATCGTAAACTAAGAAAATTAAACGACGGTCTCATGACGTTTTTTTTTTTATTATTAATGAAGTATCCGATGAAGCTGTAAAAGCCTAGAAGGCTAACAGCAATTACATCACCGAAAATATATATATAATATATGTGACGAGGCGAACAACACTTTCACTTGATGGTAAGTGCAACGTCCGCCCAAAACAAGTGCTGTGCCACCCAGTCGCGCCCGACACCCCGAGACATCAGTTCTTAAGTCTCATATGCCCAGGGATTAATCTAGCCCTTAGTGCCCTTCGAACGGAAACACAGTAATATTTGCACACTTCTGCTTTGCTTTATGTGTGCACGTATCTTCATATTAATTCAATCGAACCTGTATCCATTAAATATAGACGACGGAGTATCTCCATTTTTCGCAGAATCCTAAATTCCGATCTAAATAATATCGATGTAGTACATGTAGTTGGACCGACACATAATTTGTTTTGGCAGATATATTACCGAATTTTGCCTGATTAAAGGAAACTGTCGGTCAACGTGTCACAGGCCCGTCATTGTGATGGATCGCCATGAACTTACGGAATGATTTTTAATCGAACCTTTATAAATAAATTAAAGCTGTATACACACAAAGCTGAATTTAAGACAGCGTTACAATATTAAACATATAGATGACGTCTTACGAGCAGTTGTCGAACTTGCTTCTTTAATAATAAAGGCAAGTAGATCCACTGCAAATAGGTTTTATTATGATAATAAATGTTGTGTCGTAAATGTTACAAATCTCTAATACTTATATCGTGTGAGGGCGATGGAAGACACTTCTTTAATATATCCTGTGGTTGTTATAGACTAAGGCAAGTGTCAGAAAAATGTTACCGCCACCAGCAGACGGTGGAAAATTTATCTTAATATGCAATACATAACATAAAACTTACGGAATACTAGCTTTAAGCGTCAGAATAATGTTGATGGGTTCTGTATGATTTCATAGCGAGACGGAATAACTGAAGATTGGAGATTATCTTTAGAAGCGACTCGCATAACAATCGCAAAGCAGTCCCCATAAAAAAGTAGATGTGTTGCGATTCTCTCCGCATTCTTTGCGCTTTTATTTAATCATATCGATGATGATGTGATGTTCTCCTAGCCGATTTCGACCACGGCGACAACTTTCGAATACTGTCGAGAG
This sequence comes from Luehdorfia chinensis, assembly GCA_019845155.1. Lineage (NCBI taxonomy): Eukaryota > Metazoa > Arthropoda > Insecta > Lepidoptera > Papilionidae > Luehdorfia > Luehdorfia chinensis. Next base: position 4,746,411 of record JAHVAK010000156.1, on the reverse strand, counting down.
CCATCAACTGAGCAGGAGATATTATAGTGCCACAAGTGTACGCGCAAACACAGAGGCACTTACTCGTCTCGACCTACCCGCGCCCGATGTAACGCTGATGCGATAAGATCGGAGGTAGGCTAGGATCCAGTGTCAGAAACACGGGGACAAACACAACACAACCAGACCCGAAAACCAACAATTTGTGTTTTAGCACAAATGTTGGCTCCGGCTGGGATTCGAACCTAAAACCCGCGGCGTAGAAGTCAGGTACTCTGACGACTAGGCCACGCGGTCGTCATATCGAATGGAATTGTCGACTCGACTGGCGAAGTGGTTAAGCTGCGCAGCGAGTCGCGGGTTCGATTGCCGCACGGGACAAATAATTGTGTGGCCTACAGATAATTGTTCCGGGTCTGGGTGTTTGTGCATTCTAATTTATGTATGTAAATCGCACCCACGACACAGGAGAAATCCTACCGTGGGGCATCGTTTTTTTTTAAAAAAGACTTTTCATGGGACAAGGAAATGTGTAACTCTTACAATACGAGGGGTGATCCAAAAGTAATGATAATCAGTTATTTCTAGTGCACACAAAAATACAAAAAAATTTCAGTCACTTACTCAGTTAACCACTAGTTCAGGGAAAAAAAATCATATAAATAGGCCACGATTCCCGGGAGCTACATTCATTTGAATACGGACTGTCAAGGAGTGAACATCAAAATGGAAAAACACGAAATCAGAGCTGTCATTAAATACCTCTGCTTGAAAAAAATGTCTACCAAAGACATACACAGCGACTTGGTGGAAACATTAGGGGACTCTTCTCCTCCATATTCCACAGTTGCACGCTGGGCTAAGGAGTTTAAGTTGGGAAGAACATCGACGGAAGACGAACACCGCGAAGGACGCCCATCGACGTCCCTCACTGAAGAAAATGTGAAAAAAGTTGAAGAAGTTGTATTGGAAGATCGAAGAGTGACTATCAGGCATGTAGCTGAGGTCACAGGGATCTCATATGGCAGCATTCAAAGAATCCTTGCGAACGAATTGCATATGAGAAAGGTCTCCGCGCGTTGGGTACCGAAAATGTTAAACGACGAGCAAAAGAAGAAACGAGTCGACATGTCAAGAGCAAATCTCGAAAAGTTCCAGGCAGACAAGGATAATTTTTTGTCACGTTTTGTGACCATGGACGAGACCTGGATCCACCATTTTGATCCTGAAACAAAACAACAATCGATGACATGGAAACGATCCGATGAACCGACGCCGAAGAAATTCAAAGTGTCAAGCTCAGCAGGGAAGGTTATGGCGTCTGTTTTTTGGGACGCTGAAGGAATAATCATGGTGGACTACTTGGAAAAGGGGGCCACTATTACAGGCTCCTACTATGCAGAACAAATAAGAAGATTGCGGGAGGCTATTAAGGAGAAAAGGCGAGGCAAACTGCGGGCTGGAGTGCTGTTCCATCAAGACAACGCACCGGTTCACAAAGCTGCAATTGCCATGGCTGCCATTCAGGAAGCGGGCTTTGAGCTGGTGGAACACCCCCCCTATTCACCAGATCTAGCCCCCAGCGACTTCTATCTCTTTCCACGACTCAAGGAACACCTCCGAGGCAAGAAATTTGACGATGATAGCGACGTGATGGCCGCGGTTGAGGACTTTTTTGAGAGTCAAGATAAAGATTTTTTTTCTAAGGGAATTTTAGGATTAGAAAAGAGATGGACTAAATGTATAGACTTGCTAGGAGACTATGTTGAGAAATAAATTTATTTATTTATTTTATTCATTGTGTTTATTATTGATTATCATTACTTTTGGATCACCCCTCGTATGTGCTTTCGTAGTGCATATTGTCAGCTTCTTCATAGCCAGTGGGTTAATTCACCTTTAAATTTACCATTGACGACCGCGTGGCTCAGTGGTCAGAGTACCTGTCTTCTAAGCCAAAATTTGTGCTAAAACATAAATTGTTGGTTTTCGAGTCTAGTTGTGTTGTGTTTGTTCCCCGTGTTTCTGACACTGCATCCTAGCCTACCTCCGATCTTATCGCATCAGCGTTACATCGGGCGCGGGTAGGTTGAGACAAGTGAGTGCCTCTGTGTTGCGTACTGCTGTCCGCGCGTACACTTGTGGCACTACAATATCTACTGCGCAGTTGATTGCTCCCGACAGTAGTCGGAAGTTGTCGCCGTGGTCGAAATCGGCTAGGAGAACATCATCATCAAATTTACCATTACGTCATTAAGCAAAACAGCATAGCTTAGATGGTTTTATAAGTGGAAACGCAGCTTTTCAATCAGAAGTTAGTCGAGCGTGTGAGTGGTTTCTTGGCACGGTTTTCGTCGCACCGGCGTTGTGTGATCCCACCTTAAACACAACATTCGCAATCCGCGAAACAGACTGGGATCGCGGCAATTTGACGCACGTCAACAGTTCGTCGGCGCGTCGGTTAAATGAGCGATATGATGAATTAAATTCTCTGTAAAACTCGACGAACGGCGATCAACGGAGGTGGGGATCCAATTAAAATATCACAGCGCGAATTGATTCATAGAGTGCAGCGCGCGTGGTTTGCAGGAACGAGTGATTAACTTTGAAGGAGATGCTTAATCACTTTTAATATAAAAATGTTGTATCGAATAATCATCGCTTTATTTTTTTATACGAACGTTGTGGACGGCAGATTAAAATTTCTCCGACCCTCTTCCTTTTGGGGGTCGGTGTATAAAACTTCTCCCATATTGCTAGACCGAACAAGTCAGTAGCGGCGTTCAAACTGTCAGCGATTATGCCTGTTGTCGACATTGAACATTAAAAGATTTACCGATCAAGATTTTTTTATTTCTATTTTAGAGAAGCTAAAAACCAGAATCGTCTTGAGTAAGACGTATATTTTTTTTATATTCGATAAAGTGATGAAACGAGCAAAACGTTCACCTGATGGTAAGTGCAACGTCTGCGCAGAACAAATGCTGTGTTACCCAGGAAATTTCTGTGTGACACCACACTGCGCCCGTCACCCTGAGACATCAGTTCTCAAGTCTCATATGCACAGTAATTACGCTAGCTCACAGTGCCCTTCAAACCGAAACACAGCAATGCCTGCGCACCACTGCTTCACGGCAGAATAACTGGCCCTGGGGTGGTACCTACCTAGACGGATTCCTGCATAGGAATCCTACCACCAGTAAAATTAGAGAACTAAAAGTATCACTAATTCTCGGTCTAAACAGTAAATTCGTTATTATCATCAGCTAATAGACAGTTGAAGTACTTTATAATGTTAATCGGACATAATTATGATTAAAAAAAGTAAAGTTTCAGCCTATAAATGTCCCACTGCTGAGCACAGGCCTCCTCTCATTTCTGAGAGCGTTTTGGAGCTAGGAAGAATCCGCCACGCTGCTCATGCTCAATGCGGACTTCACATGTCATCGAAATATTCTATTCCTCGGACATGCAGGTTTCCTCACGATGTTTTCCTTCACCGCTAAGCACGTGGTAAGTCAGCACTTAAAAATTGTAGAACAATTTTAGAGGCGCTGGCACCGGGGATCGAACCCAGGTTACTCGCGTACTATGAAACTAAAGGCGAGCACCAGGCCCCTGAGCCACCACTGCTCAATTATGATTAACATCTGAAGAAATTTTTCAAGATTTACTAACACTCATACCATAGTGGTCTGGGCCAAAGATATTTGCAAAACCAAATGAACCTGCTACCAAATGGCTGAGAAAATGTTATATTCAGCTTTGTCTTAATTAAATTTCCTCTAAATTTCATAGTACGCTGGTGGTGGTCGATTCCCGGTGCCGGCACCACTAAAATTGTTAAATTTTAAGTTCTGATTTACCACGTGCTCGCCGGTTAAGGAAAACATCGTGAGGAAACCTGCATGTCTGAGCAATAAAAAATATTTCGAAGACACGTGCAGTCCGCCAACCCGCATTGGAGCAGCGTGGCGGATTCTTCCTAGCTCCAAAAACCCTCTCAGAAATAAGAGGAGGCCTGTGCTCAGCAGTGGGACATTTATAGGCTGAAACTTTTTTTAAGCGTGATGGGGCGTCGTACAGAATCTTACTCAGTTATTCAGAATTGTCAAAGATGTTATTTAATTGCATGACTAAAAATAGCATATCTTAAATTTTGCGTCATATGGCTCAACCCATGCTGCCAACGCATACCGAAAGACAGCCAGAATACAGCTATGGATTCAGTGGTTTATTAATTTTAGAGTTTCTTTATTACAAGATGGAGGTTGCAGTTGTGCATGGATATGATTTTCGTTTTCTGTAAATTACTGTACAGTTTCCTCGATAATGTCCCCGTAAAGTAGTTATATGTTTAAAAATATCACTGATATATATTAACAGCGCGAAGCAAATAGGTAAAGTGCAAGCCGATACAGCAATCGTTTTAATTGCCTAAATACAATTTTACGTATAGCAAAGCCTGACTGACACTTTGACGTTCGATTTATTAGCGGCAGCGTATCTAGAGAATTCAAATCAATGCCCCCTATTTCGGTTCAAATGAATATGCACTCTGCCCGTTCCGAACAGGGTTACGAATCCACTGCGTCAACTTGCCTCATTTAATTTTGACAAATTTAATATGGCTTCAATTTCCATAGCTCCGTATTGCGATATAATTATGTCGGTGGACTATGAATATTTATATCGTAAATTTATTCCAATACTTTCTTCGTCCGTTTTAACGTGACGTCAAAAATATTTTCAACAGCATAAAAAGATTAACCCTTGACTTTTATGTTCACAATTTATATAGCGCATTTCTACTTATTAAGAAGTTAAATATTTCTCATTTTGAAAGATCGTAGCATAGAAGACAGGCTTAGAAGAGAATAAAGAGTGGAACAGATGATAAGTTTTCAATCCACCACACACTCCTGCACGTACAAGGATACAGTTTAAACTTTTTTAATAAACAAAGACATAAAAGTTATTATAATATTAAAGAATACATGAATTGCAATGAGGTTATCGCTGCCAAGCTGTTTCTACATATTTATAATCTTGTAATTGTACATTATTTTTAACTGACTAGAAAGAAAAAGAAATGCTCGCTGGGTTTCTTGCTGGTTCTTCCCAGGACAGTGGCATTTTTTGCGAACCAGTGTAGTTTAAAAAAATGAATGACTTTCAATAAGTTTTATGTAAATAGTCTATATTGAATCGAATTTATTCCATTTTTTGAAAAATATTAGATTATTGGTAGCATTTTCGCAGTTACCTCGCGGAAACACTAAAATCGTATGTTATTTATTTACGGAAGTGGATCCCGATGCCTGTACATCGGCCTGCCTGTATTTGAAGTAAGATGGTATCTTTACTTGTGGTAAGATTCCTATGCAGGAATCCGTCTAGGTAGGTACCACCCCAGGTCAGTTATTCTGCCGTGAAGCAGTAGTGTACTAACATTACTGTGTTTAGTTCTGAAGGGTACTGAGAGCTAGTATAATCACATTCCATATGAGACTAAATACCCGTTGTCTCAGGGTTCTGGGTGACACAGCATTTGTTATGGGTAGACCTTGCAATTACCACCAGGTGAACGTTTCGCTCGTCTCGTCACTTTACTGACGAGAATCAGGCGTTAATTTGCGGAAATCCATTATAATATAGAACAAAAAATTAATTCGCTGAGATCCGCATGCCAAATTAGTAATCATGTTAAAGTTTAGAAACTAAGAAAATACTCTAGAACAACAAAAAGCTGATGAACCTGGTGAGCATACCAGGTCATTGTCATGAAATTGTTCGGTACATAACACTAGACCAAAATTTCAAATTATTCCGACGCCAGGAAGTGGGTGAAAACGGTATTAAGAGATTTATATTACGCTAGCTGTGCCCCGCGGTTTCAAACGCGTAAAAAAGCAGACCCTATTTGAATCGAATTTTAAAGCGTAATATTTTTGCGCGGAACCCTAATTATTTATCTTAAATTTAAATATCCTAAGTTACCCGCTATAATATCAGTTATCAGTCAGTGAAAGTCCCGTCAAAATCGGACCAGCCGTTTCGGAGATTAGCCGGAAAAAAACCGACAGACAAAAAGTTTAAAATTTCTCTTACAAGTACCGTATATACATTCATAAGCATTGAGCAAAAAGCTGTTATTTTGTTATTACAAACAGACTATTCAATTGTATTAATGAAAGGATGTCAAAAATGGTGTGTATTGCCCTCTCCCAACATCGACTCAAACTGCCCATTGAACGAGATAAGACGCGGTAAGTTATTCAGGCAACAAAAACCAATGTCGAAGCTTTTAGGGTATCCTCGAGATACGACTCGTAAAAAAGCGCAAATATAGGTGGGCGGATTAATAAAAAAAATCAAAATATGGCCGGTGTAATAAAAGAAACAAAGTTCTGTAGCTATTACATATAATTCACTCGCAGCCATCGCCACCGGCCGGGGGGTGCAAAGTAAATAAAACGGAACGGAAAAGTTTTATAATTAAGTTATTAATGGCCGTAATAAATTACGGGACTTTTACTGTTACCTCCTGTTTTTATATTGCCCGTATATAATGTATTTTTTTTTTTGAATTAGTTTCGTCTGTAGGGCAAGTGTGGGTGTGCAGGACAGACACTGCGAAGAAAACGTGTATTAAGTTATCGTTATTTAGTTATGTTACTACAAGAATCACTTCACGGCACAATTCAATGCACAGAATCTCTTGAAAGTTTGAGTTTTCTGGTACCACGTACTACTAGACGTAAACTTGGTAAATTATTTTATATATCGGCTACAAAAACCAACCTTGGTCTACAATCCCCCGTGGCAAGAATATGCAATCTGTCTGTCAACCGCCGAGTGACACTCGGCGGTTGACAGTTGTAGAGTCAATATCACTTGATAATGCCTCGTTTTGAGGTGAAACACGTGTCGTGCTCTCGACTACAGTGGTGTGTATTGCCTAGTGGTAGTGTTGTAGTGGTGGAGGGTATCTGGTGGCGGTTCCCGGTGGCGGTATTGGTTTTCTGGTGCACTCTGTTGAGGGGGGGCGGGCGGTTCTCTTCAAAACTAGGTAATACACACCATTTTACATTTTGCATGCGGATCTTAGCAAATTAACTTTCTCTCCTTTGCTAATGCTGTGTACACTGAAGTTGTCACATCTATCACAATATTTTGTTTGGTCCTATTTCTATTGTAATGTTATTAATATATGTGATGTAGTAAACCTTTTTAGTTTTTTATAAAGATTGTACTTTAAATCCTTGACATTAATAATAAAAACAAAACTTATTTGTCGTGTGGTGGCGGCTCGTTAAAAGAATACTACCACTCCATCTCATCCAATGGATCTCGTAGATGGCGAGTAAGGAATTAAACTGCACTGTGCACCCAACAGCGATGGTGGCGATGGGCTCACCACCTATCACGCCGAGTGCATTATATTGTTTTGGTGAAACGTGGATTGTGGCAGTCATCTGTTTTTGCAGTGAGTGCCCAGTCTCTGACTACCCCTTATGGGATACAGTCGTGATCCTTTGTATATGTATGTATGAATGTATTTTTTTACACATACATTACTTAAAAGATAGTTAAGTTAACCAATTATAGTGAATAAGAAATGTTTCTTACTTATAATATGGGAGACAGCAGCCCAAAGAGCTCTGTGCTATCTCCTGGCTGTGTTGTTAATACGCATGAAAGATTTTTAACTATTTTACTTGTATAATGTATACTAATATTATAAAGCCGAAGGGTTTGTTTGGTTGATCGCGCTAATCTCAGAAACTACTGGTTCGAATTAAAAAGTATTTTAGTGTTGGTTAGCCAATTTATCGAGGAAGGTATAGGTTATATATTACGACCCTTTTAAATTAAACGGCGGGTGAAACCGCGGAACACAGCTAGTGCGATATAAAATTTAATCTAAAATATAGGATGTTATTGTGTGGATAGTGTGTTCATGTGCTTGTGTATGGGCGTGAGTTGTGTTTGTGTGTGGTATCTACACCAATGTGTTCATGATAAACGTGTTTTCGTGTTAGCATTCTATCTATGATTTAATTTGTGATCTTATTATTTTTGTTCGCCACCCGTTATGTCGTACCTTGCAGTAGTCTCTACGTCTCCACATACTCGTAGTTCTAACTCCAAAAGTCAGTCTGTTATAATTTTTTTACGTTCGATTTTTGATAATTTGTATTATTTTTATATTTGCCGTGTGGTGGCGGCTCGTTAAAAGAATACTACCACTCCATCTCATCCAATGGATCTCGTAAAAGGCGAGTAAGGAATTCAACTGCACTGTGCACCCAACAGCGCATGGTGGCGACGGGCTCACCCCCTATCACACCAAGTGCATTATATTGTTTTGGTGAAACGTGGATTGTGGCAGTCATCTGTTTTTGTGGTGAGTGCCCAGTCTCTGAGTACCCCTTATGGGATACAGTCGTGATCTTATGTATGTATGTATGTATGTTATTTGTTTATCATATTGTACAATTTGCCACTTCTTAAGTCATAAAACTTGTGCGAACATACTTTTTTCTGGTACAGTTATACATCCATTATCATCACTTAAGCCTATCACTAGTCCACTGCTGAACACAGGGCTCCCCTATAGATTGCCACAAAAGTTTGTAGCTCCCCATTGGGGGTGAATTCGCCATAGTTGCCACGCTTGGCCGGCGGGTTGGCAACCGCAGTTTATTTATTCAGATGTTTCAGGACGATGTTGCTGCCCATTTCTGGTTTTTATTTTCCCTATGTCGACTTTGCGACACCCACAGGATGAGATGGGGTGGTAGATTCTCTTAAACCGCTATCGGTTATCGTGCATTCATTCTACATCATTATAATGACTTCTAATTTTATCATGTTCGGCATTGGGTAAGTAAATAAATGCTGGTAAGTCCTTTTAAGATAACAGTCAGTATATAGAGTTTTCTGACCGTTATGGCATTTGCTACTTTATAAAGACTTGTGGTGGGAAACATTCTAGGTTTATGTAGGGCTACTTTTATTAGAATCTTTTTTTTTAAATTTATTTGAAAACCAAAAAACAAGTATGTAATACAGCTTAAGAATATACTAATACTAACATTATCTTAATCATTACAAACTCAACATTAATGGTCACCTATAGAAATATACAAAATAATTAAATTTTAGTGAAACCCATTTCATTTTTTCAGCGTGTAACGTTTACACTTAATCATACGTATATATATATATACATATATATATATATATACCTATACATTCATACATATACATATACGAGAAAGGACAAATTAAATAAAACTTAAATAAATATTACTTATAGTATAAAAAAAAAGTTCTTTTCAATCAATCTGCTATATCTTACATATATATGTGTGTGTATGTGCACAAAATAAAACAGTTATGTATTTTTATATAATCAGAATGGGCTATAACTAATATGTATGTGTGTGTGTGTGTATTTTCTTGTGCGAATATGGATGTTAAATTTATCAGGTTTGGTTTTCCGATAATATACTAAGTGTTGGGTGTATTGTAGTATCAACAGATTAGTAGTAGTTTATTGTTTAAAAAAAAAAAAAAAAAAGTAGCACTCTAGTACGGACTGCGAAACAAATTGGCAGATTCGAGCATGCGATACGATTTGTTTGAATCCAACTTAGAGCGCTTACTTATGGGCTTAGTAATGGTATTATTATTTAAAGAAAAATCTAAAATATCAAAAAGGGTCATGGCATTATTCCGAAACCCCTCGAGGAATATGCGACTTGCGGGGAATTCAGAAATCATTAATTTGTTACTTGTCAAATCGTCCTATTAAAAACGATCAATACGATGAAAGCTGCATATAATAAAAAGAGCAATTCTAAAACTTTGTTATTCCAAACGGGCAAGCTTGCGAGGGTGCCCCCGTTATACGTAGGTGTAATTTTGAAAATAATCGATCCCGCACCCCAGCACATTAACGGCGTCTGTTCTAACGGGGGAGCCGTCGTCCAAATTTTTATCATGCATATTTTTTAATTTTATTTCTGACTCCCCCGCCGGCCGCTGGGCCAGCATGTGCCGGTATTAAATCAATACCCGCCCGAGGTGGCTTGTTATTTTATTTGCAGGAATGGAGTGCGCTTTTTGGCGTCACTCACCTCCTGAGCACACGGACGCCGGTGACTCCCGATCTCTAATGGAACACCGTCGTTATGAGATCCGCACGATGCGGCCGAAAGCGCAGCCCGCGTCCTCTATTTTGGACTGAAAGATACCTAATGCATGCGAATGGTTCACGATTTTAGCTCGCAAAAACATTTTCCTGCTATCAATCTACTTGGCAGTGACGTTACGCAAACTTTACGATACGCAGGCTTGATGGGTCCAGCGAAACTTTCTACACGTTTTGCGATACGCACCGAAAACATAGGTCAGTGAATCTAAGTATTACTTTTTTCGCTCCCAGAACTAAATAGAAACTGCTGCAAATGTCAAGTCCGTGGTACTTTTTTAAATCCATTTTTAGTCTATGCACATGAAAAAAAAATACGCAAACTACAGAGTGTTTGAATTTGGTAGCCGTCACTGTTGTGTTCCCTTTAAGCTCCGTGCGACTAATCCAATTAAAAATGTTTCGTATTTCTAATAGCGTCGCTGCCGTGGCAGTAGATGACGTAGCTATGAAAGGCTGAGGAAAGTTACGATTTGTAAAAACATAACAGATTGATCGTAACAATGTTTTAGTAAAAATGCACAGCCGCTTTTGTTTCAGTGTTTTTTCAAAGCAACGCGCACTTGCTTTGACGTGTTTGACGTCAAAAACAAACTGTTAGAGCTCTCACCTCCACGTGCGGCGTCGGTTAGGCTCCGCGGATGGCTGTCAGCGGCTCTGAAGCCGAAACGCATTTACACGAGTGCAGCTGTGCCGCAGAAATCAAATTACTGTGTTTTACTTACAGCTTAGTTTACAACGTAATTATTTCTCTATCAATCAAAGCCTTAAAGATTCGCAATGTTAAAAAGAAATGAACAATAAATTAATCTTATGACAAGAGTTTTGACTGACCAATTCATGTAGTGTGTATTAAGCGAAATATTTTAATTCACTACTAGTTTCTAAAATGATAGAGAAACTCCGACTTATATACAATTTGGCTCATGAAAATTCGATTTAACTTTGTCATAGCGTAAAAGTAACAGCCGACAAATGTCCCACTGTTGAGCACAGGCCTCCTCTCATTTCTGAGAGGAGTTTCGAGCCGGGAAGGGTCCGCCACAATCCCACAATGCGGGTTGGCGGACCTCACATGTCTTCGAAATATTTATTATACCTCAGACATGCAGGTTTCCTCACGATGTTGATGTTTCCGCCGAGCACGTGGTAAATCGACACTTAATTGCATTTAACAATTTTATTGGTGCCGACACCGGCAATCGAACCCAGATCACTCGCGTACTATGAAATTTAAAGCGAGCGCCTAGCCCCTGAGCTACCACCTTCTGCCTATTCTCCTAGAAATCATTATATTATAAGCATACATATACAGAGTTCAGCTATCGACCTTTATTTTTGTTGGTAAACATCATCTTAAGGATTCATCGGAAGGAATTACATTATAATTTATTTTTTCTACAACCTTTCGAGTTGTCATGACCATACCTACTGGTGGTAGGATTCCTATGCGTAAAACCGTGTAAGTAGGCACCACCGCAGTACCGGTTATTCTGCCGTGAAGCAGTATTGTGCAAACGTTACTGTGTTTCGATCTGAAAGGCACTGATAGCTAGAATAATTACTGGGCATATGAGACTTAAGAACTGATACAATTCTGGGTGACGAGCGCAGAGGGGTGCCACATAGAAATGATCTTATAGGGTACGTTCCACTTACCACCAGGTGAACGATTTGATCTTCTCGTTACTATTATCGATCGAAACAAATTGTTGCCAACCGTACGTCCGTTGCCGACCTTATATCTCTTTCACTCATCACCACAAAGCATTAATTTCTTAAAGGATACTAAATCTTCATTTACTCCCACGAATGGGAAAACGGCACAAAATTGAAGGTAGCCAAATGATCCTAAAAGACCACGGTCCCGTCACAAGCTCGCTATTCGCTGGCGGCGTTTGACAAATGCATACGCGATTACAATAATTGAATGCGGCCAAGTACGGCGCTTGCGGATTACGTAAATCGTAACTAGCGACGCGAGTTCCGCACCTTTATCTCAAGTAGGTCCAAACGAGCGGCACAATGGACGCATCCGCCCCCAGTTCCTGCCTCGGACGTGTAAATTGCTGCTGTATTCGAGAGCACTGATCGGCGGGCCGGGAAGCTGACGAATCATGTACCTACTGAGCGTTGACTGAACACGCATGTTTTAAATTTCTAATATTGTTTAACAACGTAGTGGCGTGAATCTAGAATCTAGTGTTATATTAGGCATATACTAGCGTACCCGACAGACGTTGTCCTGTCCGAACGTTGGTTTGCCTGCTGTTAACAGATTCAGCAAACGATTTTTCGATATTCGAATTATCGATAAACTAAATACTGTGTGACTTTTGTCATTTTCCTGGAGCTCTATCGCAGCGCCACCTACTTGGTCCAATTCTGAATCTAAACCATCCAGGGAACCACGCAAACACACACAAAAAAATTCATCATCATGCCATACATCGGTACAGACGTTTAGGACGAGTTCAGTGACATACACACGCACAGAAGAATTATATATATAAAGATGGACGAGTTAGAGTCTACGACGTTTTATTTCAATTTAAATGATAGCGAAGCTCTAGCTGCGACGTTGAAAAACCTTCAACGATGGATGGGGATCGGATTAGGGCAACAAAGACAAAATTGTGTATCCCGTTGTTGTATCTCATATTAGATCGCGTGGCCTAGTGGTCAGAGTTCTGACCACGGTCCAGTATTCGAATCCCAGACGGAGTCTGGTTGTGTTGTTCATTGGAAATGTATGTTTGACAAACGTTCCCACGATCCAGGAGCAATCATAGCTATATTTTTTTTAAATCAAATAAAAAAAAAATGGCTATTGAGCTTAAACGTTTGTGCTAGGAGATAGTAGGGTTCGATCCTGCGACGGCATGTTTAGCAATCCGTTCCATAATCCAGTATTTTATTTGCGCTACAAGGTAACAATTACAACGGTCTGACCTACTCTGCAAGCGACAGATTTTTTTTTTTTTTATTGTATAAAGTGACGAAACGAGCAAAACGTTCACCTGATGGTAAGTGCAACGACCGCCCACAGCAAATGCTGTGTCACCCAGAATATTTCTGTGTGACACCACACTGCGCTCGTCACCCTGCGACATCAGTTCTTAAGTCTCAAATGCCCAGTGATTACGCTAGCTCACAGTGCCCTTCAAACCGAAACACAGTAATGCTTGCACACTACTGCTTCACGGCAGAATAACTGGCCCTGGGGTGGTACCTACCTAGACGGATTCCTGCATAGGAATCCTACCACCAGTAGAAGATTTAAAAAAAAACGGACTAAGAGAAATGCAAGGAAAATCGAAAGAAAAAGGAAAGCGGAATAACCTCGTCAAATATGCCAAACACAACAGCAACGCAAATTAACAAATTGGACTTTAAAGATATATATAATAAGGAACAAAATAGATATTTAGTTAACAGATCATAAATAGAACTTTTAGCAGAAACGGATTCAATACCCGTTTAAGTCCAAATGTCAAATCGAAAATGTCCAACGTGAAAGAAACAGTTTTTGCATAAATAATACATGCGTCGCTACCAGTGAGATTATACTCATTAATATCTAATACATCAGAAGTCCGACTTCGAGCTGCACCGTGCGCGATAAAAAGTCACTTGTCGATAGATTTTATCGACAACATATATATATATATATATATATATATATATATATATATATATATATATATATATATATATTATTGCATAAAGTGACGAAACGAACAATACGTTCACCGGATGGTAGATATAACGTCCGCTCGTAACAAATGTCGTGACACTCCGTGTGGGGGTCCGGTGAACGTTTTGTTTGTTATATAGAGAGATACATTAGCTCTCAGTGCCCTTCAAACCGAAACACAGTAATGTTTGCCCACTACTGCTTCACGGCAGAATAACAGGCCCTGGGGTGATACCTACCTAGGCGGATTCCTGTATAGGAATTATCCTGCATTTATATATGTAAACCGCGTCACTAATATTCTAAAATTAATAAATAAATGTTAGACATTGGAGTTGAAAAAAACAACACATATAGCACTTATGATACTGTTTGGAAATTCACAAAATTTAGTCATAAGCATCGCTAGCTAAGTAAAGATTTAAATATATCACGAGCGCAAACTGTTAACGAACGCAAAACACGGAAAAGTTTCGAAAACTAAAATATTTAACTGATGAATATGCAGCTCGAAATATAAAAAAGACAAACAAATATTTTATATAAGCGTTAACATTTCGTCGTTGCAGCCATTACGAACTTTTTTTTTTTAATAATGTCTACATTTCATGCCAGTATTTAAAGTCGAGCTTATAATATTGTGGCCACGCGTTTGTTTAGATTTATAGTTTGAGATCAAATGATAGTATAAGAACCATATTTTTCTATGAAGTCTGAAAAGAGAAGACAACTCTTGCGTGTGTTGCATTTATTTCAATTTTTTGACAGAATCTAGATTATACTATATGATTTACCTAATAGTAAGTATCGGCAACGCATCTGCTATTCCTCTGGTATTGTAGATGTTCATGGGCGGCGGTGAGCATGTGAGCATCATGCTTGTTTGCCTCTCATTCTCTCTCTCTCTCTCTCTCTTTCTATCTCATAAAAAAACACTCCCGATGTCACCCAAAATTAAGCGTTCGAAATTATTGTGTAGCATTTCACCCTGAGATATGGAGTCTGAACTCTCGTATAACCTGTAATTACGGTTAATTATCTGCTTTAGTGGTTTTTATGCCCCACTGCTTGATGGCGGAGAATTATCAATTCGGCGGTACCTACCCAGACGGATTTCTGCATTGGAATCCTACCACCAGTATAACTATAGAATGAATGATATGACACGATTTTAAAGTAAGAAAGACCCAACAGTTTCTTATCGGTTCTTCTGAGAAGGTTATTTCTTGAACCGCTGTAGATTTTGACTTTCATAAGAGCTTTACAACAAGCCTAAATTTAATAAAGAAATTTTGACTTTGACTTTTAATTTAAATATCTTATCCTCTGTAGGATACTATGAAAATCGACTATCTTCTCGATTTATTGAAGTATTGACTTCTCTAATCAAATATCAGTACAGATATAACCCTATGAAATTTTTAATAACGAAGAGATATTAAAAAACTATCGATATTAAAAAGTGAAGACTCTTCTACTCGGAAATGAAATCGCAAACCCTTAAAGCCATTAAAGGTTATTTTCTAATGATAATGGAGTATGCAACCGCCATGTTGTGTATTGAATATAAAATGTACTTGACGGTTCGAGCCACCTAAGAGGAGTCAAGCGACAACAGCTAAGGAAAGTGTGTCTTGTGGTTCATCGACTGGTCCACTTAATATCACCATTATCCTTTCAGCCTAACAAAGTGTACTGTTGAACATAGTCCTTCCCCCATAGATTGCCACATAACCCGGTCCTGAGGCACATGCATACATCGACTTCCCGCAAAACCGTGCAGGTCGTCGCTCCATCTAGTGAGGGAGACGCTCTAAACTGCGTTTGCCGTTATGAGGTTGCCACTCGAGAACATTTCTTCCACAACGGTTATCGGTTCTACGAGCTACATGGCCGGACCATTTCCACTTCAGCTTGCTAATCCATAGGGCTACGTCGGTTACTCTAGTTCTCCTGCGGCAATCATCGTTAAGGATTTTATCTCGCAGTCTGGTGGTAAGATTCCTATGCAGGAATCCGTATAGTTTGGTACCACTCAAGGCCAGTTATTGTACCGTGCAGCAGTACTGTGCAAACATTACTGTGTTTCGATCTGGAGGGCGCTGAGAGCTAGTGCAATCACCGGGCATATGAGTCTTAACAACTGTTTTTTTTGGGTGACGGCCGCAGTGTAGTGCCACACAGATATATTTGGGTGAGACAGCATTTTTATAGGCAGGCGTTGCACTTACCACCAGGTGAACGTTTTGCTCGTCTCGCCACCTTATCCAATAAAAAAGAGAAACTCTCAGCATAGCCCTTTCCATGTCTCGCTGACCAACTCTGGGCTTCCTCGAGCAGATGCCACTAAACATAACTTGTCATAAATACTCCTACAACTATAGACTACGATTGGAAAGTTTTTTATTGAATTAGCAAATTACGCTGACATTATCTAAAACAAGTTAAAAAAAAGTTACCATAGCAACTTACCAATGTCCAATCAATACGTATGCTTGAGAAAAGAGTTGTAAAATAACTTTGAAATAGAATGTCGAAGGAGCAAAGAGCTTTACAAGTTTCAACCCAATAAAGTACTTTTTACAATTTTGTTTGGTTAGAGTTTACATACTCTGCAAAGCCGACCTCGAAGTATACGATGACCCAATTAAATAACATATTCTAACATTATTCCATACTCATCCATAAGAAAAGGGGTCTACTGTGTTTCAAAAAAATCAAAGTTCTGTAACTCTTGGATACAGTTTCACATCCATCTGTGAAAATTAACAAAAATAAATAAAAGAGAAAATGACGAAACCGAAAATTAATATCCCACAAAATTAAATCAATGTCTATAAATGAAACAACGACTCGAAGTTAACGCGACCTACAATTTTTTTTTATCGGAATAGGTGACGAAACGAGCAAAACCTTTTCCTGATGGTAAGTGCAACGTCTGCCCATAACAATGCTGTATCACCCAGAACATTTCTGTGTAACAGCACACTGCGCCCGTCATCCTGAGACATCAGTTCTTAAGTCTCAAATGCCCAGTGATCACGCTAGCTCACAGTGCCCTTCAAACCGAAACACAGTAATGCTTGCACACTACTGGTTCACGGCAGAATAACTGGCCCTGGGGTGGTACCTACCTAGACGGATTCCTGGATAGGAATTCTACCACCGTGGAGCATTTTCATCGAATAGTGGCACCGTTAATGCTAACGACATACAATACGTATGTGAAATAGACAGTTTATTTACTAAGACGTATACGTTATTTTTAAAAGTGACAAATTCACCGGACATTTGACATTGTAAATTGTATACCAAGAGGCAAAGAAAGTATTGTTGTCAAACAAAAATGCTATCCTGTCATGTGACACGCTTATGTCTTATTCAAACGTAAAGGAAATCAAATGATGCGACCTCGTTGTCATATCACTGGCGCAAATCTAGAAACCGGTATTAATAATAAAAGGAAAATAGCGGTATTTTATAACCAAACAATCAATTCGTCACACTTCACATTAACTGGCTGAAATTTATTTGTATTGTCTTGACAAATGTTGTTTAAAAAAAAAATAACGACGACTTTCATTGGCATAATGAACTTGGAGCTTCTTATCTCAGCTCCCGTACATTTACACGCAGTCAAAAAACGTTACCAAGGGTGCAACTATTAAACGACATAAACCAATTTTTGCAATTTTCGTTCCACTTTAGTATTTTTGTTTTCTCCTATCTTATTCTTCATCAACCTTCAAAGTCCACTGCTGAGCTGTTGCTACGCTTGGTAGGCGAACACGACGGTAATTTTACAGGTGGTAGGATTCCTATGCAGGAATCCGTCTTTTTTTATTGGATGAAACGAGCAAAACGTTCACCTGATGGTAAGTGCAACGTCTGCCCATAACAAATGCTGAGTCACCCAGAAAATTTATGTGTGTCACCACACTGTACCCATTACTCTGAGACATGAGTTCTCAAGTCTCATATGCCCAGTGATTACGCTAGCTCTAAGTGCCCTTCAAACCGAAACACAGTTATGTTTGCACACAACTGCTTCACGGCAGAGTAACTGGCCCTGGGGTGGTACCTACCTAGACGTATTCCTGCATAGGAATCCTACCACCAGTCTGTGAAACGGCAGTGTGCAATCAGTTAAAGTTGACAGAAGGAAGATAAAATCAAGCAGATGGCAGGAGCCCATTCCAGGAACAACTAAATTAATAACGGTTGCCAACCCGTCTGCAAACTATGTCAAAATCACCCCATAATGAGCGCTACAAACTTGTGCCAATCTATGGGGAGGCCTACGTTCAGCTGGTAGTAGTGGCTGCTCGATAAACGAATACTACCACTCCATCTCATCCAATGGATCTCGTAAAAGGCGAGTAAGGAATTAAACTGCACTGTGCACCCAACAGCGCATGGTGGCGATGGGCTCACTACCTATCACACCAAGTGCATTATATTGTTTTGGTGAAACGTGGATTGTGGCAGTCATTTGTTTTTGCAAGTGAGTGCCCAGTCTCTGACTACCCCTTATGGGATACAGTCGTGACCTTATGTATGTATGTTCAGCAGTGGACTAGTGATAGGCTGAAATGATGATGATGATGATGACTGCTAAGAAAAAATGTATGCACATGAGATGTTACCTTATTCGCGTATTAAATGTGTACGTGAACGCGCCACCAAAACAGTTTTCAACAAAATTTAAACAAGCAACGAATAGATAGCGTCGACAGACTTTTTAACAGACAGACATTAATAAACTGATTTCCAACTTCGCGATGGAAATCAGTTTCGTGATGAAACTACTTCTTTTTGAGTTGTTTTGAGCTAAAACGGTGGTATATAGCAGTGCGATATATAAAGCTGCTTACTGGTGGTAGGATTCCTATGCAGGAATCCGTCTAGGTAGGTACCACCCCAGGGCCAGTTATTCTGCCGTGAAGCAGTAGTGTGCAAACATTACTGTGTTTCGGTTTGAAGGGCACTGTGAGCTAGCGTAATCACTGGGCATATGAGACTTAAGACCTTATGTCTCAGGGTGATGGGCACAGTGTGGTGTTACACAGAAATTTCCTGGGTAATATTGCATTTGTTATGGGCAGGCGTTGCACTTACCATCAGGTGAACGTTTTGCTCGTTTCATCACTTTATCCAATAAAAAAAAAAAAAAAACTATCAATAATTGTAATCAAATGCGTAATAGGTATATGAAAGCGTTTAGAAAAGTCGTCAGTTTACTATCGACGGTACGGTTTAGGACCGAACAGCTGCCTCTCAGCGAAGTATGCGTAAAAAAGATGGAAAGGACCGAATGTCGTTTTGTAAGCGATTGAGTGTGTGGAGGCTTTGAACTGCGGTTGCCAACCCGCCTGCAAAGTGTGGCAACTATGGCAAAATCCCTCCAATACGAGAGCTACAAACTTTTATGGCTGTCTATGGGGGAGGCCTATGTTCAGCAGTGGACTTGTGATAGGCTGAAACGAATGCAATAATGTTTAATTTTAATTAAAAATATAAAGTGACATCGCCTGCCATCTTTTTCTATTGTTGTTACTTGTGATTAAATATTTTTATTGATTCCGAAGACATTTAATTGTTTCGTTACATTGACATTATAACATTGTTTTTTTTTAATACAACGAATATTACGTCGACTCTTACAGTAGCTTGCAAATATAACGTAAGATCACGACTGTATCCCATAAGGGGTAGTCAGAGACTGGGCACTCACTGCAAAAACAGATTACTGCCACAATCTACGTTTCACCAAAACAATAACATGCACTTGGTGTGATAGGCGGTGAGCCCATCGCCAACATGGTTAACTTATATGTAACATACCATATCAAACTTGACCAGAGACCTGTGTCTATGGGATAATTAAATGTTATTTTTCTCTATTACCTACAAAAGTAAGTTTACCGTTTACAATCGTTTTTCTTCAAATATGGCTTCAATATAAGTCTGAGCTCATTGTGGAAATGTGGACTTGGAAAGAATGACCGATAAATCAACAGCGCGGCTGCGAAATTCATTCACCCCGCTATAAAAAGGCAATTACAAATTCGACCACACGATCGTGTGAACGCAGAACGAGGTCGATACCTAAACTAACGCTTGCGATAGCGTACTCTGCAAACGCTGCCGAGCTGGGCTCATGCGCGTTGCCACGAAACGAGCGCATTGCGCACGTATAGTGCCATACCAATATGGCCGCCACGCGTCAACCCTACCCGCGACATTTCACATTAATTCCGCGCCCCATTGTTCAATCGCACCCATTATAATTATATCGAGCTGCCCGTTACAAAACAACTAATCTGCCAAACCGGTACTCATCTAATGCGGGAGTTTTATTCAAGGGTTGCACCGCGCGACGAGTTATATAGATATCATAACTTAGGCATAGGATTTACTCCATTCGAAAGACAAATCATCCGCAGCATTGTATTTTTAGTCCCTTTTATTTTCGCGCGTAATTGTATTGATGACTGAATTGTAATACTCGGTGATAATTTACCTTAACTGAGACACGAACAGTATTAGACTTCCGACTAGAAAATTACATAAGCATACAAAGTGGCATCGGCGTAATTTGCCAAATAAATAAATCTGATTCAATCGAGCGGGGATCGAAAGATAATATTTATTATGCTTAAAATATATAAATGGCGTCTAATGACATTTCAGAGAAATGTATTGAAATCGATCGTTATAATATATTGCATCTCTCTAGACTAAACAAAGGTGAACAATGCGCTATCTTTTCATATCAAATAACCATTTTCAATGTGAGCGCACTCCCGTTGCGGCAGCAATAAACTTCTACTGGACTTTTCAGCGTCACAGTACTCACTTAATATTTCAAGAATTCGTCCAGTAAAAGTAAGATTTATAAGCTGAGAACAGATCCATTTAACGAGATGGCTTTATAAAAAGTGCGATCGTTGTTCGAACTTATTATAATTACGGTGATGTAATTGCTGTTAGCCTTTTTTGGCTTTTACAGCTTCATCGGATACTGTGCTCACGGGCCAGGGGCCCGCGTGCCACGTTTGGTTTGACCCAAACATAAATGTTCGAACTACATTACCACTAAATAAACTAACAAACAATGTTATACTGTCAAATTTATAACTCTAGCTGAAGCCCGCGACTATGTCCGCGACGATTTAGGTTTTTTTTTTTAAATACCTCGGGAACTCTTTGATTTTCCGAATTAAAATCCTATGCCGTCTATGCCTATGTATGTGTTGAGTATCCTATGTCCGTCTCCATGATGCAAGCTATCTTTGTGCCGAGTTTTGTCAATATCGGTTCAACGGTTGAGCCGTGAAAAGGTAACAAACAGACATGAGGGACAGAGAGAGTTACTTTCGCATTTATAATATTAGTATGGATAATATATAAGTATGGATTAATGTCACTGCTGATCACAGATATCGTTAAACATTGGGTTTCCGTTTGAAGGGCATAGAAGCTAGTGTGTAGCATATGAGACTCCAGAACCGACCACGCACAGGAATCTACAGTGCACAGGTCCGTGGCAGAATAGAACTCTTATGGGCAGGCGTTGCATTAACCGACAGTTAAAAGCCCGTCTCTACACTTTTATTCAAGCAAAGAGGGCGTGTAACTTAGTACAGTATGAACGTTCTTAAGTGAAAATATTAAAAATTTGATGAAAATGTAAATAGTTAAACATGAATTAACAAAAAATATTTCTCTGTGTAAAACAACTGCTCAGTATACAAACAATTATTAATTAATCAATAATTATCAATTACGAACAACAGAAACGTTGCAATCACAGCTTTTGAAACTTTACTCTTATGGCGCCGAAAGAAGTTTCACTTCAGAAACTTATAATCTACGTAAATATATTATGGCATTGGAGTTTTCGGCTATTATGATCAGATCACATCGGATCAGATTAAAAACGTACAACCTTTTCAGGCATCTTCTAATGCTATTTAAAAATTTCACTAAACTAAAGCATGTTGTTTTATCATCGAACAATTTAAAACACTTCTGACATTAAACACACAAACAAAACAACTTCAAATAACTCATAGCGACAATACGTCGCTCCATAGGAAAGTTCCAAAACAAATATCATTAAATTAATTTGTTAAATACCGCAGTGAGAAACGACCATTGTCCTGAGGACAATTAAAACTTATTAACTAGGCCGAAATTATTTTAAAGTTCCATTACCAATTTAGTGACATCGTACCAAGTGATCAATTAATAAATATTAAATGGATAAGTTATATGAATACGAAAATTTTGATATTGTAATAGTTAGATATATAGCCTCGCGGACTTTTCTGTGAGTAATGATGAGTACTACGAAAATGTAGTACATTATTTTCTTTATCATCAATTGTTTTTGCAGCGCACGCCAAATAATGACTATTATTAGTAAATTTTTTATCTTCAATCAATCAATCAATATATTCTTTATTGTACACCAAAAACAAGAATAAGAACAAAAATTAATGTGTAAAAATATGAACAATAGGCGGTCTTATCGCTCAGAAAGCGATTTCTTCCAGACAACCATTGTAAACCATTGTACCTTGAGTTACATCATAGCAATTTTCGTAAGGATCTCATTTTTTTTTAAATTAAATACTACTCATGTTAGTCGCTGATAATGTAGTGGTATAGAGGTGAAAGAATTTTTAAAATCGGTTCAGTAGTTTTTGAGTTAATTCATTACAACCAAACAAAAATACAAAAAATCAAATCTTTTTTCTTTATAATTTTACTTTAGCTGAAAAGTCTCCAGTATCAAGTAACATATTGAGGTATAAATATAATTGTTAGATAAGCAGCTGTCTTCAAGCACATCACATCAAAATTTCGATAGGACAATTAGAAAAATGATATTTCACTTATACTGAACATTTGCTGGACTGATAGAGACCAAACGAAAAGTACAATTTTGGTATTGAATTGAATTTTCCAATCACTGTACACTTTCACGAGCACTTGCTGCATAATAAGCTATCAATATTAAATATAAAAACTCAACAGTACACAGAAAACACCAAATATATTATAAACACTCCCGCCACTTTTCGAGTTGGCGCCAAAAGTTATTTATTCTTTTTACTTTTATACATAAATTAAATCCATAGACTATCTGCATGAAGCCTTTTCTCCGTATGTGCTACATACATACATACATAATCACGACTGTATCCTATAAGGGGTAGTCAGAGACTGGGCACTCACTTGCAAAAACAGATGACTGCCACAATCCACGTTTCACCAAAACAATATAATACACTTGGTGTGATAGGTGGTGAGCCCATCGCCACCATGCGCTGTTGGGTGCACAGTGCAGCTTAACTCCTTACTCGCCTTTTACGAGATCCATTGGATGAGATGGAGTGGTAGTATTCTTTTAACGAGCCGCCACCACACGGCTCTGCTACACGCACGGCTGTGTGCTACATTACTCACGTTTTATCTATCTTTTTAAGTCTCGATTAAGTATTTCGCTTACAAAGTCAATAATAAATATAATTACTCGCATGTCTTTTCAAATACATCACTACTCGACTACTAATTTCGAATACTTGCCAAATATCTATCTATGTATCCCTAGTTATCAATTAATGATTGAAAGCAACGCAAGCACCCAGACGCGTTCTCGCAATCTTCATTAGTGACACAGCGTCTCTTCCAAGGCGTCTATAATCTCGTAATGAGCAATTGTAAATGCACCTAATTAACGAGCCTTAAAGTCCTATGTACCAAAGCGGAGGCGGATCATCGAAAAATCCGCGAACCGGGCGGTGTGCCCATCTATTCCAGCGCGCATATTCTGAATGTAAATTAGCCTCGAAAGGTTGCCGGGCTCGTATTGCCTCCATAGAGGGCATTCACGCAGTGTTTCGCTAATTCATAGAATCGTCGAGAGGGCATGTTTCACACTTACGTCAATCGGCGCGTAAGCTAAGTAAATTCATAGTGCTCCAACCGGCGGACTAATTTAATGAGAGTCCTTTTCAACGGGCTACGCCTCGAGGGCGTCACACGTTGCATTAAAATGAGATTAACGCTCAAATGTCATAATTGCGCTCCTCGGCGTGTCTCCGCGGAAAGCCGCCTTCACTTCGAATCTACTTAATTAATGTTTTTTTTTTAAAAACTTTGCGAAAAGAGAGCGCGCGGCACGGGTTGTTCGTTTTAAAATCTCCAGCTATAAGTGACCTAGTTTCTTTCCACGGAATTCGATATAAATTGAAACACGGCAATCTAAAAAAGGTTTTAGTTGGGTTGTAGTTGCATTGTAGAAGTTTATTGGCTGTTTTGTCACATCGCGCTGAGATTGAAAAATTGTTGCGAATTATGAAAGAAAATATCCATACGATACATCGGCGAAACATGGTTGCATGATTCAACAGCCCAATTAGTTCGATTTCTGTTTGCCTCCAAAAATATAATGGCCGTGTTGAGCTACACTGCAGACTGATTATGTCGTCCTGGCCCATTTTTACCACCACGAGTGTTGGTATAAATAGTTTTTAATTAATCAATAAATATATTTTTTTCTTTTTTTTTTTAAGAATTTTAAAAGAAATTATTTATTAGGAACAAAGTCCAGTCCAGCGATCAGTCTATAGAATAATTCTCTATTTGGGCAGGTAAGCTGATAACGTCCTTCTTGCGTTAAAAATGTTAATTTTTTAACGTTGCCTATAACAGATGCTGTGTTTAAATGAAACTAATTTTACGGATTTTATCGCGTTTTATTTTATTATTTATAAGGACTGAGTCCGCCCGTGACCATGGGTGCTGTAAAGCACTCGAAACGTCGGGTTATAAATAATAAAATAAAACGCGATAAAATCCGTAAAATTAGTTTCATTTAAATGTGTAGTGTTCGCGTAATTATAAGAAATCATTAGATGCTGTGTTACTCGGAATATTTCTGTGTAGCACTTACCTGCGCCCGTCACCTTAAGACATAAGTTCTTAAGTCTCATATGCCCAGTGATTACGCTAGCTCACAGTCCCCTTCAGACCGAAACACAGTAATGTTTGCACAGTACTGCTTCACGGTAGAATAACAAAGATGTTTTTCTTCCAACAAAATGATTTTAACTACAGCACATTAAGCGTGGTAGTAACGACATACGGAACCGAGACGTGGTCCTTTACTCCAGGCTGCATGAGGAATCACAGAGTCACACGAACTATTGAAAAAATAGCCCTTGATAGCTAGGTGTTTAAAAAAAAAGATAAAGTTTCACCCTATAAATGTTCCACTGCTGAGCACAAGCCTCCTCTCATTTCTCGGAGGGTTTTAGAGCTAGGAATAATCCGTCACGCTGCTCCAATGCGGTTTGGCGGACTGCAGATGTCTTCGAATATTTTTTATTTCTCAGACATGCAGGTTTCCTCACGATGTTTTCCTTCACCGACAAGCACATGGTAAATCAGCACTTAAAATCGCGATTAACAATTTTAGTGGCGCCGGCACCGGGAATCGAACCCAGGTCACTCGCGCACTATAAAATAGAATCCGTAACGATGATAACTGCTGTATAATTGGAGTAAAGATTCGCAAGCTGAACCGACAACCATTGAGGAAGAAAGATTCTCTAGGGGCAACCCCGTTGCAGCACGTTTAGTAAATGGAGCACTCTCTACTAAATGGAGCGACGACCTGCAAGGTTTTGCGGCAAGGCGATAGACGCAGGTGACGCGGAGTATTACTTGAGACAGACAGACAGATGACAATGATTACATTTGGCGCTATCTCTTTTCAAGCTGATCTGAATATGAAATACTAGAAGTTGATAATTGAAACCTGTCTTACTTACATTTCCATATTTCTTGACATAGACTTTGTATCGATGGAGTGTTATTCACGTTAAATGCAAAAACTAACTTATAAACATTTTGTACAAATGACTGCCTTAAACAGAACCGTCGTAGCGTGGTAACCGTCTGACGCATGCGACACGAGCTCGCGTCGGAGTAAACAAATTCGATCCGCGACAAAGGCGAACGCCCGCGGATCCTTTTGAGAGGAACGACGTTGTAGTACATTATTCCGCAACGACGCGGCTGTACAAATTATCGCCGCGCCGACAACAAACGCGCGACACGCGACAGGAAAACATTTTTAAAGTCCCATTATCTGAAGCGAAGCACACGGCGAGGTAAAGCTTTGCCGCCCTCAATGATCCACAGCCGCGCCCGCCGCTCACACACGTTAAAACCACAAATTAAGAGACAATTCACACTGCGATGTGCGAGTCACTTTTTCACAGAGGCGATGCCGTCGACGCTAAAAGGCACCGGTATAGTTACGCCGCGTGTAAATATGAAATCGCAGACGCGGTTAAAATAAAGCGTATCCTTACGATGAAAATGAAAGGGGTAATTGCGACTAGAAAAAAAAAGCCGGAGGCTCAAACTAAAAGCAGCCGTTGGCACTAAGTCGCGGGGAGTGGGGGGGGAGGTGCCTGCGGAGCCCTAATTGCGCTCCACTACTGATACGTTTTAATTTTTTTTTGTTTGGCTAGCGGGACGACTCCGCGCCTGAAACTACTAGGAACTACCTGTCTCTTAAACTTGCGATATAAATAAATTATTGAACCGATACATAATTAACCACCGTTTCTGAAGCATACTCCACATGAAGCGAATTTCGCTGAAACATTAACAATCCCTTCAAGTTTTCAATCGAATGTACGGTATTGCGAAATTAATCTATGTTAAGAGCGACAACAAAATTAGCGGTACGCGAAATGCAATATCTCATTACGGCAATTAAAAAGCAATTTAGAAAGGGGAACAAAAAAACTCATTTCGCATCACGAGAGCATTTAAAATAATTTCCCAAAAGTAGCACTTTAAACAAATTCGCGAGACAAATTAAGCGGCAGCGTTTTAACGTGCCAGCGACGAGCATTCATCTAGCGTTCCGTAGTTCTGAACACCAAAATAATTGAAACATGCTTATCCTATGTCTATAATTAAAACATTGCTATCCGTTTTATCTCACTGACCATGTGGCTTGAGTTATTATTAAGAAAAGCATATAAATGATATTAAACCACCAGCAGGAAGGAAAGTTCCCTCCCTGCTGGTGGCAGGATTCCTGTGCAGGTACCGCAGTATCAGTTGGTCAGGTTTTAAGTACACTAAATAAAGATATGAATAAATGTAAAACAGAATTAATTGTTAAATCGTGAAAGTTGAAAATAAAATGTGTTAAATTAAACGTTAAAATAGTACTAATAATAATACCCGTGTGGTGGCGGCTCGTTAAAAGAACACTACCACTCCATCTCATCCAATGGATCTCGTAAAAGGCGATTAAGGAATTAAACTGCACTGTGCACCCAACAGCGCATGGTGGCGATGGGCTCACCACCTATCACACCAATTAATGCAATCACCAATTAATTAATGCAAACCAAATAAAAATATTGTTTTGGTGAAACGTGGATTGTGGCAGTCATCTGTTTTTGCTGTGAGTGCCCAGTCTCTGACTACAACTTATGGGATACAGTCGTGATCTTATGTATGTATGTAAAATAATAACGGTCACAATCAAATGTAGAATTATTCGCGGGTCGACAATTGAATGAAATGTTATCGTTATAGCTTGTTGTTTCATTAAAATATAAATGCTATTTCCACTGCATTGAGACCCACACACACAATTCTATGCATTATAATATTGTCGTAAGATAGTGTACGTATAAATATTATTGAATGCCACGCAATACTCGTTTACAATTCTAGTAATCTAGACTTAACAATGATCATAATCGCTTACACTAGGAAAAAACTAGGACACACTAGAGAACGTTAAAATAGACAAAAATATTGCCCGCTCGAATTTAAGATCATTCTGGTTGTTACTAACTAGGAAGCTATAACATTAAGCGAACCAAAAATAATAATTAAAAACTGAAGGTACTCCGGGTTAACTATGACATGAGGACATCTGTCACCTCAGTCCTCCCGTGACCATGGGTGCTGTGAAGCACTCGAAACGACGGGTTATAGATAGTAAAATTAAACCGATAAAATCCGTAAAATTAGTTTAATTTAAATCTCAGCAATTATTAATGTTATTAGTAAAGAAATTGAGTTAAATTAAAGAAATCTAGGGTAATTACTTGCGCATGCGTGTTAGGAACCGATGTTCCATGT
The DNA here is from genome assembly GCA_019845155.1 of Luehdorfia chinensis. Lineage (NCBI taxonomy): Eukaryota > Metazoa > Arthropoda > Insecta > Lepidoptera > Papilionidae > Luehdorfia > Luehdorfia chinensis. The sequence goes on along the minus strand of JAHVAK010000156.1, from coordinate 4,718,317 downwards.
TGGCGATCGCAGCGTAGTACAGATCATAGTTTCGCTAGCAAAGTTCTCGGTGACGTAGCAACATCAAGTGAACGGTTTCCATAACTTAAAAAAAAATCCCTTGCAACTTGACGACTGTGCGATCAAAACTCATAAAAGTCTGCTTGGTCCACGGTCTGCTTTTATTCCGAGAGGGTAGTGATGCATACATTAATTTATAAAATAATCGAGAAACAAATTTTCCAAGCGATATGTAACGACGGGAATTTCCAATCTGCGGAACTCGAGGAAACTACGATGGAAATGCGTCCACGTGTTCAACAAAAACATTACCGCCGACTACATTCCTGAGCATGACTAATAATTGAGCTGAAGAATGGAAATTCATAATTTCAGGGATCTCTAAATTCTCTTACCTTATAATAGCGGGCTCATTAACAAAAATTATTAAGAGAAGAAGTTGTGCAGGCGCTTTAGACTCACCACTGAGCCCGTTACACCATGAAGAACTTACCTGTAATTAAGAAAAGATCATTGTTAGCGTAATTTAAATAATTGGTCTCACACAGAGAAACGTATCGTTATATTATAAAACTAAAATACAGAAGCATACATTTAAATGAAACTAATTTTACGGATTTGAAGGTACTCCGGGTTAACTATGACATCGGGACATCTGTCACCTCAGTCCCCCCGTGACCATGGGTGCTGTAAAGCACTCGAAACGTTGGGTTGTAAATAGTAAAAATTAAACGCGATAAAATCCGTAAAATTAGTTTCATTTAAACAGAAGCATCCAATTTTGCGTGTAAGAATGACAAAATAGGTCACGGTCCATTTAATCTGTCACTCCGGCTAAGGTCAGGATGTATAAAGGCGCATGGTATTTCGGAAGGAACTATGCGATTACAACCAGATGTCAGTAAAAGGGATACCATTACTGAAGAGTTGACTCCTTTTGAAGTAAGGCGTGTCTAACGAACATTACAACTAGGTCTTCGAGACTTAGTACAATTAGTATTGAAGGCCAGGTTATTTCAGTTCTAAACAGTGAGTTTAAGTAAGACATCTTAGAACTTCACTTTACTTTTTTCATTTATTAACTATAGTTTTTTTTATTGTATAAAGTAACGAAACGAGCAAAACGTTCACCTGATGGTAAGTGCAACGTCCGCCCACAACAAATGCTGTGTCACCCAGAATATCTCTGTGTGACACCACAATGCGCCCGTCACCCCGAGACATCAGTTCTTAAGTCTCAAATGCCCAGTGATTACGCTAGCTCTCAGTGCCCTTCAAACCGAAACACAGTAATGCGTGCACACTACTGCTTCACGGCAGAATAACTGGCCCTGGGGTCGTACCTAGACGAATTCCTGCATAGGAATCCTACCACCAGTAGATATATATATATATATATATATATATATATATATATATATATATATATATATATATATATATATATATATAGTGTACTAACATGTAGATATTAAATATACTAATTTTCTTTGCGACAATTATGTTCAGACATTGTTGTTGTCGCTTGTAGGGCTCATAAAATTAGTCACTTCCCGTGCGTCTGTGTGCGTAACTCTGCACACTGTAACGTTGTTCACTGTCCGCCATGTCCGGCGAGACCGTGCGCTCCAAATTGATTTTAATTTAATCTCAACTCGACCACAAAACGGATCATAAACAAAGTGAGTAGAGAACAAGCATTGAAATTATAAAGAAAACTCCCCACGTTGGGTAAGGAGGGAATCTGTACACAATAACAAAATAATTTTCGCGACATTGTGCAGCATTTGTAATTTATGTCACTGTCACTGTCAGTCACTGCAAAAACAGATGACTGCCACAATCCACGTTTCAGCAAAACAACATAATGCACTTGGTGTGATAGGTGGTGCGCCCATCGCCACCATGCGCTGTTGGGTGCACAGTGCAGTTTAATTCCCTACTCGCCTTTAACGAGATCCATTGGATGAGATGGAGTGGTAGTATTCTATTATCGAGCCGCCACCACACGGTCACACAGAATTTACGTATATAAATACATATATTTTTTAGAAAAAAGTAGCCGATTAAAAACAGTAAGCCGATACCTTTACTAAATCCGTTACATGGGGAAAGACTTGCCGTGATCACCACGCTCTGCAGGCGGATGAAATGAGAAGATTAATTGTTTAATTGTAATGCATAATTTGAGTCTCGAATGTCTGAGATGTTTATTTCGCCATCAGTCGGAGGCATTGACATTTTCCTTGCATTCCCTTAGTCGACTCTTGTGACATCCTCGGAATGACATTAGAGTGGCAGATTACGTAATGCCGCGACCACACGACCCTTCCTTACATCATTATCAAAAGGAGTTAGCCATGCTGTCACCTGAAAGGACTAGCTCGAAATGAAAAGCAATCTGGTCCTCTTGGTCGATTTTCGAAAACGACGACAACTTCGTATTACTGTCGGAGGCTGTAAACTGCGCGGGAGATCTTATAGTGGCAACAAGTGTTCGCGCACCACCAGGACGAATCCTAGCCGACGCGTGCCCGATCGGTAAAGGTTAGGTAGGCTATGATGCTGTGTCAGAGACACAATTGTTGGTCCCGGCTATCATTCAAACCCCGGACCAACGGTATCGAAGTCAGGTCACGCGGTCGTCAACGTCACAGTATGGCTAATTCTTTAACTGGTTAATTTAACTATTATTTTACTTGTCGATTCCTATGCAGGAATCCTATTAGGTTACCGCCTCGGTGCCAGTAATACTGCCGTGAAGCTATAGGCGCAAAATCATTACTGTGTTTCGGTTTGAAGGGCGATAGCTAGTGTAAACACTGGGCATATGGAACTTGGACAGTGTTGCCATCAGTTGTCGCTTTCATCCTTTTAAAAAAATCCATACCGAAATACCTTAAAATTTGTTAATTATTTTCAACTGACGATAAATCACCACACTAAGGTAAAATTGTATTTACGCAATACTAAAGGTGGTAGATGTAGGTCTGTTATAAAATACTATTCTGAATATAAATTATTTTTTATTTTTTATGAAGGGCGATAACGACACGGGGTATAAATGAGCACCTGGATAGGTGGGCTCAGAATAAAAATTGTACATAATATGTCCAATCAATTACCGCCGCCTCTAGGAAAGGGTTAGGTACGCAGCCCCTCGCACGATATAACATAGATTAGACAGCGAACGAGGAAAGTCGTTGACAGCGGCGACTGATAGCACACATTTTTTTTTAATTAGCCAATCGCAATGGACACTACAATTGTAGAGCCATGCCCGTGAACATGTTTACAGCACTGTTTAACATATAATCGGCATTCGTTATGAACGCGCGTACGGACCGCGACAGTACGTGGTAGACATCATAATTTTCAACGCCACCCATCATCGTAGATTCTATAATAAAGTAATACCTCCTCTTGTTGAGTATCGCCGCTCGCCGAGATGGCCCCAGCCTCTATGTAATTAGACCAATTTAAATCTTAATTAATATTAATTGTCGGACGTCGGAACGAATCTGTCGTGTAGAGACTGCAAGGGAAATAATTCATAAATGAATTGAAATATTATTACACAAAATGAATTCTTATGATAAAGCGTTGCTCTTTCATTACGCGAGCTTTAGCGGTGTTTTTTTTTTATGTTAATCAAATTTTTTCAGAATTCGATAACATTTCGAGCATACGTTGCAACACGAGTGTAGCAATCTACATATTAATACGTGAAGAGAAGCCCTTTTAACATATTTTATACATACATACATAAGATCACGACTGTATCCCATAAGGGGTATTCAGAGATTGGGCACTCACTGCAAAAGCAGATGACTGCCACAATCCACGTTGATAGGTGGTGAGCCCATCGCCACCATGCGCTGTTGGGTGCACAGTGCAGTTTAATTCCTTACTCGCCTTTTACGAGATCCATTGCCGTGTGGTGGCGGCTCGTTAAAAGAATACTACCACTACATTTTATATACATACACCCCTTTTTAAGCATATTGCGCACATGGAGAAGTGTGAGTCTTGGCATGGACTTAAGGTACCATTGGCGATAATGGAGAAAGCTAAAATATATAGCTGCGCCCCGCGGTTTAACCCGCGTAAAGAATTCGACCCCGATCGCTGATATACATATATTTCCGTATTTGAATCAGATTTTGGGGTTTTCATTTTTTTGGCGAGAAACCCTAATTATTTTACTAAAATTAAAGTAGCCTAAGTTACCCGCCTATAATATCAGATATCTGTCAGTGACAAACAAAGTCCCGTCGAAATCGAACCAGTCATTTCGGAGATTAACCGGAGCAAACAGACAGGCATACAATTTTAAAAACTGTTATTTTGTTATTACAAACAGACACTTGAATCTTATTTATTTGTATAAATAAGTATTACAAATAAATTAAATTCAATAAAAAATTCCAAATTTCAATGATTGTGAGACCACTAGTGTAAAGAAAGACACGACACCGAAACAAACGAAGGCTCAAGATTGCTAATGTGTCGTTGCAATTTCTATTGCGGCGTGGTAGTGTTGTTAGTCAATTCCTTAGTCGTACCAATTAAAATGTCGAAGTACAAAAAAAAATCAAGGAAAGAAAAATAGTAGCGTAAAATAAAACATGGAAGGGTGGCTTTGAGGTCGACGGAAAGTGTACGTAATTTTCGCGTCAAAGGGCTTAGAGGAGTTGCACTGCTGAGAGATACAAAACGATCTCAACAACAGACATACGTTCACAAGTTTTTGTTTAAGTTCAAGCAGCGGGTTCTTCGATATGTGATATACAAATGTATAATGAAATCTAACCCGAGATTGTTTTTTTAAATATTACTTTGCCCTACTCTATGATTTCTATTGTGTCGATGGTGCGTTTCACAGATATAAATTTCACATACACAAATAACTTAACCCGGCTAAGCGATTGGCTCCGGGTCCGCCTGGTACTCTTTGGTCGTAGGTTCAATACCCGAATGGAACAAATATTTGTTTGTCTTACAAAGAGTTTTTTTCTTACTCATATTTTTTATCAAAAAATACATTGTTGAATCTTAGAATAGTATATGCATATGCATAAAAACCTAAAAAAATGTACAGCACAAACATCTACATACATATATAGATACATACATTCATGTCTCTTTGCCATTGGGGTAGGCAGACACCACATCTTTCCACTTGCTACGATCCCTACAGATCTTCCGCTTCTTCAACTTTCATTAGCGTTTTCATACACGCTTGTCGGTTGCGGGTACTTTTAACGTGACCTATCCGCAAAAGTTCTCCGATCTGATTGTGATACGTATGCCTAGGTCGACCCTTACCGGCTTTCCCATTCATACTCGCCTCATAAATCTTCTTTCATTCATCTACGTGTCCAAACCGTCTAAGAATCCCTTTCTCTATCTGTTTCACTCAACCACTCCGCAACGTTCCCTTATCACGCTGTTCTTCACTTTGTCGGTCAAATATACATCAGCTACACTTCTCAAAATTTTATTCGTATCGCATTAATCATACTTTCATGCTTCTTCTGCCAGACCCAGCAGTCACTACCATACATAAGTGTGGGGACTAGAACCCCCCTATGTACAGCTAGTTGTGCCTTTTTAGATACGACCTGGATACTCATAAAGCTAAGCATATAGATAGCTGTATATACATAAATAAAAAATAATAAAAAAAACATGATATTTTTAACACGTTAGTTGTTTCGGATCTTTGTGTTTGAGAATGTGCAATGTAGGATGTCAGACGCAACCACGACACAGCAGAAATCTTGTTTCAAACATCGTTTTAAGAATAAACAAGTAGAACATTTAGCGTTTCACGACTTATTAATACAAATTTCCAGAAAACAATACTTATTTTAACCCTGAGATCGTAGTAAAAAATTTGAAACAAAAATAACCCGAATTGACACTACAACCCGCTCGTGGGAACGCAATGGGGAGTAAAAAATTTTTCGACTCGTACCAAAATGATGGCGACGTGATTCGCCACCCGCCACGTCTTGTCGCGCGACGGCTACAAGTGGGCTACGTGAATGACCTCTGCCCACCCCTTATATTAGAAATATGCGCGACCTATGTAAGTTGACGCAAACATACAACTAAACACCTGCAATCGTTGCAAAACTAAAAATAACCCAAAAAAAGATGCGCAGATTTCAAATTCATAGGCCAAAGCAAGCTTTTATTATATAAGGGCGTCAGAAGCCGTTAAAAATGCAGGAATTTAGAGCGAAGTCTAGGCGGGGCGGCTTCTTTGATAGTGAAGTATACTCCGCGTCACGCTTCGCGGAAACGACTTTGTTCTCGGACCTTTTTCTCGGCCGTACAGTGAAATAATGTGTGCCTCCGTACGGCGGGCCCATTGTTGTCGTTTCAATATAAAACGATGCTCCTTAAGTTCTCTTAATGCGGATGTTATCATTTATTTTTCTATTAGATTACTTAGTTTTAATGATACCGTGTGTTCTTGTATCCTCGCGTTGCCGACTTTGTGTCACACGATACTTCAATATGGTCCATGCTCATTGATTAAATTATACTGGTTATTTGATATTATGTTTTCCGACGGGTGAATGGTACTACGTTAGAATTTCGCTTCTATCGTGGGCGCATTTTACAGATTCAAACTGCATGCAATTAATAATATCGTACGGTAATCGCGGGAATTCGCGAAACCTCCTATCGAGACATTTATAAAACTTTTTCCCCATAAATGTCTACGATTATCTGTAGACAATAGACAGTCTGTTTGAACAGTGTAGGAAACGAATACGCGGCCCGCAGCTAAAAAACCAATCGGTCATCCACTGGCGCTAACCGAGCAGGCAATAATGTAAATAAAGTCAAAACGAATGCTGTAATTAAATCGGCAGTATTGTAAGTCGCTATCTGTTGTTAGATGCAGTCATTACATATTTTTGGTGTGGGTAAAACTGTAAATTCGCCTTTTAATTGGTTCTTACATGTCATAAAATTATCATATAATAACCGCGATTAAGCCGTTGGTACCTAAACGAGAAGCGTGATAGCTCAGGGGCAGGGCGATTGCAATCAATTTCATGGTTCCTGAGTAACCTGACTTCGATCCTCACTCATATCGTTAATTGCAGTTTCAAGCGCTGGTTACCACTTGGCCGGCGGTGACGCTAGCGACATCTATGCCACCACTTGAGAAACTCCAGAAATAGCGCATACGTCCTACATCGCGCTATTGAAGTTTCGTCGACGCTAACTATATATACACGAGCTAAAGAAGGTCGGAGAAGACGTCCTTCCCAAATCTGATCACTAGATTTAGCGGGTAGGTACTCTTTTCCAATATTCCAGTGACCGCCGACGTAATTTGAACGACGCCGCAGCCAAGCATTCCCTGAGGATCATCCAGCCCCATCTCAGCTTGACTCTTGCGTCATTACTGTCTTGACTAGTCTCGACGCAGTGATGACCACCTGGACACAAGCTCACCGCACCGCCTGATGTCTGAAGATTACCCTTACGACTTCCAGTCTCAACGGGGGCCCTGCATAAGAAACAAATTTTCTTTCGAGGACATTTCAGAGAAGACAAGACCTCTTAATAATGAGAGAAGGCATTTAACAGGAAGTGGGATGACTATTTGAAGAATCGTCGTCGTCACCCCGTTAATGGTCCACTGCTGGTCAAGAAGGAAGGATTCGCTCACACATTGGATTGCTGCTGTCGGTATTTATTTCCAAGGATACTCCGCCATCTGTCGGGACCATTACCCATAGTCGACGGTCGACACTAGCGAGATGAGAGAGGGCGGCCAGTATAGCAACTTAATGAATAATGTAAGCGAAACATTTAATTATAAGATAAAATAAAAATAATGTAACAAAATGCAACACGGAGCTAACAATTTATTAAGCAAAAACTAGGGGATTCCTGATTTACTTTAACGCTACAATACTCATATAATTACAACCGTTGGCTTAACAATTTTATATGAGAACAATTAAATAATAAGAATAGAAACGGCTTGCGTGTACCTGTGGCGCTCTTTGTACGTTTTAACGAATTGTGCCGAAACTAAGCATGCAAAAACGGACCTTAACTGCGGTTAATAGAGATTAGAATTGCACGTTAGGCCCGTGAAAGCGAGGATAATTTATTTTTATTTAGCTATAAATATTAATGAGATAATCCCGCATAATGCAAATGCCCGCGATGTTGGCAACAAATATAATATTGTAAAGTTTTTGGTGTCTTTTTTTTGTACTTTGGAGCACCCGGATTTTGTTTTAAGAAAAGTATCTAACAGCACTAACAGATGGCAGTTAGCATGTTTATAAGTTGTGAAATAAGCTATGACGTCACATTAACATTGGTTATTAAGTGTTCATTGGAAATCCTAACACGTTTCAAACAAGTTTATCGTGTGCTTTAGCGATCTTTCAGATTGGGGGTGCGAATACTAAATGGCAACATGGTTTGCTAAGTAAAAATGATCCTTATTAGTATGAATCAGAAAAAAGAAAATCTACCTAACATTTCGCATATTTATGCGTGGGGATTGGAATTACCGCAATGAATAGAAACTGTATGGACATTGCATAAAGTTATTTTTGCATTAACTCAATCACAGAAGTCGATCCTCCTCATGATAGGTGGACTAGCATTGGTTGCGAAAGGGAAAAGTTTATACCCAGCAGTGGGCCATTATTTTCACTGATGATGATAAATACCAAGTTTTAAAAAAGTACACAAACTTTGAGAATGTACACGTAGCAATGAGCACAGAAAATAGGTACAAGGAATTTTGGAGCCAACTCGAAAGGCCGCGGTTGTGTATTTTGTTGCTACAAATTAAACTAATTTAAAAAAAAACAAACTTAATTTATCAAAGATGAGAGCAAAAGGGACCAACGCATCATTATTTTCAATTAATGGCGTCAGATCTTTTAGTTTTATAGACATCTGTGTCGCGCGACCCAACTTTGTAAACTGTACTTCGAATTGCATTTTGTGAACAAAATATCTTTTGTAAAAGAAGTGAGATTAATGGGCACTTTAATTAGTAGAAAAATGGAAGTCAATACTAAAACTACTGTGAAAGTTTTCATTTAGAGAGAAAGTAATACACTGTCATTATTGAAAGCTATCTTGGAAAAAACTTTTGGCAAAAGTCCGTTACCTTTTTTTGAGTAAAGTTTGCAGTAAATTAGCAACCGAAAAAGGAGCGGGTTTTCAATTCGCCTCTATATTTTTTATGCAGTTCTTCGTTTCGTTTCAGCCTGTCACAAGCCCACTGCTGGACATAGGCCTCCGCCATAGATGGCAACAAAAGATGGCAACCGCAGTATTTATTCAGATATTCCACGAAGACGCTGCTGCCCATCTCGTGATTTTCATATGTCTATGTAGACTTTTGCGACACCCATGATGAGATGGGGTGGTAGATTCCCTTAAGCCGCCAACACACGTTATACTTCTTCTGACGTACTGTCTGATCAGATTCATGTTTTAATTTAAAACATGAATAATGATTCTTACATGACGACCGCGTGGCTCAGTGGTGGGTTCGAATCCCAGCCGGAGCCAACTGAAATACTGAAACATAAATTGTTGGTTTTCGGGTCTGATTGTGTTGTTATTGTCCCCGTGTTTCTGACACTGCATCCTAGCCTACCTCCGATCTTATCGCATCAGCGTTACATCGGGCGCGGGTAGGTTGGGACGAGTGAGTGCCTCTGTGTTTGCGCGTACACTTGTGGCACTATAATATCTCCTGCGCAGTTGATGGTTCTCGACAGTAGTCGGAAGTTGTCGCCGTGGTCGAAATCGGCTAGGAGAACATCATCAATGATTCTTAGAATTCTTTGTTAATTAAACGACTTTAATGATACTTTGATTAGGAAGGGCATACCGTGAGGGAGGCCCCACATATTTTTGATCAAGTTCTGATGATAGGATTCATGACAGTCATGAAAATCTGCTTGGAACTGATACGTTGAAGTCAGTTTTTTTTATTAAAACACTTTGTTAGACAAACATAACTTTATAGGCGAGGTAAATACTTTTGGCTAATTGGATTTGGTTAAATTTAAAAAAAATGAATTTTATGCCAAAACGTCCTTTTAGGTACTAACTAACTGTATACTAAAGTGAGATGATACCGATTATGACTCCAATCGAAATACTTCTTCTGTGGTTAATGGCTGCTCTTAAAAAATATCTGCCAATATCAAGTCATTCGTCTAATATTTTTTTTTAAAAAATCGCTTATTGCAACGGTTAATTATCCAAAGTAGTTGTGGTACAGTTGTGTACACATTTTAAAACAAACTTCGTTTCTGGAATGCTGTAAAAAGATATGTAATAAATAGTAAGAGTACCTAATAACACCATATACACGAATATTTCATACATATATCATCAATCGATCAATCATTTTGCTGCAATTGTACCTAATGGCTTACAAATATAACCCTTTTAAATGAGATTAATTTTTACGGATTTTATAGCGTTTAATTTTGTTATTTATAACCCGACGTTTCGAGTGTTTTACAGCACCCATGGTCACGGGGAGACTGAGGTGACAGATTTCCTTATGTCATAGTTAACCCGGAGTACCTTCAGCTTTTAATTATTATTTTTAGTCCGGTCTTGCTTGGTTTTTGACTTAATTTTATTAATTATAGGATCCCAATCTGGTGGTAATACCCAACCATATTCTCTATTAAAATTAGGATGTTTTTTTAATTTCAATAGCCTCGCGAATCATCCTTGGTAGGAATCGGTGTTCTTTTGCGAGGATTTGTGGTTTATCAAATCTGATGTAATGGTTGGGATGATCCAGAACATGGTCACAGACTGCAGACTTCCTGGAGCGGTTATAAATAACAAAATTAAACGCGATAAAATCCGTAAAAAATTAGTTTCATTTAAATGTGTAGTGTTCGTAGTGTAAATATAAAAAATCAAATATAACCCTGTTGGGGTATAGTAATGATACTTAAAGTTTTAAATATAGCGTAACCTTAAAAATAACTGACATTGCACTATTTAACTTACAACTCAGATATAGACTTATACATTTAAATAACGTAAAATATAATGAAATATGAGAATACCCTTTATCATCAAAAGTAAATAATAGTGTAACAAATTAAGTATAGCAAAGTTAACACTTTCCTCCGCGATTGTACCGGCCTATCGAAGCTGTCAAATTATTACATCAAGTGTGATAGACCGTCGCCTATTTTGTGGTCGTTACCGGCCTAAGTGAGAGTCGCGCTGCATTCTGCGTCCGCCGACAGATGTCGCCACGTTGCTACGGTAACGGAACGCCACTTGTAAGGCAAGACAATGCGCCAATAACCGCACAGACTCACACCGGCGCGGCGGGTAGCTTCACTTGTGACGTAAGACTTAACCTCTACAGCGGGAGCGAGGCGAGTGAGATTAATTGCAATTTGTCCCTCGCATTTTCGAATCTTTACAGAAACGACTAAACTTTAATTGTCAAAGGACGACCGTAATTGTTGAAAAAGCTCTAGGAACTTAGAAATTATTACGAAATTAAACCGGCTGTCAAGTAGAAAATAAGTGGCGCGCTTTGACATATTACAAATACTCAATATTGAAGTAAACTAAATTTTACAACACATTGTTTCAAGAAGAAAAAGTTCATCGTCATCAACATCATTTCAGCCTATCACTAGTCCACTGCTGAACACGGGCCTCCACCAATGATTGCCACAAAAGGTCGTACAAAAGATAGTAGCAGTCATTTTGGGGGGATATTGCCATAGTTGCCACGCTTTGCACGCGGGTTGGCGTACGCAGTTTCTTTATTCAGACGTTCCAGAAAGATGATGCTGCCCATCCCCTTGTATCTATTTTCCCTCTGTCGACTTTTACGTCACACACGGGACGAGATGGTGTGGTAGATTTTCTTAAGCCGCCGAAGATAATATATAATAGATATATAATCATATATAATCATCTCAACCTTTTTAAAAATATATACTTAATTGTATCTTCATGTTATCGCATAGCATACTGCTAGTGTGTGACAAGACTAACCTCTTGTCGTTCACACGGCACACAGAGAAAGCTTTAATTATTATAATTAAAAATGGTAGTTCGAATAAAATGTTGCAGTTAAATATAAAAGACGGCAAAAGTAGCGCGTTCGATACGGCGTAATGAGTCGCGCGGAAAATGCACCGCGACGCGAGTGGACACGCGGAAAAATAAACAATACGCCATCGAGTAAAATGTTGACATATAAACAATGTTCTAAGCGAGACTAAGTGCAGCGTTAATTATTAGTTTAAGTATTCATAAAAACGTTCCATTTTACGTTCGAGCCGGAAGACGGCAAAAACTTTCATACCAACACCGCTGGCGCTGCAGGGGATTGTGAGCTTAATCACTTTCACTTAAAACATACAACTGCATGCGAGATTGAGACAGATGGTCCGGTTGGGTCGCCGACTGTACCTGTCGGTCCGCAGCTGGTGCTAAGGCATCCTGAACACCCGCGACTTATCCCAGTAGTTCACTATACCTATTTCTAATCAATAGTTATTAATTTCATATGTTATTATTTTTTTTTCAAGGTAGATATTTAGTTATTAGAGGCCATACAAAAAGAATTTTTAATCTACAGTACAAAATAATTATACTATATAACTTCGTAAAATACATATTGTCATTATCATGTTTTGTTTATGAATGCCGATGCTTTTTTAATTATAAATATTAAACAGTAATATAAATATATTAAGAAATTTAGTAGAAAGTTCTGATAGCGATGGGAATAACAAAAAAAAAATTGTAAAAATTTGCAAAAACTAAAATTAAGGTATGAAACTAATTCATGAATTATGTTTTACAACCATTCTTTTCATTCATGTGTTCCATTGTTATTATTATGAATGATTAAGTAATTGCGTATCTTTTTATTAAATAACTAAAATGTTATTAATATTTTACAACAATAGCTCAGTTAAAGCCTGTTAAACCATGACAATCACACGAAAAGAATAAATAATAAATAAAGTAACGACTTACCCATATCACGTGTAATAAATACACAGTCGTTAAGTCTGCAGGCACCTTACATAATTTTGCCCTTCAACTTTGTTATAAAAAGTATTACAGCGACGGCGGGGCGCTGCGTCGTACATCGGTCATCTTGTCATATTTTGCCCGAACTTAATGGATAAAACTATATTACAACCGCTTGCTACTCGTAATATTGATGTATTAAGTTTTTGTACGTTACATTAATTGCCTTCTATTTACTAGATAACACATTAAACGATGGGAATTATATTTCGTTTTTTTTTTTTAAATTCAGGTCTTTGTACACGTTCAAAGTATCTATTGTTGTAAGATTTCCTCGACATAATACATATGTTGGTCGGGCGTTTGATAGTTGTTACATTATAATTTAATCAAGCGATATATTTTTTTTAGATTTAGAGGCAATTACGCAAAGTTGGTTATCTTGATGTAAATATTTTTTTATGGAAGAAGTAAATCGTTCTACTGACCAAGAACATTTCTGTGTGACAATACTGCGCTCAACACCAGTAACATTCGGTTCTAAGTGTCAATGCCCAGTAATTACACTGGCTATCAGCGCAGTAAATGAATTAGATCATTACCCTACACACACACACACAGACGCCACAATAGAATAACTGGCACTGCGGTGGTACCTACCTAGATTCCTACGTAGGAATTTTACATCCGTATTACCACGCAGTATTTGTTTGAAATGTTTTTTGGTAACTTAGAAATGCCACGGTCGCAATATGTTCACGTACATCGTATGATTAACATAAATCCGAATTGTTTATATCTATAATATATTATGACGGTATTTATAAAACGATCCCTCCCCCCTCCCGCCCCACACAGCCGTAAAGGAATATTTTATTTTACCATGTTTATGATAAGGCAGCGATGCAGCGAGCGCATTGCGCATGCAACTTATCATTAAGTGTGCATCGACGGAGAAATTTATTATTAAAATTATCATTCGTTAGTGCACCGGCCGAGATCCGCAACATACATATTTACTCTACGCTCTAAACTTATTCCATTCTTACACCTGGCATGTAAATAGTAAAATATCGATATGAGCATATCGATACTTATCATATAAAGTATCGACTATAAGTTACGGAAACTATTCTCGTATCGATATAATTTAGATGTGTCGATTATAACAGCAAAAGCATATTCGTTATTCGTATGCTATATTTGTTCTATAAAATATAGCACAACCACATTAATAAGAGAGTAGCTGACAGCTATTGAAGATTCCATAGCATGTGAAAAGTTTATATTTCTTTATATTTTTGCTTACATAAACTTTGGGGTTTTGCTGTATCCTGATCCAAATGCTAGCAAGAGACCTTGACTTCCAGAAAGTTCAATTGATCACGTGAAATGGCATGTAAAGGAAAGTGATGTACTCTCGAAAAGAGAAATTTAATAAAGGTTAATAATATCATCATGACATTAACCTGGTGGTAAGATCCCTGTGCACGAATATGTCTGGGTAGACTGCAACGCAGTGACAGTTTTTCTGCCGTCAGGTAGTGTGCAAACATTTTCGCGTTTCAGTTTGAACGGCACTGTTAACTAGTGTAGTTACTGGGCATATAACTGGACTTGAGAAGTGATGTTTCTGGGTGACGAGAAGAAAGAAGTGTGATGCCACACAGAAATGTTCTGCATGACACAGTATTTGCTGTGGGCAGATGTTGCATTCACCATTAGGTCATTTGTCCATGTCGTCTTCTTTTTTAATTTTAATCTATTGAATTGTTTTATGTCCGTCATTTCGTTTTAACAATGTTTGTCGTTTTTATAAATAAATGAATATAAAAGATTCTATAGTGTGTTATTAAAATGAATAATTTTAATAATACACATCACCAACTTTTTACCAGGTATTAGAAATGTTACAAATTTAAAGTGACATAACTTTTTTTGAAATTGTCATTACATAGTCGACAGACTTTTGTATCTAATTGTGAAAGCCTAAAAAAATTTTACATTACATTTGGTATGATTATTCTTTGAACATTTCTTAATATGGCTAGAAGGCATAAAACGTAGAAATATTACATTTAAAAAAATTCACAAATTTATATATTTATCTATACATACTACACAACCTTTTCCGTTCCGGTCTCCACAATAAAACAACTCTTACAAATAATTATAATAACACGTTGTATTAGATACAATGTTAATTAGTCTATTGTTCAACATACTGAATAGATATCGAGTCATATTGTAAGAAATCGAACGGATCCATAACAAAAAGTGGCGACGCACACAGGCGCATCGGCGCGGACGCGTACGAACACATGCGAGTGGAAACAATGTTACCGGCGTCGGGAAGGTCGTGGGGCTATTAATAAAATGGAATAAAAATATAATTATAATTATTTGGCGGCATACAGCGGGGCTTCGTATCGATGGCTGCGGCGAGGGGAACAATAAAATATACTTTAATTAGAAACGACTTGGACGGCGTGCAGTCGGCCGGCGGGCGTCGACCCCGCGCATTGGGACACTCGCAGCTATCGATCATATTTCGCGGACGAGGACGACACGACCGCGGCACGATACTTATAAATGATTTACATAAACTGACAAACGCCTGTGTCCATTGGAGTGGTTACGACGAATGTAACGTGTAACTACCAACAAAAGTCGGATTAAAGTTTGGATTTTTTTTTATTTGATAAAGTGACGAAACGAGCAAAACGTTCACCTGATGGTAAGTGCAACGTCCGCCCATAACAAATGCTGTCTCACCCAGAACATTTCTGTGTGACACCACACTGCGCCCGTCACCCTGAGACATCAGTTCATAAGTCTCATATGCCCAGTGATTACGCTAGCTCTCAGTGCCCTTCAAACCGAAACACAGTAATGTTTGCACACTACTGCTTCACGGCAGAGTAACTGGCCCTGGGGTGGTACCTACCTAGACGATCATCTTTGATTCAGCTATCAATATTTTTTATAACTATAAATAAAAAAGAACTTTAAAATGAAAGCGTTAACATCCAACAGTACTAAAATAACACAGTAGCATTACGATTTCATGAGCAAACACGAAACGATGACGATCGGTCGTGTGGAGTGAAAAGCTCTGTCCTTGCGCTAGCGTCTGCAACTGCAACACTGTAGTCGTTTAAAAACCCGCCGCGACACTTGCAACCATACTTTTTTATTAATTACTAGTATGAATTCGAAATTTGCGGACGCCTGTACATCTGACCACTTAGTATCGTTATTTATTTTTTTAATAAAATGCAAACCAATTTTATATTTATTTTATTACAGTCTAGTGATGGGGCCGCTCGACGGAGACTGGAAAGTGTAAGATGCACTTTCGTCTTTGATCTTGCTTCGTAATCAATTTAAACAGTGAGTTTTGTGGTTAGTATTGTTTGCCTAGCCGCCTACCGTTCAATTAGTTCAAATAATCGGAAATGTTAATTTTTAAAGCATAATGTAAATTTCGCTTTTAATATATTCCGTAGGTTTAATGACACATTTCAATGTTATGATATATTTTTATGGAACACATCGGTAGCATAAAAAAAGAGTAAGTGTATGTATATACGCTTTAGATTTTTTTGGTGACCTGTTCCAGTGAACTAATAAGTTCAATATACGTAACCTACGTTGACTAAAAACTAAAACACGTAATAATTAGTGCAGAACACGTTATAATAAGATCCTATAAATGGCCCACAGGTGAGCAGAGGCCTCCTCTAATTTTTGTGACGGGAAGAGCCCGCCATGCTGCTCAAATTTCATCATCATCATCATTTCAGCCTATCACTAGTCCACTGCTGAACATAGGCAACCGCAGTTTGTTTATTCCGACGTTCCAAGAAGATGCTGCCGCCCATCTTCTGGTTTTAATTTTCCCTCTGTCGACTTTTACGACACCCACGGGATGAGATGGAGTGGTAGATTCTCTTAAGCCGCTACCAGCAATTTGGGTCGGCGGATTTCACAAGTCCTCGAATTGTTTTTTATTCCTCAGACACGCAGGTTTTCTCACGATGTTTTGGTTCACCGATGAGCACGCGGTAAAGTGGCGCTTAAACTCGCAGAACTATTTTAGAGGCGCCGGCACCGGGGGTCGAACTCAGATCACTTCCGTACTTTGAAATTTAAGGCCAGCACCCGGCCTCTCTGCTACCTTTTACTAAAGTTTAAAAAGTAAAGTTTCAGCCCATAAATGTCTCACTACTGAGCACAGGCCTCCTCACATTTCTGAGAGGGTTTTGGAGCTAGGAAGAATCCGCCGCGCTGCTCCAATGCGGGTTGGCGGACTTCACATGTCTTCGAAATATTTTTAATTTCTCAGACATGCAGGTTTCCTCACGATGTTTTCCTTCACCGCCGACCACGCGGTAAGTCAGCACTTAAAATTGCAATTAACAATTTTAGTGGTGCCCGCACCGGGAATCAAAACCAGATCACTCGCGTACTATGAAATTAAAAGCGAGCGCCTAGCCCCTGAGCTACCACGGCTCTACCTTTTACTAAGCGTACTAAAATTGTGAATTTTATCCGTCTAAGTAGGTACCACCCCAGAGCCAGTTATTCTGCCGCGAAGCAGTAGTGTGCAGACATTACTGTGTTTCGGTTCGAAGGGCACTGAGCACTAGCGTAATCACTGGGCAAATGAGACTTAAGAACTGATATCTCAGGGTGACGGGCGCAGTGTGGTGTCACACAGAAATGTTCTGGATGACCCAGCATTTGTTATGGATAGACGTTGCGCTTTGCTCGATTCGTGACTTTATTAAAGAAAAAAAATTTAAAAATATTGTAAATAGAATAAAAATATTCGGAAACAGATAAGCCCATCCCTATCTCACATAATAGACTTCTTTAGAAGTTCGTTCTAAACTACATTGTAGTTGGCCAGTGGCCCTAAAGATACAACTAGGGGGAGGGCCTTGTATATATAGAGGGCCTAGGAGGGAATTCCAGTTAAGTTACTACGCCTTGATCGAGCGGATGCAAATTAATTTTATTTTTGTTCAATAATACTTAGCGATACTCGATGCGTATAAACGTGTTTTTGTATTACTGCATGCAATTTATTTGAGCGTTTGACGACCTCTGTAGTGTACGTATTTGTTAATGCAGTGCTCGTATACAATGTTAACACATGCGCAGTGTCAACGTCGTTGTTTCAGCCTGTCACAAGTCCACTGCTGAACATAGGCCTCCCCCATAGATTGTTACAAAAATTCGAAGAACTCATTTTGAGGGAATTATGCCATAGTTGCCACGCTTGCCAGGCGGGATGGTAACCGCGTTTTATTCAGTTGTTCCAGGAAGATGCAGCTGCCCATCTTCTCAACATCTAAAAATATTACTAGAAGTAGGAGACGTCCTCCCCAGATCAGACCATCCGATCTGGCGGGTAGCTACCCTTTGCCTTGGCAATATCATCCGCCAAACGACCATTAAACATACATACATAAGATCACAAACTGTATCCCATAAGGGGTAGTCAGAGACTGGGCACTCACTGCAAAAACAGATGACTGCCACAATCCACGTTTCACCAAAACAATATAATGTACTTGGTGTGATAGGTGGTGAGCCCATCGCCACCATGCGCTGTTGCACAGTGCAGTTTAATTCCTTACTCGCCTTTTACGAGATCCATTGGATGAGATGGAGTGGTAGTATTCTTTTAACGAGCCGCCACCACACGGGCATTAAAACAATTTAATAATTTGTCCGCTCCGTAGAAATGTAATTCGCGAACGGTAATCAATAAGAAATATTTTAAAATCGCATCGCTTGAACCCGACGCTGCAGGCGAAGTTATTCAGAGCGAACTTTCGGAACTCATAAAGAGTTAATTCAAAAACAATTTCCTCGACTAAAATTTCCTCGTCAGACAACAAGGCAACTATGCGAGATAAATTTATCGCGCTACATACTTACGTCAAGTAATTTTATTACTCGGTGTTGGTACATAATAGGGAGTACAAAAGACAAGCTGTATGTACTACATTATGATTCCTTATACGTATTCAAGCCGTGGTAGCTCACGCGATTGACCTGGGTTCGATTCCCGGTACCGGCACCACTGAAATTGTTAATTGCAATTTTAAGTGCTAATTTACCAAGTGCTTGGCGGTGAAGGAAAACATCGTGAGGAAACCTGCATGAGTGAGAAATAAAAAATATTTCAAAGAAATGTGCAGTCAGCCAACTCGCATTGGAGCAGCGTGGCGGATTCTCCCTAGCTCCAAAACCCTCTCAAAAATGGGAGGAGGCCTGTGCTCAGCAGTGGGACATTTATAAACTGAAACTTTACTTTTTTTACGTATTTAACCTACCATTATACATTTTCGCGTGGCCTAGTTGTTACAGTACCTGACTATGACGCCGCTCTTGGGTTCAAATCCCAACCGTAGGCAACAATTGTTATGTTGTTATAGATACTGGTAGGATTCCTAAGCAGAAATCTTTCTAGGTGCTACTGTTACTGTGTTTCGGTCTGAAGGGCACAGAGAGCTTGCGTAATCACTGGGCATGTGAGACTTAGTACTGATGTCTCAGGGTGACGGGCGCAGTGTGTTGTCGCACAAAATGTTCTTGGTGACGCAGCGTTTGGTATGGGCGCACGTTGCACTTACCATCTGGTGAACGTTTCGCTCGTTTCGTCACTTTATCCAATAAAAAAAAAACTTGAAATTCACAGATTGGACATTGGCTGTTGTAGAACCTTAAATTTACATTTAATTCTAAAAGATTCTACAATTAAAGCGGTGAATCAAGGCAGCGTAAGAAAACCGAAGTTCTGAGCAATAAAATAATTCGAGGATATGTCTGTGTAAGTCCGCAACCCACATTGGAGCAGCGTGGCGGATTCGTCCCGGCTCCAAAAACGGAAACTACTGGTTATCGGGGCTGGGTGTGTTGTCTTCTTCTTAGCGTGTCGATGGCTGCCTGAATTTTGTCCGCCCAGAACTCAGCTATGAGTATTGCGTTCTCAGTAGCCTCCATTAAGTCCTGTAACGTGCAGGTGGAAAGACACGCAGGACACGACATGTGGTGGTCCATTGTTTGTGGAACGGCATGGGTGTGTTGTGATTGTCCTCATGTATCTGACACTGCACCCTAGCCCCCGAGGTAAGGACGAGTGAGTGCCTCTGTGTTTACGCGTACGCGTATAACATCTGCGCGGATGACAGGCGCCGACAGTATTGGAAAGCTAAGCCAGAATGGTATACAACATAGGAACTAACTAATTATAAACTAAAAATAATATAAAGTTCTACTAATACGCTGTAAGCAAAAGTTTTTCCATATAAAACCTATGCAATACCATCAACAATTTGGAACGAAAATCAACGCGCCGCTTTCCCAGGTTAACATACTCTCCCTACCAGACAACTTTAATTGATCGCATTGTATTAGACATAACCTTATATTAAACTGTTTCCTTAGCTCCGACGGTAATAAATGACAATACGGAGTTATTCACAGCCATTCGATGCCGCCCAAACAACGACTTTAGCGCGCCGCGATAAAATCCTAATTGACTTGGAGGCGGTGTGAAATTTGCGATCTTACATTGATACGGGCAATCGGCGATGTGTACAAAAGTTCAAAATCCAATTGCTTTGGTGCAGGCGATTTGAAACTTTGGTGCGATACTGTGAAAGGTTATAATAATTTATAAGCGGACGACGCTTACGGCTGTTTTGTTTTGTTGCGAGACTCATTCCTGAGGACGTCCATTACGATGAGGCGCGATGCCACACTATGCGAAAATTCATTTTCAATATAAAAGTAGCGTCTACAAGAGTCACTTTGTGTGGAGAGGTCATCGGGGCAATTATTCCTGTAAAATTATTTGAAGCTTCATTTCAATAACGTTACGATTTATTTCACGCAATTTTTACACTTTAAATTACTTTTTTTTAAGTATAACGGGACGAGACGAGCAATAATTTCACCTGATGGTAAGTACAACGCCTGCCCATAACAAACGCTGTGCCACTCAGAACATTTCTGTGTGACAACACACTGCACCCGTCACCTTAAGACTTTAGTTCTAATATCTAATTTTATCGCCAAGAATATTTCTGTGTGACTCCACACTGCGCCCGTCACCCTGACACATCAGTTCTTAAGTCTCATATGCCCAGTGATTACGCTAGCTCTCAGTGCCCTTCAGACCGAACCACAGTAATGTTTGCACACAACTGCTTCACGGTCGAATAACTGCCCCTGGGGTGGTACCTACCTAGACGGATTCCTGCATAGGAATCCTACCACCACTGAATTCATATTTTATAGACATATGCATAGATACACGAAATATGCGTTTCATTATTAAGTATAAATAAATCAGTCACACCATCTTATTTATTTATTTTAATTTCTTTAAATTTTATTGATTACCCTAAAAGGATGCAATGGGCCGACCTAATGCCTGTTGGCATTCTCTGCCAGTCAACCCAAGGCGTAGTTAAACATGTGGCAGGTGTAAACTCCAAAAAAACTCTTTAATTGAAACTAATTTTACGGATTTTATCGCGTTTAATTTTACTATTTATAACCCGACGTTTAGAGTGCTTTACAGCACCCATGGTCACGGGAGGACTGAGGTGACAGATGTCCTGATTTCATAGTTAACCCGGAGTACTTTCAGCGTTTAATTATTATTTTTGGTCCGATCTACGCAGAAAGAGCTAACTGTGTCTTGTAGTCTTGCAGTGGTATGCTTGGTTTTTGATTAAATTTTATTAATTATAGGATCCCATGCTGGTGGTAGTACCTAACCATCTTATCCGAACTGTCTCTGGACTGAACTGATAAATTATCATCTAATGAGTTGATTAATATCCATCCGGCTGATTTTCACAAAACTTCCAACTTCCCGCTTTCAGACAACTTCCAGTCCAAGAAGCTTCTTCAAGTGTCCAAGTGTATTCGCAAATACAGAGGCACCCACAAGTCTCCACGTACCCGCGCCCGATGTACCATTACATCGGACTAGGCTAGGATGCAGTGTCCCAGACACACCGATAACACTTAGCGTTCTGAATGAAAATTGCCTACTTGTTACGACCGACTCGCAATTCCTCTGATATTCATGGGCGGCGATCATTTACCATCAGGTGAGCTTCCTCCAACTCTTTAAAAAAAACACTAGCACCGAAAACTAAAAATTTCTAAAAACGAGCAGTAGTAGAGTACAAAAATTAACGAGAGCGTAATAAAAACTGAATTACATTAATAGCACCGTACAAAAATTGGAACGCTCGGTCCCCGCTAGTGTGGAACGGCCCGACTCCCACATACCTCATTTGTTATGAGCCACATTATAATCACACATTGTATTGGATAATAAATAGAAAAAGCGACAATAGAAATAACAAGTTACAAACAGTCATCTAATAATAAAATTGTGCTGCATATAACCATACGTTTGTCGGATCCGTGACTGGTCCGGCGGACCGTTTAATGAACGCTGCGGCTTATTTAGTACAGATACTTCCGCATGCGTTGTGACCTCGCCGTATTGTCTCCGGTAACGCGCGCCGATGTCTGAACTGCGCAAGGTTCAATTCTGTTTTGTTATTTTCTTAGTAGTCGAGTGAAAATTCACGCAGCGGTTTCTAACAAGCATATTGTTAACAACAACGTTTTACTGGTGGCAGGATTCCTATGCAGGAGTCCGTCTAGGTAGGTACCACCCCAGGGCCAGTTATTCTGCCGTGAAGCAGTAGTGTCCAAACATTACTGTGTTTCGGTTTGAAGGGCACTGTGAGCTAGCGTAATCACAGGGCATATGAGACTTAAGAACCTATGTCTCAGGGTGATGGGCACAGTGTAGTGTCACACAGAAATTTTCTGGGTGGCACAGCATTTGTTATGGGCAGACGTTTCACTTACCTTTAGGTGAACGTTTTGCTCGTTTCATCACTTTATGCAATAAAAAAAAAAACTAGCGACCTGCGCCGGCTTCGCACGGGTACAATTTACTGATGAAGAAAATCTAAGCAAAAAAAAAAATATTATGTACTAGCTGCGGCCTGCGTTTTCACCAGCTTATAAAAGCCGACCCCGATCGATGATATACATATATACATATACACTTGAATCACCTTTGAAAGTCCCATCAAAATCGGTACAGCCATTTTGGAGATTAGCCGGTACAAAAAGACAAAAACTTTCAATATTGTGTTATTTATTATAAGTACCGTATATACTTCCAAAGGCATTGAGTAAAATGTTATTACAAAAAGACACTCCAATATTTTTTTTATATAGATGTTTATTTTAAAACGTGTCTTCGTCTCCAGAACAGATAAACTGAACGTCGCTTTTTGTTTGATTGAGACTTTATTACAAATAACCATCCTAATTCCCGACTTTTCCGGCTCCCAGAATATTTCTGTGTAGCACCACACTTCGCTCGTCAACACGAAACATCGGTTCTTAAGTCTCATATGCTCTATAATTAACTAGATAGCAATGCCCTTCAGGCCGAAACACAGTAATGCTTGCGCACTACTGCTTGACGGCAGGATAACTGGCACTACGTTGGTACCTACGCAGATGGATTCTCCTGTATAGGAACCGTTATATCAGTTAGTTGCAATTTGTATTTCATTTAACAAAGAGGCAAATATTACTAAGTAATTTTTAAAATACAGACATATAATAACGCCTTTTTCCCATGTAAGGGGTAGGCAGTGGCGACTCACGTAGCTCAGTAGATATTTTATAATTGTACTTTATTTAAATCAATACCTTGGCTGTGGCCTTCGGGTGGTCTTAATAATTAATTCAGGATAGTAAATTTAACTAAGATTTAAACTGATATAAAATGTTTTCGTATAAATAAACTGATTTCAATGTAGTCAGAAATTATCTATACAAATAAATAAAATTTAAGTGTCTGTTTGTAATGACAAAATGACATCTTTTTACTCAATGCTTATGAAAGTATATACGGTACTTATAAGAAAAAAACTAATTTCGTCGCAACAGATTTCCTTAAACTTCATGTTATCCTAGTACTTGAGAGTTCTTTCGATGGCAGCTCAATGGAAAAATGCCCAATTAAATTTATGAGTTCATTGCCTCGATCAGCTGTATAACAGGGTAGTCACCTATGAGTTTTAAGCAAGTTCTTTAAGTCGATATATCTCCTGCAGGTATCACGCTACGAGGCTCATTATATTTTTGGGGCATATACACATCGTCCCTAAGCCCAGCCTGCCGGGATGTATAGGACATTACGAATGACCCTGTACATCATCGATCCGGGTCGGCTTTTTAACACGTGTGAAACCGCGCGGCACTGCTAGTAACAAATTAAGATGAAAACAGTGTTTCTGCCTGGTAACTTTGCCAGAAGACATCGTTCACAAATTACGTAATAATACAAATTTAGCATTGAGGTAATTTATCTTCATCGTGTTAAGTGTGCGTTCAGCAAATACCGTTGTATTATCTAAGAGTCATTGCTAAGTGTTAATTTACCACGCGCTCGGCGTTGAAAGAAAATATCGTGATCGAACCTGTATCCCTCTTCCCGGCTCCAAAACCCACTCAGAAACGAGAGGGGGGCCTGCGCTCAGCAGTGGGACCTTTATAGACATTACATGTTTAATTGTTACAGTGAGGTCGCGTATCGTTACTTTTTTTGAATTTATTATCTTTGTTTAAATACGTCCAGAAGGAACATGTTCGGATGACAACAGGTCAGTCCTACCGACACATACTGTTGTACACAAAGGTAAATACATATACATGATATTACTGGTGGTAGGATCCCTATGCAGGAAGGGCCATTATTCTGCCGTAAACCAGTATTGTGCAAACATAACTGTGTTTAGGTTTGAAGGGCACTGAGAGCTAGTGTAATAACTGCGCATATGAGACTTGAGAACTGATGTCTCAGGGTGACGAGCGCAGTGTGTCACACAGACATTTTCTAGGTGACACAGCATTTGTTGTGGGCAGACGTTGCACTTACCATCAGGTGAACGTTTTGCTCGTTTCGTCTCCAAAAAATAACAAAAAAAAAACATACAAATTGTCTGGTCGGCGTAGTGGCTGAGCGATTGGCTTCCGCGCCACCAGATGCGGATTCGATTGCTGCCCGGAACGAATATTTGTAGTCTAGATCGTTCTTCCGAGTCTGGCATTTAATCTGAGTTCCCTCAGTCGACTTGTACGCACTCACGGGATGAGACGGGGTGGTAGATTCTCTTCACTACACATCATGGCTTCAGATTCGAAATATGGGTCTGAAATTTAAAAGCCACATCGGCCAAGCCCTCGCTAAATAGACCATAGAATGTAAACCGACTAATTCAGTTGTAGAAAAGAATACAATGTTAATATTAAAATTTTGCATGACAGAGCCGTGTGGTAGCGGCTTAAGAGAATCTACCACCCCATCTCATCCCGTGGGTTTCGTAAAAGTGGACACGACAGAGGGAAAATGAAAACCAGGAGATGGGCAGCAGCATCTTGCTGGAACATCTGAAAAATTAAACTGCGGTTGCCAAACGAGGCAACTATGGCAAAATCCCCCCAAAACGATAGCTACAAACTTTTGTGGTAATCTATGGGGGAGGCCTATGTTCAGCAGTGGACTATTGATAGGCTGAAACGACGACGACGACGAGTGGACTGTATAAAAACGTATATAGTTAAGCATATATATACGTAGCATGCGATAAAATAAATTGCATTTTAAATACAGCTAAAACATTTAGATCCGCAAACGCGATAAAATAGTCAGTTTAAATGTAATTATATAAAAACGTTACAATGGAACCACCTCCTTCGCGGTCGAAGCAGATGGTGCAACCGTAGGCAACATTGTAACTAATTAAGTTTATACCTTCGACTTATCTAGAATAAGAAAAGATAAATCGTAATTAAAATAATTAGAGAAAGTGAATTCAGTTGGATTAAAGTATTCGTTAAGAAAACTTTTAATCACTACGTTGAATGGGATTGAGAATGATAATCTAGATGCTGATAAATTAACATAATTCTCCATATAAACATTTATCTTATGTACATTAGTAATGTATAGAGGTTTCCTAAAAAAATGATGCTTACGGAATTTAACATCTTATTACGCCTACAACGTGATATCACGGAATTCGGAATTGTAACCGTCAGCCCGCGGCGCGTCTTGCGCTCGGACGTTACAATGTAAATTCGTTACGAGTCCCGAACGCCTCGCCGAAATCCAACGGATCGATAGTTGGAGCGCAAACAAAGTTGGTTTCCATGCAGACGGTGCAGAGTGCTCGGTGGGCTCTTGTATTTTTAATATGCCCCCTCCCGGCGCCCCCATTTTAACATAATATAAAATTATAAACGACATGAATCACGATAATGCGGAGCGGGGCTGGCGGCCAATTCACAACTTCGCCGAGGCAGGCCCTAGCCTCCCCGGCCGCCTCCCCCGTTCCCCTCTGTTACAGAACAATCTCTTACAGTAAAACCATTTTTGATAGTAATATTTTAATATAAATTACTAAATATCTTTCAAGTTTGGGTGCGTCTTGGCAGATCTCACAACTTATGTTTCGCACAGAAGTTTTTGAAGTATTAGTAACGATAATGTTTTCTTTTATTTACGCGAATACTACACATTTAAATAAAACTACTTTTTACGGATTTCATCGCGTTTAATTTAGAACTATTGTTTAATCCGACGTTTCGGGCGCTTTACAGCGCCCATGGTCACGGGGGGACTGAGGTGACAGTTGTCCTGATGTCATAGTTAACCCGGAGTACCTTCAGCTTTTAATTATTATTTTTAGTCCGATCGACGCAGAAAAAGCTTACTGTGTCTTGAAGCCTTGCAGTGGTATGCTTTGTTTTTGATTTAATTTTATTAATAATAGGATCCCAAGCCGGTGGTAATACCCAACCATCTTCCCTATTGAAATAAGGATGTTTTTTTTAATATCAATAGCCTCGCGAATTATCCTTGGTAGGAATCGGTGTTCTTTTGCAAGGATTTGTGGTCTATCAATCCATATGTATGGGTGCTGTAAAGCGCTCGAAACGTCAGGTTATAAATAATAAAATTAAACGCGATAAAATCCGTAAAATTAGTTTCATTTAAATGTGTAGTGTTCGCGTAAATATAAGAAATCATTATCACTTTAATATTTTATTAACGTACGAAAATATGTGTTACCTGTAAATACCGTTTCTTATTTATTCTGTATTGGTCCGACTGACACCATCTACACTGTGACACCCACCCCGCGCAGCGCCGGCAAAAAGAAAAGTTTTATTTTTATAAGACAAGAAATTTATTATAGCTGATGCTCGTGTCGGTTTCGCGTTTCTTCGGAAACGGAACGCAAAATGAAGCTCGCATCGACCCGCCGCGCCGCGGTGCCGCGATGAGTTTCCGAAATTTGTGTTAAAGATGTAATTGACAGTATTTGTAAACAATTCTCATCCCGTGGGTGTTGTAAAAGTCGACTGAGGGAAAAGTAAAACCTTGAGACGGGCAGCAGCATATTCATGATATATCTGAATATATAAATTGCGATTGCCAACACGCATGCCAATCATGGCAACTATGGCGAAATCCCCCCCAAAATGAGAGCTCCCAACTTTTGTGGAAAACTATGGAGGAGGCCTGTGTTCAGCATTGGACCAGCGATAGGCGAAACTGTTGATGGTGTCGATAAATAAACACTGGGATCATACTGCAAAAAATTATGAAACTGAAGTATGCTAGATATACCTAACGTTCATTGATCAAGGTGTGGTAAGATTATGAAATTGATCATATGTTTTTTAACATATTACAAAAATTTGGCATAAACAGAAGTATGCGTCCATTTTTTTATGACCGCAAAACGGCAGTAAGTTGATAATTTTATATTTTCGCAAAAATAAAGTACTTACAGTATTCTCTGAAAATTATTAATATAGCGTATTTTCTAATACCATTTTAAAATGTACTTTGCGGTATAAACCCACTATTCATTTTTATTTCTTGAAACGACTTCCAATATTACTGAGTTGTATTTCTTAAAAGTACAAATACAATATCGTACATTTAATCCGAACGCTTTACAAAAGTTTTACAAAGGAAACAGACCAAAACAAATGTTTACAAACATTGGTTTCTCTTTATCAGTTTTCTGTCAAACTACGTAAAAATATATGCTAAATCGATCATTTATCTAATCTAAAAAAAATGTATATTTTAACGTGGCCATCCTGAATGTTTGGGGAGGGAGCAAGTTCATCGCCGTTTCGATCGAGATCGCTGCGGGTCACACCGACATAGTTGTTTTTTTTTGGTACAAGCTTTTAAATTTTATTTATTGGTTATCTGCATCCTTAAGTGTATCTGTGTCGCGGAGATCTGTGTGCAAGAATGAGATTGATGGCTCAGTGCAGTGGTCTTAGAAGCAAGTTGAATTTATTCACAATGGCTCAGGATGTCTGGCACCGCAGCTCGTCTGAAGCAATTTGCGCACGTTTTATTTTTATTATGCAAATCGTTCTACTGAAGGTTTTTTTTATTATTGTATAAAGTGATGAAACGAGCAAAGCGTTCACCTGATGGTAAGTGCAACGCCGCAGGCACCCAGAACATTTCTATGTGACTGTGCCAAATCACACTGAGACATCAGTTCTCAAGTCTCATATGCCCAGTGATTACGCTAGCTCACAGTGCCCTTCAAACCGAAACACAGTAATGTTTGCACACTGCTGCTTCACGGCAGAATAACTGGCCCTTGGGTGGTACCAACTTAGACGGCCTTTAACATATGCTGTGTCACCCAGAACATTTCTGGTTGACACCGCACTGCGCTCGTCACCTTGAGACATCCGTTCTTAAGTCGCATTGCCCTGTTCTAGCTATGAGTGTTTGATGGAACACGGAAGCACTGCGGTAGTAGCGAATTTGTTCATAGGAACCGTACTACCCGTCAAATTTCTTACTACATCTAATTGCGTACCTTATAGTTAAGTATTTTAAATATGGAGTGGTAGTATTCTTATATCGTGCCGTGTGGTGGCGGCTCGATATACGAATACTACCACTCCATCTCATCCAATGTATCTCGAAAAAGGCGAGTAAGGAATTAAACTGCACTGTGCACCCAACAGCGCATGATGGCGATGGGCTCACCATCCATCACACCAAGTACATTATATTGTTTTGGTGAAACGTGGATTGTGGCAGTCATCTGATTTTGCAATGAATGCCCAGTCTCTGACTACTCCTTATGGGATACAGTCGTGATCTTATGTATGTATTTTATATATAATTTAAAGAAGTTTAGTCTTTATAGAAGAGGAGGCAAACGAGCAAGCGGCTCACCTGATGGTAAGTGATCACCGCCGCCGGCGAACATCCACCCTACCAGAGGAATAGCGGATGTTGCTGGCCTTCGAGAAAGGAAAATGCTCTTTTTTGAAGGTCACTGAGTCGCATCTGTGTATGAATACGTATGTATAACATAGCATTAGTTCACAACAGCAATTTCGACTAACATTAAAAGCAAAATAACGTTTATGTAAGAAAAAAATTAAGATCGTCATTCGTAAAACGGCAAGTAATACAAAACTAACAGTTTCGTTTTTAAGACATCACATGTAACGTGAATGTAAATTGTCTTTTTTAGCATACATTAGTTATGTACTTTGTTACTAAGCATTCTTAACGAGAAATAAACACAAATGATTATAACAACATCGTCGTTTATTCTGTACGGATGCAACGAGAGACGATATTAATTACAACTTTTAAGTAGCGGCCAGAAGTACGTAATCAAATTTTGAAATTAGAATCGGTTGTGCGATAGCATTAATTAAAAGTCGTTAAATTACCATAAATAGATATATTTTTTTTGGAATGTTACGAATCTTACCATATCCGTACACAACACTGAAGTTGTGCGGAATTTGCCACGATAAAATGAACCTTGCAGTCTATGCGGTTGAGGAGTTTGATCGATACGATTAGGGCGAACGATGTTGCCAGATTCTTCAGGTGCGTGAAATCATATTGTTTTTTTTCATAAAAGTGACGGAACGAGCAAAACGTTCACCTGATGGTAAGTGCAACGTCTGCCCATAACAAATGCTGTGTCACCCATAAAATTACTGTGTGACACCACACTGCGCCCATCACCCTGAGACATCAGTTCTTAAGTCTCATATGCCCAGTGATTACGCTAGCTCACAGTGCCCTTCAAACCGAAACACAGTAATGTTTGCACACTACTGCTTCACGGCAGAATGACTGACCCTGGTGTGGTACCTACCTAGATGGATTCCTGCATAGGAATCCTACCACCAGTAAATATATATTAATACATATATATTAATACAATAAGAACTTAAATGCTTTTTCACTTTTTGGCCAA
Organism: Luehdorfia chinensis; assembly: GCA_019845155.1. Lineage (NCBI taxonomy): Eukaryota > Metazoa > Arthropoda > Insecta > Lepidoptera > Papilionidae > Luehdorfia > Luehdorfia chinensis. The sequence continues at coordinate 4,687,847 of JAHVAK010000156.1, read as the reverse complement.
AACCACGCAATTGATCCATACATAAATTTGGTATCGTTTCATGGATACTTTTATTATTATTGAATTAAAAACCGTTTGGTTTAAAACAGTTTTTCATAAAATTTCATTTTTATATTTCGATACTGTCACTTTGAGCCGTGGTAGCTCAGGGGTTGGGCCTGACCTGAGTTCGATTCCCGGTGCCGCTACCGCTAAAATTGTTGTGCAATTTTATGTGCTGACTTACCACGTGCAGGAAAACATGGTCATTAAGCCTGTTTGTCTCAAAAGTTCAAGTATTTCGTGAACCCACCGCGGCAAACGAGACGTGACGGGTGGCGAATCGCGCCGCCTTTTTGGTACGAGGCAAATAATTCTTACTTTCCATTGCGTTCCCACGAGCAGTACAGTGACAGTAATGCATTGTATAAAGTTATTCTGATCGAATACAGGCTGTCCGCTATTCTGCTCTACCGGACAATTCGGCTAAAATTACAAATATTACCAACACCCAGCGCAGTAAAAACAAAAAGTTGCAGCATAATGTCCCACTACTGGGAATAGGCCTTCTGTATTTTGTAAGAGGTCTTCGGAGCCTAAAAGAATTCGCGACGCTGCTCCAATGCTACTTCACAGGTCGTTGAAATATTTCTATTTCTCAGACATGCAGATTTCCTCACGATGTTTTCCTTCGCCGCTGAGTACGTAGTGAATCATCATTTAAAATAACAGAACAAATTTAGTGGTGCCGGGAATCGAACTTGGGTCACTTGCTATGGAATTGAAGTCTAGCGCAAGGCCCCTGGGCTACGATAACGAAATATTTTTTTTTATTGGATAAAGCTCGTTTAAAATACGATATATCTTGTATTTATCTTGTGTTTACTAGTGGTAGGATTCATGCAGGAATCCGTCTAGGCAGGTACCACCCCAGGGCCAGTTATTCTGCCGTGAAGTAAACATTACTGTGTTTCGGTTTGAAGGGCACTGAGCTAGCGTAATCGCTGGGCATATATGACTTAAGAACTCATGTCTCAAGGTGATGGGCACAGTGTGGTGTCACAGCATTTGTTGTGGGCGGACGTTGCACTTACCATCAGGTGAACGTTCTGCTCGTTTCGTCACTTTCTACAATAAAAAATAAAAAATAAATAAAAAAAATAACAATTTTCCGCTTGACCACGGAGCTACCTGCCTAATTGATTAAGATACACGTACATAAATACGAATTCGCTTGCTAGTTTACGTTTAAAAGTATTTATATTTCAAAACGCGCTGCATATATCAAAAATCCACGTGGGGTTTCTGATATATGCGGCGACGTAACGTTTATTTGATAAAAAATACAATATCAAAATAATTACACAAGAAGCAGGTCTCCAATATTATATAACGAATTTTCGTATTAATTTTTGTAATACCATGGATTATTTCCTAATATTTCGCTTCTACCGAAAGTGGATAAGTTAATGATGAAACTATTTTATACAAACTATGAGAAGGACTGTTTCTGACTTAGTTTTTATGAAATTATGGCAACCAAAAACTGCTATATTTTATATACCTATTTATTTTATAATTCCGTCCTAAATTAACAGCTTCCGCAGTTTTGTTGTTATATATACATTCAGACAAAGAAGACACTAAAGTTTTATTTATTACAAATATTATTTTATTAAAACTATGCAGTGTATAAAGAGATACAGTAGGTCTCGACACCTTTGATCCAGATTGTGTCGCGACAATGCACGAAGGCAAGAGTTGTCACTAGTAAACAATATCTATTATTTGTTTATCTAAGATTAACATCGCATCGTTGCAGTTAAAAGATAAAAGTGAAAACAAATTTGAAATGAAAATGATTCGCTGATCATACAATAAGGTAAACGGTATTTAGATGAGCCCCATAATGTCAGAAATATAAGCTTTTAAAAAATCATATTATATTTTATTTCATAAAGTGTCGAGACGAGCGAAACGTTGACCTGCTCATAACAGATGCTGTGTTACTCAGAATATTTCTGTGTAGCACCACACTGCGCCCGTCACCCTGAGACATAAGTTCTTAAGTCTCATATGCCGAGTGACCCTCCACTAGACGGAGCGACGACCTACAGGGTATTGCAGGAAGTCGATGGAAGCAGGTGGCTCAGGACCGTGTGGCAATCTATAGGGGAGGCCTATGTTCAACACCGTCTATGGTAGGCTGAAATGATGATGATGATGATGATGATGATATATTTATAATTTAATATGCTGTTGCCGTTGCCACTGATGACTCGAGGGCTGGTTTCACGATCAGAGGTGTAATGTCACAATTCATTGTGCAAATTTAAATACGGTCTTGGGGCACTATTCCTTAAGAAGCAGAAAAATATGATAATATACCTACTATTAAGTTAACTCTCTGTAAAATAAATTCATAAGTCGGTGAGACGCGGCGCCGAATTAACCCGAAGTCTTCCCACGTCCGCCGAATAGCTCCGAATGTCGCTGTGCCGCGAACAGCGCGCCAGCGAGCCGCGTACATAGTCCGTAATTGCCAATGCCGCTATAATCGTACTTAATTACAACTATACAACTCACAATCGTGCCCGTTTGAAGTATTCATTATTAATATTAATTCGCAATAAAAACAGGTTTGGGCTCGTTCCCTATGCCAGCGCGCTTCGAGTCGCACGACTTACGCACCCTTTTTAATGTAACATTTCTATGCAGAACTACTACGGACAGACTCGATAAATAGATACTATAGAAAATGATGGAGCATTACAGGTCTGACTAAGAGGATCTGGAATGTCATATGCTCCATGGGCCATACCTCGTATTAATTGGTGTGAAGGAAGCGAGTGTCAGGTAAGGATTTGGTTCTACTGCTTGTATTTGAGGAAAACGGCTCAGCACCGTACAATAATCCCATCACAGAAGAAACACTGTGTAGTTGTAAACGTTTTTATAGAAAGGAGCTGTACCCTCGAGTTTGTAGGGATAGAATTTAGAATTCATGTCGCTACAGAACCATCCGAGATATCGTGATACAAACACTAAGTTTATCCCAGACATTATCGACATAAGAAATTTTTGTCAAAAGATTTCAAAGTTCTTAAGTTTATTCCTATGCAGGAATCCGTCTAGGTAGGCCAGTTATTCTGCCGTGAAGCAGTAGTGTGCAAACATTACTGTGTTTCGGTTTGACGGGCACTGTGAGCTAGCGTAATCACTGGGCATATGAGACTTAGGAACTGATGTCTCAGGTTGACGGGCCGCAATGTGGTGTCACACAGAAATGTTCTGGGTGACACAGCATTTGTTATGGACGGACGTTGCATTTACCATGAGGTTTCCTCACAATTATCAAGTAATAATAAAACCTACCAGCAGTAATGACACGACCGCGTGACCTTGTGGTCAGAGTGTCTACTTGATTTCGAAGCCGCTAATCCCAACCTACCAGCAGTCAGTGTCTACTTGATTTCGAAGCCGCTAATCCCGGGTTGAATCCCATTCAGAGCCAGCACTTGTGCAAATACACAAATAGTTGGTTTCCGGGTCCGGTTCTGTTGCGCCTATGAAATTTATGCCCGTCAAAAGTACCCACGATGTAGGAGCAATTTCAGTTTGGGGCAGCGTTATTTGAAACAAAATTCTACTCATCATATACATAATAATAATAACAAGGTAACATGATCTCGGCTTAAGTGAATCTACCGCCCCATCTTTTTTTTTATTTCATCAAAGTGACGGAACGAGCAAAACGTTCACCTGATGGTAAGTGTAACGTCTGCCCATAACAAATGCTGTGGTCACCCAGAAAATTACTGTGCGACACCACACTGCGCCCGACGCCCTGGGACCACAGTTCTTAAGTCTCATATGCCCAGTGATTACGCTAGCTCTCAGTGCCCTTCAAACCGAAACACAGTAATGTTTGCACACTACTGCTTCACGGCAGAATAACTGGCCCTGGGGTGGTACCTACCTAGACGGATTCCTGTATAGGAATCCTACCACCAGTAAATCTCATCCCGCGGGTGTCGTAAAAGACGACAGAGAGAGAATAAAAATCAGGAGATGGGCAGCAGCATCTTCCTGGAACATCGGAATAAATAAACTGCGTTTGCCAACCCGTGCTCCGCCAAGCGTGGCAACTATGGCATAGTCCCACCAAAACGAGAGCTACTGACTTTTCGACGTTCAGCAGTAGACTAGTGATAGACCGAAATGATGATGATGATGATGATTATCTTGAATACTAACAACTGAATGAAATCATTAATACTCAGTTACACATTTACGCGAAAATGAAAGAAATATAATATTACTACAAAATGTCTTTGTTTTTAATGTCGTTGAATATTTTATTGAAGGCCAAGCGTAGCGGTAGGAAACAAATATATTATGTGAATGTATTAACTATTTTCAGTTAGATAACGATTATAATATTTAAAATTAAATTAAATATCACTTTATTGTACACAATAAGAAAAAAATAAAATAAAAGGTACAATGGGCGGCCTTATCGCTAAAAGCGATTTATTACCACTTCAAGTTTATTTATTATTAATTTCGCCTCCAGCCATTGCGTTGTCATTGTTTTGAATACGAACTAAGTTTACAATATTTACTCTTATAATATAAAGCGTATTATTAATGCGATCCACAATCCAAGGAAACTGTACGCGGTGGCGCCGATGTAGGTCGAGGAAAACGGGAGTGCGACCGAAACAATGCGAAAGCGAACACGAGAACCGTAAATTATTTCGTGCGATACGCGAAACACCAAAAAGTTACAAGGGAACGCGCCGTCGGACGGCCGAAACGAACACCGCCTCACTAAATAAAAATTTTCATACGGCAAATTTTTATTATTACAACATTTTATTTATCATCTAAATCGGCGTTTACGACGGCGAACAATGCCGGGCCCCGAACCAAACAAAAGTGGGACGCAAATAAAGAAAACAATAAAATTAGAATACACAAACACATAAAACGGCGTCGGGACGCTCGCGGTGCGGCGGCGCATGCGCCCGCACGACGCACAACACGCCAAATAAATTTCAAAATTAAAATCAACATCTAGCTGCCACCTCTTTTTTAATAACTCATCATTTCATCATATTCATCATTTCAGCCTATTCGTGGTCCTTCACTGCAGGCGAGGAAGCTGAGAGTTCCGCAGCGAGCTACGGAAAGAGCTATGCTCGGAGTTTCTCTGCGAGATGTAATCCGGGACGATGTTATTCGCACCAGAACTAGAATAACCGACGTGGCCCTAAGGCCGAAGTGGCAATTGGCCGGCCATATAGCTCGGAGAATTATCGGTTCTCCGTTGGGGAAGAGAGGTTCTCGAGTGGCAACCTCGTACCTGCAAACGCAGTGTAGGGCGACCCCTCGACTAGATGGAGCGACGACCTGCACGGTTTTGCGGGAAGTCGGTGGATGCAGGGGGCTCAGGACCGTGTTTTGTGGCAATCTATTAGGGAGGCTTGTGTTCAACAGTGAACTATTATAGGCTAAAATGATGATGATGACGATTAACCATTTCAGCCTATTAGTAGTCCATAGCTGAACATAGGCCTTCCCAAAAGATTGGCACAAAAAATTCGTAGCTCTAATTTTGGGGGGATTTTGTCATAGTTGCCACGCTCGGCAGGCGGGTTGGCGAATCGATCAAAACGTTCACCTGATGCTGTCAACGTCTGTCCATAACAAATGCTGTGTCACCCAGAACATTTCTGTGTGCCTCATGACTAGCACTAGGTGCCCTTCAGACCGAAACACAGTAATATTTGCGCACTACTGCTTCACGGCAGAATAACTGGTACCTTCGTATGCTTCTATTTTTCTTGGACATGAATTTACAGGTGATGTTCACGTGAAAAAAAATAAAGACGACGTTTTTATGCTTATCTTTCAGCAGTCTACAGATGGAAAAGACCTCTCCAATTCGGAAGAATTTGCTGTACGAAGTTAGACACGTAGCATCTTCCTGGAACATCTGAATAAATAAACTGCGGTTGCCGCCCGCCTGCTAGGCGTGGCAACTTAGGCAAAATCCCCCCAAAATGAGAGCTACAAACTTTTGTGGACATCTATGGGGTAGGCCTATGTTCAGCAGTGGACTTGTGATAGGCTGTAACGACCTACGACCACGTCGGGCAGCGTCACATTACGACACGCGTGGAACGATAGACGGTGACAGAAATAAATGTAATAACAAAATCAAATTGACTATATAAATGCCATTTTACAATTTTTAAACTTAGAACAGAAAGATTTTATTATTTAAAGTTTTTCGAACGGTTTATAATTAAATCTGAATAGAAGTTGACAGCTTTTATTTATACCCAGGCGTGGACAGGTGAGTGCAATGCGGCGTAAACTAATTGATTAGGCCATTAATTAAAGTCTTTAAAGCTTTATCGGTTCAGAAATTAATACTTAATCAACGCTACGGTGGGCCATGCGTGGAAAATTCCACTTACCACCATAGATTGTGACAAACTGAACAACTAATAACAAAACGCAAAAACACACGTTAGAAATGAAGATGTGTCGTCGTTTCAGCCTATTACAAGTCAACTGCTGAACATAGGCCTCCGCCTAGATAGCCACAAAAGTTTGTAGCTCTCATTTTGGAGGGATTTTGCCATAATTGCCACGCTTGGCAGACGGGGTAACAGCCGCAGTTTATCTAGATGTTCCAGGAGGATGCTGCTGCCCATCTCCCAGTTATCATTTTCCTTCTGTCGACTTTTACGACCCTCACTACTGTCGAAACACAGAACTACAAACAAACACTTGCGCAAACGCACTTGCGTTTTTTCAACCATGTAAGCGCCCGCTGGCAGAACGCTAGCGTGGCATCGCCCTTAGCGGGTGAATCGCAAATATCCGGGCGCTTAATACCGGCTCATTTATGCGGAGCAACACCGTGAAATGTATGCAAGGGAATTATGTATCTCACTTGTATCAGCATTATCAATGTTTTGTTTCTTTCAGCTCGAGTGTTTGGAAGGCGAAAGCTATAATTTGATGGGGTTTTAAATAATAAGCCCATTATTGTCGGTTTGCTAACCTACCGGAGAACCGATGCATGCTCTATTATCCATCTATCCATATTGGAAACATTTGTTTGTTATAAATGCATTCAAACAGTCAGTCAGAAGATGGCACAGTTGGAGAAGTAACACCAGTGGTAAAATTCCTATGCAGGAATCCGTCTAGGTACGTACCCCTGGGCCATTTATTCTGCCGTGAAGCAGTAGTGTGGAAACATTACTGTGTTTCGGTTTGAAGGGCACTGAGAGTTAGTGTAATCACTGGGCATATGATACTTAAGAACTGATGCCTGAGGGTTACGTGACTGATGTCACACGGAAATGTTCTGGGTGACACAGCATTTGTTATGGCTAAACGTCGCACTTACCATCAGGTGAACGTTTTGCTGTTTTCGTTACTTTTTACAATAAAAAATATCTGTGGCTGTGATTCGAACCCAGGACCCGTGAAGAACTCTGAAAATTAGGACCCGCGATCGTATATCTGTCACTGCTTTAAAATATAATTTTGGTTTTTAGGGCAGGCGTGTTTAACCTCCAAGCTACTACATTCAGTGTCCTACAGCATATCTCTACTGTCAAACAGAACTGCGGCAGAAAGTGTACTTTTTAAATATAACATTTTTCTAGAACCTTCTTCCGGAATCGCGTTAAAAATATAACGTTTACATATAAAGAAAAATGGAAATTTATTTTCAACAACGTTCACCTGTGAATATAAAGATACCTAGTTATAAAATAAAAAAAAAATAAGAGGCTTAAATTCCAGAGCAAAACAATCGGCAAGTAAATCACTAACAGCAATGCTATCGGGTAAGACAACAATCTGTTAATTAACAACGGACATTAGTGTATGTACATTGTCGGCGACCTACTTTACTTGTAGACCTTTCCGATTTTGACAAAATGAGATACAGGCAACCGGCGGGCCGCTCTTATTCAATGTAAATCTTGCCATTCGTGGGCCGCTTAAGGACCACCGCGAACTGTGCAACTTACGTACCGCAGCAATTCAAGCAATACAATACCACGAATAAAGCCAACTAACAATACTAATCGCATACAAACAGTTGCCACGTGTGTGGACACCCTTATCCATTACAAACAAATATTACTAAAAGCAGCTAAGCCGTTATTGTGGAAGCAACATGTGAGCACAAGACCTTAACTAAATTGAACTTTACGGCAGACGTCTTAGAGTCTGGTCGGATTACGAAGCATGCTGACAAATTAGCAAGAGATTCAATACAATACTTTATACTGAGGAATTAGAGTCGTGTTTAGGAAGGCGGCGGGAAACCACCTCCAGTACCATTGTCGTCTCTAAGAGGACAATCGCGATAGAAATATTGATACACGAGACATTTTAATTTTTTTCGATTTGAAGAGATGATGAAAGATTCCAGACTCTTCCCGATTTAAACGTGACGTGACGGGTGGCGAATCACGTCGTCGCCAATTTGATACCAGTCGAAACATTACTTAATCCCCATTGCGTTACCACGAACAATATATTGACAGCCTTGATTATTATGGTGTTATTCTACACGAATAAAGTCTCTCCGTACAATACCTTAGTCGCCTCTAACGATACCTAGGTCGGAACGAGTAGAAGTGTTATTCTACTCTGCCGGACACCTATCTAAGATTAAGAAAATATTAAAAAAATATAAAAGTGTAGCTAAATAAAGATTAGCGTTGGGGAAGACAACTTCACGAGTGACAACCGCTTACCGACAAACGCAGTCTATGGCGATCCCCCACTAGATGACGACCTCAAAGGTTTTGCAGGTGCAGTGCAAGATATGGATTTTAGTCTCGTACATACATACATACATACAGTTACGCTTTTTTCCCACATAAGGGATAGGCAGACGCCACTCACGTAACCCACTTTCCGCCCTCGCGTGAAACGAGACGTGATGAGTGGCGAACCACGTCGCCGCCATTTTCGTATGAGTCAAAAGTGTAAAAAACAATTTTTACTCCCCATTGCGCTCCCACGACCAGTACAGTGACAGCATTGCGTATTATGGTGTTATCACGACAAAAGGCTGTCCGTACAATACCTTAGTCGCCTCGTACGCCTCGGTAGGAAAGAGGTAGGTGCTATTCTACTATGCCGGACACCTTCAGTCACGTACGAAGTTTGTTAAGTATTTGTAGCACATTAATAATCACGCAGGTGAAACAATCTAATCATCCTTGAAATTCTAAGCAATAATCTTTCACATCATAAAATGTATTATTGCCCAAACAAAAAGGAAGCAATTGTTACGTTAAGAAATATGTTGCAAAATAATTGCGCCAAAACTTTTTCGCTCAACCGTACAGACGCAGTAACTGCGTACACTTGTATCAGATAAAATTATTCAAATGATACGATCTATTGTGTTTCAGATACAATGATAAATAATATTATTAATACATATGTATTGTAAATATTTATGTAAGTGGATACATGATAGCGTACCGAGGGGTTATTACGAGCTGTTTTATATTCTATGCTAAATTATAATAAATTTGAATGTTTAATAAATGCATTTAGTTAAATTAAAATTCACACACACCGGTAACACTGACGCGCTGAATGCGAACGTATGTGTGACGTGGTGCGAGGACGAAAAAGTATATACCTATTGGAATCGAAATATTGACAGAGATAAATAGCGTATTCTGATATTTAATATTAATTCTGTGTTATGCTGATTTTTGTAGATAGGCAGAAGTTTTGACAGGCAGGTACTTTTCTCATGTTTCGGTGTGTGGTACAAGGTGAAAACAAAGGTATGAAAAAAGAAAAAATCAATTAGTTTCCAAAGCTGTCAGATGCTCTTTTGATACGATATTATAGTGCCACAAGTGTACGCGTACAAAGAGACACTCACTCGTCCTAACCTACCCGTGCCAGATGTAACGCTCATGGGATAGGATTGGAAGGCTAGAGCGAGGAATGTAAATGTTACCTCACTGATTGTGTACATAGTAATATTATTTTTACATACACGCTACCTTTAAAGAACTACTATTTTAATGTTGATTATAATGATAACAGTTGAGAATATATTATGACAGGAGGGTTGTGGTTTGGAGACGACGCGAATTAATGAATAGCATAGCTAATCGTAACTGACAGTAATGGAATAAAAAAGAGCGCGTTCGACAGCTCATTATATAAACAATTAGTAATTAATCAATAAATACTAATTAAGAACAAACCCAGCAAAGTATGTAGCATAGTTCTCTCTTTTTCTCTCTCTGGCCAAGTACCTATTCTCCGTCCTTTTGCGCCAGAGACTTTTTATTTTAAACGCTACATAGAAAACTCACTTATCAAATCAAATTCGACGTTGAAATTTTACTCAAATAGCGCCTAGAAAAGATTCACTTCAATAAAACTGAGTGAAATAATTCCGCACAGGCGTGTGGTCTCCTTGGCTCCCTTTTTTCCATAAACTAGCTGTAGGTTGATGACGTAGGAGCTTATCAACCACTTCAGTCTTCCCGCAATAATCAACTGTAAGTTTTCTTCTTCTGCCTGGTAAGTCCACTGTCGGGCTCTCTCAAATTGAGAGGATTTGCCGTGAACGTAACGTTGGACAAGATAATTGGTAATCGCAGTACCAAAGGCATCGTCGTCACAGATTTCTTATTCGTTAGGATAATTAAGATAGTTGTTTCGCCATCAAATTGGGGGCAATATATTTTTTATGTCTACTAGCTCTACCAGGTCAGAGAGAGTTACATTCGCCTTTATGATATTAGGATGGATTAGTCGATATTTGCGATACCCACAGGCTGAAATGGGAAGGCTCACACCTCACGGGACTTAAATATAGATATCAAATGGTAAGATTAAAGTAATGGTTATTGACAGAGTGTTGTACAATTTCGAACTCTGCCAACGCAGCCAAGTGTGTACAGTCATACGAAATAGTATATGTAACGAGTTTTTAATACTCGATAATACATTGGTACCGAGTACTAAGACGACAGTCCAATCATTGTTCGACAACAAGCCGTCGAGTCCTATCGAGAGTGCACACATAGTTTGACAGAAGATGGCGCTCGAACACAGCAACGGTCTCTCGAGATGAAAGCCGTCATAACTAATTTGCAAGGATTTCGGGATCGAGCGCTGCGCTTGTGAATGAATATTCTGAAGGAGCATTCAACGAGTGACCGACTGATATTTTTAGTATTATTTGTGTTTTAAGTTCTCTCTCTCTCTTTTTTATTTTTTGTACTGCTATTTTAATTATTTTATTATGTATTACTTTTGTGTACGTCTGCTTCAAGCAAATAAATGATTTTTTCTTTCTTTCTTGATAACAGTGCTCGAGATATCAGTCGGTCATTCGTTGAGTCTGGTCGTATGGTCATCGAGTATGGTCGAGTGTTCCAAATGCCTGTGTCTGACTATATAGTCGGACACAGGCATTTGGAACACTCGCAATCATTTGGCATTATTGGTGAATCAAAATACAAATTATCGATAAAACTTTCAAAATAAAAGAAATCTCGCAGTCTGAAATTCTAAAAAAACTAGAAGCATAGACATATCAATGATCTAGATTATATATCGTGTTTCTATGTTTCTTGTGTAACTCTTTTTAATTTAATAATATTTTTATTAGATAAAGTGACGAATCGAGCAAAACGTCCACCTGATGGTAAGTGTAAGTGTAACGTATGTCCTTAACAAATGCTGGATCACCGAGAACATTTTAGTGTGACACCACAGTGCGCCCGTCACCCTGAGACATCTCTTCTTAAGTCTCATATGCCCAGTGATTACACTAGCTCTCAGTGCCCTTCAAACCGAAACAAATTTATATTTGCACACTACCGCTTAATGATGAGAATATACAACAGAAACTTTAAGTGCATATAAAATTATTAAGTGCTAGTTCACCATGCTCGGTGTGAAGGAAATCATTTAGATTAAATCAAATCTGGTAAGGCTGAGCATAAAAAATATCTCGGGGGCATGTGAAGTCCGCCAACATGCACGCGTATTTACATATTAATTTGATTCTAATTGACACCACACAATCCTATAAGCATAATGTTATTTAATATGATTAAAAGTAAGGAAAGGTTAAAGTAAATATCGCTTAAAAAGTCTCTAGGTCATGATAAATTTACTGAGTAAGGAAACGAAATGTAAAGGAAAGTTTAAAATATTTATGGTCATTGAAAACCGGATGTGAATGATTCATTCTTGATCGAGGGAATTCAAAGTCAGTGGAAGCTGTAGAGTCTATATCCTATAGCTTATTCTATATATAGGATTTAGTTAAGGGCCGAGAATTAAATAAATCATCAACATTGATTGATATTAATGCAAATGTCAAAATGATGAATGTAACAAAGAAGCCGCGTCGAAAATGTAGGCGCAGAAGTAACTGTACCGCTGAGAACACGGCGTTGTCATTGTTTCTGTTTTCCCATATTGTATTGCCCTGAGAAATACACAATTTAGTAAAAAAAAAAACGATGTTAACAGCAGTCATAAGAAAACAATATAAGAGATTAAAAAACTATGAAGTTGTCTTGTGAAGGCTCAGTAGGGTAGTGGAATGACAACTTTTGTTGAAGGTAAAATTTATGGGATTTTCTATATATGCATACTATTATGCATACACATTTTTTTAAGGTATACCAATCACTTCTTTCTCATCGCCGTTCGCTGTTTTCTCGAAAGATTTCATGAGAAGATTAGCTGTTGTTGTTCAATGCTCCCATACGCTAAGAAGTTCACACATTAAAAAATGTCAATTACGTATCTCGCGTTGCAATGATATTTTTTTTTATGTTAGAGGAGGCAAACCAGCAAGCGGCTCACCTGATGGTAAGTGATCACCGCCGCCCATGAACATCTACAATACCCGAGGAATAGCAGATGCGTTGCCGGCCTTTAAATTCTATTATATTCCAACATTTATTTACTTTCAGAGAACTAGACAACTTTATTTATCGACAAAATGTTCAAAGACGTAATATAGAAGATGCGATAGCAAGCAACAATTTCTCTTATTTAGCATCTATGAAAATAATACTCAATAATGATTTAAACTTGATTTATGCCTTCGGAATCTTGTTGACATTGTATCTGGTTCAAATGTATGTATATATGCACAAGGGTGCCAAACAGATCATTGCTGAATCCTAAGCTCATCTAACAAATCGCTGCATTTGAATAAATTGTAAATTACAATGATCCGCGTGTGTCATCGACCTCGGTGTCTCAAGCGCCTAATAGTACCCAAACATGTCCATTTCACGCACACGTCCGCACCGCGAACAGTGCGCTCCGACAATGTGCGTCATACGGCTCTGTGCACCGACAGACATCACGGCGATGTGTGCGCAGGATTAGTGATGGGAGATGAATGGATATGACGAACTTGGTACAGACCACGCGCCGAATGTAGATACCATTAAAAATATGATTTGTATTTCGCTCTTGACATACTTGTATAAGTATAATTTGTATAAACCCTAAGGTCTCCCCATATTGTGATTATTTCTCTTGCACAGTGTCGTGTGACATCCTTTCCATGTAACCAACAAACAATACAAACATCTTTCGATAACATCGTCGTAAATAACGTCAAGAAAAACTTCCCATACAAACGAAGAACTAATAAAGAACGAAATGCAGTATATTGTCTCGGAATTAAGTAAGAAGTATTAATTTAAAGTGTTTAATTAAAATACAACCTCCAGGGGGTCTACTGTGTAACTCTGGTTGGTTTCTTAATCGTTTTCATTGGATCCCATTAGCCAATGAATGATCTAAATACGCCAAAACAAATCCGACCACGGAACCTGCCAGAGTTACAAAATAGGCCTCCTGTATATAACGATAGCACAAATGACCACTATAAAAAATTTAAATTAGTCAATTAGAGATATCATCAGAACGTTGCAGCAAGTTTTAATTCCTGGATCGTCCGTCTAGCATAGAGCGTAAGTTGCCACATGCGCCATACTTGTGAATATATATTTTCGGTGACGTAATTGCTGTTAGCCGTCTCGGCTTTTACAGCTTCATCGGATACTGTGCTCGCGGGCCAGGGGCCCGTGTGCCAGGTTTGGTTTGACCCAAACATAAATAAATAAATAAATAAAAACTCCTACAAAACCCTCGAAGTTCGGACATGTGTCGCGTTCGCTGCGTGCTTTCGCGATTTCGAAAATCTTAAACATTTTAAGTCGTCTACTGACCGTCCGAAGGAGGCCTGCGCGCGTCCATTCGGACTGTCGACTTGTGTGTCGGTAACTCTGGGCGGTGAGAGCAGCCCTGGAACACGGGTGAATACTTGTGAATAGATGCTGCTTGAAGATCTGCTAGAGTTTGCCATGCACTTACATATCGATTACTGAAATAGTCTGGTCCGAAATTGTGCAACTAAGCGTGCTTCGGATTGGACTAGACCATTCGTTGTCAATTTATTTATAACGATTTTTGATTAAAAAGAAATACAAAATGAGGATATCTGAGTATTTTATTTAGTCTGTTTCTTCTCCGCCAGAAGTAGATTGTAAAATTTCGCTTGACATACGTAAATATACACATACATACAGTCAAGCCTCTTTCCCATTGGGGTAGGTTACACATCTTTCGCTCCCATTTTTATTAGCGTTTTCATACACGCTCGAAGGTTTCAGGTGCTTTAAACGTGATCTTTCCTCAAAAGTTCTCCGATCTGATTGTGTTACGTACGCCTAGGTCGACCCTCATCGGCTTTTCTATTCACACTCACCTCATAAATTTGTTTCGTCAGTCTTCTTTCATTCGTCTCTACGTGTCCAAACCTGGGCATCCCTTTCCCTATTGATGTCGCTCCATCTTCAACCACACCGCAACGTTCCCTTATCACGCTATTCATCACTTTGTCGATCAAAGTTACTCCAGCTGTACTTCTCAAACTTCTCATTTCCACAGCGTTAATCTTACTCTCACGCTTCTTCTGCCAGACCCAGCCAGTTACGTTTGACAAACGAAATTTATATATCTTTCGTCTAAAAATAAAACATTTCTCATTACGTTTCATTTAATCGAATAAGACCTACTAGATCAGACCTTTCCGTACAAATTATTAAACACGAAGACCGTACAACTCCACTCACTAAAACAACAGGCAATGTGTTCGAATACGCGAACGCAAATGAAATCGACCTTCGTAATGGACTGAGGTCGCTTACTTTATCGTATAATCGACGACAGTATTGGTACTAAATAGAGGAACGGGACGCCCTGGCTCCACCGGAGGACGCTGTCTAGAGTGCAAATCGTTATTCTAAATAACTGTGACATGAATTTTTTTTTTTTTTTTTTCAGGATCTGATGGTCACTGTTAGCCCGAAGGCTTTTACAGCTTCGCCGGATTGAAAGGTGGCATAGCGCTGAGGGCGCTTAGCCGAAACCTTTATTTATGGGTGACTGGCGCAAGGGCCCCCGAGAGGGGACCTCGGCTTGGACCGTCATCCTGTTCGCGAGAGTAACAGACTCGAGAGTGCCGAGGGGGCCGGTCTCGGCTCGGTCAGTTACTGCAATCGGGAGGGGGAGGGACCTGTGACATGAATGTCGTCACCATTTTGTATGCACTATTTACTACTGATTAGTCGTCGGTTTACACGACGCATAAGGAATGGACTCCTTTAGCTCTGTAAACACCAAAAACGCTCAAAGACAATTGTTTTTATTAGATAAATCAGGCGAAACGAGAAAAAAGTACAGCTGATGGTAAGTTCAACGTCTGCCCATAACAAACGCTCTGTCACCCAGAACATTACTATGTTACACCACACTGCGCTCGTCACCCTGAGACATCAGTTCTATGTCTCATATGCCTAGCTGATTACGCCATCTCTCAGGTGCCCTTCCAACCGAAACAATATGTTTGCACATTACTACTTGCTTACTACGGCAGAGCTGGGCCTCTGTGGTACCTACCTAGACGGATTTCAGTGTAGCAATCCTACACCAAGTGGAAATAATCACGTTGTATCAGTTATCGGCCATGTTTTAGGCTTACAAAGCCTCTTACAACTAGAACGAACCAACGACCAACCTGAACGGCTGCAACCACCGAATACTAACAGTGATTACCTACTTGCGCAGGCGATTAAAGTTTGGGCACTTTGCGTACGCCAAAAGGCATACAAGTTCGTGCGCAGCCGTGCCGCCAGGCAACAGATGGTGGCGGGGACTACATAATCCAGATGTAACGGGCGGTGAGTAGTGTAGCGGGGAAGGGAAGCGTGAGAAACTACGCTTCACTACAAGTGTAGCCGGGCACTAGTAACGTGTTACCTTACCTCCCCCAACGTCTGTCGCCCGTAGGACGGTCGCGCACGAACTTGCCCGAACATAACCTGCCCGCGACCGATGTAATACGTTCTGAGGCAGATTAGGACGCAATGCCACAGACACAGGGGCCAATCACAAGACAATCAGACCCGAAGACCAACAATTTGTGTTTTTTTCATAAATGTTGGCTCCGGCTGGGATTCGAACCCAGGATCCGCGGAGTAGAAGTCAGGCTACTCTGACCATTACGGCGCGTGGTCGTCAACGTACTAATTACTTAACGAGAAAATTTATTATTATTCTACTAGGTTAGTCTATTTACAGTGAAAACCAGCGAGCTGGCAATACGCTTATTACGAATGAAAAAGCGCCCACTGCATCAAGATGCGGTTGCAATGGGGCGTGACCTCCATATCTGTTAGCTGTCGTGAGCACAACACCATGAAAGTGTGGAAAGGAGATGGACGTGAGAGAGATTAGTAAGAAAATTACAATGTGATGTAATACCGTGGCGTTCTTTCGAATAACAGACGACTTTAGACATAGACTAATCTGTAATATGTCTATGTTCCGGCCGATGAAAGAGTGCTATCCTAGTGTTATCTTATTTATATAACTTTTTTATTATTAAATGAAGTTACAAGACGATCAAAACGTAAACGCCCATAATAAATGCTGTGTCAACCAGATAGACTAGCTCTCAGTGCCCTTCAGACCGAAACAAAGATGTTGTTTGCACACTACTGCTTCACGGCAGAATGACTGGCCCGGCGTGGTAATTATCAAGATGGATTAAAAAAACGTAAAGATTCAGCCTATAAATTTCCCACTGCTGAGCACAGGCCTCCTCTCATTTCTGAGAGGGATTCCCTGCATAGGAATCCTACCACAAGGAACATTAAATTTAGCGCTAAATTGTAAACATTCATTGATTTTATTGTTCGTTACTAGGGATAGTAAATGATATTATATTTTTATCCTACATTCTTTAATTCAAACTTACGAGTACTTCGTCCATTCGATCACGACCTATCAGGAACGCGTTCTCTCAGAGGGTGGACTTTAAGTAATACATAAACAAGACTTTGCGTGTTCCTGAAACTTTTAAGTCTCTTTCATTGCAGGAAAACATCCTTTGTGAAGATATCACTGCTGCGTATAAAAACAAACTGTAAGTTTCATTCAATCTACTAAGAAGTCACTCAAGTTCGAACCTCAGCGTCGACACACCTCTAAAATCGTTATTGCAATTTTAAGTGAAAACTCCCACACTACGATTTCTCCTGTATCGTGTGAGACATCAACTTGCACGTGCACAACACAACCGGAAACGGAAACCAAGAATTTTTCGTTTTGTACACATGTCGCCTCGGACCCATGAACTGCGGCGTAGAAATCAGATTCTCTAACCAATAAACAACTGGAGACTAAAAACGAATCATTCATGCATTCTACAGCTCTTGCGAGGCTCGTTATGCTTACATAAAAACACAATAACTAAAAGCTGAAGGTAGCCTGGGTTAACTACGACTTCTGGAAGTGTAACAGCTTAGCCCCCATGTAAGCGCCATTTAATATGACGTCAAATATGTCGTCTAGGTACCACTGGCCCTCGAGTAGGTAGGTATAGGATATATATAACTACGACTTCAGGAAGTGTAACAGCTTAGTCCCCATGTAAGCGCCATTTAATATCACGCCAAATATGTCGTCTAGGTACCACTGGCCCTCGAGTAGGTAGGTATAGGATATATATAACTACGACTTCAGGAAGTGTAACAGCTTAGCCCCCATGTAAGCGCCATTTAATATCACGTCAAATATGTCGTCTAGGTACCACTGGCCCTCGAGTAGGTAGGTATAGGATATATATAACTACGACTTCAGGAAGTGTAACAGCTTAGCCCCCATGTAAGCGCCATTTAATATCACGTCAAATATGTCGTCTAGGTACCACTGGCCCTCGAGTAGGTAGGAATAGGATATATATAACTACGACTTCAGGAAGTGTAACAGCTTAGCCCCCATGTAAGCGCTATTTAATATCACGCCAAATATGTCGTCTAGATACCACTGGCCCTCGAGTAGGTAGGTATAGGATATATATAACTACGACTTCAGGAAGTGTAACAGCTTAGCCCCCATGTAAGCGCCATTTAATATCACGTCAAATATGTCGTCTAGGTACCACTGGCCCTCGAGTAGGTAGGTATAGGATATATATAACTGCGACTTCAGGAAGTGTAACAGCTTAGCCCCCCTATAAGCGCCATTTAATATCACGTCAAATATGTCGTCTAGGTACCAGTGGCCCTCGAGTAGGTAGGTATAGGAGGGATGGTACCTACGTAGCAGAGCAAATTATTCTGCCGTCAAGTAGTAGTTTGCACTATTAATGCATTTCTAAAGGGCTCTGAGAGTATAATTAATGGTGATGAGTCTTACGAACTGATGCACCAGGGTGCGCTGTGTGGTGCCACACAGAAAAGTACTCGGTGACAACTCATTTCACTGTCAGATATTGCACTTTCCATCAGCTGAATGATTTTCTAGTCTCTTTACCACCGCAGGGCCAGTCATCTGGTGGTAGGATTCCTGTGCAGGAATCCGTCTACGTAGGTACCACCCCAGGGCCAGTTATTCCTACCGTGAAGCAGTAGTGTGCAAACATTACTGTGTTTCGGTCTGAAGGGCACTGCGAGCTAGTGTAATCACTGGGTATATGAGACTTAAGAACTGATGTCTCAGGGTGATGGGCGTAGTGTAGTCACACAACATTTGCTACGTGCAGACGTTGCACTCACCATTTCACGTTTGGTTCGTTCCATCACTTGAACCAATAAAACAAATGTCTCGTCACCTCCTTTTTTTTTCTCCTCTTTTTCAAATAGAGAATAACAGTTTTGGTAGTGTTGGCAAAAGAGTTCTGACACGGCACACGTTGAAATTTCAGGCGAGCGCAGCTGTAAAATGATTTTGGTACTTTAAATAGAGCAGACAGGGCATGCTTTTTAGTTTCGGCGGACAGCGGACCTAGTTTTAGTTTTGAGAACTACGGCGCTTATTTCCGGCCCGAGCGTCATTAGTCGGAACAAATATTTTTGGAAAAGTGTAACAGTGTTACCATTCTGCGTGTGACGCCCTTACATTTCTCTTTAATAATGTCCGTATAACAATATCACAATCAACATATTTGCATCCTTTATCTTGAATATATGGGTAGGCACAGACCGATTCATTCCCCTCGCTACGACACACATACGACTTCTAGTTTCACGAGCGTTTTCATACAATCTCGACGGTTGAGGGCTGCTTGATTTGTAGATTCAATTAATTAGTAGAATGAGTTGTCCGGTTGGGGCAGTTGCTAAGCGATTGGCTATGTGTCGCGGGTTCGATTCTCGGGATGTTTGTATGGCCTACAGATAGTTGTCCAGCGTCTCGGTGTCGGCGCACGAGCAATCTTTTAAACGCACCGACGATACAGCATGAATCCACGCAACCAACGGCACATTTACATCGCATTCTTTTAAAACACAGTGAAAACAACGTATGTCCCCACCGCGCTTCTCGAAGCTGGAAGGCGCGATAAATAATACATTGATCGGTTGCCCAGAAAATTAAAACTAATTGAAACACGATACAAAACGCATAAATAACAATTCGTCAGCTAAATACAATGTATTGTAAATTCCACAATTAAAGACGTGTACAGTCGCATAGAAATGTCACGCGATTGTCGACGGCAAAAAAAAACTGTCCCGATGTAGGTAGTATTACAATTATTTATTAGTAAAATTACGCTTGAAAAACAAACGTTAAGAGACACTAGCCTTTAATACTTAGTTGCATGTAAGTATTTGTTCTGAATTGATAACACAAAAAAAACTAACTTATTAATATGGTCGTGCACGGTGCGTGCGCGCGGCTCGTCGTTGCGCGACGTGACGCACACAGGCGCAAGCCGCGTGCACACATACACAGCGTCAATTACTATAAGTGAACTAGTACACTCGCGCGGCTTCGCATGAATGATCTGAGGCTAAAACGTAACGAATAATTGGTGAAGTTGATTCGATTTCAAGTAAGAAAAGGTGAACATTTGCCAGTGATGGCCTAGGTGCTCCTTTTGCGATAGTTGCCACGCTTGGCAGGCGAGTTGCCAACCTCAGTATATTTATTCAGGTGTTCCAGTAAGATGCTGCTGCTCGTCTTCTTGTTTTAATTTTCCCTCTGTCGACTTATACGACAGCCACGTTTTGAGATGGGGTGGTAGATTCTCTTGAGCCGCCGATACGTTTGTTTCTATTCAAGCCGTTATATCGTTTTGTTTTCCTCAAAGAAGGTTTCCAAAACGTGTATGTTGATACCTTGATTAATGTATATGAGAATTCCATTAATTAAATAACACAGGCTAAAGTCAAAAGAGACAAATTTAGTAACAACCGCTCAATCAAGAATTATAATTAATCTTTCGGAAGAGCCGCGGTAGCTCAGGGGCTAGGCGCTCGCATTAAATTTCATAGTACGCGAGTGACCTGGGTTCGATTCGCGGTGCCGGCACCACTAAAATTGTTAATGGCAATTTCAAGTGCTGACTTACCACGTGCCCGTCGGTGAAGGAAAACATCGTGAGGAAACCTGCATGTCTGAGAAATTAAAAATATTTCGAAGACATTGTGCAGTCCGCCAACCCGCATTGGAGCAGCGTGGCGGATTCTTCCTAGCTCCAAAACCCTCTCAGAAATGAGAGGACGACTGTGCTCAGTAGTGGGACATTTATAGGCCGAAACTTTTTTGTTTTCGTAAGTGTTTTCCAAGAAAGCACAATTTATTAAAACCATAATTACGACTATAAAACGATCATACACTTCTCTAAGATAAGATTCATGAGTACTGACCGACGGACATGAGAAATGTCTGTATAGATATTATTGAACAGCGTTGTGGTCGGTTCCGCCGTCGAATAAAAACTGAAGCGGGATGCGATGCTATTGCGCAGATTGATACATACGTCGTAAGCTGCCGTAATAAAATTATATCAGAGTACACGCGAGCTTATGGAGCCGTGGTAGCTCGGTGGCCGAACGCTCTTAAATTTCATAGTCGCCTGACCATAGTTATCTGAGTTCGATCCCCGGTGCCGGCACCTTCAAAGTAGTTCTACAATTTTAAGTTCTCATTTAACAGGAAAATGTTTGAAGAATAAAAATATTTCAGACATTTTTTCTTACCCCAGACATTTATTATTTTTTCAAGCCTCTTTCCGACTCCAAAAACCCTCTCAGAAATAAGAGGAGGCCTGTAAAGTCTCTTTCCGGTCGTCCTCGACGCTTTTTTCTTTCTTTTAACCGTACCGGAACACTAGAATCTGTGTACTAGTTGTCCGGAACAGCTGTATATTTGTCCCACGCGGGAATCGAACCCCAAAATCACAGCGCACAAATACTTCCCCACCTAACGCCAACCAAGCCGGCCGATATGTCATTGAGTTAGATCATCGCCGTTTCTGTAAACAAGCTTTAAAAACTGTTTATGGAACAGAATAAAAAAATGGCGTGGAACAAAGTAAAGTTTTACGTAATATACATATATCAGTCATACAAAAACAAAAAAAAAAACACTCGCAGTTTAAGTGACACACGTTACAAAAATAGCCGCGTATCGTCATGTCGTCACGTCGCCGTGTCGCTATCGAAGGTAATTCGCAACAATTACGTATGCATATTTTAAATTATGCGGCACTTATAATAAATACGTTGCGATTTCACATCGCCGATCGCCAATTAAAAAGGCGGGAGCATAACAGTGTTGGCGCTTTTGTCTAGCGTAATTTAAAAGTAACAAACTTAATTTAACCGTGCATCCACACGGACGTCGACCGAAACTAGATTAAATTGTTTTTAAGAACAGTTAAATGAAATGAAATTAAGCGATCTCCGTCTAGTGTGGGGGGGGGGGGGGGGTTATAAGAAATGACTAAAGGAATAAGTAAGTTATATTAATGAATCCTTTTTTTTTATTGTATTGTATAAAGTGACGAAACAGCTTAGTGACGAAGCAACTAGCGAAGCAATTTCCACCCACAACAAATGATGTGTCACCCAGAATATTTCTGTGCGACACCACACCGCGCCCGTCGACCTGAGACATCAGTTCTTAAGTCTCAAATGCCCAGTTATTATGCCAGCTCAGAATGCCCTTCAAACCGAAACACAGTAATGCTTGCACACTACTGCTTCACGGCAGAATAACTGGCCCTGGGGTGGTACCTACCGAGAGGGATTCCTACATAGGAATCCTACCACCAGTAAATTTTTTCCCTTCTTCCTTCACACCGATAGCAGAATCCATTGGTTGATGCTAACTGTCCTTAATTATTGTGTTGTCCTTACTTTGCAGTTGCTACGTAACTTACTCAACGTGAGAGTGATGGGCTCACCACCTATCGCACCAAGTGCATTATATTGTTTTGGTGAAACGTGGATTGTGGCAGTCATCTGTTTTTGCAGTGAGTGCCCAGTCTCTGACTACCCCTTATGGGATACAGTCGTGATCTTATGTATGTATGTAAGTGAAAACAATCGCCGAATTGAGTGAAGTACAAGCTAACTGCGGCTAAGCGGCAGGGCTTCGGCGTCGCGGGTCGTCGGTTCGATTCACATTCAAATAGTTGTTACGGGTCTGGGTGTTTGTTTATATGCAACTTATATCTGTAAAAACCAACGTATGTGACCGGCCAATATGTCCGCTTTAAATATCACGCGTGTCGACTCCAACTCGAGTGAACTCGATTCGAACCCCGATCCCCGGCACTGATTTATCTCGTGCTCGGTGGCGAAGGAAAACATCGTGATGGAACTTGCGTGTCTGAGAAGTTTAAAATTTTTAGACACTCAAAGTCCATCACTGACAGGGCGTAAGATTCCTATGCAGGAATCCGTCTAGGCAGGCACCACCCCGGGGCTTGTTATTCTGCCGTGAAGCAGTAGTGTGAAAGCTACTACACTGAGAGCTAGCGTAATCATTGGACATATGAGACTTAACAACTGACGTCTCAGGGTGAAGGGCACAGTGTGGTGTCACTCAGAAATGGTCTGAATGACTCAGCATTTGTTATAAACAGACGTCGCACTTGCCAATTCTTCTTAAGAAATCTGAATTGGATTGGAGCAGGGGGGTGGACTCTATCAAAAATCCTCTCAGAAATGAGAAATTACTATGCAGATACGAAACGCTTTGACAACGAGCAGGCGGGAACGATTTGTGAGATTAGTCGTTCTGAAAAGGGGATGGAGGAATCTAAACAAACTGGTGACCTAATAACAGTCAATAAAACCCCAGATCCCGAGAGATTATAGAGGATGGGTGTCCCTTGATCATGATGATGATGAAGTCGTGGTGTCAGCAAAGGACACGATAGCACGCTTGAAAAACCAGCGTGCCAACACGTAATTAATCGATGATGTTCTCCTAGCCGATTTCGACCACGGTGACAACTTCCGTCTACTGTCGAGAGTCATCAACTGCGCAGGAGATATTATAGTGCCACAAGTGTACGCGCAAACACAGCTGCACTCACTCGTCCCAACCTACCCGCGCCCGATGTAACCCTGATGCGATAAGATCGGAGGTAGGCTACGATGCAGTGTCAGAAACACGGGGACAACCACAACACAACCAGACCCGAAAACCAACAATTTGTGTTTTAGCACAAATGTTGGCTCCGGCTGGGATTCGAACCCAGGACCCGCGGCTTAGAAGTCAGGTACTCTGACCACTAGGCCACGCGGTCTCTAATCGATATTAATATTATAAATGCGAAAGTAACTCCCTCTGTACCTCTGTCTGTTTGTTACCTTTTCATAGCTCAACCATTCAACCGAACTTAGTGAGATTCGGCACAGAAATAGCTTGCATCCTGGAGATGGACATGGGATACTTTTTATCCCGGAAAATCAAATATTCCCCACGGGATATTTAAATGCCTATATCCACGCAGACGGAGTCGCGGGCATCAGGTAGTTGTTTATAAAGCAATTAATATCGGGAAGATAATATTAACCTTTTGGGTATGTGAAGGCCGAAAACAATACTTTCACATACGTTTTATAAAAAAGACAGGTATTTTTTACTTTAAGAAAGGTCAGCAGTTTCATCTACGTTGTGAAAGTTCAGTAAAAGGAATTCTTTAGTTGAGCAGTCGAAATTTATTTAAAAAGAATCGAACGAAACTCAGTTATAAGTGTTTGATGTTTATATAAAAATTATCGAACGAAACTCAGAAAGAAGTGTTTGATATTTATATAAAAAGAATCGAACGAAACTCAATTACAAGTGTTTGATATTTATGGTCAGGTTAGTTTAATTACCTTAGACTATTTTACGAATTTTATCATGATATTTTGATGAATGATGATGAATTTTATCAGATCCGAAAACCAACGAGTTGTTGTAGCACAAATGTTGGTTCCGGCTGGTATTCGAACCCATGACCCGCGGCGTAGAACTAGGCTAAATTGTAACAGATCAAAAAGATTTAAATGAATTAATAAAGACGAAAACGCTGAAAAAGTAAAATAATGCACAATTCAAGTACGGCTTATTAACCCTACTACAGCGAAGCCAAAGGACGGTTATCACCATCGGACTTTCAAAAGTTAGTATGTATGTTCGTCTGCTGCATAAAAATTTCTAATCTCCAAGATCGTAGTTTACAAATGAGATGAAATTGTATTCGTATTCGTATTCCGCGTATCATAGTCTTTTTCTTTACTCAGCATCCTGTGAACTGTTCACAGCATTTTTGTTATTACTGATGGTCACTCTTAGCCCGAAGGCTTTCACAGCTTCGCCGGATTGAAAGGTGAAAGAGCGCTGCGGGCGCATAGCCGAGCCTAGGTGACCTCGGCTTGGACCGTCATCCTGTGCGCGAGATCAACTGACTCGAGGGTGCCCAAGGGGGCCGGCCTAGGCTCGGTCAGTTACTTCAATCGGGAGGGCGTCCACAGCTGTACATATAACAGGTATCTCCTAAGAAACCTCCCGAGTTGCCATAATCACAATGGTTGCCCGTCTGCGGTCCGTGTCCGTTATTTTCGAGACGGCTATTATGCCACTTATCATAAGAAAAGAGATCTTCCACATATTACTCGCAGTCGACTCTATCCACACCCGAGGTGTAGGGCGGGCTGACTGTTTTTCTTAGGCCCCCACGAGCTCTGTAGAAGCAGGTATTAAATTATCATTTTAAAAACCGGGAAGGATTTCTTTGCAGAAATCCGTCAAGGCACCATCGCATGGCCTGAAGTCGAGGTTCGGAAGAGCACTGAGCGCTAGGGTAGTTACTGTGCATACCAAACTTAAGAACTGATGTATAACGATACTACCTAGACGACAGTCCTGCGTCACACATACTTGCAGCCTTTCAGAGTCGATCGATCGTAGATCGTATTGCGCGAAAAACGCACTGTGCTGGAATGCCAACCATCAAGGTGGTGACGATGGAATTTCGCGCTATGCCGCAATGTGCGATGGTGAAAATCAGCGGCTGGAATTAATCCGAACAATTCTTCGGAACACTCCCCATGGTAGATCTTATAAAAAATGCAAAGGGATGCAACATCTCTTCGCAAAGCCAGTGGATCAAGCCAATCAGATAGAACATGGTCGTCGACGATTCGAGCTGCTCTCCGTTGAATGCGGTCAAATGGAAGTAGCTGACAATGGGGCGCCCCCGCCCAGAGATGAGAACAGTAATCCATGTGCGGCCGAACCTGCGCCTTATAAAGTTGCAAGCGTTGGGCCGGCATGAAGTACTGTCGCGCTCTACTGAGGACGCCAAGCTTTTTGGAAGCCAATTTGGCCTTCCCTTCCAGGTGACCGCGAAACTGAACGTCACTTGATATGTCGACGCCAAGAATACCGATACTGGCTGAGGCAACGAGGGGAGTGCTCTCAAAATTAGGTGATACGACAAAGGGTTTCTTTTTAGCGGTAAACGCGCAAACCTGTGTCTTCTTGGGGTTGAACTGGACTAGATTTAGTCGGCCCCAATTCGAAATTTTGTCTAACAAAAACTCGACTTCAGACACAAGTTTGTTCCGGTACTCGTCAACGTGTTCCCGAGAAATATTAGCACGGCCGGTGTATACGGCATCACCAGTGCTGTCATCCGCATAGCAATGAATGTTACTAATTTGCAACATATCATTGATATGCAGAAGAAACAGGGTTGGTGATAGCACACAGCCTTGTGGGACACCAGCATTCACAGACTTAGAGTCCGAGCATGCACCGTCAACTACGATCTTGATGCTCCGGTCTGTGAGAAAACTGGTGACCCAATTACAAAATTTCTCGGGAAGCCCGTAAGAAGGCAGCTTCGAAAGAAGCGCTTTGTGCCAGTCCCGATCAAAGGCCTTCGCTATGTCCAAGCTAACTGCCAGGGCCTCCCCCTTACTCTCGACTGCCTCCGCCCATCGATGAGTGAGGTACACTAGAAGATCACCAGCCGAGCGACCCCGACGGAAACCGTACTGGCGGTCGCTAATCAGCTGGTGCTCCTCTAAGTACCTCAAGAGCTGGCAGTTCATAATGGACTCCACAATTTTGGAGAGCAAGGAGGTGATGGCAATCGGCCTGTAGTTGGAACGATCTGAGCGGTCGCCTTTTTTAGGGATCGGGTGCACCAAAGCTGTCTTCCATGACTTCGGGACGACGCCTAGAGAGTAGGAGTACCGGAAAAGACGCGTTAAAACCGGTGCCAACTCTGGAGCACACATCCTCAGCACAATAGGTGGGATGCCATCAGGCCCACTCGACTTGTTGATATCTAGGGAGAGTAGTGCTTTGCGCACTGAGCTTTGCCAGAACCTGATGTCGGGCATAGAGCACCCACACCGCGGGATGGTCGGCGGTGAGCTCCCCCTGTCGTCAAGAGTCGAGTTGGACGCAAAAAGAGAGCCCAGAAGATCGGCTTTCTCCTTTGCGTCATGGGCCAGTGAATCGTCCTCCCTGTGCAGAGATGGTAGTGATGGCTGACAGAAATTCCCTTGGACAGCCTTGGCGAGAGACCAGAACGCACGGAACGAACAGAAATATTCCGGGTGAAACAGCATTTGGCAGACGTTGCATTTACCATCAGGTGAACGTTTCGCTCGTTACGTCACTATCAAATAAAAAAATAGCCTATAAAAAGTGACAGGTTACAACCCTGTCGCTTTGACTGCTGTAAATCTTTCATTATTACACCTCCTAAAAACAGTAATATTTTGTTTGAAACTCGATTGTTTCAAGTCGCCATAATAGAACAAAAACAACCATACGTGTACACCATCCCGCATTGTCTCAGTGAAAAGATAACTAACGTACGGTAGCATTAACAGAAACTATAAATTATATATTTATATAGCATATATAAATAGCATAATTCATTTCTTAGAGCGTCTCGGTCTGCAAGTGTCTTGCAAAGTAGTCGGAACGTCAGCGCATTAAAAATATTATGTAGAATTTATTCCTTTACCGCGACTGCACATTTCATGCCGTTGGTGAAATGATTAACTTAGCGTGCAGCTTTTTAGAGTGGTCTAATATAAAATAAAATGTTTATTTTTATGGAAGAAAGTGACGAGACGAGCTAATTGTTAAACTAACTGAAAGAAAACGTCTGCCCACCAACCACACCAACGTAAGCCACCTACATCCATCGACCTCCCGCAAAACCGAGCACCTGCTCGGTTTTGCGGGAGGCAAGAATCTCTGTCACTCTGACTGATCTGTCGTCGCTCCATCTAGTTGCCCTACACTGCGTTTGCCGGTACGAGGTTGGCCCTCGAGAACCTTTCTTCCCCAACGGTTACCGATTCTACGAGCTATATGGCCCGCCCATTGCCACTTCAGCTTGCTAATCTTTAGGGCTATGTCGGTTATTCGCCGTGTGGTAGCGGCTTCGCCGTGTGGTAGCGGCTTAAGAGAATCTACCACCCCATCTCATCCCGTGGGTGTCGTAAAAGTCGACAGAGGGAAAATAGAAAACGGGAGATGGGCAGCAGCATCTTCCTGGAACATCTGAATAAATAAACTGCGGTTGCCAACCCGCCTGCCAAGCGTGGCAACTAGTGATAGGCTGAAATGATGATGATGATGATGTCGGTTATTCTAGTTCTGCTGCGGAAAACATCGTTACGGATTTTATTTCGCAGTGAAACTCCGAGCATTGCCATTTCCATAGCTCGCTGCGCGACTATGAGCTTCCTCCTTCACTGTTATATAGGCCTCCGCCATACATTGCCACAAGACACGGTCCTGAGCCACCTCAATCCATCGACTTTCCTCAAAACCGTGCAGGTCGTCGCTTCATCTACTGGGGTGGGGGGGGGAGGGCTCCCTACACTGCCCATATTTCTGTGCAATCCAGAATAACTGGGCATATGAGACCTAAGATCTGATGTCCTAGGGTGAGAGGAGCGCATTACAGTGTGGTGCCACACACAAAGCGAGAGCGAAGCTACTGTGGCATTCTCATGTAGAGAAGCTCTATAAAATACACATTCATCCTTGTTACCTTACCACATAAGAACCAATTTCAGTTTAATGATTAAAGATAGTCGGCTCGGTTGACACAGTTTGCTTATGCGCAGATCTGTCTGGGTCGCGGATTCGATTCAGGCACACGACGAATATTTGTATCGCCTTTACATAGTTGTTACGGTTTGGGTTGTTCTCTGTGAAACTTATGTATGTATAAACGCACCCACGATACAGAACTCCTACTGTGTGGAATTGTTTTTCAAGCCAAAAAAAAGGCAAAGTCAACCATCAACAATATGTATGCGTTCCGAAAAGCATAAAAATAATCGCACAAAAATTATTCCGAACATCAGTCCTTCATACCGTCATACACCCAAAGGCACATAAACACCTAGACCGCCCGCGACCAGTAACATTTCGTCTAATTACAGGGCCAGTTCGCCGTGTGGTGGCGGCTCGTTAAAAGAATACTACCACTCCATCTCATCCAATGGATCTCGTAAAAGGCGGGTAAGGAATTAAACTGCACTGTGCACCCAGCAGCGCAAGGTGGCGATGGGCTCACCACCTATCACACCAAGTGCATTATATTGTTTTGGTGAAACGTGGATTGTGGCAGTCATCTGTTTTTGCAGTGAGTGCCCGGTCTCTGAATGCCAATTATGGGATACAGTCGTGATCTTATGTATGTATGTATGTAAAGGGCCAGTTATATCTACCGCCTATACATCTGCAACTATTGTCACCCGCAACAAACACGGCATCGCCGGACTTAATTCACGCGATAAATAATATAGACCCACTCTTCACTGCAACTTGAATATAAATTGGTTAATTAATGTTAAACGGTAGTAATATTAACCAAATACGGCGCAGTACTATATACGCAACTATAGATATGTACCATGAGCTAGATATATTATGAATATGCACGCAGACCTAGACTAAAATACATGTAAAAGACCCTTTATGCGATTCAATTCGATAACTGGATTGTACAGTCGCGGCGTTAATTGTTATAAAAATCGCAGTTGTACTTGTTAAAGTTATGATGCAAAAACTAATGTCCTTTAGAAAAGTTGAAACATTATTATTAGTTTTAAGCTAACAAATAAATGTAATTACTGGAAATATGGTAAGTACTGATGTCTCAGGATTGTACTAGACGGAAACGTTCTAGGTGACACAGCATTTGTTATGAGCAGACGTTGCATTTACAATCAGGTAACAACTTGCTAGTCTTGCCACTTTATTAACCATAAAAAAAGGTTAAATAACGTTAGAAACATATTTCTATATAATACCTTAAATAAATGCATCCTATTTACTCTACACGTACAATGTTAAATATGAAAGAAACTTTGCCTTACCACTCAGAGCATCATTTGGGGGCGGGGGGGGATTTGGCATAGTTGGCTTGCTTGGCAGGCGGGTTGGTAACCGCCGTTTACTTATTCAGATGTTCCAGGAAGATGCTGCTGCGCATCTCCTGGTTTTCATTTTCCCTCTGTCGACTTTTACGACACCCACGGGATGAGATGGGCTGGTAGATTCTCTTAAGCCGCTACCACACGGCATACTCAGAGCATGTCAAACGTTAAATATTCCCTAACATTGATCAAATAATTAAAGAGTATAGTATAGTTAATCGAGTATAACTGAAAATAGAATATCATTATTAATTAACCAAATTAGTACGTGCAGAATGATATCTAATTAAATATTATTTTATACATTCGTCTATCCATAATCTCTCGCAGCGGAGCTATAAGAGGATCACGAGCGAATATATTGTTTTAGGTCTACCAGCGTTAATTAAATTATAAAATTGTACATGTTCAATCCCGTTCTGTTCTAAATACGATTTCAAATGAATTACCACAGATCATATCTTTGCACCTAAAACAATACGTAATTAGACAGAAGTAATATATTTACTGCTATGAAAATACAGATTTATGAGGCGAGTGTGAATGGGAAAGCAGGTAAGGGTCGACCTGGGCGTACGTATCACGATCAGATCGGAGAACTTTTGAGGAAAGGACACGTTAAAATTACCCGCAACCGACGAGCGTGTATGAAAACGCTAACGAAAGTAGAAGAAGCGGAAGATGTGTAAGCATCGTAGCAAATGGAAACATTTGGTCTCTGTCTACCCCAATGGGAAGGAGGCGTGACTGTATGTATGTATGTAAAAATACCTTATTTTTGGCATGCTTTATCCAATTGCATTGAATAATTAGTATTAGTGTTACAACATTAATATAAGAGAAATAAAAAAAGAGTTAAGACATTTGTGACTGGGTGTACCTCGAAAACGCATCGGCCAAGGAAAACTGCTCATAGGTGTGAGCAGCTATAATGTCATTTAAAAGGGGTAAGCGCGACGAGCGGCGCTATTTTTATGTCTCCATACATTACAGCGTGGCAACGTCCGCGACAATGTGTCCGGGAACATTCACTATCAGCATTGTAAGCGGGATGGATGCGACAACCCGCGGCAGATGATATTTAATACTTCATTAACGCACACCTTCGCAACGTTAAATTAATAAAAACTATATTTTGTTGCTACTTATTACTTTTTATTTAACACCATATAGGATATGCAATGTACCCTGTTCTTAACTTGCAATGGCGTGCGGACTAAACGGTACATGACATGTTCTATTGAAATATCGCATTAACGAGTATGTGCGACGTAAAAACCGTTCTTTATTATAAATTCTATTCAAAGCTGTTTCTTTGTAATGATTGCTTTCATATAGCAATGGTTTTGAATTTGTAATTTCGAATAATTGTGCGTTTTTTCTTCGAGGAATGAATGCCAGTATTCATACAACATCAATATAATTACCTTTCACAGGGAATGGTCTAAAATAAATATGCTATCCGAATCAACTTCTAAGAACAATTTCGTTAATCTCTGAAAGTGTACAATTTTGAAAATTCTCATGCAACTAGTCTGCGTACTGTGTAATCTGTGACGTTCCCTCAAAGAGGCGTCGACGGTCGCACAATGTAAAATCCGCTTTATTTGTCCGCCGGCTGACACAATGCTCTCAATGAGTCACAATAGCGAATTAAGTATTATTTTAAATTGACGTAATTGAAAAATATGCAGTCGCTCGCGCGCAGCGCTCTTATAAATTGATTCATGTATAATATTACCAAAGACTAAGTGGGTTAGAAGATACGAAGCCGATTGTGGTCAAAACGTGCAACAACGTTTTGTTAAAAAAAAAACCGCTAGCAATTCGTAACGACCATAAACGACGAAAAATATTTCATAATTTAATTAAAAAAAATTTAAATGCTCATTCTACAATATGCTCATTAATACATTGTGTAAAGTTAATTAAAGTGACAGCCTATAAATGTTCCACTGCTGAGTGCGACAATTCTTCATTGTAAGGGTTCGAATATCCCTGATCTAAAATCTCCATTCCATATAATATGTACCTATCCCAACTAGACTAAACGCAATAAAGAACTTCCAACCTTTAAATGATTATAATTATAGTAGTTAATAAGTAAGTGTAGAAATTACGATTCAAATATATGGTATTTGGTATGATACTGGAACTAAGCATTATTCATTCTAAACGCACCGCCTTCAATAGTTTGGTTTTTTACATTTTCTTGCCAATACTATGATTATTATAATATCACAAGTTATGTTTATTGAAGGGTCTTTTCAACCTTGGTCGCTTAATCTTTGGCGACACCGCGGGCCAATGTACCGGCTACGGTCACGGCACCAAATAAAATGTTATTAACAACAGTGTTGCAAACACCGACACCGATGACAAGTATTTTTCTTTATTATATTAATTAAATTATTAAATATTGCTCTGTGGATATTCCATACGCTACTTGAACCTTGGTAATGATTGCGTCACACTGTAAATAAGTTAACACAAGTTTGCTATGATAAAGGTTTAAGATACAAATATACAACTCGCATGGCGCTGTTCTAAATACAGTGGCTTATTTCTTTGCATGTAGATTTCACTTTATCTCAGAGACCGTATTTGTTATGGCTATATTTTTAATGTTTGCGTGAAACAAGAGACTTAGGTCGGATTTCACCGTTGAAACTAAACGCGATCTATACACGAAAAACGAAGTTTAAGCGTTTAACTGAGTTCAACGCTACAGTTTGCATTTCATCAACATCATATTAACGCAGTCAATGCTAAACGCGGTTCAAATTCTGAACGCCCTATTTTCGACGTTAAACTCTTTAGACGCGTTTATAGAGCTGTCATTGTCAATTGGACAACTATGTAAACACAATTATTTTTAATTCGTATTGTTTATTGTTTGCGTACCTATGTAACCTATGCATAAAACAGGCTGTTTGATGTCGCAAAATACGAAATACATCGAGTTTTTGTTTTAGATTGTGACGATATTTCATGTAAACTTTGTTTGCCTGAACGCGATCAAAATGGAGCCGGTGAAATCGGTTAGACGAAAACTGATGTGTGAAATGACTCAAATGATACATTTGAAGTCAGTTAAGTAAAACGTGGTTTTATGAAACTTGGTTTCCAAAGCGATCGGTGAAATCGGGTCTTAGGAGTCTTGTTAATACTGCAACAAACGTTTCGCGCTGTGACGGCGTAATATAATCCGTCCCCCGTTTCGTCCCGATAAAATGCCTGGAAAATCCCATGGCATTAATGGCGAAATGTATTTCACTAACTCATATCTACACATATAAATAAAATTGAAGTGTTTTTTTGTAACGAGAAAAGAACAGCATTTTACACAGTGCTTATATATACTTATATATAGTATATACGGTATTTAGGAAAAAATACATTTTTTATAGTTTTGGTCTGTCTGTTTGTTCCGGCTAATGTCCAAAACGGCTGGATCGATTTTGACGGGACTGATATACCTGATACTATAGCCTGATATGAAGAATATGACCGAATGACTCCTAAACAAACTTATCACATGCTTTATTAGACAAATTATCTCCCTCGTCATCATCATCATAAGTTCAGCCTATCACCCATCCACTGCAGCCTATCACTAGATTGCCACGAAAGTTTGTGGCTCTGATTTTGGGGGGGCTATTGCCATAGTTTCTATTAGGTAGGATTCAGATGTTCCAGGAAGCTGTTGCCCATCTCTTAGTTTCACTTTTCCCTCTGTCGACTTTTACGACACTCGGTAATTATCGTCGTAAATCAATCATTATTATCCAGTAAAAAATATTTTTAACTATTCCAAGTTATTATGCCGTGAAGCAGTAGCGTGCACACATTACTGTGTTTTGGTTTGAAGGGCAGTGATGGCTAGAGCAATTATTGAGCATACGAGACTTAAGGACTGATGTATGAAGGTAACACATTTGTTTTGGGCAGATGTTGCACTGACCCCCCAGACGAACCGTTTGCATGCGTCACCACTTCCTTCCCTAAAAAAGTACGCGATATCTATTTTTCTTATTGTGAAGAGAACCGGCGACACAATTACCGGAACGAGGAATTTCATCTTGGTCTTCAGAAGCGATAACATACTTAAGGTTATTAAGAGAAATCCATACGGAACAGAGACGTGATCCTTTACTGCGGGCCGCATGAGGAAGCACAGAATCGCTCAGCGATCTACGGAAAGGGCTATGCTCGGAGTTTCTCTGCGTGATAAAATTCGTAACGATGTTATCCGCAGCAGAACTAGAGTAACCGATATAGCCGTAAGTATTAGCAAGCTGAAGTGGCAATGGGCCGGCCATATAGCCCGTACAAGGGATAACAGTTGGCGAAGAAAGGTTCTCGAGTGGCAACCTCGTACTCGCAAACGCAGTGTAGCGCGTCACCCACTAGATTGAGCGACGGCCTGCACGGTTTCGCGGTGAGTCGATGGATGCAGGTGGCTCAGGACCGTGTTTTGTGGCAATCTATGGAGGAGGCCTCAGTTCAACCGAGGACTAAAATAGGATGAAAAGATGATGATGAGAAATCCTGATGTAGAGAATTCTTTTCTTAACAATGCTGTTACAGTCAGCTCTTACTGGTACATTTCTTGCCGTATGGAACAAATTAGAGGAGGTGATGTTAATATTCTTTTCTCAATCTAAATCTATTAATAGAAGTATCAGTAAGGCTGCCCACATTAGGGAATACTAATTGGAGGCAAACTGACGTTTTATTTCCACCTCTTATGTTGTTTATATATGTATTATTTGTGTAGCGCGTGGCCTAGTGGTCAGAGTACCTGACTTCTAAGCCGCGGGTCCTGGGTTCGAACCCCAGCCGAAGCCAACATTTGTGCTAAAACATAAATTGTTGGTTTTCGGGTCTGGTTGTGTTGTGATTGTCCCCGTGTTTCTGACACTGCATCCTAGCCTACCTCCGATCTTATCGCATCAGCGTTACATCGGGCGCGGGAAGGTTGGGACGACGTGAGTGCCTCTGTGTTTGCGCTTACACTTGTGGCACTATAATATCTCCTGCGCAGTTGATGGCTCTCGACAGTAGTCGGCAGTTGTCGCCGTGGTCGAAATCGGCTAGGAGAACATCATCATCACATTTGTGTAGTATATTTATTATTTGTATGTATGTATTTATCTATGTTAATTTCGTATTAATAATTCAATAGTATTTATATTTTTACACCAGACTCCACATTTTTTATATATTTGCACCTGCCATCACTTTTCTAGTCTCCCAGGATTGACTGGCAGAGAATGCATCTAGGCATTAAGTCCACCCATTGTATTCCTTAGATTAAGGTGTTACAATTAAGATTAAATAAATAAATAAATAAAAAAAAATCCAATATATGTAAATTAAATGCAATCAACAACTTTATATCAGCATTCAAATAACAGCATTCGAGCAACTCGACCAATTTAGAAACCTCTAGCGATGGAAATAAAAAAAAATTACCGCGATAATAACATATGATATTTATTTACCCTTGCCGATATCGAACCCCAAACCCAGCGGAGCGGAGACGAAATACTATAATTACGCGCTATATAAGCCTTTCGTGGAGTTATTAACATTTGGGAGCCAAAAAAATTATAATAACGTTAATAACGATGTGAATGTATCATTGTCATATACCGCCGATGCAGACCCCCACTCCCCCCTCCGGCTCCCCCTCGCGTAAGCTGTCTCCCGCTCGTATTTATGAACTGCTAGTACCTGCAGTCATTTAATATGGGTACTTCTTTGATCAGCTGGGGCAGATGTCACTGCATAATTCAAATATCTTTATTTGTAAACATAGGTAAAGCAGTTGTTAGATGAAATTGTTTGGGTATGTACTCAATTTTTTCGCCACTGTAGGACATACAAATATTATACATACATAAGATCATCACTGTATCCCATAAGGGGTAGTCAGAGACTGGGCACTCACTGCAAAAACAGATGATTGCCACAATCCACGTTTCACCAAAACCATATAATGCACTTGGTGTGATAGGTGGTGAGCCCATCGCCATTATGCGCTGTTGGGTGCACAGTGCAGTTTAATTCCTTACTCGCCTTTTACGAGATCCATTGGATGAGATGGAGTGGTAGTATTCTTTTAACGAGCCGCCACCACACGGCAAATATTATATATAATTTTATTATTACAAAATATCATTTATGTCAGCAACTAGCAGGTTAAACAAACCAGAACAAATGAACGAAGACAATTTTGCGGTGGCTTATTAGAAATTGCAATATCTAAATTTCTGTTAAGCAATAATAGGTTATTCTGCCGTGAAGCAGTGGTGTGCAAACATTACTGTGTTTCGGTTTGAAAGGGCACTGTGAGCTAGCGTAATCACTGGGCATATGGGACTTAAGAAGGAATAACATCGTAACGAAACCGGCACGTCTGAGGAAAAAAAATACCTCGAAGACATGTGATGTCCGGAGCAGCGTGGCGAAACTCTTCACGTCTCCATAACCCTGTCAGGCTGTCATGGCTGTTTTACTGTTCACTAGTAGATTACTGCACAATAATGTGTAGAAATTCATGTGTAAACACCTTATTAAAATACGATTATACTAGGACTAATTCTATGTCATTTTAAGTTAAGATATTTTTTTTTTATCTTTTAAAAAAACGAAGCCCAACAGTAGAATTTTCTCCTGTATCGTGGGTGCGTTATACAAACATACATTTCACATGCACAACACAACCAGACCCGAAGAGCAACAATTTGTGTTTTTGCACAAATGTTGCCTCCGGCCGGCAATCGAACCCAGGACCGGTGGTGCAGAAGTCAGGTACGCAAACCACTACGCCACGCGGTCGACTTGATGAATCTAACCGTCGCGTTTAATATTGTAAACGTGAACTGAATAAATGCAGTTGGCAAACTTCAAACTGGTTTGAAGGGCACTGAGAGCTAGCGTAATCACTGGGCCTATGAGACTTAAGAACTGATGTCTCAGGGTGACGGGCGCAGTGTGGTGTCACACAGAAATTTTCTGGGTCACACAGCATTTGTTATGGGCAGACGTTGCACTTATCATCAGGTGAACGTTTTGCTCGTTCCGTCACTTTTATGAAATAAAAAAATAAAATAAAAAACTGTACAGCGATCGCTGCGTTATACTGCGGTTGCTAGGAAGAATGTACGGTTGTAGCGTACAACAATTTTAGAGGTAACTTTAGAGGTACGCCTGCATAATATTATCTGTAGTGCGACGTATATAAATTATTTTTGGTGTATTAACAAATAAGGCGCTGGATCTTTACATACAATAACCACAAACTCGCCAATTTACTGAATCAATCAACTAAACAATCACGTCCACGCGAATTTACTTGCGAATTTACATTATCTATTCCATCGGATCTTAATTACATACATACATACATACAGTCACGCCTCTTTCCCATAGACGTAGTCAGAGACCACATCTTTCCACTTGCTACGATCCTGACACACATCTTTAGCTTCTTCTACTTTCATTGGCGTTCTCACACACGCTCGTCGGTTGCGGGTACTTTGAACGTGACCTTTCCTCAAACGTTCACCGATCTGATTGTGATACGTACGCCTAGGTCGACCTTAGGACCGACTTACCGGCTTTTCCATTCACACTTGCCTCATAAATCTGTTTCGTCAATCTCTTTTCATTCATCCTCTCTACCCGTCCAAACCATCTAAGCATGCCTTTCTCTATCTTTTTCACTACATCTTCAACCACACCGCAACGTTCTCTTATCACGCTGTTAATCTTAATTAGTGGAGAGTAAAACTAACGCTTTCGTTTCTAAGACGAACCGGTGAGGGGGTGTTCGCTTATTCTACACGGCGCAGCGGTAAATGCACCGAACTGATGTCCAGGGTTAGTATTTGGACAGCGAACAAATTATTGTGTGTTTCTGAAACTATGCCCTCAACGTTCCTCCATCGTTATCATTCAAATGATCTATCATATCCGTAAAAGGCATGAGTACTAAGTAAGTTAGCCATGTGATGGCGGCTTAAGAGAATCTACCACCCCATCTCATCACGGTGGGTGTCGTAAAAGTCGACAGAGGGAAAATAAAAGCCCGGGATATGGGCAGCAGCAACTTCCTGGAAAATCTGAATAAATAGACTGCGGTTGCCAACCCGCTTGCCAAGCGTAACGCAACAATGGCAAAATCACCCCAAAATGAGAGCTACAAACTTTTGTGTCATTCTATGGGGGAGGCCTATGTTCAGCAGTGGACTAGTGAT
The DNA here is from genome assembly GCA_019845155.1 of Luehdorfia chinensis. Taxonomy (NCBI): domain Eukaryota; kingdom Metazoa; phylum Arthropoda; class Insecta; order Lepidoptera; family Papilionidae; genus Luehdorfia; species Luehdorfia chinensis. The sequence continues at coordinate 4,649,254 of JAHVAK010000156.1, read as the reverse complement.
AGGCTGAAATGATGATTATGATGATGAATATGGGCCTCTCATTGGCGTGAATATTTCCAACCCTGTATCCTTCGTAAATGACGTCTTAAGTAGCCTGGAAGATGTCGCCGTTGTAGTAATTAAAAAAGACATTAAAACAACTTATTCCTGACATCAACAACATTTTAGTGTAGCTGAACATGACTATCGGACGTGTAGCTTAATATTTCGTTCATTCGTTCATTTAAGAGGCGTTCATGGCGTCGCCGGTAATTTTTATTTATAACTCTCAATAACGCGATGACTAACACATATTATTAAGCTATTTAACATACGAAGCAAACGCCGGCAATTATTGTCCATTCCAAATGACGGTATAAAAATACACATTACAATTCAAACTCGAGAACGGGCCGAAGCTCGCCGAATTATAATATATTTCATCTCCCAAGACTTATTTATTATAGGCAAAGTTGATGCCCCTGGCGCTGCATCGTACTCCGCAATTTAACTCCGGTCTTTAATTTGAAACGAAAACGTCACGGACGGCGCAGACCTGTGTTTCAGTTCCGACTGGTGCCGCTCCGAGTTAAGGATGGTTTTGCAACGCGAAAAAGGCCATAGGAACGCGATGCTGACACGAATTTTTGACCTTTACAGACCTGTTTGGACTCGAAAGAAGTTAATAAGGCGTATTCGGATTGCGGTCACTGCGATTTCGTTTGCCCTTCTTACGTGACATTTGACTTTGCACCCGCGCGCCTGGGCACCGTTTCCGAATGAAATTAAATCAATATTGTTTTTAACAAAGCCCTGTTAACTGTTGCGAAATATAACTGTCCTTCAAAAACCTTGCCCCCACACTGATATTCTGTGTCTCGACTGCTAATATTGCCCATGCACAATAGCTCAAACCCGGGAACACTAATGGGAAGACAATGCAAATATTTGTTCCTTACGAAAATCGAACCAGCGACCCGTAGCTTATCGTTTAGTCACGTCAACTAAGCTGACACAAAATCTTCAATCGGTGTTAATTAAAATATAGAAATAATTGATAAATAATTGATTAATTAATAATTCGCACATTGCGGCATAGCGCTAAATTCCATCGTCACCACCTTGATGGTTGGCATTCCAGCACAGTGCAGTTTTTCGCGCAATTTTCTGCCGCGCACAAGCACCATATGGCAATCTGCTGCCGCCAGCGGTTTTTCCCGGACCGATACGACTTAGGGACCTTCAAGAAAAGAGCCTATTGCTTCCTCAAAGGCCGGCAACGCATCTGCTATTCCTCTGGTGATCACTTACCATCAGGTGAGCCGCTTGCTCGTTTGCCTCTTCTAACATAAAAAAAATAAAAAAAAATTGATTTTTTTTATGAATGAAAGAAATTGTTATGAAAAGTATCTTATATTAGTCATCATCACTGCTGAAATGATGATTTCAGCCTGTCACTAGTCCACTGCCGAACATAGGACTCCCCCATAGATTGCGACAAAAGTGTGTAGCTCTCATTTTGGGGGGACCTTTACTATAGTGGCCACGCTTGGCGAGCGGGTTGGCAACTGCAGTTTATTTATTCAGATGTTCCAGGAATATGCTGCTACCCATCTTCTGGTTTTAATTTTCACTCTGTCGACTTTTACGACACCCAAGGGATGAGATGGGGTGGTAGATTCTCTTAAGGCGCTACCACACGACCTATTAATATATAGGCTTATATTGTCAACGATACGAACGATAGATATACAAAGAGTAAGTTAACTTTTACCTGTACCGTATAGTTACAATATATCAAAATAAACAACAGACTGGGTTTACCCATTATCAATATTTTACTAGGAAAAAGTCAACCGGCCTGAGAGCACTATTCGAATATATTCCTGTTATTGCATATTGCAAGAAATATTAGTGTATTTTTTTTTTAATATATTCGTAGAAGCGGACAAAATCTTATCTTTTAACTTTGTAATTACACTTTCAAGGATTCTCTTTAAAGGCTTAACAACCTGTATTTAAAACTAGAGTTCCGCCCTCGTTGCTCTCAGTTCTATTACATTATGCAAGATGTTATTGTGTAAGATCCTGTGAAAACTTTTATTAAATAAAACGATGCCTAGTTAGACATAAAATTTCAAGTGCACCACATCCGAAACCCAATAACTTGTGTTTTTACACAAATGATTCGGATTACGAACCCAGGACCCGCGGTAATCAGGTAATCTGACCACTAGGACACGCTGTCATCAAACATTCTTATTATTTGTGTATCAATGGCGAATTAAAAGAATTGCTATCGTAGAGGTAGCCTTCGCCTATGTGTAGCTGGCGAACCGATGGCGGAATCCAAGTATACCGAAAACGAAATCCCACAAAATGGTTTTGGGAAGCAGCACCAGTGCAAGGGTAACGGGAAGGCCGCGTTCCCCACATGCGTGTTATGGGCAAACCGTTCAAGACATACACGCTAGACTGAACGGCGCGAGGGGACCGCGAGATCTAGTGTTCACAGTGCTTGACTTCTAAATTAACATTTGTTCCAAAAACGCACTGTTGGTTTTCGGGTCCGGTCGTGTTGTGATTATCCGTGAGGTAGGCTTAGGACGCGGTGTCTCTGAGTCTGACTACCTCCGATCTTATCCGAGAGAGGACGAGTTCCTCTGTGTTTGCGTATACTTGTGGTACTGTAATTTCACCTGCGCAGTTGATAGCTTTCGACAGTGTTCGGGAACTGGTGGTAGGATTCCTATGCAGGAATCCGTCCACCCCAGGGCCAGTTATTCTGCTGTGCACAAACATCACCGTGTTTCGGTTTGAAGGGCACTGAGAGCCAGTGTAATCACTGGGCATATGAGACTTAAGAACTGATGTCTCAGGGTGACGGACGCAGTGTGGTGTCACCTATCACACCAAGTGCATTATATAGTTTTGGTGAAACGTGGATTGTGGCAGTCATCTGTTTTAGCAGTGAGTGCCCAGTCTCTGAATACCCCTTATGGGATACAGTCGTGATCTTATGTATGTACCATCACAGGAACGATTTGCTAATCTCGTAACTTCTTCTATAAAAAAAAAAACTCCCGCCCTCTTTTAATACAGGTTCAAATTATATTGAACGATTTAATTGGACTTTCACTTGGAGTTGCTTCGAGCATGTGTCTTATCAGTAGCGTATACGCGCAATATAACTGCGTACGTGCCACTCTCGAGCGGAGATCTTCGAATCTTTTATCTTAATGGAGTAATTGATCAATTTGATCGGTCTAGACTGTAAACAGAAGCATTCAGAGTCAAGGTCGAAACATTATATTTAGTGACCGAGATTTATGAACGTCCTGCTGCGCGTAACCGGGGCATTCCCAGATCGAAACAATGGATTCTTTAACGGTGAACAGGTGTTTGGCCAAATGTTTGTGTATTTTAATGAAAATATATAGTCACATTCATTATATTTAAGACTACCTGTGCCCCGCGGTTTCACCTGCGTAAAAAAGTCGACCTCGCTCGATGGTATACGTATATGCTTCTCCATTAGAATCGGATTTTGAGGTATTAATTTTTTTTGCGCGGAACCCTAATTATTTTTCTAAAATTAAACTAACCAAAGTTACCCGCTATAATATGAGCTTTACATTATGAAAGAAAGTGACGAGACGTGCAAATCATTCACCTGGTGGTTAGTGCAACGTCTGCCCATAAAAAATAAAAAGTGCTGTGTCACTCAGAACATTTCTGTATGGCACCATATTGCACCCTCGTCATCCTGAGACATTACTTTAGTCTCATATGCAGAGTAAATTCACTAGCTATCAGTGCCCTTCAAAGCGAAACACGGTTAAAGGGTGAAATAAAGCTTCAGCCTATAAATGTCCCACTGCTGAGCACTGGTCTCCTCTCACTTCAGTTTGAGTATTGGAGCTAGGAAGAATCCGCCACGCTGCTCCAATGGGGTTGGCGGACTGCACGTGTCTTCGAAATATTTTTTATTTCTCAGACATGCAGGTTTCCTTCACCGGCGACGGGCACGTGGTAAATCAGCACTTAAAATTGCAATTAACAATTTAAGTGGTGCCGGCACCGGGAATCGAACCCAGGTCACTCTCTCAGGTTCTCACCGCCCAGAGTTACCGAGACACAAGTCGACAGTCCGACAGAGGTGGCGTTCAGCCTCCCTCGGACGATCATTAGACGACTTGAAAACCTTTTAGAGATATTCTAAATCGCGCAAGCACGCAGCGAACGCGACAGTCCGAATTTCGAGGTTATTGTAGGAGTTTATTTATGTATTTATGTTTGGATCAAACCAAACCTGGCACGCGTGCCCCCGGCCCGTGAGCACAGTATCCGATGAAGCTGTAAAAGCCAAAAAAGGCTAACAGCAATTACATCATCGAAATTATAAATAGTGGGCGTTAATGCAGAAGTACAGTAAATAATCGTAAAGCTGCGCATCCTCAACCCAAGTTACCGAAAAAACCCCGCTACTATGAAATTTATTTTAGAGAATAGACAAAAACAAATACTCGGCGATCAGCCGTGGACTATAAAAACAAAGCGGGTTGTGCAAACAAGCCGAAAGAGGGGAACCAAGGCGACCGCTCCGAAATTCTGAGTTTCGTATTCTCATTGTTAATTTTTTGGTATATTTAAATGAAATACCTTACAGAAACTTTGAACATGTCAGCGCTTCTTTGCGTTAGGTGAACTGGTATACCTTTGATTGCGCTAAGTTATTTCATTAACTGACCACCTCGAGATGTTTAACGGTAAGTTAATAATAATAATATTCGTTTATTGCTATCTTCTGAACAAACAAAACAGGTATATAGAGTATAAAATAACATAAGGCTTAAGATTAACCCCTATTTACAACAAGAGAAGAAATAAAAAACAAGATAACAAGAGAAGATAGGCTCAGCGCGTACTGTCATCTAACAGTGCTGAATGTTAGCCTACTCTTGTGATCGCTCGCCACAGCAAAAGGAATTATTTAATTATAAAAAATAAAATAAGAAACGAAATTTTAAATGTAGTTGGATTTCTATGCAGAAATCCGTCTAGGTAGGTACCACCCCAGGGCCAGTTGTTCTGCCGTGAAGGAGTACTGTGCAAACATTACTTTGTTTCGGTTTGTAGGACAGTGAGAGCTAGCGTAATCACTGGGTTCATGAGACTTAAGAACTGATGTCTTAGTGTGACGGTCGCAGTTTGGTGTCACACAGAAATGTTCTGTGTGACACGGCATTGGTTATGGGCAGACGTTCGCACTTATCATCTGATGAACATTTTCTCACGTTCGTCGTTTTTCCAAAAAAAAAAAAAATACAATTAAAATAGAAATAAAAACAACCTAAAATGGAATATACAGATATTACGTTTTCTATGGATAAGAAAATTAAAAAAATTAATATTAAGTAACTTCTTAGTATTGATTTATTGCAAATTAATACTAAGAGGTTGCGTAAAAATAGTATTAACATTTGTGATGAAATGTATCGTTATCAAGATTAATTTCGTAGGCACTGAAAGAATGAATAGTTTGTGCCTACTACTAAGTTAGTTAAAAATTAAAAGTAAAGTTTCAGCCTATAAATGTCCCACTGCTGAGCACAGGCCTCCTCTCATTTCTAAAAGGGTTTTAGAGCTAGGAAGAATCCGCCACGCTGCTCCAATGCGGGTTGGCGGACTTCACATGTCTTCGAAATTGTTTTTTTTTTAATTTCTCAGACATGCAGGTTTCCTCACTGATGTTTTCCTACACCGCCGAGCACGTGGTAAATCAGCATTTAAAATTGCAATTAACAATTTTAGTGGTGCCGGCACCGGGAATCGAACCCAGGTCACTCGCGTACTATGAAATTTTAAGCGAGCGCCTAGCCCCTGAGTGGTAGCTCACTACATTAGTAAATAATTGTTATTATTCAGCTTTAATTCAAAATTGTTATGTTGCCTTTGCCGTGTTTACCATCACTACCGATTATGTGGCAAACATTTAAATGTGCCTGTACTTACAGTTTGAATTTCACTTATTTAAACAGACGGTAGAATTGAAAACAGGGTACCCTATAAAATCATCGCTGAAATTTATTCACATGACCCATATTATCGATTTTCATTCAATCAAAATCAACACCTCACATACAAAGTCTGCGATCTGACCTAAGACTATGTCACTTGAAATACATTTAAGCAAATTGTTACAAAAGTTGGCGAAAACATGTTTTTCATCGTCACCTACACTGCATTCGAACCAGGAACCCTTTTTTTACATGATGTTTAATGGATGAGTTAAAGTAACTGCGTATTTTATAACGCGACTTTTTTTTAATGGTTAAAGTGACCAGACAATAAAAACGTTCATGTGATGGCAAGTGCAACGTTTGCTTGTATCACACAGAACATTTCTAGATCACCACACTGCGCCAGTACCCCGAAGACAGTCCTCCGAAACACAGTAATTTTGGCACACTACTACAGAATAACTGGCCTGGTGTGCCACCTACCAAAACGGAGTCCAAAATAAAATAAAAGTTGCTATGCATAGCAAAAATTTCTTATGCCTTGATCGATTAGACATGATGTAACTTTAACCATTCCAGCCAGCTACGAAATGAGCTGTTTGAAAAGAGAACAGACATACGTAAGCTTTCTGCTGTGCAGACAATAATTTTCTAACGTCGTAATGCCAGTCTTCGTTATAATTACACTGAAAGTATTTAGTAAGAGCATTTTACAGACAATTAATTACAATTTTAAAAGATTTAGAACTTTGCTCACCCCGCTCAATATAAAAAGCGGAAAGAATATACACGGCGATCTTATGTGTACTCTAAAAATCCACAGGATTTTTCACAGATCAGCCAGAACTTAGAATTTAGATACTGTAGTATAAAAATATGTCCAATAAGTATCATGGAAATATTCTATATAAAAGTAACAACCGATAAATGTTCCACTGCTGACACAAGTCTCCTCTCTTTTCTGAGAGGGTTTTGGAGCCGGGAGTGGTTGGCCACTACGGGTTGGCGGACTTCACATGTCCTAGAAATATTTCTGTTCCTTGGATATGCAGGTCTCCTCACGTTGTTTTCTTCACCGCTGAGCACGTGGTTCTTAAAATTTTACAATAATTTTAGAGATGTTGGCACCGGGGATCGAACCCAGATTACTCGCGTAATATGAAATTAAAAGCGAGCATCCGGCCTCTGAGTTACCACGACTCATTGAGCCACCACGGCTCTATTAAATATTAAATTTATAGTCTAGAATTTTATCAAATAAACATTAAATAATATTGTACACTATTCTACGCAAAATAATACTTGTTGTCCGTAAGTTATAAGCCTGTGGAGCATGTCGCATGTCCGAAAAGCTCCGTCAGGTGGTCCCATTCACAGGTATGCAGCTTATGGCGTATGTTAGTTCTACTCGCTCGCTCAGTGGTCATCGTACTTGCCTGCCGATTTGGGTTGGAATCCAAACCGAAGTCAACATTTACGATACTTGATTGATTGTCGATTGACTTGATTGATGATTGGGTTGCGGAGTTTTGCTCCATTCTTCGATCATGTAGTGTTAGTGTGCTAGTGTAATATCGGATACGGACGAAAAGTTTCAATTTCTAAAAAGAAAATGACGAGACGAGCATCGTTCATCTGATGGTAAGTGCGGCAGATGCACTTACCTACTATATAACCAATGCTGCGTCACCCAAAAACTTCTGGGTTTCACCACACTAGGCTCGTCACTCTGACGCATCAGTTCTTAAGTCTCATATGCCCAGTGGTTATGTCAGGTCTCAGTGCCCTTCAGACCGAAACACTGTAATGTTTGCGACTACTGTTTCACAGCAGAATAACTGACTCTGCATTGGTACTCCTACCTCCTACCTAGACGGTTTCCTGAATAGGAATCCTACCACCAGTAAAACTATGCCAATTTCGGTTGCGGCGTCGCCGAAAACTGAGCGTTGGGAATTTCTATACCACCGCACACCACTCGTTACCATTAGACGTCGGTGCTACCATCAGTCCACTGCTGAACGTAGGGTGCCGCCGTCGATTGCAGAACCTAGTTTAGCTTCAGTGCTCTTCAAACCGATACTGCAATGTACGATCATTGGCAGTATGGATGAATTATCTATATTTTAAGCATATTGCGCGCACGGAGGATACTGAGATTTGGCATAGTTAAACTTTATATGGAGGAGCGCAGAAAGTTTCAATATGTACGTTACACGTATGTGTTCGCTGTGATGCAATGAATAAAGTATCTATCTAGATAGATAGATATAGATAGATATCTATATCTACAAATAAAATTCAATAATATACTCATGATAAAAACATTGTTTGTATTGGCGTTAATGAATCTGCAACGCCATTTTAAGCCGTTGGTGTCGTTTGAGTCAACTAAGGTAAATGCCAGAAAAAACTTATGGCATCCGATTGATAGCGGAATAACCAAAAACCAAATAAGCCAGACTTTTCTGGTACTGCCAATCCGCCCAGTGGCCTCTTTGAACTCTTGCGAAGAAGAAAATAAATATATGATAAGTGTATTTAATAAGAAATACTTGCGTAAATTTTTAAGCCGATCTCTTATGCGGGTGTAGTAATATAAATAACTGAAATCTCGCGTCCTCTTTATACGTTTAGGAACGTCAGAAATATTTTATATGTACGTGTAAATATAGCCAGAGACATTGTGCCCGTGGACTTTTTAGTTTCCAACTAAACAAACAGACGGGCAGTTCAAACACAAGATGTTATTGTGAACAGATTTTTCGTTTCGTCCTCCGTTCTATTGTGATCGCGTTGCGCCCGCGCATTGTTCCGGCACAATCTAAAAACAGCTTAATTTTAGCGGCGATAGGTTTTATTTTCGAAAGGTCTGCGCACTTTTGAAACATAAACTTCACATTTTAATTTTGTTTTATTCTTTTAACGGCGTCACCTTGGGTAGGTACGTATTAAAATATGGCCAAAAGCCTATTTGTTACGTAAATACCATTGTTTCTGACATAGAGAGGGTTTTTTTTAATACCTGGCGGTAGGTTTTGTATGTTTGAATGAATTGGCACTGCTGTAGTGACAGTTATTCTGCCCTAAGGCAGTTGTGTGCAAACATTACTACGTATTAGTTTGACAACATCCGATGGAGCTGTAAAAGCCAAAAAGGCTAACATCAATTACATTCACCGAAATTATATATTGGTTTGAAGGGCATTGATAGTGTAAATTACTGGGCATATGAGACTGAAGAACTTATGTCTCTAGGTGACGAGCGCAATGGTGTGTGTAACATTATTTACAGAAATATTCTCGGTCATACAGCATTTGTTATGGGCAGACGTTGCATTTACCAGCGCCTGGGTGAACGATTTACCCGCCTCTTCACTTTTTTTTATTTTTTAAAGTGATGTAACGAGCCTAAAGTTCACCTGATGGTAAGTGCAACATCTGCCCATAACAAATGCTGTGCAACCCAGAAAATTTCTGTGTGACACCACACTGTGCCCATCACCCTGAGACAAGTCCTTAAGTCTCATATGCCCAGTGATCACAGCTAGCTCACAGTGCCCTTCAAACCGATTACACACTACTGCCTCACGGCAGAATAACTGTACCTACGTAGACGGATTCCTGCATAAGAATCCTACCACCTTCACCACCACTTCCATACAGAAACCTTGTTATTACTTTTCTCTTCGGAGATTAATGACGCAATTTCTTGCACATTTCGGAGACATTATCGCCTCTATAACAATTCAAATACAGTCCATAATAGTGTAAGTGGTAGTGCTTGCAATAAAACTAAAAAAATAATAAGTACAAAAAAATTAGTTAGCTCATTATTATCAAATTGTATGCAAAGATACAACGTCTCTGTACTAATCATTATTTTATATTTTAAAAAAAAAGGAAAATCATTCAACTGAGCACCTTATTGCCGTGAGTGTAAAGCGACAATCGATTGTATTGTGTAGTCGCATCCATTTGCTAGAATGATAGATATTAGGCATAATTTACTTTTTCAACAAAAGCCGTTAACGTAGAATTAGGCTCAATTTACAACGACGTCATTTCAGCGGCAGACATTCCTTGTATTCAAACGTCGAATTAAATATTAGTTGTATAACAAAAAAAAAGTGTAGCGACAGGGCCGCATTTTACCGACGATCGAATGAAAAGTTATTCAGCCGCCATTTAAGGTGTTAAAACGTACATTATTAGTGTTTTATTAATAATAAACTACTAGGAACGTACTTAAAAATATGGATATCGACCACTTCCACCAACACTTAGAAAGAAAGAAAGAAACACTTTTAGTCACGGTCTAATCACAATAGATACTAAACAAAACAAGAAAAAAAAATGGAATTACACAGAACATAAAATAATATTGCCCAAAATTAACAAAAGTGAAAAAATAATATAAAATGAGTCTGTGTAGCAGCATAAGACCGTGATATAGGCAGGACTCAGTAAAAATCGAGATACAGAGACTTGAGGTTTTTCTTATGCTGGAATCCGTCTAGGTAGGTACCATCATTGGGCCAGTCATTCTGCCGTGAAGCAGTGGTGTGCAAACATTACTGTGTTTCGATGGCACCGAGAGCTAGGTGTAATCATTGGGCTATATTATACGTAAGAACTGATGTCTCAGGGTGACAGGGCGCATTGTGGTGATACACAGATATGTTCTGGGTTATAGGGAAACGTTCGTTTCGTTACTAATCCAATAAAAAATATGATTTTTAATTGATTATTTTAATTTCGGCATCGTGTGTGATTTTTAAACCGGGTTTGTATACCCGGAACAACTGCCTGTAGATCATAAAAATGTTCCATGGGGGAGGGGGATACGAGGTACATGTCATAACATGTCCCGACACAGAAGCCAATGGCTCAGCCACTGCGACTAGGAACCTACAAATGTACCACAGAGTCACAGGCGCTCCTTTTCATTTTTAAGAGGATTTTGGAGCCGGAACAAGTCTATAATAATAGTTATTCTGTTTAATAGCGAGCAATAATATAGTGTAGTTCTAAGTAACTTTTATCTCACACAAGAATCGAAATTCAGACTGCAAAAAAGATAAACACAAGGAAAAGTCTATTAAACCCGTTACTCTTATTATATTATTATTTATTACGTTGATGGACGGATATCGCAATATGTAAAGTCAATATGACGTTTAGTAAAGCTGAAGTCTGTCCGCGATGTTTCGGATCGTTCCAGAATATATGAGGCGAGGTACAATCGCATAAACTTGAACTCTATGAGTTTGCCGACATAGACGTTTATTACTTTTTTTTTTAGTTAAAGTGACAAAACGAGCAAAACGTTCACCTGATGGTAAGTGCAACGTCTGTCCATAACAAATGCTGTGTCACTCAGAAAATTCCCGTGTGACACCACACTGTGCCCATCACCCTGAGGCATAAGTTCTTAAGTCTCATATGCCCAGTGATTACGCTAGCTGACAGTGTCCTTCAAACTGAAACACAGTAATGTTTGCACACTACTGCTTCACGGCAAAATAACTGGACCTACCTAGACGGATTCCTGCATAGGAATCCTATCACCTTCGTTAATCGCATAAGTAACGAAAAATATAAGTAACGCCAGCATATAATATAAATACACAAGAAAGAGGTACAACTTAAAGACAGATTAAGAACTATGATATTGTAAAATTGTATTATGGAAACTTACAAACACCCAAGACATTGTAATGGCGCGACTTATAGCGCACGACTCAAATAAACGGCAGTGTGGTGAAAGCGAAATCTACATGTTTAAAGCGTCAAAGTTCTTAACGATAGTATCGCATAAAGTTGTCTACCCTATACAGTACAACAGGCGTGGTGAATTGCATACGAATGCATCCGGCACAAGCTGAATCGCGTAGCAGCACAGCGCACGGGCACGCACCCCATCACTATAATACGCGGAAGCAGGACGGCAACGGTGTTAGAGGCGTACCGTCGCTAACATTACGTCGAATAAAAAGAAAAGTTATTATATTTTTTATTGGGGAGGGCCGCCACCCTCGTCGCCAACGGGGTTATTTTTATTTTATTCCCAAAGTTTATTTTCCATTTGTTTTAACTTCTATATTCGCGACTCGAGGGCTGAAAGTTGGTCGGCGGGGCGCACGCACGTACTCAATGACTCACTAATGCGTGCCGCATCATTATATTTTTATATTTAAACTTTGCCGGGGAACAACATTAAAATGAGAAAAGTTGGCCGAGTATTATTATATTCGCGGTGGCGGCGGCTTCCGATGCCGCGATATTAAACTCTCCGGGGCACGGCTTTGTTTCAATTTTATTTACTTCTAAGTGGATATTGTTGCGTGCGCCGGGGCGGCTCGTTAGCGGAGACCGTGCCCCGGAAGCTCGCCGCTAATCCCGGCGCTTGTCCGAAATGACGCAGGATTTACAAGATACCTTGCAATTCATAAAAAATTCAACGTGATTCGTATAATTAGATTCGATTTTCGTTAACGAAATTGTCTGAGTTTTCTTTGCATATAAATATTTATCGACAATTTAGTGACAATATGCTATACCTTTTTAGATTTAAAGCTTGTTACGTTAAATTTAACAGACGTCTAACCTAATCCGTGTTTACACATAAATTACAATGTTAACGTATAACTGCAATAAAAGCAAACTTTGCCAAATTAAATAAACTGCGCGAGCTCATGCTCATGGCACACACGCGCAGATGCATACACACACAAAGGCGCGCGCGTGCTACGGCGACGGAAGCCCGTGCAACCAGCGCTTAAAGACATTCACGCCCCAAGCACGGACATAGCTCTTAATCTCTCCTTATGGCTTAGCGGTCACAAAACTCGTAAACATATTAGGTGTCAAGTACGTGACGACCACCGACCGCGAGCCCACAGAGAGAGCTGCCCGCGCGCTATTGGCGTTTCCCTTTAACTCCCGGCTAAGGTAGTCTATTTACCCCCCAAAAATAAAGTAGTCCACGAAGATTTTTAACAAGCAAACCCGAAAGAAACATAATGAACAAAGGAACAACCGTTGCCTGCTCACCGTGTATTTACTTTCCATCAATACTAACTTGAGCGTAGGTAACAATAAGGGTTGGTAAAATGCGTCTAATTGTTGTAAAAACATTCAAGGCTCGAACACAGTACGATTTAAAAGTGATATTCTCAAACCATAAAGCAGTTTCACATATCCATGAGAAATATTTATCTTAATATAATAAGTAAACCCAAAGGCTAGCCGGCGAGCCGGCCAGTACCGCAACCGCGCACTCTTGACACTTGGAGCAATATGAGCTTTTGTTAAATGAGCCTAAAAAAAATTAACATATTGTTGCGTCATCTGTTTTTTTAAGTTTAATTTAACATAGCATTTTAGAATTAGCTAAATTCAGAGATTTCTTCTGATCAATTGATAAACCAAATATAAGAAGAAAAGTGCTTCTATTATCTACTAATCAACGTAATAAAAAATACCTGCTTAAAATATGAAACATGTAGCAATGTACAGTTAATTTTAATTTTAAAACCGTAATAAGACTAAATGAATGAATTTTGACCTTTGACTATTTCAACCTTTGTATACGAAATTTGAACATAGCAAGTACCAAGGAGGGGCGGTCGATGTTTTGTCAGTTTCAATTAGGCACAATACATAGTAGTAGGCATGGCGAAGCTCCCTTCACACCGCGCCTCTGTTGCCCTTTGTTTGATGATGCATTTAAATAGTAGGCTGTAGGTTAGATGCGTCCGGTTTTCAAGAACAAACACGCCATCCAATACCAATATTTGGGAACAAGTAATAATTTATGAGCGCTGTCCTTTTTTGGAAGTCCATTTTTGACACAGTTCTTGCTTACGATTTTCGCCCAAAATACGTCAAACTCGAGAGACAATGTACCAGGCGCTTTGGCAATAAGGAAGAGTCAGTGTACGACCAACTAACATAAACATGTATTCATTAATTTTTGGCGGATGATATTGCCAATGAAAGCCTACTAAATGGTAGCCTACCCGCCAGATCGAATAGTCTGATCTGGGGAGGACGTCTCCTCCTATTAGTAATATTTAGATGTTGTATATATAGTTCGCATCTCAGAAAACTTTCATAGGTTCTCATGTGGCGACATAGATGTCGCTACAAATTGTTTATTAATAAAACTGCAATTTAACTAAAAATTCCAAGTTTCTACTTTAACAATACTAATTCGTAAAATAATGGGTGCGCATATATCAAAGGCATACGGTTCGTAACCATGCATTAAATATCTATCATACCAAGGCAAACTAGCTTTGACATTAATGGTTAAGACTCCAATTTGACTACGTGATGGTCACTTAAAGCGTTTAAAAAAAAGACGATCAGTTCGTCAAGAAATTGCAGTTAATAAAAATGCATTTTCGACGAAGAATTATAAACATAAAAAGAGTAGCCACAACCGTCGAGGAAGAGATATTTGTTGCCAGTTTTTTTGTGAAATTGAAGGCTTCCCCACATGTTCCGACCATGGCGACATCCTAGAACTGAGAAACAAAGACAACTAGAAGTTATCGTCAGCGGAAAAATACCACGGAAGTATGAAATAGTGAGCCGTGGTAGCTCAGTGGCTAGGCGCTTGTTTTAAATTTCGTAGTACGCGAGTGACCTGGGTTCGATTGCCGGTGCCGGCACCAATAAAATTGTTCATTTCAATTCTAAGTGCTGATTTACCACGTACTCGGCGGTGAAGGAAAACATCGGGAGGAAACCTGCATGTCTGAGAAATATATATATATATATATATATATCGAAGACATGTGCAGTCCGCCAACGCGCATTGGAGCAGCGTGGCGGATTCTTCCTAGCTCCAAAACCCTTTCAGAAATGAGAGGAGGCCTGTGCTCAGCAGTGGGACATTTATAGGCTGAAACTTTACTTTACTTTTTATGAAATAGTACAAGACTGGAGATGAGGGCACTCAGAATACATCCAAACCCGAAAGGTAATAATTGCTAGAATTCAAATCTAAGACTACGAAGTAATCAGGTGCGCAGAACACGGAACCGCGCGTATCCTGCGTCCGTCTTAAGGATGCAAGCTATCTTTGTACCAAACTTCGTCAAGGTCCGTTCAACAGTTCAGCCGTGAAAAGATAGAGAGAGAGAAAGAGTTACTTTCGCATTTATAATATTATATATTAGAAATCGGTTTGAAAAATCCCAGCCGCAGAAATTGTGCAAAAACACAACTGGTTGATTTTCAGGTCTGGTTGTGTTTTTTGTGTCTGTAGACGCACTCGTGATTAAGGAGAAATCCTAGTGTGATGCATTTTTTTTTAAAGAAAAAAGAAATTGAACGTTATTACAACCTATCACTAGTCCACTACTAAACATAGGCCTCCCCCATAGAATGCCACAAAAGCTTGTTACTTTTCTTTTGAGGGTGTCTGCCTTAGTTGAGGTATGGCAACCACAGTATATTTATTCAGATGTTCCAGAAAGACGCTGCTGCCCAACTCCTGGTTTTTATTTTCCCTCTGTCGACTATTAGGACACCAACGGGATGAGATGGGGCGGCAGATTATCTTAAGCCGCCACCACACGTTTTTAATATCGTGGAAACTAAATAACAAAACAAAACATAACAGTACGGAACCTGTCGACGAATTTACAGAATAGTTTTGGGTGAATACATTTCAGTTTATCTCCATCAAAGAGCCTTGTGGGTGATGTTTGCTAAAACATAGAGTAATTTACATGCATCAAAGAGAAGATTTAAAATCAGTAAATGAAAATCGCATGCGGCAAAAACTGCACGAGTTTGCGCGAAATACCTCAATTTTAATTAACGGGAACTTCTGTTTGTTTGAACTTTGAAATGAAGCTACATTGAGCTAAATAGAATATGTTAAACCTTTTTATTTTTGTTATATATTACTATACATATTTTTATATATTGTAAGTGCAACATCTGCCCGTAAAAGATGCTGTGTTACTCAGTATATCTGTGTAGCACCACACTGCGCCCGTCACCCTGAGACATCAGTTCTTAAGTCTCATATCCTTAGTGATTACACTTGTTCTCAGCGCAGTTCAGACCGAAACGCAGTAATGTTTGCACACTACTGCTACACGGCGGATGTCTGGACTGGGGTGGTACCTACCTCGACGGATTCTCGCATAGGAATTCTACCACTAGTAAAACATTAGTAACACAAATCGCTAGTATAATATATATGTAATAGTAAGATAAGATAAAGGATCGCTATTTCGAAACGCGCACAGTTGATTAAAGAATATATGAAAAATAATTGGTATGTAACTTTTGTCACTCATTTTGTGGTGGAGCCGGAAAGAGTCCACCACGCTGTTCCACAAAGTTACGGACTTTACGCAACACATCCTCGAAATATTTTTTATTTCTGAGACTTACTAACGTATTTACTTTAATACAAGAGCTTGGTCAATGAACCGAACAATATTACTTTAATACAAGAAATACAAAGACTTTTTAATATACATGCTAATATCAAAATCTCTTTCCTGCCGAGGTGTCGTAAGAGGCGACTAAGGTTTTTTTTTATTTGAATAAAGTGATGAAACGAGCGAAACGTTCGCCTGATGGTAAGCGCAACGTCTGCCCATAACAAATTCAGAACATTTCTGTGTGACACCTTACTGTGCCCATCACCCTGAGGCGTCAGTTATTGTCTCAGATGCCCAGTGATTACGCTAGCTCACAGTCACCTTAAACCGAAACACAGTAATGTTTTCACACTACTTGCTTCACGGTAGAATAACTGGCCCTGGGGTGGTACCTATCTAGACTGATTGCTGCATAGGAATCCTACCACCAGTAGAAAGTAGTAAGATATAAGGACAGCCTTTAGTCGTGCAGAATAACACCATTGTATGCTGCTTACACTATACTGCTCGTGGGAACGCAATGGCGAGTAAGAATTTTTCGGCTCGTACCAAAACGGCGGCAACGTGGTTCGCCACCCGGTTGTTTCCCGCGAGGGCGAAAAGTGGGTTACTTGAGTCGCCTCTGCCTACACCTTTATATATGAAAAATGCGTGATGTGTATGCACGTAATTTATCAAATTTGACGTAGATAATTAAATTGCAGCCAGCACGTTTCGGACAAAACTTTTAAGACAAAGTACAGCGAAACAACGAATGTTTCGTCTGCGGACAATTTAATGTTGCCTGTTTGTGCAGTTTGAATTTGACCACGTGGCGTAGACGGCGGGAGGAGGCGGGGTGTGGCCACACTGTCGGCTAGCCGCTTTTTACACCGCACCACAGGCAAACACATTTAATATAAATTAACTATTAATTATTATTCATTATTACTGGTGGTAGGATTCCTATGCATGAATCCGTCTAGGTAGGTACCACTCCGGGGCCAGTTATTCTGCCGTGAAGCAGTAGTGTGCAAACATTACTGTGTTTCGGTTTGAAGGGCACTGTGAGCTAGCGTAATCACTGGGCATTTGAGACTTAAGAACTGATGTCTCAGGGTGACGGGCGCTGTGTGGTGTCACACAGAAATATTCTGGGTGACACAGCATTTGTTGTGGGCGGACGTTGCACTTTCCATCAGGTGTGCGATTTGCTCGTTTCGTCACTTTATACAATAATTTTTACATATATTTATACAAAAAAAATTGGTTGTTTTTATGTAAAAAACCTAAAATTAAAGTAAATGACATTATCTTTCAATTATTCTAATTCATACATTGAACAGAATATTATTATTTTAATTCATAAATTTTATCCAAGCAGATTTTCGATATATCATTCCGATGGTTCGTATACCACGAACCATCGGTGAAGCCATTATGAATAAAAAATACATAAACCCAAAATTCTGTATCTGGTTTTTTTTTTACTTATCGTACACCGGTGAGATTTCATACTTGTATCAATAAATAATTGTTTAAAAAATAAATAAACGCTTGCCACTAAACGCATACAGTCGTTCCGTAACCCAAGGCGCAAAAGTTTATAGTACGACTTCATCTCCTACTCAGGTAACGCACGCAATAGAGGCATTATAATTAAAATTTTACCACTATACCAATGTTATATTGTATGAGAATTATTTTATAGCTTTGTGTGCCTTTTTTAGTGTTTTGTTTTTAAATATATGCAGTGTTTAGTTTGTAAGAACTAATTATTCGTGGAAAATTTATTGGTTCATGTGCTACTGCTGTTTTTGTTATTTATAAGATATAATAAAAAAAATAAAAAATGAGAACACGAAAAAAACACCTTTTGAATAATTGATACGTTAACAAAATCAGCCGTCGTAGCTCAGGGGCCGGGCGCTCGTTTTAAATTTAATAGTAGGCGAGTGACCTGAGTTCAATCCCCGGTGCCGGCACCCCTAAAACTGTTCTGCAATTTAAAGTGCTGATTTTTGGGAAACCTGCATGTCTAAGGAATAGAAATATTTCGAGGACATGTGAAGTCCGCCAACCTGCATTGGAACAGCGTGGCGGACTCTTCCCGGCTCCACAAACCTCTCAGGAATGCGAGGGGACCCGTGCTCAGTGGAACATTAATAAGCTGTTACTTTACTATACTTTTACAAAAACAACGCAATTGATGTATTTAATATACAATAAAGAATTAAACGAATAAAGACAATTTGTTTTAAAACTATTAGTTACGTTTTTGTAACTATCAGTATAGTTTTAAAAATGCTTCATACGCCAAAAAATAATCAACGAAAATACAAAAAAAAATACGCTATTAATTTCTTATTGGCGAGCTCTGTCAACACCTTACTCTATGGTCAGTGGTTTTGTTTTTCTTTTGAACATTGGGTGTTGTACGCGTCGACTTAATTGGCCACCGTCGCCCACACCGGACCTCGGCGACAGATTAGCCGAACGCAAAAGCACCCGATTATATCCGGATAAACTTGTAACCGCCTCATTATGATACGGTTAAAAATACAAGCCGGATGAAAGAGGCACTTGTGCTTATGGCATAATTGTGTGAAAAAGTCGGCAAAAATGCTTATACAAGACAATATTTTAGTGATAGGTTTTTTTTAAACGTTAACAGTTTGAGATTAGAAAGAATAAAATAGAATAAACAATTGTTCGACACGAGAACATAACTCATTTGAACATAAAAACAAAATACATTCATGCATACAAGCAGTCACTTGCCACATCTTTCCACGTGCTACGATCCTGACACATATCTTTCTCTTCTACTTTCATTGGCGTTTCATACACGCTCGTCGGTTGCTTTAAACGTGACCTTTCCTCAAAAGGTTTCCCATCTGATCGTGATACGTACGCCCAGGTCGACCCGTACCGGATTTCCCATTCACACTCGTCTCATAAATCTGTTTCATCAATCGTCTTTTATTGATTCTCTCTACGTGTCTAAAACATCTAAGCGTCCCTTTCTCTATCTTTGTCACTACATCTTCAACCACCCCGCAACGTTCCCTTATCACGCTGTTCCTCACTTTGTCGGTCAAAGTTACACCAGCCATACTTCTCAAACTTCTCATTTCCACTGCATTGATCTTACTTTCATGCTTCTTCTGCCAGATGCAGCATTCACTTTCATACATAAGTATGGGGACCAGTGCCCCAATATGAGAAATAGAATTGTTCTGTGTGGGGTTGGATTAGCATATGCTGCGTGAGAATAGACACACACACAGCGCTCATTTTCAGCCAAAAACTTTTGAATAGGCAAACAGACGACTCAGTTGTGAAATAACAATTATTTTATGGGTATTTTAACATTTTATTTTTAATAGTATTAAAATGTAATATTGTAGAATATAGTATAAAATGACTAAAAATTAACCATCACATAGTACAATGACGCCTTCACGCGCGCTGTCTGTAGAATACCTCAGACGCCTCTTACATTAGACACCTCGGCTGTGAAAAATAGGTAAGTACTACACTACTCTGCCGGACACCTATCGGAAAATGAAACATAATAATTACATTTATAACAATATTATAAATGAGGAGGTAACTCTCTCCGTCCCTCTGTTTGTTACCTTTTCACGGTTCAAACGCTGAACCGATCTTGACGAAATTTGGCACAGAGATAGCTTGCATACTAGGAACGGACATAGAATACTATAAAGTGATGCTATACTTTCAGATTTCATCAATGTCCGTTCAGCGGTTGAGTCACGAAAAGGTAACAAACAGACAGGGGGACAGAGAGAGTTACTTTCGCATTTATAATATTGGTATGGATTATTATAGTTTGAATAATGTAATACTGCGTATATTGTGAAAAATTGTCGGGTTTTGGTTTGGCGACGGGAAACCCACGTATGCTGCCGAAACATAGTCCACAAGCTCAAAGGTCTCATAGTCGATCGGAGAGTATTGGAAAAAGCAATGCTCGGGTATAAGATTCTTAATGAAGAAAACTAGACATAAGATGTAATTACTGATTACTTAACATTGCATATTATGGTGTTATTCTGCACGAGTAAAAGATTGTCCGTACAATACCTTAGTCGCCTCTTACAGCACGGTAGGAAAGAGGTAGGTGCTATTATACTCTGCCGGTCACTCATGTCAAGTGCACTTTTTTGACATTACAATAAAACTTACTTCTATCGTAATTTGAGAAAATATTTTTTAAAGAACGTTAGCCCGCCTCCGTAGATTTCCACACATCTACACCTGTCCCCATAAATTATATACAATAATTTATTTGGCTTATATTTAAATGGAAAACCTTTCGTATAGAAATAGTCAGACAATTGATATATTGTTGTGCGTTACGAAGGTCGGTGGACCGACGGCGTGCCAGAAACTTTTATAATGTTATGAGTATAAAGTATATTATAATATACAGCGCACACGAGACTCGTACACGGCCACGTTTAAACCTTCATCTATTTAATGTATGTAATATCGACGGCAGACAATAATACCAAATTCCATTTATATTGAAAGTAAACATCGTATGTGTATGGTTGTATGGTTCTATGCAACCGTAACAATTACGTTTTTTTTATTGGATAAAGTGATGAAACGAGCAAAACGTTCACCTGATGGTAAGTGTAACGTCTGCCCATAACAGTTGCTGTGTCACTTGGAAAATTTCTGTGTGACACCACACTGTGTTCATCACCATGAGACATAAGTTCTTAAGTCTCGTATGCCCAGTGATTACGCTAGCTAACAGTGCCCTTCAAGCCGAAACACAGTAATGTTTGCAAACTACTGCTTCACGGCAGAATAACTGGCCCTGGGGTGGTACCTACCTAGACGGATTCCTGCATAGGTATCCTACCACCAGTTAACAAAATGACGAATGATGATGGTTCCATGCGGGTCTTCCCCGAAAATTTATAGACGTTAGAAGAAAGTTACGTGCTTAATCGAAGATATTAGGTAGGCCAGTTATTCTGCCTTCAATCAGTAGTGTAGGAACATTATACGAGGGGTGATCCAAAAGTAATGATAATCAATAATAAACACAATGAATAAAATAAATAAATAAATTTATTTCTCAACATAGTCTCCTAGCAAGTCTATACATTTAGTCCATCTCTTTTCTAATCCTAAAATTCCCTTAGAAAAAAAATCTTTATCTTGACTCTCAAAAAAGTCCTCAACCGCGGCCATCACGTCGCTATCATCGTCAAATTTCTTGCCTCGGAGGTGTTCCTTGAGTCGTGGAAAGAGATAGAAGTCGCTGGGGGCTAGATCTGGTGAATAGGGGGGGTGTTCCACCAGCTCAAAGCCCGCTTCCTGAATGGCAGCCATGGCAATTGCAGCTTTGTGAACCGGTGCGTTGTCTTGATGGAACAGCACTCCAGCCCGCAGTTTGCCTCGCCTTTTCTCCTTAATAGCCTCCCGCAATCTTCTTATTTGTTCTGCATAGTAGGAGCCTGTAATAGTGGCCCCCTTTTCCAAGTAGTCCACCATGATTATTCCTTCAGCGTCCCAAAAAACAGACGCCATAACCTTCCCTGCTGAGCTTGACACTTTGAATTTCTTCGGCGTCGGTTCATCGGATCGTTTCCATGTCATCGATTGTTGTTTTGTTTCAGGATCAAAATGGTGGATCCAGGTCTCGTCCATGGTCACAAAACGTGACAAAAAATTATCCTTGTCTGCCTGGAACTTTTCGAGATTTGCTCTTGACATGTCGACTCGTTTCTTCTTTTGCTCGTCGTTTAACATTTTCGGTACCCAACGCGCGGAGACCTTTCTCATATGCAATTCGTTCGCAAGGATTCTTTGAATGCTGCCATATGAGATCCCTGTGACCTCAGCTACATGCCTGATAGTCACTCTTCGATCTTCCAATACAACTTCTTCAACTTTTTTCACATTTTCTTCAGTGAGGGACGTCGATGGGCGTCCTTCGCGGTGTTCGTCTTCCGTCGATGTTCTTCCCAACTTAAACTCCTTAGCCCAGCGTGCAACTGTGGAATATGGAGGAGAAGAGTCCCCTAATGTTTCCACCAAGTCGCTGTGTATGTCTTTGGTAGACATTTTTTTCAAGCAGAGGTATTTAATGACAGCTCTGATTTCGTGTTTTTCCATTTTGATGTTCACTCCTTGACAGTCCGTATTCAAATGAATGTAGCTCCCGGGAATCGTGGCCTATTTATATGATTTTTTTTCCCTGAACTAGTGGTTAACTGAGTAAGTGACTGAAATTTTTTTGTATTTTTGTGTGCACTAGAAATAACTGATTATCATTACTTTTGGATCACCCCTCGTACTATGTTTCGGTCTTAATGGCACTGATATAGAGTGTAATTACTGGGCATATGAGATTTAAGAACTGATGTCTCAGGGTGAGGAGGGCTGTGTGGTGCCACTCGAAAATGTTCTGGATTATGAGCAGACGTTGCATTTACCACCAGGAGAACGTTTCTCTCGTCTCGTCACTTTCTATTATAATAAATAAATAAAAAACGAAAGTACAACGGGATTCCGAGCCGAGTGCCCCGTGATCATGCATTAGAAATTTTACTGAACAACCTAGCCAGCGCAAATCTCCGCTTTGCCAATTGTAAAACAATGAACAAACAAAATATAAATAACGATCCGTGTAAACAACGGGGAAGATTATTAACGTGCACACAGACGGACACGCGCGCGTTTGTGTGTGTGTGTGTGTTTGCGCAGAGCGCGGTGAATCGTCCAGCCTTATTAAAGTCAATAATTGAGGACGAACAGTAATACCGACGAAATAACATAAAGAGGAAACGTGCATTATCATTACATTTCACGTAGTCGAGGGGCCGCGGGTTGGCCCCCGCACCTGAGTCTTGTGTGTTTTTAGAAACCGTAGTTCTTACAAATTTTACTGGTATGTAGTGTTTTTTTAGGGGAGATGTTACTATTAACATCAGTTGAACATTTGCTTGTCCTGTCACTTTCTTCAATGAAAAAGTGCTGTAGTAACATCTGTGACACTTTAGTCAAAATACACGAACGACTGTGCAATTAGTAATATCAAATGTAGTAACATCACTCACTCAAGAGCAGGATTATCGATGTAAGAGGTTAGCGATATAAGTCCATAACACTGCAGTTGGACTGAGCGGGTCATATCTGCAAGGATAACGCTAGAAATTGAACATCACAGGGATGTCTTAAAAATCTCCGGGCAAAATTACCAAAGAAAATTGGAGGCAATAATCTTCCTAGTATAGTAAATTTGGGGAGTTTGTAAGTTTGAACGCGCTAATCTCAGGAACAATCGGGATCAAAGAAAACTTTTTTTTACATTACATAGCCTGTTTATTGATTAAGGTCATGGGATTGAAAAATTACGTACGGCGCTGTCGTGTGGTGTCGGGGGGTGAAGCCACGGGGCGCAGCCAGTGAAAAGTAGAGCGGCAGGCAACAATAGTTTAAATAAAATATTTTCATTCTTCCTATTACAATTTGTATACATCATCAATAAGTAAGTAAAATTATAGTTTCTAGCTCAATGTATACATATTTGGCGAATCATATTGCCAAGGAAAAGAGTAGCTACCCGCCAGATAGAGTGGTCTGATCTGGGGAGGACGTCTTCTCCAACTAGTAATATTTAGATGTTGTATATATAGTTCGCATCTCAGTAAACTTTCATAGCGCGATTATGGACGTATGGGAATATTTCTTGAGCTTCTCATGTGGCGACATATATGTCGCTACATCACTCCCCCGCTGAGACTGGAAGTCGTAGTTTTAGCGTGGAGAACTTGAGACGTCAGGCGATGAGGTGCAGTCTGGCGTTGCGGTGAACCTGTGTCCAGGTCTTCAGTGCGTCGAGACGTATGGAGACAAGTGTTGATGCCGCAGGAGTCAGCCTGAGGAAAAGGGGCCGCCGTTGATCCTCAGTGGCTGAGAGACTAGGAAGCACGCGTTGTGCCGACAGTAGTGTGGTGCTGTGACTGCGATGGCGATGACGTTGTTGCTGTAGTTCGGAGAAGCTGGCTGCGGGATGTTCATATCACGTCGGGGTCACCATTTTGGCGAATGATATTGCCAAGGAAAAGGGTGGCTACCCGCCAGATCGAATGGTCTGATTTGGGGAGGACGTCTCCTCCTACTAGTAATATTTATATGTTGTCTATATAGTTCGCATCTTAGTAAACTTTCACAGCGCGATTATGGACGTATGGGAATATTTCTTGAGCTTCTAATGTGGCGACATAGATGTCGCCACACATACTACATAATTTTTGGCGAGTAATGAAAAGTTTTATTAGACATTGTATATATATAATTTTTAGATACATTGACATAAACTTCCTCAAGGTGACTACAATTAATTTCGAGCTGATCACATCTCTAATTGACGACCAATTAAAGCAAATTATATGAACGACAAGTATTTCTATTAAGACGCAATCACAATGAATGGCCTTTAAAAAACACAACGACCGCCTGTCACTTGTAAATTCTGCTATATCTAGTATCTCTATTTACGTGGTCATTGTTTATGAATTATTTCCTTTGCAACTATATTGTTATACCTTGTGGGTGCGGAACCCATCATATACCGTACACGTTGTTAATAGCTTACATATGAAAATCAGAATATTATTACTAATTTAAACATTATTGTGTTTAGGTTTGAAGGGCACTGAGTGCTAGTGTAATCACTGGGCATATGAGACGTAAGAACTGATGTCTCAGGGTCAGGGGCAGTGTGGTGTCACACAGAAATGTTCTGAGCGACACAGCATTTGTGATGGGCAAACGTTTCGAATAAAAAAAATACTTTATATAGGGTAGTTTGGTAAATACATAACAAGACACAGTTTCTAAGTAACATGTGTACAACAATGTTATTGATAAATATTCTATCTGCCAATGCTGAATCGATTCTCCTGGTGAATTCGAACCGTTCGATAAACAATATATTTTCACGAAACAATAGAGAAATATAGAACAAGGAATAATTATGGTAGAGGTGTCAGTAAGAATTCCCAGTTGCCGATCCGCCAAAATCTCATAGATAAATCCATGCCAATAAAGTCCCGGTAACAGTTAAAATGTTAGAAATACAAATTACTAAAACCTGACTTCGACTAAAAGACAATCAGACAATTTTTTTTATTGGGGCGAATTGTATATGAATTGTATATGAATTGTATATGAATATGAACTTGGCGCATTCTTGATTTGCCGCCCGGGGAAGTTGCTAACTTGTGAAAGTCATAACCGTCCTCTGGCTTCGCCGTAGTAGGCTCATAACTAGATATTACCTCCACAAGTTGATTTAGCAATACACGTCACGTTCCCTAAGTCTAGTTGTTTAACACTGGCGCAATACGATATCGCCCTCAGAGTCTATTATCTTCCACGACGCTGCAAATTGGACTCTATGATCTTAAACCTACAAAAAAGAGAATGAATACGTTCAAAGTGCATTCCACAACTATGTAACTATCAAAATAGTGAACAATATGAAAGACGATTTTTTTTTCATAGTCCCACGTGCATACTATTTTTAGCACGCACAGCCGTACCGCGATGTCTATAAAAATATAATGCACAAAATGTTTAAAAATCGGAGCGCTCCACATATATTTTTTTTATTATTGCCTCGCTCATTTAACTGTTATAATTAATTCCGTACGTAATAAACAAGGCGAAATTAATATATTCGTATAGGCGGCCGTTAAGTTTTATGTTTTCTGTTAGAAGTGCTAACAAAACAATAGAACTATCTACTGCGGAACGCCGACACGGATCCACGTTCAGCTGGATGCGACATAGCGATCATTTGTTGTTTATGACGTACTTTGTAGTCTCCAGGAGGATAAAATTTGTGATTTCCATAGGTCTTTCGTTATTCCAAATTGCTTGAATCCGTGTATTAATCCATTTTTCTATATCCTAAAGTCATGGTACTTGGATCTTCATCATGAAACGATCGTGTAGCTTACATTTAAAAATATTATAATTAATTTTAATAATTGAGTTATTTCAAAGGGAATTTTACATTATAAATAAATTTACAAAGAACGCTCCATGACCAAATATTATATAAGATTCAATGACTTTTACGACACCAACGAGAAAAGACGGATTGATAGATTCTCTGACCGCCACCTGACTGACTGACAGGCACATAGAATATTTAGAAGATTAAATTTATTGTATGAAATATAATTAAAAATTAATTAAACGACATGACGCATCCATCGCAACGGAATCCGTGCCGTACCGCTTTGTAATAACTTTGATCCGACGGCAGATAGCGGCCACATTACAACGCAACTGTTGTACTCGTACATGAATAATAAAATGGGATTAGACATTCTCGTAATCCATTCCTCATTTTTTTACTATCGTACAAATAATAAAGTTTCGTACCGAGCCGACGATTTCCGTAAAAACTCGGGCGAGATTAATTCGAACGTTATACAAAACTGTTTTGTACACCTGTCGACTTAATCACCGTCAAATCAAACGAGTATACATCTTAGACTTCGGTCATAAGACCTGTTGTTGTGTGCGGGCAGCTACAATCAGATAGCAAAATGCTGATACTATCATAAATACTGTAATACCAGTAATTTTAGATTCACCGACCGCAAAATAATTTTGCTGTACATGGAAAAGTTTGTAAGTTTCACAGATGAGTGGCTCAAGTTAAAGATAACATAGGAGCCTCAATGTATTGTATATATTACAATTTTCTCATGATTACAAATTAAGCGTACCCGGACAAGGATCTGCCGAAGGGCGACGCAATAAACGAAAAATAAGAATTAGTACTTACCTCGTCGTTTTAGTTGGTATGTGAGATATAAACGTCTGAATTAGTACGTACCTGGAAAAAAAAAAGAAAACACGTGTATGAATATGTGAGTAATGAGGCCAATGCTTTTTAATGATTAACATCATTGTGTTCTATATAGAAACGACTTTAATTGCGTAACGGACACACATACATCAACTTAATATGTTCCAACCAAATTGACGGCTTTGGGGCGACGCCTGTAAACGTAGAATTCTTTGGTATATGCAGACTTCTAGATATAATGCCCCAAGGAATAAACGCTTTGGTAGCTTCGGTTCCGGGTGCCCGCATTAAGCGAGTGACCTGAACTCGATTAGGTACCGCTGCCGGTCTTAAATTGTTCTGCAATTATAAGCGCCCGACGACCGCGTGGCCTAGCGGTTAGCGTACTGTAAGCCGCGCGGCGTGGGTTCGAATCCCAGCCGGAGCAAACGTTGGTGCGAAACACAAATTGTCGGTTTTCGGGTCTGGTTGAGTTGTGCGTGTGAAATGTATGTCTGAAAGTCCGTTTTTTTTTTAAATAATTAATTTTAAGTGGTAATTTACTACATGCCCGGGAGCAAAAAATTCGAGAACGTATTAAGTCTACTAACCCGCATTGGAGTAGCGTGGCGGAATTTTCACAGTTCAGGAAGACCTCTCAATAATGAGAGGAGGCTTGTGTTTAGTAGAAAAGTAAGCTGTTACTTTACTTTATTTTTAAGAAATATAAGAGTTATATGTGAGTTACTATCAAAAATAAAATAGTATTGTTAGTCAATTACAATTTTTACATTAAAACAGAAGATGCAGATCCTATGCAGGAATCCGTCTAGGTCGGTACCACCCCAGGGCCAGTTATTCTGCCGTGAAGCAGTAGTGTGCAAACATTACTGTGTTTCGGTTTGAAGGGCACTGTGAGCTAGCGTAATCACTGGGCATATGAGACTTAAGACCTTATGTCTCAGGGTGATGGGCACAGTGTGGTGTTACACAGAATTTTTTCCTGGGTGACATTGCATTTGTTATGGGCAGACGTTGCAGTTACCATCAGGTGAACGTTTTGCTCGTTTCATCACTTTATCCAAGAAAAAAAAAAAGATTTTTTTATTATAAAACAAGAATTATTTTTATTCAACATAGATTATTTACACAAGTATTTTTTTCTTCTTTTTTTAACTACACCGGTTCGCAAAGAAATGCCTCTGTCCTGGGAAGAACCAGTAAGAAACCCAGCTGGCAATTTTTTTCTTCTTATTAGTCAGTTAAAAATAATGTACAATTACAAGATTAGAAATATGTAGAAATAGTTCGGCAGCGATCACCTCATTCACAGTTAGTATTGTTTTGTTCTTAATTTAATTATCATCATCATCATCATCATTTCAGCCTGTCTCTAGTCCACTGCTGAAAATAGGCCTCCCCCATTGATTGTCACAAAAGTTTGCAGCTCTAGTTTTGGGAGATTTGGCGGGTTGGCAACAGCAGTTTAATTATTCAGATAGCCCAGTAAGGTGCTGCTGCGCATCTCCTGGTTTTGTTTTCCCTCTGTCGACTTTTACGACACCCTCGGAAAGGGATTTATTTATTTATTTATTCTTTATTGCATTCACCTAATTTTAATTAAAAAAAAGAATTACAAAGGGCGGACTTAATGCCTTTTGGCATTCTCTCCCAGTCAACCCAAGGCATAGAGAGGCATTGTTAAAGGTGCTCTACGAATTCATCATTTTAAATTCATGCTAATAAAAACAATGCGCTAATTGTACTAAAATATTGATTGATTAGATATCAATAAAAATAATATTTCAAATCATATTACACATAAATATTTACACAGTTATATACACTTAAATATACATACACGTAAAACTGATATATACAAGGGATGGGGTGGTAGATTATCTTAAGCCGCTACCACACGCTATTTAATTAAATGTAATATAATTAATAAATGTACATAAAATTCATAAATTCCGAAACCTTGACTTTATGACTGTTTATCGATCATCAAAAGAGAATCAATCCTTTCAACTATTATCTATTTAATGAACTTGAAACCGGCCCGGCAGACAAACACACAAAGCTACACATTTAATATACTGATGCAGATTTCGTAAAAATCTAACAAACAAAGAATGGGTGTTATTTTTAGATCAAATTAACGTTATGGGAGTACGCGCCGCTTCCAATCGTGAATCATTCTTTATTGGGTCTACAGTGACAGCGGACGGCCTCAAGAGAGCGGGCGAGTAGCGCCGTGAAGGGAAGATAATAGCAATCATACCAGCGACGTGGTAATGCCGTCTCATTTAGAACTTTACGTTGGGAACAGACCACATGGCTGCGCCATACGGCATGGTCCGTACCTAGTTGCCCTGAGACAGCGCGGCCATTCTCGATATTGTACGAACTTTACGTTGGGAACAGACTGCTGCCATGGTATGGTACCTAGTTGCCCTGAGACAGCGCGGCCATTCTCGGCGATTCTGACGATTCTCAGTGTGCTATTTAAGGCCGTAGCATGAATTTTATACAATCTTCCTCAATATACGGTCCTTTAAATTTTTTTTTTACTAATTAGTTTAGTATTTCCTGAGACTAGTGCATTCAAACATACGAAATCTCCGATTTTATTATAGTATATGATAAAAACCGCTACTGGCCACAGTTTTCTGTTTTTGATGCGTTTGTCCGATCTGTTAGATTGGTTTACTTTATGGAAGCGCTATGGATTGAACAACACCAATAGCATACGAGTTTCTATATAGAGTTTGTTGGCGGTTCTTCTCCGAGAAGATCTTATTTTTTGAACCGGTGTAGATTTTGACAATCATTACAGTTTAATACAAGCCTAAACTGAATAAAGAAATTTAGCATTTATGTATTTTCTAAATATTATTGAAGTAACTGTTATCATTATTACAGTAACAATGACACGGATTGATAAACTGAACTTGAAAAACACATACATATAACATACAAGAGACCACATCTTTCCTTTCTATCTATAAAAACAAGAGCCACACTGGCTGTTTTTTTAAAGCGTATAACGCTATTGGCAGGATTGACCGGGCAACCACAACCGTTACATGACGAGACTAAAACTTAATGTCCTAGTTATTCATACACACACACACATATATATTACCCATTTTGGCACTTTAATTTTATTATTGGCTGTAAATATTTACTATGTATAACTTTGTATGTATTGTTATGTAGAATTTTGCGTTTTTTTAAGAGTATAATGATAAAAACATAACACAAAACGTACGATAATTAGATACACG
Source organism: Luehdorfia chinensis (assembly GCA_019845155.1). Lineage (NCBI taxonomy): Eukaryota > Metazoa > Arthropoda > Insecta > Lepidoptera > Papilionidae > Luehdorfia > Luehdorfia chinensis. Next base: position 4,618,710 of record JAHVAK010000156.1, on the reverse strand, counting down.
AAAGAGTAACGCTGCGCTCGCCGCCCCGCTTATGAATCCGCTGTTACTAGCACAACATCGTAACACGAGACCACGTCATCGCATAAAGTAATATTTTCCACTGTTCATATTGTATGTTCATGTTGGTTTTTCTTATTAATAAACCTTAGTTTCATTTTAGCCCACTTAAATTAATATTGAGTTGAGGGACTAGGTGAGTGGTAAGATATGCTAATATAAGCTGCGTAGAAACTTTTTCTAGCTATAAATTCGTGCTGTGCCGTGCAACAACAGCAGCATGATACTGTCGCAAGCTAACAACTGCGCGGAAGATATAATACGTCACAAGTGTACGCCCAAACATCCACTCGTCCCAATTGCCCCGCATCCGATATGACGCTCATTCGTTGAGATCGGTAGGCCAGGGTGCAGTGTCAAGACACAAGGACAATCACACACACAGAACAAAAATGTTAGCTTCGGGTAGGATGCGAAACCACAACCCGCAACTGTAGTCGGTTACTATGACCACTAAGTTACGCGATCGTCAAAGACAAAGTCAAAATTTCTTTTTTTGCTTATTTAACTAAAGCTCTTTTGAATGTCAAAATCTTCACCGGTTCAAAAATATAAGATCTTCACAGAGAGGAGCCGGCGAGAAACTCTGGGGTAAGTCATGTTACAAATGTCATTTATACATACATTATTTAATTGCAATATCACATATTTGGTAGCCAGGGGGTTTTCAAGTGCAGAGTAAGAGTTATTTCCACACATCCTTCACCTCAATGTAATAATTAAATTTATAATACGAGTATGCTTTTGCTAATAATGTCTTCTTGACAAGTTTATTAAAATCTATGTAATTTTTTTCCGTCACACTTTTAGGAGAGCAAGCGGGTTTTTTTTGTATGGTATAAAGTGACGAAACGAGCAAAACGTTCACCTGATGGTACGTGCAACGTCCGCCAACAACAAACGCTGTGTCACTCAGAATATTTCTGTGTGACACCACACTGTGCCCATCACCCTGAGACATCAGTTCTCAAGTCTTAAATGTGCCCTTCAAACCGAAACACAGTAATGCTTGCGCACTAATGCTTCACGGCCGAATAACTGCCTGGGGACGGTTTCCTGCATAGGAATCCTACCACCAGCCTAGCTACCACAAACTACCTGCAACCTACCTACCACCACCTACCTGCAACCTACCTACCACCACCTACCAACTACGGTAAGGAGAATCGGAGACCAAGTTACTGGTAACGTGTCATTTAATCTCAATCCTCCGCTGTAACAACACATTTACGTCTTGCTACTTCATTCAGAGTGAACTTATCGTCAAACACCAAGCGACTTACCATCATCTTACTAAAATAATAATAACAGAGTTAGTCGCTTACAATTGCATAATTATTTCAAAAAAATGTTCTACGGTTTCACATTTTTGCTTTTGAGTCATTGTAAAAATATTAGGAGGTATGGAAACAAAAGCCTTAGCGCTCATTGTTCAATGATTTAAAATCAACGTTTGCACGCTTTTCTTGTTTTTTTGTTATATAGTTCCTTTGTTTGAGGTAATCTCAGATAGGTTCGGTTTCATTGCTCGGTTGGCGCAGTGGCCAAACCAATGGCATCTGCGCCGCGGGTCGCGGGTTGGATTTCCAGCACGGGACAAATTTTGGTATAGGCCTACATATAGCATGTTCCGGGTCTGGGTGGTTGTGCATGTGGAATTTATCCTCTGCAAAACACACCCACGACACAGGAGACATCCTACTGTGGGGCATCGTTTTTACTACTACTACTACATTTTACGATGTTCAAGAAGCATGATTTTAAAATTCAAATCATGCTAACATTCTTTTCTATCCTGTTTATTTCTATTTTTAATTTTCAACGTTTTTACTAAAGGTCCAGAAGTAATTTTTTTTTGATCAATATTAACTGGCACCTCATCTTATCCCCCGGCAAGAAAAGGTCTGTAGCACTTACCATAAAGTTTATGACCTATTAAGGGAACAACCCCACCGGCCTTCCTGACGGCGGACCTGACTGAAAAAAGCATGCATTTTCAGTTTCCTACCGCTCAATATCGTGTTAATGTGTCATAAAAACTCTTTGCAACTATTTATGAGAAACTATTATATGTAGTCGTAATTATAGACTCAATACTGAAGTAGGTAACGGGCGCTTTTTTAAAAAAAAATATTCCGTCATAATCACTAGAACAAAGTACTATTAACGTCATTAAATAGGTGTAAAATTATACGTCTCGAACGCAATGGTAACGTGAACTTTCAAGCCTCAAGTTTTGTTGCTATACGAAATATAGTAGAAATATTTAAAAAAAAATGGCGTCTTTCCGTTCTCTCGCTGGACGCACACGGCACGACTTGCCTATGTTTTTTTTAAACACTTAGAGCAACAGCCGTAAGCGTTCCGCCAGTGTCAAAGTAACATTATTTAGGTATAGATATATACCTATATAATTTTTAACACATCTTATATTTACAAACAAACTGCACAACAATATTCTGATATATATGACAATAACCGTGTACCCAATAATTCTGTATTTCACAAAATTTTCTATTAAATTATTTTAACAAGAAAAGATAGAGAAGTGACATATATATAAAAAGGAAAAAAGGAAAAAACCATGCATCGACTAAGGTTATAAAAAAGAACGAAACAGAATGTTTCAGAAACATTATTTCTTTTTCTTCTGGTAGAAAATACGAGACATCACTATTATCGACTATTTGTTAGTGTAATGAAGACACGAAGATCTCGGTCTTGAATAGAATTCCCTATACACTTTCACGGGTAGCTCAGGGGCTAGGCGCTCGCTTTTAATTTCATAGTACGCGAGTGACCTGGGTTCGATTCCCGGTGCCGGCACCACTAAAATTGTTAATTGCAATTTTAAGTGCTGACTTACCCACGTGCTCGGCGGTGAAGGAAAACATCGTGAGGAAACCTGCATGTCTAAGAAATTAAAAATATTTCGAAGACATGTGAAGTCCGCCAACCCGCATTGGAGCAGCGTGGCGGATTCTTCCTAGCTCCAAAACCCTCTCAGAAATGAGAGGAGGCCCGTGCTCAGTAGTGGGACATTTATAGGCTGAAACTTTACTTTTTTTTTTCACGGGCACCTGCACACACAACCTATATTAAGCATCAGAGCTCGAAATACACAGAAATAACACATAAATGAAAACAATACCGTTTCAGTAAACGTGACAATAAACATGAATCAACAAAAGTATCACTCACTGTAAATAATTTCTCAGTAGATAAACAATTAATAATTAATGTATAGATATTAATAAAGAACAAAAACGAGCCCAGCAACTTACATAGCCACGTTTCTGAAGCAAAAGTGATAGAAAATAGATTTGTATAATATAGTCAATATGGCCGGCCACTACGTATAGTGCGAATATAGATGAATGACAAGAGTTTAAGCCCTAACCCGTCCGTCGATCTGTGACATTGCACGCCACAGGTGGCTGTCACCGACCCCTTCGCATGCCCGTTCGCAAATGTCGAATACTTTAATTGTACGACCGATACAATAATTAACATTATTTCGATTGAACTGAATACGAATTGTTCACAGCTGATTCTATAAATGTTGCTGACAGTACAATCCTTAAACATTGCCTTGGTAATTATTATTAGAATCAACAATATAATTTTTAGAAGAAAACAGCATTCGCAATTCGAAACTCAAAATTTGAAATTTTCGAATTTCGAAAGCGTAATTGCATGGTCGTTTATTTTTCACTGTAATTTAAAGCAGTATGGGGTAAATTTTATTTTTATAGGAGATAGTGACGTGACAAGCAAAAGGTTCAACTGATGGTGCAAGTCTAATGCAACAAACGCTGTGTCGCCCAGAACATGTCTGTGTTGCACCGCACTGAGTCCCCTTGAGACATCAGTTCTTAAGTCTCATATGCCCAGTTATTAAACTGGCTTCTTTTTTATTGTATAAAGTGATGAAACGAGCAAAACGTTCACCTGATGGTAAGTGCAACGTCTGACCATAACAAATGCTGTGTCACCCAGAACATTTCTGTGTGACACCTCACTGCACCCATCAACCTGAGACATCAGTTCTTAAGTATCATATGCTCAGTGATTACGCTAGCTCTCAGTGCCTTTCAAACCGAAACACAGTAACGTATGCACACTACTGCTTCACGGCAGAATAACTGGCCCTGGGGTGGTACCTACCTAGACGGATTCCTGCATAGCAATCCTACCTATGTACAATTTATAAAAAAATACGCTTGTTTAGCTCTCATGAATGTCAAAATCTACCACGGTTCCAAAATAGAACCTCAGAGAAGAACCGGCAAGAAACTCTGGGGTCTTCCTTTTTTTAATACATGTTATGTATAAATTACATACACTACTACATCATAAATTTAATAACATGAAGGATTGCAAGTGCGGTGTGAGAGTTATTTCCACACATCGTTGTCCTCTCTATCTATGATATATTTTATATCAAATTTAAATTCCGATAGGAGTCCGGCGGAGTGCGAGTAGAATAGCACCTACAGTTTTCATACTGAGGTGTCGTAAGAGGCGACTAAGGTATTGAACGGACAGCCTTTATACGTGCAATGATGTTACTATACTCCTCGTGGGAACGCAATGGGGAGTAAATTTTTTTTTGACTCGTACCAAATTGCCATGGACCTGGTTTGCCATCCGTCATGTCGCGTTATTGCGGGAGCGAAAAGTGTGCTACGGATGTGGTCTCTGCTTTTCCTTTTATGAGAGGAAGGCATGACTGTATGTATGTATAAGTGCCCCGTGGAACAGTTCGGTATTTTAACAGTGAAATGAAATCTGACGTAATCCGTAAATATAGTTATATTCGACGTGAATTTTTAATTTTAAAAAATCAGCAGCACTAGATCCTCGTCAGCATAGTGCATGTATTTACATACTAATATGGATGGTACATACACAAACACTAACGAGGTCTATTTTGTAACTCTGATAGGTTAGGTCATCGGTTTTATTTTGTCATATGAAGCTAATTCATCGATTAATGGCTCCAATGAAACCGATCACAAAACCGACCAGAGTTACACAGTAGACCCCCTAGAACGACTATTCTTAGATCATACAATACGCACAAACAGACACCTAACGCCCATCCCACAGTTTTACTTATACACATATACAGTTGTCAGGTCGACAGCCTATTATCAACCCTAAAGCCCTCCACTTTCACTTAAACCTATTAAAAATGTTTCCATTCTAGAATGAAGCGATTTGCAAACATTTTTTATCCTGACATCATTCTGTATCGATTAAAACCTCCTTTCACATCGAATTGCAATTACAGTTGGTAAAATTTTGAAGAATGCAGGTAACTGCCGCATAAAACAACTAATGTCCATCGCAATATCAATTTAATCAATTCTGATCGAGGAAGGACGTCTCATCCAACTAGTATTAGGATTACTAGTTATATGAGACATGATATATATGTATACATAGTTCGCATCAGTAAAACTTCAATAGCACGATATAGGATCATGGGATGGCACAGATGTCACTACTAGTGTTACAGTTTATAAGAAATCTTTTTGCCGTTAGTTAATGTTACAATCAGCGTAGTATCTCTATATATTAAAACGTGATGAGAAAACTTTACCCCTTTTTAAGCATATTGCGCGCACGAAGTGTGAGATTTGGCATAGTTAAAGTTTGTATGGAGAAAGCTAAAATGTATATACGAGTATAATATGTGTAACAAATGCATTAAATCTATTAAAACAAACCATTATTTACGTTCATACTAACAATGTCAATCACATAATAGTCTGTCGTTTGTTTACGTTATGCTAATGTAGAGCACATGCCGCCATAGAATTTTAAAATGTTGCTAACAAATAATTACTAATTTTCACATTTTCACTTAATTGTTAAAATATACATAGTACACTTTTTAGACATTCTTACTAAATTTCTTAAAAGAATTTTACGAAATTTATTATTATATTATTATAAATGCGAAAGTAACTCTCTCTGTACCTCTGTCTGTTTGTTGCCTTTTCACAGTTCTACCGCTGGACCGATCTTGACTAAATTTGGCACAGAGATAGCTTGCATCCTGAAGACGGACATAAGATACTTTTTATTCCGGAAAATAATATACGGGATATCAAAAAAAACCTATATGCACGTGGGCGAAGTCGCGGTATGAAGGGCACTGAGAGCTAGCGTAATCACTGGACATATGAGACTTAAGAACTGATGTCTCAGGGCGACGGGCGCATTGTGGTGTCACACTGTTCTCGGTTTGTTATGGGCAGACGTTGCACTTACTATCAGGTGAACGTTTTGCTCGTTCCGTCACTTTTATCAAATAAAAAAATGAGTAAAAACTAGATTTTTAAGCCTCCACAAGATTCCGTGACATTGGAAATACACATATCATTTGAATCCAGTTGAACTTTACAAATTGCACTTAATATATCCAATTACAAACCGACGGTCTAACACTCGAGGGGTCGGGCCGGCGATTTCTCGCCATACATGGCCTATCGGCCGGCAAAAAGTTCGCAACGGACACGCGAGCAAACGAGCAACGAGCGCACGCATCGTTGCGCCCCGCGACGCGCCCGCGCATAATTACGACCCGCTAATTATGTCAGTAGCCTTACCCACCGGTCCACCATTACGGCGGTGCCGCCGCTAACCGGCTGGCCGATGCTGAGCGATCAACGTTTAATTATTTTAATTTTATGTCATTTAATAAGCACGCATCGCTGCGCATTTTTCTATTGTGGCCGCTCGTTCGCGGGATACCGTTCGCTTTGTTGGCTAATTCGCTCGTTATGATTGACTTCTGCCACGAAATAAGTTGGTACACAAAGCACGAGCTCGTCCAGTATCACTGGCGTCGTATACATTGTTATTGCGGGATAATTTCGTACATGCATACAGTCACGCCTTTTTCCCATACAAGTGGTAGGCAGAGGCCCCACAGGCAGCCCACTTTTCGTTAATTTAGTACCACTGAAGAAAAACCACTCTAACAGAATACGATCGTAGAGTTTGTTGCGACTAATTCAGCGAACTTTGCGTGAGATATCCGGAGTATGTAATAATATAACGTGGGAATTCGAACCCAGGACCCGCAGCGTAGAAGCCATGGTCTCTAACCACTGGGCCACGCGGTTTACACACATACATAGATATAGTCATGTAAGGAGTTGGCAGAGGCTACGCGTGTAGACCACCTTTGTCCCCGCGGGAAACGAGACGTGACGGGTGGCAAACCACGTCGCCGCCATTTTGGTACGAGACAATAAAATCTGAATCTCCATTGTGTTCCCACGAGCAGTATTTCGTACGCTGCTGTATTTCGCATGATGGATGACAAATATTTATTTATGGTACTGATGGTGTGTGACTCATGTTTCCAATAAGTGACTGTGTTCTTCAGGCTGAAACTTGGTGCGGGAAATCCCGCCATCATAAATATGGAGTAATTTTTTTTTAATTTCACATCATTGATGTCCCTGCCACAAAATATCATCACTTTCTGAAATGACATTACAAATTTTTTAAATGTAATAATTAACGTTTTCTGAAATTATGGGTAATTATATAATCTACAGAAAGGAGACGAATACATTTTAAAATGTATGCGATATTATTACAGTCAGAGACAATCGCCCGCGCTAATGCGAGTTACGTGCAAAAATACTTCGTTTTATATCAGGAATAATAAAATTATAGCGCATTTGAAAAAGCTGAGTTTTAAATGGAGGTACACTAAACATGTAAAAACTTGCATTTGTCGTGTTTGTAACCAACGTTCGTAGGAACTTTAATCGGTTTAGAACAAAAACCGCGTTCGGCGTTGCAACGTTCTGCGGCGAACAAAACATTGAGTCGCAAATTTTAAAATTACAGATCAAACTAGCTATGCCCCGCGGTTTCCGCCGCGTAGAAAAGCCGACCGATGATATACATATACTTTCCTATTTCAATCAGATTTTCGATTTTTTTTTTGTGCGCGGATCCCTAATTATTTTTCTAAAATTAAAGTAGCCTAAGTTACCCCTGAGCGGTGTGGTGGCGGCTCGTTAAAAGAATACTACCACTCCATCTCATCCAATGGATCTCGTAAAAGGCGAGTAAGGAATTAAACTGCACTGTGCACCCAACAGCGCATGGTGGCGATGGGCTCACCACCTATCACACTAAGTGCATTATACTGTTTTGGTGAAACGTGGATTGTGGCAGTCATCTGTTTTTGCAGTGAGTGCCCAGTCTCTGACTACCCCTTATGGGATACAGTCGTGATCTTATGTATGTAAGTTACCCGCTATAATATCAGCTATCTGTCCAAATGAAAGTCCCGTCAAAATCGGTCCTGCCGTTTCGGAGATTAGCCGTCAACCAGTCATGTCACTATCTGAAGAGATATTGGCATTCAGTTAGCGCAGTGTCTAAGTGATTAACTTCTCACTGGTCACGGGTTCGATTCCAGAACGGGACAAATTTTGTATGGCTTACGGATACGTTTTTCCCGGTCTGAGTGTGTGTGTATGTGCAATTTGTGTCTATTCCACACACAATGCGCGACAATAAATACTTTATAGAAAACAGGCAAAACCACGGAAATAGAATTTTCTACTGATTGTTGACCTAGAAACCTAGAAACTTATTTAAATGTCTCTTTTGGAAATCTACATAAACAAAGCCGCAGGCTCAGCCTGTCCATATTTTCGTACGCCAGTAAAACGATGTAGCGTTATCTGTTATAAACAGCGATAAAACTATTTTAGATCCCCTCAATTCATTATATTTCATAATGTATTGAGCGTGTTTTATATTTCTGTAATTACTGTTTAGTTTTTTTTTCCCATAATTATATTAATGTACCGTTGTTTTTAAGATAATGCGTTGGGCACGTAACCAGTAGAATAGAATATTTTTATACTACACTGGCTCGCAAAAAAATCCTCTGGTCTAATGGCGTTTGCTTCGAATACATCCTAACTGATTACCATCACCGACTTTCGGGTTAGTGTGATGATGACGGCGTCATGGCAGATTTCGACGAAGGCGCACTCTCAACCACTTCTCTACTATCCTAACCACTTTTCTGCTAACAACTTAGGTTAACCAAAGTCATCTGCCTCGTAAGTCAACTGCCTCGTAAGTCAACTGCCTCGTAAGTCAACTGCCTCGTAAGTCAACTGCCTCGGATATACTATAATGCCATACCTTTCCCTGATCTTTAGGGATCGAATACAGTGTAGGACCGTAATAATACAGCTAAATCCAAAAATCTATTCATTTCATGTTCCGTAATTACAGGCTTCGTACCCACGACCTAGGAGACCGTAGTGTGGTGCGCTGCCCCGAAGCCATATGATAGCATTTATGTACAATATTTTTATAACAGAAACGTTGATGGCGAGCAAATACAAGGGCACTTATTCGCCCTCATAATCATTAAAAAATATATCCAAAAATGGAAGGTGCCACGCCTGCCCCCGTGGTGCACCCGTCAACTTAGACGCCTTATCAAATCTCGTATTCCCAGTAACTTTGCCAGAAACAATGCCCTTGAAAAGTTTTTTATAGGAGTAAGAGACGAGACGAGCAAAATATTCACTAGGTGGTTAGTGTAAAGTCTTCTTGTCACCCGAACGGAATCAGTTCTTAAGTCTCATAAGCCCAGTAATTACACTAGCTCTCAGTTCCCTTCAGACCGAAACACAGTAATGCACACTACTATGTTCATTGGTGATCACTTACCATCAGGTGAGCCGCTTGCTCGTTTGCCCCCTCTCCTATAAAAAAAAATACTGCTTCACGGTAAAATAACTGGCCCTGGTACCACCACCCACCTAGACGGAATCTTGCATAGGAATCCTAGCACCAGTAGAAGTAAAAATGATGTTTGCACACTACGGCTTGGAGGCGAAAACTAGCAATGCAACGGCACCTTACCTAGGTACTCCGGAATTTAAGTCCCAGGAAACCTTTCTCTCATATTATACATAAGATCACGACTGTATCCCATGAGGGGTAGTCAGAGACTGGGCACTCACTGCAAAAACAGATGACTGCCACAATCCATATTTCACCAAAACAATATAATGCACTTGGTGTGATAGGTGGTGAGCCCATCGTCACCATGCGCTGTTGGGTGCACAGTGCAGTTTAATTCCTTACTCGCCTTTTACGAGATCCATTGGATGAGATGGAGTGGTAGTATTCTTTTAACGAGCCGCCACCACACGGCAAATACTTAAAAAAGATCAAAATTCCAACGAAAAACGCACGTTCAATTAATTCTTATAATAGTATATTATAGAACTTTGCAATGTCAGAAACAGGGACTGGACCCTTAGCCAACAGTTTTGATGTCGCCGATAAGTGTCCGGCAGAGTAGAATAGCACCTACCTCTTTCCTTCCGAGGTGTCGCAAGAGGACTGAGGTATTGTACGGACAGACTTCATTTGTGTAGAATAACACCATATGCAATTCGTTCCTCGGAGTGCGGGCCGGACTGAAACCAGTGTCATGATCAGAGCAATTTAAGTCTCTGTATCTCGATTTTTACTGAGTCCTGTACATTTCACGGTCTTATGCTGCTACACAGACTCATTTTATATTATTTTTTCACTTTTGTTAATTTTGGGCAATATTTTTTTATGTTCTGTGTAATTATTTTTTTTTGTCTTGTTCTGTTTTGTATCTATTGTGAATAGACCGTGAATAAATGTGTTTCTTTCTTTCTTTCACTATACTGCTCGTGGGAACGCAATGGGGACTAAGAGTTTTTTTAATCGTACCAAAATAGCGGCGACGTGGTTCGCTACTCGTCACGTATCGTTTCCTAGCGGGAAGGAGTGGGCTAAATGAGTTGTCTTCTGCATACCCCTATGCGAAAAAGGCGTGACTGGACCCGTGCCTTAATGGGCAGGAACGCTGACCTTTGAGCCCGAGAGTCATTACAACATAAACGTCAATAAACAGCTACAATCCTCACACGTTTCATTGCTTAAACTCCCCTAACGACAAGGAAGTGGTGCACCGTCTTTAGTTGAGACCGCCGCGCGTTCAGGTGAAATAAACAAGCTTCTTTCGTCAAATGCGACTTTATCGGGGCGATAATGTGTAGGCGCGTGTTCATAATCGAAACCCGAGCACGTGTCCCGGTGCCGCCCGAACAGTTAACCCTTACCGAGATAATCGCTGTCGGCAACATGACTTTTATGTCGCGACGCGACGACTACGATACGACCGCAGTTAACACAAAGTATACTTAATATATGGACTTAATGTTTTTAAGGTAGGAATGACATGACTAATGTCGGAATATGAATAATCCGGTGCTTGTGTTAATCACATACATTTTGAGTTTTCCGTAGTACGACTGAGATGATTGCACAGCGAATATTTATTTCGACCCCCAAGAAGACGATGAAGCTAAGTTAATCGATATAATCTTAACATTTCAATTGCTAAGAAATGTACATAGGATTCAAAGTTGGCATCTCTTTTTATAAACGATAAATGACTCTAACCTTCATTCATTTATCAACAAACTCATTAAATAAATTCAACCCGTAACCGTAACAGTATAAAACCTAAAACTACATTTAAATAGTTTATTCCATCTCATCCAATGGATCTCGTAAAAGGCGAGTAAGGAATTAAACTGCACTGTGCACCCAACAGCGCATGATGGCGATAGGCTCACCACCTATCACACCAAGTGCACTATATTGTTTTGGTGAAACGTGGATTGTGGCAGTCATCTGTTTTTGCAGTGAGTGCCCAGTCTCTGACTACCCCTTATGGGATATAGTCGTGATCTTATGTATTTCATCAACAGCACCTAGGACCGAAGAGGAAGTGTTCCTAAGTGACTGTCATGGGTAACTCAGAGCAGCAGGATGACCCCTGGCCTGGATGGAGTGATGGCCTATAAAAAACATACATACATACATAAGACCACGACTGTATCCCATAAGAGGTAGTCAGAGACTGAGCACTCACTGCAAAAACAGATGACTGCCACAATCCACGTTTCACCAAAACAATATAATGCACTTGGTGTGATAGGTGGTGAGACACTCGCCATTATGCGCTGCTGGGTGCACGGTGCAGTTTAATTCCTTACTTGCCTTTTACGGGATCCAACGGATGAGATGGAGTGGTAGTATTCTTTTAACGAGCCGCCACCACCAATTAAATTATATATTGAAAATCGGCTATTTGAAAAATCATTAAGAATTTCGCGTCTGAATAATTCGCCGTCTGTCGTTATCGTCTATTGTAAAAGCTGTACTTAGCCGGGCGTCGCTCAATTTACCTCACAGGCTTCTAAGGGTACTGCGGACGGTCGGCCGAGGCGCGAGAGACTCAATGAGACCACTAACAGCCGTTTATGTCAAATATCGTACAGATTACGTTTTAAATCTTAGTGCCGTAAGCGTATTCGTTTAGAAATTACATAATACTGTTTTTGTTATGTGTTTAAAAAAAACCATGCCCCACAGTAGGATTTCTCCTGTGTCGTGGGTGCGTTATAAAAAGTAACAGCCTATAAATGTCCCACTGCTGAGCACAGGCCTCCTCTCATTTCTGAGAGGGTTTTGGACCCGGAAAGAGTCCGCCACGCTGCTACAATGCATATTGGCAAACTTCTCATGTCCTCGAAATATTTATTATTCCTCAGACATGCAGGCTTTCTCACGATGTTGTCTCACTTAAAATTGCAATCAACAATTTTTGTGGTGCCGGCACCGGGAATTGATCCCAGGTCACTCGTACTATGAAATTTAAAGCGAGCTCCTAGCCCCTGAGCGTTTTACAGACATAAATTCCACATGCACAAAAACCCAGACCCGGAACAATTATATGTAGGCCATACAAATATTTGTCCCGTGCGGGAATCGAAACCGCGACCCGCGGCGCCTGAGGCAAGGGCTTAGCCGCTGCGCCCACCGAGCCGACATTTTGTTTTGTATTAACAAATTTCTTTGTGCATTTTTTTTTATAAATCTTGACGTGAACAAAGGATCTTAATATAACTTTACAAACTAGTACGTGTTCCTCGCAAGTTGAAACGGTGAAAATGTATAAAATAATTACATATATTAAACGTTTAAAAAAGCACTTGCTTATTTTAAGAACTCAATTTCATTATTCTTTATAGATCAATTATGGGACATAAAAATAATTTACACGACAAACGATACAGGTACACCTGTGCGACTGGTCCAACGCTTTTGATATAAATCCATGTTGGGATTCGACCTTCGCTTGTGAATATTTTTGTATAAACATAATAGCATATTAGTCCATGCGTCTCGAGTGTTTTGAGTGGCTTTTGTATATATTATATAAACTTCGACCAAGTAATAACCCACGGCCGACGCGAAATAACTATAATTACAATGAAGAATACAAGACCATGTAATAATGGTAAGATTCCTATACAGGGATCCGTGTAGGTACCACAACCGCCACAGTATTAGTTATGCTGCTGTTCCAAGCAGTAATACATACATACACACGTATATCTATATATAGTAATACATACATACAGTCACGTTTTCTTCCCACTCCCCGGGTACTCATGTAGACCACTTTTCGCCCTCGCGGGAAAATAAACTTGACTGGTGGCGAACCCCATCGCCGCCATTTTGGTACGTATGAAAAAATTCTTACTCCTCGTTGCTTTCTCACGAGCAGTATAATGACAGATTTGTATGTTATGGTGTTATTCTGCACTAATAAAGGCTGTCCGTACAATACCTCAGTCGCCTCTTACGACACCTCGGTAGGAAAGAGGTAGGTGCTATTCTACTCAGCTGGACACCGATCGGCGGCAGTAAGGTGCTAACATTACTGTGTTTCGGAATAAAGGGCACTGCTAGCTAGCTCCCTGGGCATATGAGACTTAAGAACTGATGTCACAGGGTAACGAGCGCATCGTATCGCACAGAAACGATGTGTGGCACAGCATTTGTTATGGGCAGACGTTGCACTTAACATCAGGTGAATGATTTGCGCGTCTCGTCACTTGTCATCGCAAAACAAAAAATCCAAAAATTTGTGGTTTTCGGATCTGTGGTTGTCTCTGACACTGCATCCTAGACTAACTTAGATTAGCCGATAAGTGTCCGGCACAAGAGAATATCACCTACCTCTTTCCTATCGAGGTATTAAAAGGCGACTAAGGTATTGTATTCAGTTTTTAACACCATAACATACAATGCTGTCACTATACTGCTCGTGGGAACGCAGTGGGGAGAAAGAATTTTTAGAATCGTACCAAAATGGCGTCGGCGACTGAGACCAAAATAGCGAATGGGCGAAAAGTGGACTGCGTGAGTGGCATCTGCCTACCCCTTATATGGGAAGAGGCGTGACTGTACGTATGAATGTTAGATTATATCGAGCGCGAGTAGGGCCGCGCCCGCGCATACACCTGTGGCACTATGATATCGCTCGTCGCCGAAAATCGGCCAGTATCACATCCTTTATTCGGAGAATCAAACAACTTCACGTATTTAAAAACATTCCGCGTTGCATACGGAATACGAGGAAATTATTAATTATAAATTAAAATAAATAAAAATCGAATGACGTTTCAAATAATAAGCCCTACAGTGGATCCGATATCGGCCGTCTACGAACGTCAAGAGCGTATACCCTCAGGTATTTAATTTTTAATAATTTCAATAAATTCGCACAATCGGGCAATAACGAATTAAATTAAAAGCTCCGCGAGCGACGGTCGTTGGTCCTTCTTAACATTTCAAAACGTTAATTTCATAAACATTTAAAAAAAATCGACATGCCCGTATCTCGCGACACCGCGAAGGATAATAATATTCATAAGGAATATTTTCATTATAATACCCTTGCATATTGAAACTGTGTAATGCGACGTACGGACGGACGGCGCATATAAATAATAATTAATGAAATATATATGGATATAAATATTGTAATTATAGGAGGCTGCTAATGTAGTAGCCCACAAATTATTACATATGCACATACATACATAAGATCACGACTGTATCCCATAAGGGGTAGTCAGAGACTGGGCCCTGACTGCAAGAACAGATGACTGCCACAATCCACGTTTCACCAAAACAATATAATGCACTTGGTGTGAAGGGTGGTGAGCCCATCGCCACCATACGCTGTTGGATGCACAGTGCAGTTTAATTCCGTACTCGCCTCTTACGAGTACGAGATCCATTGGATGAGATGGAGTGGTAGTGTTCTTTTAACGAGCCGCCACCACACGGCTACATGCACACAAATTAGTTCCGTACCAAATAATTAGTTTTTGTATGCCAGTGATTCGTTATATTTACGTTTTGTATATGTAAATAATTGAATAAATTTGATTAATTGTGAGTGACAGTTCCCAAAAATCTCTATTGATATTAGAATGTTTTTAAATTTTTAATCCGTGGTAGATTCTGTGAACCGAAAAGTCGTGGTCATAGTAAAAATTAAAACGCGATAAAACCAGTAAATTGTAGTTTCGTTCAGTGAATAGTTTTTTGTATACATTAAGTTTGAAATAACGATTCATTTGTTATATTTATTTTATAAATGTAATATCACCAAATAATATTAGTAGTAACAGGAGATAATTTTTCTTCTTAATAGCGGTGAAAGAAGGTGTCCGGGAAAGTAGAATAGCACCTACCTCTTACCTGACGAGGTGTCGTAAGAGGCGACTAGGGTATTGTACGGACAGCCTTTATACGTGCAGTATAACACCATAATATGCAATGATGTGACTATACTGCTCGTGGGAACGCAGTGGGGAATAAGAAAGTTTTTGACAATTACCAAAATTCCGGCCACGTGGTTTGTTTCCCGCGAGGGCGATAAATAGGCTGCGTGTGTGGCCTCTGCCTACCCCATTACTGTCTACATTTGGCCCCTAGCTATGCACATGTCTAATCTCATTTTTGAAAGGGTTTTGGAGCCGACACGCTGCTCCAATGCGCGTCGTCAGACTTTACATGATACATCCATACTTGTTTTATAAATGCGAAAGTAACTCTATCTGTCAGTCTGTCAGTTTGTTACATTTCACGGCTCAACCGCTGAACCGATCCTGACGAAATTTGGCACAGAGATAACTTGCATTCTGTGGTACGGACATAGGATACTTTTTAGTACTTCAGCTAGCATAATATACATTTGTTATGTAAACTAATATTTAATTGACATATTCATTCTTTCTCACACGTGGACGTTTCCTCACGACTTTTTTCTTCACCGCCGAGCACGGCTTGTGGGCAATGGCACTTAAAATTGCTATTAACAATTTTAGTGGTGCCAGCATCGGGGATCGAACCCAGGTCATTCGCGCACTATGAAATTAGAGCGACCGGCCCCTGAGCTGCCGTTTGCATTATTTGTTTGCGTTAAAAATGTTTTTCGTGGTGAAACTCTTTGGGAGCATCGGAAATAATATTTCAAGGTCGAATTGAGTGCAACGTTTCCGTTATACTTAAATAATATTTATTTACGATTAATTATATTTACTTTATATACTGAGCAGTTACTTTACAGTGAGTAATAACTTTGTTTTTTTTTTTTATTTTAATTAAATTACTAATAAATAAGTAGTTTCGCCTCTGTCACGCGTACTGAATTGCACGCGATCTTTTTTTTATAGATTTTTTTTAATTATTAAACAGACTCTCAAAGATTTATTTACCACACTTAAAATTATAAAAAACGTTATGGTGTCGATAAACTACTGACTTGGTGACTTAAACAGATATCAGCGAGATACTTTATACTTTATAACCTGTTCCAGCCCTACTTGCGTATCTCTAAAATATTTCGATTGATCTGTCGGGACATTGCGATATAAATATCAGCCGATGTTCCGACACTCATAATCGACTTTAAAATATCGATTGGAATGTAGCGACCGATGCCTTTTACGTGTTGAAATAACATCGAGATCAAAAAAAAAAAAAAAAACTCAAGAGCCGCTCGCACTTACTTCAAGAACTAATATTTATTCATTTCGCATTCATATTATAAACATTGCAAGTTTTTATGGGCAAAGGCAATTTTCGCTACGCATACGACACTACTAAATAAGAAAATTATGAAACGTGTTTTTACTACGCCTTTAATGCTTTATGGGTTAGGCAGATTCCAATAAGGACTTAAGAAACGATTACAGATACAATGTGTCAGGTTATGCAACAGGAAATCTTTAGAGTTCATTCTTTTATTGTATTTTTTGACTTGCACATTTACTGCGTTTTGTTTCGATAAAACTTGAACAAAAAATTGGACAGGAAACTGCAGCCTATACAAGCATCCTATTATTGAATGTCTCCAATGTTTAACTACAACAATTAACCGCCAATGTAATAGGGACGTTCGCAAATTAACGACGAACGAACAATTTGCTATAATGGTTTGGACGCGAAACTACATCAAGCGTTCTTCCATTTTATAAACTGCACTCACGGCGATAGATAGATGATGAAATCACATAGCCCATACTGTTATCAAAAGTAACCCGCGTAAATATGCCGACCCCGTCGAAAATCAGGGCAATACGAGTATATAGTTAAGATATTATTATGCTAATACAATTTTTCCCGCATTCGATAATTGTTATCGTATCTACGAGGATACTTTATATGTTAAAAAAAACATGTTATATCTCGGACTAGCATTATAACATTTTTTAAACATTCACCATAAATACGTCTTTACAACAATACAACCCTACAGAGCATCGATTCACTTAAAGCGGGCGAGGTGGGTGGCGGAGGCGCAGGGAGGAGATTGTTTGTCAACAAAATTCGGCGGGTTCATTGACTTATAAGATTTGGCTGTTTGCGCTGAGCGTCTTTGGCTTTTCTTGTTAAGGAAATTAAAAAAAAGCACTTATCTTTTTTAACTTTATGTATGTATGTATTCGGAAGTGTGGTAGAGTGTAGAGAATCTACCACCCCATCTCATCCCGTGGGTCTCGTAAAAGCCGACGGAGGCAAATGAAAACCAGGAGATGGGGCAGCAGCATGTTCTTGGAACATCAAAATGACTGGGAACTGGCAACGATGCCCCCCCCCCCTTAAAATGGGAGGCGCAATCTATGGGGGAGGCCTACCTTCAACAGATTACGATTATAGGCCGAAATGATGATGATGTTTTATTTACTGCGCGTAATTTATGCATTTAGCCGTGTGGTGGCGGCTCGTTAAAAGAATACTACCACTCCATCTCATCCAATGGATCTGGTAAAAGGCCAGTAAGGAATTAAACTGCACCGTGCACCCAACAACGCATGGTGGCGATGGGCTCACCGCCTATCACACCAAGTGTATTATATTGTTTTGGTGAAACGTGGATTGCAGCAGTCATATGTTTTTGCAGTGAGTGCCCAGTCTCTGACTACCCCTTATGGGATACAGTCGTGATCTTATGTATGTATGTAATTTACGCATTTTGACATGTAATATTCGAAACACCTTTAGTTAATTCTTATAGTTAATCCATTGTTCGTACATTAACAGCAATTATGTGATCGCTGCCATGCTATTCCTACATCTCTACATTTATTTTACCGTAATTGTGTTTAGAATGATTAAAAAGAAAAAAGTGCACGCTGGATTTTCCGCTTTTTCCCAGGCCTGGTTTCCCAGGCCAGAAGCATTTTTTTACAAACTAGTGTAGTTACAAATAAATCGAGTTCAATGAGTGAGTTAGACAATTATAATCAATATATTCTATTCTTATAAAATAACCTGGTTACATGCAAAAACGTTTTTTTTTTTGCTCAACATTTAACCAACAAGTTATCACTGGGCATTTGAGACCTAAGAACTGATGAATCAGGGTGACGTGCGCAGTGTGGTGTCACACAGAAATATTCTGGGTGACACAGCATTTGTTGTGGGCGGACGTTGCACTTACCATCAGGTGAACGTTTTGCTCGTTTCGTCACTTAATACAATAAAAAAATAACTAAATTTAGACATTTAGATATTCACACTTCAAAGTCAAAGTCAAAGTTCCTTTATTCAGTTCAGGCTTGAAGCTCTTATGAATGTCAAAATCTACACCGGTTCAAAAAATAAAACCTCAGAGCAGAACCGGCAAGCAACTCTATGGTCTTTCTTTTTTCAATGTCACATTACATAATGTCATTTATAAATTACATCATAAATTTTATAACCAGGGGGTTTGCAGGTGCAGAGTAAGAAGTTATTTCCACACATATAGGAGATGTGTGGAAATAACTCTTACTCTGCATATTGCATCTATTTTATAATACACTTTCTATAATATTGTCCCGTTGACAAGTTTGTTGAATTCTATGTCAGTTTTTTGATTCATGCTTTTAGGAATTTTGTTATAATATTTAATAATATACAACGAACGGACACAGTTCGTCTGTATCAGCGTTAAACTAAACTTTCTTTACTTTATACACGAGTAACGTCGTAATGGGACGTCTCATGAATGTAATTTGTCAACAACACAATGGAGTATCGTCGATCGCGTGACCTAGTGGTAGATCTGGTTTCGAATCTCAGCTGGAGCTAACTTTTGTGCAAAAACACAAGTCGTCGGTTAACGGGTCTAGTTGTATTCACCATTTCAGCCTATCGCTAGTCCACTGCTGAACAAAAGCCTCGCCCATAGATTGCCACAAGTTGCCACACTTGAGAGGCGGGTTGGCAACCGCAGTTTATTTATTCAGATGTTCCAGGAAGATGCTGCTGCCCATCTGGTTTTAATTTTCCCTCCGTCGACTTTTACGACACTAACGAGATGAGAAGGGGTGGTAGATTCTCTTAAGCCGCCACCATTTTTAAGGGTAAAAGACATACACGATACGTTAAAAATCCTAGAGCCCCCCTCTCGATCGATTTTTTTTAAATAAAAATCAATAATTATGCAAAGTTTAGGTACATCAATGAATGAGTATTTAAGTGAAGACCATCTTAAGGGGAACGCTTAGCGCTCGAGTTACAGCTTCAATAATAAAGTAATATACTATAATAATGCATGTAACAGACGTTTTCTCGTGTAAACCTTCTTCTCAAAATCCATCCACCCCGTTAAGATAGCCAGGTGTGAAGTTACAAACATGAAACGCCATGTCCGAGACTAATTATAAAAGAACTATCGCCTATTTGTAATCATTAAGCCTCTCTGTTTTCTTTACTTTAAAGTAAAAGTCGTAAGGGGGCCTTTGTATTTATTATTAAACGTAATGTATTAGATCTTGTAACGGCGCTTAGAAATAGATCACAAAGACGTTTGTTTACGTTGTCGAGTTTAACTAATGTAGTTCACACGGCTGCGATTGCGCCGGACTAATAGACCGACAGACTAAACAAGAACGGACCGGTCTGCCGGTCCTCAGTAACGGAATCCTTAATTGAACGATTCAACATAACAAATAATTATACAATAACAAATATAAGTGAGGAGGCGTGGGAGACGTGCGCGGTGAAATGTAACTATTACTTTTAGTATATAGGCTCTAATTGCAAATGTACACATGTTTTAGCGTCGAAAGGCAAGCGAAACTTGTTACCGCCGTTACACGCATACGCACAACCCCCGACGCGCCATTAACCGATTATTTATTGAATAATAACCGGTTTAAATTTAAATAAAGATGAGCATTAAATAAAGGCCGATTCAAAGTACTGTTATAGAACGAGTCGCGGTGTAAGTTTTTTTATTTAATTTTAACCTCTACTAAACAAACCATTTGACCAGGTACTGTCCAACCCGTGGGTAAAATACAGTGCTAATGTTTTCTACGGCCGTAATTCATACTTTTTTAAGATTGAAAGTTACTAAGATTCGAGTGATTATTTGTTGGCAACATTTTAAAATACTTCCGCGACAACCTCTACTCTGTGCTGTTTTACTATAGACTATGTGTTTGACATTGTCAGTAAGAACGTAAATAATAAATGATTTAATTTATTCATCTTAATGTATTTCTAAAAAATATGCATAAATTGTAGCTTTCTCACTTCCATAGGAACTTTATCTATACCAAATTTATCACTCCACCGTGCGCGCAGTCTTAAAAAGGATTACAAAGATTTATTTCCCGTTACGTATTAACATATAGATTACCTTTTATTATTAAATTTATTATTTATTATATTAATGTATAAATTTAGCCATAGTGGCTCGGTGGCCGGGCGCTCGTTCAAGCTTTATGATACGCAAGAAGCATTGGTTCAATGCCGTCGCCGGCGATTATGACGTTTTATCTTGAAAACTTAGAGGACACTCAACCTTTAAACCCATAACAGAGAGAAAGTTGGCTCGATGACGCAGTGGCTGCGCGACTAGCATCTGAGCTACGGGTCGCGGCTTCGATTTTCTCAAAGAAAAGCAAAAGTGTGACCTACAGACAGTTCCTCCGAGTCTGGCTGTTTGCAATTGGTGTCTGTAAGACGCGAGTCCTACTCGACGTTCTCAACAAAAAAAGTTACAAAATAAATTTTAAGTTACGACAAAATTTACCACAAGGGATACTTCATCCAAAACCAATGGAATATTGTCTTGAATGTAAAAATTATTACTTGAAGAATTTATAATGATTTCTTATATTTACGCGCTTACACTACACATTTAAATGATACTAATTTTACGGAATTTTTCGCGTTTAATTTGACTGTTTATAACCCGACGTTTCGAGTGCTTTACAGCACCCATGGTCATTGGAGTACTGAGGTGACAGATGTCCGGTCATAGTTAACCCGGAGTACCATAAGCTTTGTATTTATTATTTTTGGTCCGATCTACGCAGAAAGAGCTAACCGTATCTTGAAGTCTTGCAGTGGTATGCTCGGTTTTTGATTAAATTTTATTAATTATAGGATCCCAAGCTGGTGGTTATACCCAACCATCTTCTCTATTAAAATTAGGATGTTTTAAATGGACAAAAAATGGCTGTTTAAATATTAATTTGCGTCATTTTTTTATTGACGAAACGCGCAAAACGTTCACCTGATGGTAAGTGCAACTGCCCATAACAAATGCTGTGTCTTCCAGAATATTTCCGTGTGACACCACACTGCGCCCTGAGACAACAGTTATTACTCGTAAGTCTCACATGCCCAGTGAGTGCCCACCCTCTCAGTGCACTTCAAACCGAAACAGCAATGTTTACACACTACTGTTTCATCGGCAGAATAACTGGCCCCGGGGTGGTACCTACCTAGACGGATTCCTGCATAGGAATCCTACCACCAGTAAGTCAGGGAAAGTTCTCCTTAATAAATGTGACTCGTGTTCAAGAAGCGAAAGGATGTATGACACAAAAGCAGTGAAAATATTGAAAGAAAAGTGAAATTCAATGAATCAGTAGCTTCATCAGTTGTATCAACCATTTCAATATCGCGGTACGGGGATGAGCGTGTTTTACAAAATTTGAAATCAACTCAAACCGGATTACCGCTAATGCGATGAACGCTATCGTTTCGATACGCGTTAATTGGGTTTATATTATAAAACGTAATATGTTTTGTGTGATTAAAATTATGATTTTAATCTTCAACTCCTGCAATGTACTACTGTTCGAAATAATTGAATTTAGCGAAATCAGCACAGGGCTAACGGTACCGAAAATTTCAATGTGGAGGCTATTTTTTTTTTATTGGATTATGTGATGAAACGAGCCAAACGTTAACCTGAAGGTAAGTGTCACCCAGAACATTTCTGTGTGACACTACACCGCGCCCATCACCCTGAGACATCAGATCTAAAGTCTTATATGCCAAGTGATTACACTAGCTCCCAGTGCCCTTTAAATCGAAACACAGTAATGTTTGCACACTGCTTCACGGCAGAATAACTGACCCTGGAGTGGTACTTACCTAGACGGATTCCTGCATAGGAATCCTACCAACAGTAAAATTAGGGCTATTTTATTATATTATTATAGGCTATTTCAAATAGTTATAAAGGCCCCGGCAAATGTGGTAATGTTTCTAATTGATTTGCTGAAAGATATCATGCATGTATCAATAGGACGTAGTTTAGCAGAAAGAACTCAAGGCAAAAAATTGTCAAAAATCAAAGTTAAAGTCAAAATTTCTTTATTTAATTTTGTTATCTTTAAAGCTCTTATGAACGTCAAAATCTACACACGTTCAAAAAATGACCTCAGAGAAGAACCGGCAAGAAACTATTGGCTTTCTTTTTTTTCCAAAATATTACATAAAGTCATTTTTAAATTACAAAATAAGTTAATGATACCAAAATGTTTTATTAAATCCCTATTTAATAAAACATATTTCATTCCGCAGAAAAGATCCGAGAAAAATAAAACAAACACATTTTTCGTCATCGGGAACCAAACAGGTGTTTTATTTGAGGTTTTTTTAAATCGTTTCAGATAAATTAATTTTTAAACACAACTTATAGATATAACATCTATACAAATAAATAAAATTCAAGTGTCTGTTCGTAATAACAAAATAACAGCTTTTTACTCGATGCTTATGAAAGTATATACAGTACTTAGAAGAAAAAATCTATTTTTACAATTTTTGTCTGTCGGTCTGACGGTTTTTTCCGGCTAATCGCCGAAACAGCTGGACCGATATCGACGGGACTTGCACTGGCAGATAGCAGATATTAAGCTTAAGCATTAGCGGGTAACTTTTTATTTTAGAAAGATAATTAGGGTTCCCCAAAAACGGATTCAAATAGGGAAGCATGTTAGGTATGTCATCGATCGGGGTCGGCTTTCTACGCGGATGAAACCGTGGGACAGAGCTAGTTGAACATATAATTTATAACATTTATTTTGCTAACGTGACTAATGACGTCAAAAATCTGATCAAGGCATCACTGAAGAATACCATCTAAAATCCAAATGTCAATAACTCAAAAGTGACTTTGTGTTGTTTGAGCACTTTCTCCTAAACTACGTCCTAGTGAATACGTTTCTCCGAACAACATCCAAAAATATGTTGTTATGTGATGTCTTCTTGGTCGTGTTTGACATCAATGTCAACTTCCGAATGTTGGCTGCGGCTGGGATACGAAAACGGGACCCACGGCGCAGTAATCGCCACTCTAACCACTAAGCCTATTGTAGGCTATACAATTACTAATATTATAAATGCGAAAGTAACTCTTTCTGTCCCTCTGTCTGTTTGTTACCTTTTCACGGCTCAACCGCCGAATCGATCTTGACGAAATTTCGCAAAGAGATAGCTTGTATCTTGGAGACTGCATTAGGATACTTTTTAACCCAGAAAATCAAAAAGTTCGCACGGGATATTTAAAAACCTATTCATGCGAACGAAGTCGCGGGCATCAGCTAGTAAATTATAAAAATTTCACTTGTACTTTGTCAAATAATTTATTTATAAAACCGACCGGTTTCGCGTTACGGCATCATCAGAGTATCGAAATTCAAAAACAATCGCTACCCACAATAAATTAATAAACTTTGTTTATTTTTTACAATAATTTTATTACAATACTTATACGTCGGCAGTCAGAAAGATCATTATCATCATCATTTCAGCCCATCACTAGTCCACTGCTGAACACAGGCGTACCCATATATTGCCACAAAAGTTTGTAGATGTCATTTTGGGAGGATTTTGCCAAGTTGCCACGCTTGGCAGGCGGGTTGATAACCGCAGTTTGTTTATTCAGATGTTCAAGAAAGATGCTGCAGCAGCCCATCTCCTGGATTTCATTTTCCTTCTGCCGACTTTTACAACGAGACGAGATGGGGTAGGAGATTCTCGGAAGTCGTCACAACACGGCAAAAAGATACCAAAAATATACCAATGTCGTAAAAATATTTAAAAAATAAGGTTTAATAAATTTATTGTTAAAGTTGTGTACGTGAATTTGTTATAAATAATAACGTTACTATTTCATCAAATGACAATACACTATATATTATAACCTATATAGTTTTTTATTGCCTAAAGTGATGAAACGAGCAAAATGTTCACCTGATGGTAAGTGCAACGTCTGCCCATAACAAATGATGTGTCACCCAGAACATTTCCGTGTGACACTGTGTCCCTTGTCACCTTGAGACATAAGGTCTTAAGTCTCATATGCCGAGTGATTACGCTAGCTCACTTTGCCCTTCAAACCGAAACACAGTAATGTTTGCACACTACTGCTTCACGGCAGAATAACTGGTATTTGCCGAAAGGTTTCGGGCAGAGTAGAATAGCACCTACGAGTCCTTGTTTCCTACCGAGTTGTTGTAAGAGGCGACTGTTGAACGGACAGCTTTTATTTGTGCAGAATAACACCATAATATGCAATGCTGCCGCTGTACTGCTTGTGGAAACGCAATAGGGAGTAAGAATTTTTGACTCGTTAAAAAATTGCGGCGACATGGTTGACCACCCGTCACGTCTCGTTTCTCGCGAGGGCGAAAAGTGGACTACTTGTATGGCCTCTGCCCACCCCTTATATGGGGAACTGGCGTTTTTTTTATTGTAGAAAGTCACGAAACGAGCAAAACGTTCACCTGGTGGTAAGTACAACGTCCGCCCACGACAAAGCTGTGTCACCCAGAATATTTTTGTGTGACACCACACTGCGCCCGTCACCTTGAGACATCAGTTCCTAAGTCTCAAATGCCCAGTAATTACGCTAGCTCACAGTGCCCTTCAAATCTAAACAGTAATGCTTGCACACTACTACTTCACGGCAGAATAACTGGCCCTGGGGTGGTACCTACCTAGACGGATTCCTGCATAGGAATCCTACCACCAGTAAAATGCATGATTGTATGTATGTATAATAATAGTATAGAGCCGAAATAGATCAGTGACTCGTTCGTGGTATGTCGTTCGTGAAGAAGGCATAGCACGAAACCTAAGACTCAGCCTTGAGGTACGCCGGCGTTGATGGGATGTGATTCGGAGTGCACTCCCTAGACGCGGTAGCTGAAGGTTCGACAGCCTAGAAAATCTCGTATGATGAGTACGAGGCGATCTGGCACACCGAGCCCATACAACTTGTGTGTGATCTCGTTGTGCTAGACCTTGTCGAACGCTTTCGCCATGTTTAAGAAGAGGGCTCCGGTATGAAGCCCGCGTATGAAGCGGGATTGGATGTGCTTCTGATGGGTACAAGGGTCTTTGGCTCGGAATCCAAACTGCTCGTGGATTGGACTGCATGAAGTCTTTTAAGCAGGCCGAGAAGTAGGCGTTCGTATGTCTTGCCTAGAGTAGGCTAATAGGTCGATATGCGGTGGGATCGGACGGGAATGAGAAGAGGCCTGTGCTCAGCAGTAGGACATTCAAACGCTGTTTAATTACTTTTTTACCTTTATAGAGCCTATTGGTTCATATTTTAAGGCGAAGAATATGGTGTAGATTAGATTAAACAATAAAAAGCTTACTATCTTGTGTTTAATCATTGATAATCTTAATACTATCGTAATATCGCCGCCATATTGCCTAAACGGACGTGCTTTAACTCTTCAACAAACTTACGATTAATTTAATTACCCATGATATTTATTTAATAATATACGACTTCATCGAGTAAATTATAAATTTATTAAATTAATTAAAGCAAATACAACATTTAAGTTGTTAATAATATGTTTAACCTTTATAAATGTCTTTAATTCTGTAATTTAAAGTTAAAATGAAACTTAAAAAAAAAACATTATTAACCATGTGGTTTTTTAAGTTACCCCGTTCATCTTCTAATATAAAAAGCGATTTACCACTGAGTCATCACATATTTAGCACACATATTACTTTGCCGATATAGACTATAAATTATTATGTGAAAAAGAAGAGGAAGAGGATTATACAACGTTTTTCTTATTCTTCGATAGTAGCTAAATACATTTTGCAGAAATATTGTAAAGTGGTATATTTGCATCGGCGCCCAACAATACGAATACTTAACTTTCGATAACCTGGAATGGTTGATAAAACAATAACAACTAGGCAAGTTAAAATTTGAATAACGTCGAATTAATAGGGTTTTACTTCCGGCTTACCCTTCTTACAAAAATCGCTTTTACACGAAAATATTGGCCTCTAATAATCAAATCAAAGGATTACAAATTAAAAACTTTAGTAACATTATCACATTTTATACCCATAGCACATTAAAATATTAAAATTAACACGATATAGCAAACAAAATTAATGTACATAAAAAGATTAAATAAAACAGTTTTCATTTTCTGTGTCGTATATTTTTAATCTTCTCCGATTGTTCTTTTTTAAATTAATAAATGGTATATCTTGATTCAAAGCATTTTCCCGCCAATAATTTGACATGTTTGATAAAATAAAATATGCCTCGCATTGTCTGTGCCGTAGCCATGGAATTACTCGAAGTCGCCTTTGATCAAATCCTATCCACAATAGTCAAAAGGTCTGTCTCGAAAATAGCTTTGCGAATTCCGCGCACTGCTTGAATACGTGAATGTATGAAAAAAGGAATTTGCAAAATAATATGGTATGTACTAACAGCAAAGGCCTCGTCTTACAATAGAGCGTCTACGGAACATGTACCACGGTGCACTTTGTTTCGGTGCAAATGTGTGAACTAGTGTACGTCCCGAACTTTCTAGACTATGTAGTTTTTTAAGCATTTTACTTTTTTTTTTTAATCAATATTTTTTTGTTAATCCTTCTGATTTTCGCAAGCTGCTATCGTTTGAGTATTTATCTAGTACATCATAGATTTGTTAATTTTTTTTAAGCTTATATGGTTTGGACACGTACAGAGTATGGATGAGAAAAGATTGACTTAACTGCTTTAAGAGACGAGTGTGAATGGGCGAACCGGTAAGAGTCGACGTCGGCGAACGTATCACGATCAGATCGAAGCCGTTTTAAGAAATGCTCACTTCAAAAGTCCGTACTGTACGAGCTTATATGAAGAAGACGAAAGAAGAAGAACCGAAATATGTGTCAGGATCGTAGCAAGTGGAAAGATGTGATGATAGTGCTAATCAAAATTACCGAGACATAACCTCTGATGCAAGATCCCAAATGCTAATGCAGATATTTATTTTATATGTCAAAATTTTACGGATATTTTTCAAATACGTGTTACGTACCTACTGGTGGTAGGTCTCCTATGCAGGAAACCGTCTATGTAGGTACCACCCCAGGGCCAGTTATTCCGCCGTAAAGCAGTAGCGAGCAAACATTACTGTGTTTCGGTTTGAAGGGCACTGTGGGGTAGTGTCATCACTGGTCACCGCAATGTGGTGTCACACATAAAGCTTTGTTACGGGCAAACTTTGAACCTTTTACAAATAAAAAAATGTTATTTAAAATATTTATTTATATTTAAATTTTTGAAATACAAAAAAAACTGTCTTAATTTTGCCATACGGGTGTTTTAAATTGTGATGAAATTTACAATTTTGTATTGTATGCACTCTGACCCCAAAACGTAACTGTACGTGCATAAAGGACCATTATAAAGCTGTTGACACACGAGCGGTCACGAGAATCGACGTGCAAACAAAAACTTAGCCTTAATTCATGTGAAATGGCACTTTCGTGTTTTATCTGTGTTGTTTTAAATTAAAAACTATGAAGGCGATAAGGGGAGTGTGCTCGGCTTAATTACGACAGAATGGCCGATGTTGGTATTAGGCAAATTAAGAAAGGCCGGGACGATAACGCTGTTGTATCTCTTTAATGTGTAATATTGACCGAAGAATACTTTTAATCTTTTTTACTCGTTTTTTTTTATAATGCCGCGAAAAAATCTTGTGACTGGCCGAGTTTTTTATTCGAGAAACAATTTGGGTTGTACAGTTCGTGCTCGACATGTTTTGATGAAAAATAATCATTTAAAATTGTGATTATGTTTTATATAATGATTTCTTATATTTACGCGAACACTTCACATTTACATTAAACTAATTTTACGGATTTTATCGCGTTTAATTTTTAATACTCATAACCCGACGTTTCGAGTGCTTTACAGCACCCATGGTCACGGGAGGACTGAGGTGACAGATGTCCTGATGTCATAGTTAACCCGGGGTACCTTCAGCTTTTAATTATTATTTTTGGTCCGATCTACCCAGAAAGAGCTAACTGTGTTTTGAAGTCTTGCAGTGGTACGCTTGGTTTTTGATTTAATTTTATTAATAGGATACCGAGAGGATATGTTTTATATCTATTATCCGCGAAGATCTCAGAAGCAATTAAATCGGATTTAACGAAACTTCTTATTTTTAAATTAGTGTTATTGATAATGACGACCGCGTGGCCTAGAGGTCGCGAACACGCCCGCCAAGCGTAGCAACTATGGCAAAATCCGAGAATCTTTGGGGGAGGCCTATGTTCAGCAGTGGACTAGTGATAGCCTGAAATGATGATGATGACACATCCACAAGAAGTCGTTTTTAAAGAGGAAAAATACAAACATCTGTGCCCACATTTATAAATACTCAATAAAAACGTATCTAAAACGCATTTGATGTAATAACGCTTTTACACGCAGATCTTCGTAAAGGGCTTCGATTGGTGCTCCTTTAAAACTTACCGTGATACCGTCACGCTCGATTCTCTAAAACGGCCCTCCTATTTCTGAACGCGAACTAAAAAGACCACACTGCTATATCGAAAAACTGCAAATACTCGCAGTTACAGCGCAAGTGATGGTGCTGTAAAAAGCTTTTTAGCGGAAACAACAATGGAGCAGCGTCTGTGGGCCTCGCGTGACGTCACACCCTGTTAAACACTAGCCATGATTTAGGCGTACTGATATCTAGTATTTTGCCAACACCGCTACGGGAACCTAACCGTTAACAGCCTACTGCAAATTGACTGAAGGTGACATAGCCCGATCGCGCCTGCGGCACAGCCGTGAAGTTTTTATTCATAATCATCATCATCATCATCATTTCAGCCTATCACTAGTCCACTACTTCTTTTTTTATTATATAAATTGACGAAACCACGTCACCCTGAGACATCAGTTCTTAAGTCTCAAATGCCCAGTGATTACGCTTGCTCACAGTGCCCTTCAAACCGAAACACAGTAATGCTTGCACACTACTGCTTCACGGCAGAATAACTGGCTCCTACCTAGAAGTTTTTGGCATTCATTTTCAACGGATTTTTCCATTGTTGCCGCGCTTTACAACCGCAGTTTATTTATTGAGATGTTCCATGAAGATACTGCTCCCCATATCTTGGTTTTTAATTTTTCCTCTTACGACATATAAGACACCCGCGGGATGGGATGGGGGTGTGGAAGTTTATATTTAAACTCCATTGTAGCGACATCTATGTCGGCACATGAGAAGCTTAAGAAATATTCCCATACGTCCATAATCGCGCTATGAAAGTTTTTTGAAATGCGAACTACATATACAACATCTAAATATTACTAGTAGGAGGAGACGTCCTCCCCAGGTCAGACCAACCGATCTGGCGGGTAGCTTACCCTTTTCATTGGCAATATCATCCGCCAAACCATTAATATAATCGGAACAGGAAAATGTAATTGTGACAAGCAAAAACTATTAAATTAGAACTATTGTTGTTCTTATGCTAAATTTGCATAGTCCTGCGGTTCCATCCGTGTAAAATATAGCCTGGAACCTGGTCAGCGATAAGCGGGCTATCTAAACATTTGTTTAATTGTTCAAATCGGATTAGGATTTGCTGAGATGGTGCGTCTTTTTTATTGTTTTTTATTGTAATAAAGTGACGAAACGAGCAAAACGTTCAACTGATGGTAAGTGCAACGTCTGCCCATAACAAATGCTCTGTCAACAAGAACATTTGTGTTATACCTCACTGTACCCGTCACCCTGAGACATCAGTTCTTAAGTCTCATATGTCCAGTGATTGCGCTAGCTCTCAGTGCCCTTCAGACCGAAACACTGGTGTAAATGTTATTCTGCCGTGAAGCAGTAGTGTGCAATACTGCTTCACGGCAGAATAACTGGCCCTGGGGTGGTACCTACCTAGACGGATTTTCGCATAGGAATTCTACCACTAGTAAAACATTCAAACTCTCCAGTTTTATAATAGTAGTATGATCTATGAAACAACATACATACATATAGTCACGCCTTTTTTCCATATAAATAGGTAGGCAGCACATTACTGTTTCGCTTTAAAGGGCGCTGAGAGATAGTGTAACTACTGAAGATATGAGTCTTAAGAACTTATATCGTAGGATGACGAGCACAGTGTGGCGCCACACAGCAGGTTCTCGGTGTGAAAGCATTTTTGATGGGCAGACCTTGCACTCCCCATCGGGTAAACGATTTTCTGGTCTCGTCACTTTCTTGCCTCTCATTCCACAGATTCCTACAAAACGGACGCCTTTCGCATAAAACCTGACTAACGAAATCTGCACAAATGGATCATCTGCGAAAAATAAATCATAAATTAATTAAATAACACTCCAACCAGCCCGTAGCTGCACAAAAGATCCAATTAGCATTCGTTCCTATTTAAATAGGTAGAGCGATCGAACGTGAAATACGAAGATATGAACTTTCCGTAAGCAGACATCCATCCAGCCGTTCGTTAAAACACAAAAACATATTCAATCTGCGAGACCTTAACGCAAAATTCGAGCACAAAAAAAGTTCACGGCCCTTGTAAAGTTTACCCGGTACGCTATAAAATAGCCTGATAAATCTTTCGAGTATTCACCCGATACTTTACGTAATGCAGCTTGCATCGGCCGGGGCACGGAGCCCGGCTCAAGTGATTGCTTGTTTAACATCGCACCGTAGGTTCATCAACCGCGGATGACACTTTGTAACATTAAATTTCGAATCCCGTAAACGGTCGCCGGTTCATTCGTTCGTCAAATGAATGGTCAAAGGATCAAAGTCGTGGTACCCGCCCAGGGCCAGTTGTTCCGGTTATTCTGGGCAAATGAGACTTAAGAACCGATGTCTCTGCGCAGTGTGTCACACAGAAATGTTCTGAGTGTCGCGTCATTTGTTATGGGCAAACGTTGCACTCGCCATCGGGTGAACGTTTTTCTCGTCTCGGCCACTTGTTCCAATAAACAAAGAATAGGGGTAGACTTGGGAACCCTCTTCAATTTTCGTCGGTTAAAAAGAATGTGCAAATAAAAGTACAAGGGTAAAGTTCAACATGACATTGACAGTTTTTATTGAGCCGGGCACCTGACAACACCCGCGACCGACCGACATATGCCACTTCAGCAAATTACTATTTGTGCCGCGCGGTTTCACCAGTGGTTTAATTTAAACGAAATCGCCATAAGTGTCATAGCGTGATGTTATATAGCATGTAGCATTCCTCGATAAACGGGCTATGCGACACTAAAATAATTTTTCAATTCGAACATGTAGTTCCTGAGATTAGAGCGTCCAAACAAACAAACTCTTCAACTTTATAATATTAGTATAGTTTATAGTTCGCTTTGGGTAAAAACAGCGAGCAGAAATGTTAGCGCGCAAAAACCGAGCAGCTGACAATCCTTTGACCGATCGAAACTGTCTGTCATAACGAACGAACGATTAATTATGCGTACTTTATACCCGTATTTGCCGGACATTCTATTTGATCACAATGCAGTGCGCGCGTTTCTTTGCGGTTCCCTCGGCTGTGCCAGGTTCTGAGTAAAGGCTATTGTGCCTTATTTTTTTCACCTGGTTCATTTATATGTCTTTGTTACTAGGTAAAACATTTCTATGTTTTAATTTTTATACCATTACCTACCTTATTTGTAGAGAGCTATGAGAGAAAGCGCAATCACTGGGCATATGAGACAAAAGAACTGATGTCTCAGAGTGAACGGGCGCAGTGTGGTGTCACACAGAAATGTTCTGGGTGACACAACATTTGTTATGGGCGGACGTTGCACTTACCATCAGATGAACGTTTTGCTCGTTTCGTCACTTCATCAATTCAAAAAAGAAACCATACGTAGAATGCTGTGACCAGCGGGAGCATTAAGGATTCTGTGTGAATTACAACGTTACTCTAAGGGTTATTGAGAGTTAGGTCAACTTTATATTAACAGTTCTTAAACTTCCCTCTCATTTACCCTAAACCTCCTCTAGGTTAACGGATAGGCACGAAAATATAGTTTCGGTACGTTACTATGATGTTCCGAACGTACTTCGACCACGGCGACAACTTCCGAATATTGTCGAGAGCCATCAACTGCGCGGGAGATATTATAGTGCCGCAAGTCTACGCGCACACTAAGAGGAACTCACTGGTCCCAACCCACCCGCGCCAGATGTAACGCACATGCAATAAGATCGGAGGTAGGCTAGTATGCAGTGTCAGGAACACGGGGACAATCACAACACAACCAGACCCGAAAACCAAGAATTTGTGTTATAGCACAAATGTAGGCTCCGGCTGGGATTCGAACCCAGGACCCGCGGCGTAGAAGTCAAGTACCTACTCTGACCACTAGGCCACGCGGTCGTAAACTATTAAATAATAAAATTAAAATTAAACCTTATAAAATCCGTAAAATTAGTTTCTAGTAAAATATATAGTAGTAAATATAATACAACAACTATTTGTTGGCTGTAAAAATATTGGTTCCGTCGGTGAATCGAACCAGCGACACATCGATACGCCGACCAATTAAATTACTTTTTTTGAAGCGACCTTAATCGAAACGTGTTAATATTCAAAAATGTAAAATCGATAGAAAACGGAAATACACCCATTAATTCACGAGGCGCAAAAAGGAAAATGAAAAAAAAATAAAAAATTGTTTTCCATTTCCAATCGCTACTGCTCCATCTATCTTTTTCCATTAGAACTATTACTTAGTTATTTCCTAATGGGTTTTAGAATCATTGAAAAAGGTTGTTTATTTGCATGAGAGAAAAAGTTTAAAATCGTAGAAATATAAATTATATAGAATAGAATAGAATAAATTTTTATTCAATATAGATTATTTACATAATACTTAGTGAAAGTCATTTTTTTTTTCTTTTTTTAAACTACACTGGTTCGCAAAATGCCTCTGTCCTGGAAAGAACCAGTAAGAAACCCAGCGGGCTTTTTTTTAAGTCATTTTTAAAATAATAGTACTATTATACATGACTGTCTAAAACGTAAAGATTGATGCTAAAATCGTATCATCATTCAGCCCACTAATAGTCCACTGTTGGACATAGGTCACCAAGAAGAGGGTCATATCGCGACGCATGGCCGGCGGATTTCCGACTGTATCACACCTAGGTTTGCCAGGTGCCCGATTCATCCTTGATCGGGACGCCCTCGCTCACTGTGTCACTCAGAAAAATTCTGTGTGACACCACACTGTGCACGAAGTTCTTAAGTCTCATATGCCCTAGTGATTACGCTAGCTCACAGTGCCCATTCAATCCGAAACACAGTAATGTTTGCACACTGCTTCACGGCAGAATAACTGTAACTGTGGTGGTACCCCAGGGCCAGTTATTAGGGCCTAGACTGCAACAAAACACGGTCCTGAGCCACCTGCATCCATCGACTGCCCGCAACCGTGCAGTTCGCCCTACACTGCGTTTGCCGGTACGAGGTTGCCACTCGAGAACCTTTCTTCCCCAACGGTTATCGGTTCTACAAGCTATATGGCCGGCCCATTGCCACTTCAGCTTGCTAATCCTAATGCTTACCAACCACTTAATTTATCTAGTTAGCTTAAGTTTTATAAAAATAGTATAAATTGTTACCAATGGTAGCATACTGTTTACCAATGGCAACATACTATCTATGTAAAAAAACTGACCGTCCGTTAAAAATAAATGACAATTCACAAAAACCTTTTTGTATCCATTGTAGGTGTAGCAATTTGATAAACACATTCCAGACTATTTTTACCTACCGTTCCGAAATCTGGCACACTGGGCTTAACACTAACCACACCCCTCGCGCCTAAGACACAACAGCAGCAACGTTTCGTTTCTACTGGTTAGGGGTTAGGGGGGCTAACTGGTTACTGGTCGGAAGTCAGGAGTTTATCAGCCCTCAGTCAACTCTTACGACACCCACTTGTGGCAGACCTCGCACAGCCACCACACGGAAAAAATCATACAGTAATATTCGTTTCATTAAACATTCTTATAAAAATCATTTATATCAGAAAAGAAGTAACGTCAAAACCGCCGTATAAATCTTAAAACAAACAAACCCACCCAGAAACCAACAAGTCT
Organism: Luehdorfia chinensis; assembly: GCA_019845155.1. Classification (NCBI taxonomy): domain Eukaryota; kingdom Metazoa; phylum Arthropoda; class Insecta; order Lepidoptera; family Papilionidae; genus Luehdorfia; species Luehdorfia chinensis. The sequence continues at coordinate 4,583,509 of JAHVAK010000156.1, read as the reverse complement.
GTAAGGAAAAGCTTTGAAATTAATTTCTCAAACACCGTGAGTTTTAATACTCTGTGCTATATATTTTTAATTTCACGCACGAATAAATATTAATTGCAGAGTTGCATGAAAAAAAAAACACAACACGAGGCGATATTAAATATTATGATTATAATTCCCGCGATAAGTGTGAAGAAGTTACATTTTATATATAATTTACGGTCGTTATTACACGTTAGTAAACCGCGATGTTTTACGAGATAATTCAGTTATGCTATTTTCCGATTTCTCACACACACACACAAACACACGTACACGTGCACAGCCGTTACGTTTATGAAAACAAAAAATAAGATGTACGTTTTTGTCAGAATTCTTATATATAGTTAAGAAATCGTTATCAGGTCCGCTCGTAAAATTATTTTACAACTTATCTAATGTATTTTTACCGACGCCGGCGTCTGTCGGCGTTTGGCATTGTGGAATATAAAAGTGGTTAACAACTAAATAATGAAAGACTATAAAGTGTGAGTCAAATTATTACTGACATATACATTTTAGTATTATTTCAGATGCATTCGGGAATTGTGGACGTTAATGTATGTCGCATCTTGCAGTTAATGGAATCAGGTGTTACTTCGAAAATCCATTATAATGAAGGAAAGGAAGTGAATTAACTATCCGTATGCAAACGCTTCCTTATCTCTTAACTCCGATCTTAGCAAATTAATTTCCTTTCCTCCATTGTCACATCTCGCTTTTTAAGGCATTTCGACGGAACAAAGACTAATATATTTCGCCGTCAAGTCTATTGTGGCACTGAGAGCAAGTGCACTAGGCATATGAGGCTTAAGAACTGATGATGATGGCTTATGACTGACGAATTCAATTGGGTGGCACACAAAATTGTTTTAACAACATTTGCTATGGACAGACTTTCCACTTACCATCAGTTCAACGACTGGTCGACCCGCCACTTTATTCCACTCCAAAACACTTTATTTATTAGTTATATTCGTAATGCAAGGTGAATGTCATGATTTGTTATGTTTATATTTTGTTGTGTTTGCAGATGATATAACAAAATAATAATAAGCATAATGATGAGTCGTGGTAGTTCAGGGGCCTAGTGCTCGCCTTCAATTTGATAGTAAGCGAGTAACCTGGGTTCGATCCCCGGTGCCAGCACCTCTTAAATTGTTCTACAATTTTAAGTGCTGATTTACCACGTGCTTAGCGGTGAAGGTGAGGTGATGAAAACATCGTGAGGAAACCTGTATGTCCGAGGAATAGAAATATTTCAAGGGCACGAGAAGTCCGCCAACCCGCATTGGAGCAGCGCGGCGGACCATTCCCGGCTCCAAAATCCACTCAGAAATGAGAGGAGGCCTGTGCTCAGCCGTGGGACATTTATAGGCTGAGACATAGGTTCTTAAGTCTCATATGCCCAGTGATTACGCTAGCTCACAGTGCCCTTCAAACCGAAACACAGTAATTTTTGCACACTACTACTTCACGGCAGAATAATTAGCCCTGGGGTGTTTTGTTAAATGTTCAGTTATGTGATGTTGTTTGATGTTTTTTTTCTGTTTGTCTATAAATACTTTGTTTATTTGTATGTCTAGTGCCTAATTGTATGTATTTGTGTCTGGGGCATATTTCCGCAATTAATGTTTTCTTTCTTTCTTTCTTTCTTTCAGTTGCACGCGTTCGTTTTTTCTATTCATTAAATTTAGAAAACATATTCAGCCTTCAGACGAATAGCTATATTAATAAACATACATAAATAAAGTAAAAAGGCATTTAGTTTATTATAAAAAGAAATTGCATTTAATAAGAATAAACCTCTCGTAAACGCAATCGAGTTTCATAATATGAAGGGGCCGCGTTTACCAAACGATGCCAAGACTTAGCTTCCTTTGGTATACTTGATACTATAAGAATAAAGAATACTCCCACAGTAACGAATTGCGACGTAGAAGAATTTACTAAGACTTTTATCACTTTAAGGTTTGGGAAAACAACGCAAAAAAACCCAGTGAAATCGTATTTGTTTTTTATTTCATGAAGTGACGAAACGAGCAAAACTTTCACGTGATGGTGTTCAATGTTTTCTCATAACAAATGCTGTGTCACCCAGAACATTTGGTCCGGGAATCGAACTCAGGTCACACGCGACTACCACTAAACTACTATTAGACTTAAGGTGAGCGCCCGGCTCCTAAGCCACCACTGGCCGCACGCTTTTCTAATGGTTCATAATATAATTTCTTCATCAGCCTGTTACTACACAGGTCTTCACAAAGACCGGAGGATGATATGCCGTAATCATCGGGCTTGGCAAGTGGTTTGGTGATCGCAGTATCGGATTTCACCGGTCTGTGCATTTCCAATCTGGATCTTTTAGCGGAAAGTAACGAGACAAGAGCACCTGATGATAAGTGCTGCGAAAAAAACAAAAAAAGTCTACCCGTAAAAATGCTGCGACACCCGGAACCTTTCCGTGTGGCAGGCACACTGCGACCACGTGTACCTAGGCCTTTGCCCACCCAATTCGACCGTAAGCACCGCAACATTGTGCGATATCACACAACCCACTTTATAATTTAATTATGCAACGATTCCACGGGCCTTGGCCCGCCGTGACGTCATCAAGTTGGCTCACATGAGCTTATTCACAAAAGGCCGCGAAAACCAGGCGGAATCGAACGCTGATTCACAACCATTACAAATATCATTATCCTTATCTTTACGAGCAATGAACGACGATTGTATCCAATATTTGAGCCTTTACGTTTAGGTGATAAAGGCCGATCGGGCTCTTGAACATGAAGAAAGCAACCCTTATTACAAGAACGATAACGTACATTTTCGAAGGTGAATAACAACGTAATTTTCAAGTCCCAGAAAGAACAAAGCTTTGTGCATTTTAAAAGTAGTTATAAAGTACTGCAGGTGACGTCTAAATAAGGCGCATTTATTTTTATGTGGTCAGTTCAACGGTTAAATAGAAAAAAATATCTCTCTTTTATACTTATAAAAATTTCTCCTATAAAAATTACTAATAAATACCACGTTAATTAAGAAAAAGTACTTTAACACATTTGTCTCAATTAATTCGCACTATGACATTTATGTTTAATTTCTGAAACCTAAAAAATCTAGAAAATGTGGTAGTAACCATTACATTAAAACCACTGAACCGATTTTGAAAAATCTTTCACCGTAACCTAAGTTAAATAACACCTAACCAGTAAGGTAAAGTTTCATCGGTAAAGTAGTTTCATACATACATACAGTCACGTTTAAAATTCGTAGATACAGTCACGCCTCTTTCCCATTGGGGTAGGTAAAGACCACATCTTTCCACTTGCTACGATCCTGGCACACATCTTTCGCTTATTTTACTTTCATTAGCGTTTTCTTACACGCTCGTCGGTTGCGGGTACTTTTAACGTGACATTTCCTCAAAAGTTCTCCGATCTGATCGTGATACGTACGCCTAGGTCGACCCTTACCGGCTTTCCCATTCACACTCGCCTCGTAAATCTGTTTCGTCAATCTTCTTTCAATCTTTATGGTCCACATTCATTCACAGTCAGTCCACACTCATCAACAGACATGTTTGAAATTACGTATAATTTTTTTTTAGCATTAAGCTGAAAACCAACTCTATGATATTTTCCATAAACATCTATAGCTTATGCTGAGGTTACGCTTTTTGCCATCAGTTTATTGTTATTTTTTTTTTCAATGGCAATAAATTTGTTTTTTTTTTAATATTTGGAACAACAGTCATTAAATACTTAGCGTACTTTTTCGAGTCGTTCAAAAAATGAAACGGGATGATATCGCAAATTTAACCGGAAGGTTGGCGCAGTGGCTAACCAACTGGTTTCTTTTTTTTTTATTGTATAAAGTGACGAAACGAGCAAAACGTTCACCGGCTGGTAAGTGCAACGTCCGACCACAACAAATGCTGTGTCACCCAGAATATTTTTGTGTGACACCACACTGCGCCCGTCACCTTGAGACATCAGTTCTGAAGTCTCAAATGCCCAGTGATTACGCTAGCTAACAGTGCCCTTCAAACCGAAGCACAGTAATGCTTGCACACTACTGCTTCACGGCAGAATAACTGGCCCTAGGGTGGTACCTACCTAGACGGATTCCTGCATAGGCATCCTACCACCAATTATTCAGGCATCAACCCATACAAAAGTGTAAGAAGTTGAGTAATTACTGTTTGTGGGGGGTTAGTGCGGTCGCTTGCGTCACTCACATCCTAACGACTATTTATAATGATAAACTTAATGATTATGAACTGCTTGCTGGGCAGCTGGTAGCTTATACTTATGCAATTTTTCCGAGTCTGGTCGTATGGTGTGTGTCCCTGTGTCACTGACCCTGTATCCCTTTCGATCTGAAATGAACTAATTAGTGAGTCGGCGTGTTCCGTGTGCACTATATTCGGGTAAAGCCACAATCATCATATCGGCGTATCACTAATGCAATGGTAGCTATGCACGGGAGACCTACGATATTCCCATAGATTGCCACAAAAGTATGAAGCTCTTATTTTGGGGGGACTTTGCCGTAGCTGCCACGATTGGCACGCGGTTTGGCAACCGCAGTTTTTTGATTCAGATATTCCAGGAAGATTCTGCTGCCCATCTCCTGGTTTTCATTCTCCCTCCGTTGACTTTTACGACACCCTCGGGATGAGATGGGGTGGTAGATTATTTTAAGACGCACCCCACACGCTCATTAGGATTTTTTTTTAATTTATAATAAAATTGGGGGTTCTTATTACAGGCATTGCGGGTACATAAATACCAAAACCCGAAAAAACTGTCTGAAGGCCCTACAATGTTTTTTCCCATCCAGCAATCGAACCGGCGGCCCGCGTCGGAAATGCCAATCGTTTAGCCACGTCGCCAATCGAGCCCATAAACATGGAGCTAATGACTGTACCTACAATTTAATACCTTGTTAGTTTAGTGCAAGGCGTTACGCGGACGATGTTATTACAAGAATCTTCGTAATCCTCGACACTGCTATCAATGCCTCTTCCGACAGCCTATTCAAAAAGGTAAACAACATTGTATGTGAATTTGTTTACACTAAAATTCCAACAATAATGTCTACTAAACATTCGAAAGCTCTCAGATATAACCGGTTGAGGCGGCTACGTAAATTGGCAAAAAAATACCTTATATGTAATAGAAATAAAATCTCAATTTCAATAAGTACGTTGCCCGCAAAGACATCCTTCGAAAAACGGGTGGATAATATGACACTCCAACACTAAATGAATGAAAGTGGCACAAGATGAAGTTACAAACAATAAAAGGTAATCAAGAAGCTTTACGAAATTCAACTTTTTACATATTAAAGTAAACTAGTGATGGTCGAAATTCGATCGTAATTCATGATCTTTTTTTTATTAATTTAATGTATTTATTACACATACCCGATGGATGATATACATATATATATACCTATTTTATTATATCATCGGTGCGCTTGCCAAAACCCGTATGTGTTTTTTTTTTAATTCTTTAAAAAATTACTTTCAATAAACAAATACTTTCATAAGCACCTGCTGTTAATTTGGTATCACAAACAGACACTTCAATTTATTTTATTCCTATAGATTACACATAAATTTTAGTCCTTCTTCTCTGTACAAACTTTAATTATGCCAAATCTCACACCGTGCTTGCAATACACTCAAAAGAGGGGTACAAAGTTTTCTCTTCACGTAATAATTTCTCTCAGTAAATCTTATGTAGATTAAAAACCCAAATTAGACTTGCGCAGTTACCCAAAATGAACCACAATAAATCAAGCATTGAATCGATTGGCACTATTTTAAGGAGATATTTTAATATCGATAAGTTTCTTAATATTTACTGGTGGTAGGATTCCTATGCCGGAATCCGTCTAGGTAGGTACCGCACCAGGCCAGTTATTCTGCCGTGAAGCAGTGGTGTGCAAAAATTACTGTGTTTCGGTTTGAAGGGCACTGTGAGCTAGCGTAATCACTACGCCTATGAGATTTTGGAACTGATGTCCCAGGGTGACGGGCGCAATGTGGTGCCATGTGCAATATTCTGGGTGACACTGCATCTGTTAAATAGACGTTGCACTTACTATCAGGTGAACGTTTTGCTCGTCTCGTCACTTTATCCAAAAAAAAAACCATGAAACAAGGGGGACCAAGGAGGGAAGCGGTTGCAAAAATAAATATTTGTCTATAGGGCAGTTAACAAGAGTCGTGGATTGGTTTCGATTTGCATAACAATGTCCAATTTAAAGTAAACTGATTTTTCGGTTGAGTTAACATTGATGCAGTATGTTAGAGTGGACGTGATCAGGGGTGCGTCCGTCAGTTGTCACATATAATCATAGAATATATTTGTTATTGAAAGAAATCCGTCTAGATAGATACCACCGCAGTGTCGGTTTTTCTGCGGTCCAGCAGTAGTATGCAAACATTACTGTTTCGAACGTTGAAAAGCACTGATTGCAATTGATATAGTTAATAGAATCAGGCGTTACTTTGCGGAAATCCATTATAGTAAAGGAAAAGAAAGTTAATTTGCTAAGATTCGCATGCAAAATGTATGTAGAGTCTTGCCTGTTCGGCCGTGCTAGCCAATTCGATATAGTTAATAGAATCAGGCGTTATTTTGCGGAAAAGCAAATTAACTTTCTTTCCCTTACCTGATTGCAATTGTAATCACTGGGCATATGAGACTTAGTGCTGTCTCAGGATGACAAGCGGAGTGCCACGTAGAAATGTTCCGTGTGACACAGCTTTTGCTGACGGCAGAGATTGCACTTTCAGGGTTGAACGTTTCGATTATCTCGTCGCATCCTTCCATAAAAAAATAAGTGACGATTCGAGAAAAACGTTCACCTGATGGTAAGTGCCCACAACACACGCTGATTCGCCTAGAACTAAGCCTCCAAAAGTTATGTGTGCGGTAAAAGATTTGCCCGTCTAGTAGCGTTACTATGTAACAGACAGAAGTGTGTATATATATATATATATATATATATATATATATATATATATATATATATATATATATATATATATATATATATATATATATATATATATATATTAAAAAATTGTTCAAAATAAAAATATAAACATAAATTAACAAAAATATTTGATAAAATGAAATTTACGGATTTTATCGCGTTTAATTTTAAACTATTTATAATCCGACGTTTCGAGCGCTTAACAGGACCCATGGTCACGGGAGGACTGAGGTGACAGATGTCCTGGAGTCATAGTTAATCTATGGTATCTTCAGCTTTTGATTATTAGAATCCCAAGCCAGTGGTAGTACCCAACCTTCTTCTTGGTTCCTATAACTAATGAAATCAATTCAAAGACCTGGCTTACCACTGCAAGACTTCAAGACAGCTCTCTCTGCGTAGATCGGACCAAAAATAATAATTAAGAGTTCCTGCCGTGACCATGAGTGCTGTAAAGCGCTCGAAAAGTCGGGTTATAAGAGTAAATAGTATAAAATTGAACGCGATAAAATCCGTAAAATTAGTTTTGTTAAATGCAAATATATCGCGTAAATATAAGAAATCATTATAATATAAATGTTGCTCATTAAGAAAAAACTAATCAATATATAAGCAATTATTAATAAAGGGATAAAAATTAATTAGGATAAACAGAAATTATGCATGAAAACGCTGCACTCAAAATGAAATTTTATTCTCTTAGCGCCCGAAGAATTTTAAATCAAAAACGTAGAACCAATGTTATAAAATCTAATCGAAAATTAGTCATCTAATACTAGACTATCTCATTACTAAAAGCTTTTTTTATATTTTTAAAAATCATGCCCCAACCCTAGGACTTCTTCTGAATTGTGGATTCGTTTTACGGACATACATAGATTGCAAATACACAAATAACGAAATCGGGAATAAACATTTATAGGCCGTACAAATATTTGCCTCGTTCGGGAATCGACCCCGCAACGACTGTCGTCGACTAATCAACTGTTTCCGGACTCAATCGCTACCTCTATTTCTAAAACTTAAACATTACATTGCGAATTAAAACTCCTTATCAACTTTATAAAATCCAGCGCAGAAACACGTGACACGCTCATTTCAATTAACGCGCGTAATTAAAAATAATAAAAAAATATAGTACCTAAGTATTAGCTACGAGATTCATTTATGTCGATCGATAAGAGTATTTACTGAGCCGACGTTCGTGATTATTTCTTACCAACTTAACGTGGTCGAGGTAGGAGCGATAATGCGCGCTTTATCGCGCCAACAAAATAACTTTTTTTATTTGGAGACTAGGCCAACGAAACCTACCATTTCACGGATAGTAAGCCCTAGCCGATACACGTCAGCATTTTGTTAAAATTAATGCTAGTGGACATCTGTGGCTTCCTAAGATAAGTTAGTGCATAACGGGTAAATAAGTATCACTAGATGATTTACCGTCAAGACCAACGAAACAAACGAAAACTGATATTTTTTTATTATGTACTCCCAAAATTAATTTATTTGTGCTCCGTAATTTAAAAAAAAACATTTATCTGTTTAATTTTATTAATTATATATATACAAAAGGATATAAATTTGTTTAAAAAATTAACGTTCGAATAGCCACGAAATATTTCTGGATAATTTCTTTTGCCTATTGAATCCAAATGATTTCCAATCCAATGTTAATTGTATCTACATTGAATCAAAATACACACATCTTTGTTCGACTTAATGCTGTTTAAATTAATCTAAACTAACTTTAAAGGTAGCAGAATCAATACAAAGAAAACGTTCTAACCGGGCGATAAAATGCCACTTTACGAGCGCCAAGCGAGCGCAATATTAACGCCCTCAAGCCCAACATAAAAGTACTCAATAGCGCAAACATTAACTTATCTATGCCGATTGCATTGCTAATTGTACTGAAACAATATCCTTTTGTTAGAAAGACCTAGTTTTGGTCGCAAAATACTAAATTATAGCTGCAACTCACCGCGAACAATGGACGCCCGAGTTTCAAACGGTTAATATTTTCTTTCTTTTATACCATTCGAGTATTTTATTCCACGTGTGAGTGGAATGGAAATGCGAATGTGAGATCGATTTTCGCGATGGCTGATAACGTATGGGGCTAGGCGGCAAATGTGAAAAAGTCGCGCAATTAGAAGTAGTAGAAAAGTTTACGACTGTCTATATATTTGGAAACTTAAATTATTTTCATATTTAGTACATTTGCCTTTTGGTAAATTATTTGTTAATTGGGATACTCGACGTTTTAGCTGTTGCCGTGAAGATGGCTGGTTTCTTAACTAATATTAATAAAATCCACTGACGTTACAAAAATATAGATCGAATAATGTAAATACAAAATACGCAATATTTAATACATTTAAATAAATATTTATTTTAGAAGTAAATCATAATTATAAATATGATCTAAAGCCGTAACAAAAGTTGGGCAAAAAAAGGTACAGCTTGTGAAATGGCGCGAAATGTCTAGTAACGAATTATCTGTGGACGCCGCCGTAGCCAACGTATACATATTTTATTATCTATCTTATACATTTTTATTTCGTCTAAATTTAAAAATCTTAATATCAGAAACCAATTTTATAGTTTGTATAATTACATGTAGTATTTAAGCGTATGGTGTCTAAGGAGTTGGACGCTCACTTCAAAGCTAAATAACGCGTTCGATTCCTGGGCCCGGCACCATTTAAATATTTAATTGCAATTTTAAGTAATCAAAACAAAATATTAACTCCACAGCAGGATTTCTCCTGTATCGTGCGCGTGCGTTTTACGAAAACGATCAGTTTGTGTTTTTCGTGCAAAAGCTGACTCCGGCTGGTATTCGAACCCAGGACCCGCGGAATTGAAATCAGGTACTCTGAACACCAGGCTACGCGCATGTATTTACAAAACTTGTTCAAAGTAATAAATTACATTTATTTTATGAACGGTTTGATATCAGTGTTTCATTTTAAAACATTAACTAAGTATTATATTACATTATTCGATAAGACAATAATTTATTTATCTTGTTATATATCCAGTTAAAGGAGGGTTATTTTATATAATATCATATGTATAAATGATTATTGTAAAATATCAATGAAAAATGTAATATTACAAATTAGAACATTTGTATTTTAGATTACAAATTATGATAACAGAACCTGCCCTCACTTTGTAATGAAATACGATAACAAACAACTGTCTATCTGACATGTAGTACAAAGCCTAACATCAAGTATTTAAGACTGTTCTAACCGTAGACGGAAAAACTGTGTCTCCGTCGTAAACAGCGAACGGACGGAGGCGCCTCGAAACAAGATGCGAAGGACCACCCAAGTATAGGGGCGAAATGAATAAGTGCCCGTAATCCTAATCGGGGTCGACAGAGGTCTACAAACCGTTTTCGATATTGAACACGAGGTTATGAAAATATTTAATATCCCTAAAATTACATAGATAACAACCAAAACTTGCTCTGTTTAATTAATTACCTTTAAAGTCTCAACATAAGAATCACAATATTTTTAATTAGAGTAAATAGGTTCTCTATCCGAAATGTCAATAAAGAATAAAAAATCGAATCAAAAAAAAATCATTGCGATCAAAAATGTTTTATAATATTTTATTATGTCGTTTTAGGTTTGTTTTTTTAATGTAAAATTTATAATACATTTTTTAATTCGTTAGAGTTATATATACTTTTTCTTCTCGTATTTCTAATTACTGTTTACGTTACTTCCAACACTAAAATTAATAATTAATTTAATTAAAATATTGTTTATTTCCGTGTGTAATACTTACACACGCATTTTTTTATTTTTTATTGCCATTCTTGTTAAAATGAAAATAAAAATAAAATTATGTGTTAGTAGTAGATAGTCCCGTATTTTTATATTTTCTTATAATTGTCATAATTTTAGTTACTATTAAAACAGAAACAAATCATTTATCTTAAATGTTCATTGATTTAATTGAAACATGCAAGTGTACCTACTCAATAAAAGCCGATATTCCCTTTCCCTCTTCCCGGCAAACTATATATTTAAAAAAGAGACTTCTTGCCCGATGAAAATATAATCAAAACGATAATTAAAGCGCATCTTAAACGTGATACGTAGGCAGCAAAAAGAATTTATTTCTTGTATGACAGGCAAAGGTCATATTTCATGCTGCCAATTTTATGAAGATAAATATATGATTCCTTCTGTGTTATGGTAAAATAAATGTAAATAAGAAAGCTATAAAGCTACAGAATAAGCAATTGCGTAAAAATTTTATGTTTTTAGTATAAATACCGCAGCGTTAAAATAAACGCAGTAGCCATTAAGCGACGCTCGGCGCGCTTACAATGATTAAAGGTGCCATTTTGTTTCGCGTATTTCTATAATGTTTACAATAAAAACTGGTGTGTAATATCTGTCTTGTGTTTTATTTTTCAGATGAAATAATAGTAAATAATTAATATAATACAAAACAGACAAAATGTTATTTGCGATTTGCGTTTTTGTAGAGGAAGGAAATTCATGGCTCACTATTACCTACATTTTTGCAAACAATTGTTTTTGTTAAATTTTTAGTAATACATTAAAGAAATCAGTTTATGAAACCTAATCCTGTTATATTCAATTTTGGTAATGGAAGATTTTTTTTTTTCGATATAATGTTTTAAGAAAATATTTTCATTTCATTTTCAAAAAAAAAAACAGTTCCTAATTATTAAAATAGCTACATTTAATACCACAAAACTTGTTTTAGTAGCAACAAAATAACGTAAGCAGACAGAGATTAAGCATAGTGTAATGAACACAAAACGAAAGAACTGAAAGTTCCCGTGTTGACGCCGTCTCGGATGAAGTTGTTACCTTGTTCTGTATACGCCATAACTAAGTACTTACGTAGACACTTCACTTCACTCAGGTTTTGGTAACGTTTAGTCGAAGTGTGAACGTAACGATTTTGTGCTTTTTATGTATAAAAAATGTCGTCAATTATACACTTAAGTTTTACCTAAAAACATGTTATTGACTCTTAAAAATATGCAACGTAGAAAAACAATATGGGAACGTTATGGAAAAGTGTTTTAATTAAAACGCGTTTTGTTTGACCGACTGCGGGTTGTTTGTGGAGCAAGTGGGAAGTGTGCGTGTGTGCGAAGAAGGGGCAAACTTTATATTTCGAACAAAACAAAGTGAAGTCGGCGGTACACAGTAATTTTCATATTAGACGCGGAGTGCGGGCCCGAAATAAATTAATTACGCAACACGATACCAGAAGGAAAGTTTGGCTAGGGCGAGGCGCGCGGGCGGGTGGGCGCTACGGCGGGAAAACTTTCGCGCGCGGCGGGAAGCGAGAAGCGGGAGTGGGCGCTACTTACCCTTTCCTCCTCGCGGATCATCTCGGCGATGCCGGGGCGGATGTCCACGTCGTCGACGTGCAGCGGGATGGCTGGAGCGGGTGTGTCGGTTGGTGGCATCAGGTCGGCAGCGGGCGATTCACGCGGGCTCGGGCCCTCTGCGGAGCGCCGCCGGGACTTCGCCGGCGAATCCGGCTCGCGGCTCACCGGCCGCTTAGGCCCTCGCGGATCTATACCGCCTGGCCTCAGCACGGCGTGCTCGCCGCTCACATCCGTCAGCCCACGAATCTTTAGCATCTCGGCCACTTTCAGCAGGGCCGTGATCTGATCCTGCGACACGTTGATCTCGCCACGGTACATGAAGTCGACCACAGCCTTCAGGTCGCAGTATTTAATATCACGCATGATTATGATCGGATGCCGGCACGGATTGTCCATGAACAGGGTCTGGAAGTAAGGGCTGCAGGCGGAGAGCACCACTTTGTGCGCCTTAAGGCTCTGTCCCTCGCAGGCGAGCGTGACATCGACGAAGGATTCCGTCTGCAGGAGCTGATCGAAACAGTTGGCCAGATTGCTCTGGTAGTTGTTCCAGCGGAGGCAGAACTGCTGCGGCGAGCCGTCGGCGGCTTCGCGAGCGTCCATCGCCGCGGGTTCCTCCTCGGCGGGCATCGCTTCAGCGGCAACGTGCTCGCATCTGCAACGAACGCGTACGATATGAGAGTGCACTGCGCGTGTGACGCGGGCGGCGACTCGCGAGGCACTGAGCGAGGTGGCGGTGGAGCGGAGGCGCGGGGCGGCGGCGGCGGGCGGGGGCGGGGCGCCGGCAGTGGCGAATAGCGCCGCGCGCCGCCTCCGCCGACACGCCCGCCGCTGCCCGCAGCCCGCCGCCCGTCGCCCGCCGCCCGCGGGCCGCGGCGCGCGCGCACGCCACCCGCCACCGGAGCGCGCCCAGCCCGCCTCGCGCCCGCACCGTGCTCCGCGCACCACGCTGCCGCACACGTCCACCGTCCGAGGCGAGCCCGGACCCCCATGGACGGACCATAATAAATAAAACGAACTAACATAATTGTGTATCAAATTAGTGCGAAATATGTATGACTTTAGCTTGCGAGCTTACAGCGCCGATTAAGGCTCAGCTAGACAGACTGACCAGGTATCATTCAAGAAATAGAAATAATAAAATTAAATATGCTGAAGGTGCGAAAATGTACCAGTGCAAAACATCTCGTAATTTAAACAAAGTACATATGTGAGCATAATTAATGTACTTCGGGCGAAAAGGTCGATAGGAAAATAAGATTCACTAATTTAATTCGGCTATGCGCTGAATGAGATTGTAAATATATAAACGCGACCACAAAAACAAGCGAAATGTTCCAAAATATTGAGTATTATACCTCGATAAGATAACTTACAAACCTGTTTCAATCTTAAAAACAATTTCTGCTTTCAAAGAGAGATTATAACTTAATTATTATTTATACAGAATATAAAACCAGTGACAAAAACGATTGTCAATTCTTTAACCGATGACATTTTATTAGAACTAAGGTCGTTAACTATTGTAATGTTTGGAAACGATACAAAAAATATTACTCACATAGATTGCCACAAAACTTTGTACCTCTCCTTTGGGGAATTTGTGATAGTTACCACACTTGGCAGGCGGGTTGGCAACCACAGTTTATTTATTCAGATGCTCCAGGAAATTGCTGCTGCCCATCTCCTGGTTTTCATTTTCCCTCTGTCCACTTTTACGACACCCACGGTATGAGACGGGGTGGCAGATTCTCTTAAGCCGCTTTCTCTTCCGATAAAATTGTTAACTAAAACGAACTTAGCGTATTTTATGTCGTATTTTTATTCCTCACGTTTCGAGCAGTCCCATCTTCACAGCTTTAAATATTAATTTTGGTTCGATCTAACAATTAAAAGATAAGGTAGGCAGGAACTGTGATATAAGGACGTCTAACGTCACTTTCCTCTGTAACCATAAGTCTACTTACTACAAACGTACGGGATAAATAATAAATCGAACGCGACTAAAATATGAAATTTTTTTCATTCGCGTAAATGTATAAATTAATGGATTGCGAGCCGACAGTTCGGGAACTTAGTCGCTCGCTTTAAAATTTCATAGTAAGCGAGTGGCATGGGTTCGATCCCAATTTTGAGTGACAATTTTCAGTTCAACTTTACCGCGCGATGACCTAGTGAAATGAAATGAAAATTATATTTTCGTCAACGTAAGAAATATAAATTTCGTTTGTTGTCGACGTAATTTTTTACAATCTACCACAGTTTCGTAATGAGGTTCCTCTGACGGAGAAGAAACAGTCGAAAGAAACTCCGTAGGTATCCTCTATTTTGTTATTTTTTTAACTTTGTCAAAAGTACATTATAAATAGATTTACACAGAACAATCTCATACAAAACCAAAGCACGCTCCATGACAAAATGTTATGCAAGATTTTAATAACAAATGAATACTCGATTGCAATCTCGAGCAGTGTCTCACCACCTCAGGTGTCGGTCGCTCGCCTTGTCCCTCATATCATGTGAGTAACCTGGCCGGCACCACTTTTTTTATTGGATAAAGTGATGAAACGCGCAAAACATTCACCTGATAGTAAGTGCAACGTCTGCCCATAACAACTGCTGTGTCACCCAAATAATTTCTGTGTGACACCACACTGTGCCCATCATCCTGAGACATCAGTTCTTAAGTCTCATATGCCCAGTAATTACGCTAGCTTACAGTGCCCTTCAAACCGAAACACAGTAATGTTTGCACACTACTGCTTCACGGCAGAATAACTGGCTCTGGGGTGGTACCTACCTAGACGGATTCCTGCATAAGAATCCTACCACCAGTTATCTACGGGGGAAGCCTATGTTCAACTGGACTAAGATAGGCTGAAATGATGATGATGACGATGATTATCGCGTACTCCGCTGTAAAATAAATCATAGTGGGTAAGCCTGCATGTCCTGAAAAATCTAGAAAACAAGTCTAGAACACACTTGCGGCGATATCTTCCAGCTTCATATTAATACTTCGTCTCGGGGATCTGCTAGTATCCGCGTGAATATAGGTTTTTTTAAATAGGTGGCGGTCGATGGGAATCTACCGCCCCATCTCATCCCGTGGGTACCGTAAAAGTCGAGAAAGGGAAAATGAAAACCAGGAGATGGGAAGCGGCATCTTCCTGGAATAACTGAATAAATGAACTGTGTTTACTAACCCGCCTGCCAAGCGTGGCAACTATAGCAAAATCCCCCCAAAATAAGAGCTACAATTTTTTGAAAATCTGAGGGGGAGGCCTATGTTCAGCAGTGAACTACTGATGGGCTGAAATGATGATGTTGATGATGATGATGAAATATCTCGTGGGAACTATTTCATTTTCCGGGATAAAAAGTTCTAAGTTGTGACTCGAAGTGATCTCGAGTCATCGCGCTAGCACCGAGAGAGTGCTGGGGGCCGTGAGAACAGCCCCCGGGTCGGGCTTAAATTTAGTCGGTAAGAGTCCGACATAACCCCGCTGCCTCCCTGGCCAGTCGGGTATCCATGCAGTATTACCCCCCGTACAAAAAAAAAGGTGTCAAGTTAACATCAAGAGACGACTGCCAAAACTGCTTGTCGCGTTTTTTCGCTCAGAAGTCCCAAAATTTCTACAGCAACGGGATCATGTCACTACTTGCAAGATGGCAAAAAGTCATCGAACAAAATGGCAAATATATACTGTAGTTAAATGTAAATAAACTTTGAAAAAAAATTCATATGAAATGAGAAGAAACTTTCCCCGACCTAATATTAGTATAGATTACCACTGGTAAGTACTCGTATATTAGTATAAAGCCTATAGTAAAAATGTGTGTGTGAGTCGATGTGTGACGAGTAATTCGTTTTCCTGATGGTAAGTGCATTGTCTGCTCTTTATAGATATCGCCCAGAACATTTCTGCGTGGCACCACACTGCGAGCGTCACCCTGAGACATCGGTTCTTATGTCTCATATGCAGTATGTGTCATAGTGGTGTCAAATTACACTAGCATTAGTACTCTTCAGATCGAAACAAAGAAGCGTTTGCACACTACTGCTTCACGACAGAATAGCAGCAACTGCAGTGGTACCTAGACCGTTTGCTGCTGAAGAATCCTACTCATTGAATTGATTTTTAAAAACTATACTGATCCGCCGAAATGCCCCTGTCTTTTGAAGAACGAGCAAGAAACCCACGGGGCAGTAAATTTCCTTGCTTATCTTCTTATTATTTAAAAAAAATCAATGTGAATTTATTTACAAGGAATTTTCGCAATATTTTATGTTTAACGTTCTGGTGGTCATTTTTTGACTCTTCAGACCGAAAATATATTTAAAACAAACAACCATATACTACTAATAAATGCTTGCGAATATTCCTACACTACAAAAATTAGAAACAAAATATGGATTTCTTTTTATTTATGAAGCGCAGCGGATAAACATTTCAAGTTAATTAATTTGTCCAGTGAAAATTTCCAATCGCAGTGCGAGCTATTCCGCGGAACAATCCTAACAGCTAATCGAGCTAAGTGAGCCACTCCTACAAAGGCAGAATGTAGCGAGGTCCGACGCCACAACACTCGGAATCTGAAAAAGAAACACACCGCGTTCCGAGAATACATGGCTATCGGTCTTCGCTCTGCGGTTTGGATACGATAATAATGAATTCACTTAGTCACATTTATTGGGTCTTTTCGCGCGTATAATGCGGTGTGAATGGATTATTCGAGATACATTTCTTTTGTCATAGATCGGCATAATGTATGATGTATGTTACATTGGGTTTACTGGATATTTGTTTTAAATTCGGAAGTATTCTTCACATATAATAGCGCTGTCAAAAACCCCAGAGCCAGTTATTCTACCGTGAAGCAGTAGTGTGCAAACATTACTGTTTTTCGGTTTGAAGGGCACTGTGAGCGAGAGTAATCACAGGGCATATGAGATTTAATAACCTATGTCTCAGGGTGATGGGCACAGTGTAGCGTAACAGAAATTTTCTGGGTGGCAAAGCATTTCTTATGGGCAGACGTTGCACTTACCATCAGGTGAACGTTTTGCTCATTTCATCACTTAATGCAATAAAAAAAAGATACAAATCTATACCGGACGGAGGTGTCATTGTAATGTGTCACATACATTAAGATCAATAAAAAAATTAACGAAATACGACCGAACTTCCATCTTCGGTCGACATATAATTAAAAAATATATATGCAACAATGATAAAAAAAATCCGAGGTATCTCGGTACTAAAGTTTATCACAAAAGGGGAAAATGGTCAAATTACGTCGCATAGTGATCAGAGTAGCTACCCGACTTCTGTCGTGGGTCCTGGGTTCAAATTTCAACCGGAAGCCAAATTTTGTACAAAAAAAACACGAATTGTCGGTTCTCGGGTCTGCTTGTCAGGACAAGCATGTGACATTTGTGTTTTAAAACGCACTCACGATGCAGGAGTAACTCTTTAACTCCAGTGTGGTGAGAAATAAAATCAATGCAAAAATTCTATTATCTACATTTCATCGATTCACAAATAACGTTGTACCTTTGATGCAACTATTTCAATTCTAGACGAAATCATCTATATCCGTGTATTTACTGGTGAAAGAACTCTTTCTCTTTGTAACCTATCTCCCTGTGTTACGTAGTATCTAAAATTATCTCTACTTGATTCCCGTCAGTAGTGTAAAGCAAAAGACAAAGAGCCCCATTTAGAAGAATGAGCCGTGGCAGTGATACGAGTACTATAAAATTGTTCCCCGAACCCAGTTGTCAATGTTTGTACAGGAACATATAAAATATACAAAAGTGGCGGCCCTCAGCGGACTCCAAACAAATACTGAGCAGGAACGCAGGCGTGTCCGACCATTGAATGCGTTAGAAGTGAACAGTGAAATTTCTCAAAACTATTTTTAATAAAAATACTGATGTCACCCTGGCCGAATCCGAATGCTGTCGGAACCTGTCAACTGCGCGGGAGATATTATAGTGCCGCAAAAGTACCGGCAAACCTAGAGACACTCACTTGTCCTAACCCAAACGCGCCCGATGTTGAGCTTATGCGATATATCGGAGGTTGCCTAGGGTGCAGTGTCGGAAACACGGAGACAATCATAACACAACCGACTTGTGTTTTTGCAAACACGTCGACTGCTACTGTTATTCCTACCCAGGAACCGAGCAGTAGTAGTACTTTGACGAAGCTTTCGTCTTAATAAAAATATGGGGCTTTAGGGAACTCCGACCCATTTCATTCTGTGGGTGAAGTTCTGCCACCTAGGATGGATGTCGTTATCAATGGGCAAATACACCGCTCACCTTCAGCTGTAAACTGAGTGCCCCAACATCATCATCAGCATCATTTCAACCTACCACTAGTCCACTGCTGAACATAGGCCTCCCTCAAAGATAGCCGATAGTTTGTAGCTCTGATTTTTGGGGATTTTGCCATAGTTGCCACGCTTGGCAGGCGGGTTGGCAACCCATCCAAAGTTTATTTATTGAGATGTTGCATGATGTTGCTGCTTTTAGTGCTGAGGTTTTAATTCTTCCTCTGTCGACTTTTACGACACCCACGGGATGAAATGGGGTGGTAGATTCTCTTAAGCCGCCACCACACGTCAATCAACATCAATATCCTATAAAAAATCGGCTATATTTCACGCTGGATTACGGTACGTGCTTAGAATTTTTGGCATCTTCTTACATACATAAATACAATCGCGCCTTTTTCCTATATAAGCGGTACGCAGAAACCACCTCCGTCGCCTTTATATACTTTTCGCCCCCGCAGGAAACCATAAGAGATGGGTAGCGAATGACGTCACTTTGGTACAAGTTGAAATTCTTACTCCCCATTGCGTTCCCACGAGTAGCTAGCCATCGGCATAGCAACCATTGGATTGGTGATTGGGTAAAAGATTAGGTGGGAAATGGACAATGATATTTCTATACACTTCTTTATCAGCCCGTATAAATATCAATAATTGGGAATTAGCTTCGCCCAAGCTTCTCTACAGTATTAGCCGAAATCGCGACGCTTTGCAGCAGGATTGATGACCTCATCACCGGACTCCTCGCACCTCAGACGACCGTCTGACCACGACCACGACTCACGGCTTAGATAATTCAGGTCTGACACATTTGAAATTGTGCGTCATTTATAGAGACCGTTGTTATCGTTTATCGTCATTTATCGTTCTGTGTGATAGCGGCTTAAGAGAATCTACCACACCATCTCATCCCGTGGGTGTCGTAAAGGTCGACAGAGGGAAAAATCAAAACCAGAAAATGGGCAGCAGCATCTTCCCTGGAACATCAGAATAAATAAACTACGGTTGTCAACGCGCCTGCCAAGCGTGGCAACTATGGCAAAATTCCCCCCAAAATGAGAGCTACAAACTTTTGTGGCAATCTGTGGGGGAGGCCTATGTTCAGCAGTGGACTAGTGATATGCCGAAATGATGATGATTATGATATCGTAGACAACTAATAATTCTGTCGCTTCGCGTAGCCGACTTCTACGACAACCAAAGGATTAGACGGAGATCGGTTGGCAATTAAATGAAATCGATTTTCATTTTAAAAACGATTTTGTCCAAAGTGATCAACTACGCAGGAGGTATGATAGTGCCGATGTAATGCTCATGCGATAAGATAGGATGAAGTATCACTTCATCCTATCTTACATGTGATAGATGAAATATTAATTCTTTGACGTTGTTCACTATTACATCGTAAATCAACTAATGCTGTGTGCATAACGATTCGTTGCGTCACACAGTAGCGTAGGCTATATTAACACTAGATTTACGGGCATTGACGGACCGGACGGGACGGGTATATTACGAAAGGTGTTCCAGATAAAACTACTAGATATATATTCGCTGCATAACATCATTAAAAACATATATATAATCGTTAAAGAATAATATTTACTTGTTCAGAATTAAAAGCATAAAATTGAAAACCCGTCTAATTGACGGGTTTCGTAAACCTAGTGCTAAATGTTACCATAATCTTAAGTGTGTGCATATTAAATTTTTACTTTTTTAATTTCAAGTTCTTTAAGTGCAATGAGAGTAAAAAATGGCAAGGCTCATTTGAAGCGTTTTCCGTGCAACTGTTTCTGTTATTCTTAATTAATATTTAAGTTTTTTTTTTAATTAAAATTATTTATATACATTAGCAGTTACTTTCATCGAGTGAAATTTTTGTTAATTCATATTTATTTATATTAATCAACTTTCTAATACATATTTCACTTTTCTTACGTGTACTGAGTTATCGGTGCTCTTTTTTTCTTATGTCACTATCTTAGGTATGTATGAAGGAACGAAAGAACTTTTTTCCTTTCTAAGAATTTGTTTTATAAGATAAACACACGAGAGTAATCTTTTTTTTTGTGCGGTATTCTGTTAGCTCGGCGGCTTTGACAGCTTCGTCGGCAGAGACTCGCGAGCAGAAGGCCCGCAAGTAAGGGTACAACGTCACTGCTGGCGATGAATCGACGCTCGGCGTGTCGACGCCGCTCGCTGCTCCGCTGTAGTCCGAATAAGGAATCCGACAAACAGGGGGGAAACCTCGACTTGAATCGCTGTCGAAAGAGAGACGAGACGGGCCAAACTTTCACCTGATGAATGCGTCATCCATAACATTTCTGTGCAGGACTACACTGCGCCCATCCCCTTGAGACATACCTAGATCTCTCATGCCCAAGAATAACACTAGCTCTTAGCGTCTTTCAGAGTGATTTTTTTTTGAAATGCTTTATAATAGAGTTTCACAAGAGAATAACTGGCGCTACGGTGCTACCTTGATGGGTCATCAGACGGGCACAATCTTCCACCGTTTTTAAAGTGGTAGAGGGACCACTTTAAAAGCGGTGGTAGAGTGAGTCCGGATAAGGCGAGAAGCGAGTCCCCGGGTATCCTCTTATCCAGTAATTTTTTTTTAAAGTATTGAAATGTTATCATTCAAACTGATATCACATGAAACCATGCATATTTGCATAAATTTTGACCCTCGGCTGGGGTTCGAACCCAGGACCGGAGTTGTGAAAGTCGGGTACTTTGACCACTAAGCCACGCTGTCTTCAAATTTCCAGTGGATTATTATTTTATAATATAGTAAATTCTATTATTATTTAAAATGGAGTGCCGTCTACACTACTAGACATATTATTACATCATCCAATCTCATTTACGCGAATATTTTCAAAACGACTAATAAATAATTCGGGCATATCTATGAGATTCTTAAGCCAACAAAAATAAAGAATAACGTAAAGTATATACCACAAATATTTTAATAGTTTTGGCTTGTACAAATAGTCTAAATAAAAATAGGGCACTTGAGATATTCGGGCCGGACCACCGGGCGCGCAATGTGCAGGATCGTCACCGTACACTCGATCTCTAAACATAACGCGTAGTCCTCGTACATTTGCATTATTTATCCTTTAATCTTTACAAATAAATATATGTATCCACAATATCACCACAAACTGTTAGAGATGGGTATCTCCCACAGATAACCTATTTACTATTAACACATATACCCACTGACACACACACACACACACAACACACACACACACACACACACGATATACGCACGCATACATATTCCAATGCTAATCATACTAACATTAAAATTAAATACTTTTTTGATTACTTTTTTGAGATTCTACCGCACTCATAAACAGACGAACATTTACATACAAAACCTATCTATTACCCAAGGGGTGGAGACCTGGTGTCCTGAAATACAGGCCTAAAGCTTAGTTTAGGCACCAGTCTCCCACAGTATTTCAAGAGATGTGTTGTGTAATATTTCTTAATCATGCAAGTCGTACTATATTGTGGTGAGAAAATAAATCATTATTATTATTATTTAGGTCAACTGTTGTCACATTTGCTCAAAAAATGTTTGCAGAGCGTAATAACTTAGGAGCAGTGCGTTTGCGGATATTTCGGACAGTTCTAGGTTCATTATATCAATTTGAATTAAATAATGTAAAATTAAAAGTAACTGCGCATTATTGCCAAATACAAATCGAAATGATAAAATTCAATAAAAAATCACAATCGGCTTTCGAGTTGGCGCCGAAAGTCAAAAACGTCTTTACCATCCCATCAAACCACATCAAACGTTATTTATTTATCTCCCTATCAAATGCCGACCACATAGGCCTCACGCGATCGAAGAGCTTGTATTAAAACGCCAATGAAAGTAGAAGAAGCGAAGGATGTGTGTCAGGATCGTAGCAAGTGGAAAGACGCGGTCTCTTATACCCCGATGGCAAAGAGGCGTGACTGTATGTATCTATTCCTTTATGTAATTACGAAAACATTAGAGTAGCTAGTTTTTCCAGAGATTCTTCCAGTATCCAGTAACATTTCCAGTTGTAAATATATATTTTTTAGATATAAAGTAGCAATCTTCAAGCAGCGACTTAAGAATTTCGATCGACAGTAAAATTATAGTAAACTTTTAACAAACATTTTTTGGACTGATAGAGAAAAAAACTAAAAGCACATTTTCGACCTTGAATTGAATTTTCCAATCATTGTGCACTTTCACGAGCACTTGCTGCATAAAGCAAGGAAAGAATCGCAACCTATTTTCCAGTGTCGCGTAACATACACGATCTTCAAACAGAAAGACTTCAAATTTCGTTCGACAGAAAAATGATAGTCGGCTGTTACTAAAATATTTCCTTGACTCATGGACACAAAACGCAAAATACATTGATGGTCTAGAATTGAATTTTCCAATCACTGTGCACTTTCACGAGCACTTGCTGCCAAGGCTTTCGGCCTCGATGCTTTTACGCGTCCCGCGAAAGAAAATCGAGACTAGGTGCGATCTCAGAACTCACGGAAAAAACGATACTTTCGAGACTATTTCAAAAGTAGATTTCCATACTTATTGGCTAGGCATTAACTCAGTCAAAATGTCATATTTATGCAAATTCTTTAATAACTTAAAATATAAAATCATAAATTATTTATGGTTTTTTTTTTAAGAAATACAAAGAAAATAGGTATAATGTTTAATTATCAAACTCCATGTGATTCATAGATTACTATCGTTCTTCTAATCTCCACAGAACATCCTGAGCTCCACTATACAGTATTGCCATGTCCGCCCGCGGAACGTGCGGCCCGCGGAACGTGCTAGACGACACGGATGTCTCAGCACTCCCTGACCACGATACGGTCAGTCACGATCCAGGCTACACTGTACACACAGATTAATAGCTTTAATATAACACGCACCACGACGCGCGACCGCCGTAGAGAGCGGCGCGCAGCAGTCGACAATCACACCGCGTACACACGATACACCCGTGTTCCAGGGCGGTTCTCACCGCCCAGAGTTACCGACACACAAGTCGACAGTCCGAATGGAGGCCCGCAGCCTCCCTCGGACGGTCATTAGACGACTTAAAATCGTATTGAGATATTCTAAATCGCGCAAGCACGCAGCGAACGCGATACAGTCCGAATTTCGAGGTTTTTGTAGGAGTTTATTTATTTATTTATGTTTGGGTCAAACCAAACCTGGCACGCGGTCCCCTGGCCCGTGAGCACAGTATCCGATGAAGCTGTAAAAGCCAAAAAAGACTAACAGCAATTACATCACCGAAATTATATATATTGCCATGTCCATGTAACGAGAATAAAAAATTACTGTGTGACATTGAAAACAGTTTCGACTTTTGCAAATACAAAAAAAATCCACGAGACTCAAGTTTTCGAGACCGAGATACTCCGTGTCACCGTGGGCGCAGTGTGGTGTCACCCAGAAAATTTCTGTGTGACACCACACTGTGCCCGTCACCCTGTGACATCAGTTCTTAAGTCTCATATGCCCAGTGATTACGCTAGCTCACAGTGCCCTTCAAACTGAAACACAGTAATGTTCGCACACTACTGCTTCCGGCAGAATAACTGGCCCTGGGGTGGTACCTACCTAGATGGATTCCTGCATAGGAATCCTACCACCAGTTAAGACCTACTTGCTGCATAAACTATTATAAGACATAGAAACTCAAAATATACACAGAGATTACAAAATCCAATGAAATCACTACCGCCCCTTTTCGAGTTGACACCGAAATTCAAAATAGAATGTTAGTCAGAGAGTATTTATTTATTTATTTAAATCTTTATTGCTTCCTTTACAATAAAAGGATTGAAAGGGCGGACTTAATTCCTTTAGGCATTTTCTCCCAGTCAACCCATGGATTGGTGAGATTTTGATGTCTAGCAATAAAAACTAGCAGAGATAGAAAGAAAAAAAGAGGAAAAAACCTATAACAAACATATGTATCAAACATATATAATTAAATATTAAACACATAAAATTACAAATTTATACATTATATACTATACATACATGTTATACATATAAATAAACGTAAACTAAAATAAAAGCACACTTGTAACGGTGACCAACTACTAATTATTTATGTTCTCGCGATTCTCTGCTAAATAATCGCGGACCAACTTCTTAAAGGAGTATTTATTGGGCGCTTTCTTTATGTCATCGGGCAAGGAGTTCCAAAGAAGTGCACAGCCCGGACAGTGAAGGAGTTCCTAAAGAAGCTGGTAAAATATGTAGGGATGCAAATGTCACGGTTAGAGTACAATTTTTTTATTATTAATACATCGCCAAGAATTTTTTTATTATTAATACATGGCCGTGTGGTGGCGGCTCGTTAAAAGAATACTACCACTCCATCTCATCCAATGGATCTCGTATAAGGCGAGTAAGGAAATAAACTGCACCGTGCACCCAACAGCGCATGGTGGCGATGGCCTCACCACCTATCACACCAAGTGCATTATATTGTTTTGGTGAAACGTGGATTGTGGCTGTCATCTGTTTTTGCAGTGAGTGCCCAGTCCTTGATTACCCCTTATGGGATACAGTCGTGATCTTATGTATGTATGCCAACAAGGCGTTCTAAGCGAAGGCGTGCGTAGTAACGATTACAATAACTTGAAAATTTAGGTGAATATCCGACAGCAAAATGATACCTCTCTTTTTCTGAAGATTTGATGATCGGATGGAGACTAATCGAAACTGAATAAAACATTGAAACTCCAAATATACACAGCAATGACAACGATCAATTAAAAACTCAACTGCATTTTTTTTTGAGTCTGTGCCAAAAATACAATGCTCCTAGTCTTTTTCGTCCACGGTGATGTTTGATTTTAATTTTTTTTCGTATTTATGGCAACAGTCGTGAAGATAGAGTATACTATTACTTAACAGATTCAGGCGTTACTTTGTGGAAATCCATTATAGTAAATGAGAGAAAGTTAATTTGCTATGATCCGCAATGCAAAATGTAAAATGGTGCGTATTATTTTTGATGTTCAGTTCATACTGTAATAGTAAAATGTTCAAGACCAAGATCATGATTTCCGTTTTGTATCTAGCAGCCCGACATATTTTCAGTAAATGTATATTAAAGGAGAGTAAGTTAATTTGCTAAGATCCGCATGCAAAATGTAAAATGGAGTGCAATACCTAGTTTTGAAGAGCACCGCCCGCCCTCCCTCAACAGCGTGCACAAGAAAACCAATACCGCCACCGGGATCCGCCACCAGAATCCCTCCACCATTACAACACTACCACTAGGCAATACACCACTGAAGTCGAGAACACAACAAGTGTTTCACCTCAAAACGAACCATTATCAAGCCATATTGACTTTACGACTGTCAGCAGCAGCGGCTCCTTGTGGCGGTATTAGTTTGCTTGTGCAGCTTATTGAGAGAGGGAGGGCGGTGCTCTTCAAAACTAGGTAATGCACACCGTTTTACATTTTGCACGCGTTAGCCGTGTGATGTCGGCTCGTTAAAAGAATACTACCACTCCATCTCATTCCATGGATCTCGTAAAAGGCGAGTAAGGAATTAAACTGCACCGTGCACCTAACAGCGCATGGTGGCGATGGGCTCACCACCTATCACACCGAGTGCATTATATTGTTTTGGTGAAACGTGGATTGTGGCAATCATCTGTCTTTGCAGTGAGTGCCCAGTCTCTGACTACCCCTTACGGGATACAGTCGTGATCTTATGTATGTATGTATGAAAATATGTTGGGCTGCTGGAGGCAAAACGGAAATCATGATCTTGGTCTTGAATGTTACAATTACAGTATCAACTAAGCATCAAAAATAGAAATATAGACAGGAATGACAAAACACAACCGTAACTTTTCGCGTTTACGCCAAAAGCCATTTGAGCGATTTTTAAACCGGCTTAAGTAAAGTTTCAGCCTATAAATGTTTATAGGCTGTTTAATAAATCAAGGGTTTTGGAGCTAGGAAGAATCCACCACGCTGCTCCAATGCGGGTTGGCGGACTTCACATGTCTTCGAAATATTTTTTATTCCTCAGACATGCAGGTTTCCTCACGATGTTTTTCTTCACCGCCGAGCACGTGGTAAATCAGCACTTAAAATTGCAATTAACAATTTTAGTGGTGCCGGCACCGGGAATCGAACCCAGGTCACTCGCGTACTATGAAATTTAAAGCGAGCGCCTAGCCCCTGAGCTACCACGGCGCTAACGCACGGCTTAAGAAATGGGTCTTAAAAAATAAAATAAAAAAAAACTTATTTGACCTATTAATGAAAATTATTATAAAGATCTAGTACTGACTAGGTTGACGCAGTGACCCACTGTTATTAAATGGACTTTCCCACGCCGCCACGCGCTAGTCTTCCACCTGGAGTTCTTGCGCGTGCTATCTCGACTTTCTCGTTTCTCCAGCGGTATCTGCCACGGCGGACCGGTTGTCGGCCACTCGACTGTCCCAATATGCTCTTTTGACAGCCCGATCTTCACCTATTCTTTCAACGTGACCGGGCCAGTAAAATCACAAAGGCTTCGCTAATAACTTTTTTGTTTTATTTGATATGAAGTGACGAAACGAGCGAAACGTTCACCTGATGGTAAGTGCAACGTCTGCCCATAACAAATGCTGCGTCACCCAGAACATTTCTGCGTAACCACACTGCGCCCGTCACCCAGAGACGTGAGTAAGTCTCATATGCCCAGTGATTACGCTAGCTCTCATCCATTCAAACCGAAACACAGTTATGTTTGCACACTACTGCTTCACGGCAGAATAACTGGCCCTGCGGTGGTACCTACCTAGACGGATATCTGCGAAGGAATTCTACCACTAGTAAAACATACAAACTCTCCAGTTTTATAATAGTAGTAAGAACTATGTAACAACATACATACCACCAGTAAACACCTGGAAAACATTTTCATTTAATCTTTTTTTTGGCCCATTGCTGAACACAGGCCTTCCCCATAAATTGCCATAACATCCTGAGTAACGTGCGTCCATAGTCTTTCCGAAAATCCGAAAATTAGAAAGATCGTCACTGCATGTTTTACACTGCTTTGTTAATGCGAGGTCGCGACTCGAGAACCTTTCTTCCCCACCCGTAAACCTATCTCGCAAATCAATCAGCCCGAATGGACCATTTGATTACCTTCATCATCGTCATCATCATCAATTCGGCCTATCACTAGTCCACTGCTGAACATAGGCCTCTCCCATAGTTTACCACAAAAGTTTGTAGCTCTCATTTTGAGAGGATTTTGCCATAGTTGCCACGCTTAGTAGGCGGGTTGGCAACCGCAGTTTATTTATTCTGATGTTCTAGGAAGATGCTGCTGCCCATCTTCTGGTTTTCATTTTCCCTCTGTCGACTTTTACGACACCTACGGGATGAGATGGGGTGGTAGAATCTCTTAAGCTGCCACCACACGGCCTTTCCTACCTTACTGTTTAAAATAATTCAAGCATGAAGTAAATTAAAAAGAATTGTCCCTTTACTAGGAAAGCTGAAGCAAAATCGACGTATACATACATATATATAAAAGTGTCTGTTTGTAATAACAAAATAACAGCTTTTTACACAATGCTTATTAAAGTATATACGGTAGTTATGAGAAAAAAAAATTTTAAAGTCTGTCTGTTTGCTTATCTCCGAAACGGCTGGACCGATTTTGACGGGACTTCCACCATTATAGCGGCTAACTTAAGACACTTTAATTTTAGAAAAATAATTAGAGCTCCGCGCAAAAAAATTAAAACCCCAAAATCCGATTCAGATAGTTAATATGTATATCATCGATCGCGATCGGCTGTACGCGGGTGAAATCGCGGGGCAGAGCTAGTACTTCATAAACACTTCCGTTTCGGTTCGAGCGTCTCCCCTAATCATTACCACGGTAGTGAAAGGGAGCCTGAAAAATAAAAACCATGAACTATAAAAACTAATAAAGAATCCCGATGTTAATAACTGTACTAAATCAGATGGAAAGCATTAACAAAATTTTAGTTTGACATGATCATTAATTACGAGTACAGCTAGGCCGCAGTTACCTATCTGTTCAGCCACAATTATGACAGCGCAACGTGTACATACACGGCCGCCATAAAACCACCAGCTCTAAATCAAACGCGTCGCATAAATGCCCATCCGGTATTTTTTTCATTATTTTACATCACTCATAAAAGTATGTGACGACAAGGAGTCGGGGACCGGGTCACGCGAGGTCCATCAAATTAAATCGTGCCGAGCATAAACTGTTCTAAATCCTAATCTGGACATAGTGCTGTGTGCGACGCGAGTTATTAATTATGTTATAAAATAGTCGTACCTAAATTAGCATGTTTATGGATGAGCGATGGCGACGGAGAGGCGTTTGTTTGATAGCGTACAGCGCCATCTATTGGACGATATTTATTAGTGTGGGCGGGGTAATTACTGAGCTCTGTAATAGATGTCATTGTCATTTTAATCCGCCATTGATCATGTAAACATGGTCGATAGTTATAATTCAGATGTAATAAATGTTTTATTAGTTGTAAATTAATTTCACCTATGTAGTATACCTACCTCTTTCGTACCGGGATCTCGTGAGAGACGACTAAAGTATTGTGCGGACAACCTTCATTCATGCAGAATAATACCATAACATGCAATGCTGTCACTATACTACTCGTGGGAACGCAATGGGGAATAAGATTTGAATTTTTGACTGGTACCAAAATGACAAAAACGAGGCGTGATGGGTGACGAACCAAGCTGCCGTAGCTTGGTTCGTCACCCATCACGCCTGGTTTTCTGCTGGGCCAAAGGTGGGCTACGGGTGTGGTCTCTGCCTACCCCTTATATGGGAAGGCGTGACTATATGTATGTATGTACATTGCCTTTTGCTGGCACTGTACTTTCTTTAGCCGATTCCTTTTTCACTCCTGAACATAGAGCTTTCGCTCTCCAAAATAAGAATGCAATTCCTATGCAGGAATCCGTCTAGGTAGGTACCACCCCAGGGCCAGTTATTC
Source organism: Luehdorfia chinensis (assembly GCA_019845155.1). Lineage (NCBI taxonomy): Eukaryota > Metazoa > Arthropoda > Insecta > Lepidoptera > Papilionidae > Luehdorfia > Luehdorfia chinensis. The sequence goes on along the minus strand of JAHVAK010000156.1, from coordinate 4,553,657 downwards.
TGCCGTGAAGCAGTAGTGTGCAAACATTACTGTGTTTCGGTTTGAAGGGCACTGTGAGCTAGCGTAATCACTGGGCATTTGAGACTTAAGAACTGATGTCTCAGGGTGACGGGCGCAGTGCGGTGACACACAGAAATATTCTGGGTGACACAGCATTTGTTGTGGGCGGACGTTGCACTTACCACCAACAAGGTGAACGTTTTGCTCGTTTCGTCACTTTATACAATAAAAAAAAAGAAATATTTCATAAAATAGGTCGTAGGGGTAGGTGAAAATGATAATGTTCTAGCCGCTTTTCCGCCAAGGCTTACAAGGACATATTATAGTGCCGTCCGTGTACGCACAAGCTCGAAGGAACTCCCTCGTCCTAACATGCTCGTCCCCACGTCCGACACCCATGCGATAAGATCGGAAGTAGGCTAGGATGTAGTGTCAGAAATATGTCGTCATAATATGTCGCTGTTAGGTTTGTATCTAACAGCGACATATTATGTTTTTGCACAGATGTTGACGATGGCTGGGAAACGAACCCAGGACTTGCGTATTAGCCGGGTACACTGATATAAAATATTCCTTAAACTATAGTTGACTTTTGACACCAACTCTAAACCGTTTTTTTTTTGCAGTATTTTATTATATCTTTGTATATTTCTAGTTTTGATGTTCAATATTGATAGTTTATTTTTCAGCGTGTGCTAGTGTACAGTGATTCGAATATTCAATTCGAGACCCAAATTGTGCTTTTCTTATTTTTACCTGCACTAATTAAGAAACTCATTAATAGTTTAAATTACTAAGTTTTAAAACACATTCATCATTGAGCTACCTTAATTAAAGAAGTAAATAAGAAATATACTTGATAAAGAAAATAATTTCGAGTAAAATGGTATTTTTTTAACCACAATCGCGTCACAAGGGCGTCGCTGGGGGGCGCCGGCTGCTCCCCCCACTCTAGACACTAGATTTTTTAATCCAATTAAGCTATTTAAAGGGATTTAGAGACGCTCCTGCGTTGGATTATACCTTATATAAATTATCAGAACAGTAAGATACCCGATCATACTCGGCGGCACGTGGCAGATTCGTATTAAAATCGAAATTCTGAAATTCCAGATCCAGTCGCAGACACAAAATCGAATTATGTGTGCACTTGGAAGACGAAATTGAAACGTTCGAAAACCCGACTCAAACGCCTCGGATGCCCCTGTCTCTGATGCATTTACTTAGCTCAATGTTCGCATTGTCACGACGGGAAAGCTTTTTTTACCGAATAGGCGAATTCTAGTTTGGTGCGGTTCTCATTTATGCTATTTTAAAGTGATGTGGCAAACTGATCGTATAGAGTAAGCGTAAAATTGTCGACATAAAACTTCTTGGATTTTGGCGCCAACACGAAAAAAAAATGATAGTTGTGTTTTTGTAATAAATTTATTATTTTTTTATATATATTTTGTATAATTATCAGTGTATATTTAGTTTTGATAATTGATTAATATGGCAGCAAGTGTACAGTCGGCAAACTAAATTTAAGACCAAAAGTTGCGTCTCGTTTTGTCTCCATCAGCCCAACAAATATTCTGTAAAGCCAACTAGAAGTAGTCGATTTTCTTACAAGCTTTGCAATTTTGTTACTAATTTTTATATTGTACTCATCTAATTTGCTATTTTGGCACTGGCAAAAAGCTTACTTTTTTTTTATTTTTTTTTTATTTCATAAAGTGTCGAGACGAACAAAACGTTCACCTGATGGTAAGTTCAACGCTTGCCCATAACAGATGCTGTGTTACTCAGAATATTTCTGTGTAGCACCACACTGCGCCCGTCACCCCGAGACATAAGTTCTTCTTAAGTCTCATATGCCCAGTGATTACGCTAGCTCACAGTGCCCTTCAGACCGAAACACAGCAATGTTTGCACATTTCTGCTTCACGGCAGAATAACTGGCCCTGGGGTGGTACCATAAATAAATAAATGACAACACTCTTCGATGATTTAAAATATTACACTGTGTATGGAGTACAGATCGTACAGATACGATGGAGGACAGATACGCATCAAGATTAAAAATAGTTTTAATTCTACTAAACTTTACCTGGACCATTTTGAAGAAAAACTTCTTTGGGCGTGATGAGAATATTTCAAGGTAGAATTGAGTGGAACATTTCTAATATTTACAGCTAGCTGATGCCCGCGACTTCGTACGCGTGGATGAACGCTTTTTAAATTACTACTGGAACTAATCGATTTTCCGGGATAAAAAGTATCATTTGTCCGTTTCCAGTTGCAAGCTGTCTCTGTGCTAAATTTCGTCAAAATCTGTTCAGGGATTGAACCGTGAAAAGGTAACAAACAGACCGAGGGACAGAGAGAGTTACTTTCGCATTTATTATATTAGTATAGATTAGTATTTAAAGATGAAGTAATTATTTCTTACATGTTTATTTATTTTTATTTTAAACAAATTTCTTATACATATAAGTTTCACTTCTGTCCCATGTAAATACTGAGTTACACGAGCGGTCTTTCGCCAAGGCAGTCAATGAGAATTTCTATAAGCCATCACTTCCATCTCTCAAACGGGGGACAACTCGCTAGTCAAAGCTTCCTTCCTTTGGGCTTCCAAAGAAATTATGCAAATTGGGTGACGTGTGGTGGCAGCTTAAGAGAATCTACCATCCCATCTTATCGCGTGGGGGTCGTAAAAGTCGACAGAGGGACCGCTTTGTGGAATTTGCTGTCAGCAGCGGTTTTTCCGGACCGTTAGCAATAAGGGACTTTCCAGAAAAGAGCGTTTTTATTTCTAAAAGAACGGCAATGCACTCTTAAGTCCTTAGGTGTTGTGGATGTTCGTGGGCACCATCAGTCGCTTGCACGATTGTCCCCTTTTATTTACTAAAAAAGTAAAACTGAAAAGACTAATGAGAAAAAAGGCACTATGCTCACCAACTCCCCTGCTCGTTGTAGTCTGTATTGACCTCCATGAAAGACGTGACAAGATTGTGCTGGCTCTTTCTAGGAAAGCCATGTCCAGTAGTGGACATGGAAATGCTGGTGTGGGGTCGACAAAGCTCTTCAATAGCCTACTGTTGGACGTGGGCCACGCTAAAGTTTTACGATAGGTTATAGGATAAATGGATTATTACTTTTTAAATAGTGGCTACGGCTCGGATTCGAATTTAGGAGCAAGATTGAGCAGGGAGGTAAGATGGACACTAAGCAGTATGATAGTGTGTTATACTGTATTAACGTAAAGCAATCAAACGACTAATCACTTTCATAAAAGACATTATTAACAAGAATTCCACCGTGACAATGGCGGACTATGTCAAATATGAGAGATTCCTCGAAACTAAGAATATAAACAGCGTATAATTGTTAAGAGCTCTTTATAAATACGCACGGCAAATATTGGAGTTCTTGGCAAGAGGCGGGCCGTGTGAATCCACTAGCGGTTAACAGACGGACGGCTTGATTTTAATTATATGTATACGTGCACACAATACAGTTGTTATGTTATAACCGACACTTGGCTTGCATCGTATCTGCCTGCTGAGTTGCGGGTCGAAGATTCGAATCCCAGTCGCAATATTTGTGCGGTGTACAATTTATTAATTTTCGGGTTCAAAGATTGAAATGGCATGTGACCCTACATCAAACGACGATCGAGTGGTCAGAGAAGACGTCAGACAGAGTATCCAGAGAGTCCAGGGTACGAAACCAAGACGGATGCAACATTTGTGACAACAACAGATTTAGTTGGTTTACTGGCCTGGTTGTTTCTTTCATTGTATTAAGTGAGGACACTGTCAAAACGCTCACCTGACTGTAAGTGAAACGTCTGCACATAACATTATTTACCACAGTGCCAGTTATTCTGCCGTGAAGCAGTAGTGTGTAAACATTACTGTGTTTCGGTCTGAAGGGCACTGAGAGCTAGCGTGATCACTGGGCATGTGAGACTTAAGAACTTATGTCTCAGGGTGACGGACGCAGTGTTGAACGTTTTGCTCGTCTCGATACTTTATCTAATAATAAAAAAAAAAACAGACGTGTCACCCAAAATATTTCTGCCATCAAGCAGTAATGTTCAAACATTACTGTGTTTCGGTTTTGAAGGGCACTAATAGCTAGTGTAATTACTGGGCATTGAAAGAGAACCGATGTCGGAGTGTGACAAACGCACTGCGGTGCGACACAGAAATGTTCCGGGTGACGAAGCATTTGTTTTGGGCAGACTTTGCACTTACCATCAGGTGAACGATTTGCTCGCCTCGTCACGTCCTACTGTAAAACAATCATCAAACAGAACTTACGTATTCAATGGACATGCAAATGAGTGAAGATTTTAATTTCCCGCCGACGGACCGATATCGAATGGACTTATGTTGTGCATCGCACAGGCGATCTTAGTCCGACGCGAGATTAAATTAAAAAAAATATTTAGTCATTAAACGAAAGAAAAATAATATGTAAAACAAAGATATGTACTAGTAATTTTTTTAAATAAATTATATTTAACTTAAAGACAACAACAATTACAACAATATATCCAAAATTATACTAAATAAAAAATTTAAGACTATTGACTGTATGTATTATTTATCTGTGCTGCATTGGCGCGAAAATCTCACACAGCGAAGGCCGCAGCTGTGTTATTACAACCTCGGCGCTCCGTATTCTTCCAGAGTGTTACATAACTTTGTAACATTTTACTGGTGGTAGGATTCCTATGCAGGAATCCGTCTAGGTAGGTACCACCCCAGTGCCAGTTATTCTGCCGTGAAGCAGTAGTGTGCAAACATTACTGTGTTTCGGTTTGAAGGGCACTGTGAGCTAGCGTAATCACTGGGCATATGAGACTTAAGAACTGATGTCTCAGGGTGACGGGCGCATTGTGGTGTCACACTGTTCTGGGTGACATAGCATTTGTTATGGACAGACGTTGCACTTACCATCAGGTGAACGCCTTGCTCGTTCCGTCACTTATATTTAATTAAAAAAAAAAAAATTCAAAAAAATTATGCTACTAAACAATAAATTGCAAAAGAAATCGTTTGAAATTGTACACGATCATTACCAAAGACTGAAGAAGACAACAGTAAAATAGGCGTTCTGTCTCATTACCTCGCCCTTCAGTGTAGGCAGACTGAATGTGTTGACTTTACTATCGAGAATGGGGTATGGAGGAGCAAGTCGAGTGATAGATAGCGATATAGCGAAACTTCGAGTGTAAATGATCAATGATCGTTTATTGCGTCTGTGATTCTTCAGAGCCAGCGCTTCTCTATGATATCGTCGTGGATGATAATTTTATTATAGGATAAAGTGATAAGACAAGGAAAGCGCCCGTCCCCTGATACATCAGTTCTTAAGTCTCATATGTCCAGTAATTACATAAGCTCTCAGTAACCTTCAAACCGAAACACTACTGTTTGCACACTACTGCTTTACGGCAGAACATCTGGCGGTCGTAGACCTGGTATCTAAACGGATTCCTACACAGGAATTCCACTGTCCGAATACAATGTAATTTTGTATATAATTTGTTTAATGTTAAATGGTGTTTATTACCATGCCTTAATAGTGTATTTTTAAATTCACAACTTTATTTAAAATTATTTTATGACAAAAAAGTACAAAAAAATATACTAAAGTAAAAAATACATTTGACGAACAAAATGTCTGACGACGACCATATATATATACGACTGATACACGATCCAAGATTAATAAATATCTAAGAAACGGGTCACAAAAGACCCACATCGACTGCGCCTAGGTTTCCAACTGCTCACCCATAGCTCTGTAGACAGGTACGCTGATCGCTAAATCCCTCGTTCGTCATCGCAATTAGTATCCTACCAACCTTGTAGTGAATTACCGCAATGATGATAGATATGTGCGCAATGAATGTATATATAATTAACTGCTGGCTAATAGGCACAAGCGACCGGTACAAAACTAAAACTGTAATATATATCTTTTCAATATTGCAACCATGTCGCAATACACGAGCTCCACAACACAGAGTGGTTAGAAACAATGCGGGCTCCTTCTCTATTGTGACAAAGTTGTAAAAGCTCACCGTAGAGTACACACGTTGGAAAGCTTAATAAATTAAAGATACACGGACAGATAATGTTTTATTGTGTACAAATGAATCACGTTACATAGTCAATGACACGTTTAAAGCGAACACACGATGTTTTTAATGAAGTTAGTTGGCAAACTAGGAGCACCGGTATTACGGCGCTATTTAAATTTGTTATGCATTATTCATACAACTAATTCGAATTCCACGGCCATTGATAATTAAGGAAGTCGGCTTTAGAAAATATTAATCTATTTAAAATGTACTCGTAATTACTGTTCGCACGCACTGATTGAATATAACATGTGTTTATTTGTTATCTTCATTCATCTTCGTTCATCTTCCAAAATTCTTATAATGAATTTAAACATATGATCTCGAAATCATTCCTGGCGTCCGCTTAGTTTTATGTAATTTTTTTTTGACGGTTTTATGGATAGTAATTTTTTTTTTTATAACTTCTTATCAGGTTTTCATTTACACTTTAACTTAACTGTTTTATTGTTTAATGATTTCTTATATTTACGCGAACACTACACATTTAAATGAAACTAAGTTTACGGATTTTATCGCGTTTAATTTTTACTTTTTTACTATTTATAACCCGACGTTTCGAGTGCTTTACAGCACCCATGGTCACGAGAGGACTGAGGTGACAGATGTCCTGATGTCATAGTTAACCTGGGGTACCTTCAGCTTTTAATTATTATTTTTGGGTCCGATCTACGCAGAAAGAGCTAACTGTGTCTTGAAGTCTTGCAGTGGTATGCTTGGTTTTTGATTTAATTTTATTTATTATTGGATCCCAAGCTGGTGGTAATACCCAACCATCTTCCCTATTGAAATTAGGATGTTTTTTGATTTCAATAGCCTCGCGAATCATCCTTGGTAGGAATCGGTGTTCTTTTGCAAGGATCTGTGGTTTATCAAATCTGATGTAATGGTTGGGATGATCCAGAACATGGTCACAGACTGCAGACTTCCTAGAACGACGATGCTTCACGTCAGCTATGTGTTCTTTTACGCGGGTTTTAATTGATCTTTTTGTTTGGCCTATGTAAGAGAGACCACATTCACAATCTAGCTTGTATACTCCTGCGTCCTGTAGAGGGATGTTACACTTGACAGATGGTAAAAACTGACTTATCTTCTTCAGCGGCTTGAAGTATGTTTTTATGGAAGCCCGCTTCAAGATATAGCCAATCTAGTCCGTGACTCCTCTGACATAAGGTAGAACAGCAGGCACATGCTCGACTGTGGCCGGTTTCACTCGGTCACTGCGACGTAGGCGCGGAACCCGAAGCTTGTTGTCGTGCAAAACTTGCTTGACATGTTGAAGCTCGGCGGCCAGGTGTTTCCTGTCACAGATTCCTCGTGCTCTCTGAAACAAGGATTTACCCACGGTAGCTAACTGTGATGGATGATGGTGAGATTCACCGTTTAAATATCTGTTAGTATGGGTCTTTTTTCTATACACAGTGTGACACAAGGTGTTATTAGGATTTCGAATTACTAATACATCTAGAAAAGCTAAAGAGTTATTTGCCTCTAACTCCATTGTAAATTGAATTTTAGAGTTTAGGGAGTTAAGGTGGTTTAGAAATGCATTTACTTTATCTGATGGTAAAATTGTGAAAGTATCATCTACATACCGCTTGTAGAATCTTGGATTTACTGGAGAAGTACGGAGGGCTCTCTCCTCAAAGTCTTCCATGAAGATGTCGGCGACAATGGGAGATACTGGGGAGCCCATCGCCACACCATCTACTTGCTTGTAGTAGTGTTCCTTCCACAATAGATAGCCAGATGTAAGGCAATGTCTTAGTAGTTCTGCATATTCCGCTGGCATGTTGTTCTCAGCTAGCTTCCTAGATACAATTGAGATGCAGTCATCTACTGGTAGGCATGTGAATAGAGACTGGACATCAAAACTGACCATAGTTTCATTGTCAGTCAGGTGTAGGTCTTTAATCTCACTGACAAAATGGTATGAATCCTTTGTGTGTGCTCTAGTGTGTCCTCTGAGTGGTGAGAGTACTTTAGCCACATGCTGAGCCAATCTGTAGGTTGGTGAATCGATCTGGCTCACTATTGGACGTAGTGGAGCATTTGGTTTGTGTGTCTTTGGTAACCCATACAACTTCGGTGATTTGGCACAAGATGGTATTATCGAACTAACGTCCAGATTCAATTTTTCGGAGTGTTTCTTAATAAGATCGTTAGTCGTTTTAAGCGTATTAGTAGTTGGGTATGATTTGACCTTTTTATATGTACTTTCGTCCGACAAAAGTTCTTGTATTTTAAAATTGTAATCTGACGTATCCATGACTACCGTAGCATTACCTTTATCTGCGCGGAGGATCGTGAGTTCAGGTCTGTTCCGTAGGTTGTTCAACGCCTTTAATTCGTCTTTAGGAAGATTTAGTTTCGGCACCGAACTTCGACGTAACATAGACGAAATGTCTTGACGTATGGCCTCCAAATCTGTCTGTTTAAAAACAATATCAATAAAGAAGATTTGGAGGACGAATTAAAGGCGTTGAACAACCTACGGAACAGACCTGAACTCACGATCCTCCGCGCAGATAAAGGTAATGCTACGGTAGTCATGGATACGTCAGATTACAATTTTAAAATACAAGAACTTTTGTCGGACGAAAGTACATATAAAAAGGTCAAATCAGACCCAACTACTAATACGCTTAAAACGACTAGCGATCTTATTAAGAAACACTCCGAAAAATTGAATCTGGACGTTAGTTCGATAATACCATCTTGTGCCAAATCACCGAAGTTGTATGGGTTACCAAAGACACACAAACCAAATGCTCCACTACGTCCAATAGTGAGCCAGATCGATTCACCAACCTACAGATTGGCTCAGCATGTGGCTAAAGTACTCTCACCACTCAGAGGACACACTAGAGCACACACAAAGGATTCATACCATTTTGTCAGTGAGATTAAAGACCTACACCTGACTGACAATGAAACTATAGTCAGTTTTGATGTCCAGTCTCTATTCACATGCCTACCAGTAGATGACTGCATCTCAATTGTATCTAGGAAGCTAGCTGAGAACAACATGCCAGCGGAATATGCAGAACTACTAAGACATTGCCTTACATCTGGCTATCTATTGTGGAAGGAACACTACTACAAGCAAGTAGATGGTGTGGCGATGGGCTCCCCAGTATCTCCCATTGTCGCCGACATCTTCATGGAAGACTTTGAGGAGAGAGCCCTCCGTACTTCTCCAGTAAATCCAAGATTCTACAAGCGGTATGTAGATGATACTTTCACAATTTTACCATCAGATAAAGTAAATGCATTTCTAAACCACCTTAACTCCCTAAACTCTAAAATTCAATTTACAATGGAGTTAGAGGCAAATAACTCTTTAGCTTTTCTAGATGTATTAGTAATTCGAAATCCTAATAACACCTTGTGTCACACTGTGTATAGAAAAAAGACCCATACTAACAGATATTTAAACGGTGAATCTCACCATCATCCATCACAGTTAGCTACCGTGGGTAAATCCTTGTTTCAGAGAGCACGAGGAATCTGTGACAGGAAACACCTGGCCGCCGAGCTTCAACATGTCAAGCAAGTTTTGCACGACAACAAGCTTCGGGTTCCGCGCCTACGTCGCAGTGACCGAGTGAAACCGGCCACAGTCGAGCGTGTGCCTGCTGTTCTACCTTATGTCAGAGGAGTCACGGACAAGATTGGCTATATCTTGAAGCGGGCTTCCATAAAAACATACTTCAAGCCGCTGAAGAAGATAAGTCAGTTTTTACCATCTGTCAAGTGTAACATCCCTCTACAGGACGCAGGAGTATACAAGCTAGATTGTGAATGTGGTCTCTCTTACATAGGCCAAACAAAAAGATCAATTAAAACCCGTGTAAAAGAACACATAGCTGACGTGAAGCATCGTCGTTCTAGGAAGTCTGCAGTCTGTGACCATGTTCTGGATCATCCCAACCATTACATCAGATTTGATAAACCACAGATCCTTGCAAAAGAACACCGATTCCTACCAAGGATGATTCGCGAGGATATTGAAATCAAAAAACATCCTAATTTCAACAGGGAAGATGGTTGGGTATTACCACCAGCTTGGAATCCAATAATAAATAAAATTAAATCAAAAACCAAGCATACCACTGCAAGACTTCAAGACACAGTTAGCTCTTTCTGCGTAGATCGGACCCAAAAATAATAATTAAAAGCTGAAGGTACCCCAGGTTAACTATGACATCAGGACATCTGTCACCTCAGTCCTCCCGTGACCATGGGTGCTGTAAAGCACTCGAAACGTCGGGTTATAAATAGTAAAAAAGTAAAAATTAAACGCGATAAAATCCGTAAACTTAGTTTCATTTGAATGTTTTATTGTTATAAGGTAACAACTATTTGTAATAAGTGATGTGTTCGTCTGTAATTTGTATGCACATCAGACTTCATTATGTAACTTAATTTATAGGATAGGGTGTGTGTACTGTTGACGTTCCAAATTATATAAATAAATAAATAAATTTGTTAATTAACCACTTGAAAACCGTGTCTTGAAAATAATCAGTGCTTAATGATTTCATTTAAAGAAATACTCCTGTTATAATCAGAGCAAAAGTCAAAATTTCTTTATTCGGTGTAGGCTTCTATAAAGCTCTTACGAATGTCAAAATCTACACCGATTCAAAAAATAAGAACTTCTCAGAGAAGAACAGGCAAGAAAGTATGGAGGGTCTTTCTTTTTTTTCAATGCCATATTACATACATAATGTCATTTATAAATTACATCATAAATTTAGTAGCCGGGGGGTTTGCTAGTGCAGAGTAAGAGTTATTTACACACCTCTGTCCTGTATGTAATGATCTATTTTATAATATGCTTTTTCTAATAATGTATTGTTGACAAGTTTGTTGAATTCTCTGTCAGTTTTTTGAGTCACCCTTTTAGGAATTTTGTAATACAGTTTTATGGATCTAATCATTGTAGACATAATGAGATCTGATTGTTACAACAATCATAGTGGACTCGAACAATTCGTCTAGGTCGGTACCACCGCAGGGCCAGTTATTCTGTCGTCAAGCAATAGTGTGCAAACGTTACTGTGTTTCGGTCTTGGGCTCGTGATAGCTAGTGTAATCACTGGTCAAATGAGACTTAAGAACTGATATCTCAGGCTAATGGGCGCAGTACAGTGTCACACAAATCTTCTGGGTGACACAGCATTTGTTATGGGCAGATTGCACTTCCCATCAGGTGAATATCCCGTCACTTTTTCCTATAAGAAAACCTTCAACTACGGAACATTTCACTGTGCGTGGTCCGACTGTCACTAGGCGGGTTTTTCGTAGCCAAGCCAAGCCAAGAGCGAGTGTTAGGGTTTTGACCGTACATTTGTTGCAATATTGTATACAGTTGACAGCTTGCGATAGGAATCGAAGTGGCCGAAAGTCAACCTTTTGCTTTTTTTTATTGACCTCTCTCTGAAGTAAATATAATTCAAGTCCAAGAAAGTTGACAACCCTACACTGTAATACCTTCTCATACTTGAAGACCTATTAAGAAAGGTACAAATTCAAAGGTAATATTATTAGTATTAATGCCAACGAGAGTTCAACAAAATAAACGCTCGCAGACCTTCTATTTTCAATAATTAAAATTGAAAATAGAAGGTCTGCGGGGTATAGACAAAAATAAAAGGCAGCTTGCACACGTTCCTTACTCGCGTGCGATCGACACCAACACAAAATTACTCAGTGCACGAAGTGATATTATTTATGGATATGTCTTTTGCGTCTCAATAGTAACATTTGCCATCAAGACCATAATTTTTACACTTTACCATTTACATTTGGCTTTCCGCCCTTTTTTCCCACGTCCACGTTGAGATTTTTTTTTCAATCCCTATGTAACGCATCTATACATTGGGTATCTTCGTTGCGAGCGATATTTCATTCTTCTCGGATTTTTGCAAGTGTCGATATGACATGCGGTTAATTGGAAAAGGGCGACGCACAAACCGCGGCACGTCATGTCCGACGAGCAAGTGTTTTGTCCGATTAAGTTTTTTTCGACATATCCGCGCAAGACATTAATTGGAAACGAATGCGGGAGATGGAGTGGCGCGTGACGTCACGGCGGGACCTTGGGATCAACGGATCCGACGGGTAATTGAAACTTAAATGCGTTTAATGAATTTAAATTAAACGCAGCGATAATTCTCATATTACTGCACTATACTTCAATTAAATGGGTAGGAATAGCTGTTATGGAATGAATGTTCTTATTACGTTTATTTATATTTTGAGGGTAGTTATCTTTAGTACCTAATTCATTAAATCCTTAAGTCAATGAATACGCGTACTGTGTCAAGAAGCCGACCCTGCTTGTCTTTAAAAAAACAACAAATTATAAAGCAACATATCGTTTTTTATTGTTCAGAGCTAAGACAAGAAAGAGATATGCGAAGAAAGTGAGAAGAGACTAGAAAAATGTTATTTTTTTTTTGATTACGTGAATAACGATGTATACAGCATGTGCTAAAAGGGCCTTCTAGCTTTTACCAGTTTCAGTATGTCAGTATTGGTGGTTACAAAACACCCCGCACGAAATATAACCCAGTAAGTTATTTAAAAAAAGGATAACATATATAAGATCAACATTGTTAGAGCACCACCCACCCAACAAACATATATACGCCATGAAGTTTGAATCTTGATAATGCATCTAAACGAGGCATTATCAAGTGAAAATACTCTCAGTGGTTAACCGTCTCTGAGTGCAGGTGCGCTGCAGGAGCCAGCTTCTCCTCGTTTTAATTTAAGTTTGCATACGGATCTTAGCATAACTTAATTTCTATTCCATTTACGTAATGGATCTGTATAAAGTAGCGCCTGATTCTATTAGCTATTTTCTCAACCTGTGAGTCCAGACAAAAGTTTATTAATAACTAGCTATGCCGCGCGGTTTCACCCGCGTAAAAAAGCCGACCCCGATCGATGGTAAACATATCTACTTTCCTATTTGAGTCTGATATTGTGGTTTTATTTTTTTTTGCGCACAACCCTAAGTTACCCGCTATAATATCAGATATCTGTCAGTGAAAGTCCCGTCAAAATCGGACCAGCCGTTTCGGAGATTAGCCGGAACAAAAAGACCGACAGACAGAAAATAATTAAAAAAAAATGTTTTTTTTTCTTATTAGTACCGTTTATACTTACTGGTGGTAGGATTCCTATGCAGGAATCCGTCTAGGTAGGTACCACCCCAGGGCCAGTTATTCTGCCGTGAAGCAGTAGTGTGCAAACATTACTGTGTTTCGGTTTGAAGGGCACTGTGAGCTAGTGTAATCACTGGGCATATGAGACTTAAGACCTTATGTCTCAGGGTGATGGGCACAGTGTGGTGTTACACAGAAATTTCCTGGGTAATATTGCATTTGTTATGGGCAGAAGTTGCACTTACCATCAGGTGAACGTTTTGCTCGTTTCATCACTTTATCCAATAAAAAAAAAAATACTTTCATAAATTTGTTATTACAAACAGACACTTTTTATATGTATAGATTTAAAAGCGACTGACATCAATTTTGCACGTTACTTAAAATTAGTTCATACTAAAATTTAAAAAAGTTAAAACTTAAAAAGAGCAATGGCCCGGCAGTACAGAGAGATCCGACAGAAGGACCGCAAGGAAGGAGAAAGAACACCGGAAGGTGACAACAGTCCCGTACAACAGCTGGTTGTACGGGACAGTATCTACAAAAGGCTCATGCTAAGGCTCTTAGGCCGCTACCACACTATTTGCCGTGTGGTAGCGGCCTAAGAGAATCTACCCCCCCATGTCATCCCGAGGGTGTCGTAAAAGTCGACAGAGGGAAATTAAAACCAGGAGATGGGCAGCAGCATCTTCCTGGAACATCTAAATAAATAAACTGCGGTTGCCAACCCGTCTGCCAAGCGTGGCAACTATGGCAAAACCCCTTCAATATGAGAGCTACAAACTTTAGTGGCTTTCTATGGGGGAGGCCTATGTTCAGCAGAGGACTTGTGATAGGCTGAAACGACGACGACGACGACAACAGCTACATTTCGGTGGCCTCGTTGGGGAATCCGAGGGCTTTAAATTGGGCGATACTAGTTACACATTAGACTGTGTAACTCTGGTTGGTTTCATGATCGGTTGCAATCGATCCCATTAATTAATGAATGGGCTTCATACGCCAAGTTATTAAGACCAACGGAGATATCCTACGGAACTGCACCATCGACGTCTCTCGATCATGTCAACACCCCAGCGAGTCTCTTAGGCAAATCCTCTCCGGTTTTTAATAATTTATGTGAAACAAAATAGCTAAATCTAATTTTAATCTAAAAAACCTAAATATTTTCAATGATTGCACTGCATCTGATATTTTCGAATACGTAATATTATTCTTAAAATAAATTATAGGCACACCCCACAAAAAGTGACGAAATCTCAGAGGTGCCGATACATACGATGAGAAAGTGGACTGTATGTCATTAATTTCTCCTTCGATTTGTAAAGCTCCCACGTACGTACCCAGTTATCAAACGTAATTCAATAGATGGCGTTCAAAAACTATCTCATCGATGCTTCTTGTTGTATTGTAGTAAGTACTATTATTTTAATTAGGTAAGCCTAAATACCTGCATAATATTGTATAGGTGACGACCGCGTGGCCTAGTGGTCAGAGTACCTGACTTCTAAGCCGCGGGTCCTGGGTTCGAATCCCAGCCGGAGCCAACATTTGTGCTAAAACATAAATTGTTGGTTTTCGGGTCTGGTTGTGTTGTGATTGTCCCAGTGTTTCTGACACTGCATCCTAGCCTACCTCCGATCTTATCGCATCAGCTTTACATCGGGCGCGGGTAGGTTGGGACGAGTGAGTGCCTCCGTGTTTGCGCGTACACTTGTGGCACTATAATATCTCCTGCGCAGTTGATGGCTCTCGACAGTAGTCGGCAGTTGTCGCCGTGGTCGAAATCGGCTAGGAGAACATCATCATCATCATCATCATCATCATTGTATAGGTATTGTTTCAGCCGATATGTGACCGGTAAAGTAGAATAATACCTTCATCTTTCGTACCGAGTTGACGTAAGAGGCGACTAAGGTACCCGTGGTAGGTATTGTACGGACGGCCTTTCTTCGTGCAGAATAATACCATAATATGTAATTTATTAAAGCGCTAAGCAGAACTAAAGTAACCGACATAACCCTAAGAATTAGCAAGCTAAAGTGGCAACCTCGTACTGGCGAACGCAGTGTAGCTCCCCCCTGCACGGTTTTGCGGGGAGTCGATGGATACACGTGGCGAGGACCGTTTTTTATGGGAATCTGTAGGGGAGGCCTATATTCAACAGTGGACTTAGATAGGCTGCAATGATGATGATGATGATGATTACGATCATCATCATTTCAGCCTAACTACTATAATAATATATCTAATGTATATATCTAGCCGTGTGGTGGCGGCTCGTTAAAAGAATACTACCACTCCATCTCATCCAATGGATCTCGTAAAAGGCGAGTAAGGAATTAAACTGCACTGTGCACCCAACAGCGCATGATGGCGATGGGCTCACCACCTATCACACCAAGTGCATTAAAGTTTTTTGGTGAAACGTGGATTGTGGCAGTCATCTGTTTTTGCAGTGAGTGCCCAGTCTCTGACTACCCCTTATGGGATACAGTCGTGATCTTATGTATGTATGTATATCTATCATAATATAAGCCGTGGTAGCTGAGGGAACAGGCGCTCGCTTTTCATTTCATAGTACGCGAGTGACCTGGGTACGATTCGCGGTGCCGGTACCACTAAAATTGTTAATTTAAGTGCTGATTTACCACGTGCTCGGCGGTGAAGGAAAACATCGTGAGGAAACCTGCATGTCTGAGAAATAAAAAATAGTTCGAAGACATGTGCAGTCCGCCAACCCGCATTGGAGCAGCGTGGCGGATTCTTCCTAGCTCCAAAACCCTCTCAATTTCAAAATGAGAGAAGGCCTGTGCTTAACAGTGGGACATTTATAGGCTAAATTTTTACTTTTTCCTTACTATAATATTCAATACTATACTGATCGTAGGAACGTAATGGGGAGTAAGATTTTTTTGACTGGTACCAAAATCTCGTCACGTAGTAGTCTCGGGTGTAGTCTCTGTCCTTGCATGGGAAAAAAGACTGTATGTATGTAAGTGTATTTAGAATCCGAAATTATTGTTACGCGCTGGTTCAGAATCTAGTATATCCCATATCTCTATTTCCTGTTTCCACCACGCAGGTCGTAGCTTATACAAGCCATCGAGTATACTAGAGCGCCGAGAATATTCTAAAAATCGCGTTATACAAAGTTTATTTTAAACATGAAGTCAAAGGTGAGATTTAAGAGAAAGATGTAACGTTCCAGAATGTACGTAACATTATTTATTAATTCTAGTAGTTCTAAGACATAACGAATTACCACTACGGTTACGTCAAGAAGATGAAACACACGACGCCCACCAAAAGACGCACTAAATGGACGCCTCTATTAAAATGGCCCCCTGAAATACTTAACTGAACCTCAGCGACAACGGCGCGAAGCAAGCGTAAGGCTTTAGCAACACGGTGCAAAATGCTGCCGCGTCACTTTAATCAGTGTATTTAAACATTACTATTGTTAGATTACGCGGTTTACCACTAGATTTATGAAACCCGTTAATTTGACAGGTTTTTAATTATATGCTTTAAATTCTGAACAAACAAATATAATTCTTTAGCGTTTATATATTGGTTTTAAATGGCAATAATATCACATTCACGCTGCATAGGAACAGCGAATATATATATCTAGTAGTTTCATCTGGAACACCTATATTTTATTATATGTAGATGTTGTCTACCTATTCGTAATATACCCGTCCCGTCCCGTCCGTCAATGCCCGTAAAACTAGTGTTAAAGCCTACGAATTCATTAAGCCAGTAAATAATATAATATCCATATAGTGCAGTATAACGATTTTTTACGCGTTTTTTAAAGCATCAGTGCTTCGGCAATGTTCGCGGGAGCTGCAGTCCCAGACTTCTATGCAGTACTACGTTGCAGAACCGCCAGTTTCAAGTATATCTCTCCTGACAATGTATTTTATAAACACTGGCAAGGGGTGCATTGGACGTAAAATCGTAAACGGCCACTTGATTAATTCGTTTTTGAAATTTGAGGGTACCTTATATAGGGTACCTTATAAAACGTATGTTTTGAAAATAATGTAAAATAAAGGTAATCTTCTGTATGGGTTGCTACCTGAAAAAATAAGTAATTATTATTAACTGAAGATGGAAGTATGATTAAGTAGAAAATCTCGTCAGAATGGGTCTGAATAGAGACAAAAACAAGTGCGCTCTTTATAGAGTACAGTAGCAAAAATTTTTGGAGGGAGCCAATGTTTGGATTGAAAAGTAAATTTATATAATCACAGACTGTAACAATTTACGCCATCATTATATGGATCACGAGGCACATTTTTTTTTCGATAAAGTGATGAAACGAGAAAAACATTTACCTGACGGTAAGTGCAACGTCTGCCCATCTAATATAACATAATAATGTTTGCACACTACTATTTCACGGTAGGATAACTGGCCCTGGGGTGGTACCTACCTAGATGGATTTCTGCAAAGGAATCCTACCACCAGTAAAAGGGATTCTAAATCTATACAAATAAATAAAATTGAAGTGTCCGTTTGTAATAACAAAATAAGAGCACTTTACTTAATGCTTATGAAAGTATATACGGTCCTTATAAGTAAAAAACTATTTTTAAAATTCATGTCTGTATGTCTCTCCGTTTGTTCCGGCTGATCTCCGAAACGGCTAAACCGATTTTGATGGAACTTTCACTGACAGATAGCTGATATTATAGCGGATAACATAAGCTACTTTAATTTTGGAAAAACAATTGGGGTCCCGCGCGGGTGACACCGCAGGACACAGTTAGTCATAAAAAAATAGTTCAGCGTGTTAACCTCAAGAAGCAAATTTCAATTAGCAGCGATGAACATTAAAAAATTTCTCGTCTAGATCCGCCTTCAACAAGCGCTCCGCCCCGCCTAGTCTTAACAATTTCATTCCACAAAGCATTTTAATGGAAAATCGATGGTATAATTCAATTACAGGGTGGCACGGGATTGCTACAGGAGCTCCTTTTTCTTTTCACTTTAAAAAGAAAACAATGTCGCTTCCTTGAGAAATGATAAAAAAAGTGCCATAATCATATTCCAACGACTCATTTGCTAAATGGGTTAACGTTGGTCGTAACGTCTTAATCTGTGTTGCCAGATACAGCTCTGTAATTTAGCGAGGAAGAAGTATGATGAAAATAACGCGCCTGTAAAGTTATTATCGCACACAAAACTATATCTCTTTCGGTGTAGATTATTTCAGCGCCAAGTCACTAGTAATCATAAATTTTCATGATTCCTAATTTCATCGCAGGTGAACCTTTTATGGGTACTAAAACAGTTTCAGTATAAAGGCTCGGCATTCGAATCGGTTCTTTTATTCAATTTTTCCGTCAATAAACACTGCTTACGAAGATATATATATAGAAGTAGATACGAAGCCGAGAAACCTAAAGACTGCGCTCCGTTTAGAAATAATAAGCCGTTATAGTTAAAATTAGATACAACGCAAAAAAAAAGTAAAGTTTCAGCCTATAAATGTCCCACTGCTGAGCACAGGCCTCCTCTCATTTCTGAGAGATTTTGGAGCTAGAAAGAATCCGCCACGCTGCTCCAATGCGGGTTGGCGGACTTCACATGTCCTCGAAATATATCTATTCCTCGGACATGCAGGTTTCCTCACGATGTTTTCCTTCACCGCTAAGCACGTGGTAAATCAGCACTTAAAATTGTAGAACAATATTAGAGGTGCTGGCACCTGGGATCGAACCCAGGTTACTCGCTTACTATGAAATTAAAGGCGAGCACCAGGCCCCTGAGCTACCGCGGCATACAACGCAATCTTCTTCTTTATTTACTACAATTGCATTACCGAAATTAAAGAACACGTTATTTTATCTGTTAAAGTTTAAAACCGTCAAGTCCGGACTATTTGCGACATTTGGAAAAGTCAATTTTTCAACTCGATGCACAAATGTAAAGACAATATTTCACTTTACTCGAAATATTTATTACGACAACTTGTTTGAAATGATTGGCAAAGCTAACTGTAATGAAAGGTCGGAGTGGAATTAAAAAAAAAACCAACCACTGAGACTGGTGTACAAGTTAATTTCGAAATTGACGACCGAACTACAGGAATCTGTGGGCGCGAATAGAAAATTTTCTGTGAGGTAGAAGTTAATATCATTAAGCGTTCAATTTCCTATTAACAAAATATCGACATATGAAACAAACTCGAAGAAAACCTGTCAATTTCGAAAGGACAATTCTACTCGGGAAAGTAGACGGGACCGCAGACCACATCATGCATGGACGTAGGCCAATATGTACAGTTTACACACGTGGGGCTCTTCAATTTCCTGTCATTTTACTCGCTACATGTGACGTATGCTAAATATGACGTATCATATTTAACATTTGATAATGGAAAATGAAAACTATGTAAAACGTTTTACTCTAATTTATTTCAAAGCTATTGTATAAACAATAACTATAAATAACTATAGACACGTACATTCTAGAAACAATATTACACTGCCCAGTTCATCGAAAACAAATCCTCCTTAAATATTATAAAAATTAAAATGCAAATTATGAATTATTTTCCCAAGGATGCAAATTTTATTTAAATTTCCTATTTCAGACGCCGTCTTACATTTTAATTAAGTTTTTTTTATTGGAAAAACTAAGGAGACCAGCAAAACGTTCACCTGATGATAAGTGCAACGTTTGCCCATAACAAATGCTGTGTCATCGAGAACATTTCTGTGTCACCACACTGCGCCCGTCACCCAGAGACGTATGTAAGTCTCATATGCCCAGTGATTACGCTTGCCCTCAGTGCCTTCAGACTGAAACACAGTAATGTTTGCACGCTACTGCTTAACGGCAGAATAACTGGCCCTGGGGTGGTACCTAACTAGACGGATTCCTGCTTAGGAATCCCACCACCATTTCCACGCTTGCAATTTAATACCAATCAATCCATTTAGAGAAAATAAACAAATTCTCCTTTGGATATTATAATGAAAAACTTGACATATGCCAAGAATAGCGCGGATTGAAGCAGTTTTTGCGGGGATGTTACACGGCAGAGGTCGCGGGTGCGCTTTTGACAGACGATAACTGTGCAGCGGCGCTGTGTACAAATGTTAATATCGCTGCTGCGGACCGCTCCAGTGGGACTTCGAGCCGGGGCCGAAGAGGTAAGAAAGCGGGCTACGTGGAGGTGGTATTTAAAATTAGAAAGAAAGAAAGGAAGAAACATTTATTTGTTATACGCACACAAATCACCGACAGATTAACAGTGTAGAGAAGAAAAAAAAGCAGACAACACAGGAAAAAGCAAAATTTAAATCCATCCGTTCATGGTGCAATGCTCCAAAAAGGACGGCCACTCTAGGACTAGACGGATATGCTAGGATGCATGATCCTACCCTGATTTTCAACGTTTATTAAACAACGCTTTAATCAGTATTTTAAAAAAATATATGAGAAAGGGAGGAAACGACGACTATTAAGTAGGAAGGGTTAGTTGATTTATTTTTATGCATACATAGTCACGCCTTTTTGCCATGTTAGGGGTAGGCAGAAGCTACGCATGTAGCCCAGTTTTCGCCCCTGCGGGAAACGAGACGTGACAGATGGCGAACCACGTCGCCGCCATTTTGGTACGAGTCAAAAAATTGTGACTCTCCGTTGCGATTCCACAAGCAGTATTGTTACAAGCATTGCATATTATGGTGTTAAAAAAACAATGTACATGAATAGGCTGTCCGTACAAAATCTTAGTCGCCTTATCCTTACATCCCGTAAAGAAAGAGGTAGGTGCTATTCTACTCTGCTGGACACCTCGGCTTTTATACAGAATGGAAGTGTATTTTGTTGCCTAACCTCAGTGGAACAGCATGACTGATTTTCACCTCGGAAAATGAAATATTATAGTTCCCAACGGGATATTAAAAATACCTGTATCTACGCGGACGAAGTCGCGGGCATCTGCTAGTATTACGTATTACGTAACATACAAAAACTTTTGATCCGCTAACTGCCATTTTTTTTTTAAATATACAAAAAAGTGAAACTGTTTTAATTTAGAGAATTCAAAACAAGTTGTAGGAACTGATAAGTAGAGGAGGCTGGATGAGGTGATTATTCGAGAATCTGGCATCAAAATCCTGACTCATCCACCTCATCCATATATTTAACTCCCGATTTCTCTTTGTTCCTTACAGTGAAAGAAAATTCTTTCTTACAGACGCCATGAATGTAATCTGTGTGAAGGTGATGCAATTGTGAAAATGCCGTATCCAACATGTACATTCGGTCCGCGTCTGCGTTGTTCCCTGTTCGCTCCGCCGTCGACTTTTGTTCTCTTTGTGACGGGTTCACGTTATTATTAAAAACAATAAATCGCTGAGGGCGCCACCTACCACTATTGCTTCGCTTTCACTTCGCAATGCCACCCCCACTCCCATCCCACCGAGACCGAGGTATAATTATCGGGGGGAAACACACAACGCTTGTATTTTTAAGATTGCATTTGGATGATGTGAATGTGTCTAAGTATGAACATTTCTTTACAATCAATTTCATGGTTAATGTGTCGCTAATCATGTGTAACTTCCGTCCGGTGGTACCTATCCTTCTAGCCACCACCACCACCGCAGGGCCAGTTATTGTATCGCCGAGCTTTACTTTGCACACATTACCGTGTTTAGTTTTAAAGGGCGTAGTGGAAAACTAGGATTTACAGAGCATATGCGACTTACGTTTTGTGGTAGTCCATTGGGGAAGCCTATGTTCAGCAGTGGACTTGTGAAAGATGAAATGATGATGATGATAATATTGTACAAAACTATTTTTGTTCGTTATAATAAAAATCGTTTAATATGTTCAATCAGCGAAATGAAAAATAACTTAGTGCTCTTCAATTAACTTAAGAATGTTTACTGTATAAGTAAAGATCATTGTTGTTGATTGTTATAGCATCGGGAGATGCGTGAAATTAAAAATTGTAATTACACTTTTATTATCTGTAAGGACGCGCCTGTATGCGGCGTCTTGGCGCCATCTTTAATTATAGCATTGATTAAAAACAATAGTTACGTACTTCTACAATTTAAGCATAGTTATTATGCCATTACGTATTGATTGAATTAACTTTTGTTAGTTATTTTGAGGTTTTTTTTAAAGACAAATTAATAAGAAAAATCTACTTCACGTTTTTTAAATTATTAATAACATAGTTTGTTTCACAGAAGCTATTTCAAAAAAAAAACTTAAATGAAGCTCTCAAAAATAATACGACCTTTTTTTCAACCAAAAGAAAACAACAAAACCAATTCCAAATCACCTAGAATTACAAACTTGCACTGTAAATGGATAAACACTTTATAAAAAGTAATAAATTAATACTTCAACCCATTTGTACAAAATACGCGAAAAATTGCTCAAGCATGCGCTCTCTGCCGGGAGCCGATCGTTGCTTAAAATACGCAATTACTAATATTAACACCGGGGGACCGCGGAGATGAAGTTGTTAATCAACTTAATTAAGTTAAACCAATCGTGAAAAAAACAGAATTTGTCGCGGTAATGTATTATTTAATGTGGTAAGTTGCGGACCGCTGAGGGAACGCGGCGGGAAAAGCAAACCCGCCGCATGATTAATGGAATCGTTTTTTTTTTATTAGCGACAATGCATTTTGTACGCCCATATTTTTATGAGTATATCGATCGGCAGATGACTTCTCGGTTAGGATGCATTTTCAAAATTAATTAATGATATATCAAAAGACTTCGCGAAATGTATAAGATAGGTACTGAGTGCTAGTGTAATTATATATACAATTACAGGCATTGGAAATGTTCTGGGTGACACAGCATTTGTTAAGGACAGACGTCGCGCTTACCATTATGTGAAAATTTTGCTCATATCTCCCATAAAAAAGAGAACTGGCAAGATATATTACTGGTGGAAACTACTCATTTACTGTATATAGAGCCGTGAAAGCTCAGGCCGAACGCTCGCCGTTCAGTTCCCGATCAATTGTAATTATAAGTTTTTATATATCACCTGATCGGTGGTGAAGAAAAACATCGTGAGGAAGTAAAGTTTGAAAATTACAATTATTTAATCAAAAAACCGATTTCTGCGCAGTTCGTCCGGAATACAGCATCAGATCTTTACCAAATCTCTACGGAATCACAATAAGTAGGTACATCACGGATAAAAAATTATCATCCCAATACTTTTAGAAATAATGGAGACATTTAAATTTAAATTTCTTACTTCAAAGAACAAACATAATTCGCTTCATTTAGTTTCAAAATATTGAAGAGTTCTGTTGTTTTGTCATGGATCTGATCATCAGATTTATATTATTTTATAGGGAAACAAACAATTTTACATTACACATACAAAAATAATTACAAGAGTTAAAGTAAAGTAACAGCCTATAAATGTCCCACTGCTGAGCACAGGCCTCCTCCTATTTCTGAGAAGGTTTTGGAGCCGGGAATAGTCCGCCACCTTAAAAACCAAACCAACCTTAAAAATCAAAAATACAAATGGCTTAATTTAGAAATATATCTAAGGTATACATAATAATACAGCCTCCATTAATAATAATAATAATATCCTGGGCGATTATAGACCACGGCGACAACCACTGACTACTGTCGGAAGAAATCAACTGCAGAGGAGATATCACAGCGCCATGTGCGCGCGAACACAGAGGCACTCACTCGTGCTAACCCAGATCTGGGGTAGTCTAGAATGTAGTGTTAGAGACACGGGCACAATCAAAATACAACCGGACCCACCAACATATCGTGTTTTTGCACAAATATTGACCTCCGGCTGGGATTCGAACCCAGGACCCGCGGCGCGATAGAAATACAAAATTGTTTTGACAATTGCCACAGTGCATTATGCATAATATTAACACAGATTAAAAATGTTTTCAATATGAGTTTTTAAACGTACATTCGCACAACCGACACACGCTAACAGTTTATAATTAAGCTGTCTGAATGGGATCTAATAATTCACTTGAACGTAATTTTATACTTTGTCCGTACATACTTAACGGTAACGGGTTCTGTTTGTCCGTCCGTACATAATGTGCACGATGCGTACAGTCGCAATCTATGGTTTTAACAATAATTTTGAAATTAGACTAGTACTATTAAATGAGCTAGCGTAATCACTGGGCATATGAGACTTAAGAACTTATGTCCCGGGGTGATGGGCACAGTGTGGTGTCACACAGAATTTTCTGGGTTTCTCATTCATTTGTTCGCAAGTCTCACACATCCACTAGCTCTCAGAGCCTTTCAGACCGAAACGCAGTAATGGCAAACACTACTGCTTCACGACAGAACAACTGCTCTGGGATGGTACCTACCTAGAGGGATTCCTGCATAGGTTTCCTACAACCAGTACCTGTACCAGTTTTTAATCAAATGGAAACTAATGTTCTATTTAATAAAATAAAAAAAATTGAACATTACTGTCAATAATTTGCATTAGCAAAGGATAAACAATAATACAACATCAACACTTAATATTAAAAAAGTAAAAGTGATGTACCTAAGAGTTGGGCCTTAGTTTGAAGCAAAACTACTGTGAGGCCATTTATACTCTAGCTAACTGGTAAATTGGTTTTGAAGCATGGACAGTAACAACACTTAAAAGTTTAACTGGTACTGATACAGCGAGATTGTTTTATTTCAGTTATTTTCGTACTTTAGTATCATATCCCGCTGGATATCTTACCAAAAATAGTGCAAGACAATGTAATTAAAGACAAATAATTTAATTGCCCACATACACACATACAGTCACGCCTATTTCCTATATAAGGGGCAGACAGAGGCCACACACGTAGTTACGAGACGTGACGGGTTTCGAAAAACGTCGCTGCCATTTTGGTATAAGTAAAAAACATTTTTACTCCCCATTGCGTTCCTACTAGCTGTACAGTGACAGATTTGCATTGGTGCCGTTGCATTGATTGTTTTCGCCTCCAAGCCGTAGTGTGCAAACATCATTTTTACTTCTACTGGTGCTAGGATTCATATTCAAGATTCCGTCTAGGTGGGTGGTGGTACCAGGGCCAGTTATTCTACCTTGAAGCAGTAGTGTACATTACTGTGTTTCGGTCTGAAGGGCGCTGAGAGCTAGTGTAATTACTGGGCATCATAAAATGTATACCAATACATTTGTAATGTGTGTATTACAGCAATACACGCCCATTTTTGGCCCCCGCGGGAAACGAGACGTGACGGTTGGCGAAAAACGTCGCTCCATTTTGGTACGGTTCAAAATAATCTTACACCCCATTGCGTTCCCACGAGCTGTATAGTGACAGCATTGCATATTATGGTGTTATGCTGCATAAATAAACGCTGTCCGTATACCTTATACCTTTAAGTTAGTATATACCTTTAGCACGGCGCTTGTACAGGCTGATATTTCATAGACATCAAATTATTAACAATACAACTGACACAAAATAAGAACATCATTCTACTGAGTTGTGTAGAAATACCAATAGTGAAAAGTTTTTACCTTGTTGTCACCGCCGCGTCGACCGCGGACGTCCACAATGCATTGGACCCTTTTTAATGCAGTTGCAACATGTTCAAGGACATAATTAGAGCGATGATTATAGGTGGGGACGTGTAATTTTTCCATTATGATGGATACAATAACAACTTTGCCCGTAATAAGTGATCATCAATTTCGATAAATAAGGCACCTGTATGCGTTGAATGTTGGCGACGTGCAACTGTAACCCAAGTACAATAAATAAAAGAAAATGTGTTTATTATGAAGTAAAACTTCTTTGGAGGGCGTGAGAGTAATATTACTAATTTATAATAAATTTTAATAATAATTTCATTGCGGCGCAGCGCAAAATTCCATCGTCACCACCTTGATGGTTGGCATTCCAGCACAGGGCGGTTTACGCGAAAGTTTCTGCCGCGCCCAAGCACTTTATAGAAATCTGCTGCCGCCAGCTGTTTCTCCGGACCGATACGACTTAGGGACCTTCAAGAAAAGAGCCTATTCCTTTCTCAAAGGTCGGCAACGCATCTGCTATTCCTCTGGTATTGTAAATGTTCGCGGGCGGCGGTGATCACTTACCATCAGGTGAGCCGCTTGCTCGTTTGCGCCCGTTCCATAAAAAAAAACTGTGACGTATTTATAACTATGCAGTCTTCGTGGGACGTTTCTGTTATTATAATATTTATGACTCGTACCAAAATGGCGGCGACGTGTTACGCAACCCGTCACGTCTCGTTGCCACGAGGGCGGAAAGTGGGCATCGTGAGTGGCCTCTGCCTACCCCTTATATGGGAAAATGGCGTGAATGTATGTATATTCAATCAATATTTATGGATTACTTGATATTTTTTTATACTTAGCAGTTAGTTTACACTGAGTAATTTGTAGACCGTTTGATGGTGAGAGACCCTACCACCCCATCTCGTCCCGTGGGCGTCGTAAAAGTCGACTGAGGGAAAATGAAACAGGAAATGGGCAGCAGGGTCTACCTGGAACATCTGAAGAAATAAACTGCGATTTCTTACCCGCCTGCCAAGCGAGGCTTTTTGGCAAAATCCTCCCCAAATGAGTGCCACAAACTTGCGCGTTTTGTAGCAATCTATGGGGGATGGGTATGTTCAGCAGTGAACTAGTGATAGGCTGAAATGAAGATGATGAATGTTTTTGTGATTAATGTTTATTTATTATTATTTTTATCGAATTTAAAAGTTTCAAACTTTACGATCCTTCGCGACTTAATCTATGTATGTACATTTTGCTAAGCTATGTATACGACAATGGGTATGTGTCTTGAATTTATCTTAACAGAATTCTTATTGTATTTCCGTTACTTTACCAGTAATAAGCACGAAATCGAACACGGCGACATCGTCTTGTTACTTTGAGAAGTAATCACCTGTACAAGATATGACGCCATCGTCACAATCTCGCGTAAGGGAATCTACTACCCCATACTAATTAGTGGGGTCCTAGCCCGTCTTACTCTACTGAGGTTTAGGACCTAGGCTTAGGGCCCCCACTTAATTGAGATGGGGTGATAGATTCTCTTACGAGCTAGGATCCTCACCGCAAATTGAAATGGTGTGGTAGATTCTCTCACGGGCTAGGACCCATCGCTAATTGAGATGGGGTAGCAGATCCTTTTACGGACCAGGAGCCCAACCACTAATTTAAATGGGATGATAGATTCTCTTACGGGCTTAAATCCCCACCGCTAAGCAAGATGGGGTGGTAGATTCTCTTACTGGCTAGGTCCCCCACCACTAACAGAGATGGTTGTCCGCTAGCTGACAAAGTTGACTAAGCGAGGGGTGTATTAACAATTCTAGAAATAACATGATAATAACACAAAGCTACAAGACGCCTATTTGAGATTTGTGGAAGTGGCTCTGAGGTTGCTGAGAATCCATGAGGACAATAGAAAAATTACTATGGTTTTATGATGACATTTTTTTGTACTTCTTTTCTTTACCGACTTCCAAAAGGTCATTGCTCTTTCTTACTCTTATACTCTCGGTAAAAAAGTAAAGTAACAGCTTATAAAGTTCCCACTGCTGAGCACAGGCCTCCTCTCATTTCCAAGAGAGTTTTAGAGCTAGGAAGAATCCGCCACGCTGCTCCAATGCGGGCTGGCGGACTTCACATGTCTTCGAAATATTTTTTATTTCTCAGGCATGCAGTTTAAATCAGCACTAAAAATTGCAATTAACAATTTTAGTGGTGCCGGCCGGGGCCTAGCGGGAATCGAACCCAGGTCACTCGCGTACTTTGAAATTTAAAAGCGAGCGCCTAGCCCCCCGAGCTACCGCGGCAGTATACACTCGGTATACAAAATCTAACAATAACGTCAGGTCTCTAGGGATCTTCAGCGTCTAGGAAACTGGCCGTCAAGGCCGCGAGCGCTGCTCAAACACGACCCTTGCTTTTCTATGACCTTTGACTTGATTTATCCTGGGACATTGAACCTTTCATCAAAAGCAATTATTTTCGCCAATCGCTTTGAGTAAATAACGCTTTATACTTACTGCAAGCGAATGTAGTTACTCAAGTTGATCTATAGGTATCTATCTGCCTAATAGCGAAAGCTCGGTGTCGGCTCGGTTGGCGCAGTTGCTAAGCCTTTGGCTTCTGCGCTGCGGGTCGCGGGTTCGTTTCCCGCACGGGAGTAATATTTGTATGTCCTACATATAATTGTTCCGGGTATGGGTGTTTGTGCATGTGGAATTTATGTCTGTAAAACGCACCCACGACACAGGAGAAATCCTACTGTGGGGCTTCGTTTTTTTTAATGAAAATACAAAAAATTCTACAATTCGTTTTTAATAGTGGCAAAGAAGTTTTCGCTAGTAGGGAAGCAGTTCTTCTATGCTGCCGAAAAGCAGTAGTGTACAAAAAGGTTTCCGTCTGAATCGCACTGAGAGCTAGTGTAATCACTGGGCAAATGAGACATAAGAACTGATGTTGACATCAATTTTAAAATTTTATTTGATTAATTTAATGTTTCCTTTCGACTTGCGTAGTCGTAGTAGCTAAGGAGACAGATGCACGCCTTAAATTTCATAGAGTGCAGTTCATTTTAGTTTGATCTGGTTTCAGTTTCTGTCTGTTTAATTGAAAATTTTACTACAAATTTACCACGTGATTTGCAACCAAGGAAACGACGTGAGAGAACCTTCATATCTGTGAAATTAAAAATATCTCCAGTTAGGGACAATTATAGGCTAAACGTTACTTACGACTTATAGATTTAGAAAATTGGTGTTGTATTAATACATACATACATACATAAGATCACGACTGTATCCCATAAGGGGTAGTCAGAGACTGGGCACTCACTGCAAAAACAGATCCACGACTGCCACAATCCACGTTTCACCAAAACAATATAATGCACTTGGTGTGATAGGTGGGGAGCCCATCGCCAACATGCGCTGTTGGGTGCACAGTGCAGTTTAATTCCTTACTCGCCTTTTACGAGATCCATTGGATGAGATGGAGTGGTATTATTCTTTTATCGAGCCGCCACCACACGGCTTATGAATGGAAAGTAACTCTTTATGTGCCTCTGTTTTATTTTCCGGGATAAAAAGTATTCTATGTCCGTCCCCAGAATGCAAGCCATATGTGTTCCAAATTTCGTCAGGATCGGTTCAGCTGTTGAACCGTGAAAAGGTAACAAACATACATACAGAGGGTCGGAGAGAGTTACTTTCGCATTTATAATATTAGTATAGATTACTTGCTGATGTCCGCGACTTTGTTCGCGTTGATATAGGTTTTTTTTAAATATCCCGGAACTATTTGAATTTCCGAGATAAGAGTCCGTCGCCAGGATATATGCTATCTCTGTGCCAAATTCCGTCAAGATCGGTTTAGCGGTTGGGCCGTGAAAAGGTAACAAACTGACAGACGGACATAGGGAGTTACTTTCGCATTAATAATATTAGTATGGATAAATACAACACTAATTTTCCATATCGACAAGCCGTAAGTACCTTTTAGCTTAAAATTGTCAAGAGGGACAGGGAGAGTTACTTTCGCATTTTTTATATTAGTATGGATGTAATTAATCTATATTGAATAAAATTATTCTGTATCGGAATACAAAATAATTATACCTTTATTAACGATTGACTTCTGCGACTAAAGCCTGTTATTTTGCAGTCAATCAATAGTGTGCAAGTGTAGTGTGTTCCGGTTTGAAAAGCATTTTACCGGGTAAAATCGTGCATAAGAATTTTTTTTTATGCGTGGTAGGATTTCTATGAGGGAATCCGTCTAGGTAGGTACCACCCCAGGGCCAGTTATTCTGTCGTGAAGCAGTAGTAATTAGTAAACCGAAACACAGTAATGCTTGCTGCATTACTGTGTTTCGGTTTGAAGGGCACTGTGAGCTAGCGTAATCACTGGGCATTTGAGACTTAAGAACCTATGTTTCAGGATGACGGGCGCAGTGTGGTGTCACAGAAATATTCTGGGTGTCACAGCATTTGTTGGTGGGCGGACGTTGCGCTTACCATGAGGTGAACTTTTTTCTCGTTTCGTCACTTTATTCAATAAAAAAAAAATTGTAGGTAGTGTGTCGAGCGCAGTTCGATGTCACACCGGATGTGTTCCGCGATGACACCGCAGCTGTGGACAGGCGTTACTCTCACCACCAAGTGAACGACTGACTCGTCTCGTTACTAAACATAAACGGGAGGTTTGACGACCGCGTGGCCTAGTGGTCAGAGTACCTGACTTCTAAGCCGCGGCTCCTGGGTTCCAATCCCAGCCGGAGTCAACATCTGTGCTAAAACATAAATTGTTGGTTTTCGGGTCTGGTTGTGTTGTGATTGTCCCCGTGTTTCTGACACTGCATCCTAGCCTACCTCCGATCTTATCGCATCAGCGTTACAACGGGCGCGGGTAGGTTGGGACGAGTGAGTGCCTCTGTGTTTGCGCGTACACTTGTGGCACTATAATATCTCCTGCGCAGTTGATGGCTCTCGACTGTAGTCGGAAGTTGTCGCCGTGGTCGAAACCGGCTAGGAGAACATCACAAATGGGAGCAGGTGTGGACATAGGCACGCGAGGCCTGAGCCAAAGGCGCCAAAATTGAGCGCGGAAAATCTATGGATGTTAGCGAAATTTTTGCAACGACTATAACTAAATTAACGCTGAATACATTTTGACATCGGTATAAATTCAACATTAATAACAATTACAACCAATCAGACAAATAACTACCGATGAAAATAATTTGAAAACTCAAAAATATCTATTTTTACGTACAAGAACGGCGGTATATTAGAGCGCTACACTGAAAATAAAACAAAAAATAAACTACAGTAACTGCTTAATATTATTTCAAAAATCGAATTGTTTTAAAAATAAACAATATTTACAGAAAATTAAGTGGCCAGCAATGAAATCGATTAATTCGTAGGTATGCCCCTAACATACCAAAACGTGCACCGTTAATAAGATCGTGCGCGACTGTACAGGTTTCTGTCGTACAGCCACGACATATTATTAATAATGGTGCGTACAGTAATTAAACATAACGTGCTGCTAGGACACGTGGGCTTATAATTTCTCTTTAGCATTGTGTTTAGCGTCACATCGTGGGCAATATCTTAGTGTTCCCTGCGTGCTTTATGTGACGTTGATGGGTGAGCGCGCTTAGGGCTTGTTTGGACACGGCGTTAATTTGCTTATGTACGATTATTTGTGGTAAGTGCTTAGTGTGTTTTACTGTCAATTAGTAGGAGTAGATTTATGAGTTTGGGCTGTTTCGGTGCAACAAACCAGTTGTATAAATTATTATCACCATCATCATTTCTGCCCATCACTAGTCCACTGCTGAACATGGGCCTCTCCCGTAGATTGCCACACAACACGGTCCTGAATCTACATCCATCGACATCTCGCAAAACCGTGCAAGTTGTTGGTCCATCTAGTAGAGAGTCGCCCTAAACTGCGTTTGCCGAAATAATTGTGTTCATATTAAATTTGTATGTATATCAAACCATCATTATAACACAGTTTTTCGTTTTACTACTGTAAATAAAAGGTATGAAATATTTAATCAATTTGAAATATAACTTTTTTTTATTAGTTTTATTATTCTAATTTCATAGTTTTACCTTCTAACTTTCTCAATTACATATGACACTATAACAACTTACATTTATTCCCTAACTCGAAGGAAAAAAGTAATTGTAAATCTCACTTAAAAAAAAATCTGTGTAACATCTTAGCTAGGCTTCGAGTCAGTTTCAATGGCCTAAATCTAATGCAGCCTTAATTTAAATCTTAATATTTAGTTCAACGTCACTTACGCACGGTTAACATACAACTAGCGCCATCTAACAGCAGTAATTAGAATCCGCGTTCATATAGCTTCTGAAGCGCTAGTGATATTACGTAATAGATGAATCGGTTTTTAAAATAAAATAATAATAATTGTTATGGAATGTGTTATGTTTGGTTTTTGTGTATGTGATATTAAATGTTATAGGACCTGCTATTTGTTTTTTAATTATTTATTATTTTATGTATTTTTTTTATATGTTTGTCATTAACCTTTACGTAAATTAAATGTGTAGTGCCCTATAATTGGGTCCATGAGAGGACAATGATTAGCATTACATATTTTTACTCATGAATGCAACTCGCATAAACAATGGTTTTTATTTGGCGACCTCATGACCCGGCGTATCCTGCTCAGTTGTCGGTACTAGTTTCTAATTCCAGCGGAAGACAATAATTGCAATGTTAATTTATGAAATGTTTTCTGGTCTGATAGCATCGTAATATTGCATGTCAACGACACTACAACTGCTACCGCTACCAATGTAAACTCATAAATGTAATCCCTTTATGTTTAAAAATTGAAAACAAATTTTTTTGTCCTGACTAATGGTTTATTATTAAATACCCAATGTTAGGTCCGATTTTATTTATTAGCGACCAATTCAGAAACATTACTAGTTAGACCGCAAACAATATTGATGTGGATATTCGAAAGCCTTGCCATTAAAACAGTTGAAATAACAGAGTAAATCGGAACAGACTCACTTGCGTAACCGTTTAATTAATTATTCAATTTCACTAGTTTCTAACTGCGACTTTTCTCGATGTAATTAAGTTATAATGTAGCTCATAAAGTCGTGGTAAGCCGTGGTAGCTCAGGGGCCTGGTGCTCGCCTTTAATTTCTTAGTAAGCGAGTAACCTCGGTTCGATCCCCGGTGCCAGCACCTCATAAATTGTTCTTCAATTTTAAGTGCTGATTTACCACGTGCTTAGCGGTGAAGGAAAACATCGTGAGGAAACCTGCATGTCCGAGGAATAGAAATATTACGAGGACATGTGAAGTCCGCCAACCCGCATTGGAGCAGCGTGGCGGATTCTTCCTAGCTCTAAAACCCTCTCAGAAATTAGAGGAGGCCTGTGCTCAGCAGTAGGACATTTATAGGCTGAAACTTTACTTTTTTTTTACTTTCATAGACTTTAAAAGGCTTTGTGAAAAAGATTATAATAAAAAGTGCTTAACACTTAGCGCATTTAGTATAAAAACACTTAAAAGGAAAAACAATGAGACTGTCATACGAAGACAAGGATACCGATAAAAATTGGTAAATACTTGCTTCGAATAAGACATTATGAAATTGAAAAACAGCGCACAATCAAATTGTATAATTGAACACGATGTACGTAGTACAAACAGACATATGGACCTTACGCGTAAATATAGAACTGCCAAATGTCAGTAGCGTTAGAGTATCCATCACATCTAGGTGTTGCAAAAGTTAAAGAAAATTTCGCAAACAATCTCTCGGCTTCCGAAAAATGGCGGAAGCTATCGCAAATGTCCGCACCTCAATTATCCAACACAGGCGATTTGGTACTGCGTTGCTTGCCGAGCGTGGCGATACGGCGATCCTCCTAATTTGAATTAGGCCTACGTCCATTGGACTGTATAGAGGCTGATGATGTTAATCTAAAAGGTTTAGAATAGTATTTACACATATTCGTTACGACAGACAGACTGAAAAATAGAAATTCATGTCATTATTTTTGTATTGATTACAGTGGAACATAGATTGCGATAACCATGTTGCTACACAGAGAATACGAGATCAGCACAAATTGTATTCACTAATGTATCATACAGCGAGCCCGGTAGCGTACTCGTAGGTTTCAAGAAAACGCTCAATTAATGGGCCTAAAATCATTAACGAAGCCAATGGGACTATTATTAAATACAGTATCAATCTATGAAATGAATCGACCTTTCATGTTTTGTTCCCTTCTAATACTTAATTCTTTGCGATGATCGCGAAGTGATTGACGGTTCAGTTAACAGAATGAATATAATTGAATTTTCACATGGATATCTGCATGCGAGGTAGCTAACATGTCCAATTTTACATGCCATTTATATGTCAGCCGCACGAGAGCTACGATGATAGTTGAAAACGGTAGATGTAGTGACTACGTGGTCTAATCCAAATCGGACGGTTTAGACTAACGCATGCGGCGCGGGCCGCATTCGAAAATTAATATGATCAATTATGAGGGGCCACGATTGACGGACCATTCGGAATCTCTCATTCAAATGCGAGTAGCGGCCACTGGACCGGGCCAGAATTAATAATGCCGAACGCTGCCTGTGTGATATTTGAACTGGCCTGCCCGTCCGCCCAATCACGGGCTACGGGCCACGGGCTGCTGGCCCGACGTACTGTACGCCACTATCGTATGTAATGTAATAAGCGATCGCTTTCTCGAAATCAACGGTACGTCCGCCAGCTTAACCAGCTTGTTTGGACCAGACCACTACGTTGAAATGAATTCGTTTATATTGGTTAAATTATTAAGCAATGCCATAATCCATTATAATGTCAGATATATCATTCATTACATATTTCATTAATTTTAATCCTAATAAATACTTTAAGCTACAGACTTTTCACACTGAATAAATATCACTTTTTATTGGAGAGAGGGACGAGACAAGCAAAACATTCACCTGATGATAAGTGCATCGTCATATAGATAAGTGCCCAAAGCATATACTGAGTCACACGAAATGAGACTGGACATATGAGACTTAATAACTGATGTCTCAGGATGATAGGGCGAAGTGTGGTGTCACACAAAAATGTTCTGGGTGACACAGCATTTGATATGGGCAAACGTTGCACCCTACCATCAGCTGAATGTTTTTCTCGGTTTCGTCACTTAATCAAAACTAAACTAAAACAAAAAAAAAAACATTAAATAATAATTATCATAAATATGCCATAAGCACTCTACAAGGCATTAAGTCTGCCCACCGTAACTTATTGTTTAGACCCTACATAAGAAATTATAAAAAAAAATCATTAAGATCACATAACCATTAATTAATTTCAACTTACTTAAATCCCAGTTTTACTCATTAATCTCAAATGTAGTCCCAATCATGGTAACATGGTAACAAATTACGTGTCGCTGCTGCCTAGGAAGCCTTTAATAATATATCTCGAGCGCATAGGATTGTATTCGTGAAGCGCATTAATTCGCAATGAGGCAGGTCCGATTTAGCCTGCAAACGGCAGGCGCCTCTTCCCACATGCATACTGGACGGATATTTGCGGCTAGAAGCATTGATTCGTCGTAAGAAAGTTTGGTTAAGCAATCATAGCAGCCAATTACATAATTAACGAACCACACTTTTATTAACGACCCTGATTCAAAGTGACATGCAAAAAATAACGCGAAAAATAAAGATATTCTAATATTATTATTTTTTTTTTAAAGAGAAGAAGAAAAAGACTTTAAACGTACAATACAATAAATAATATGTTTGTATAAAAAAGTCAAGTTTGCTCTTGTTAAAAACAAGAGTAAACCTAAAAAAAGAAATGAGTAAAAAGGAGTAAATCTACTAGTTTAAAAAGTTGGAAAAAGTAGTAAATCTACGAGTACTAATTTATAGACACATTTAACTTGCTCTAAATTACAGATATACTTTGCGTCAATTGTTGCATATATTTAACATTGAACAATGATGCTAAGAGTGAAAATGTGGATAACAATTAAAACATAAAAATAACTAAATACCTGAAAAAAGAAATATCTCTCGGTAGATAATTCGGTTTCCGGATTGGTGCCGTGATTGCTCTGGAACGTCCCGCCACGGCGCCGCACCTTTCCGCTGCTTTGCCGCTACGCTTCTCCACCGCTACGTTGCTCTGCTGCTACGCTGGTCTACGCCGCTTCGCCGCTCCGCTACGCTGCTCCGATAAGCTGCTCCGCTACGCTGCTCCGCTACGCTGCTCCGCTACGCTGCTCCGCTAAGCTGCTCCGCTACCCTGCTCCGCTACGCTATTCGCCGCTGCTTCGCTGACTCGCTGCTCTGCTACGATGCTCTGCTACCGCACTCGCTGTATGATGGTCCGCTTGACGACACGTTGCCTTGCTCAAACCAGTGTTTGTCTTTGGTTTCTAAAGCAAATACAAATCAGTTTTTACTAACTGTCAACAGAATGTGTATGAACAAGAAAAGTATAGTGTGAACGAAGCCCTAATATGGCATGAATGACATATTGTTTTTTTTCCCACGCTTTGGGGGTTAAATATGTAAACAATGCGGCTGCAACATGTTATTTTGTTTAATTCGTTAAATATAAACATGTCATTGAGTAATTATCTAACTATAATACATACTCCATCATAACTTCATAACCAATCGATTCGTATGCCGTAACCGAGTATTTGGAAAACTAAATTGATTAAGTTTTAACTTTATTAAATATCTGGCCTTTATAATAACTAGGATAGAAATATGTAAAGAAAAATTATTATTAGGAATTAACAAACAGATTTCAATCGACATGCACGTAAATGATTAAAATATCAGTAAATAAAAAAGTTCGAATCGTGACGTGAACGTCTCGCACCTTGAAAGTAACGTCGAGATCGCATATACGCAGGTTAGTTAGTGGTCGGGTTTAAATTGACTAGCCGGAAGTTGGCCATCCCAATTATTGGCCGGCTAATCGAATTCCCTTGTCCAGGGTACGAAGTCGCACAGGAGCG
Organism: Luehdorfia chinensis; assembly: GCA_019845155.1. NCBI lineage: Eukaryota > Metazoa > Arthropoda > Insecta > Lepidoptera > Papilionidae > Luehdorfia > Luehdorfia chinensis. Next base: position 4,516,713 of record JAHVAK010000156.1, on the reverse strand, counting down.
TCCTTAGAACGGCAGCTGTCAATCGAACCACGGCCAAATCTATTTACATGTTCGATCCGATAAAAATAACTTAGTATTCGAGATACATTTTATGTGCAATTTATTTCATATTATAAAAGCTAAAGTAATACTCTCTGTCCCTCTCTCTGTTTGTTACCTTTTCACAGCTCAACCGCTGAACCGATCTTGACGAAATTTGGCAAAGGGGATAGCTTACTTTTCATCCCGGAAAATCAAATCAAATCAAGTCTCCACGGGATATTTAAAAATATGCTAATACCGACCCGGACGAAGTCGCGGGCGTCAGCTAGTTGAAATATAATGTGATGATGATGATGACATCATACTGGACGATTTTCGACCACCTCGTCTACTACCGAATAATGTCGGTAAAGATATTATAGTGCCGAAAGTGAACGTGCAAAAATAAAGGCACTCGTCCTGACCTATCCGCCGCCGATGTGACGCTAATACGATAAGGTCGGAGGTAGGCAAATGCAGCGCCAGAGACACAGGAACAATCACAACACAAGCGGACCCAAAACGAACAATTCGTGTTTTTGTACAAATGTTGACTCCAGCTATGGGATACGAACGCGGGACCAGCGCTGTGGATATGAACTCTGGCCTACTAGGCAACAGAAACTATCGTGTAGCACAAAAAAATATATTGAAAGAGAGAGATTAACACACAATTAAACTGATGGTAAGTAAAGTCAAAGTCAAAATTTCTTTATTCAGTTTAGGCTTGTACGAGTATGAAGCTCTTATGAATGACAAAATCTACACCGGTTCAAAAAATAAGACCTTCTCAGAGAAGAACCGACAAGAAACTCTAAAGTCTTTCTTTTTTTCAATGCCATATTACATGTCATTTATAATTTACATAATCATTTCATGTCATGTCATTTATAAAATTACATCATAAATTTATTAGCCAGCGGGTATGCAAGAAGTAAGAGTTATTTCTACACTATCTGTCCTCTATGTAATGATCTATTTTATAATACGATTTTTCCAATAATGTCTTCTAGACAAGTTTATTAAATTCTATGTCAGTTTTTTGAGTCACTCTTTTAGGAATTTTATTATGTTAGTGGCTCTCAGACCTACACATATCCTCGATAAAGACTCAAGAAGCGTAAAGATCCCATCGCACGGCTATTAGAAAACCAATGCAACTCGGAAAGTTATTTTTTCCGTAACCGATGCTAAAGTTATTCCCATATGACTGTTCAAATAAAACTCATTTTTTACGGATTTTATCGCGTTTGATCTTGTACTATTTATAACCCGTCGTTTCGAGAGATTTACAGCACCCATGACAACGGGAGGACCATATATGTTAAAGGTTTTTAAGATACAAAGATGTCTCTTGACGCTATCTATTGGTTGGATCTGTAAATTTCTTTAAAACTGTTTTGATCACGCGCAGATAATACACGTTTAATACGCGAAAAATAATATTTAATTTTTGAATATTTTTATAGTTTACTAATACAGTTTCGCATCGTATTAGCATTGCGATATGTTGTCGACCATGACGAATATGATATATACGATTATTGTAAATACATTCATATACTAAACAACTGTAATAAAGATTGTTCTAAGCTGATTTTTTACACAATAGCAATAACCTTTTAAGTCTCATATGCCCAGCGATTACGCTAGCTCACAGTGCCCTTCAAACCGAAACACAGTAATGTTTGCACACTACTGCTTCACGGCAGAATAACTGGCCCTGGGGTGGTACCTACCTTAGACGGATTCCTGCATAGGAATCCTACCACCTAAAACATGTATGCAGTTCAAACGCGGCAGAAGTGAAATCTTCAGAAAACGAAACTTCGAGAGAATGAGATAAATGCAGAGTATCAGGAGTAGGATAATTGAAACGTTTATTTAGTATAACACTGTTACCAAGTTTAAAATGTATTTTACATTTTATTCTACATATTATATTACATACTTTACTGGTGGTAGGATTCCAATGCAAGAATCCGTCTAGGTAGGTACCACCCCAGGGCCAGTTATTCTGCCCTAAAGCAGTAGTGTGTAAACATTACTGTGTTTCAGTTTGAAGGGCACTGAGAGCTAGCGTGATCACTGGGCATATGAGACTAAGAACTGATGTCTCAGGTTGATGGGTGCAGTGAGGTGTCACACAGAAATTTTCTGGGTGACATCAGCATTTGTTATGGTCAGACGTTGCACTTACCATCAGGTGAACGTTTTGCTCGTTTCATCACTTTATACAATTAAAAAAAATACACATACTCCAGTGGCTTATGGTAACTAAAGTATGAAATAAATGATTTGGTTTTGATTTGACCAATGTGTTTGAAATACAGCGTCAATTACTGTATTTGATCTTGTTGTAGAGCTGATGAGAGCAATATCTACGAAGAAATCGAAGATTTGAACGAATTCGAAAATATATGTTTAATAGGAAACACTATACTGTATTCTATCTCATTCTCTCGCAGGCTAAACCCTATAGATGAATATGTTTGTCTGTTTTAAGTGTCGTTTTTTCGTATCATCGAGTTTGAAATCACAACGACTCTGAAGGAGTTTTCACTTTAATAAATATTATACGCTATCGGATGTCACTGGACACTTACACACACAAACAATCGCCGACACACACATCATTAAAATATATAAAAAAAACAATTGTTATATTTTTCTTTCATTTTGTTTTTGTTAATATCAAGTTATGGCTAATAGACTTAATAAGTGACAATTTTTGATGCTACTTCATGCGGAGACTAAAAAATCGTTAAGTTAATGGAATGCAACGGGTTGCAACATCTTTCAAAATAACAAATGCTGTGTCGTCTAGAAAATTTATGTGTACCCCACTGTTCTCGTCATCCTGACACATTAGCTCTTAAATCCGCCATGCCTCAGTAATTACACTGGCTGACAGTGCCGTTCAGACTGAAACACAGTAATTTTTCCACACTACTGCTTGATGATGGAACTAGGCACAGCGGTAGTACCGACTCAGATGGGATTCCTGTACAGGAATCCTGCTTAGGCTCTCTCTAACTTTTGACACGTTATTAGAGCCGGGAAGAATTAACCCACGCTAAATATTTTTTAAAAAAGATTGCCCTTCATCGGAATGTCTAATTCCTTATAAGCCCGGTACAAATATCTGCAGGCCAAACAAATATTCGAACAGCGTGTGAATCGAACCCACGTCGCATCTCGACTGTAGCGCTTAACAACTATGTATATTTTTTTTATTGCATAAAGTGATGAAACGAGCAAAACGTTCACCTGATGGTAAGTGCAACGTCTGCCCACAACAAATGTTGTGCCACCCAGAAAATTTCTGTGTGACACTACACTGTGTCCCATCACCCTGAGACATAGGTTCTTAAGTCTCATATGCCCTATGATTACGCAAGCTCACAGTGCCCTTCAAACCGAAACACAGTAATGTTTGCACACTACTGCTTCACGGTAGAATAACTGGCCCTGGGGTTTTACCTACCTAGACGGACTCCTGCATAGGAATCCCACCACCAGTAATTTATATATTTGAAAAGTATTATTAACATTTATGATTATTGTAAAAAAGCCGACCTTGAGCGTGTCGGATCACGCACATTGATGGGTTCCGTAGTAGGGAATAGCGTGTAACTGAAAATATCCCATATGTAGTGGCGTAACTATGCCGTTGAGACCCATGGCTCATTTTTCGGTTGGGTTCCCCCTCTCTCTATGTAAAGAAGTTCAACCTACAGTACCCTACAGTAGGTGTCTGTAGTAATTTAATTTAAAAAGCGTATAGGATTGAAGTTGCAATTTTATTTTAGTTCAAGGTTTTATTTATTAATTAAAATAAAATTGTTGTAGTCTAAAATTAAAACAATTTTTTTAAATTTTGTTTCAGAATTTAATAAAAATGTTTATTATTAAAATGTGTTTTTGCGGCTTTCTGTTCATCACAAGTGACAACATCAAAGTTCAAACTTCAGGCCACGGAACGTTCGATAGCTCGATAGATCGAACCACCCAGGGGCTCCGGCCGGGGGCCGTGGTATTTTGCCCGTACTGCCCTAACCTATTGGGTCCCAAAAACCACATGACATACCTTATACAAACCGATTTTCTTTGAAAGTGCAATATAATGTAAAAAAATTAGTATTTTTAAAATTTAATGTACCGTGTGGTAGCGTGGTTGCGTCTTAAGAGAATCTACCACCCTACCTCATCCCGTGGGTGTCGTAAAAGTCGAAAGGGGGAAAATGAAAACCAGGAAATGGGCAGCAGCATCTTCCTGGAACATCTGAATAAATAAATTGCGGTTGCCATCCCGCCTGCCAAGCACAACCGACGCAACCAACGAGATTGTATGGAAAGCGCACATGAAAGTAGAAGAAGCGAAAGGTGGGGATTCTATCTACCCCAAATGGGAAAGAGGCGTGACTCTATGTATGTATGTAAAATATAAAAATTATAAAATATACACTAGATGTGCCAAGGTTTGTTAGAGTCGTAGCAATTATGTCTACGTCGGAGAAATGTATTGCTGTACTCAATTTTAAAAAGTTTACACACACACATACTGTGTTATAATAAACAAACTATGAACATTTCTAACAACTTCACTTTAACCTAGTTAAAACGTTTGCCTCTAGCCCGGTAAATAATATCTATGTTATCTAAGCCTACGTAGAACCGATTTCACCGTTCGCTTTGGAAACAAAGTTTAATAAAACCACATTTTACCTAACTGGGTTCAAATGTATTTGATCTCGATATCGGTCTAACCGATTTCACCAGCTCCATTTTGATCGCGTTTAGGAAAACGAGGTTCACATTAAATACCGTCACAATCTAAAACAAAAACTCGATGTATTTCGTACCTGTCATATGTTATACAAAGGACATGCAAACATAAAACAATACGAAACAAAAATAATATTTGGTTTTAGATAGTTGTGCAATTGATAATGTAAATAAATACTCTTTCACTTTTTGTTTATAGAGTTAATATCGAAAATTGGGCGTTCTGAATTTTTATCGCGTTTAACTTTAACAGAGCCGTGGTAGCTCAGGGGCTAGGCGATCGCTTTAAATTTCATAGTACGGGGGTGACCTGGGTTCGAATCCCGGTGCCGGCAACACTAAAATTGTTAATTGCAATTTTAAGTGCTGACTTACCACGTGCCCGGCGGTGAAGGAAAACATCGTGAGGAAACCTGCATGTCTGAGAAATTAAAAATATTTCGAAGACATGTGAAGTCCGCCAACCCGCATTGGAGCAGCGTGGCGGATTCTTCCAAGCCTCCAAAACCCTCTCAGAAATGAGGAGGCCAGTGCTCAGTAGTGGGACATTTATAGGCTGAGTCTTTACTTTTTTTTTTACTTTTAACTTTAACTGCGTTCATTTGATGTTGATGAAATACAAACTGTAACATTGAACTCCGTTAAACGCTTAAGCTTCGTTTAGCTTGAACTGATCGCGTTTATTGTCAACGGTGAAATCTGCCCTTATAGACTTGCAGGGGGCCTACGAGAGCCCCGAGTCGGTAGAATTCCTAACCCGCTAGCAATCATTGCGTATGCGGTAGTTATAAAGCGGTTCGCTAACTTACTGCAAATCGATTAGTAATTGGATTCATCATCATCATCATCATCATTTCAGCCTATCACTAGTCAACTGCTGAAGGCACAATTAGAGGGGATTTTGCCATAGTCGCCACGCTTGGGTTTGGCAACGTTTCGGGTTGGCAACCGCAGTTTATTTATTTAGATATTCCAGGAAGATGCTGCCGCCCATCTTCTGGTTTTAATTTTCCCTCTGTCGACTTTTACGACACCCACGGGATGAGACAGGGTGGTAGATTCTCTTAAGCCACCAACACACGGTGTAATTGGGTTACGCTAGTAAAATATCAAATTCCCAATACATTAAGTAGTACTTTTATAGTTAGGCGCTATAAGAGTATACAGTGAATTTGCTAAGGTCCTCCTGAAAAAATAAAAATGGTGTGCATTACGAATTTTCAAAGAGCACCGCCCCACAATAGCGGGCACAAGCAAACTAATACCGGCATCGGGAAACGTCATCAGACTACCAGGCTGCGGGTCCTGGATTAGAATCCCAGCCGGAACCAACATTTGTGCAAAAACACAAATTGTCGGTTTTCGGGCCTGGTGGTGTTGTGATTATTCTTGTGTCTCTCACACTGCATCCTGGCCTAACTCCGATCTTAGAGCATGATCGTTATATTGGGCGCGGTTAGGTTTCGGCGAGTGAGTGCCACTTGTGGCACAATAATATCACCTGCGCAGTTGATAACTTCCGACAGCAAACGCTAGTTGTCGCCGTGGTCGAAAATCCGCCGGGAGAACATCAACCACTAGGCAATAGACACAACACGTGTTTTCATGTCGAAATGAGACAGTATCAAGTGCTATGTTTCCACCAGATATCCTCCACCACTACCCACTACCATTAGCCACTAAGCAATACATACCCATAATATAAGCTTGTTTCGATTCTCAGTTGATGGTTATTGAAAGAATTTATAATTAAAGTAAATCAATAAATATGTATATATATGGAGTAAAATAAATAAAAACATATCGTTAATACCATAAATATATTATTTTCTTTTATTTACGCGATTACTACACATTTAAATAAAACTAATTTTTACGGATTTTATCTCGTTTAATTTTAACTATTCATAACCCGACGTTTCGAGTACTCTGGACCGCAAAGAAAAAGGGAAAGTTAGAAAATCTTCAACATCTTCAAAAATACCTGACCTAGCTTTATTAAATAAAGACTAAATTAAAAAATATGTTTATGTGTTTAAATGAAAATAAAAAAATGAATTCAAGCGTTTTATTTTTAATAAATGTAAAATAAATAAAAATGCGTATTTTTACAGTATTTTCTTAAATGTAGATTTGTTACAGATGTGCCGTTTTTATGCAATTTGGTACTTTGTGTGGCCTCCGCGACCTTGCAATACTGCCGTTATACGATTTGGAATACTTTCTACTAGGTTTTAGAGGCGATGCTGCGAAATATTCTGTCATTCCTCTATTAGAGCTTTTTTCATTTCTCGTAGCGTGATTGGCGACGGATTCCGCTGACGTACACGTCGTCCCAGTTCGTCCCATGCATGCTCAATGGGATTTAAGTCGGGGCTGCGTGTTGGCCACTCAATGCGTGTAATACCAACTCCTTGAAAATAGGCAAACACTATCGGAGCTGTATGCGGGTGGGCATTGTCTTGCATAAAACAGCATTCTCGCCCATGCCCACTAAAAATGGACCAACGTAGTCATTCAGAATTTCAGTGTCATATCTTTCTGCAGTTAAAGTTCGATTTCCACCACTAGCTCAGGGCGGCTTTCGGAAGAAATCCCAGCCCACACGTCAACAGAGTCTCCGCCGTATGGTACTTTTTCTTCTATACAGGTTTGGTTATAGCGCTCTCCCGGTCTTCTGTACACTCTTTTCCTAGCGCCGTGCCTGTATAAACAGAATCTAGACTCGTCTGAAAACATAACCATTTCTCGTGTTCTCTACCATAACTCAACCTTGGTGACTTTCTAGTTTGGGCCGTTTGCAGGTCTTAATGGATTTAAATTTGCTTTAGCCAGACGCCGCCTTACTGTATCCGTACTCAGATTGTTTCCACCAGCTCGTAAATTATGATTCTTTAGTTAGAAGTAGCCGTAAGAAAGATATTTCTCAAAATTGTTCACACCATATAGCGATCCTCCCGCGCGGTCGTGCACCTTGTTCGGATTCATGTTCCTGGTCTTCGAAGATTGGATTCATTTTCATGGAAAGGCTGGAGTACTCGCTGATCTGTAGAACGAGTCACACCAACAATTCTCGCTGTGTTTCGCTGACTGTGCCTATCTTCAAGCATTGTCGGGATCCTGGTACATTCTTCAGGTGTTACCGACATGATGACTTCAGAACGATAACATTTATAAGACAGAGACACCATATTTATAACATTTTATGGCAAAACTAAAACAAACGCGAAATAATTGATTAGAATTTTTTGGTACTAATAATTAATTATATTCGAATTTATTAATTAAATTATTATCGAAAATAAATAAAGAAAATGAAGAAATATATGTATAAATGAAGAAAGCTTTTTATTTGACATTAAACATTATATAATTTAGTCTTTATTTCATAAAGCTAGGTCAGGTTCTTTTGAAGATACTCGTATTAAAGATTTTCTAGCAGACGCTTTTTCTCTGCGTTCTAGCGTATATGCATACAAATAAATAAAATTGGAGTGTCTGTTTTTAATAACAAAATCACAGGTTTTTACTCAATTCTTATGGAAGTATATACAGTACTTATGTGAAAAACCAATTTTTAAAATTTTTGTCTGTCTGTTTTTTCCGGCTAATCTCCGATATCGCTGGACCAATTTTGACGGGGCTTTCACTGACAAATAGCTACCTACTAAGGCTACTTTAATTTTAGAAAAATAATTATTGTTGTACGAAAAAAAAAACAAAATCAGATCTAAATAGGGTAATAACATATATGAATATCATCGATTGGGGTCGGCTTTTATATGCGGCTGAAACCGCGGAGCACAGCAAGTACAGAATATAAATACAAGACGTTCTTTTTATGGAGTATGTGCGCCACGAACACACCACGTCGCACTGGATTAGAGAGCGACGGCGCTGAGGGGGCAAGATTGCATCATGCCGTTTGCCATCACGTTTGTTTTACAGGATAATTGACATACTCGCACAATCCAATATAAACACAATCTAATTATCAATGATTCAACTACAATTATAAGATTTAGTCGGCAGGCGATATGGCGTATTGTTCCCTCATTAAAGCGCGACATACTACACCTAATTGGAAATATATCGGCACATACGTCGTAGACAAATATTGACTATAGACACTATAGTCATAGATAATTAAATGAATTACTTTATTCACTTTTTACAGTTTATTGCGTATGCAATGATGACGTTTACTGCCAATAGCAAATGCTGTGTCACCCAGAACATTTCTGGGTGTGAATCCATCTAGGTAGGTTCCCAAGGGCCAGTTCTTCTGCCGTGAAACAGTAGTGTGCAAACATTACTGTGTTTCGGTTTGAAGGGCACCGAGAGCTAGCGTAATCACTGGGCATATGAGACTTAAAAACTGATGTCTCAGAGTGACGGGCGCATTGTGGTGTCACACTGTTCCGGGTGACACAGCATTTGTTATGGGCAGACGTTGCACTTACCATCAGGTGAACGTTTTGCTCGTTCCGTCACTTTTATCAAATAAAGAAAAAAGCAGAGGCCAATCACGTAGCCCACTTTTCGCCTTCGCGAGATACGATACGTGGCGGGTGGCGAACCAAGTCGCAGCCAGTTTGGTACGAGTCAAAAAATTCTTATTCCCCAGTGCGCTCCCACGAGCAGTATAGTGACAGCGTTGCATATAATGGTGTTATTCTGCACAAATGAAAGCTGTCCAAACTAAACACATTAGTTAATAGAATCAGGCGTTACTTTGCGGAAATCCATTATAATGAAGGAAGGTAAGTTACTTTGCTAAGATTCGCATGCAAAATATAAAAATGGTTTATATTACCTAGTTTTTTGAAGAGCACCGCCCGCCCTCCCTCAGTAGCGTGCACAAGCAAGCTAACACCGCCACCAGGAACCGCCACCAGGTACCCTCCACCAACCACTACAATACCACCACTATATAATATACACCACTGAAGTCGAGAACACGACACTTGCTTCGCCCCAAAACGAGGCATTATCAAGCGTCATAGACTCTACGACAGACATCCGCCGAGTCTTTAAATTTTGCATGCGGATCTTAGCAAAGTAACTTACCTTCCTTCACTAAACACATTAGTCTAGTCTTACGACACCACGGTAGGAAAGAGGTAGTTGCAATTCTACTTTGTTGGACACCAATCAGCTACACTATGAATTAATAAATATCAAATCGACTCTCATCGCGCCAAAAGAAATTATTAGGTAAGCACACCCGTTCATTACGAATACATACATACATACATAAGATCACGACTGTATCCCATAAGGGGTAGTCAGAGACTGGGCACTCACTGCAAAAACAGATGACTGTCACAATCCACGTTTCACCAAAACAATATAATGCACTTGGTGTGATAGGTGGTGAGCCCATCGCCACCATGCGCTGTTGGGTGCACAGTGCAGTTTAATTCCTTACTCGCCTTTTACGAGATCCATTGGATGAGATGGAGTGGTAGTATTCTTTTAACGAGCCGCCAACACACGGCTCCCGCCAACAAATAGAGAAAAACACATAATAAATCTAAATTCAAATGTGTTAATTGAAATGTGTAGTGTTCGCTATATAAGAAATCATTAAATAAAAGATCGTAATGATTTCAAAAAAAGTACCAGCGACCGATGAGAGTAGTACGAAAACACTAATGAAAGTAAAAGATGCGAAAGATGTGTGTCAGGATCGTAGCAAGTGGAAAGATGTGGTCTCTGCCCACCCCAATGGGAAAGTGGGGTGACTGTATGTATGTGCGATTTCAATTCGATATTCAGACAATAATAATAAGGCAATCGCACTTTTAAAAACTTCGATGCTTCTATAAACTGACATCTGTTAAGAGACAAGTGCATGAACGATGACCAGGAAAAGAGAATCACACAAAAAGACACTTAAATCTACACCCATGAAAACGATCAATTAGGAGAAGTGTCATCAGTCTGTAGTCGTGGCACTCGCCGCTGGGATTGGAACCTAGGACTCACCATTTAGCAGGCAGTTCTACTGTACCGCCGAACAAAGTAGCACTAAAATTGTTGAACGCAATTTTAATGTACCGATTTACTACGAAAGCCGTGGTAGCTCAGGGGCTAGGCGCTCGCTTTAAGTTTCATAGTACGCGCGTGACCTGGGTTAGATTTCCGGCGCCGGCACCACAAAAAAATTTCAATTGCGATTTTATGTTCCGATCTAAATGCTCGGCGGTGAACGAACGCCCACTGAGTCGAAGTCCACCAAACCGCACGCTACTCCACGTCAAATCGCTCTCAGAAATGATAGGAGGCGTGTGCTCGGCTTGGGACATTTATAGGCTGTTAGTTTACTTTTTATTCATTTATTTAACTTCATGTACACTGTAGTATACAACATACATACATACAGTCACGCCTCTTTCCCATAGGGGTAGGCAGAGACCACATCTTTCCACTTGCTACGATCCTGACACACATCTTTATCTTCTCCTACTTTCATTAGTGTTTTCACACACGCTCGTCGGTTGCGGGTACTTTTAACGTGACCTTTCCTCAAAAGTTACCGACCCTTACCGGCTTTTTCACACTTGCCTCATAAATCTGTTTCGTCAATCTCCTTTTATTCATCCTCTCTACGTGTCCAAACCATCTAAGCATGCCTTTCTCTATCTTTTACACTACATCTTCAACCACACCGCAAAGTTCCCTTATCACGCTGTTTCTCACTTTGTCAATCAGAGTTACTCCAGCTATACTTCTCAAACTTCTCAGTATACAACGTTATTCATAATTGGTATAACATCCCGGCACCTACCCATGCTGCTTTGTTCGATAAACACAACGATGAAGCTTTAATAACAAAATTGAATACTAAAAATGTGCATACAAAACTTTAAAATTATTTGTTATGTAAAACTTTTCACGACCCTAACTCAGAAAGTCGTTGCCCCGAACCAGACATATTCAAAATACGTTTTCTTCTCCATTTAATTTATGTTACCCTACTACGGCGTCATACTAACAGATTTACTTCGCAACAGATTTCCTTAAGCTTCATGTTATCCTAGTACTTGCGAGTACTTTCGGTGGCGGCTCAATGGAAAAACACCCAATTAAATTTATGAGTTCATTGCCTCGATCAGCTGTATAGCAAGGGTAAGTCACCTATGAGTTTTAAGCAAATTCTTTCAGTCGACATATCTCCTACAGGTATCACGCTACGAGGCTCATTATATTTTTTGGCGCATATACATATTGTCCCTAAGCCCAGCCTGCCGGGATGTATAGGACATTACGAATGACCATAGGCGGACTTAATGCGTAGGCATTACTCTACCAGTCTACCAAAAGTCACTGCAGAGACAGAAGGAAGTAGGTGTTGTAGGCAGTTAATAAATAAAACGGGTAAATAAATAAACATAAATACAAACACGTCCGCGACACTCAATTATAGACTTTTTGGGAATGGAAACATAACAGCGAACAACATTAAATAAATAAGTATGAACATATATCTGTATAAATGAAATACAAATATATACATAAGTACATATAAGATATATAACTTATGTAATAAAATATTATTAAACGACTATTTCTGTGATGGCCAATTTACTTAGAAAGTGCTCACGAGCTTTCATTTTGAATGACTAACGACTGGCTGTTTTTACTTTTTTTTACTATGAAATTTTAAGCGAGAACTCGATTGAACTACCACGACTCTTGAAATCCTAAATGGTTCAACACTTAGGACAACTTACGTCAGCTATTATCCTAAATCCATTTCATGTGCATCACCATAATCAACAACATTTCTGCCTATCACTAGTCCACTGCTGAACATAGACCTTCCCCATAGATCGCAACAAATATTTGTAGCTCTCACTTTGGGGGGATTTTGCCAAGCGTGGCCACTATGGCCACGCTTGTCAGGCGGGTTGGCGTCCACAGTTAATTTATTCAGATTTTCCAGGAAGATGCAATTATTGGTAATTGCACATGAAATGGAAAAAGGTCGTTTGCTAGTCTCCGAATTAAAGAAAAAAAATTGGTATAGAAGAGAATATTTTATTTGAATAACAGCTTTTTACTCAATGCTCTTGAAAGTATATATGGTACTTATAAAAAAAAACAATTTTTGTCTGTCTGTCCGTCTGCCGTTTCCTTCAGGCTAATATACGAAACGGCGGGACTGATTTTAACGAGTCTTTCACTGACAGATAGCTGATATTATAGCGGTTAGCTTAGACTACTTCAATTTTAGAAAATAACTGGATTCCCGCGCAAAAAAAAACTTAAAACCCTAAAATACGATTTAAATAGGGAATGATATATGAATATTTATATTTTGACGGGACTTTCACTGACAGATAGCTGATATTATAGCAGATAACTAAGGCTACTTTAATTTTAGAAGAATAATTATGGTTATGCGAAAAAAAAACCAAAAATCCGATTAAATTAGGGTAATAGTACATATTGTATATCATCGATTGGGTCTGCTTTTTTACGCTGTTGCAACAGCGGGGCACAGCCAGTGCTATTATAAAAAGAAAAATTCAAGCCAAGTACGAGTATAACAATTCGCTCCGTAGACAGAAGTGTCCAAATACAGCGCTGCCAATACAGATAAACTTCGCGAGGTATTATTGTTCTTGTTATGTTACCGGCAAGGATTGTTCAAATCGAATAAATAAAAAAGGTTTTCTGAGTTCGCATTGCGCTCATCTATCTATATAGACTTATATAAGTAAATTTATGTAAATGTATCTATATTTGCAGGTGCGTATAAATTTAAATGAAACTAATTTTACGGATTTTATCGCGTTTAATTTTTACAATTTATAACCCGACGTTTCGAGTGCTTTACAGCACCAATGATCACGGGGGGACTGAGGTGACAGATGTCCTGATGTCATAGTTAACCCTGGGGTACCTTCAACTTTTAATTATTATTTTTGGTCCGATCTACGCAGAAATAAAATTATAGGGTTATAAATAGTAAAAATTAAACGCGATAAAATCCGTAAAATTAGTTTAATTTAAATGAGTAGTGTTCGCGTAAATATTAGAAATCATTATACGTATAAATTGTTTGAAATTACCTACTTGTGTTTACGTCACCATAAGCTAGTTATTTTTTAAGTTATTTTCTACTAGCTCTGCCCCGCGGTTTTACCCGCGTAAAAAAGGCAACCCCGATCGATGATATTCATATATAATGTATGGTACGTGTATCGGATTATGGGGTTTTAACCCAAATTATTTTTCTGAGATTTGAGAGAGAGTCACAGACAGAGTGGAGGTAGCTCAGGGGCTAGGCGATCGCTTGAAATTTCATAGTACGCGAGTGACCTGGGTTCGATTCCCGGTGCCGGCACCACTAAAATTGTTGATTGCAATTTTAAGTGCTGATTTACTACGTGCTCGGCGGTGAAGGAAAACATCGTGCAGAAACCTGCATGTCTGAGAAATAAAAAATATTATTTCGAAGAAACTTTTTACTTAACTTACTTTAAGTAGTCTAAGCTACCCGCTATAATATCAGCTATCTGTCAGTGGAAGTTCTGTCAAAATCGGTGCAACCGTTTCGGAGATTAGCCGTAATAAACAGTCAGACAAACAGACACAAACTTCAAAAACAGTTTTTTTCTTATTAGTATCGTATATACTTTCATTGAATAAAATGCTGTTATTTTGTTATTACAAACAGACACTTCCATTTTATTTGAATAGATTTTTCGTCTAAAATTTTTTAACGCCACAGTCACAATATTTTCCAAGCTCTGGGTATTGTTGATAGAATGCCAAAAGGTGAATACAAAAAGTGCAAATCGTATGAAATAAAGAATAATGTTTTTTAATAACTATCAACTGTTAAAACCGGTCCTCCAGGCCGATGTTCGACTACAGGAACAACTACAGAACACTGTCGAAAGTTATCAACGGCGCAGGAGATATTATAATATCGCGTATCATACATCGCGATATTATAATATCTCCATATATCATACATCGCGTATAATATCGCAGGAGATAATATAATAGCACTAGGCACTATAGTGCCACATGTACGCGCCAACACAGAGGCACTCACTCATCTCACCCTACCCGTTCCCGATGTAATCCTCGTGCGCTAAGATCGGAGGTAAGGTGGGATCCAGTGTCAGGGGCAATACAATTACAACACGCCTAGGTAGGTACCAACCCAGGGCCAGTTATTCTGCCGTGAAGCAGTAGTGTGCAAACATTACTGTGTTTCGTTCTGAAGGACACTGACAGCAAGTGTAGTCACGGCATGGGAGACTTAAGAACTGATGTCTCAGGGTGACGGACGCAGTGTGGTGTCACACAGAAATGTTCTAGGTGACATAGCGTTTGTTACGGACAGACGTTGCACGTACCATCACGTGAACGTTTTGCTCGTTTCGTTACTTTATCCTATACAAAAAAACACGCAAGAAAGCTTTGTAGAAGTGGCTCCACATTGCGAACAGTAAATAGTCGTTAGGTGGACGTATCCAAGCCAATGTTTGACGAAGCCTAATGATTGTTGAACGTAACGATAGTAAAGTAATACTTTATAGTATGTTTGACTGTTTGTGCGTCATAGGCGTGCCCGCAGTCCGTTGTATTGTAGTTTGTGAAGGGCGAAAGTTCGACGTAAAATAATAGATGCAAAAATGTAAACGTGACAAAAAAGTTACATAAATTACACATGCATACATACAGTCACGCCTTTTCCCTATAGAGTTAGGCAGAGACCACATCCGCAGCCCACTTTGACCCTCGCGTGGAACGAGATTTGACGGGTCCACATCATCACCCACCTCCGTGTCTTTGAGCACGTTTGCGACAGAGAAATGCGACTATGCATTTCTCTTGTATCGCGTATGAAATGCGCGCATGGACGTGGAGTTGCAATCTACTCGTATATATTTTATTTTTCAAAGATGTTTTTGTCGTTAACAAATATCTCCCTAATCATCATCATCATTATCATCATTTCAGCTTATCACTAGTCAACTGCTGAAAATAGGCCACCCTCATAGAATGCCACAAAAGTTTGTAGTTCTAGGAGGAACATAAAATCGTTTTTTTTTTGTAAAATATATTCATTTAATTAAAGTATGTACCATTGTTATTTATGCACTTTTGTCAACTCATAGATAGTTCATTAATTCCTAAACAAAAAAAAACCATGCTGCCGAAAATCAATAAACTCTCTGAAGGCGGTTTGGACTGCCACATCGGAGATTAATTTTTTCCTTGGAAGAAGTTATCCAAATTCCGGAGAAATTGGTAATCTGTTGGAACAAGTTCCGGGGAGTACGGTGGATGTTGCAGACATTTCAGTTGCAGCTCCTCTAGTTTAGCGGCCGTCTATTGTACAGCGTGTGGTCTAGAATTGTCCTGAAGCAGCAGTGGCCTAGAACGATTGACAAGGCTCGGTTGTATGGCAGCTAGTTCTTCCATCATGGTTTGCAGTTGCTGACAGTAGATATCTGGTGTAATCGTTTGACTAGATTTTAGAAAGCTGTAGTGAACGACACCGGCACTAGTCCGCCAAATGCTCACAAGTAACTTTTTCTGAGCTTGTTCCGAAGGTCGGAATTTCCAGAACGAAAACGTTGGTACCAAAAACGTACCTGTTTTCTTTTGCGACACCAGCGCCATACACATCTTTAGTCCTTCGAGCTGTTTCTGCAGCACTGGTGCCACGGTAGAACTCGTACTCGTGCACGAGATGAGCGACTCGTCGAAAAAAACAAATGAATAACTGTTTTCGAAACTCAAATATACCAGCTGAATGGATTTATAAATTTGAATTTGGAATTCTTAACCAAAGACGATATATTTCAGATCAAAGTGGCCAGTACCTAATAATTATTTGTATCTATGCATCGATAAACAGCCTAAGTAGTGACGCAGTGAAATGCATATTATGGTATTTGATGCCATACGATATTTCGCAGCCTTAACATCCGAATATTCCACAGCAACCTGCCAATAACAGTAGTGCCTGCAAACTGAATTTCAAACAACAGCAAACGCAAAATATTTTCCGTCAAAGGGTAGCTCAACGCCAGCCGAAACAAGCCCAAAGGGCACTGACAGCGTGCTGACAGCGCTGTAATGAACAAACCAGCTAACATATCGAACGAGGTAAAAAAAAACAGACAAACAACTAAAATACCGATTAATAGGTGGCGGATTCGCACAACGCGTCAGACTCTCGTTTCCACAAATATTCAATGCAGGCCTTCCGATTTTTGATTTGCCCCACGGCGAGTCGATGAGTGTGATGGCTTGGAAATCGCGAAATGCCAAAATCTGATACGCAAAAGGGATTGGAGGCGAGTGTGCAACACCGCGGCGTGTGCCTCCCCATTGGCTGTTCATAACTGGATATAATTTAAAATATTATCGGGTCGTAAGCTTGCCACCTTATTGCAATCTATTTTCGCGGGGTGGTTTATTCAATTTGCTGTCGTCTCGTGATACATTAATTTATATATCGGGGGAAGTATTCAGCGTGCGTAGGTAGACACACGGAAATCTACTCCCCGACCGTGGATATTTAGTTTAATTCATTTTCGATATACATACATACAATCATGCCTTCGTCGCATATAATGAGTAGGTAGAGACGACACACGTAGCCCGCTTTTCGCCCCAGCCGAAAAATGGACGTGATGGGAGACGAAACACGTCGCCGCCATTTTGGTACGAGTTTTTGCGCCTTTGCGTTCCCACGAGTAGTGTAATGACAACATTGCATTATGGTATTATTCTGCCCGAATAAAGCCTGTCCGTACAATACCTTAATCGCCTCTTACGACACCTCGGTAGGAAAGGGGTAAGTGCTATTCTACTCTGCCAAACACCTATCGGCTGATGTACATTCGATGGTACTTTAGTCCTAGTTATAATAAAAATGGCTGTCTTATTCCAAACTGAATGAGTATGCAAAGCTAAGTCAATCTGACTCAGAACCAAGCATTTTATAAATTTATTGAACATTTTTTATATAGAACTATACAAGAATTCATCATTATTTCAACCTATCACTAATAGTTGAACATAGGACTCTCCCATAAAACACAGTGTTGCGCCTCCTGAATTCTATTGCATAGAGGGTGGCAAACGAGCTAGCGGCTCACCTGATGGTCACCCGCCCATGAACATATACAGTACCAGAGGACTTGCAGCGACGTGGCCGGCCTTTGGGAAAGAAATAGGCTTTCTTCTTTTATTTTCCCGCATCTATTGACTTACCGCATAACTGCGCAGAACGAAGCGCCTTCATCATCATCATCATCATCATTTCAGCCTATCACTAGTCCACTGCTGAACTTAGGCCTCCCCCATAGATTGCCACAAAAGTTGTAGCTCTCATTTTCGGGGTATTTTGCCATAGTTGCCACGCTTGGCAGGCGGGTTGGCAACCGCAGTATATTTATTTAGATGTTCCAGGAGATGCTGCTGCCCATCTTGTGATTTATATTTTCCCTCTGTCGACTTTTACGACACCCACGGGATGAGATGGGGTGGTAGATTCTCTTAAGACGCTACCACACGGCTGTTGATGACTTAAAAAAGAATAGATATGTACGTGTAGTATTTTCACTCATGATGTGTGTTCTCAGAAGTAGAAAATACACACACGTTCGCCTTTTATTCTGCATTCGAAGGCATTTTATTCTAAATTCTTCCAACACGGGTAAACGGCTCATATATTTATAGATTCCCACACATCACACCACTGATGATGTTCTCCTAGCCAATTTCGACCACGGCGACAACCTCCGAATACCGTCGAGAGCCACCAACTGCGCAGGAGATATTATAGTGCCACAAGTGTACGCGCAAACTCAGAGTCACTCACGCGTCCCAACCTACCCGCGCCCGATGTAACGCTGATGCGATAAGATCGGAGGTAGGCTAGGATGCAGTATCAGAAACACGGGGACAATCACAACACAACCAGACCCGAAAACCAACAATTTGTGTTTTAGCACAAATGTTGGCTCCGGCTGGGAATCGAACCCAGGACCCGCGGCGTAGAAGTCAGGTACTCTGACCACTAGGCCACGCGGTCATCACATCACACCACCACAGAGTAGGTATAAGTATTGATAACCTAAAACAGAAACGGGAATGTAAAAACTGACCTCAATATTTAGATCGAAAACATTAATTTAATTTTTACTTACCTTCCATTAGACAAATGATATCCACTGCTTATGTAAATAAAAGTTTGAACATAAATTATTTAAGTTCCGCTATTGCGTCGTATTATTGTAAGTGCACTGACTCAGCCGTCCGAGTTGCCCCGGAGTGCGGGCCGGACTGAAAACCAGTGTCGGGATCAGAGCAATTTAATTCTCTGTATCCCGGTTTTTACTGAGTCCTGTCCATTTCACGGTCTTTTGCTGCTACACAGACTCATTTTATATTATTTTTTCACTTTTGTTAATTTTTGGCAATATTATTTTATGTTCTGTGTAATTCCATATTTTTTTCTTGTTTTGTTTTGTATCTATTGTGATGAGTCCGTGAGTATATGTGTTTCTTTATTTTTTTCTTACAAGATTAACTCATGTTTTGAAGAGCACCGCACGTCCTCCCTCAGTAGCGTGCACGAGCAAACTAACACCGCCACCGGGAGCCGCCACCAGATATCCTACACCACTACAACACTACCACTAGGCAGTACGCTTCCAGTAGACAGTCCGCCGCCGAGTCGTATAGCCACTATCACTTAATAATGCCCCGTTTTGTGGTGAAACACGTGTCGTGGTCTCGACTTCAGTGGTGTATATTGCGTAGTGATATTCAAAACTAGGTAATATATAATACTATTTTATATTATGCATGCGGATCTTATCAAATTAACTTATTTCATTAATTATAATGAATGTCCGCAAAGTAACGCCTGGTTCTATTAACTAAAGATTTTTTTTGTTTAGTTGTTATTTTTAAGCATAGAAAATTAACGATGTATTGTAGTGTAATTATATTATTTGACGACTGCGTGGCTTAGTGGTCCTCGGTTTGAATCAAAGCCGTTGCCAAAGAACGTTACAAAAATTGTTAGAAAGTCACCAACTCAGCAAAAGCCGGCTAGTAAAACAATGCGCTGATCTTCCGTCGGGGCCATTCAGTGACGTCACGATCCAGATATATTTATTTATGATAGTGACCTTAAAATAAATTTATATTTTTACATAAACATACATAGAGTCACACCTCTTTCTCATATGGGTCGGCAGAGACCAAATCTTTCCACTTGCTACGATCCAGACACATAAATATCTTTCGCTTTTTCTAATTTCATTACAGCTTTCTTAGAACCTCAACGGTTGCGGTAATTTTGACGTCGCCTTTCAAAATTTGTAATGTGTTAATTATATTATATATAATATACACGACCGCGTGGCTCAGTGGTCAGAGTACCTGACTTCAGAGCCGCAGGTCCTGGGTTCGAATATATATATATATATATATATATATTTTATACATATACATATGATATATGATAATGTGTTACTAATATTAATTATAAATGCGAAAGTAACTCTCTCCGTCCCTCTGTCTGTTTGTTACCTTTTCACGACTCAGCCGTATAACCAATCTCGACGAAATTGCTTACAGATAGCTTTCATCCGGGAGACGGACATAGGATATTTTTTATTCAGGAAAGACTAAGAATTGACACGGTATTTTTAAAAAACCTAATTTACTGGAGGTAGGATTGCATTGAAGGACTATGCAGGAATCGGTGTAGGTAGATACCACCGTAGTGCGAGTTATTCTGCCGTGAAGCAGTAGTGTGCAAACATTACTGTGTCTCGGTTTGAAGGGCACTGTGAGCTAGCGTAATCACTGGGCATATGAAAAGCAGAAGAAGAAAAAATAACTTATGTGTCAGGGTGATGGGCACAGAAATTTTCTGGTTGACACAGCATTTGTTATGGACAGACGTTTGACTTACCAAATCCTAATTATACTCCTTTACGTTTTTAATTTGCTAATCAAGCCTAGGATAAGAAAAATACAACCATATAATCAAAAAAAAAAAATTGTCCGTACAACTGAATGCTGGCAATATTGTATTACTTTAAACTTGACAAAAACTTAAACTCTTAGGTAATTACTTTTTAAAACGATAAAGTTACACTAAAGTTTCTTTCGAAACCACAGTTTTGAACTTAGTTCTCTGAAATCCTGTTGAGTTAAATAACATTTTATTTTATGTTACAGTAATACCACGATATTCGCCGATAGGTATCCCGCAGAGTAGAATGGCACCTACCTCTTACCTACCTAGTAAGAGGCGACTAAGGTATAGGCAGAATAAAACTATAATATGCAATGCTGTCACTATACTGCTCGTGGGAACGCAATGGGGAGTAAGATTATTTTTAATCGTACCAAAATGGGGCGGCGTTCTTCGCCACCCATCACGTCTCGTTTCCCGCGGGATCGAAAAATGGGCGTGTATTGCTGTAATACACGTACTCGTATTACAAATGTATTGGTATACATTAATTTATTTATTACATTACTGTTATATTTTATTATTATGACAAAGTGCAAAAAAACTTTTAATCAAAATGTTCAAATTTTATATTAAACAAAAACTAAATAGAGAGAATACATATGATAACCCCTGGAATGAGATCCCGCTGGGTTTCTTACTGATTCTTCCCAGGACAGTGCATTTTTTGCGAACCAGTGTAGTTAAAAAAATTTAAAAAAATGACTTTCAATAAGTATTATGTAAATAAATAGATTATTTACATAATACTTAATTAAAGTTTTTGTTTTGAATAAAAAAAAACTAATCTATTCTATTCTTTTATGAGACTTAAGAACTGATGTTTCAGGGGTACGGGCGCAGTGTTGTGTCTTAAAGAAATAGTCTGGAAGCCGGTCAGGAATCCGTCTAGATAGGTACTGTGTTTCGGTCTGAAGGGCACTGAGAGCTAGCGTAATCACGGGGCATACTCGTATGAGACTTAAGAACTCATGTCTCAGGGTGACGGGCGCAGTGTGATGTCTAAAAGAAACGGTCACTTTGAACGTATGCACGTCTCGTCTCTTTCTCCAATAAAATAATACCTACTATATATATGATACAGTTTTATTTACATATAGTTATAAGCAAGTCTATACATTTAGTCCATCTCTTTTCTAATCCTAAAATTCCCTTAGAAAAAAAATCTTTATCTTGACTCTCAAAAAAGTCCTCAACCGCGGCCATCACGTCGCTATCATCGTCAAATTTCTTGCCTCGGAGGTGTTCCTTGAGTCGTGGAAAGAGATAGAAGTCGCTGGGGGCTAGATCTGGTGAATAGGGGGGGTGTTCCACCAGCTCAAAGCCCGCTTCCTGAATGGCAGCCATGGCAATTGCAGCTTTGTGAACCGGTGCGTTGTCTTGATGGAACAGCACTCCAGCCCGCAGTTTGCCTCGCCTTTTCTCCTTAATAGCCTCCCGCAATCTTCTTATTTGTTCTGCATAGTAGGAGCCTGTAATAGTGGCCCCCTTTTCCAAGTAGTCCACCATGATTATTCCTTCAGCGTCCCAAAAAACAGACGCCATAACCTTCCCTGCTGAGCTTGACACTTTGAATTTCTTCGGCGTCGGTTCATCGGATCGTTTCCATGTCATCGATTGTTGTTTTGTTTCAGGATCAAAATGGTGGATCCAGGTCTCGTCCATGGTCACAAAACGTGACAAAAAATTATCCTTGTCTGCCTGGAACTTTTCGAGATTTGCTCTTGACATGTCGACTCGTTTCTTCTTTTGCTCGTCGTTTAACATTTTCGGTACCCAACGCGCGGAGACCTTTCTCATATGCAATTCGTTCGCAAGGATTCTTTGAATGCTGCCATATGAGATCCCTGTGACCTCAGCTACATGCCTGATAGTCACTCTTCGATCTTCCAATACAACTTCTTCAACTTTTTTCACATTTTCTTCAGTGAGGGACGTCGATGGGCGTCCTTCGCGGTGTTCGTCTTCCGTCGATGTTCTTCCCAACTTAAACTCCTTAGCCCAGCGTGCAACTGTGGAATATGGAGGAGAAGAGTCCCCTAATGTTTCCACCAAGTCGCTGTGTATGTCTTTGGTAGACATTTTTTTCAAGCAGAGGTATTTAATGACAGCTCTGATTTCGTGTTTTTCCATTTTGATGTTCACTCCTTGACAGTCCGTATTCAAATGAATGTAGCTCCCGGGAATCGTGGCCTATTTATATGATTTTTTTTCCCTGAACTAGTGGTTAACTGAGTAAGTGACTGAAATTTTTTTGTATTTTTGTGTGCACTAGAAATAACTGATTATCATTACTTTTGGATCACCCCTCGTAACGTATCATAATTGATAAACTAAATCTCTCGATAGAATAGCCGTGACTTCGCAACCCTTCAAGTTACTTGAAATCGAAGTCATTTGCTGGTGAAAATTATAAAATGGAAGATAATTTTCGTTTCAATATTGGAATTAAAAGGTAGTTAATGGGCCTATGGCGACGACGAGGGGCGGTCTGTGGGGCTTCCGTGCGGATATTACACCAGACGCCTTCGGAGGCGGCACAAGAGTACCTCTAATGCCTACAGTTAGAAATGCCATCGCTTCCACAATTATATATATTGAACACGATTCCTGACATTCTTGAGATCGTGTGGGAGACCACTTCACTTCATAAATTACTTTATATCTCATACGGCATGAGCTGCGGAAGATAAATATCGGTTTTGTCTGTACATTCCGAAATAAGTTCGTAAGGAAAGATTGTATTTAGACTCTACTATTATAGAGATAGAAAGAGAAGAGAAGATAGAAGTGTACAATTTACAATGGATAGAATTGAACACTAGGTTTACGGGCATTGACTTGACGGACGGGACAGGTATATTACGAATAGGTTTTTTTTTATTGGATAAAGTGATGAAACGAGCAAAACGTTCACCTGATGGTAAATGTAACGTCTGCCCATAACAGTTGTTGTGTCACCCAGGTAATTTCTGTGTGACACCACACTGTGTCCATCACCCTGAGACATAAGTTCTTAAGTCTCACATGCCCAGCGATTACACTAGCTCACAGTGCCATTTAAACCGAAACACAGTAATGTTTGCACACTACTGCTTCCCGGCAGAATAACTGGGCTGGGGTGGTACCTACCTAGACGGATTCCTGCATAGGAATCCTACCACCAGTAAATAAAACAGGTAGACAACATCTAGATATAATAAAATATAGATGTTTCAGAAAAAACTACAAGAAATATATATTCGCTGCATAATATCATTAAAAAACAATATATAATCGCTAAAGAATAATATAAGTTGCCGTGTGGTAGCGGCGTAAGAGAATCTACTACCCCATCTCATCCCGTGGGTGTCGTAAAAGTCGACAGAGGGAAAATGAAAACCAGGAGATGGGCAGCAGCATCATCCTGGAACATGTGAATAAATAAACTGCGGTTGCCAACGCGCCTGCCAAGCGTGGCAACTATGGCAAAATCCCCCCTAGTTAGAGCTTCAATTTTTTGTGGCAATCTGTGGGGGAGGCCTATGTTCAGCAGTGGACTAGTGATAGGCTGAAATGATGATGATGATGATGATGAAAGAATAATATTTGTTTGTTCAGAATTTAAAGCATAAAATTGAAAACCTAACAAATCGACGGGTTTCGTAAATCTAGTGTTAAAAGCACCTTGCCTACTTGAAAGATTAGGTGATATATACACACGTTCACATTCGTATATGTTGTTGTCGAAATTACATATGCCGTAAGCTTATTCAAGATCGAAGCCATTCAATCATATCGAATGATAAAATGGCGGTCGTTAAAGAATTCCGCAAACAAAAGCTATCTCTAACGTCTTAAAAGTCATCATGATTTTTAAAACACGCTATATTTTTCACGTTCGATGTATGTCGTACATCGTAACGACATACATCGACGTGACATACATCCACACAGTAACGTTTGCACACTACTGTTTCACGGCAGAATAACTGGCCCTGGGGTGGTAGCTACCTTGACGGATTCCTGTATAGGAATCCTACTGATGGCAGTAAAATAAGTTATGGTCTCACATGCTTAGTAAGCTACAGGTAACCTACAAACCAGAACCTTCTTGGCACCAGTGCAATGTCAAATATTCTACCGGCAAGCAGTTAGTGCATTTGACATCAGACGTACAGCTGTTATATGTTACAAAAGCCACACGCCTTTCAGGCTTACTGGTGGTAGGATTCCTATGCAGGAATCCGTCTAGGTAGGTACCACCCCAGGGCCAGTTATTCTGCCGTGAAGCAGTAGTGTGCAAGCATTACTGTGTTTCGATTTGAAGGGCACTGTGAGCTAGCGTAATCACTGGGCATATGAGACTTAAGAACTGATGTCCTCAATGTGACGGGCGCAGTGTGGTGCTACACAGAAATACTCTGAGTAACACAGCATCTGTTATGGGCAGACATTGCACTTACCATCAGGTGAACGTTTTGCTCGTCTCGTAACTTTATCAAATAAAAAATATAATGAAAAGGCTTTAAGAATATTCAGCTGTCGGCACGGAGGCCACTGCTCAGCAGTGGGATATTTATAGGCTTTTCTTTTAAAGCACCACGCGACTGGTATTGGTCCATGGGATGAACATAGACTGCTGATATATTTAATGTTTTATACACGAAAGAAAGAACAACTACAAAACAAAAATTAACATAATAGTAACCACAGTAAAAAATGGCTAATTGCTAAGCTATCCGTGTGGCCATTGTGATTACGTCATCAGGTCATGTCATAAGGGTCATCACTCAGCATATTGTTCCGCTAACAAGCGCAAGGCCGATTTTCAGTGACGGCCGCTAGAGTATACCCTGGATAATACAGTTCCCAGAGCGGTTAAATGATGAATTAAAATATCATTAATTCACCACTCGGAACTTATTCACCAACGACCGCGTGGAGGTCAAACACGCACAAGCCGTCCCTATACCTAATTCACAAAAATAAATTATTTATTTCATTGTGCTATTTTATTAAGGAGCCGGCACCAATAGCCTTGGATATAAAGAAAAGTAAATGAATATAAGCGTTAAGACGGACCGTATAACACTCAATTTAGATTAACATAAGTAATACAATAGTAGGTAAACGAAATTAAATAATACAATCGTAAATCACCACGCAAACATTCCACTGCTGACCTATCCAGGTCAATCCCCTCTCAGGCTGGTATCTCCAATTCAGGAAGATTTGTCGTCTTCGTCACGCTTGTTAGTAGCAACCCTAACAATGACGTATGCTGGGACGATGACAGTTTTAAAATCAACACAATGATATGATAAGAAACATAACACGTCGTCTTCGTGGTCAAAGGAGTGAATAGCAAGCTCGCAAAGGCCAAAACTCGTTATAATAGCCGAGTATCTCTGCGTGCAAAAAATATGTAGGCAGAAAGCACTTTTGTCCACAAAAATGTTCGCAAACTTCCATCGAATAACACATAGTGAGAAATTTCATAACAAACCGTCAGTTTCTTTTTTGCCCTCGTAATGTTAAATACGACATGGGAATTAAAGCCGGTAGTCGTTAATCAGGCGGGGCTGGTCTGCGAACTAGTCGCGCGACCAGTCGCCGCCCGCCGGACTTCTCTAAACAATAATTGCGAGGCAGAAATAATAAAGTCGGCGCAACGCGGCCCGTATCCGCTCGCAATAAAAATGTAAAACGTCGCCGATAAGCGACAGCGCTAAAGGCTCGAATGTGAAACGGTAGGGTTGGGGCTTGGGACAGCCACACATTGTATCGATATCGACAAAATCGGAGAGAGAAACCACTAGGTTACTAGTACTATACTGAATAATGGAATATATCTAAATAGAGAGGTTGGTTTGTAATCCATAGAAATAAATAAAATTGAAGTATCTGTTTGTAATAACAAAGTAACAGCTTTTTATTCAATGCTTATGAGAGCATAGTATACGTATATATATATATATAAAGTAAAATTTTGGTCTATCAGTCTGTTTGTTCAGGCTAATCTTCGAAACGGCTGGACCGATTTTGACAAAACTTTCACTAACCGAAACGGCTGGACTGATATTATAGCGGGTAACTTATGCTACTTTAGTTTTGGAAAAATAATTAGGGTTCCGCGCAAAAAAATTAAGACTCCAAAATCCGATTCAAATAGGGAAGTATATATGTATGTCATCAATCGGGGTCGGCTTTATCATTCGGGTGAAACCGCAAAAATAAACAGTGTAAAATAAACAGTACTCCAAAATAGGGACCTGCTAAGCAGTAAATTACTGTAAAAGTTAAATAACAGAGTATTAATGTGCAACTGAGCTGGAAAGAGTCCGACTTGTTGCCCCAATGCAGGTTGGCAGACTTCACATGACCTAGAAATAACCTTATATTTTAATAAGGCGGGTTTCCTCACGATCTTTTCCTTCTCCGCTGAGCACACAGTAAGACAGCATTTAAAATTTCAACAGTTTTAGAGGCCGGCACCAAACTCAGATCCGCCAGGTACTATGAAAATACAAATACGGTTTTAAAATTACCGCAGGTTTATATTTTTATATAAATAAAAAATATATAAAAAAGCGCACACGAGTAAGCGGCTCACACGATGATAAATTAGCACCTATGAACAACCACAATACCTCTTGACAGGCGGGTTAGCAATCGCAGATTTTTTATTCAGATGTTCCAGGAAGATGATGTTGCCCACCTTCTGGTCTTAATTTCCCCGACGACGGATGGTGATCTACTATCTGTCGTCTAAAGCCTAGTCTCTATTACGCCTATAATAATAATTCTTATCATCTAGACTAATAATTTTATACATAATAATCCATAGCTGGCTTTTATCCACTAAACCTTAAGTCCGCTTGTTAAATAGTTAATTTTTCGTTCGATTTAAAAATAAAAGAAACGCAAGTCAATTGAAAAGATAAATTATTAAAATTATTATTCATCGATAACTCATTAAATCCAGAGAGCGGCACGTCACCAAGCGAGGGCCGCTTCAGTTTTTACGTCCGGATCAAACGGCCGGGTATTTTGTCACACAAAATATAAATGCGGCTTACTTCCTTCCCTCATTGGCGAGTTTATCTAACTGATTAATAATTCCTCGAACCGCACGGCTTTCAACGGGCCGAACAAGATTCCGATTTATGTTTAAGTCATACTTCCCGGACTAACGCTAGCTGTACACATAAATAAAATATAATAAGTGAAATGGGAAATACTCGTGTAGTTATTTTAATGTAACTAACAATGCAACGATACATCACTTTCCACCACGTGAGCCACCTGCTCGTTTGCCTCCTATTCAATAATAAAAAAAAAACATCAATAATTTGCAGTGTTGTAGCGGCGTCAGATAACTCAACACCACATCTCAACCCGTCGGTGTTGTAAGAGTCCACTGATAGAAATGCCTGATAGACTTCATGGCTCCACAAACAGACGGATGACAGGCAGCAGTGTCTAACGTGCGGTGCTATCACAAATGAACCTGTCAAGCTTGGCAAAGTAAAGTAACAGTCTAAAAATGTCCCACTGCTCCGCACAGTCCTTGAAAATTTGAGAGGGTTTTGGAGCCGTGAAGAGCCCACCACGCTGCTTCTATGCGAGTTGGCGAACTTCACATGTTTTTTTTATTTGATAAAGTGACGAAACGAGCAAAACGTTCATCTGATGATAAGTGCAACGTCTGCCCATAACAAATGCTGTATCACCCAGAACATTTCTGTGTGACACCACACTTCACCCGTCACCCTGAGACATGAGTTCTTAAGAATCATATGCCCCGTGATTAGGCCTGCTCTCAAGTGCCCTTCAGACCGAAACACAGTAATGTTTGCACGCTACTGCTTCACGACAGAATAACTGGCCTTGGGCTGGTACCTACCTAGACGGATTCCTGCATAGGAATCCTACAACCAACGCGTTACCTTAATCTGTAGTACCGCTATGTATGCATTTAATGCTGAGCAGTGCACCTTTGGATAAGAAATTGATGCAGCGTAATGCGACTAATTTTTGGTAGGCATACCATACATATATTTTAAATGTTTTTCTTATGCTGTGCAGTGTTATTGTTCAATAAAAGTATTTCTTTCTTTCTTTCACCACGTCCTCAAAATTTTTTATTCCTCAGACATGCAGGTTTCCTCACGATGTTTTCCTTCGTTGAGTTCGTTGTGTTCGAGGTGCTGCCACCGGGGAGAAAACTTGGTTAGTCGCGCACTATGAAATTAAACGCCCCGGTCCCTGAGTCGTAATTTTGTTTCCTTCTTTAACTTTTATATTCCGCCCCAACGCGGTATACTACAACACACTCGCTACAGGCTTCTAATAGCAACCGAAACACATCGCCATGGTCGAGCTATAAGTACAGAGCATCTTCATAATCTATACCAACAATAAAATTAAAGCGTCTGTCTGTGTTTTCAAAATAAACGTCAATATATAAGTGAGTGACGAATCTGGGCGAATCACCTAGAGTGCAGACAGGCAAAGACAGCTTTGCCCGTTATCAACAGTCGCATCTCCAAGGCGCTACTTCGTCTGAATAAACCCCAAATCAGACCGATCAGTAGTGCTATAACTGGACATGGGTCATTTAACAAACATCTGTTTACTTTAGGTGTTACAGACAGCCCTCTGTGCAGAGCCTGTATGGAGACGGACGAAACGGCGGCCCATGTCCTGCTGGACTGCCCTGCGGTCCGCCTTATACCGGGTCAAGCATCTCGGCTCGCTGAGACCGCTCCCTGAGGTCGCGGGGAACATTAAGGGCCTGCTGCGATTTCTGGAGGAGCTTGGTTGGCACGAGTAGCCCAACGTTCCTGCTTACACGCAAAATACGCGCTAGACGTGGAGTTGCGGAAACCGGCCCGTTGCAATCTATAATCTACAATGTAGTGACGAAACGAGTAAAACGTTCACCATGGAAAGTGCAACGTCTGCCCATACCAAATGCTGTGTCACCCAGAACATTCCTGTGTGACACTACACTGCGCCCGTCACCCAGAGACACCAGTTCTCAAGTCTCATATGCCCAGTGATTAAGTTCAAGTATGTAAGTTTTAAACATAAGCTTGTATTGAATAGGCCCCGAAACGACGCAATGAAAATTTTAGAGATTAAAACGGGGTTATCGAACTTAAATTTTCGTGCATGATCCATTTCCATATCTTGCAGAGATCAGAAGAGGTGAATTTAAAATAAACACGTAGGTCAGCTTATTTTATGCGGGTGAAGCCGCGGGGCAGAGCCAGTCCGTAATATAAAATACACATCCGATTTCGTTCACATAAACATTCCAATTTCGAATTCGTACCGACGTCAGCTAACTGCGGCAAATGTTTACTATTAGAAAAGCGCACAATCATTACAGACAGACGCGGTAATGCACACACGCGGCAGTTTCTACCATCCGTAAAGAACGGTTAGCGTCCCAGCGCACCGTCCAAAGTTAATTTATTCGCGACCAAAATGTAAAAATGCATCGTCTATCCGAAGATCGTGAGAAAGTAATGATAAATACATCAATCCAGCGGCCGATCGGCTTTCTCGTGACGCTGAACTGTTTATTAGATGGGATATAAAAGATGGCTAACCACAGCGGTGAGCGCCGGCCATATTTTTCGAAATTACTTTTGATTGTGGCGTGTAATAAGAGACTGCAAGTCGGTAGCCGGTTCACCTTTAAAATTAAGCGGGGGGTTCGGTTTGAGACGGCACGAATTAGATGGTTTTATATATAGGAGATTTGCATGCGGTTAGCAATGATGGGCGATACATTGTTATAAATGTCTATTCATGCGCTGAATATCTAAGGTTACTCGCATTCTTTTACATCACTCTTTCTTCTACAACTCTGATTCTTTTACAACTCTGATTGACAATGTGAGAAACAGCGTGATAAGGGAACGTTGCGGTGTGGTTGAAGATGTAGTGAAAAAGATAGAGAAAGGCATGTTTAGATGGTTTGGACACGTAGAGAGGATGAATGAAAGGAGATTGACGAAACAGATTTATGCGGCAAGTGTGAATGGGCAAGCTGGTAAGGTCGACGTAGGCGAACGTATCACGATCAGATCGGAGTCGTTTTAAAAAAAGGCCACGTTAAAAGTACCCGCAACCGACGTGCTTCTATGAAAACACTAATGAAAGTAGATGAAGCGAAAGATGTGTGTCATGATCGTAGCAAGTGGAATGTGGTGGTCTCTGTCTACCCCAATGGGCAAGAAGCGTGACTGTATGTATGTATGTATGTAAAAATTTATGATAAGGCGTCAGTACGATCGGCAGTTTTCACTTATATATTGACGTTTATTTTGAAAACACAGACAGACGCTTTATTTTTATTGTTGGTATAGACTATGGAGATGCTCTGTACTTATAGCTCGACCATGGCGATGTGTTTCGGTTGCTATTAGAAGCTGTAGCGAGTGTACTTCTATGAACATTTGTACTTACATAGGTATGTACGAGTACAAATGTTCATAGAAGCCTCGCTACCTTCCTCTTCTACTCAATTTTTAACAATGCGATACACGAGTTGGGGAAGGAACATAAATAAAAATTAATTGCGCTGATAGCATTGATACTGTGTTTTCAGTAATTTTATATGTTGTATATTATGAAAATAATCTTTTATTTTCATTATCCTCCATCCCTCTCCCGCACACTCCCCTTTCACATTGTATGTGTTTGCGACACCTTCTAGCAAAATGATTCCAATGCATATAGCCGTTTTGGGGGCCGGGCGCTCGCCTTAAATTTCATAGCATGAAAGTGACCTAAATTCGATTCCCGGTGCCGACACCTCTAAAATTGTTTTGTAATTTTAAGTGCTGCTTTACCACGTGCTCTGTGGTGAAGGAAAATATCGTGAAGAAACCTGCATGTCCGACGGATAAAAATAGTTTGAAGACATGTGAAGCCCGCAATCCCGCATTGGAGCAGCGTGGCGGACACTTCTTGTGCTCAGCAGTGGGACATTTATAGGCTGTTACTTTTAGGATTCCAATGCAAGAATCCGTCTTGGTAGGTTCCTATTGCCGCAGAGCATATTATTCTGCCCTGAACCAGTAGTGTATCAAACATTACCGTTTTTTGGTTTGACGGGCGTCAGGGTGGTGTCACACGGAAATGTTCTGGGTTACACATTTGATATGGGCATACGTTACACTTACCATCACGTGAACGTTTTGCTCGTTTCGTCACCTAATCCAGTAAAAAAATAAAAATTACATCCACGCCATAGACGGGAGTCTTCGCCTAAAATGTGCTTACAGTCGTTAGAATGTAATACTCGTAATGATATAAAAAAATATGTCGAGATATCATTCCAGCCAATATTAATATAATTCGACGACCGCGTTATCAGAATTCTGCGCCGCGGCTTCTGGGTCCGAATCTTAGCCGAAGCCAACATTGTGCAAAAACACTATAATGGAGCATAGATTTTTACAATAAAAAATATTCCCCCTAGTCCCTTCATTTCATACCGTGTAGTAAAGGTGAATAAGGTGATTGCAATTTTTACGTGGGGTAGTCCTTCATGGACACCCGACCACTCAGGGGAGAAGCAGGACTCTTACCGACTAAAATCCCAAAGTAGTTGTGGTCACGGTGGCCGTTCGGAACGCAACCGTGGCCCATACAAGGCAGTGACGATAGCCCGTCCGGGTGGGATGTTGTATGTTCCAACACGCCACGTGGTGGTGGTGTAGAAGATCTTTCTTTCTAAACAAAACGCAATTTTAATCCATGGGTGTCTTAAAAGTAGAAAAAGGAACATGTCGAACAAATCCGTGGTTGCCTGGATGAAAGACACAGAGCTAGTGTAATCACTGGACACATGAGACTTAAGAACTTATGTCTCAGGGTGACGGGCGCTGTATGGTGCTACAGAGAAATATTCTGAGTAACGCAGCATATGTTATAGGCCGACGTTGCACTTATCATCAAGTGAACTTTTTGCTCGTCTCGTCACTTTATCAAATAAATTAAAAAAACAAATGCTGCGTCACGTAGAATATTTTTTTTCCGACACCGCACTCCGCCCGTTACCCTAAGACATCAGTTCCTAAGTCTCATATAGTGATTAACTCTAGCTTTCAGACCGAAACACACTTTTCGAACTACTACTTTGTGGCAGAATAACTGGTCCTGGGGTGGCCCATACCATTTAAGACATCTTGACTTTTGCTCAACATATAACGTGAATAAATATTTCATGATACAGTGCCGTGACATGTCGCATGACTTGTGACACGGCGCCCGGACCGCACGTGCTCTGACGCGACTTCATGACCTACGCGCACACACTCGCCTAAATTGTGCCAATTTCACACACACGTTTGAAGTTTAATTATTGTGATATACCTGTTCCTTTTATTTCGTGTTTCATACGTATCACATTCGCGCTTACGCAAGTACAATTTTCGCTAACCACTCAATTTACAATTATCGATATACACTACAATACTACTTATATATGTACAAATATAGATTTCTGTATGACTTTAGAAATCGTCATACATTTATTTATATTTATATAAATGTGAAAGTCTCTTTGTTTGGATGTTTGTCCATAAATCAGGCCCGAAATGTTGGACTAATTGTAATTATAGTACTTGTAGAACTCGATTATGTCGTGAATAAGAACATACGACTTTTTATAAGGCTAGGAAGAGTAAACAGTTACCGCTAAAAGCCTAAATCCTGTGAAGCGGACGGAACAGGTAGCGATTGTATAAAAATGTCAAAACTATAATCAACAAATATTTAATTACATATCGTAATATAAATATTTAGTGAAAAGAAACACATATATATGTAGAAAATTGAAAAATGAAAGTAGGATTAACGCTGTGGAAATGAGAAGTTTGAGACGTATAGCTGGAGTAACTCTGATTGACAAAGTGAGAAACAGCGTGATAAGAGAACGTTGCGGTGTGGTTGAAGATGTAGTGAAAAAGATAGAGAAAGGCATCCTTAGATGGTTTGGACACGTAGAGAGGATGAATGAAAGGAGATTGATGAAACAGATTTATGAGGCAAGTGTGAATGGAAAAGCCGGTAAGGGTCGACCTAGGCGTACGTATCACAATCAGATCGGTGAACTTTTGAGGAAAGGTTCACGTAAAAAGTATCCGCAACCGACGAGCGTGTGTGAGAACGCTAATGAAAGTAGAAGAAGCTAAAGATGTGTGTCAGGATCGTAGCAAGTGGAAAGATGTGGTCTCTGCCTACCCCTATGGGAAAGAGGCGTGACTGTACGTATGTATGTATGTAAAATTGTTTACAACAAGAATAAATAAACATGAATTAACAAAAATATTAGTCACTATAATATAACTGCTCATTATATAATCAATTATTATTTAATCGTTAAATATTAAATAAGAATTATATAAAAGTTGCTCGGAAACGTTGCACTTAAATTAGGCTGGGAAATTTTACTATCATCGCGCCAAAAGAAGTTTCACTTCAAAAAACAGTGGTAGCGCTACTTCTAACACCATGGTAATAAGAGTCGACTAAGGGAAATGAGAAATGTCATTACTTCCGTCAGACTAAGGAATAATCATGAATAAAATTGCAGATTGAAAATTACGAAGCGTCTATGGTGTATATATCTGATGCAGCGATCGTCATCACGGCAGCCCAGCATTGTAATTACAGAAAAGCTTTGCCCTTATGCACTATAATGTCCTGCGCAGTTAATATTTTCCGACAGTATTATGAAGTTGTTTCCGTGTCGACATTGCAAGGAAGACATCATCATACTTACCTTTAAACATACATATTATAGTTGATATTAAATCAAAAACCGACTTCAACGTACCATCAGAACTTGTCTAAAATTATTTTTTTTATGGCCTACATAATTTTAAATAATATATAGGTAGAAGTGAACCTTTCAGAAAACTAAACACCGAGAGAATGAGACAAATGCAGAGGTATCAGAAGTAGGATGATTGTAGGGTTTTCTTAGTATGATATTGTTACCAAGTTTAAAAATTATTTTACATACTACATTACATATTATACAGACTCCAAGTCTTCAATTTCAACAAATAATACGAGTGGCTATAGTAACTAAAGTATGATCTTGCGTTAATTTAGCGTTAATTACTGTTTTTGATGTTGATGTCGAGCCAATGAGAGCAAAATCTATGAAGAAATCGAAGATTTGGACGAACACGAAAATTTGTTTAATAAAAATTTGTTTTATTGTTTTTATTTAAGACTAGTTACTCAAGGGCTATTCAGAACGTCCTACCTACCTAGAATCACCTAGACAAAATCATCCATTCGATCGAAGGGCTACTAAGCTTCTTATTGGCGTTCGATCAATAATCACATCGCGTACACACGATTCACCCGTGTTCCAGGGCGGTTCTCACCGCCCACAGTTACCGACACACAAGTCGACAGTCCGAATGGACGCGCGCAGCCTCCTTCGGACGGTCAGTAGACGACTTAAAATGTTTAAGATTTTCGAAATCGCGAAAGCACGCAGCGAACGCGACACAGTCCGAACTTCGAGGTTTTTGTAGGAGTTTTTATTTATTTATTTATGTTTGGGTGAAACCAAACCTGGCACGCGGGCCACTGGCCCGCGAGCACAGTATCCGATGAAGCTGTAAAAGCCGAGAAGGCTAACAGCAATTACATCACCGAAAATCAGTCAGTTGGCGTTCGCATAGCCCCGATAAATATTATTGTGATTTACCATATTTTGATACGATAATATCATGTTTTAGTAGAGAAATAGAGTTGCAGAAAAAAAAAGGGATATTTGCCGAGACCCCATCTCCCGCACGTGAGACTGGGCGAGATTCTCTCGAACCCAGCCCCGCCTAAACGCCTTACGTCAAAAATGGATGTTCTAGAAGTTCCGACCGTAACCCAAAAGGCCGTTTTAGAAACACAACGATCTTCTGGCTAACATTTATCCGTTTACTGGTAGTAGGATTTTCAGGAATCCGTGCAGGTAACTACCAGCAATGTCAAGTATTTTGCCGTCGAGAATTATGAAACATTTACTGTGTTTCGGTCTGAAGGGCGCTATGAGCCAGTGTAATTACGGGGTATATGAGACTTAAAACGACGACGTCTCAGGGTGACGAGCGAAGTGTGGTCACACAAACAAGTTCTGGGTGCCACAGCATTTGTCATGGCCATACGTTACACCTGCCATCAGGTGAACGATACCCTAGTCGTCACTTTCTACCATAATAAACCAGAGGTTAACTGGGAAGCTGACATAAGTAAAGCGCTAACAGAAGCGAGTACTCGTCATATGATTCTGATATAAACGTCATTTAGATCAGAGAAAGGGTAACATGGAGAGACATGCGTCATACTATAGTTAATAGAATCAGGCGTTACTTTGCGGAAATCCATTATAATGAAGGAAAGTAAGTTATTACATACAATACTTATACAATACTATATAGTAATAAGTATTGTAGTGGTTGGTGGAGGGTACCTGGTGATAGTTTGCTTGTGCACGCTACTGAGGGAGGGCGGGCGATGTTCTTCAAAAAACTAGGTAATATACACCATTTTTTTTTATATTTTTAATTTTTTTTATTATATTTTTTTTATACACATTTATATTTTTCATGCGGATCTTAGCAAAATAACTTACTTTCCTTCATGCGTCATACTTGTGAACAGGTGATGTTAGTGGAGACTGGTCGTCTCGAGTTTACAATTTACTTATATATTGATTGAATTAATCTTGTCTAAGATTTCAACATGGAGCGTGCTTTGGTTTTCCTTGAGACTATTCTTATAAATTTAATTATAATGTATTTTTGACTGAAATAAAAAAGGATTTACGAAAAAGGGGATACCTACGGAGTTTCTTTCGCTTGTTTATTCTTCGTCAGAGAATCATTAGCTGTGTCCTGTAGCAAGTCTTGCTAAACATAGGCCTCACCCATAGATCTGCACAAAACCACCTGCATCTATCGACTTCCAACAAAACCGTGCATGTCGTTACTCGTTTTAGAACGGGTCGCCCGACACTGCGTTTGCGGGTACGAGACTGCCACTAGAGAACCTTTCTTTACCAATGGTTGATGGTTCTACGATCTATATGGCTGATACACTGCCACTTCGGCTTGCTGACATAAAATAAATCACAGTTTTACAGGGATATTAATGGATATGTCTCGACAGTACGTAAAAACATTTAAAATAACCATAGACTGAGTCATAAACATACTCACAGATCAAAACTGACACTGACAGATACATAGGTTTAATACTCGTATGTGCTATTCACGTTACAACATTAACTCGTTGCAATGGCTTTTTCGCGCAAACTCGCAAAGTGGCAATAGTGTTTTTTAATTTTTTATTTAATTCTGCTTATGTTTGGAGTTTTGATGTTTAATATTGATAGTTTATTATGCATCACGTGCTCCTAAAAATGTGCAGTGATTGAAAAATTAAATTCAAGTCCGAAATTGTGCTTTTCGTTTTGTCTCCATCAGTCCAGCAAATCTTCAGTAAAAGTTAACTGTCAATTTACTGTCGATCAAAATTTTGAAGTCTTGAAGATTGTATACTTGGTTAAGTTACTTGACACTGGAAAATAGTTTATGACTGTTTCCATTAATAAATAATAATAATAACTGGTTGCAATCCTTTCCAAAATATCTGGCAGTTACTATAAAAAAAAACTTAAATTAAAAATAACATTCCTAAAAAGTAAATAAGCATTGTGATCTTCTAATGTGACCCATATACTTTGCATCTAACGATACCTACGCAAAGAAAAATAATTGCCCATAAAAATAGATAAACGCATGCACACATGTATACAAACCGCGAGCTATTTGTGTGCGTATCATTTTTATTCGCGTTCGGATACTCGCCGCAGCGTTCCGCTTCGATTCGTCCTTGCAACTCGCGCGCAATTTTGTCAGTTTTATCATATTACTGCGCATTATTCGTAATTGAAATAGACGCATGCGCTTCGAATGGACTCAACTAAAATTACCGGCATGAGGGAAGACGATTCGCCTCCGTCTAGTTTATTATATGAGGGCAATGTGCTATAATATTATTTTCGATGGCGTGACTAACGATCGACGCCCGGAACTCTTGATTTTCTGCGGTTATTCGTGCGAATTTATAACTCCATGTCTATGCATGTTTTTCATTCTTGGACAAAGCGCATGCTACTCAGTACACGTGGCAGACAAGTGAAACTATTATTAGAAATTTAAATAAAATAAAAACGAATTCAATCGATAAATTAATAAATAGAAATAAATAAAATTAAAGTGTCTGTTTGTAATAACAAAATAACAGATTATTACTTAATGCTTATGAAAGTATATACGGTACTTATAAGAAAAGAATAATTTTAAGAAATATTGTCTGTCTGTCTGTTTGTTCCGGCTAATCTCCAAAACGGCTGGAACGATTTTGACGGGACTTTCACTGACAGATAGCTGATATTATAGCGGTTAAGTAAGGCTAATTTAATTTTAGAAAAATAATTAGGGTTCCGCGCAAAAAAAATTAGAACCTCAATATCCAATTAAAATATTGAAGTATATATGAAACCGCGGGGCACAGTTACAACTAGTTAGGAATAACTAAAAGTTGCACAAAAACTCAAATTCAACCTCTAAATTTTTCATTGCGCCTAAAGAAGTTGAAAAATATTAAAAAATAAATTGTATTCTTGAATCGATATCGAAGCAATGTCGCCCATAAGCTATGAGATTTAAGGTGAGCACCTCGCACACGAGCTACCTCATGTCCTTCCTATTCGTTCCCATCTCAAACATGAAATGACCTGTGTGTGACCATCGCTGGGACATTCTTAGGCTGTCTCTTTAAGTTAACCACGTCATCATCTGCGTGAAAGTAGTCCCTGGGCATAAACTTTTAATTAATTATTAGTCTGTAGAAAAAATTACGCATATAACTTTTTTGTTTACTCACTGGAAGTAACTGTAACTTACTTACTGAAACTTTTTGGAAGTTTCACCACGATATAGGTATAAGTTTTACGAAAATAAAGTTTTTTATTGTAATGGTTTCACGAGCCCTAACAAAGGTTTACTTTAGCTAGTGTAGTACATACCTGAGGTAAAAATATGAAACAGTTGCGATGCAAATAAGCAATCCGCAAGGCCTCATCATTAAAATATTGAATAAGCAAAAAGAAAAGACAGTCTTTGTGCACGGTAGCGTTCCCGATGTAAACAGTTCGTCTCGTTCAGTGTGATAGTGTGTTGCGACTGAAAACGACTTTATATACAGATAATAAATCACAAACTTAAAAAAAATCAATTGTATTGTGGATTGAGTACAATTATATTTACGATTTTGTCGCGTTTATTTCAAATTCCTGACGATAGCGCACGAAAAGGTCTCGAAAACTTTAGAGCACCCATGATCACGAAACTACTAAGGCGTTCGTTTGAAACGACGGGAATTTAAAATTAAATTAATAGCCATATTAAAAAAAACTAAACATATTTTTTTTGCCTTCCCGTAAATATAAGAATATATTAACTACACGATAGCTTAAAAAATATCATGCATCCAACGCATTAAATTATATAATCCTCATCCAGCAGAGATTCCTCGACTGACCTCTTGGTCGAAGCTTGACTTACCTTATCTGATAATCTACGATCGACATCTTTAAGCGCAGTGTTTCCAATAACAACAGGTATTTGTAACATGGACTTCAGACATGATCTTCATCTTTTCAATATTAATTTTAGACCTACCCATTTGGTTATTGTACAGAAGTTATATGATTGATTTTCAGACGGCCCTCCAGAGTTATAAAAAAGGAAAGTAACAGCATTGAGCACAGGCCTCCACTTTTGAGAGGGTTTAGGAGCCACGGATAGGCTAATGCTGATCCAATGCGACTTGGAGGTGGTGGGTAACGTTCAGCTGATGGTAAGTTCAATGACTGCCCATAACATATACTGTCAAGTCACTCAGAATATTTCTGTGTGGCACTACACTGCTCCTGTCACCCTGAGTCATCAATAATTAAACTAGTTCTCACTGTCCTTCAGAACGGAACACAGTAATGCTTGCACACTACTGCTTCACGGCAGAATAATTGACCATGTGGTGGTACCTACCAAGAAGGATTCCTGCGTAGTAACCCTACCACCTATAGTTAGGTAAATACCTATAATACACTAATTACTCGGTACGATATAAATCACCTGCTCCGCTCAGCGCTGTAAAACGCGCCACACACCATTCGTTGAAACATAATAATTTGTGCGGCCATCAGTAGCCCGCGTTGAGCAAGACGAAGCCCACTCCACTTATTTATTATATTTTTATAATTCCTAATGACCGAGTCAGTTCGCTCGGAGGGAAGCCACGGAGGGCGCCCTTCTAAGTAGCATGTGCTACATTTTGAATAAGATTTATCGAGTGAATTGCACGAATTCGCACGATAAATTATAATATAATAATACATGGTGGCTTCACTTTCGACTGCGATGGTTTCTTGCTCTTCGTGATTTAAAAACCTTACTTAATAATCATTGAATTTAAATATTCTCAAGTATGTATCTCTAAGCGAAAGACGAAGCTCATTTTTCTTATTCAGGTTGTATGACTAAAAATAACATAGGAGCATAATGAAATGACGTCACGAGTCTACAATTTAGTTAATTTCATCATCAAAAACGGCTCATTTGAGACAATGGCTAAGCGATGCGCTTTAACTCAACAAGTCGTGAGTTCGATTCCTTCGCGGAACTAATGTTCGTTAAGTTTATATCATCATCATCATTTCAGCCTATCTTAGTCCACTGTTGAACACAGGCCTCCCCCATAGATTGCCACAAAGCACGGCCCTGAGTCTTCTGCATCCATCGACTTTCCGCAAAATTGCGCAGGTCGTCGCTCCATCTACTGGAGGGCGCCCTACCCAGCGTTTGCCGGTACGAGGTTGCCACTCGAGAACCTTTCTTCCCCAACGGTTATCGGTTCTACGAGCTATATGGCCGGCCATTGCCACTTCAGCTTGCTAATCCTTAGGGCTATGTCGATTACTTTAGTTCTGCTGCGGATATCATCGTTACGGATTTTATCATAGCCCGTTCTATAGCTCGCTGAGCGCCTCTGAGCTTCCTTAAGCGGTGAAGGACCACGTCTCTGTTCCGTATGTCATCACTGGCAACACGCACTGGTTGTGGACTTTGCTTTTGAGACATTGAGGTATACTCGACGAGAATATGTGACGAAGAAGTTTATATATTTGCAATTTATTTCTGTAAAATTCAACTACGATACTGGAAAAATTCTAGTCTGTAGTAACTTATGTTAAAATTTTAGTAAAATAAAATTCGCCGTACCGCAAAATTTATTGTGGGCGGACATTGACAGACTTACCATCAGGTGAAAGTTTTGATCGTCTCATCATTTTGTCTCAAGAATGTAGGAATTTCCGCGTAATATCAGCGTTAATAAAATCTACCAAAAAAATTAAGTTGGCAATACATTGCCGCATATAAAAAACAGGTTTCATGCGGGGAACCCTAAATTCAAGTAATGGTTCGCGATCTGTCTATAATGTAGAACATGTTCCGCCGGAGGGTCCGTTTTAACTTCCCACATT
Organism: Luehdorfia chinensis; assembly: GCA_019845155.1. Lineage (NCBI taxonomy): Eukaryota > Metazoa > Arthropoda > Insecta > Lepidoptera > Papilionidae > Luehdorfia > Luehdorfia chinensis. Next base: position 4,475,227 of record JAHVAK010000156.1, on the reverse strand, counting down.
TCGCATTGTTCGTATATGCTTACTCAACCATTGGGCATATAAAGTAACAGCCTATAAATGTCCCACTGCTGAGCGTTGGCGTCCTCTCTTTTGAAAAACTGAATTTGTGAAACGGCTATACTGCAATGTTGGCGGATTTCACGTTTAATAATCCTGATAATATTAATAGTATAAGTAATATTGTCCTTCCGATTCAAGTAACTGACCGAACCGTGGCCGGCGCCCTTAGGCACCATTGAGTCAGTTAGTCTCGCGTACAGGATGATGACCATTGGCGGCCTACCATCAGTCCAAAACAAAAAAAAAGGATTTCGCAGGTGATCCAACTATTTTATTTCCTTAGACATGCAGATTTCCCCACAAGCTTTTCCTTCACCGCTGAGATGGTGGTAAATCAGCACATAAGATATCTATATAAGATAGATAGATAAGCAATATTTTAGTAGTACCAGAACTCAGGTCACTGGCGTACTATTAAATTAATTCCTGGGTTCGAATCCCAGCCGGAGCCAACATTTGTGCTAAAACATAAATTGTTGGTTTTCGGGTCTGGTTGTGTTGTGTTTGTCCCCGTGTTTCTGACACTGCATCCTAGCCTACCTCCGATCTTATCGCATCAGCGTTACATGGGGCGCGTGTAGGTTGGGTCGACACTTGTGGCACTATAATATCTCCTGCGCAGTTGATGGCTCTCGACAGTAGTCGGAAGTTGTCGCCGTGGTCGAAATCGGCTAGGGGAACATCATCATCATTAAATTACTTAACTATGAAATTTAAGACGAGCGTCAGGGTCCACAGATGATTTGTTCTTCTGATATTGAATGTAATTTTTACGAATAAATACCACTAAAGTGTAAAGGAGAAAAGATCCTCAGCAAAATTAAAAATATATATAATTTTCAAATAAGACTTGAGAAGCCAAAGACTTGCACATCATTATATTCATATTATATATTACAGATTCCACACTGGGGCGAGGATTAGTAACACCATACCACCGTACCGTACCACGAGTAGGGTGAGTAGCACCTCAGTGCCAGTTATTCTGCCAACAAGCAGTAGTGCAAACATCACTGTTAACTTTTAATTTTTACAAAAACTTCGTATATTTACGCAAACACTGAACATTTTAATGAAACTAATTTTATAGATTGTATCGCGTTTTATTTTACTATTTATAACCCGACGTTCAGAGTGCTTTACAACACCCATGGTGACTGGAGGACAGAGGTGACAGATGTCCTGATGTCATAGTTAACCCGGAGTACCTTCAGCTTCTTATTTATTATTTTTGGTCCGATCTACGCAGAAGCAGCTAACTTGTATCTTGAAGTCTTGCAGTGGTATGCTTGGTTTTTGATTAAATTTTATTAATCATAGTGGGATCCTATGCTGGTGGTAATACCCAACCATCTTCTCTATTAAAATTAGGATGTTTTTTTTTAAATTCAATATCCTCGCGAATCATCCTTGGTAGGAATCGGTGTTCTTTTGCAAGTATTTGTGCTTTAACAAATCTGATTTATGATCCAGAACATGGTCAAAGACTGCAGACTTCCTGGAACGACGATGCTTCACGTCAGCTATATGTTCTTTTACGCGGGTTTTTACTGATCTTTCCATCATCTGAATCTCACCACCATCCTTCACAGTTAGCTACCGTGGTTAAAGTGCAGTGCAGTGCAGTCAAGCAAGTTTTGCAAGACAACAAACTTCGGGTTCCGCGCCTTCGTCGCAGTGACCGAGTGAAGCCGGCCACAATCGAGTGTGTACCTGCAGTCCTACCATACCTATGTCAGAGGAGTCACGGACAAGATTGTCTATATGTTGAAGCGGGCTTCCATAATAACATTTTTCAAGCAGCCGAAGAAAAAGATCAGTAAAAACCCGCGTAAAAGAACATATAGCTGACATGAAGCATCGTCGCTCCAGCAAGTCAGCAGTCTTACCCTCAAATGTGTTAAGGATGTTAAGATACGTATACTTCCATTATGCATTGCGCAACTATACGTGCGTTTCTCACGGCGTTATTTATGTCGGTAACAGACAAAATTCGCAAGTTCCCACACAATAGGGTCACTAATCTTACACTGCGATAGATATTATCGCGTTCAATTTATGAGTTATACTACAAACGTTTTGCAAAACGTGGCATCGAGAAAATCGGTCGACAACTGTTACGTTTTTTGTCGATAAAAATATCTCGCTTAATACTGTATCAAAATTAATAATTGATACGCCATTTTGAAGATTATATTTCCCTCGAATGACGAAAAGTAATGATTTAAATTTAATGTTAACCTTAAAAACTTATTAAAAAGGTGAAATTCATTAATTTAATTGTAGAAAACGCCATCTGTTGACAATCTGTTGTTTAGAGTTTTTTACATTCTTTAAAAAAGGTAGATGGCGCCATCTGTTCATGATCACAATACTATTCGAAATATTCGCACGGGTCAAGCTATTTGATATTAAAAAGTATATTTTATAGACGTTGTAGGTTTTCGATTTTAGGTTTATTTCAAAATAGCAGTTGTTCTATTCCGGTTGTCGAAAAGCAAATTGAAAAATATACTTAGCGCACATACCAAATAATCACGAAGATCGCCAAAATCACATTTAAAAACAAAATAAAATCAAAGATTGCCGCTTGCGTGTGATTTTGTCAATACTCTATTGTCATTTGACATTCAAAAACTCTCTCACTCGCACGCTTAGATAGGCTATATTTGTTTCTCGTTCGCACTGTTAACCTGTCATGTTTACTATCGTTTTTGGCTGCGCCATTTTGTGTGGCACTTAGAACACTATAAACAACTTTGGTCCCAGTCTAGACTTACGGGACTTACTTCTGTCTAGATTTACAGATTAAATATGTTATTCGGAAACGGTGAAGTGTCATAATTAATAAAATGCCTATTAAATTTTCTTTTGTTAATGTGAATTGTCCGTTGAATTCTAGTATTTGGAATTAAGGGCATGAAATAAGCTAATAATTATGTTATATGTCGAACGTATGCTGAGTCTTAGGCGAATTTGGACAAGGTCCATTACTATGAACAGTCTCTGTTTTCGCATCAGAGTCGCATACGTATCTCTGAACTCCATATCACTGGATTTCAATTACAACGCGGCTATGAAAGCGGGGTTTATCAAAAACGCATCCTAGCTAAAATCTCCTCGCGGAAATTAAACCGTTTTGCACATCTAACTGCTCCAAGGACAATTCCGGTCGTAAAATGCTCGAGTGAATGCAAATACACTTATCGTACAAACTCCGAATATGATTTATACTAACGAATGACGCTTGGCCCAGCGGACTTCTACGGTCATTTTTCTCGAGGGCATTAGGTTCGAATCCAAGTCAATATACGTGCAACACGCAAATTGGCCTGTGTTAGCTTTAAATGTTAAGAAAACTTATAGGTTATAAAATGTATAATATTTCGAAAAAATGTGGAGTCCCGTAACTCGCAAAACAGCGCGGCGGGATATCCCCTGCTCAATTACCTTTTAAAAATTAGAGGAGGGAGGGATGCCCCCCGCCTATGCACAGGAGCGAGGTTTATGTGTTACTTTATTACTTTACATTAGCTCTTAGTTTTCGCGCGTTTTTCTTTGATTTTATTATATAATATGACGAAACGAGCAAAACGTTCACTTGATGGTAAGTGCAACGTCCGCCTACAACAAATGCTGTGTCACCCAGAAAATTTCTGTGTGACACCACACTGCGCCCGTCACCTTAACACATCAGTTCTTAAGTCTCAAATGCCCAGTGATTACGCTAGCTCAAAGTGCCCTTCAAAGCGAAACACAGGTATGCTTGCTCACTACTGCTTCACGGCAGAATAACTGACCCTAGGGTGGTACCTACCTAGACGGATTCCTGCACATGAATCCTACCACCAGTAAAATATTTCATCAAAAAACTGACTTCCACTCAACAGCTCCAAACATGCTTACGCGAATTTAACAGTTTTATCATTTCCTCATCTTCAGAACTTGACAACATTCCTCGGCCAGGATTCGAACTCAAGACAATTTTAAACCTTGTCATGGACTTCTGAAACTCTGCCTACAGTATAACTTATTAGTTGCACACGCATTTAATGCAGTAAATGCGTATTTTATTTTAGTGTTACGTTACGGAACCTGAGCCGTGGTAGCTCAGGGGCTAGGCGCTCGCTTTAAATTTCATAGTACGCGAGTGACCTGGGTTCGATTCCCGGTGCCGGCACCACTAAAATTGTTAGTTGCAATTTTAAATGCCGATTTACCACGTGCTCGGCGGTGAAGGAAAACATCATGAGGAAACCTGCATGTCTGAAGAAAAAAAAATATATCGAAGACATGTGAAGTCCGCCAACCCGCATTGGAGCAGCGTGGCGGATTCTTTCTAGCTCCAAAACTCTCTCAGAAATGAGAGGAGGCCTGTGCTCAGTGGTGGGTCATTTATAGGCTGAAACTTTACTTTACGGAACCTTTCTCAATCTCATCATCATCAATGATAATCGGAACACTAATAGCGTCTGTCCGTGTGACACCGCATTTTTATCGGCAACCATAAGCAACTACAATTACTTTTTTTTTTATTTCAAATTTTGTAATTTTAAATAACACGTATTATGAACCCAAGTTTTCTGTTTTAGCAAACTTTAAATCATTCCTGTAGGTATTAACCGTTTCACGCTTCGCTACTCAATAATAAATAAAAAAACCCAAATATTCTGAAATCAAATCGAACCAACCAATAAATATTGTCGAATCGTCCAGGCATTATTACGGTGTCATATAATACAATTATATGAAGGCATATACAGCTATACCTTCGACACGAACGGCGCGGCGTGCGTTCAGATACGAGGGAACGTATAATTCTAACTCATAAATTTCAGCAACAAATTATGTAATCGAGCCGCGATTGATGTCAAGCTGTAACTTTAAAGCGGTTTAAAATGCGTCAAACTTCTTATTTATTTCATATAAACATAAAAGGACGCGTGCAACTCTGTACATGTGACAAAATAGATACTTTTAAAACTAAACTAAACAAATAAAAATAAACAAAAATAATAGTCGATGTGGAATAACTGCTCGGTATAAAAAAAATAAAGTTTCAGCCTATAAATGTCCCACTACTGAGCACAGGCCTCCTCTCATTTCTGAGAGGGTTTTGGAGCTAGTAAGAATCCGCCACGCTGCTCCAATGCGGGTTGGCGGACTTCACATGTCTTCGAAATATTTTTAATTTCTCAGACATGCAGGTTTCCTCACGATGTTTTCCTTCACCGACGAGCACGTGGTAAGTCAGCACTTAAAATTGCAATTAACAATTTTAGTGGTGCCGGCATCGGGAATCATCGGGGTGTATGTATACCGACATACAATTATTAATTAATCGATAATTATTACTACGGAATAACAGAAACGTTGCACAATAACATTGCACAATAACGGTGCACTCAAATTCTACCTTAAATTTTACTTTTTTTTTATTTTTTTTATTGTATAAAGTGACGAAACGAGCAAAACGTTCACCTGATGGTAAGTGCAACGTCCGCCCACAGCAAATGCTGTGTCACCCAGAATATTTCTGTGTGACACCACACTGCGCTCGTCACCCTGAGACATCAGTTCTTAAGTCTCAAATGCCCAGTGATTACGCTAGCTCACGGTGCCCTTCAAACCGAAACACAGTAATGCTTGCACACTACTGCTTCACGGCAGAATAACTGGCCCTGGGGTGGTACCTATCTAGACGGATTCCTGCATAGGAATCCTACCACCAGTAAATAATCGCACCCAAAGTTTCATTTAAAAACATAAATATTAAATACTGTCTTGTCTATCTGTCAGCCTAATAACTAAGATTATTACATTAATTATAGGCCAATTATTACATTAATTATAGACAATTTCATTGTATTATTTCAAAACAACAAATTTTTTTTTACTGGTGGTAGGATTACTATGCAGGAATCCGTCTAGATAGGTACCACCCCAGGGCCAGTTATTCTGCTGTGGAGCAGTAGTGTGCAAACATTACTGTGTTTCGGTTTGAAGGGCACTGAGAGCTAGCGTAATCACTGGGCATATGAGACTTAAGAACTGATGTCTCAGGGTGACGGGCGCAGTGTGGTGTCACACAGAAATATTCTGCGTGACACATCATTTGTAATGGGCAGATGTTGGGCATTTACCATACCATTGCTCGTTTCGTCACTTTATACAATAAAAAAAAAATTCATAAATCTAAACTATACTAACGGGGGCGGTAAAGCAGTTGTTTTAAATAATAAGCAAACTGCTTTACTGCGTACTGTTTGTTTCTGACTGTTATCAAAAGATGGCGCTGTAGACTAAACCGAGTGCGACGCCATTACCTAAACAAACTACCGCAAAATAAGAATAACAACTTATCGCGTGGTCATTACTAAAAAGAACCATGCAGACACATGCGACTACGTTGTATGTTCATTTATAAAAGAATAATCGATTACTAATGTCATCGATTATTCTTAATGTTTGAGTTTTGAGACTGTTAGTTGTGTATAAGGACAATTAAGTATATTTGCTGTAGGAATACTTTTTTTTCGGCGCTTCTAAATTATTGAAAAAAAAAACTGTCCTCATTTTGAAATAAAGCTTCATTGTTGTTTTTCTTTTATTTCTTTTTGTTAATCTTTTTATTATGTAAATAAACTAAAAGATTAAGGACCGCAGGCTCCAGGTCGGGCAATTCCGAAATATAAATATCACAAAATTATGTTAAGACTATTCCATGGCCACAATGAAAAATATCTTTTTGGAAGATTAAATCTGTACGAAATGAATATTACCATTAAGCTGAAACTTAATTAAACCTACTTAAAACTATCATTCAGAATTACCCGAACATATAATGGAATTGCATTCGTGTATATAAAAAATATTTAATTTTTCTAACCATTATATTTACAAACTCCAATGACATTTATGTATGTTTTTGAAACAGAGCTTTAGGCTGTATATTGAAATAGACAAAGGTATTTCGTTTGTAGTCAAAGTCCACCAATTTTTACTGCTTAAATGTGATGTGATGTGATGTGAAGAGTTGACGCGATGTGTACTTTACACATCGCGTCAACTCTTCACAAAACCTTTCGTAATTACACGAATGCACATATGTAATATATAATTTATTAATGTAACTGCGAATTTAGAACAATTCACTGTGAGAGAATTCAACCCTAATTCGGTTTAATATAATAAATTAGTGTTGTAAAATTAACATAATAATGTGGTTACGTTGGTGGGGCGAATTCATGAAATTAACATCTACATTCAGCAATTGTCCCGCAAATAAAACTTTATCATCATCATGAACTGCTTATATGAGTAACTTCAGAGGTTCGGCCAACAAATGGGCGATAGCGATACCATATGATATTTCCGGTTTTAAAAATATACAAAGCCATATTTGGGATAGGATGATGAATTCTTGAAGCGGGTGAAGTCTTGTCGATTTTCGATGACGGCGACATCTTTCGAATAGTGTCGGAAGCTATCAACTGCCTAGGAAATATTATAGTGCCACAAGTGTACGCACAAACAGAAAAGGACGCGTATGCGATAAGATCAGAGGTAAGCTAGGATGCAGTGTAGTGCGAATACGGTTCTTACTAGTTTCAATGACTGAAAAATTAAGTAACATCGAAAAGAGACCTATAACATCGTAAAGGACTATCGAAAAAAAGCTTTTAATTTAGGAAATAATTAATGTTTCTTTAATTTATCATTTAAGTGACCTGTCATTCAATCAATTATCAACTTCTAGCCACAGAGAAATGGCGATAGCCATAAAAATGTATATTCGCATCCTCTTTCAGGAATGTAAACGACATATATTCGCGTTCGCGAAATTTACATTCACATATAACTAGTACTCACCATTCGAAAGACTGGAACGCTGTCTACTAAGCAAAACATTTTATACATCGATTATAAAATTAGAATAGAATTTTTTGACGTTTACTGGCCAAAAATTCAAAGACTGAGGGCAGATTTCCCATTGAAAAAAAAACGCGATCAGTTCAAGCTAAATATAGTTTAGGCGTTTAACTTCAATGTTACAGTTTGTAAACTAAAACTAAACGCGATTCAAATTCTGAATTTCGACAATGCCCAATTTTCGACGTCTAGCACCATTAAACGCGTTTAGGGACTTCAGGCGCCAACTCGAAAAGTGGCGGCAGTGTTTTTATTGAATTTTGTAATTTCTGGGTATATTTTAAGTTTTGATGTTTGATATTGATAGCTTATCATGCAGCAAGTGCTCGTGAAAGTGTACAGCTATTTCAAAATACAATTCAAGACCGAAATTGTACTTTTCGTTTTGTCTCCATCAGTCCAGCAAATCTTCATCTCCATCACCATTCATCAGTGCAACAAATCTTCAGTGAAAGTCAACTATCATTTTACTGTCGATCGAGAGGAAGTCTTTATTAAAATTAAATTATTACTCGACATTAGCAAAAATGGCTCAATGTGGTAGCCGATTGCCAGGATCAAAAAAGAAGAAGAAGAAACGCTTTTAGAGAACTGTCATTGTCAATTGCATAACTATGTAAGTCCAAAAATTATTTTCATTTCGTAATGTTCATTGATTGCATACCTATGTGACCTATATATAAAAACAGACTCTATGATGTCGCAAAATACAAAATACAATGGAGTTGGTGAAATCGGTTAGACGAAAACCGAGATCAAATTATACATTTCAACTCAGAACGGTGAAATCTGTTCTAAGTATGCTCTAAAAAATATATTAATTATATCACTTCAGATCAGAATATTATCGTTCTTTGACTTTTGGCGCGAACTTGAGAAGCAATGGTTGCATTTTTTATTGAATTATTTCTATTTGTAATATTGTATTGAACTGTAGTACCTACTAAACATAAAAACTCGAAATACAGACAGAAATAATACCATTTAATAAAAGGTTGTGTAGGGCGACCCCTAGATGGAGCGACAACCTGCATTGTTTTGCGAGAAGTCTGTGGATAGCAATCTATAGAGAAGGCCTATATTCAACAGACTATGATAGGCTGAAATGATGATGATGATGATGATGATAAAATAAGAATTGAATTCTTTTCGGTCTTGAGATTGGAAAACACAATATGTCTGAAATCTTGTTGAAAATCATTTTTTTTTAGTCTTCGTTCGTCTGAATAATGTAATGAAGTCCTTATGCAACATTGTTGCGGACAGAAGACTGCTTGGTGAAGCATCATTGCTTTATTATAAACATTTTTGAGGATTTAGGTTTAATCTGTATCTCTCGCATTACGTATTTTCTGTAATGATAAACTCTCTTTAGTTGTAGTACGAGTATAATGCAGTGCCCATAATCCCGAAACATTCTGAGTTTCACTTAACGTCGTTAAGATGGTGCTAGCAGTGTAATAATTTAGTACATTATTGGCTGAATGACTTGGGCGCGTTCTTCACATATATAGAAAAGTTTCACGCGCTTTTCATAAAATAAAATTTTCTGACGAATATTTAGTCGCATCGCGCCTGACGTTTCACGTCAGGCGCGATGCGACTAAATATTCGAGGTCGAATTTGATTGCAGAGTTTTCGTCATAGATAGGAGGTTATCAGTGGTTTTCCACCGGTTTGTGCACCGTTTGTCATTCTTAATCATCACTCATTTACAATGTAAATATAATATTTTCAATCATTTTTATTAATTTTTATTTTATTCAAATTTATTATATATGCAGCTACACACCGACAATATGATTATTATTATGAGTAAAATTATTCAAAATTGTTGATATTAACGAAATTATTATATAATGATTTCTTATATTGACGCGAACATTATACATTTCATCGATCATACCATATCAGCCTATCACTAGGCCACTGTTGAACATAGGCCTATGCCATAGATTGTCACAAAACACGGTCCTGAGCCACCTGCATCCATCGAATGTAAAATTAGCTTCACTAAATGAAATGATTATATTTAATTGTTTCATTTAACTGTAACAATGTTAAACTAAATATTTAAAAAGTAAAGTAAAGTTTCAGCCTATAAATGTCCCACTGCTGAGCACAGGCCTCCTCACATTTCTGAGAGGGTTGGAGCTAGGAAGAATCCGCCACGCTGCTCCAATGAGGGTTGGCGGACTTCACATGTCTACGATTTTTTTTTATTTCTGAGACATGCAGGTTTCCTCACGATGTTTTCCTTCACCGCCGAGCACGTGGTAAATCAGCACTTAAAATTGCAATTAACAATTTTAGTGTTGCCGGCACCGGGAATCGAACCCAGGTCACACGCGTACTATGAAATTTAAAGCGAGCGCCTAGCCCCTGAGCCATCTGAGCTAAATATATAATAAAATAAAATTAAGAGGTTATTTTAGATTAATATGATATCATAATAAGGTGTAAGAAAATGTATTCACTATGGATAAATCCAAAATCCGAAATAATGGTTAATAATTATTAATTATAATCAATATATACGTTCCACTTAATAGTGTATTCCATTCACCATCATCATCATTTCAGCCCACTACCCACTAGTCCACTGAAAAGTTTGTCCCTCTGTTTGTTGCCCTCATTTCCGGGGCATTTGTATATAAATAAAGATGCCTATCGAAACATCGCCAGCCCATAAAACGTAGATACCTAGTAGGCTGACTGACAGTTAAGTCCTCAAAGCGGTCCACGACTTAATGACCGCGATAATTAAAAATCACTACAGTCCATCAGTGCAATTACGGTCGGTCGGGTGATATTTCAACTGGATTTTCGACAGTCGTTTCCGTTGGAGTAGCATTACTAAAGCCCGCGACACTCGCGAACCGGGATGATTTGCGCTGTTTAGAGCTTCGCAATTATTATATATATATATATATATATATATGTTATAATAGGTGATTTGAGTTCGATCCCCTGCTCCTGGAAACCTTCATGTCTGAGGAATAAAATATACGAAGTCTTGAAGGCCGCTAACCCTCATTGGAGCAGCGTGGCGGACCCTTCCCTGCTCCTCACCTCTCAGGCACGAGAACAGGCCTGTGCTTCAGCTGCACAGAGCATTTATAGGCTGTTTTGTATTGACTTTACTTTTTTTTTAATAAGTATATGTGGCGGATCGATTACTTATTGATTTAGTATTTCCGGTTGATATAATTAATAAGTTATATATTATATAATAAGTTATAAGAAACGTCGGGTTATAAATAATAAAATAAAACGCGATAAAATCCGTAAAATTAGTTTCATTTAAATTAATAAGTTACTCAATTGACTAATTCTTACTGACAATCGCTCCCACTAGCGCCAACTTCCTTGCTTCTTGACTTGTTCAACCGGAAGTAGGTGGAGATGCGAATGCTTTAAAAGCACGCGGTTAGTCTTTCGGTGGATCTAGTTATATTTATGTATTTATGTTTGGGTCAAACCAAACCTGGCACGCGGGCCCCGGGCCCGGGCCCGCGAGCACAGCATCCGATGAAGCTGTAAAAGCCAAAAGGCTAACAGCGATTACTTCACCGAAAACAAGTCGAAGTCGGTGGATCAGAAGTTGTTCGACGGTGAACACGGCACGTTGGTGCTCTGAACTGCCTTGACGTTAGGTAATATCGCTTTTAGTACATAGTTTTTGTATAATTGTAATCAATTGGTTCCTTATATTTACTACATACATACATAAGATCACGACTGTATCCCATAAGGGGTAGTCAGAGACTGGGCACTCACTGCAAAAACAGATGACGTTTCACCAAAACAATATAATGCACTCGGTGTGATAGGCGGTGAGCCCATCGCCACCATGCGCTGTTGGGTGCACAGTGCAGTTTAATTCCTTACTCGCCTTTTACGAGATCGATTGGATGAGATGGAGTAGTTTCATGCTTTTAGTGGTTTTGTGGTCATTATGCTTACATTTAATAAAATGATTGCTATATTATTAAATTATTATTGTTGAATCAAATTGATGTGAGTTTAATTCCTATTTTCTCCCACATATACTCCTCCATAAGACATTAAATAGTTTCAAGTTCTCCGTAAGATTGTAAAATATAACGTAACGTAAACATAACGTGAAATACAACGTAGTATAAAATAAATAAAGTACATAGCAGATGTTCAATCAATTAAATAGCTTAACCAAAAAAGATTTCACATCTTACTCAATGGACGGCGTACAACTTTCGGCAGCTTTTACAGACAGCCAATCTCAGCCTCAGAAAAATCGATCTCCGATTTCTAATTAACAATCAAACAATACTTCTTATTGTCGGCTTCGTTAACTCCTTTCGGGTCCGCGCGTCAAGCGGAATTCTGTGATTGCAATCCACCAAAGTTTCGTTTTGCTTATTGCCAAGCGCCGTCAGCGCTGCGTCGCGACGCTGATTACCTTTAACTCGGTATCGAAATATTACCCTTTTATTGTTATCCGTTTTTATTACTTAAACTAGCCGCGCCCCGCGTTTTTACCCGCGTAAAAAAAGCCGACCCCGATCGATGATATACATATATACTTCCCTATTTCAATCGGATTTTGGAGTTTAATTTTTTTACGCGGAATTCTTCATTATTTTTCCAATATTAAAGTAGCGTAAGTCACCTTGTTTAGTAGTTATAATATCAGCTATCTGTCAGTAAAAGTCGAAATGGTCCGGCCGTTTCTGATATTAGCCGGAACAAACAGACAGACAGACAAAAATTTTAAAAATTGTTATTTTTTTCTTAAAAGTACGGTATTTACTTCTTATACCTTCATAAGCATTGAGTATAAAACTGTTATTTTGTTATTACAAACAGACACTTCAATTTTATTTATTTGTATAGATGTGATTGATTTTACAATGAGACGTGTAACACATTTTAATGACTCATAATACAATGTACTCGTATTCATACTACATATTAGTTATCTCCTGTATCGTGAGTGCGTTTTACGGACTATGCAGGAATCCGTCTAGGTAGCTACCACCCCAGGGTCAGTTATACTGCCGTGAAGCAGTAGTGTGCAAACATTACTGTGTTTCGGATTCATTAGTCGACAGAGGGTAAAATTAATAAGGGCTGTTGGCCATCTCCTGGTTTTAATTTCCTGGAACATCTGAATTAATGAACTGCGATTGCCAACCCGCCTGCGAACTATGACAAAATCCCCCCATAACGAGAGCTACAAACTTTTGTGGCAAACAGGGAGACCTGTGTTCAGCAGTGGACTAGTCTAGGTAGGTATCACCCCAGGGCCAGTTATTCTGCCGTGAAGCAGCAGTGTGCAAACATTACTGTGTTTCGGTTTGAAGGGCACTGTGAGCTAGCGTAATCACTGGGCATATGAGACTTAAGAACTTATGTCTCAGGGTGATGGGCACAGTGGACACAGAATTTTTCTGGGTGACACAGCATTTGTTATGGTCAGACGTTGCACGTTGCACCATCAGGTGAACGTTTTGCTCGTTTCATCTCTTCATCCAATAAAAAAAAAAAATAGGCTGAAATTATGACGATGAGACCACTTAGACAAAGTTCGTAAGTGCCTTATTATTTTTAGTCGCTGGGTGTGTGCAAATTCGGTATAATTTTTATGTGCAGACTCGTATATAAAGGCAGTTTCACACGTGTGAAATCATAGATCAACGTGTATGAATAAAAGAATAAATCAAATAAACAAAAATGCAACATCAGAACATTTCTAGTTGTTTATCATTCTCTACCGGGGTTGCGCGACCTCCCACAATATTGTTCTGTAACACAATTTGCGCACTAAAGGAGCGCACTCGTGCTCACCGCCCTAAAACCGCGCAGAACTAAATCCTATCCAAATTAACTGCGGAACCCCGCTGCGTCCCGGATGAATTTGAACACTTGCTTCACTCTGCACCACCCCTCAGACCGCAGGGCGTGCCCCACGGGCCCCAAATATACCCTAAAAACATTAAAAGCACATAAAATAATTTGCCGCCGCCCGCCGCGACCTGATTGAGAACTGTACCGAATTTCGCTTTTGAGATAATCAAACATTTTTAAATTAAACCAGCGTGAAACGCAATTTCGCTTCGCTGCGATCGTATTAGATGTTGCTTTTATTACAATCTATTGATTATTTTTGCTATTTTTGCTCCAGTGGCAAATGAGCCGTACAAGCGCGACTTAACGACATTTACCCCACTGTCACAGAAAAGCGGCCTGAATTACTTCGCGTGATTTATCGATGAATGGTGTTACTTAAATAACGTACCACCTTTCAATCCATTCCCTTTCCTCATTTGATGTCTCAGATAGCACTCGCAGATGGACCTTTACAGACATGTAGACTAGGGTTACCATTTCAAGGGGAGCTAATGAAAGCTAATAAAATACGGTTCTTAGAAAATCCGTTAATAAATATTGGCCAGAATGTGCCCGTTCCGTCCCTGTCCGCTTTCCGTATAAAAAACTTTCCGTATAGAATACAGATTCTGCGACATCATCATAATAATATTATTACACATATACCATAGCATCATCGTATACTTTATCAATATTATTATTAAGCCTTTATTGCTGATCTTGAACATAATATACAAACTTCTGTCCTATGCTTCTCATGACCAGATTGCCCCTACAATTTTCTTAAATCATCTACGCATCTCTTTTATTGTCTTCCTCTTTTTCTTTTGCCATCACATGTTTGCATATTCTGTCATAATTTTTGTACAATTTTCCCTTGCCGTTTTCAGCTGTTTTAGCCATTTCAGCCTTTTTAATTTCTCTATTACGTCTTCCGCTTTTGTTGTCAATCTTATTTCTTTTACTACGCTACTACTTTATCAATATATGAAATTATAAAGTTCATCGACGGAAACTAGAGTTACTTCGGTGCGCTTCCCAAAAACCGTACCAACTTTACAGGAGACAGAAAAAAACTGCTGTTTATCTGAGAACTAAATAGTTAAAAAAAAGTGCAAAACACTGACGAAGTATCCTATATTTATAGTGTAAGTAACAATAAGAAATTATTCTTGTCACAGTATTAGATAAAACAGTAAACACATACTGGCGTTGACGACCGCGTGGCTCAGTGGTCAGAGTACTTGACTTCTGAGCCGCGGGTGCTGGGTTCGAATCCCAGCCGGAGGCAACATTTGTGCTAAAACATAAATTGTTGGTTTACGGGTCTGGTTGTGTTGTGATTGTCCCCGTGTTTCACTGCATCCTAGCCTACCTCCGATCTCATCGCATCAGCGTTACATGGGGCGCGGGTAGGTTGGGACGAGTGGGTGCCTCTGTGTTTGCGCGTACACTTGTGGCACTATAATATCTCCTGCGCAGTTGATGGCTCTCGACAGTAGTCGGAAGTTGTCGCCGTGGTCGAAATCGGCTAGGAGAACATCATCATCATCAACCACATACTGGCAACCCTAATGATGGTTTGTTATTTTCGTCTACCAGCATGTCTATTGTTGCTGTTAGCCGAACTGAACACACCAATTAGGAAAGTGAATAAAGCAAAGGTCTGTCTAGATTTTTCATAGTACGCGAGTGACCTGGGTGCGATTCCCGGTGCCGGCACCACTAAAATTGTTAATTGCAATTTTAAGTGCTGATTTACCACGTGTTCGGAAAACATCGTGAGGAAACCTGCATGTCTCAGAAATAAAAAAATATTTCGAAGACATGTGAAGTCCGCCAACTCGCATTGGAGCAGCGCCAAAAACCCTCTCAGAAATGAAAAGGCCTGTGCTCAGGCAGTGGGACATTTATAGGCTGAAACTTTACTTTACTTTATGACATTATGAGAAAGCATAATTAATAAAGGTTTATAATTTACGCGGCTCATACAGAGCAAAAACGCAACAATGCCGAATGAGAATGAGCAGGTTCCTCACCTGATGGTAACTGCCATGCCTGCATAACAGGTGCAGTGTTACGCAGAACGGCAGAAAAACTGCCACAGCGATATTACCTACCTAGGTGGATCGCTGCACAGGAATCAACAACCAGCAGTGAACAACGTTTTGTCCGTTAGATACTTAGTAATTACCACCGAAGAAATAGATACAAATAAATATCATCTTCATCTTTCTGTTCAAACGGTTAGAACATTGAAGTTACTTAAGCTATTGTGCTAAGCTATATTGAAGTTATATAAGCGCCCTGTGGTGGCGGCTTAAGAGAATCTACCACCCAAGTAAAAGTAAAAATCTACAGAGGGAGAATAATCTGGAGTTGAGCAGCAGCATCTTCCTGGAACGTCTGAATAAATAAACTGCGGTTGCCAATACGCTTGACAAGCGTGGCAACTATGGCAAAATCCGCCCAAATTGAGAGCGACAAACTTATGTGGCAACCTATAGGGGAGGCATACTCGTATGTTCAGCAGTGGACTAATGATAGGCTGAAATGATGATGATGAAGCTATTACACAGTAATTGGAAACCTCTGATATGTGATGCACATAAATATATGGTAATACCGCACTTATGGATTACTAGCTGTGTACCGCGGTTTCACCCCGTTTTCTATAATAAAATTAACCTAACTTACCCGCTATAATATCAGCTATCTGTCAGTGAAAGTCCCGTCAAAATCGGAGCAGCTGTTTAGGAGATTATCCGGAACAAACAGACAGACAGACAGACAAAAAATTTAAAAATTGTTTTTTTTCTCATTTTTGTGTTAAGTACTGTATAAACTTTCATAAGAATTGAGAAGAAAGCTGTTATTTTGTTATTACAAACAGACACTTCAATTTTATTTATTTGTATAGATTATTTTTTAATACACTCAGCGTCACAAAAATCGCACCTCTCTGAGTTTGCTCGAAAAATGGCTGTAATGGCTAGAAACGAATTATATTTATATAAATATTGGTATGTTTGAAATGGGTATTTGAATAGCTTTACATTATTAATAAAAAAATCATGAAATCATTAAAACATTTATCATTATAGAGCGTCAAAAATAAACACTGTCAAATGCTCGTTAGTAAGGACGCTAGTTACACCACCTAAAAAGGGTATAAAAGGGTCGATCTGGATGAAATATGGGCCAGTCGTAATTTAGACTTCGCAGTGAACACACGTGAACAAGTAACCCCTGGTAAGAACAAGTAAAGATGGACACCAGCTCTGAAGAAGCCGCTCAAGTGATTGCCCTATTGCAGTCGGGGATGCGGCAGTGTAACGTTGCTCGACAGTTGAACCTGACCCGTTTTTCAGTTCGACGGGTGTTCCAACGTTTTCAGCAGACTGGTGGTTATGTTAGAAAACCGGGATCTGGAAGAAAACGGTGCACATCAGAAAGAGATGACCGTTTCATCGTTACGACATCTTTACGAAACCATTTTACAAATGCTGTTGAGTTGCAACAACAGCTTCGATCAACTCGGAGAACATCTGTGAGTGTTTCTACGATAAGAAGAAGGTTACACGAAAAGAATTTAACAGCCCATAGACCTGCGAAAGGTCCAAAACTTACTGCACAGCATCGCAGAGATCGCCTAGAGTTTGCTCGCAATCATTGCGAGTGGACTCTAGAACAGTGGCGGACCGTACTCTTCTCTGATGAGACGAGGGTCTGTCTCTTCTGCAATGACAGACGTAGAAGGGTCTACAGAAGACAGGGGGAGAGGTTCACACAACCCTGCTTCGAAGAATCCGTCGAATACGGGGGTGGCTCGTGAATGTTTTGGGGCGGCATTTCCGTCGACGGGAAAACGGAACTTGAGTGCGTTTCCCGGACTCGGGGTGGCCGTGGGCAAGGGTCATTAAATGCTGGTCGGTACATTACTGAAATCCTGGATATTAAATATTATTATTAAAGATTAATACATGATAATGCTCGTTGCCACACCGCGGCTATTGTACGGGATTATTTACAGGAGGTCGATATCCCTGTTATGCATTGGCCAGCACGAAGTCCAGACCTTAACCCAATAGAACATCTCTGGGATGACCTAAAACGGCGCGTGCGAGCTCGAGATCCAGCTCCAGCCACTCTTCAAGAGCTCCAAGATGCGGTACTTGAGTGGGAGTGAGAGTGGGAACAAATACCCCAAGAGGCTGTTGCGATCCTTGTAAGGTCCATGAAAGATCGCATGGAAGTCGTTATCAAGGCAAGGGGGGGTAACACTAGGTTTTAAGAATTTTTTTTGTATTTATTAAGTTTTTTTTAAAATTATTAATTTGCAAATTTGTACATACCCTGTCTTTTTCTTTAATTTCTCTTTCGTCTCGTTATAAAAGTAAAATTCCTGAAAGCTAATGAAATTACCTTTCGAATGATACCCTCAAACCACAACATTGCCATTGGCCTGTTGTGTTAAAATAGTATTTAAATTATTTTTTTCGGATGTGCGATTTTTTTGACGCCGAGTGTAAAATGAGACAGAGCTTTTGCACCGAAATAGAACGTTTATGGGTTACTTTTACTTATAAAATGATCGTACAATATAACAATAAGCGTTTGGCCAATTCCCTTTCGTACACATCCGTTTATTCCTCGATCCCTATGATTAAATTTCATTATTTATAAACATACAATATAATTAGTGTGTCAGGTCGAATTTATTTATTGTATGCGAAGATAGCACGGGGTCGCAACGTGTAATTTTTATCATATTATACGCGAGTTCGCAATGTATTAAATATATTGTGAAGGGTGATTTGGTAGAAAGTCGGATGTGTTAGTTCTGAACAATATCTTTTCTTTTTTAAGGCCAATCCTTTCTTTCAGAGATATTTTGTTAAACGTAGGATTAACAGCACATAAGTTGCACATGTACAAATCGGTATACCTAGAGTTGCCAGGTGTCCCGATTTGTGCGGGACGTCCCGTTTTTCAGGGGTCTGGTGTAAAGTAACAGCCTATATTTGTAGGACATTTATCCCACTGATGAGCACAAGCGTCCTCCCACATCTGAGAGGGTTTTGGAGCCCGGAAGGGTCCGCCACGTCGCTCCAATGCGGGTTGGCGGACTTCACGTGTCTTCGAAATATTTTTTTTTATTTCTCGGACATGTAGGTTTCCTCACGATGTTTTCTTTCACCGCCGAGCACGTGGTATATCAGCATTTAAAATTGCAATTAACAATTTTATTGGTGCCCGCACCGGGAATCGAACTCAGGTCACTCGCGTACTATGAAATTTAAAGCGAGCGCCTAGTCCCTGAGCTACCACCAAATATAAACATGTTCCATACATCATCATCATCATCATCATTTCAGCCTACCATAGTCCACTGTTGAACATAGGCCTCCCCCATAGATTGCCACAAAACACGGTCCTGAGCCACCTGCATCCATCGACTTCCTGCAAAACCGTGTAGGTCGTCGCTCCATCTAGTGGGGGGTCGCCCTACACTGCGTTTGCCGGTACGAGGTTGCCACTCGAGAACCTTTCTTCCCCAACGGTTATCGGTTCTCCGAGCTATATGGCCGGCCCATTGCCACTTCAGCTTGCTAATCCTTAGGGCTATGTCGGTTACTCTAGTTCTGCTGCGAATAACATCGTTACGGATTTTATCTCGCAGAGAAACTCCGAGCATAGCCCTTTCCATAGCTCGCTGAGCGATTCTGAGCTTCCTCATGCGGCCTGCAGTGACGGACCACGTCTCGGTTCCATATGTCATCACTGGCAACACGCACTGGTTGTACACTTTTGTTTTGAGGGATTGCGGTATACTCGACGAGAAGATGTGACGCAGTTTCCCGAACGCTGCCCAGCCGAGTTGGATCCGTCGATTGACCTCTTGGTCGAAGTTGGACCTACCTAGTCGGACAATCTGTCCTAGGTATAGTTCCATACATTTACAATTATTCTCATATGTATGTTTTGCTGTCAGCTGTCGCTTTTATTGCTTGCACCTTATATGGAAGTGGATTTGTAACGTAGACGTTACTAGTCTAGGTAGGTAGGTCTAGGTAGGTACCACCCCCGGGCCAGCCATTCTACCGTGAAGCGGTAGAGTGCAAACATTACTGTGTTTCGGTTTGAAGGGCACTGTGATCTTGTGAAATCACTGGGCATATGAGATTTAAGAACTGATGTCTCAGAGTGACGGGCGCAGTTTGGAGTCACACAGAAATGTTCTGGGTGACACAGCATTTGTTATGGGCAGATGTTGCACTTACCATCAGGTGAACGATTTGCTCGGTTCGCCAATTTATTCAATTAAAAAAAACCATATTGAACGTCTAAGTCGCTTGGCATAAGATGCGATGATAATCTCATATATCCCTATATTCATAACATAAAAACACTACAAAAACAACCTTATGAAAGAAACAAACGCTAAAAAGAATTAAAAGATTTTTATGATAAAAAATAAAGATTTTCTATTTAAAAACCGGTCAAGTGTGAGTTGAACTCACTTTCAGGGAGTTCCGTACCACATTTATCGCAGTGGAAAAATAAATATAAAAAATCAGAAATTTATAAATTCATTTCTAGAAGTCCACTTAGGAATTTATCTATATATTTTACTGTAAACTTAAAGTAATAAGTTATATTCTTATTTTTTTAATTTTATGTTAGAGTAGTTTCAATAATACTGTCATTATTATAAAAATACCTTGCAAGGCTGCAAGCTTTGTTCTTTGCATATTTTTTAGAACATCAGTTAAATAATCCAATTAATATTATAATTAGTCTACACTATTAAAAAATATATAAGTATTAACTATATTAGTAGAAACGAATAATATGTGTTAAAAAGATTAATAACTATACCACATTTCAAGTTTCAATGACGCGTAGTCTGTAATAATCTAATATTATTACATTACATATATATACATTACATACATATTACATACTAATATTATAATATTAGTATTAGGCTATTTATTTACTTATATTATGTCTAACAGTATCCGGGCAAAGACGGGGCGGGCCGCTAGTGTCTGATACAATCGGCGAGAATGTGACTGACTGAGACTCGGACAGACACGTGAGTGATTTTATTAAGGCTTCGATTTCAATAATAATATAGTACCGAACCCTAAAAAAACTTATTACAATCTGCACGTAATCTAGCTTTTTGAATTAATAAACCTATTGAATTGGAAAAGCGAACACTGTTCTCAGTTACAAGTCGATCTACTGTTTTAAATTAAAAAATCTATCTCACCGTGATTCAATTTAGTTTCATTAAAATGCCGCGTTTGACTGGGCTCAATGCAATCCTAATACATACATACATACATAAGATCACGACTGTATCCCATAAGGGGTAGTCAGAGACTCAGGCCATAAATTATTTAATCTACAGTATGTTCATTTTATTTTTTAAAGTATTTATTTTAAGTTGGCCTCGAAATTGTCAGATCGACGACATTTTAAGGGAAGGCCACGTCAAAAGTACCCGCAACCGACGAGCGTGTATGAAAGCGCAAATGAGAGATATGTGCCAGGATCGTAGTAAGTCGAAAGACTAGTTCTCTGCCTACCGCAATGGGAAAGAGGAGTGTCTCTATGCATGTATGTAAATAACCCTACTTCATTTAATTGTTATAACAAATTTCTTTTGGATTTCGTCATGTGTGACACAGCATGAAGTTTAAATTTTGTTATACCTCAACTTACGCTACCCCGACTTGCGCGGATTCGGAGTTACGCGATTTTTGATTCTTCCCACCGTTTCGTCAATTAGGTCGCGCAACTCACGATTCCCCCACTCCACCCACAGCCCGCACACCACACGGCTACAAATTATTTCGTTATTAACATCCACGAAGCCTTGATGGACTATATTAAGTCACACAAACTTAGTAAAGTAAAACATTCGAGCAAACTGTCGGTCCAATGGCGGCAATTGGCGGTTTTTACATGTCCTTAAAATATTTTTATTTCCGTGTGTATGTCACATTCACACATGATGAATCTGCACATAACACTACAGAACCTTTTTAGAGGTACCGGCACCGGGGATTCGAGCTCAAATCGCTTGCGTAAATTTTAGGCGAGCATCCGGCTAATTAGCTAACATGGCTTTGATTCTTTTATAATAACTAGCTGTGACCCGCGGTTGACCCGCGTAAAAAACCGAACCCGATCGATGATATACAATACTCGTTTACTTCCCTATTTGAATCAGATTTCGGAGCTTTAATTATTTTGCGCGGAACCCTTATTATTTTTCTAAAATTAAAGTAGTCTTAGTTATCCGCTATAATATCACCTATCTGTCAGTGAAAGTTCCGTCAAAATCGGTCCAGCCGTTTCGGAGATTAGATTAAAAATTGTTTTTTTCTTGTAAGTACCGTATACACTTTCATAAACATTGAGTAAAAATCTGTTATTTTGTTATTACAACCAGACACTTCAATTTTATTTATTTAATAATAACGTAATAATATCAAAATAATATAATTTCCTGTATTGTTTAAGATTTTATTCCAAACTTTCCTATTGAATTGTTTGCAAAATTGTACCCCGACTTACGCGAATTTTTCTCTTTCCCACCTACTGCGTATGTTCGGGGTATTACTGTACCACATTAATATTCTTGTTTCGAATGACATGATCATTGTAAATAACTCATCATTAGGCAAATTTTATTAAGAAGATTACTAGTGACGCCATCTCTTGCCCGAACCAGGCACAAGTTCACGAAACGTTCCGATTCCGCAGGACATCGCAAGCTCGCAACGATGCGAGGTTGGGTCCATTCTAAACAAAAACTTAACCTAAACCTAAAACTTGTGTAAACGAAACGGTTTGTTTCGTTTCCTATTAACAAATTGCAAAAGGTACGTACAAAAGCGGGACAAGTGTTCGCGACAAAATTGAAATTGAACAAGTTTAAATTGAATTTTTACACGAGCGACACTTTGTGCGGTGTTTTTAAAAAGTCGAAACCGCCCGTTCATTTTGTCACGTGACAAGATGAAAAGTAACGCTGTTAAGCCTTTGTAGGTGTAACGGTCTAACGTAAACTGTGCGAAATGATCCTCGTGAAAGGTTATTCTAACCACAAACCGTATGACCAAGTATGCCTAAGTATTCACTCGAGCGTTTTATTTATTTATATTCGCTCAGAATATCTTGCATAATGATAACACTGTGATACATATAATTATAGTTCTATCATATTCCGCCATTAAGATTGGCATGAATATGTTTTTTTTAATAAAAAAGGGTAATAAAAAATGTAATGCTACTATATTTTAAAATTATATTGCAGTAGTAATTAATTTGTAGCGTGCAAACGTTACTGTGTTTCGGTTTTAAGGGCACAGAGCTAGCGTAATCACTGGGCATATGAGACTTAAGAACTGGTGTCTCAGGGGGATGGGCGCAGTGTAGTGTCGCACAGAAATGTCCTGACACAACATTTGTTATGGGCAGACGTTGCACTTACCATCAGGTGAATGTTTTGCTCGTATCGTCACTTAATCCAATACATAAAGTACTTTTTACAGTGCATTTTTTAACTAATACGAGCGATAAGGGAGTTCAACGATCGATTTAGGCGGGCAATTATAAATAGGTGGCGGTATATATACGCAGTAGCGTCTTACAAGTTCAAATCTAGGTACAGTCTTATTAAAACATGTGACTGACTTCAATCAGACACTGACCCAAAGCCAGGGAATACTTGACCAAAATGCCTTGTCCAGCAAATACGGTAGAGTAACGGGTACGCGACCCCGGCCTCCCGAGCTACTGCTGCTTCCTCCTGCTCCGTCCAAGACAGCAGTATCCTACACCTTATAGTTTCTTTTCTCAACTTCCACATTCCCTACCCCAAGTACATTACCTAACTAATCCTTTTCCACCAAGCCAGTGGTTACCGTGAGGCCAACCTTACCCAAGCATGCGGGCCACTGTTTGATTGGGCAACATCTTCCGTAGGTATTCTTGGGAACGCAATAGGGGAGCAAGAATTTCAACTCTTGCCAATATTGCTGCTACCCGACAAGCCGTATCCCGCGAGGGCATTTAAAAATTAGCTACTCCATAAATATAGAGACTAGATTTAGATTTTGCGCGAATTCCAGCGAGATTCTGTCAATTTTAAATAGAATGGGCGGCGGTGATCACTTACCATCACGTGAGCCAACTGATCACCCCTATTCTATTAAAAAAAATGCACGAAAAAATATTTATTATGCGCAAAAAGCAATCTTAATGATTTCTTATAATTACGCGAACACTACACATTTAAATGAAACTAATTTTACGTATTTTATCGCGTATTAATAAAATTCATATTTTTTGACTTAATTAATAACTTCCTATAATTAATAAAATTAAGTCAAAAACCAAGCATACCACTGCAAGACTTCAAGACACAGTTAGCTCTTTCTGCGTAGATCGGACCAAAAATAATAATTAAAAGCTGAAGGTACTCCGGGTTAACTATGACATCAGGACATCTGTCACCTCAGTCCCCCGTGGCCATGGGTGCTGTAAAGCACTCGAAACGTCGGGTTATAAATTAAACGCGTTAAAATCCGTAAAATTAGTTTCATTTAAAAAAACAATCATATTATTTCAGTTTTGTTACCAGACCACATCGAATTACAGACCAGACGTAAGCATGGTATAACAATTATTGCAATTTGGATGGATGTCGTTTATTGCACTTTTCAAATAGCAAACACGCATTTTTTTCATACAAATAATTGAAAGCAATTAGCTCCCAAATTTCGAAGATCGACAGTAAAATGATAGTTGACTTTTAACGTTTTGACGTTGAAGTAAAAGTAACAATGAAAAGTACAATTTTGTTCTTGAATTGAATTTTGCAATCACTGTACACTTTCGAGAGCACTTGTCGCATAATAAACTATCAATATTAAACATAAAAAACCAAAATACCCAGATATCCAGATAAGCAGAATTTTACATTCACCGCCGCCACTTTTCGAGTAGGCGCCAAAAGTCCGAACCAGTGTTATATCGGTCTAGGAATAGTGATGCGAGCAAAAAGGTCTAATACTTTTGTATCTTAAACCGCTTCTTATTCGGATGCAAATTCAAATATCCGAGCAGAAACTTATCTGCCAAAGCGAAAACAATGCTATGTGTAATTTATTATATTTACACGATTATTATCATTCAATCAATCAATATACTCTTTATTGTACACCAATACAAAAATAAATACGAAGTACTATATTTACGCTAAGGTATAAAAGGCGATCTTATAAATGAAAGCGACACTTAGCGCAGAGAACTGATACAGCAAAATGAAAAAGCAGGAAAAAAAATTATTTTTTATTCAAGATTTTATGGCTGTTCATTTTTTCTTTAAAACAAAACGAAGCCCACAGTAGGATTTCTCCTGAGACGTGGGTGCGTTTTACAGTCTCACATTTCACATACACAACCGACAACGCAACGGCAGGGATTCGAAATCGGCGTAGAAGTCAGGGACTCCTAAGCACTAGGTCACGCGGTCGTTCATAATCATTTCAACGGTTTATAACCCATGTGACATTTCTGCGAGCTGGGCTTAGCCTACGTGCTCCATACTAAAAAATAAAATTGAATTGTCTGTTTGTAAAATAACAGCTTTTTACTCAATGCTTATGAAAGTATATACGGTACTTGTAAGTGAAAAACTATTTTTAAAATTTTTGTCTGTCTGTTCCGGCTAATCTCCGAAACGGCTGGACCAATTTTGAAGGGAGCCCCCCTTCAAAATTCACTGACAGACAATTAATAATATATCGGTTAACTTTAATTTGTGAAAATAATTAAGGTTCTGCGCAAAAAAAATCAAACCCGCAAAATCCGATCCAAATAAGTATAATATGTATATCATCAATCGGGTTTTTTGTAGCGGGTGAATCCGCGGTGCATAGTTAGTAATATTATAAATTGCGAAAGTGTGCAAGAAGTGTCCGATGGCCTGTTACCTTTTCACAGCTCAACCGCTGAACCGACCTTGACGAAATTATATACACTCGTAATTGCGGTCGCCCAGTGGTGGAAATACGACAGCAATTCATTTAATTATAAAGTTTGAAAGTCATTGAGGCTTGAGTAATTTGCAACGTGTTCGTTGGCAACATTATAAAAATTCTATCGCGACAATATTCACTCTGCGCGACTGTTTGATCGCAGACTATTGTGTGTTTGACATTGGCAGTGTGAACGTAAACAGACTATTATGTGATTGACATTGTCAGTATGAACGTGCTCCAGTTAATGTATTTGTAACACGGTGTGCAACTACCTCTTTCCTACCGAGTTGGCGTAAGCGGCGACTATAGTATTATATGGACAGCCTTTATTCGTAGAGAATAACACCATAATATGCAATGCTGCAACTATACAGCTCGTGCAAACGCAATGAGTCAGTATTTTTTGACATGTAGCAAATTGGCGACACGTTTACCGCGAAGGCGAAATGTGGCCTACATGTGTGGCCACTGCCTACCCCTTATATGGGAAAAAGGCGAAACTGCATGTATGTATGTATGTAACACATGTATAAATTTTAGCTCTCTCACTTCATCTCCATACATACTTTAACTATGCCAAATCCACTCCCTCGTGTTCGCAATATGCTTAAAAAGGAGTAAACATTTTCTCTTTACGTATATATTTAGTATATAGATAATCTACCACTACTTAAGAGAATCTACCACCCCAGCTCATTCCGTGGGTGTCGTAAAAGTCGACAGAGGGAAAATCAAAACCAGGAGATGGGCAGCGGCAAGTTCCTGGAACATCTGAATAAATAAACTGCGGGCAAAATCCCTGAAAATGAGAACTACAAATTTTTGTGGCAATCTATGAGGTAGGCCTATGTTCAGCAGTGGACTAGTTATAGGCTGAAATGATAGATATGTTATATTCGTAGTTTATTGGTTTTGAATTTGGAAGTATCTTTCGCATTTAATAGCTCAAAACAACATTTAGTTATTCAATTAAACCTGAATTCTTTTTAAACACGCTCCGACAGCGGTTAATAGTGAAATGTTTTTATGACATAAAGTTGATGATGATGATGATGGTCTCCTAGCCGATTTCGACCACGGCGACAACTGCCGACTACCATCGACTGCGCAGGAGATATTATAGTGCCACATGTGTACGCGCAAACACAGAGGCAATCACTCGTCCCAAACCTACCCGCGCCCGATGTAACGCCGATGCGATAAGATCGGAGGTAGGCTAGGATGCAGTGTCAGAAACACGGGGACAATCACAACACAACCAGACCCGAAAACCAACAATTTATGTTTTAGCACAAATGTTGGCTCCGGCTCGATTCGGATTCGGACCCAGGACCCGCGGCTTAGAAGTCAGGTACTCTGGCCACGAGGTCGTAAAACATACAATTAGACATAAAATTATTAATAAGTTGATGTAATAAGATTCCTTTATACGATCTTACCTAAATTTGACATTGTCACGTTTATTGTTTATCTGTGACCACTATTTCCTCTGACATATTGTAAGTTAAGTAACATTGATATTATATTTGAAATGATGCTAGTATTAGCCGTGAGAGTAACATTTTAAATTGAATTTAAAATTGATAAACACTTACATGCCAATAATGGCGAAATACGTGATACCATATAATTTCCCACAACTTAGTTTACCATATTTCATGTAAATGCAAATTAATGAATAAAGCTTGTTTAAGGCTCTCATCAATGTTTTAGCAGTGGGATATTATGGGTGTTACAATTTACATACATACATACATAAGATCACGACTGTATCCCATAAGGGGTAGTCAATGACTGGACACTCACTGCAAAAACAGATGACTGCCAGAATCCACGTTTCACCAAAACAATATAATGCACTTGGTGTGATAGGTGGTGAGCCCATCGCCACCATGCACTGTTGGGTGCACAGTGCAGTTTAATTCCTTACTCGCCTTTTACGAGATCCATTGGATGACATGGAGTGGTAGTATTCTTTTAACGAGCCGCCACCACACGGCTCAACAATTTACATAGCAATATAATGTCGACCGCGTGGCCTAGTGATCGGGGTCCTGCAGGGCTTTTGCGTATCCAAAGTGATGATCACTTATAAAAGTGTTGAACGAATATCTGCTAAATAAGTGTCTGCATACTGGTCATGATTAACAAAAAAGACGTCATATGATTAACCATAAAAAAAACGTTCGTTCAACACTTTCATAAGTGATCTTCACTTTGGATACGCAATAGCCCCGCAGGTCTCAAACACCGGGCGAAACCACCATTTATGCAAAAACACGAATTGTTCTATCATCTAGTTGTGTTGTTTTTTATACAGAATTGTCAGTGTTTTTGTAATTCTTAAATGCATACGCATTGCAATACGCCAATGTTCTCGCAAGTTGCATTCAAATAGACGATAGGTGTCCGGCAGAGTAGAATAGCACCTATCGCTTTCATATCGAGGTGTCGTAAGAGGCGACTAAGGTATTGTAAGAACAGACTTTGTTTCGTGCAAAATACATACATACATACATAGAGCCACGCCTCTTTCTTCACTTGCTACGGTCCTGACACACATCTTTAGCTTCTTCTACTTTCATTAGCGTTTTCACACACGGTCGTCGGTTGCGGGTACTTTTAACGTGACCTTTCCTCAAAAGTTCACCGATCTGATTCAGATACGTACGCCTAGGTCGACCCTTACCGGCTTTCCAATTCACACTTGCCTCATAAATCTGTTTCGTCAATCTCCTTTCATTCATCCTCTCTACGTGTCCAAAAGCATGCCTTTCTCTATCTTTTTCACTACATCTTCAACCACACCGCACAACGTTCCCTTATCACGCTGTTTCTCACATTGTCAATCAGAGTTACTCCAGCTATACTTCGCAAACTTCTCATTTCCACACCGTTAATCTTACTTTCACGCTTCTTCTGCCAGACCCAGCATTCACTACCATACATAAGTGTGGGGACCAGAACACCCCTATTTACAGCCAGTCGTGCCTTTTCAGATACGTTCCGGCTACTCATGAAGTTATGCAGAGCCCCATTCACTTGATTTCCTGCCAATACTCTTCTCTCAATATCACAGTCATACTTTCCGTCTCTCGTAAACTTAGAACCCAGGTACACAAACTCTTTCACTTGTTCTACTCTTTCTCCTTCAATCGGAACTTTGCAATCCGACATACTTTCTTCTCTTTCAAAAACCATTACTTTCGTCTTCGTTTCGTGAAACGTGAAACAAAATAATACCATAATATACAATGTTGTCACTATACTGCGCGGGAAAGCACTGGGCAGTGAGATTTTTTTTGTAGCAAAATGGCGGCGACGTGGTTCGCCAAACGTCACGTGTCTTTTCACGCGGGGATGAAAGAAAGCTACAGGTGTGGTCATATGGGGAAAAGGCGTGACTGTATGTATTTGATTTTTATTTCATAAGCATTTTTAGACCAATAAAATAAAATTAAACAATATAAAAATTAAGTATTTTTTGTTTACATAAATTTCTAAGACGTTGGCATTTTAAAAACAATTTCTAAACTTTTCTAACGATTTCACAATATGTTCTGTTTTATGAAAGTTTTAGTTGTTGTTTCGTGTTTCCTTTTGTACGATTTCAGTTAGTTTATAATTTACTTTTAAAATTTGGTCTTTTCTTTATGGTTATTAACGTAATACTAAATTGGGTGCATTGTTTTATAAGTATACGTTATATTGCGTCTGTTGTGGTCACGTGGACACTGATCATTAGGCGTAATCTTAAATTGTTTAGATAGATCTAATAGAAGCCGTAATTAGCGAATTTCAGTTACGTGAAAGCTCGATCTAGTTGTGTGGTGATTGTCTTTGGCCTTGTGGTTAAGGTACCTGAATTCCAAGCCGCGGGCACTGGGTTCGAATCCCTACCGGAGCCAACATTAGTGCAAGGCCACAAATTGTTGGTATTCGGGTCCGGTTGTGTTGTGTTTGCTCTTGTGTCTCTGATACTACATCCCAGCATACCTCCGATGTTATCGCAATTGCATTCCATCGGGCACGGGTAGGTTGAAATAAGTGGGTGCGCGTACACTTGCGGCACTATCCCGGCATCACCGGCCCTGGTTGGTACCTACCTAGACGGATTCCTGCACAGGAATCCTACCACCACCTACCTCGACTTCTCACAAAACTGCCACGCAAGAAATTTAAATATCGTTTGTCAAACGTTTTTTGTATTAATCTACCACAGTTAGATGAAGCGGTTCCTGTGACCGAAGAAACAGGCGAAAGAAACTCCACGGATATTTTTATTTCATTGCCGTATTTTCGGGCTATTAGACGCACCGGACGATAAGACGCGCTTCAAATTTGCAAGACAGTTCTTAGAAAAATACATTTTAACAAGCTAATGCCCGCGACTTCGTCCGCGTGGATATAATCTTTTTAAATATCTCGTGGGAACTATTATATTTTCCGAGATAAAAAGTATCCTATGTCCGTACTCAGGAAGCAAGCTATCTCTGTTCCAAATTTCGTCAAGATCGGTTCAGCGGTTGAGCATTGAAAAGGTAACAAACAGACAGAGGGACAGAGAGTGTAACTTTTCGCATTTATAATATTAGTATGGATGTTACTTTCGGATCAAAATGTTTATTTATTGTTATCATAACTCCTACTACCAATATCCAGTTTATCTTCAATCTCAGTACTATCACTCATCTGTCACCGTTCGTATTACTTTCATCTGAACTATTCTTTACCGTGTGGTGACGGCGTAAGAGAATCTACCACCCCATCTCGTCCTGTGGGAGTCGTAAAAGTCGACAGAGGGAATTTAAATATAGGAGATGGGCAGCAGCATCTTCCTGAAACAACAGAATAAATAAACTGCGATCGCCAAACCCGCCTGCCAAAGCGAGGCAACTATTGCAAAATCTCCCCGAAATGAGAGTTACAAACTTAGGGCGGCAATTAATGGAGGAGGCCCATGTGTTGCAGTGGACTAGTGATAAGCTGAAATGATGATGATTATGAACTATTTTTGCAGTAGGGTAGGGCGGGACTTAAAGGTCCGCGGGTAAAAGGGTCCACCATTGCTATTTCCGAAAATAATGCTCCGTGAAAGATTTCGAGTACTGTTGTAAGGGGGGGGGGGGGGACTGGAACGTACCACATGGCGCGCAGTTACCTCTGGAATGCCGTTTTTATTTACGTTTACGTTTTTATTTTTATTTACGCGACCGCGGCTCAAAAAAGTTAAGTATCCGATGAAGCTGTAAAAGCCGAGACGGCTAACAGCAATTACATCACCGAAAATATATATCAAAAAAGTCATGAAGTAAAAATTTTGAGAGTTACGTTTGTAACATTACAAAGCTAGTTTTCTTTTTCTATTTATATCGCTTATAGTAGAAAGTTTTACGTAGAACAATTGTTTATTTAATGCGCAAATTAGATTTTACCTTAAACTCAACTCGTGAATCGTTTGGGATAAAAGGTCCACGTATGGACATTTTGACAAATTTTCTTGTTTTTTTTTAAAGTCTATGTTGTATGACTGTAAGTCAATTTCATGTGGATAGCGTAGTTCTTAGACCAAAAATCTAACTAAATAATTATTATTAAGAGATATCTTTTAATAGTCTATATCTGTTATTTTTTTTTAACAAATATGAAGAACAGTACATTGTTTATAACAAATATAAAGAACTGTCGATTAAACTGAATCTCGCTTTATTTATTTGCTTTAATCAACTAAAATCTTCGATTTATTCATACTGGTCCTTTTAACCCTATCACGATGGCCCTTTTTGCCCCTAGAGCGGGGCTTAAAGGACCACTCGATCTGACTTTCTGATCAGATTCACTACATCTTTAATATCTGGCGAACAGACATAAACCAGACATATTAATTAGTAATTATATTGAAATAAAAAAGTAAGCTACATATTGTTATTTGGGTCTTTTTCGTTAACCGCATTGTTCTTACAATACCAATTGGCAATATTATCAAATTGGACCTTTTAGCCCCGCCCTACCCTAATTGTAGTACCTCACATTTAGAGATGGCTTTTTTTTTGGATAGAGCGACGAAATAAGCAAAACGTTCACCTGATGTAAAGTGTTAACCCATAACAAATGCTATGTCACCCGTAACATTTCTGTCTACACTGCGCCCATCGCCCTGAGACATTACGATAGTGATTACGCTAGCTCACAGTGCCCTTCAAACCGAAACACTTAATGTTTGCAGACTACTGATTCACGGCAGAATAACCGGCCCAGGGATTGTACCTACCTAGACCGATTTCTGCATAGGAATCCTACTACCAGTAACCTTATTAGAAAATATATTTTATTATTACTGAAAATGAAAATTATGAAAAGGCGCGTCTTGTAGTCCGAAAAATACGGTAAGTAGCGGTCTCGCCTCGGCTTCGCAAGGACACATTTAAGAGTAAAAGTTCGTAATCAATTCTTAGTGCGCGTCTATGTCACTAGAGGAATATGTATTCCAAATTTCTTAGATAGATCTTGTAGTTTCAAAAATATGAAATTAAATATTTTTATTATATACATACATAGAGTCACGCCTCCTTCCCATAGGGGTAGGCAGAGACCACATCTTTCCACTTGCTACGATCCTGACACACTTCTTTAGCTTCCTCTACTTTCATTAGTGTTATAATGATTTCTTATATTTACGCGAACACTACACATTTAAATGAAACTAATTTTACGGATTTTATCGAGTTTAATTATACTATTAATAACCCGACGTTTCGAGCGCTTTACAGCACCCATTGTCACGGGAGGACTGAGGTGAGAGATGTCCCGATGTCATAGTTAACCCGGAGTACCTTCAGCTTTTAATTATTATTTGTGGTCCGATCTACGCAGAAAGAGCTAACTGTGTCTTGAAGTCTTGCAGTGGTATGCTTGGTTTTTGACTTAATTTTATTAATTATAGGATCCCAAGCTGGTGGTAATACCCAACCATCTTCTCTATTAAAATTAGGATGTTTTTTAATTTCAATAGCCTCGCGAATCATCCTTGGTAGGAATCGGTGTTATTTTGCGAGGATTTGTGGTTTATCAAATCTGATGTAATGGTTGGGATGATCCAGATCATGGTCACAGACTGCAGACTTCCTGGAGCGACGATGCTTCACATCAGCTATATGTTCTTTTACGCGGGTTTTTACTGATCTTTTTGTTTGCCCTATGTAAGAGAGACCACATTGACAATCCAGCTTGTATACTCCTGCATTTTGTAGAGGGATGTTACACTTGACAGATGGTAAAAACTGACTTATCTTCTTCGGCGGCTTGAAAAATGTTTTTATGGAAGCCCGCTTCAAGATATAGCCAATCTTGTCCGTGACTCCTCTGACATATGGTAGGACTGCAGGTACACGCTCGACTATTGCTGACTTCACTCGGTCACTGCGACGAAGGCGCGGAACCCGAAGCTTGTTGTCTTGCAAAACTTGCTTGAAATGCTGAAGCTCGGCGGCCAGGTGTTTACTGTCACAGATCCCTTGTGCTCTCTGAAACAAAGACTTGCCCACGGTAGCTAGCTGTGAAGGATGGTGGTGAGATTCACCGTTTAAATACCTGTTGGTATGGGTCTTTTTTCTTATACACAGTGTGACTCAAAGTGTTATTAGGATTTCTAATTATTAAAACATCTAGAAAAGCTAAAGAGTTATTTGTCTCTAACTCCATTGTAAATTGTATTTTAGAATTTATGGAGTTAAGGTGGTCTAAAAATGCAGTGACTTTATTAGAAGGTAGAATTGTGAAAGTATCATCTACGTACCGCTTGTAGAACCTTGGATTTACTGGAGAAGTACGGAGGGCTTTCTCCTCAAAGTCTTCCATAAAAATGTCAGCAACAATGGGAGATACTGGGGAGTCCATCGCCACACCATCTACTTGCTGGTAGTATTGTTCCTTCCACAATAGATAGCCAGATGTTAGGCAATGTCTCAGTAATTCTGCATGTTCTACTGGCATGTTGTTCTCTGTTAGCTTTCTAGTTACAATTGAGATGCAGTCTTCAACAGGTAGACATGTAAATAACGACTGAACATCAAAACTGACCATAGTTTCATTGTCAGTAAGATGTAGGTCTTTTATCACACTGACAAAATGGTAGGAATCCTTTGTATGTGCTCTTGTATGTCCTCTTAGTGGGGAGAGTATTTTAGCCACATGTTGAGCCAATCTGTAAGTTGGTGAATCGATCTGACTCACTATCTATATGGGTGCTGTAAAGCACTCGAAACGTCGGGTTATAAACAACAAAATTTAAACGCGATAAAATCCGTAAAATTAGTTTCATTTAATATCATTAGTGTTTTCATACAAGCTCGTCGGTTGCGGGTACTTTTGACGTGGTCTTTCCTTAAAACGATTTCGATCTGAACGTAATACGTTCGCCTACGTCGAACGTTACCGGCTTGCCCATTCTCTCGCTTCATATATCTGTTTCGTCAATCTTCTTCTATTTATTCCCTGACGTAAGAAATACAAATTTCGATTCTCAAATGTCTTTTTTCTTTAACGACCACCGTTTCGTAATGGGGTTCCTCTGTACGTAGAAGAAACAGGCGAAAGGGTATCCGCTGGTATCTTTTTTAGCCATTTCTTCAACATTTTTATGGCTGAAATTATGTTTAATAAAGCTAATTTTACGGATTTTATGGCTAGATATAATTGTACCTTACAGCACCCATGGTCACGTGACCATGGGAGCCGTGAATTACTCGAAACGTCAGGTTGTAAATAGTTTAAAAATTGAACGCGATAATATCCGTAAAATTAGTTTTGCTAAACGTTTAATATTCGCGTAAATATAAGAAATCATTACGAAATTATGTTATAAAATAAATAATACATTAGTTATTTGTGTTTACAAACAGCTTGGAGGTCTATTTTGAAACTCCGTTTAATATCGTGATCGGTCTTATTACGGAGTATGAAGCTCATTCATTGGTTAATGGGATCAATTGAAATCGATCACGAAACCAACCAGAGTTACACATTAGACTCGTATTAGTAGGGTTATTATCGCCCATACATTATTTTATATCATAATAACCCTTTTTATAAAGGCTTTGATTAATAAACTCTTTGAACCTATGGATGGGAAGACTGCGCACTTTCTGGGATGTGTCTGGTAGTTGTAAAAACGTACACTTAGCCCCCATAGATGAGTTAGGGCGGATTTCACCGTTGAAAGTAAACGCGATCAGTTCAAGAAAAACGAAGTTTAAGCGTTTAACTGAGTTCAATGCTACAGTTTGCATTTCATCAACATCAAATGAACGCAGTCAATGTTAAACGCGGTTCAAATTCTCGCCCAGTTTTCGACGTTACATAAGATCACGACTGTATCCCATAAGGGGTAGTCAGAGACTGGGCACTCACTGCAAAAACAGATGATTGCCACAATCCACGTTTCACCAAAACAATATAATGCACTTGGTGTGATAGGTGGTGAGTCCATCGCCATCATGCGATGGTGCACAGTGCAGTTTAATTCCTTACTCGCCTTTTACGAGATCCATTGGATGAGATGGAGTGGTACTACTTTAAATGCGTTTAGAGAGCTGTCATTGTCAATTTCACAACTATGTAAACACAAAAATTAGTTTTAATTCGTATTATTTATTGTTTGCATACCTATGTAACCTATTCATAAAACAGGCTGTTTGATGTCGCGAAATACGAAATAAATCGTCTTTTTGTTTTAGATTGTGACGATATTTCATGTAAACTTCGTTTTTCTAAACATGATAAAAATGGAGTCGGTGAAATCGGTTAGACTAAAACCGAGATCAAATGATATACATATATGAACTCAGTTAAGTAAAACGTGGTTTTATTAAACTTGGTTTCCAAAGCAATCGGTGAAATCGGGTCTTACTGATTCGAGTAACTGGCGTTCAAATATAGCGTTATAACTCAATATACGACTCACGACACTGAATCAAAAAAATGCACTTATTACAGAAGCACACTCCAAAAAATCGAGTTGAGAGACGCGCAGACACTGAACGCCTTAAGAGCGTAAATCAAAATAAATTACATATCAATTCAAAGCAATCGACAATAATATGACGATGATGTTCTCCTGGCCGATTTTCTACTTCTGCGACAATTACCGATTACTGTCGGAAGTTATCAACTGCGCAGCAGATGCAGTGCCACTAATGTACGCTCAAACACAGGGGCACTCACACGTACCAAGCTACCCTTGCACAATGTAACGATCATGCGATAAGATCGGAGGTAGGCTAGGATGCAGTGTCAGACATACAAGGACAATCACAACACCACCAGAACTGAACCAAAACAATTTGTGTTTTTGCACAAATGGCTCCGGCTCGTATTCGAACCCAGGACCCGCGGCGTCGTAGCCAAGTACTCTAACTACTAGGCCACGACAATAACATAGCCGAGTATCTTCTATCAAAAAAGTCAGATGCTTAAATCTTAATGAAGTTTCATCACCATCACCATTACCATTACCGGCTATCATAAATTCTCCTTTTAAGCATAGATATCACCATGGTTTGCCACAGTGTATGGACCAAAGCCACTTGCATCTCTTCCCACAGTGATGGGATGAGCAAAATGTACACCTCGTGGTGAAGTGCAACGTCTGCCTATAACAAATGCTGCATCACATTTCTATGTGAGGAGACCACACTGCGCCCGTCAACCTGAGACATCAATTCTTAAATGTCATATGGACAGTAATCAGACGGGCTACACTGATAGCTTTTCAGACCGAAACACAGTAACGTATGCACACTAATGCTTCACAGCAGAATTACCCTGGGGTGGTATCTAACTAAACGGATTCCTGCATAGGAATCCTACCACCAGTAGAATCATCTATGGTGTTCATTGCCATAGATGCCGGCCTTGGCTGGCGAGTTGCCAACTGCTGTGTAATGATTTGCTACAATCGACTTAAATGACACCAGCGAGATTAAAATCTAAATTCAAATAATTATTTAGTAGTTTGGCCTATTTACATGTCATTAAAAAAGGTTGCGCATTCCGTTACGTGGGCACTACTAAGCAAAATACCGACTTTGCCAACCGAACCGACAAATGCTTTAAACGATATTTCTAAACTGCTTATACAACCCATCAAATCATGATACATCAACAAATATAATATGTTACAATGAATGTGACATCACCCTGATAAGACTGCTGTCCCCGAATTGCAAATTGGTCAGCAAAATGCCACACTTATCGCACCGCTCATGCTGAGTTTTGTAATATTTAAGTAAATGCATCGTACATAAATTGTAAGTTAGTAAGTAAATCTCTAAGATTTGTAAATGCTCAAATTAATATTTAAATAGATCAGGAAAAATGTTTCCTAACCGTAATGTTCCGTACATGTTTATATGTCTATTACTCATACACAACTATTTAAAAATATATAGTTTGCAATTTTACTATTAACTTAATCGAGATTCCTCTTTATAAAAAGAATTTAAAACTTGAAGACTTCTAAAATCGCGCTATTTTTTAATGTTTTTAACGGACATTATAACATTTCGAATAAGAAACATTAAAACGAACCTACATCAATATGTTGTTGTATTTGATGCGACTTCAATCTAAAAACATTAAATTAGGAAGCCTTTCTTGCTGAAATAAATAATTCATAGATTAAAGAGCAGCAAGAGATGCTTACTGTAGAAAATTAAAAATTAAAGATGTCAAAACACTCCAAAAATGTTGGAGAAGACCAGAAAATAGTAAATATTTTATATAAATATGATGTCAAAAAGCAGAACTAAACATAAAGTCTATAAGCATTTTGAAGTCCAAATTAATGTAATTTTAGTGCACATGTTCTTTAAATTTCACTTTTTTTCAATAAATAAACCAAAAAATATAAATAAATTAGCGTCGTCTACCTTACATAAGTGGTGACGCATTACTGTATGTGCGGTAACAGTTCTTAACAATGATAATGATTAAAATGAATGATTACAGCAGAATCGTTAAATTTAAAAATGAAAATGTTCTAGTTCATTAATTATTGCGTAATGAATACTACGCGCTTAGTTGTCGATTTTGCATAGCAACTCAAAAACCAGTTTATACTTAAAATTAGTGTCCAGTCTGCTCTGAATAATCTTTAGTGCGACGATGTCTACCTGGGAGATGGCGCAGCGGCGGCGCAGTGGCGGCGCGGCGCCCGCGTCCCTTTCGCTCAAGGCTACAACCACGCGCATGCTAATATCATCCTTGTACGAACATCAATAAGCATATATTCCTATAGGCCGCACGGAACTTTTTTGACTCATACGTGCCGGACATCGAGCCTTAGTAAGTTCGAGTAATAGAGAATTCTGTATCACGTTCGCATAGCATTCGATTACAATGCAATCTAATAAATATTAGAACGAAATAAAAAGCATTAAATTATAGTTTATAACAACTTGACAAATAAGGAGGTACAAGTAACAATATTCGCATCGCAAAACAAAAACATTGAAGTTGAACATAAACAAACCGTTGCTGTCACTGTCAAAGCCTCGTGCGCGGGCGTCTGATAGCATCGAATTAAGTTTAAATGGTGTGAAAATAATTCTGTACTCACTGTTTATGTTTCCGGAATGCTGAGTTATTGTAGTTTTATCCCACGAGCACTTTTTACCGCGAGTATAGTTTTATCCTGCGTCGGCGGTCTGGCTGGAATAACGGGTCGGCGGCGTCGGCGCAGGTGACAGAGGCGACGGCAGCGCCGCGGCGCGAAACGGCGGCCTTCCGCAACTGGACGCCCCCCTCCCTACGCAACGTCCTTTGAAGCAAGTGGTCAAATAATTTTTTATACTAAGTACTAGTATATTGATGGGACGCGACTCTCACGAGCCCGGGTATTAACAACAAACAATCACTGTATTATCATCGTGCGATAAGACGTAACAAATTATAATGTTTATGATTATATCGAAGCGTATTAAATTGCTTATAATATTTAACGATGCTTGTTGTTCTTACATTAAAATATTAAAGCATATATTTATTAATCAGGTGTTCTTTACAATACTCATAATTAATGTTATTATTGTATCTATAAATATTTACGAAAAGATGACTTTAAAATAGTTTTTCATGTATTATTGATATTATAATTCAATTAGCCATAGCAAAATAATAAATCATTTATTTATTTTAGTTCTTTTGATACTACTGACATTGCGAAGTCGATGCTGTAACTGAACGACAATTTGTTATCGAAAAATGTATAAAATAAAGTGGAAATTTAAATTAATCCCGACCGGGATCCTGGGTCAAGGAAAAGCCTATGAATTTGTAGAAAATTAACAGAACTGAGGGTCTGCTTTGTCTTATATAAAACTCACCTACAATGTTTATCGATCCAAAATTTTCTGAGTTTTATAAAATGGTTCATTTAGACATGCTATTTTGACAGGTGAAGTCCGCCAACAACCACCTTATTAGAGGAGCGTCGCGGACACTTCCTAGCTCCAAAGCCCTCTTAAAAATGAAGAGAGGCCGGTGCTCATCAGCGGGACATTTATATGCTGTTACTTTACATTTTTTTATAATTAGGATAAATATTCAGCCATCAATCTAAGACATTCCTTAGTCAACATTTTACTACACCCACGGGATGAAATAGACTGTTAGATTCTTAGACCCCACAAGACTGCAACGGTATATTATACCATACATAATATATATATATATATATAAACCGCTATATTATATTAAAGATATCGAGAAACGTTTTATTGAAATTACTATGATATAATATTATTTTAAAAGATACAAATAAAGTTAAACACCTTATTTTCACACCTTACTCAAATAACCTTATTCAAATAAATATAAATAATAAACATTTTTTTTTCTCTTTTTGGGTTGATTTGAATATAAAGTTAGGAGAGAAAAGATTATAAACTCACATCCTTTTTTACTTTTTTTATAGGAGAGAGGGCAAAAGAGCAAGCGGCTCACCTGGTGGTAAGTGATCACCGCCACTCATGGACATCCGCAATACCAGAGGTCAATACCGGATTCCGGGTGCGTTGCCGGTCATTGGGGAAGGAGTAGGCTCTTTTATTGAAGGTCCCTAAGTCATATCGGTCCGAAAACCGCTGGTGGCAGCAAATTATAGTGATCGAAAAATTCTGTGAAAAAAGGACAGTGGTGGAATGCAACTATCAAAGTGATGCTGACGGAATTTAAAATGAAAAAAAAATCTTTATTAGATAACAAGTACATAAATTACAAGGGTCGGAACTCCCCATTTAAGTTTAAAAAACCTGTATTAGGGCAGATCTGCTCTTCCGATTAACATAAACACTTGTTTTTAAACGATAAGTCTAGGTAACAAAGTCATGCTAATGATTAGTATTTGTTTTTAAGACTGTGTGGGTGTTTGTGATTGAATGAGTGCGCTCGCGCGTGTGTGTGAGAGAGAGAGAATATTTGGTGTGTCATTACATTACTACATTAAGTTATATTCTTTGTTATATTTACATTTTGTGAGAACTTTGTTACATATAGTAATATGTTTTCGTTGTGGCAAAGTCTTTATGCACGTTGCTACTTTTTTTTACATTCACGATAAATCATAGTATCGGTTATTGTAATTCTATTTATTCTTTTGTTTTTCCGCAAATGCAGTTGTAACTATATTTTTATTTATGAGTTATTACGACTGACTGACTCATACGATTTTCGTTTAAAGAGGATGTTATGAATGACTGAGAACTGCTGTGTGTAATTTCAATTGAGAAAAGAGGCAATGAACTCATAAATTTAATTGGCCGTTTTTCCATTGAGCTGCCATCGAAAGAACTCGCAAGTACTGAGATAACATGAAGCTTAAGGAAATCTGTTGCGAAGTAAGTCTGTTAGTATGACGCCGTAGTAGGGTAACATAAATTAAATGGAGAAGAAAACGTATTTTGAATTTGTCTGGTTCGGGGCAACGACTTTCTGAGTTAGGGTCGCGTAAAGTTTTACAAAGGCCTATGTTCAACAGTGGACTAATATAGGCTGAAATGATGATGATGATGATGATGATGAAAGTTTTACAAAACAAATAATTTTAAAGTTTTGTATGGACATTTTTATTATTCAATTTTGTCATTAAAGCTTTACCGTTGTGTTTATCAGATCAAAGTAGCATGGGTAGGTGCCGGGATGTTATACCAATTATGAATAACGTTGTATAATTGTCTAACCGTCAGTACATTTGCGTCACTATATTTTAATAGAATCAGGCGTTACTTTGCAGAAATCCATTATAGTAAAGGAGAGAAAGTTAATTTGCTAAGATCTGCATGCAAAATGTGAAATGGTGTGTATTACCTAGTTTTGAAGAGCACCGCCCGCCCTCCCTCAACAGCGTGCACCAGAAAACCAATACCGCCACCGGGAGCCGCCACCAGATAACCTCCACCACTACAACACTACCACTAGGCAATACACACCACTGAAGTCGAGAACACGACATGTGTTTCAACCTCAAAACGATGCATTATCAAGTGATATTGACTCTACGACTGTCAACCGCCGAGAAACACAGAAAATTCCGTGTAACACCACACTGAGCCCATCTCTTAAGTTCTTAAGTCTTATAGGCCCTGTGATTACGCGACCTCACAGTGCCCTTCAGACCGAAACACAGTAATGTTTGCACACCTACTGCTTCAAGGCAGAATAACTAACCCTGGGGTGATACTTACCTAGACCGATTCCTGCACAGGAATCCTACCACCAGCATTATGGTTATTGGTCATTTAGTCTGATGGTATTCAATTCACTACGGCAACAAAGCTTCGCGGAGTTTCCGCTAAATTATACTTAGATATTTAATGCTGTCCTATCATTTCATCAAATCCCTCATCTCAATTTTATGGAATTTGAAAAATTATCTAGCGTCAACTGCACGTTACGTCACTTACGCGTATAATTAATTGCATTTGTGTTAGAAAATGTGTGGCGTCGACACCAAAGTCGTGTAAAGGTTATAGATTGTACAGTTACTAGAATCGGGCGTTATTTTGCCGCAATTCCATTATAATAAAGGAAACAATGCGGTTGTTAGCATATTAGCTAAGATACATGCATACATAAGATCACGACTGTATCCCATAAGGGGTAGTCAGAGACTGGGCACTCACTGCAAAATCTGCTCTGACTGCCACAATCCACGTTTCACCAAAACAATATAATGCACTTGGTGTGATAGGTGGTGAGCCTATCGCCATCATGCGCTGTTGGGTGCACAGTGCAGTTTAATTCCTTACTCGCCTTTTACGAGATCCATTGGATGAGATGGAATGGTAGTATTCTTTTAACGAGCCGCCACCACACGGCTCAGATCCGCATGCAATATTTAAAATGGTGTGTATTACCTAGTTTTTGAAGTTCATCGCCCTCCCACAATAGCGTGCTCAAAGAAATTAATACCGCCATCGAGAACCGCCACCAGATATCCTCCACCACCACAACACTACCACTATATTCATCTCAAAATGAGTGATTATAAAGTTTAGTGCCCTATGTAATCTTGCCCTGGGTGACACTATGAGCAACAGAATCCATGTTTCGGTCATCGTTCGGTTCAGGGTAGATTTGGAAATCGTGCAATTAACTTCTAGGAAATTGAAGTTGGATTTGAAACCATATGGTGTTCGTCTTCTTTCAAATCCATCTTATATTTTATTTTAACGTGAGAGGTTAAAGTTTTCTAGCTAAGACCATAGCGTTTATTCTAAGTTAAGATCACGTTGTGAAGCAATTTTTTATTTTGATAAGCAAAACTTTCACCTGATGGTAAGTACAACGTCTACCCATAACAGATGCTGTTTTACTCAGAACAATTGCTGTGTAGCACCA
Source organism: Luehdorfia chinensis (assembly GCA_019845155.1). Classification (NCBI taxonomy): domain Eukaryota; kingdom Metazoa; phylum Arthropoda; class Insecta; order Lepidoptera; family Papilionidae; genus Luehdorfia; species Luehdorfia chinensis. The sequence goes on along the minus strand of JAHVAK010000156.1, from coordinate 4,432,400 downwards.
CACGGCGCCTGTCACCCTGAGACATAAGTTCTAAGGCTCATATGCCAAGTGATTACACTAAGCTCTCAGTGCCCTTCAGACCGAAGCACAGTATTTGCACACTACTGCTTCACGGCAGTATAACTGGCCCGGTGGTGATACCTACCTACACGGATACCTGTATAGGAATCATCCTACCACCATCCATTTTTGTCAAAAACGTGATTTTACTGTTTAACATTATTAAATTATTTGTGCAAATACGTAAGTAGACGTAAGACGTGAGGCTTACGATATTTTTAATAATTTTTTTTAATGACTTTGTATTAATATCACGTTTTTGACAATTAATTACATGGGCCCTTTTAGCACCAGACCACAGATTAGTGCATAATGCATTCATTTGACGACCGCGTGGCTTAGTAGTCATACAAACATACATAAGATCACGACTGTATCCCATAAGGGGTAGTCAGATACTGGGCACTCACTGCAAAAACAGATTGACTGCCACAATCCACGTTTCACCAAAACAATATAATGCACTTGGTGTGATAGGTGGTGAGCCCATCGCCACCATGCGCTGTTGGGTGCACAGTGCAGTTTAATTCCTTACTCGCCTTTTACGAGATCCATTGGATGAGATGAAGTGGTAGTATTCTTTTAACGAGCCGCCACCACACGGCCACGGTAGTCAGAGGCCCGAATTCTGTGTTGCGGGTCCTGATTTCGGATCCAAGCCCAAGCCAACATTTGTGTAATAGTAAAGTAAAGTAAAGTAAAGTTTCAGCCTTTAAATGTCCCACTGCTGAGCACAGGCCTCCTCTCATTTCTGAGTGGGTTTTGGAGCTAGGGAGAATCCGCCACGCTGCTCCAATGCGGGTTGGCGGACTGCACATGTCTCCGAAATATTTTTTTATTTCTCAGACATGCAGGTTTCCTCACGATGTTTTCTATCACCGCCAAGCACGTGGTCAGTCAGCACATAAAATTACAATTGACAATTTTAGTGGTACTGGCATTGGGAATCGAATCCAGGACACTTCGCGTACTATAAAATTTAAAGCGAGCGCCTAGCCCCTGAGCTACCGCAGCGTTCGTCACCTTAAGTCATCGGTTCTTAAGTCCGATGTGGTCGTGTTGTGATTATCCCCGTGTCTTTGAAACTGTATCGTAGCCTACCTCCGATCATAACGCATGAGCTTTGCATCGGGTTACGACAAGTGAGTGCCTCTGTGTTTGTGCGTACACTTGTGGCACTGTAATATCTCCTGCGCAGTTGATAATCCGAAAGTATTCGGAAGTTGGCCGAAGCGGCCATGAGGACGATATCATATTGTAAACTATTATTATTTATATCATACATTTCGGTTTTTGGTAAAAACATTAAAATTCTGACATCCCAGGTGGAACATGTATCATCATCATCATCATTTCAGCCTATTTTAGTCACTGTTGAACATAGGCCTTTCCCATAGATTGCCACAAAACACGGTCCTGAGCCACCTGCATCCATCGACTTCCCGCAAAACCGTGCAGGTCGGCGCCCTACACTACGTTTGCCGGTACGAGGTTGCCACACGAGAACCTTTTTCCCCAACGGTTATCGGTTCTACGAGCTATATGGCCGGCCCATTGCCACTTCAGCTTGCTAACCATTTATGTAATTACTTAATAATAAACTGTCGAGACTGGCGGACTCACTATCTTGGAGTCAATATCACTTGATAACGCCTCGTTCTGAGGTGCTGTTCGTCGTGTCATGTTCCTGGGTTCAGTGTCGTGTACTGCCTAGTGATAGTTGTAGTTGTCGAGGGTATCTGGTACCGCCTTGTGGCGGTATTAGTTTGCTTGTGCACCCTATTGAGGGAGGGCAGGCGGAACTCTTCAAAAACTAGGTAATACAGACCATTATAAATTTTGCATGCGGATCTTAGCAAATTCACTTTCTTTCCTTTATTATAATGGATTTCCGCAAAGTGACGCGTCTATTAACTAAATTACTTAATACGCTAGAAACTTACAAACTGAATAGCAAATAAACCTAGAAAACCACACAAATGGAGCACAATTCGAAACTGTGGCACCCAGAACATTTCTGTGTGACACCACTGCGCCCTTTACCCTGAGACATCAGTTCGAAGTCTCATATGCCCAGTGATTACGTGCTCACAGTGCCCTTCAAACCGACACACAAACACACCAAAACATACCAAAAGGATTTTTATGTGATATTCAACAGATTTCTATTTAGATTCTGAAGCTAATAAAAAAATGAACTCTACACCTTAAATTTTCAAACGTACACTGACTAATTGACATCCAAAATTTTTACAACTATTGTTTTTATGATAAAAGAAATGAAACGTATATTGATATAATCAGATGTGTTAATGGACGTGTCTTCTTGATATATTTTTTTTTTTTTTATTCTAAAAGTGCAGTATCAAGCAATCGCTTAACCTTGACAAGTCGAGTATAAAGCACAGTATCATTGAAGCGTGCATAAAGAAAATATTGTATTCTATTAAAGTTTATATTTCTTAATCACACTGTTTAGAGAAAAGTAATATTGCAGTAAACAGGGCGGACTAGATAAGACTTAACAACTAAATCTAATATTTAATAAAGTAATTAGAGAGCTGTTGAGGTTGCCCGACTTCATCAGGAAAAACCAGTCTGGGGCATGTCTGGGGGTACATTAATGGAGCCTGCCGCAATTTCTAATACAGTATTCATAACTGTTAACGTCAGGATTGTTAACAGCTCTTGTATACTTATGTACTTAAAACTGTAAATAAACAAACTGACACGGACTTCAAATATTTAAAACATTATTACGTAAGGTACTGGTGGCAGGATTCCTATGCAGGTATCCGTCTAGGTAGGTACCACCTTGAGTTGTAAGGTCCAGTGTGTCAAATTTCGGGACGGAAGGTGTAAATAATCGGGAATTTCGTTTTGAAATCGGAACAGCTAAAATGGCTACAAAAAAAAAGGTTTTTGTCAATCATCACGTATTTTTATCGGACTGTAGGAAAAAACTGATTTATTAAAATGGCATGTTACTATTGATTAGTACAAGCAAAAAGTAATTTTGTCTAATGTTTGTCAATAATCTAATGTCATTTGACATTTAAAATCTCTCTCACTTGCACGCTTAGATAAGCTATATTTGTTTCTCGCTTTAAGTGTTTTGTGTCTTCAAAGTTGACTTAGATGCCTTATATTTAAAACAAATATATATATATATAAAAGGAAAATATATATGTAAAAGGCGAGTAAGGAATTAAACTGCACTGTGCACCCAACAGCGAATGGTGGCGATGGGCTCACCACCTATCACACCAAGTGCATTATATTGTTTTGGTGAAACGTGGATTGTGACAGTCATCTGTTTTTGCAGGGAGTGCCGGTCAGTCTCTGACTACCCCTTAAGGGATACAGTCGTGATCTTATGTATGTATGTTTCTCGCTCGCATTGTTAACACTGTCATTTTTACTATGGTTTTTAGTTGCGCCTTTTTGTGAGGCATTTAGCGCTCTCAGCAGCAATAGTTCTTTTCTCTTGACCTATGGATCCAGCGCTAAAGCGATTATCTTAAATGTTATTCGTGAAACGAAAAAGTATCGTAATTAATGAAATGCCTATTAAATTTTCTTTTATTAATCTAAAGTGTCCGATGAATTCTAGTATTTCGAAACGTCACGTCGTGTCTGAGACTGCATCTTAGTCTCCCTGCGATCTTATCGCATGAGCGTTACATCGTGGGAGGGTTGGGACGAGTGAGTGCCTCTGTGTTTGCGCGCCCACTTGTGACACTGTTATATCTGCTGTATATGATAGATTCCGGCAGTATCGAATTTGGTGCCATGGTCGAAAATCAGTCCTGAGAATATCAAATAGTCCCTGTGACGAGTAAACCCTACAATCCGACCTCTATGAAGAAACGGGATGAGGTTGCGTTGACACCTCTGCACTGATAAAATCTATCTGCCAGTAATACAGTATCCGGTTCACGTGAGAACGAAGAATTTTTTTATAAATATAAGAGACGCGGTGAGAATAACTTCGCATGGAAGTGATTGTTTAATTAAAGTATAACACCAGCCATGGATACATACTCGTACAATCTCGCCTTTTCCCCATAGAAGGTATAGGCAAAGGCTACACACGTACCCAACTTTTCTCTCCCGCGGGAAAGAGATATGACGTGGACAAACACCGGTTTTTGAGTGAATGTGATGTCGGTGAAGGAATATTCAAAAATTTCAACTCATTAGGTCTTTTAGTTTTGGAGATATCGGGATGAGACAGTCGTAGAACGCTTGCGCTGTGTATTAATACGTATATATGAATACGTGAAGGAAAAAATTGTACCACTATTAAGCATATTGCGCGCATGGAGTGTGATTTGGCATAATGTTTGTGTGCGGAGAGAACAGAATAAGCAAGAAAGCTAAAATGTATGTATAGTATGTGTTACAAATACATTAAATTGAATAAAGTAAGACATTCGTTATTTACTGGTGGTAGGATTCCTATGCAGGAATCCGTCTAGGTAGGTACCACCCCAGGGCCAGTTATTCTGCCGTGAAGCAGCAGTGTGCAAACATTACTGTGTTTCGGTTTGAAGGGCACTGAGAGCTGGCGTAATCACTGGGCATATGAGACTTTAGAACTGATGTCTCGGGGTGACGGGCGCAGTGTGGTGAAAACGGGAAAATCTCTGCGTGACACAGCATTTCTTATGGGCAGACGTTGTACTTACCATCGGGTGAACGTTGTGCTCGTTCCGTCACTTTTATGAAATAAAAAAAAAAAAACATGCATACCAATAATGCCATCACATAATAGTCTGTTGTTTGTTTACGTTCTCACTGCCTATGCCAAAACATAATATTATGTGGTCAAAAAGTCGCACAGAGTAGAGATGTCGACATAGAACTATAAAATGTTGCCAACAAATAATTGCACATACCTCAATAACATTCGAATTAAATAAAAATATGAATTTCGGTCGAATTTCGATCACAGGGCGACCACTAGTAGGTATATACAGATCGATTTCAATCCTATAACATTTGCGATCTGTCCCAGAACTTTGCGTTGAAAAATTCTGCTCACCGCATCGCACTCATGACATCAATTCTAAACTCTTAATTTACTACTACCTGTAGCGCCAATCCAACCTAAACACGGTAATGTAAGCACAGCACTGTAGACAGCAGAAAAACTGGCACTGCGGTAGTATCCACCTAGACGGAGTCCTGTATACGAAATCTACCACTAGTAAAACGAAAACCTCTCGCAGTTTGTATATTTTCATGTAGCAATAACTAATTTATCGGCTTAGTTGGTGAAGTGACTGAATGATTTGCTTCTGCGATACGGACTACGGGTTCGATTCGCGCGCGGAAGATTATAAATTTGTATGAAATAAATATTGTGAATTTTTTCATTGCACACGAGTCCTTTTTTGGACTTCCAAAATATATTTTGGTGTAGTGACGTGTCTACACCATTAGTTGGTCGTATAGAGAGGTTGTAGTTTGGACGTCGAGCTCGACGTAGCCAGCAGCCAGCAGTAGCGTTGTATAATACCGTAGATAATAAAGACATTGTAAAATGGCATTGCTGAGTGACCAGTTTGAAATATTGTCGGTATTAAATATTTACCTTAATACTGTATAATATAGGCCATTTTAGAGATTATTTTTCCTCTAATAACGTAAAAGTAAATGACTTAATGCTTTCGATAAAAATTTGATTGAATTATTTTAGTTGTAGAAAGCGCTATCTGTTGACAATTTGTTCAACTAAGAGTTCTTTGCATTCTTTTAAGGTAGATGGCGCAATATTAGCACGGGTAAGCAACATTTTTTTATACATAAAAAAACATTTATCCGATGGGTTTTTGATAAGTGTGTATGAGAATGTGTACATGCGGACATATGTATATATGTTAGGTAAGATTACTGATGTCTATGGAAATGACATACAGACAGCTCGCATGAATTTACAGAATTGTGGTCGATAGTGAGTGAAATAAAAAAAAATTGCTTATCTTGTAAGTCTGAATAATAATTCTTTCTGAATAATTTCGGATGAGTAAGGTACTGTAAAGAGTTCCCCGCCAAAAGTTCACTTAGCGTCGCAATGAAACAACCATAGATGAAAAAATATTTTTATTACAACGCAATTGTTTAAAAAAATCGGATTACATAGCTTAAATGACAATTTGTAGCGGAAACGTTAACACTAAAACCACCCTTATTATTACAATTATTACAATTTCAAAATCACATCTAGAAAACTTTACAGGGGCACCCCGATGACGGGCCCGCGCAAAACCATTGATTCCGCTCTAGAAATGTACAGACAAAAACGGCGTCTCTAATAAAACAGCAACTTTCACGTATTATCACTATTCCCGCGGGCAATGGACCCAAAATTGTAACGGGAATCGGTAAGCAGTAATGCGTGGCGACCGGCGTCAACGGGCTTCACGGAAAACTTAAATATACACTTTATTATTACTTGAAACACTAATATCGCTAACATTAAACAGTAATTGCTGCTTTGATAACACTCGACTCTCCCGAGTCGCATCGTAAGCGTATACACGTCGCTTCACGACACACCGATATCGGTTATTTCGAATCTGTGGAAACGACATACGGCACCAAAACTTTTCAACCGGTCGTTAGTTGACACTTTATGCAGCTGCGCTCGTTAATGACCGGCCGAAAAGGTTTCCAGGCGCAACAACACAGACCCAGAATTAAAAATCATAATCGAAATTTACGCATAGCGTGCGCCGCGTTACTCGAGTAATATTGACTTGTCGCTTAACCGCCGATACTATCTTAAAATATACAATGCCTTAACTACAGTGAACAATACTCGACGTAAAAAAGCGTACCGTTCCCAACCTGTCCCGCCGGTGAGCGTCTATCCGATTCTGACATTGACAGGGCGCCATTTTCGGAACGAACTTATTTGGTACGGTCATAAATGTGGAGCATTCGGAATAAAATACATTTTATTTTATAATTGATACGGCGTCGCTGCCGGTGTTAACCAAAGTCGATTAATATAATAATATTTATTGCCTGCGTGTTGTTACTCGAGGTAGTCTAGGAGGTACGTTTTTATGTTTATTTGAGCTTCGAAACTATGGGAACAATGGGTTTCGCAGTCAGTACACAAATATGGACCGGGTCAAGACAACAGACGGCGAGAATATAAAAGACCTTAATCCTAACGTTTATGTGAAACAAGTCCACGAACATATTGCGGCAATATATGAATTGTGAGAAACATCAAACATAACTCCTCAAACGCGTGTATATCCTGTCCCTTTAAGAAACTTTTACATATATTATAAACCGTCTCACTATACTGAGGTTACAATACATAGAGTTACAATACATAGGTTACAATATATACCATTTATAATTTACAAATTAAGTATATAAACCTTATTATATAACTGTGTTAAGACTAATTAGGAAAAAAATGTATCGTCTAGACTTCCCCGATAACATTATAGTTCATACTACACTATCCCAATATCAAATGGCCGAGGATCTTATCACCTAACAAACCATAACAAGGCAGAAGGCACGAGGCATATCATCACAATGTATCTCGAACTCTTGGAAAGTTGTAGCACTTACACGTCTATACAATGAACAAACAATTTGTATTCGCCTCGAACGAAACCATTTCATACATCAAAAAAGAGTGTGACCAAAGTATACGTTGAAATTGTAACGACATACGGGGAACAGTATTCATAGACTTTTTGACAAATGTAAAACTTAGATATTAGTGATGGTAAAATATATCGTTAAAAGCAATCGGTCCTAATTCCATAAGCGGCGGATCACAATACATTATCACTTATTCACATCCCGTAAAACTTAATTTCAATGCAACTAAAAACAATCAAAAATCAGTAAGGCATTGAGGAAATGTCAATCATCATATATTAATAAATTATTCAATACTATTTAAAAAAAAAAAATCAAACAAATAATCATTATATTCAGCGGATAAATAGATAAATGGACTATTAGTATGGCAAGTGTTAAAAATACAAAAAAATGTCAAACTGTACAATACTTTTAAAAGCAAGATTTTTTCATATACACAGTTGTATCGAATGAACGTTCAAAAATGGTAGAAACAAAAAATGCTTGATTATTAATGTTCTCTTTCCCTCCCGCAGGAACCAAAGGGAGTCCCGATATAATCACATTAGTTAGTATGGGCCACAGCCAAACTTACATGTTAATTGTTTTGATGGCATGCATTTCCCCTTACAGAGTATTGGTGCATCTTCAAGTCAGTCACACAGTTTGACACGAGCAGTGGTCACAGAATTTATAAATATTTAACAGCCTATAAACGTCCCACAGTTGGGCATAGGCCTCTTCCGGTTGCTTTTTTTTTTTTGGGAGGCTTTCGAAAGCGAACACTGAGTAAAACTTCAAAAATTTTAAATTCACATCTCACTGTGTTATTGCTGGGCGGAAAATTGGAACATAAGTCTCTTTATGTAGTATAGTTTTTACTTCTTGAATAGTTTGTTCCACTGGAGGACATGCTTTGTGGGTTGGGCAGTCGACGTGGATGGCGCCTGGCTCGCACTGCCTTGTGGCGCATTGCTTTGGAAGCCTGCAAGACACAATTTCACAGTTAGAAAAACAATGCATTTCTTTAAATTGGATCCTATGCAGGAATCCGTCCAGGTAGGTACCACCCCAGGGCCAGTTATTCTGCAGCAGTAGTGTGCAAGCATTACTGTGTTTCGGTTTGAAGGGCACTGTGAACTAGCGTAATCACCGGGCATTTGAGACTTCAAGAACTGGTGTCTCAGGGTGACGGGCTCACTTTATACAAAAAAAAAAATGTAACGAAACGAGCAAAACGTTCGCCTGATGGTAAGTGGAACGTCAGCGCCCATAACAAATGCTGTGTCAGAACATTTCTGTGTGACACCACACTGCGCTCATCACCTTGAAAGCACAGTTCTTAAGTCTCATATGCTCAGTAATAACAACAGCTGTCGGTGACGGAAACACAATAGTGTGGAAAGTTTACGTTTGCACACTACTGCTTCAAGGCAGAATAACTGACTCTTGCGGTGGTACCTACCTAGACGGATTCCTGTATAGGAATCCTACCACCATCCTTAAGTACCACATAGGGGTCATACTTTAATCACGTTAGGATTTTTATACCCCCACTCCAACCCCTCGGTAGGGGATTGATACTTCGCGAGGTTTAAGGCTACCCCCCCTCTCCCCCACCGATCACAGCATCACGTGTGTTTCTTATTATTGTGTGGCAGAATTCTATTCGTTATTGGTAAAAAATATTCTACACGTCACACACATGTCCATGTTACATTATCCCATCCCATCCCCCATTGTGATTAATCGCGATTTTTTCTGACCCCTCCCCCTCTCCTGTTCGAACCTAACGTGATTAAAGGACGACCCCTTAGTCTATTGAGTGCAAGTCCCGGTACAAAAAAAATTGAGTTAAAAAAGAACCTCTTGCAAAAACCTGTTTACTTTTAGCTTTTTTGTTTGAAAGAGAATTGTATGGGATTACGGTCCTAAAATAGACCAAGCTAAGTCTATTCCTGTCCGCAATTTCGTTTTAAATTTAATATTCTGCATATTAAAGGCAATAAAATGTATTATTATTATGTAGATATTGATTGATGTCACAATAAGAATGAATTCCAATCCTAGCCTTAAATTTAGAATAGAATAGAATAATTTTTATTCAAGATAGGTTATTTACATAATATTTATTTAAAGTATTTTTTTTCTATCTACACTGGTTGGCAAAAAAGTCTCTGTCCTGGGAAGAACCAGTAAGAAACCATGCGGACAATTTTTTTATTTTTAAATAATTTTAAAAATAATATTTTTCACAGTGAACCAGTCACGTTAGTTCGATATTCGACACTGCCGACCTTTAAGTTTTCTACAATTTTAAGTGCTAATTTACCACGCGCTCGGCGGCAAAGGAAAACATCGTGAAAAACCAGCATACGTCTGAGAAAAAAAAATTCGAAGACATGCGAAGTCCGCCAACCCGCATTGGAGCAGAGTGTCGGACTCTTCCCGGCTCCAAAACCCTCTCAGAAAGGAGGTCTGCACTAAGCAGTGGGACATTTATAGGCTGCTATTTAAAATTTGAAGTGAAAACTTCTTTAGAATCGTTGCGATTTGAAACTCGACGAAACGAAATAGCTACACTAAAAAGAGACATATATATATAGGATTTAGCCTGCGAGAGAATGAGATAGAATACAGTGTACAGTGTGTCCTGTTATATTTTTGGAGTCGTCCAAATCGTCGATTCCTTCGTAGAGTTTGCTCTCGTTAGCTCGACAAGATCAAGAATAGTAATTAGCTGTATATCAAAGACATTGAATCAAACATTAGCATAAAATCCAAACCAAAGCATTTATTTCATGCTTTAGTTACCCTAAGACTTTTGGCGCCAAGTTGCAATAGTGTTTATTTAATTTTGTAATTTCTGTTTATTTTTGTAGCTTTGATGTTTAATATTGATAGTTTATTTTGCAGCAAGTGCTCGTGATAGTGTACAGTGATTGGAAAATTCTTTTCAAGACCAAAATTGTGCTTTTCGTTTTGTCTCCATCAGTCCAGCAAAACTTCAGTAAAAGTCAACTATCAATTTACTGTCGATCAACAGAAAGACTTCATAATTTGGATATGTTACTTGACACTGGAAAATAGTATATGACTGTTTCCATTAATAAATGACTAATAATTACCATAAGCCACTCTTGTTTGAAATATAATTTAAAGTTTAACTTGTTAACAATGTTATAATGATCCAACCCTACAATGATCTTACTGCTGATGCTCTGCGTTCGTCTCATTCTCTCGAAGTTTAGTTTTCTTGAAGCTTCTCTTCTAGCGCGTGTGAACTTTACCCGTGTTTCCTTTTTCTTACCTCTCTCGACCAAGCTGGTAAACGCTTGCTTGTGCCTAAGAGACTCCCAGCGGGCGCGCCGCTACTCGGGTAGTTCCCTTTCACCGCCCGCAGCGGCCTTCTCGGCGATGCAAGACCGGGCCACCGACGCGAATAGCCTGCGATTCAACCAATTCATATAACGCCGCGAAGCGAGACGTGCCTACACAAACAGGAATACGGGAGCACACAACACCACACAACACTGAATTGTGAACAATAATGGGATTCCAATAAAACTAAATAAACAAAAACAACAACACAGACTTAACCAATGTAAACCGGGCACAATATCTGAATATACATCCCCATTATTTAATGATTGAGACTGATGAGAAGACGTCCTCCACAGATTAGACACCCCATCTGGATTACTTGACGCGAATACTACACATTTAAATAAAGCTAGAGTAGAGGAGAGAATTACTATAATGGATTTCCGCAAAGTAACGCCTGATTCTATTAACTATATTAAAGCTAGAGTGTACGGATTTTATCGCGTTAAATTTGCTACTTATAACCCGACGCTTCGAGCGCTTTACAGCAACCAAATTAAAAGCTGAAATTTAATTAAAAGCTGAAGTTACCCGGGGTACCTATACTATGGCATCAGAACATCTGTCGCCTCAGTCCATCCGTGACCAAATCGCTCGAAACGTCGAGTTACATAAAAATCGGTAAATTCTTGTTTTATTCAAATATGTTGTATTCTCGTAAATATAAGAAAGAAATCATTAAATGATGGGATGTATATTGAGATGTTACGATGGTTTGAAGCGGTCAAATTTTTAGCGAAATTGATGAGGACAGTTTGTAACCACAGTGTGTGCCAATCAGACATTGGCGAGGCAACCTTCCAAACTGCCTTTCCAGGGGATCCGAATTGAATCCCTTTCAATTTTTTCAGGTTTGCCTGACAGAATTCGGCAGGTAACATTCCCCCCCCCCCTCCCCCCCCACGACCCGCAGCGGTAAGGAGTGACGATTCTAAAGTGATCGGAATCATAACAATCACGGAAAAAGTGTCTACAAAATGCATAGAATAGGGTTCCAAAAATAACTAATATGCATGTCGCTAATGTCGCAAAAAGTTTGAACTGAAATTAGCGATATTAGATTAAGTTAAATATGCCAAAAAATCACTTGAAGAGTAGTTGTATTGAATAGAGTTGTTGATAAAAGTATCGTCTGCCCATAACAGGTGCTGTGTTACTCCGAATATTTCTATGTAGCACCACACTGCGCCCGTCACCTTGAGACATTACTTCTGGAGTCTCATATGCCCAGTGATTACGCTAGCTCTCAAGTGTCCTTCAGACCGAAACACAGTAATGTTTGCACACTACTGCTTCACGGCCGAATAACTGGCCCCGGGGTGGTACCTACCTAGACGGATTCCTGCATAGGAATCCTGCCATCAGTAAATTTGAAAAATTGATAACGATGAATATTATAATCTTAATCTAAATAGAAATATTTCTGAAACAAATTATAATTACTCAATATTTCATTTGAAAATAGTGCCCCTGGAGACTGGATGGCGCTTCTTTTCAAATTTAAGTCCTAAATTTGACAAAAATCAGTAGCCGCTACCAGTAACGTGATTTTAATTTGGCACGATATCTCGAACACTTTCATTATATGATATCCTTCCCTCTCTACTCCATACTCGCCACAGACGTCTCGTAAACAGTACAGTACAACAAAGTACAGTGCATTAGTAACCACGGAGGACGGATGAGCGGACGCGAATGTATATTTTTAAACAGACTTCGTTTCGAAATAGGCATAAATAATAAAGGGTCTGAGGAAACTAAAGTGAGGTTCGTAAACGAATAGATAACGCACGGATGTCTATGGAATAATAACGGACCATTTATAAAATGTTTCAGTAATTTGAAATAAAACAGAGAGGCAAATGGTTTTAATGCCTTTGCCAATTTTGAGCTAACTATAAAATTAGCTTTCACAACATTATCATGTTGTGTTCTTTGTTTATGAAACATTTGTGGCTGTTTTTCCAAATTTGCGGTAAGCTTCTGGATTTTGTCTGTTCTTAATTGTCCTGTCAGTGAGTGCAGCGTAGTATGCTAGTTGAGTAATGCCTCTTTATATTGATTTCTTTCATTACTGAACATAAGATCACGACTGTATCCCATAAGGGGTAGTCAGAGACTGGGCAGCTCACTGCAAAAACAGATGACTGCCACAATCCACGTTTCACCAAAACAATATAATGCACTTGGTGTGATAGGTGGTGAGCCCATCGCCACCATGCGCTGTTGGGTGCACAGTGCAGTTTAATTCCTTACTCGCCTTTTACGAGATCCATTGGATGAGATGGAGTGGTAGTATTCTTTTAACGAGCCGCCACCACACCCCAATTTCATTACTGAAATGGATTCATTACACAGCAAACAAATAGGCTTACCATTGTGCAAGATAAAAATAATTCTTCAGTCCATTTTTCTTGAATCTGCCGACCCTCTGTATTTACTTTTCGTTTCTTTCCACCAGACATAATTTTTTTTATTGCATAAAGTGATGAAACGAGCAAGACGTTCACCTGATGGTAAGTGCAACGTCTGCCCATAACAAATGCTGTGCCACCCAGAAAGTTTCTGTGTGACACTACACTGTACCCATCACCCTGAGACATAGGTTCTTAAGTCTCATATGCCCAGGTGATTACGCTAGCTCTCAGTGTCCTTCAAACCGAAATACAGTAATGTTTGCACACTACTGCTTCACGGCAGAATAACTAGCCCTGGGGTGGTGCCTACCTAGACGGACTCCTGCATAGGAATCTTACCACCAGTGAACAACAGTTGTTTACTTTTCGTTCAATAAACTTAATAACAAACTATAGTTAGTCTGGTTTCAAGTTCTGCACAACGATTGCAAGTGTATCGCGACGAATCGCACGGATTTCGCGACGTTTCATCTCAAACCACGAAACGACACGTGACTGTACTCACCAGTTCGCTAAAAACTTGACCAGTGTAAACCTGGCTTTCGAGTGGAACTGGGTAATAAATAAAATAAGTTGAAATGAGAAAAGAAAATAGGGAGGAAATAATAGATAAAGAGATGATGAGAGTGAGAGCGGAGGCTAGACGTAGACGACCACTTATATACAATCCAGTTACTACGATGCAAAATTAACAATGTGTTTCACGCACTACATGAATCATTGCTGATACGGTGATATTCGACTGTGAAACAAGAAAAAACATACACAAACTATAATATATACACAAAACTAAAACACAGAAAGATTACATTCAATGGAAAAGATAGATCCTTACAGCTATGAGAATCATAAGAAATGAAAATACAACCATGCCATCGATTTTTTACTCATCTCAAGAACAAGTATACTTAAGAATAGAATAGAGTATTTTTCATTCAATAAAGATTATTACAGAATACTTATCGAACGTAAAATTTTTTTTAAACTACACTGGTTCGCAAAAAAAAGCCTCCGTTCTGGCAAGAACCAGCAAGAAACCCAGTTCTTAGTCATTTTAAAAATAATGAACTATTATTACAGCAGTATTATAAAGATGTAGAAATAGCTTGGCAGCGATCACCTCATTCCCAGGGGTTATCATCATCTATGTATTCTTTAATATTATAATAATCCTTTTTATGAAGTTGTTGTTTAACAAAAAAATTGTACTATTTGATTGAAAGACTGCACTTTCTGGGAATTTTTTGTAAAAGCGTAATACATTGCCCCATAAAAGAGTTACTGACCCTGTGAAGTCGAGTAATTGGCATTATTAATTTGGACTTGTCCCTGGTATTTACATTATGAACATGCCTTTTTTGTAGTAAAAAGTTTTATGTTATTGTGTACATATAATACGTTTTAATAAACATTATAATGTACAAGACATCCCATTAGCATCATATATGTATAAGATATCATATGACTTCAAATTCTTATTTGTGGTATGAGTTTTTCTATATTTTACCGATATTTATTAATATCTCTGACATGCTTTATTTAATCATAAAACATTTTCTGATTTATCAAAGTTCAGCCAATAAATAATCAAGAGACTAACTACTAACAAAACGAAACAGTATCTATGAACAAAACTAAACATTGAAAATATTGATAACTGAATATTGAAACTCACATTATAATCATTTCAAGCGATACACTCACGCCTACTTCAACGGCCAAACTCGTAGGATAAATACAAATGGTATCTTAAAAGTTCACGAGTCAAATAATGAGACCTAAATAAAAGTAAGAGTAATTGCCATCATTAAAAATCAAATCCTTTTACATGGTATGGTATATGAATAAACATAATAAGTTAACGGCACTGACAATCGATTGGAAATCTTTGCTTAAATGCACTCTTATACTGGATAGGGGATTTTTAATATGGCCTGATACACAGAACTTGAACGATGAATTGATGATGAAAATGACATATTTACGAATTTATGAAAATGACAAATTTATGAAAATGACAAATTTATGAAAATCGATGAACGTAGTGTGGATTAACTATGAATTAGGTGAACGTTTCGTGAACCACAACAAATATAGAACCACAATAATCTAAATATAACTCTAACGTCTATAATAATAAACTCTAACGTTAATTACTCATTCATTCGTCAAAATGGCATTGCTTTTTTTGGTCAATGTCAAAATGCTGGTGTTGTTAAATAATTTCGAATGGATTCATATATACAACATTGATTTGTGTATATGTGAAAACTTTTGTATGCCACGTTTTAAAAGCGAGCTAAGACTGTAAAGTTAATATATAATCATTGCAAAACTTGTTCCCGACAGACTAACAAACAGCGAGTTAATGAATCGTCATCCAGTTGTAAGCTATATTTGAAGTTTCAAGTCTCTACCACCACGGGAAGTTAGTTTATAAATAATTATTAAATTTGACCCGAATGGACATACACGGAAGCGAGTTAATGAAGACATGGTAAAACGTGCCATTCGAGAACTTTCTTCCCCTTTAATATTGGAATAACTGCATAGGAAAAAAAGTTTAACTCACTTCTCAATCTCGGGCGCGCAATGCACAAACTCATGCGACCAGAATTTGTAGATAGGGTTCTTGATGAGCTCGATGAAGGTTATGAGGAGGCCCCATGGGTGCGGCCGGTTGACGATCAGCCTCTCGAGCAGCATTCTTGTGATCTGCTCTTGCACAGCTTCCGAGTTGGCTTCAGCGAAAAGGTATAGGAGGCAACAGCTGAAGTAGTGGGTGTGGCTGTTCGGGTAGCGAAGCTGGTTGGCGATCGCGTTGAGGAAGAGATAACTGGAAGGTAATATTTTAATATAAAGACGTACCCATATACGTAATTAAACATTTTTAAACAATGTTGGTACCACCCCGGGGCCAGTTATTCTGCCGGGAAGCACTGAGAGCTAGCGTAATCACTGGGCATATTATGAGACTTAAGAACTGATGTCACAGGGTGACGGGCGCAGTGTGGTGTCACACAGAAGTGTTCTGGGTAACACAGCATCTGTTGTGGGTAGACGTTGCACTTGCCATCAAGTAAACGATTTGCACGTCTCGTGACTTTATTAAATAACATAAAACTAAAACTAAAATAATAATATAATACTACTAATAATATTAATACAATAAAAGAAATTATCATTCTTTTTTTTTTCAATAAAGCTAATATAACAGATGTTTTTATATTTCATCATCATCATTTCAGCCTATCACTAGTATACTGCTGCACATAGGCCTCCTCTATTTTTTTTTATTAAATAGGGGGCAAACGAGCAGGTGGCTTACGTGATGGTAAGTGATCACCGCAGCCCATGAACACCTGCAATACCCGAGGAATAGCAGATGCGTTGCCGGCCTTTGAGAAAGGAATAGGCTCTTTTCTTGAAGGTCCCTAAGTCGTATCGGTCCGGAGAAAACTGCTGACGGCAGCATATTCTATAAAGTGCTTGTGCGTGGCAGAAAATCCCACGAAAAACGCACTGTGCTGGAATGCCAACCATCAAGGTGGTGACGATAGAATTTTGAGTTGTGTCGTAAGGTGCGATATATATATATATTGCCACAAAAGTTTGTAGTTCCCATTTTGGGGGGATTATGCCATAGTTGCCATAAACGGTAGGCACCCGCCTACCGTTTATGGTCAGGCAACATCAGTGTATTTATTCAGTTGTTCTAGGAAGATGCTGCTGCCCATCTCCTGGTTTTCATTTTCTCTCTGTCGACTTTTACGACACCCACGGTGAGAATGAGACGGAAGGGTAGATTCTCGTTAAGCCGCTACCACACGGCTTTAGGTCATGTTTATTTTTAACTATTTATAACCCGGCGTTTCGAGCGCTTCAGCGGGAGTAGACGTGTGGTAGGTCTTTAGTGAACCGGCTCACTGTCGCAAAACATCGATGTGATCCGAATGTATAATAATGTATGTATATACGTGTTTATGCGCGTGTATGTATGTATATATAATGTATATATTATAATATTTTTTTTTTGTTATTATTATCGCATATTACAGAATAGTTTGTTTCTTTACCTTTAGTACTTTTTTGTATATTACAGTGGTTATTTCATTTCTTTTGTTTGATCTTGGCACCCACTACATATTTTCTGCTCAACCCGAAGGTATACTGGCAGAGAATGCCTTGTAGTGAGTCCGCCTTTTTGTGCATCTATTTATTGTGTTTGCAAATAAAGTTTAAAAATAACGTTTCAGAGCACTCAATAATTTCACCGAACGTTCCAATTTTTCATCGATTTATTTCACACCCACTGTCGCCTTATAACTTTCTACCGTCCACTTCGCGTACCACTGCCTTAAACGTGTAGTGTAGCGAAACCACCGTTCAACTCACCGTCCCTCAAAGTCGAAGTCGACGGTGAAGTTCTGGAAGATATCCATGTGCGCCGAGTGGGCGATCGTCGACATGTTCGGCGTCTGCCCCTTCGCCCGTATGTAAGCGATCGCCTGCGTGCCCACGTACAGAACCACCGCGTTCATCAGTTGGCTGTTGTATCTGCGACCGGGCTCGTTTACCACCTAAATGAAAAAAAAGTTGAGCGTGAACGGAAGCAGATTTAAAAAAGATGGCGCCACAGGCTCAACGCAATAAATCTCCACAGGCCTATTGCGATGAAACGCCATAGGGCTACGGGCGCAGTGTGGTGTCACACCGAAATGTTCTGGGTGACACAGCATTTGTTATGGTCAGATGTTGCACTTACCGTCAGGTGAATGTTTTGCTCGTTTCGTCACTTAAAAAAAATTAACAACTACAAGTTGTCATGCTCGTTGTAACAATGGACACTTTATAACATGTCGAGACCCGAAATTGAATTTCTGTTGCTATTAAAGTCCGGCATGTCCTGCGGGGAGAAAGACGTTTGGGGGTGGTGGCAAGCGTCACCAGTTTTCAATTTTCACAGTACGCGAATTACCTGGTTTCGATACCCGGTGCCGGCACCACTAAAATAGTTACGTTTCAATTTTAAGTGGCGATTCACCACTTGCTCGGCGGTGAGGGAAAACATCGTGAAGGAACCTGCATGTCTGAGATAAAAAATATTTCGAAGACACGTGCAGTCCGCCAACTCGCATTGGAGCAGCGAGGCGGATTCTTCCCAGCTCCAAAACCCTCTCAGAAATCAAAGGAGGCCTGTGCTCAGCAGTGGAGTATAAATAAAGGCAGAAAACTTTACTTTTTTTTTTACAAATTTTTTTTAATTGAACAAATAATAATATTAAGTTCAACTTTGCCATGTGCTTCTCCCAAACAAAACCTAGCTAAGAAAACACCAAGCCCGTTGCTGGTCAAAGGCTCGGCCTTCTCAATGTCAATTGACAATTGGATTGTACATTTTTTAACCCGTAGGACACCACACCCGGGTTTGAGGTTGCATACTTAACACACGGATGCAGATTTGCGAGGCATATAGTCAGAGCTGGTATCGATGCCCCACTCGATGTAAGCGTGTACCATTAGATATATTTGTCGCAGGGTGGGTAAGTCGCAACGCAATTAGAAAGTTCTAGACGTCTACAATTGTCCTTTTTGCAAATTTCCATCCGTGTGGTGTACACGGGTTAATTTATGTTTTTTTTTTTATAGCACGTCAACAGGATATTATTGATGAGAAAACATTATCACGTCTCACCTTCGGTTGGTTTGGTGATCCCAGAGCAGCTTTGCCTTATTCCAAACGAAATGCTCTTACCCAGAAACATGATTACCATTACCTGTTATATATCTCTGGCATGCAAAGCTGTTAAGCACAATTACCTATACTTAGCTGGTATGTAAAGATGATGGTATGGACAGAGACAACGACATCCTAGTAGATAACGTTAGTCATAATCTATGTCCTAATCACAAATCTCATCACCGCTCACAATTCAAGTTGCTGTCTGCTGAGATGACATCTATGCGAGAAGCCTAAATGACGGTTATTGAGGTATTGTCATATACATGAGAGCCTTCCCCTTGTGGTGGCAGCTTAAGAGAATCTACCAGCCCATCTCAACTCACGGGCGTCGTGAAAGTCGACAGTGGGAAAATTTAAACCAGTAGATGGGCAGCGGCCTCTTGCTGGAACACCTATTAAATCTGCGGTCGCCAACCCGCCTGCCGCGTGGCAACTATGGCATAATCCCCCAAAATGAGAGTTACAAACTCTTGTGGTAATATATGGGGGGAGGCTAAAATTTACCAGATGTGTGTTCCTTTTTTCTATCTATATATCGTTTACGTTTCTGTATATAAATGAATGTTGTTTATATTTTGGTCGCTGGTGCTTATACCATAGACAAATATCATTACCTATTATAAGAAAAGGCTTCAGAACAATTATTATCGTGATAATTAGTAGATAACAAGTTATAATTATAAATGGGGGAATTCGATATCGCATGCTGATTGATTTGAGAATACGAAGTAAGATAATAATAATAAAGACTTACGGAAAGGAAGGTGTAAGTAAAGTAAAGTTTCTGCGTATAAATGTCCCACTGCTGAGCACAGGACTCCTTTCATTTCTGAGAGGGTTTTTGGAGCTAGGAAGAATCCGCCACGCTGCTCCAATGCGGGTTGGCGGACTTCACGTCTTCGAAATATTTTTTTTTTAATTTCTCAGACATGCAGGTTTCCTCACGATGTTTTCCTTCACCGCCGTGCACGTGGTAAGTCAGCACTTAAAATTGCAATTAACAATTTTAGTGGTGCCGGCAGCGGGATCGAACCCAGGTCACTCGCGTACTATGTAATTTAAAGCGAGCGCCTAGCCCCTGAGCTATCCCCGCTCTTTTTTCCGAAGCTAACACCTTTTTGGCTTCCTGTTACATACTTGTAATATTAGGAGATCGTGAAGAAGATTTATTATTGTTTTTCACTATTTTATTATGCACTGTGCACCCAACAAGCGCATGGTGGCGATGGGCTCACCACCTATCACACCAAGTGCATTATATTGTTTTGGTGAAACGTGGATTGTGGCAGTCATCTGTTTTTGCAGTGAGTGCCCAGTCTCTGACTACCCCTTATGGGATACAGTCGTGATCTTATGTATGTATTGATTTGAGATCGTCATCTCTAATTATATCGGAATCAATTAGTTTTATCTGGAACTCCTGTAGCTGACACGATAGCCACGGGAACAGACGCGGTGGTAGATTATCTTATGCCACCACAAAGCACAAACACCAAATGATATGTTAGTCGATCCCAAAAACAAACTTGAATTGCAAATGTTCCACAAACGGGGTAAACTCAAAGTTATTAATAACAATTTTTTTTTTAATACTAAGCCCCGCAGTAGGATTTGTCCTGTGTCGCGGGTGCGTTTTACAGACATAAATTCCAGATACACAAACACCCAGACCCGGAACAACTATATGTAGGCCATACAAATATTTGTCCCGTGCGGGAATCGAACCCGCGACCCGCGGCGCTGAAGCCAAGGGCTTAGCCACTGCGCCAACCGAGCCGACTGACTTTGCAATACATTTAAACTAAAAATGATTCCTAAAGACTTTAGCATTACTTTGGTTAAATTATTATGTATTATATAAAATAATCGTAACGTAACGAAGCATGTTATGTTAGTGTTGGTTAGTCCAGCGGTTCCCAAACTTCTCTGCAAAAACACTACACAAACAACGCATAGATTTAGATACAACTTTACTTTGATACAATTTCCTACTTTTATCAACTAATATACTTTATTTCATGCGACTTAAGTTCTGTGTGTTAAGACATGTGAAGTCCGCCAACCCGCATTGGAGCAGCGTGGCGGATTCTTCCTAGCTCCAAAACCCTCTCAGAAATGAGAGGCCTGTGCTCTGTAGTGGGACATTTATAGGCTGAAACTTATACTTTATTTGCACAACTAAAGGTGGTGACCCTATCGGGGAATCCCTTTGTTAGTTGTTCAGTTGTGCTGAAAATCGATTAAGGTGCTTATTGTTAGTCAAGCCTCATCGGGGTGCATACTTACTCGAGTCGGAGACATACCTGCATGTTGCTTCTTAGCTCAGACAGGAACGTAACCGGCGCCCTGGCTTTCAGATACGCGTCCAGGTCCTTCTTGAACTGGGACGAGGGTATGATCGTCGCGTAGTTGATGACGGCACGGGGCGGGAGGGCGATCTCAGCCAGGAGGTCCACCTTCAGGTTCGGCGTGAACGGGTCCGGCAGCCTCATGTTCCTTGGGAACGCCGACAGGATCAGGTTCCTCATTTGTATGCAATTCGGCGGGATCTCGTCGCAGAAGCCGTAGTGGTAGTCGCAGAGGAACTCGGGAAAGTCGTGAAGCAACACAAGGAGAACTTTAAGTGTTCCCTTGTAGAGCATCATGACAGGCGCTGCCAGTTCCGTGTTCCTTAAGAACGGATCCAGGAACTTGAACAGGTCTATGAGCAGCGTTGAATACATTCCCCAGCCCTGGATGAAACAATAGTATAACTTTAAGGCAATGTTTTGGCCAATATTTAAAGCAATAGCTGCGGATGGAAAGGTTAGTAATCACGTTATCATTGCAATGTTATTAATAACAACAATGAAACTGAATATAACGTAACAACACAAATAAACTCAAACAAAAACATATGGAAATGAAATATAAGGCATTGGTAAGCTTTGAAAAGTAACGTATGTATCGCTCAGTCTACTATTCAACGTTTGTAATTCTGTTTTAAATGCATCTAAAATCTGAACCAAAACCTTGCGATCGGGGCATTGGCGAAATTGCAATTTTACTACCAGATAATGATCGCCTAACAAATAAAAAAAAACTAACGGAAATGGAATACAAAAAAAAATTAATTAAAACGAAAGAAAAACATTGAATAAGAGAACGTAAGAGACGTGTAGGTCGGAGGAGGTGGATACCTTCTGCTGCGGTGTGACGGCAAGCACTCTGTTGACGAATGCCCGATGCGCAACCAGCTCGAGCCAGGCGTAGCAGAATCCAGGAGCCACACTTGGTCGGATGATGCGTAGAGTGTGACAGAACGCGGTTAGAACCTAAGGGAAATAAACGAAACGTTAACGTGAAATGTAAAGCGACAGCCCATCAATGTCCCACTGCTGAGCGCACTCCTCTCATTTCCGGGAGGGTTTCGGAGCTGGGAAGAATCCGCCACGCTGCTCCAATGCGGGTTAACGGACTTCACATGTTCTTTTCTTTATCGGATAAAGTGACGCAACGAGCAAAACGTTCACCTGATGGTAAGTGCTATCTGAGACATCAGTTCTTAAGTCTCATATGGCCAGTGATTACGCTAGCTCTCACAGTGCCCTTCAAACCGAAACACAGTAATGTTTGCACACTACTGCTTCGCGTCAGAATAACGGCGGTGGTACCTACTTAGACGGATTCCTGCATAGGAATCCTACCACCAGTAAATATGGTCTGCCAGGTCGAAATATATTTTATTTCTGAGACATGCAGGTTTCCTCACGAAGTTTTCCTTCACCGCTGAGCAAGTGGTTAATCAGCACTTAATAATTTTAAGCCCGACAATTTTTAATCATAAAAAACCCTCCATCATACATAAAAGAAAGAAAGAAAAAATATTTCTTTCCATTTTCTTTCTCTGCGATAGGATCCCTATGCAGTAATCCGTCTTCATCATTTTGAGCCTATCACTAGTCCACTGTTGACCATAGGCCTCCAAAGTTTTGTTGCAATCAATGGGATTGCAACAAAAGTTTGTAGCTATCATTTTGGGGGGATTGTTTCGGGGATTCGACGGTCTCTATCACAATTATTAAAAATATTGCACTTATATGCTAATTTGAGTAGAATCATATCATGAAAATACTTTAAAAAATTCATTAAAATTATTTTGAAAAATCATCTAATATTGCTACTATGAAAAAATAAGTTTAAAAAATTTTTATATGGAGTCCGGATTGTGGTCACGATAACTCCCGAAATTATTATATTAACGTATCGAGACCGGGCTTTTTAATCTTTTCCAGAATTTTATCTACTGGTTTCATATCAAGTCCAGCACTTGTAGTTATTAAGAAAAATAATCTCTGTTATTGTTTTCATCTGAAATGACTCGAAATATTTGAACCTCAATACGATTTTTATTTTCTAAGGAGTTAAACGAGCGTCGTGAGACGATGCACTTTTGGATTTTCCAAATTTTCACTAATTAAATGCTGATGATGAAGGCTCTTATTCAACAATTACCTGATAGTTCATAGATTCTAGGACAGGTTCAGCCATGTTCATATCCAGGAAGAGGATCAAAAGCAATCGGTGATAAGGTAGCTGCTGGAAGTTAGCACCGGGCTCGTCGTGATCTTGCAGGAGGCATCCAGCAATTATTCCCAGGATCTATTCAAATACAAAAACATAAAAAAAAGAGTAAAGTTTCAGCCTATAAATGTCCCACTGCTGAGCACAGGCCTCCTCTCATTTCTGAGAGGGTTTTGGTGCTGGGAAGAATCCGCCACGCTGCTCCAATGCGGGTTGGCGGACTTCACATGGCCTCGAAATATTTCTATTCCTCAGACATGCAGGTTTCCTCACGATGTTTTCCTTCACCGCTAAGCACGTGGTAAATCAGCACTTAAAATTGTAGAACAATATTAGAGGTGCCGGCACCGGGGATCGAACCCAGGTTACTCGCTTACTATGAAATTAAAGGCGAGCACCAGGCCCCTGAGCTACTACAAAAACATAATACGGTTGAAATGTTGTATAGTTTTAATGATCTATCCTTTCAGGTATACCGAACATACATATCAATTTTTTTTTATAAAATGGATGCCCTAGAGTAGGAATTCTGTGAGGCGTTTTACAGACATAAATTTCACATGCACAACACAATCACACCCCCGCAAACAAACAATTTGATTTTGCACAAATGTTGGCTCCAGCAGGGATTTGAACCCAGGACCTATTGCGTAGTCTGTCAGTCACTAACCACTCTAGGCCACTCGGTCGCCAAATATTGAATTGGTTGATGTAAGAAAATATATTTGTTCTATTATAAAATCTGAACGGAAAACTTTTTGTATATCGTTAAGGGGCCATTTTTAACCACTTTTATACCTCCACTCCCCCCTTGGGTGATACGTGGTGAAGTTTTAGGCTACCCCACCCCCTAACCCCAATACATTTATTGTTGTGCCGTACAATTCAATTTATTATAAAAATATTACGGCCCCCTACGTCCCTCCCCCCTACCCCCTGTTCGAACCTCACGTGATTAAAGGACGCCCCCTAATACATGATAAGGGCATACCTTGTTCAAAAGGTTGAGTTTCGGCGTCGGGTTGCCACCGTCAGCAGTGTTCTTGATGAGAAGAGAGACAAGCTTTATAAATGAGTCGCACATTGTATAGTATTTCTCCCTCTTCGGAGGGATCGGTGGTGGGTTCATCCTCTCCTCATTAAGCTGTTGGTAGACGTTCTCAATGCACATCTGCGTTGCGATGCGGAAGAATCTCGTGATCATGTCGTCTGACTTCAAAATCCCGTTCATGTTCATGCGATGAACGTAAATGTTGAAGTTCTGTCCGATCTCGATTTCGGTCAACGGGCTGAGGAGTACGTTCCTCCATTCGCGGAGTAGGTTCTCGGTCTTTTCTTGCAGGCCAGGTGGATCGTCGTAATCGCGTGCCTGCAAAGAGTTGTTCAGTTATGTATTATGATTTCTTACATTTTACGCGAACACTACACATTTAAATGAAACTAATTTTACGGATTTTATCGAGTTTAATTTTTTTACTATTTATAATCCGACGTTTCGAGTGCTTTACAGCACCCATGGTCACGGGAGGACTGTGGTGACAGATGTCCCGATGTCATAGTTAACTTCGGGTACCTT
This sequence comes from Luehdorfia chinensis, assembly GCA_019845155.1. Lineage (NCBI taxonomy): Eukaryota > Metazoa > Arthropoda > Insecta > Lepidoptera > Papilionidae > Luehdorfia > Luehdorfia chinensis. The sequence continues at coordinate 4,407,037 of JAHVAK010000156.1, read as the reverse complement.
CAGCTTTTAATTATTATTTTGGTCCGATCTACGCAGAAAGAGCAAACTGTGACTTGAAGTCTTGCAGTGGTATGCTTGGTTTTTGATTAAATTTTATTTATTATTGGATCCCAAGCTAGTGGTATACCCAACCATCTTCTCTATTGAAATTTGGATGTTTTTTGATTTCAATAGCCTCGCGAATCATCCTTGGTAGGAATCGGTGTTCTTTTGCGAGGATGTGTGGTTCGTCAAATCTGATATAATGGTTGGGATGATCCAGAACATTGTCGCAGACTGCAGAATTCCTGGAGTGACGATGGTTCACATCACCTTTATGTTCTTTTTCGCGGAAAGTGTGGTCGCTGCCTACCCTTTATATGGAAAAAGGGCGTGACTGTATGTATGTATTGTTCGTTTATTACTTAAATAGCTATAGACGTAACTTCGTTCGCATGAATAATTTTCAATAGTCAAGGGTTCTGCTACTTTACCATAGATGGCGTTATGTGGAATATTGTCGAGAAAATATTCTAACTTCGGAACCGGTGAAACAAATACGACGAAACATAGTGTAAGTTATTCCCAGAGTTATTTTGTAGAGCTTGTGTAAAATTCATATAAATAACTCGAGTGGTTCCCGAATTAAAACAATCCGTTCGTAAAGACAGACAGACAAAAAAGGCACTATTTTAAATATGTGTATGATTACATTATAATTCTCCATCCACTATCGGAGGTCTTGAGTATGGATGTTAAATTTAAACAAGCTTCTACATTATAATTAATACATAGGCTTAAAGAAAACTAAATTATTAAAAGCGAACACGGGAGAGCTTGATATTCTTACGTCATTGTATAACGAAAGCATAATATTACTTCTAATTACAGTAATTTCCGATAACTACACATCAGACAAATAAATAATAATACATAACTCACCCTAACTTGTAACATGCCAGAGTGTATATGGGCAGTCGGTCCCAAAGGCATTCTCTCTCCAAGGTACGCACTTGGGTCCTGGTTTATTCTTAAGGTTTCGATAAGCGTAGCCAATCCCTCGGGCGGTGGCTGTCTCGAGTGCGACATGATACGGACCAGAGTCTCAGTCGTATGGTACAAATCGGATTCGTTCACGTAGATGTTGTTTCTATCGTCTACTAAGTAGAGCTGAACCAGTTGCATGGCGAAAGCAACCGCAACGTAGTTGTTTCCGTTGTCCATAAGATGTGCGAGAGCGAGGTCGTACTGGAATAAAATAATCGTTTTATAGTTTAAAGCTAGTCTGCGCCGTGCGGTGGCGGCTTAAGAGAATCTACCACCACATCTCATCCTGTGGGACAGGGGGATGGAGATGGGCAGCGGCGTCTTCTTGGAACGTCTGAATAAATTAACTGCGGTTGCCAACGTGCAACCGAGCAGTCGAGCGTGACTACTATGGCAAAATGCCCCCAAAATGAGTGCTACAAACTTTTGTGGCAATCTATAGGGGAAGAAAAGAAGTTAGAAAACTAAAAAAAAACAGGCTTGAAGAGCAATGAGCTGATGATCCTAGTGGGCGTAACTCTGGTAGGTTTCGGGATCAGTTTTTAATTGGCGTTTGAACCTCCTTCATTGGTAAATCGGGATCAAATGGAGCCAATCCCGAGAGAGAGTGCCGGAGTTACCCAATAGACCTCCAGGAGATAGCCATGGAATTATTTTATTGTCATCGGTTCGGACGTCCGGATGCGAAAATTTAATTAAAAGAAAGGGACAAGTCAAGCAAAACGTCCACCTGATGGTAAGTGCAACGTCTGCCCATAAAAAATATCGTGTCACCCAGAACATTATTGTGCGGCGGTACACTGCGCCTGCAGACATTAGTTCCTAAGTCTCTTATGCCCAGTAAATAACCACCAGAGAGATGCGTCGACCTATTCTGACCTGTTTTGCGTAAGTTAATCCTAAATTGTAAATAAACAACATTGTGCAGACACTCACTTGAGGCAGATTGATGAGGTGGTTCCTAATGAGGCAATCAACAGCCTCGATGTTATATCTCAGCTCATCTCTGCATTCGGTGAGGCAGCAGGTGATCTGCTTTGTGGTCCAGACGTGGCCATAGACCCTGGCGTCTTCTAGGAGCTTGAGCACTCTCAGGTGGATGTCTCGGTATCTGGTCATCATATCGACGTGTTCCGTGTTCGCTCCCGGTTGGACTATGTGACCATCAAGGAGGCCTTCCACGGACTGTGAAAATTAACGAGTGGTGAAATCGGAATAAATATCATGAATTATAGAGTGTAGAAATAAAACAAATGATAGTTTGGACTTTCCAAGCAGTGAAGATATTAGCCATATATACTTTGTTAATATACGACTTCTTTGAGTAGGAGCAATCTTACCAATCAATATTGTATGAAAATTTTAATTATCCTCTAGTCCAATGGTTCCCAAAACATGTTCCGCGGAACACAAGTGTTCCGTTAAATCTGTATAGGTGTTCCGCGACAATTTGGACAGTAAACACACTTAAAGATCTTCTGCTTTATATAGAATGACGGGTGATTTCCGCAAATAGTTCCGGATGACAGCGAATTGTTTCGCAAACATTTCCGGGTTCGCGAACTGTACCACTGCGGAAAAGGTTTGGGGACCCATGTTCTAGTCTGATGGTTTTTGGTAGAATTTTTGATAATCTGCAATACATACCCTTTGTAGCAGTGTACATCCGGAGACAATGTCACGGTTCCTTCTTGCCATAATGAGACACTCAAGAAGGGTGTGCATATTCGTTGCCTGCACTGCGAAAGACTGCACGGACAGAGCATTCGACAGGAACACCTCGGCTGCTGTAATCAGGGCTCCCATTTCATCGGTGCCGTATACTTGAGTCGGGTTCATCACCTGGCTGAACGTCATCTGTGGTATTTGCTCCTGTGCCGACGGCTTCGGGATAAACATGCCAGCGTCGCGCACCGGCATGAACCCGGGAATGTTGCAGGCAAACTCCTCGTACACGGCAATTTGCATGTCCGTTGGGCCTCCAACCCTCAATCGCACTCTCTCCGGGATGTTCTCTGTCTGGTAGGTGAGGACTATCGGGTCGTAGTAACGTCGGTTCTCGAGTCTCGCCTGCTTCCTAATCTCATAGTCGTTCATTAGTCGCTTGTCGAGTTCGGGCAGCGCCTTTTCGACGGCCGTTTTCTGTATAAAAGCACACGCGAGTTCCATGTTTTCGGTTGCTAGAACCGCCGCGGCACTTTCCACTATATCCTTCTGCAAGGCAAGCTGTTAATAGATTTAAAGGTTCTCGCCAATAATATTGTCAATAACATCAGTTAATAAAATTAATATATAACATTTGACATGTATTGTGACAAAAAGTATTAATGTGCCTGTGTGAAGTGATCAACTTGACTTTACCACTTTCGCGTTTTTTTATGTACGCAGAAAAATGTGTCACCCGCAAGTTGCTTTTTTTCTGTCATATCTTGATGTATAGTGATACAAGTAGCATACTTCCAACATTTCATTGATTCCTATATTTTTAAATAAAACTAATTTTTGGTTCGTTCTACTGAGAAAGAGCTAATAATTAAAAGGTGAAGATACCCCGAGTTAACTATGACATCAGGACATCAGTCCTCCCGTGTCCATGGGTGCTGTAAAGCACTCCAAACGTCGGGTTAGAAATAGTTCAAAATTAAACGCGATAAAATACGTAAAAAATAGTTTTATTTCAATGTGTAGTATTCGCGTAAATATAAGAAATCAAGTCCTATATTATTAATTGACACTAAACTAAGGTTAAAACAATGTAATATGACATTCTCTGCCAGCCATCTCTCGCTGATATGCTAACATACATACACACATACATAAGATCACGACTGTATCCCATAAGGGGTAGTCAGAGACTGGGAACTCACTGCAAAAACAGATGACTGCTACAATCCACGTTTCACCAAAACAATATAATGCACTTGGTGTGATAGGTGGTGAGCCCATCGCCACCATGCGCTGTTGGGTGCACAGTGCAGTTTAATTCCTTACTCGCCTTTTACGAGATCAATTGATCTCCATCTCTTCCACTCCATCTCGTCCAATTGGACGAGATGGAGTGGTAGTATTCTTTTAACGAGCTGCCACCGCACGGCTCCGTGATATGCTAACTACTATAATAAAAACACACAATCCATACTAATATTATAAATGCGAATGTAACTCTCTCTGTCTCTCTGTCTATTTGTTACACTTTCACGGTTCAACCGCTGAATCGGTCCTGATGAAATTTGGCACAGAGATAGCTTGCATCCTGGAGGAACGGACATAGGATACTTTTGATTCCGGAAAATCAAATAGTTCCCACGGGATGTTTAAAAAACCTTAATTCACGCGATTTCTTTTAAACGAAGCGGCGGCCGAAACCGCGGTGCACAGCTGGTGTTTTATAAAAGAACCATTATTTTATGCTCACTCATAGAAATTGTGTATTTCAACATTGGTCATGCATCACTTTACATCAAGACCAAATTCTTTAAGGTTTCTGGTACAACTCAATTTGGATTTAAAATATTTATGACAAAAATCGCACATGAAATAACTCACCACTTCTATAAAAAAGACATATTAAAACAGTTGGCTAAAGTGTTCTCGTATTTATTTTTCGTTCAGGCCAAGCATTAATATTTAAGCTCGTCTTTGAGCTCTTTCAGTGACGATTTTTGATTTTGATCACTTTACACAGGCGACCGTGAATATCTTTTTCTTTTTAAGGGACAAGACGAGTAAAACGTTCACCTGATGTTAAGTGCAACGTCCGCCCATAGCAATGTTGTGTCAACTAGAATATTATATATAATTATTTGTTAGCACCACAGTGCGCTCTTCCCCCCCGAGACATCAGTTCTTAAGTCTCATAAGCAATGCCCAGTGATTACGCTAGCTCTTAGTAACACAGTAACGTTTGCACACTACCGCTTCACGGCAGAATAACAGGCCCTGGGGTGGGATGTACCTAGACGGATTCCTGCATAATAAATAGTAATCCCACCACCAGTTTTATATTTATACAAATTGTATACGTAATCCAGTCTTACTCTCATTTGGGTGGGTTATGGAGACGGTTATGCACATATATATATATATATATATCATAATATATTTTTAGTAATGTAGGGTTCCTTACGTTTTCTTCCAGCGCCTAACATGTATTACATGCGTACACAAAATTACAATTAGCATTTGTTAGTCAAAACCGTAATAATAAATAGATTCAAAGATAAATTACTTACAGACGAATACATTGACGATTCGCAAGTTCTATCCCAATCATGATCAATCAATAGATCTAACAGAATTTTAAGTTGCCTTGCTAATCGTGAGTGCGAAAATGAACTACTAAGTCGGTAGGATTTATCGCCACGCTTGGCAGCCGGATTGGCGATAGCTATGCCAATATATGCTATAATATAACCTTATTTTTATAAAAGTGACGAAACGAGCAAAACGTTCACCTGATGGTAAGTGCAACGTTTGCCCATAACAAATGCCGTGTCACATATAACATTTCTGTGTGACACCACACAGCGCCCGTCACCCTCAGACATCAGTTGTTAAGTCTCATATGCCCTGTGATTGCACTAGCTACAATGTGAGCCTTCAAACCGAAACACAGTAATGTTTGCACACTACTGCTTCACGGCAGAATAACAGGCCCTGCGGTGGTACCTTCCTAGACGGATTCCTGCATAGAAATCCTACCGCCAGTAGACTTAATTGATAGTTATTTCGCCATCTGTCGGGGGCCGCTTTTCTGGCGTATCTCTAAATATAATAATATAATTCTAAGACAGAGTAGAATAACAATTTCTTTCCTACCAAGGCGTCGTCAGAGGCGACTGAAAGTAGGGGCAGCCTTTGTTCGCGCAGAAACCACACACAAATATGCAACGCTGTCACTATACTGCCCATGGGAACGCACAATGGGGAGTAAGATTTTTTTGATTCGGACCAAAATCACGTCACGTCTCGTTTACCGCGGGGGCGAAGTGTGTGAAGTGACCTCTGCCTACCCATTACATGGGAAAAAGGCGTGACTGTATACATGTTTTATTGTTCAGATGTACTGGAAAATATTTTTTTTTAACAATCAATTCGATGTCTTATCGAATACAAGTGATGTCCTAGTGACCCCATATCGACTATAATGACATCTTGCAGTTAATTACTGTGTGGTTTCCGTTGGCTCGACGCTCCATAATTGGCTTTTGCGGTACGAGTCGGGAGTTCGATTTCCGCACGGGGCACATTTGTATTATGGGGTTTGTGTATGTGAAATTTATAGCTCGGAATTTTTTTTAAAAAAAAAGAAATGAAATAGTGCCGCATTGCTGGCGCACTCACTTGCCTTCACCTTCTCGTATCCGATGGGACGATATATTCGGTATGCGATATATTCGGAAGTGTTAGATGCATTCACTGATATGAGGTTATTCGAATCCTTGCGAAAATTAATTTGTGTGCGACTTCGAACCTGGGACGCGAAATTCGTGTGCCTGCCCGTTGTATATTCATCAACGTCATAATTTCAGCCTATCACTAGTCTACTGAACAAAGGCCTCCCCCACAGATTGCACAACAAAAGTTTGTATTGCCATTTTTTTTTGAATTTGTCATAACTGCCACGCTTGGCAGGCGGGTTGGCAACCGCAGTCTCTTTATTCGCATGTTCCAGGAAGATGCTGCTGCACATCTCCTGGTTTTCATCTTCTCCATCGACTTTTACGATACACACGCGATGTGATGATGCGGTAGATTCCCTTGAGCCGCCTCCACACTGAACGTTAGTCATAGTTAATTAAGAGAATGTCGTAAACAAATCATAATTACCTGCTGTGGTGTGGTAGGCATCAGTGCAGTGATGAAGGCTGCCTTCAGGTTCGTGCTGATGGTGCTGATGATCTGCTCCCGGCAGGTGATCATCGCCATGCCGGCTGTCAAGTTGCGCATCATGTGGTGGGCGCAGGTACGCATGCGGACCTCGTCCGGATCGAACGCGAAGTCCTTCCTTATGATCTGCTCGCAAGTCGTCAGCGCGTATTTGATCGATCTGTCCACCACCGGATGTATCCACTCCTGGATCGACCTCTCGATAGCAGGCTTCACGAACTGCTTCAAATGTGGGTAGTTCTGGAACAGTATGATGTGCGGGTTGAAGCAGATCTTCTGTCCGAACGCGGACGTCGACGAGACGTTGACGTCGAGGTAGTTGAATCTGGGCTCCGGGATCCCGAGGACCCCCATCAGGCCGGGGTCGTTGACGAGGCCACTAGTGGGCGTGGGCGCGGTGGCGTTCATTTCCTCCGTGGGTATCATTGGAGGCTGCGGCGGCATCATCTGTAACTGCGGCGCCTGCACTATCGCCTGATTGACGGGTATGACAACATTCGTCGTCTCCTTGTTCAACTTCGGCTGGGAGAGCTGGAACTCGATCATTCTATGCTTCTCCGGGTCCTTCAAGTATAAAGACGGCTTGAGTTCTGATATGTCCAAGCTGAGGTTTTTACAAAGCACTTCTATTTCAAACTTCAGGTTCAACTTCAGATCGGGCTCTTGGTGAAGTTCAGCCAATACGTTCATCAGTGCCATAGTCCAAGGATTCGGCGGCTTGAATACGACGCTTTTCGCGCAAGATTCCAGGACTTTGGCCACAAACGGCACGACATAGAGTAGCTCTTGCTGGCCTTTGTGATAAGCTTCAAGTAGCAGTGCTTTGAGATCAATGTCTACGTGAAGGATCGGTTGATTGCGCGCCAACGTCAGCATGCCTAACCAATGGCCGAGGTTCTTCAGCAGAGATCGGTCAGAGAAGTTAGCTATGCCTTTATCGGAACGCAACAACACTTTAATATTCCGGTACGTTTCTTTCGTGACCATCCTGTTGACGTCTCTTATCTTCAGGACGTCGAGGAAGTTGGAGTATAGGGCGTGGAAGTTGAGCTCGATGGACGCCCTCTTCATCACGAGGTATTGGGACAGCCACGGGTAGTATTCGTCGGTGACGATCTCCTTGAGCTCCTCGCATTTCGTTTGCAGGTTCAGCTGGCTCAGGTTGTTGAAAATGAACGCAGTCTTGTCTTGTATCGCTTCTGGTGGGGCGCTCAGCTTCTCTTCGGTTGCTGTGGCCGTGAGTAGCGTGTCGATGTTGGTGGCGTTGGCGATTGACGGCCGGCTGCCGATGCCGCCAGTAACGCAGTTCGTAACTTTGGAGATCACAGAGATGGGATTCGGTGCGCCGACCACCGTCCTGTTAATAAATAGAACATTAGAACAATATTTTTCAGGAACATGAACAAAAAAGAAACAAATACAAACTATTGTTGTACTAATATTATTAATAAATTGATTTTTTTAATAAGACAAAAATTATAAGCATTTTTTTGTTATTACAATAACATATTGGGATTGTAAAGCAATTGTTTAGTTTTTGCTTGAACATAGATATAATCCCACACAGTGTTCAACTCTCGATGCGCCAAAATGGCGGCTAAGTGACGCCGGCTGGTAAAATAAGTAACAATAGAATATGTACCTGTACGGTGCTGAAACTGTTACGACTACGCTCTGATTCAACATGGCGGCCAGGCTCGTTGGCAAAACGGGGCCTTGCGGCTTAGTGGGCGGCTCCTGACTCTGCAGCCCATATTCGATGTACTCAATCAGATGCGGAGGGAATTCACTAAAATGAGGTATAGCTCGTACGTGCTCGCAGTACTTGTGGTAGTCTTTCAAACGCGACTTGAACCTGTCAAGAGCCGCTATACCGAAGTAGTACATCTTAGAGCCCTCCGGTTTGCGTAGAGCGTCGAGAACAAATCGCAAGGCCAATCCCAACGAAACGTAACTAGGCACCAGTCCCTTCTCAATAATACCCCCGAACAATTGCGCGGTTATGTGAAGCTCTTTATCGGGATACTGTGGGAAGAATTTGTATTCCTCGAATAGATTCCTTAGCATACAAGAGAATACTTCCCGCTCTCGCTTATTCGGAGAATCTTGGAACTTCTTCAGCATGTCCAGCACCTCGTCTATGGATAAAGTCGGATGAGGAGGATGGTTGTAGATTCGCTGGAAGTATCCATTTGCTTCGTCTTCGATCTCCTTCGATACGTTATGCATTATCTCAGGGAAGTGAATTGGATCTGGCATGCGAGGCTTATCCATGGTGGGTGCTTGCACCATTCGCGTCAAAGCACCCATATTGGCGACGTTAGCGTTGTGTTGCAGGGACATCATGGGGAAAGGGCTGTTTGGTCCGGGTCCCATCAGTCGGGATGGCGATCCTGGGGCGGTTATCAATGGCCCTAGCGTTCCGGGCATTGCGAACGCAGTGTTCGCTGGTGCACCTAAGCTCATGTTCGCGACGTTCGGCGTCAGATTAGTAATCGAATCGACGTGCGGAGTGAAAAGCTGCCCGCCTAAGCCTGCGGGATTGAATGGAGTTTCAATGACTCTTGTATGGGGTCTCGCGATGCCCGCGATGCTTTGTCTCGTCTTGCTCAATATCAAAGTCTGACAATTTGCTATGACGTTGTAGATAGCTTCTTGCAATTCCTGCAAAACATTTGGTATGCACAGCTGTAGACAGGTGAGCATGGTGGCAATAGTCTCGTGAGGTAGTTGAGCGGCTTTAGGCAGCTGCTCGTCAGGTCCTTTTCCAATGACTTGAGGGCATCTCCTTTGCAGGAATTTGACCATGGCGGAGACGAACGTCTCGCCGTGGTCTCTTATTTTATCCGTCAGCCATTTGTCTAGTTTTAGGTACTCGCGTCTCGAAGCCAAACACGCCAAATCGATGACGAAGGGGAACGACTGGACGTTCAGCAGCAACGACAAAGCCTTGAGATCTTGCGCGACGTCCAGAATTCGGGACAGTTTGGACTGATCGCTGTCGCCGCGTATGTACCATTCGGCCATCGCGTGCATGATTATTGGTTTTATGTTCGGATTCTGTGAGTGCCAGGCGTGTTGTAAGATTATTCCCGAGTTGGGATGGTTGCCCAAAAATATCGGTATCAGCGTCGACAGCAATTCTTGACGGAACACGGTAATAGGTGGACTTATTTGCAGCAAGGCAAGCATCAAGATGTCCGGGCAGTGCTGTAACGGGAACTTGAACAGCTCGTGGACCTGCATGTAGTACCCACGCTCCGATGCGTACAGTAGCAATTCCACAAGGTATAGACATCGCCACGTTGATATTTCTTTATTGTCCGTTTCGGGTGGCGATTTCAGTATGTCAATGGACACCGGGTGGAAGGGGTAGTCGGCAATGCTGAACACATCCGTGTGTTTCAGTATATTCGTGATCAAACTCATCTGGCCTTCCAAATTGGTCCACCTACGGCAGAGGTATTCAACTGGGAATATATTGGATTGATAGCCAGCGCTTTGTAGGCCCAAGCGCAGAATAGTGAACAGTAATGTCAGTCCCTGTCTGTCTGGAACGATGAACTCCGGATGGTCCAGTTGTAAAATGACTTCCTTCCAATTTAAATTAGATGCCAGCTCCTTCAGCGTCTGTACAAACACCTCGGCGTTCCACGATTCGCCGTGTCCATGTGTTACGGGATCCTTTTTGGGTTCGTGATTCATCCAAAAGTTCCCGGGTGTCTGTATCTGAGGGCCGTCGGGCAAGGTGGCATGGTAGCGCACCATCATTGAAATGATTCGGGCCACATCTATCGCAGTGGGTTCCCGAGCGCCGAAATTTAGCATGTTGTTCTTGCATTCCTCGACGGAGGTCGTGAATGTGTATCCGATGTCACGGATGATTTCGGCGAGTGAGTTATCCATCATTGCGGCCGCCATGTCGTCAGCTGTGCTCATTTCCTGCAGTGGGGTCTGGGTATCGTCGGGATACAACAGCGGGGCTAAAACGATCGGCACTACTTCCCGTGGGAAGTCGACACGTAAACGTTTCAGAAACAAGTCCCTCGTCACAGGCGCGAGACGAAAGTTCTCGTAAGCGAGACTATTTAGCAGAGTTTGCAAAACTTCAGGGCTGCATTCCTGAAGGCCCGCACGCTCCACCTGATGTCCACGCTCTGCGAATAATAAAACAGTATAAAATCATGACGATATTGAAACATGAATATACCAGTCAGACATGCAGCTCTCAATAATGTTTAATAATTACATTAAGAGAACAAAAAAAAAATTTAAATCTTCTATATTTGAAACGTCTTTCTTGCTAGCGCTGTTTGGACTTCGCAAAACGTACCTGCGTCTAAGTAGCACTGTACAAGATCCAAAAACCTTTTCTTCAGATGCTGTTTAGCTAACGCTACGATTTCAGACTTCGATGAATGCCTCCTCAACACTAATGAGAATGTGACATCTTCCGCTGTTGTCAACTTCAACAATCTTGAGAGGCGATTGAGTAAAGTGTTAGAGGGTTTCAATATCTGAAAAAAAAACAATCATAGCTCCATTGTGTTGTTGGTACGAGTAAGCCGTAATTGCACAGATAATGGCATGCAAGAAGGAACAGAGGTGCCTCGGTGCTCACATTCTAAAACAATCTCAACGGGGGTTACACAACACCCTCCATGCATATGTCGATGCAACTACGGCCCAAACAAGGGACAGAGAAATTAGCAAATGGATGTGAAATGGACAATGAACAGGTCAACTATTACCGATAGAGACGAGTTCACAGTTTCATGCACTATGGGTACATGAAGTCGGTTAAACAAAAAAAAAAAATGACCAATAAACTCGTTTGTATAATTTCCTTGCGATTCAATTGATGCACACTAATCCATCGTACTGACAAAGTAAAAGCATTTGTATCGGTAAAATGATAAGACTTTTTACATAACATTGACGGATAAAAACTAGTACCTACATATTACGGTGTCTGATGGTTCTATGAAAATCTCCTTGGCCTCCATGACCAGCTGCAGTCAACAAAATATATCTCACAAAATATCTTACAACCAAGTATTCACAATATTTACATATACATTACTTGTTATACAGATAAAAGCAAAAAGTTTAAAATAGGATAACCGATAGCACTTCTCAGATGGATAGATGTAAAAAAAAAAACAAAACATGAAGTAAAGAAAACATAAGTATAGACATAACTAGGAATTAAAAACGGATAGGGCGATAAGAATACTTAACATGATATTTAAATAAAGATATAATGTATCCAGGAGGGATGTCAGAAATTATGAATTGAAAATATGCTTATACTTTAGTGTCATTATTTAACGATGTACAAGCAACGTCTAATATAACGTCAGTAAAGGGATCCTGGACACAATAAAGAAAGTGCAGAGACACGAAGAAGAAAGAAACAGAGGACACATACCAGGAATGATTCATTAGGGATCTCTGCCGACCTCATTCCTGATGAATGACTCTATGAAATGACATTACAATCGCATTTTACAAGATTACTACAATCTCGTAAAATCCCATAACAATATTTGTCTTATTCGGGAATTACTACTGGAATGGTGTGTTATATTGTACCATTAAAATTAATATATGCAATTATTGTACCAAAAACACATAAAATTTACAAATATTGTTAAAACATGTAAAATATTCAAAATACAATCAATACAATCATAATCATATACTATTAATAATGCGATTAGATCAATAAACAAAAACTTTTTTATAAAGTAAACATTATATTCGATAATAATCAACCCCATGCAATGAGAAAATGGAAGAAATAATTTCGGTTGTATAAAGAACTATGTTCTATCCAATTAATTTATCACAAATGTTGAATAAACAAAAAACTGTACAATTATTAAAATATCTGAGATATAACTCAGAGACGTTTAATGGTTACTTAAGCAAGTCCTTAAGTATTGCTTTCCTATATAGATACAATACCAAGTACTTGAATATGTAATGGTTGAAGGTCTCCGAGTTTGGCAGTTGGCAGTTATACCCTATCTCAATTATAAATAGTTAATTAGCATCCAATAATGTTAAGTCATTTGATAAATGTTTGAAATGTTTAAAAATATATCCACAACATACACATACATACACAGATAGATTAAACGTAATTTACCTTCTGCAGAGATCGAGTCGGGTGGTCGACAGCCCGGCAGACGACAGTCGACTTAGCGGGGTGGTTCAACAGCGAAGCCAGATGCTGCGCGAGCAGTGATGCGTGAACGCTGCTAACCGACGCCCCAGTACGGTCCGTGTCCCAGGAAGTCTTCGCCGCCTCAGTAAGCAAGCACCTCAACAACTGATTCTCTGCTTCCAAGCCATATATACTGACAATCTGGCAGACAAAAACAGTGATACTTGAATTATAATGTTATATCGGTTGAAAATCTTAAGACGTTTATCAAAATTTTAAATGTAATCTCGCATAGCTGCACTCACTAATACTGATACGTATTATATCACATTTCTTAATATCCATAGACAAGTAGATGCGACAACATACATATGTTCAAATTCCTATTCTAATTGAATATTCGCGCTGTACAAAAGTAGCATAAGCACCGCCCTATTCAAAATTCGTTTGGTGTACCTATATAATATATTAGACGTGGTATCTAGAACAGTGCCGTTCCGGGTCAGTGATATGTTTCATTTGGAACACCGTGTCAGAGTAACTTAGAAGAAGAAGAAGAACTTAGTAGGATTAATGACTCCAATCTCAAACAACAAACGGCTCACAATTGTTTCATATAACAAGAACATTAGTGTCACTGACCCACCTGACAGGTGAAATGATCGAGTTCCAAATGAAACAAATGTACTGACATTCGGAACTGTGAACCAGTTCACCTCTACTGTATAATTACTATGACTGCTGTTTAAGGGAAATTTCCTTTTTTAACTTTTTTTAACATAGAAATAAAGTCATTAGGGACTTGCAATGTAAAAATAGGTTCAGAAGAATTAAATATACAAATTACATGATCAAAAAAATTGATTACGACTGCAAATTAGGCCTATGTTATCTTCGAACTGCACTTTTACAATGCCATTATATATAATAATTAACAAAACAAATATAATTGTCTGGTTATCAATAGTAACCATTACAAGGATATCGATACTCCTGAAAATTAAATCATATGAAAAAATTTCACTAAGATCTGCAGATTAATAAAAGTTGTTAAAAAGTAAGAAACATTTGTTCCCGTATGATCTACTGTTTATTGAAGTATGTTGTTATGGGCAGACATTGCACTTACCACCTCGATAAACATTTGAAAAAATGCTCCTAGAACATTTCCATTTGTCAGTGTTAGTTCTTAAGTCTCATATGCCCATAATTACATTAGGTCTCAGTGCCCTTCAAACCGGAACACAATAACTATACTGTCTATGCCTTGGGTTGACTGGGAGAGAATGCCAAAAGGCATTAAGCCTGCCCTCTGTAATCCTTTTTTTTATAAATAAGGTTAATACAATAAAGAATAAATAAATAATGTTTCACACTATTTCTCAGGAGATATCTATACCTGCAGTGGTACCTACCTAGCCAAATCCCTACATAGGAATCATACAACCAGTAAAATAAGATTTTATTGGTTGTTAAAAAATTAAAAAATCCTCACATGGTAATTGACAGATTATAAAAGACAAAACGAACTTTTTTTTTTGATACAGACTACATATAGTATCAATTTAGGTCTCAATCAGAAAAACTTATTTGTATAGATGTTTTGAAGATTCCTTGAATGAATTTGGAGCCTTTGCAAAGAAATAGGTCTTAAACAGTAAACCAACAAATTAACAACAGAAATATCAAAAAAATTTAACATGTTCATTAGAAAAGGGGTGAAGTCTTTGGTGTTGATTCAAAATAATTACTGTACCATGTGGTGGCGGCTTCAAGAGAATCTACCTCCCAATCCCATTCCGTGGGTGTCGTAAAAGTCGACATAGAGAAAATTAAAACTAGAAGATAGAAGGGCAGCAGCTTCTTCCTGGAACTAGTGAATAAATAAACTGCAAATGTCAACCAGCCTGCGTGGCAACTATGACAAAATCGCCCCAAAATGACTATAGACTTTTATGGCAATCTATTGGGCAGGCCTAAGTTCAGTAGTGGACTGGTGATATGATGATGACAATGATGAAATAAGACAGACTATAGTGTCTAGTAACTTGAAAATAAGTTTATAACAACAAAATACGGCAAATTCTAGTTACCAATCACCTTCTCACACCGCATGATAGCTAAGCCACGAACTGGACCAAAAACCAACAATTTGTATGGGAAATAGATATAACATTCATCATAATTTATATGTATTATATATAACTAAGAATTTATTTATATGTAATTATGTATCTTTAGTATTTTATATATGTTATTGAAATTGAAAATTTATACATATCTATTTATTATAGCGTCATTGTTTTCTTTTCTCTGACGCACTATTGCACCACATTGGTAGTGTTGACGCGAAGTGTATTTCGGGTTATAAACGTATCCATACGTCTCAAGTATAGTGTGGTGTAAGGAAAGTATTGACAAAATTAGCTTAGCGAACTTAGTGTAAGCTCGCAAAACACACCCTCAGATAAAGACAAAGTTTTCCTTGCATTTATTATAGCCACCTTGTATTTGAAAGAGATGAAAAATAATTTTAGTCTATGTAATGGTACAAATTAAGACTTCGTTTTACGCGTACTGTAGTCTGCCATTTTCTACGTGGTCCACTGCAATGAATAGGTATCTACGTACCACGCGAAGTCCACATAATATGACAAGTCAGAACAAGACTGAGCCGCGTTTGATCAAACTGGGTGTGGACATGATCAAACGATGCATCAAATACAACAAAAATATGAATTTTCATCAAACATGCTCCAAGCCTATAACATTGTCAAATAAAACTGATAAGCCAATGTCATAGACAATCAAAATTGTTTGGCTCAAACTAAATCTATGTGTTTGAATCAGTTTGTTCATGTGGTCCTTTAGTTAGTTCCTTTAGTCCTTTAGTCAGCACGCTGTAGCTAATGAATCAAGTTACAGGTTTTCATTTAATTTAGAATCTACCAAGGAATTAGTGATTGAATTATTAAAAAGTAGAAAATCAAGATACATTGCTTGTAAATTACATATTTTTCAATTAGTCTAGAAGAATTAGAAAAAAATGCAATTGTTTACAAAAAAAAAAATCAAATCAAGATGTTAGAAGAGTGATTCGATATTTTGCTTTTGGTGAACCTTCAGCTTTTGAGGGGGATTTTTGAGCTGACAATAGTAAAAAAACCACTTAAAACAAAAAACAGAGCTGGATAATTTTTGAAACAATATGTAAGTAAAATGGGATGATGAAGATTGGAAGGTGATTTGTTCAGATGAGATCCTAAAATTTCCGTCACCGGTGGCATTGGTAAAGAGCTGGAGAGTCAAGTCAAGCAAACCATTTTGTTCAGACAGTGAAAAATGGTGGCACATAAAGTTGTGGGGTTGTTTTACACAATCGGTGTATATCCAATTCATAGAATTGAAGATAATAAAAAAAAGGAAATGTACTCAAATATTCTCAGGAGACATCTAATTGTAACAGTTGAAAATAGTTCTAATAATCTAAATATATCTAATAAGCAGAAGTGTGCAAACATTTCGGTTTGAGAGCTAGTGTAATCAATGGGCATATGAGACTTAAGAACTTTTGTCTCAGGGTGATGGGCACAGTGTGGTGTCACACAGAATTTTTCTGGGTGACACAGCATTTGTTATGGGCAGACGTTGCAATTACCATCAGGTAAATGTTTTGCTTGTTTCATCACTTCATCCAATAATAAAAAATCCCGAAATAATGATCATCATCATCATCATTTCAGCCTATCACTAGTCCACTGCTGAACATAGGCTTCCCTCATAGATTGCTACTTTGCCATAGTTGCCACGGTTGGTACGGGTTAGCAACCGCTGTTTATTTATTGAGACGTTCCAGGAAGATGCTGCTGCCCATCTCCTGGTTTTCATATTCCCTCTGTCGACTTTTACGACACCCACGGGATGAGATGGGGTGGTAGATTCTCTTAACCACCGCAACCACATCATGAAAATGAAGTAATATACAATGATCCTAAGCATGCCTTGAAAATAGTAAAAGATTGGACTGAAGTGGCAATCCTGATATCAAAAAGATAATGTATGGTCATATCTGAAGAGTATACTTTTAAATGAGTATGATTCACCTCCATCGAACTTAAATGTGTTGTATCACCTGATTACTGTGAAAAACTTGTTAAGTGTTAAGCCATTATATGCGTTAGAAAGGCACAAACACTATTAATGTATCTCACGCTCACTAAAAGTGGTCCAAAAAAAAGTGAACCAAACAACACTGTAATTATTTTAATCTAATACAGATTAAGTTAATTTAGATTAGCAGTTTTATGCATCAATAAATGTAATTTTCAGTTATACATACATACATAAGATCACGACTGTATCCCATAAGGGGTAGTCAGAGACTGGGCACTCACTGCAAAAACAGATGACTGCCACAATCCACGTTTCACCAAAACAATATAATGCACTTGGTGTGATAGGTGGTGAGCCCATCGCCACCATGTGCTGTTGGGTGCACAGTGCAGTTTAATTCCTTACTCGCCTTTTACGAGATCCATTGGATGAGATGGAGTGGTAGTATTCTTTTAACGAGCCGCCACCACACGGTTTATATAAGTCAGTTTTAGTTTCAGTTATACATTTATTATAAGACATAATATATTTAAATTGTATCATGTGAAACAGTAGTGTGCAAACATTACTGTTTCGGTCTGAAGGGCACTTTGAGCTAATGTGATCACTGGTTATATGCGACTTAAGAACTGATGTCTCTGGGTGACGGGCGCAGTGTGGTGTCACACAGAAATGTTCTGGGTGACACAGCATTCGTTGTGGGCGGACTTTGCACTAACCATCAGGTGAACGTTTTGCTCGTTTCGTCACTTTCTACAATAAAAAAATAAAATTTATGAGCAAATGTTGCACTTCTCACTATTTCCTCTAAAAAAGATTGTTCACTCGGAGCGCTGAGGGCGCATAGCCGAAACCTTAATTTAGGGCCCCCGAGAGGCCTCGGCATGTACCGTCATTCTGTGCGCGAGAGTGACTGCGTCGAGGGCCAGGGCCGGCCTCGGCTCGATCAGTTACTTAAATCGGGGGATAATAGTACTAATACTGGTGGTAGGAGTCCTATGCAGGGGTCCGTCTAGGTAGGTACCACCCCAGGGCCAGTAATTCTGCCGTGAAGCAGTAGTGTGCAAACATTACTGTTTCGGTTTGAAGGGCACTGAAAGCTAGCGTAATCACTGGGCATATGACACTTAAGAACCTATGTCTCAGGGTGATGGCCACAGTGTAGTGTCGCACAGAAATTTTCTGGGTGGCACAGCATTTGTTATGGGCAGACGTTGCACTTGCCATCAGGTGCAAGTTTTGCTCGTTTAATCACTTAATGCAATAAAAAAATATATATCATTATCGGAATAACTAAATTTACCACCAAATAATCCAAATAAGAATAAATTAATAAGCGCTACCTAAAATACAGTTTATATAAATATTCGAAAACAGAATGTTATGTGTGAAAGTTGATTGCGTACACACAGAGGTTCACCTTTGATCGTTAAATGTAAGAAAATAAATAAACTAATACCCTCAGTGAATAAACACCTCCAAAAGGATCAAACGCAGTCACGGAAATGCATGTGAAATAAAACTTCAAAGCTAAAGATGGCAATGCTACTTTTTCCAACATTCCAATGGGTATTTATAGAATAGAGTAATGGAGTGCATAATTTGCAACGTACGAGAATTCAGCGCGTGTATCGGCGGAAAAGATCTTTAGAAAACAGATCTTATCGTTCATGGGCATGACCCATGCCTTCAGTTACTTTAAATAATATTGTCATTTAGAGATAAGACGGTGGCCTTATCTCTAAATGACTGTGGTACTTTGAAAGAATAGAACAATATAAAAAGCTCATTGTAGGGTAAAACGAGAAAGAATTAATCTTGGGGAGAGATCAAATTTTCAACGTTCATTTGTAAATACAGTTTCATCGCTAGCCGAGTGTTGGTACAGTGGGGCCTATTAACCGAATTTATTATTGCCATAGATGATTATAGGCGGATATTCGAAAATCCGGATAATACGACGTATGACTAAGGAATACGACGTAAAAAATGTCAAATACTAATTTCAAGAGAACAAAACCCTTCTTCTTCTTCTTTTCAGCCTATCACTAGTCCACTGCTGAACATAGGCCTCCCCCATAGATTGCCACAAAAGTTTGTAGCTCTCATTTTGGGGGGGATTTGCCATAGTTGCCACGCTTGGCAGGCGGGTTGGCAACCGCAGTTTATTTTTTTCAGATGTTCCAGAATGATGCTGCTGCCCATCTTTTGGTTTTCATTTTCCCTCTGTCGACTTTTACGACACCCACGGGACGGGATGAGATGGGGTGGTAGATTCTCTTAAGCCGCCACCACACGGCGAACGACGAACAAAACCCAACATCAGTAAACTCAATATTTATAAAACATTTCCACTGTAGTATGTAAAATATATCATTATACAATTTTGTCATCTGACATGATATGAAAACCTTGATAACTGCTGTTACTGTCGAACGAGTCTTTCATATCTTACATTGAAAACAATTACGCGGGTCTTATTGTTTAGCAGTGTACTAGTGATCGAATGAAAAGATATGATGATGATGAATATATTAATGAGACGTGATAGACGCAGTCCACCCCATATCATCCCGTGGGTGTCGTGAAAGTCGACAGAGGGAAAAATAAAACCCGGAGATGGGCAGCAGCGTCTTCCAGGAAAATCTCAACAAATAAACTACGGTTGCCAACCCGTTTGCCAAGCGCGGTAACTTGCCATAGTTCCCCATATCCCCCCCCCCCCCCCCCCCCCAAATGCGAACTACAAACTGTTGTGGCAATCTATGGGTGAGGCCTATGTTCAGCAGTGGACTAGTGATAGGCTGAAACGACGACAGACGCGGTCTGGGCCATGTGGGGCTTTGCTGGACGCAGTTGGCAGTTCGAATAATCGCGAATCGGCATAACTGTCCGTATAAATAGAATGAGAGGTTGCAATGTGAAAGATTGACGTAAACGCGTACTTTATGAAAGAGATAGAAGCGCACTGGCAACGGTGAAGATTGACATTATAAAAATAATTGATTGGGCACAAATCTATATTATTGCAGTCAGCCAAGAATAGACTTATCACTGCCAAGAAGTTTCCATACTTGAAATATTAATTCAGGTCATTAATAAGCGGTCTCTTGCCACTTCTGGACATTTGTTTGGTTGCATATAGTGACGAAACTAGCAAAACGTTCACCTGATGGTAAGTGCAACGTCTTTTTTTTTTTTTTAAATAAAATAGAAGCCCCACAGTAGGATTTCTCCTGTGTCGTGGGGTGGGTTTTAGAGACATACATTTCACATGCACAACACAACCAGAACCGACAACCAACAATTGCTAGGATGGCATTCGAGCCCAAGACCCGCAGCGTAGAAGTTAGATACTCTGATCACTAGGTCACGCGTTATGGTAAGTCTTAGTGCCCTTTAAACCGAAAAAAGCCGCTTAATTTTTGCTTCACGGCAGAATAACTGGCCCTGCGGTGGTGTTCCTTCCCTACCTGGACTTTCTTCCATTAAAAAAAAAAAGTACAAAATAATGATCTAAAAACAGCAACCTAAAAGATTACGGACTAATGTCTACAGAGCGTAATAATAATTAAATGGAAAGTGCGTTACGCAACATTCGCATAAGCAATATTCGCATAAGGTTACAGATACAAAACGACCGCGTGGCCTAGTGGTCAGAGTACCTGACTTCTAAGCCACGGGTCCTGGGTTCGAATCCCAGCCGGAGCCAACATTTGTGCTAAAACATAAATTGATGGTTTTCCCCGTGCTTCTGACACTGCATCCTAGCCTACCTGCGATCTTATCGCATCAGCGTTACATCGGGCGCGTGTAGGTTGGGACGAGTGAGTGCCTCTGTGTTTGCGCGTACACTTGTGGCACTATAATATCTCCTGCTCAGTTGATGGCTCCCGACAGTAGTCGGAAGTTGTCGCCGTGGTCGAAATCGGCTAGCAGAACATCATCAGGTTACAGATAAGCAAAGCGTGGGCAATCCTTGCACTCGCGACGCGTAAGTATTTTAGCCGTATAAAATAACAAGCTGATGCCCGCCACTTCGCCCGCCGCGGATACAGAGTTTTTAAAATATCCCGTGGGAACTATTTCATTAACCTGTTTCACGTCGGGGTCACCATTTTGGCGTATAAAAATGCCAATGAAAAGTGCCACATCGGGGGTCTGATCTGGGAGGGCGGAGGACGTCTCCTACTACAAGTAATATTTAGATGTTGCGTATATATAGTTCGCATCTCGGAAAACTTTCATAGCGCGATTATGGAATGTATGAGATATTTCTTGAGCTTCTCATGTGGCGACATAGTTGTCTCTACACCGGGATAAAAAATAACCAATGTCCGTCCCCAGGGTGCAAGCTTTCTGTGCTCCAAATTTCGTCAAGATCGGTTCAGCGGCTGAACCGCGAAAAGGTAACAAACGGACAGATGGACAGAGAGTTACTTTCGCATTTATAATATTAGTATGAATAGTATGGATAACAATCTCATCGATGTAAGTAGCCGATAGGTGTCCGGCAGAGTGAAATACCTCTTTCCTACCGAGGTGTCGTAAGAGGCGACTGTGATATTGTACGTACAGCCTTTATTCAGAATAATATGCAATGCGGTCACTGTACTGCTCGTGGGAACGCATTTGGGGGAGTAAGAATTCTTTGACTGGTACCGAAATGGCTGCGACATGGTTCGCCACCCGTCACGTCTCGATTCCCACGTGGGCGAAAAATGGGCTACTCGAGAGGCCTCTACCTACCCCTTATTTGTCAAAAAGGCGTGTCTGTATGTATGTCTGCATCGATATTAGAAAACGCGACAACTAAATTTAGCTCGAGCTTGCATACATACATACATACAGTCACGCCTCTTTCCCATAGGAGTAGGCAGAGACCACATCTTTCCACTTGCTACGATCCTGACACACATCTTTAGCTTCTTCTACTTTCTTCGAGCTTGCGCTCAATGAAAATACCCCATTATCAAGGTGTTTAAAATAATCATAAGGAAAACGATATCGACAGGGATGCCAACTTTAAAGGTGTAAAATATTTATAAGAAATAATATATAATGTGAGAGTTTGTGTTTGTTTATTTGTCATTCAATCATGCTTAAACAGCTTATAATAAAATTTGATTTTAACACAAGAAAACTGGATCATTTCTAAATGTTAATATTCGGAGCGAGTGGTGAACTGGTATCTATAATATGAATAATATTTCATGTAATAAAAAACGATTCTAAGCATAAAAATATCATATTCTATTCTGACTAATAATCATAAATTAAATGAAGAAGAAAACGTATTTTGAATTTGTCTGGGTCTGGGCAACGAATTTTTGAGTTAGGATCGCATAAAGTTTTACGTAACAAATAATTTTAAAGTTTTGTATGGACATTTTTAGCATTCAATTTTGTCATTAAAGCTGTACCGTTATGTTTTTCAGGTTAAAGTAGCATGGGTAGGTGCTGGGATGTTATACCAATTATTAATAACGTTGTATAATAGTTACGCCCAGTTCATATTTCTTTTTTTATTTGATAAGGTGACGAGTTCACTTGATGGCAAGTGCAACGTCCAACGTCAACGTCCCATAACATTGGTGTGTGATCCAGAACATTTCTGTGTGAAACCACACTGTGCCTATCACACTGAGACATCAGTTCTTAAGTCTCACATGCCCAGTGACTACACTAGCTCTGTGTCCTTCAGACCGAAACACAGTAATGTTTGCACACTACTGCTTCGCGGCAGAATAACTGGCCTTGGGGTGGTACCCCCCTAGACGGATTCCTGCATAGGAATCCTACCACTAGTTAATTTACTAAGATCCGCATGCAAAATAGCCGCCGAGCTGACTGTCGCAGACTCAATATCACTTGATAATGCCTCGATTTGAGGTGAAACACGTGTCGTGGTCTCGACTTCAGTGGTGTACATTGCGTAGTGGCAGTGTTGTAGTTGTGGCGGGTATCTGGTGGCGGTTCCCGGTGGAGGAGTTAGTTTGCTCTTCAAAACTAGGTAATATACACCATTTTATATTTTGCATGCGGATCTTAGCAACTTAACTTTCTTTCTTTCATTACATTGGATTACCGCAAAGTAATCAAACAGCAGCAAATGCACATTTTTAACGAAATCGGCTTAGCTGATTTGTTTTTTTAGCTTTCCTAGCTTTCTGAGTAAATTACAAATTGTAGATCAGTTAATTTATTTTAATTTGCCTTTTCTCCTTTAAAAAAAAAAAACAATCTACAGCTTGGATATCCAAGATAATAAAATACATTTGAAACAAAAATATTTACATGTAAATTATGCATACAATAATTTCCTTATGGATCTCATTGCAAACTTTTTTCAGGAGCTATAGAAATTCAGAAGAACATGAAAATGCTTTAGACATTCATTTCTTTTTTCACTAAAATATTCTGTACTTTTTACACAGTACATAATTACGCTGGATGTTTTTTTTACAATATAATTTGGTTGTCAACTTTATCTGTACCATACATACATACATAAGATCACGACTGTATCCCATAAGGGGTAGTCAGAGACTGGGCACTCACTGCAAAAACAGATGACTGCCACCAAAACAATATAATGCACTTGGTGTGATAGATGGTGAGGCCATCGCCAACATGCGCTGTTGGGTGCACTGTGCAGTTTAATTCCTTACTCGCCTTTTACGAAATCCATTGGATGAGATGGAGTGGTAGTATTCTTTTAACGAGCCGCCACCACACGGCTCCAACAACTTTATCAACTTTATCTGTACCACACAACAGTATACCAGAACAAGTTAAACAATACCAGCAGATTTAATTTTAAATAAGGAAATAACCAGAGAGGGACGATGAATGCGACATTTCAGTAATGCCAGAGCACTTGCGGCGCAAACGTGAAGACTATGTTTTTATGGCATTTGTTGTGGAGACAATCGGACTATGGGGTACTCGCGTATTGCAGATTCTAAATGAACTGTACCTGTGTCTGATTTTTACCACTATCGGGAATATGGATCTGGGTCAGTAAGCTCTAAGTAGTAGGAGTATGTGATAATAAATTTTGAGAACTGTTAACATTTCATGGATGACAAAAATAAATAAAATAGATAAAACAAACTTGTGCTTACTCAGTAGACACAACAGAAATGAAATTTCATTAAAATTTAAATTAAATATAAACTACAAGTATTAATTACTGTAAAATAAATGCAGTATATAAACAATTATTATTTAAGCATAACAGAAACATTCTATATATCATTCAATCTTCATCTTAAATTTTACTCTCATTGCAATTTCACTTCAATATTTTTTTTATATCTACCGCAGATAGCCACCGAGTTACTTTGTTGGGCACTGAGTAGTCATGCTTAATATTTGTAGTGTTGGTGATGATATCTGTGTTAGTTGGCATGTGCAACTATTATACTGTGCTTAATTTCTCATGCAAATCCTATCTTTGTAATTTGTTGTTATTAATATAATTAACCACATACAGGAGCTATTTGTGTAAAAATATGTAAAATTATTTCATCCCATATATGATTGTAGATAATTTACTGGTGGTAGGATCCTATGCACAAATCCGTCTGAGTCGGTCAGTGACATCACAGTGCTTGTCATTCAGTGTGTCGGTCTGAAGGGTACTGAGAGCTGGTATAGTTACCGGGAGACTTAATAACTGATGTCTCAGATGGATGGATGTAGTGGGGCGCCACGCAGAAATGTTCTGGGTGACACAGCATTTATTATGGGCTGACATTACACTTTCCATCACATAAACATTTTGCTTGAAATGATGTACCTCTATGCCAAAATTGATTAAGATCCCTTCAGCGCTTTGAGAGAGATTGAATGTCAAACAAACAAACAAACCTTCACATGCATAATACATAAGGATTTATATTACAGATACTTTTGTTATTGTTAACAATATAAAGCACATTACATAAAAAAAACTTTCGCACAGCTCAAATATATCACAAAGATAATAACACAGATAAATAGATTATCATGATTATGGATAGAATGATAAACATATTGTTTGGTACAACTCAGCACAGTAAACCAAAGAATTAGTTATTAAACATTTTCCAGCTAAAATATTTTTCTGGTATATGGGAATAAAGATATTCCAATTAAAATTTTTAAAAGTCACAGTAAATGATACTTCAAAATCTTGCAGATACTTAAATCCCATTTGTTACAATAAAATTCAGGGATGAAAAATATAAAAATGCCATAATTCATAATTATTATACCAATTTTTTTTTTATTGGTTATTGACGAAACAAGCAAAGCTTTCACCTGATGTAAAGTGCAACATCTACCCATAACAAATGCTATGTCACCCGTTGCACTGCGCCCGTCACTCGAAGACAACAGTTTTTAGGTCTCATATGCCCAGTGATTAAGCTAGCTACACTGTGAGCCTTCAAACCGAAACACAGTAATGTTTGCGCACAACTGCTTCACGGCAGAATAACTGGCCCTGCGGTGGTACCTTCCTAGACGAATTCCTGCATAGAAATCCTACCGCCAGTAGACATAATTGAGACTTATTTCGCCATCTGTCGGGGGCCGCTTTTCTGGCGTATCTCTAAATATTAATAATATAATTCTAAGACAGAGTAGAATAACAATTTCTTTCCTACCGAGGCGTCGTCAGAGGCGACTGAACTACTGTAGGCAGCCTTTGTTCGCGCAGAACCACACACAAATATGCAACGCTGTCACTATACTGCCCATAGGAACGCACAATGGGGAGTAAGATTTTTTTGATTCGGACCAAAATCACGTCACGTCTCGTTTACCGCGGGGGCGAAGTGTGTGAAGTGACCTCTGCCTACCCATTACACGGGAAAAAGGCGTGACTGTATATATGTTTTATTGTTCAGATGTACTGGAAATTTTTTTTCGGAATGAAGTGCACTGTGGCACTTCAATCCGAAACACAGTAATGTTTGCACATTACTGCTGCACTGCTGCAGAATAACTGGCTCTGGGGTGGTACCTACCTAGATTTAATATACTATGGTAGTGTACCTGTGGTGCTACAAATAATGTAATATTACTAGAAACTCCATAATAAATGTAATGTATGTAAAATCATTATGTAGGGTAATCTCTTTGTTAACATAATCTCAAATTAAAAATCAGTATGTTTAATATCTTTCTTTAAATAAACATGTTGCTTTGTTGTTGTATTTATTTGAGAATGGCCTGTATCATGCGTAAATTTTTACAGTAAGAATTTGCACATGCACAAAAACCTATGCACACCATACTTATGTTAGTGCTGTGTGTAATGTTTTACTGGTAGTAGGATTCCTATGCAGGAATCCATCGAGGTAGGTTACCACTAGGTATGGAGTGTAATGTTTTACTGGAGGTAGGATTCCTATGCAGGAATCCATCAAGGTAGGTGGCCACCCCAGGGCCAGTTATTCTAGTGTGTGTTATTACTGTGTTTCGGTTTAGTGTATAGTACAGATTCAAATTGCTTATCCTCTGTGCCAACCAAGCTCAACCTTTTTTTATCATATTTGTTAATTAGCTAATATCACATCCTTAAACATGTATGTATAAACATAATCAAATCATATAAGAGAATTCACAATCATAGGCCTCAATGATCAGCATGTCAACAGACTCAGAAATAAGAGGAGCTATGTGCTCAGCAGTGGGACATTTATAGGCTGTAAATTTTTTTAGATAGACCAATTTGATTATTAAAAGGCATCTGGCACTGTAATTGTCAAAATGCCTGCCAAATGTTGCAATTAAAAACCTCCTAAGAAGAAGACTCCCTTTGGAAGAGGACCAAAGCCTATAGACACACTCTTTCAAGGCTGATGATGTTGTTGAAACCAAATTAGCAATAAGTACAACTCACTTATCATTACATCTAATCAACTTTAATGCACAATTGTTAAACAGCTTTTGCGGCAGAAGCAAGTATGTTATAAATCAATGCGCAAGCAAAATGTTCTGTCATCAAATTGTCACATTCGAAACAAATTAAACATTGCTATTGTGGGTATTACAATAAAAAGTCAATGCCCATCAATATGGCAACAGTTGTATAGTCACACCATTATATGTATTGGTATGTAATATGGGACATACATTATTAAAAAAAAAAATTGCATACACATTTCATAATTTTATTATGGTGGCACAGTTCTTTAAAATGCTTTATTTAATTGCAAATTTTTAATAGCAGGTGATTTAGTATAATTATTATTAACTTCCATATATGCATTAATATTAAATGATTAATGATTGTAATAAAATAAAATACTATTGGATTTTAATAGGTAATGTTTTCTATGGGGCCGTCAAGGGCAATAGAATGCCATTTAAAGGTAACCAGGACCGAAAATATTACCATGAAAACTAAATAAATGTCAATCACATCATAACATTTTGTTCGTAAAATAAATATACCTAGATAGACATAACTAGGTACATTTATTTTTTGAAAAAAAAACCTAGTTTATTAGAAAGCAGTCTGAAAGTTTAATTGCGTCAACAAATTATATTATTTTAGTAGAAATTATAGATAAAATTCTTCGATTCACATATTTTTTAAATATTTAAGCACAATAATGCATTTAAAAAACTTTATATAGGACGCAGTATGGTTTGCCCTCGAATACACAACACCTGCTGTTAAAGTACAACGCACGTTTCCAATACCTTTACCTTTAAAGTAGATTTTAAAAACACAAAGCACAAAGATGATTCACAAATTTTAATTACTATAAGAAATTTAAATAAACGATATTGCGCTAATTTCAGCTCGATTGCCAAATAGGCTCGTGGCGAACTGGCAGATAGTTCACAATATGGCGACAGTTGAAAACAAAGAATGACTCGAAATTAATTATATCTTACCTGTGACAACTCTTGACTCGTCTGCTTGAAGTTCTTCTTATTTAAATTTATAACAAGATAATTGATTTGTGATAAGCTAAACGTTAGAGGGTCCAGGTTCATAGTTCCATTAATGCGAATCCGAAAGCTTCAAACACGTTTGAAGCTTTCTTGATTTTTGACGGATTACTACAGTAAATGTATGTTCTTTAAAAGTTTTTTTGCGGAATAACAACAAGCCTAAGGTCAACATCACCAACAATATTGTTCACTTCAAAAAAATCAACATAATTACAGCACCCACTGCGATGATTTGTAACAAGAATTAAATAGGAACACGATGACGAAGGCAATCGCCTCGCCTAGCTTCGCTCCCTACTTCATTCGCTCATCTGCTGTGCTTGAACTGACAAAGCTACCAAACTAACGGCACGATTGAATAAGTGCTACTAGTAAGAATGGATATCTTCATTTATTTTTAATTATCTGTTTTCTTAGTAAAATAATAATTAAAGAATACTTAATAATATCAATTTTAATGATAATGTTCATTGATATACTAATTATGTTAGCCTTTTTGATATTAATAATATTTAAAAATTATTTAATGAAGGGGATACATATTTAATAGTGATAATTACTGCATGAACATTTTTAGATACTAAGTCTTTAACCACTCCCGTAAAATCTTTATTTTAAAATTAGGTAAAATATTTTCGTGCAAGTTTCATTACAATTATATATACTATATCTATATCTTCACTCTATTTTATGAAGACGTGATATATTTCCGGTGATGTAATTGCCGTTAGCCTTCTCAGCTTTTACAGCTTCATCGGATACTAGAAGACGTGAAGAAAGAACCACAACCTCGTAGTCCACTTTGCACTAATAGCTGTATCTTTTTTCGTTTTAATACTTAAAAGTGCAGCAATAGCAGCAACCAAACTAGATTTACTTTGTTACATGTGGCACAGGTGAAACTTAAATAAAAGTTTTTAATGTTTTTTAAAATAAAAATAAATAACCTAAATTAACAAAAGTACGAATTTGTAATTGTACTCTTACAGTTTTACAGTTATTTATGAAAACAAAATGCATAATTTCTGAAAATTACAATATTTTCACTGTCTTTCACTGCGTTACATATTCTAGCGGTAAATGTAGAATCCACCCTATGGTGCTCTTTTTAATTTCTTCAACTAATATTTCTATACCATCTTGATTATATTTGATATACTTAAATCCCGGTTTGCACTATGATTAGTTCGAGTACTGATCAGTGCTTATTGCTAGTGATTAGTGAATACGTGTAGTGGGAGTAGTGTCCAATATTGTTTAGCAGTTGCAAATAGTTCTTTACAAGAACTTAAATTAACTGATATATATGATTTATAAAGACAATCGTGTTTAAAATATTATTGCACAATTCTATAGCTTTGATCGTCATTTAGTTGCCTCCCTTTATAAAATTCGAGGTATTGCATATATACAAGCATCCATCTACAAAGCGTTGAACAAAAAAAAGATGTTCAAATCCGTTTCGTGTTGGGGACGCTGCGAATGAAAATAGAGGCGGAGTCGCACAGGGAGTACTTACTCGCAATAAAATAGAACGCGCTCCTAACGACTCAATTTCACTAATCACTAATTACTCATTATGAAGATGCGATCAATACGTCGTCGATAAATGGAAAAACTAAATCTAGCCCTCCATTTTTAAAACCTGGGCACAATTGCGGTTTTTTTCGATATGCTCTTCTCGGAGCCATAGTTGTTGCTATGCTCTGTTGAGGTCTAATGTTGAAAATATCGTTTTCCCGGAAAGGTGGTAGTGGATGATGAAGTCTTTAATGCG
Source organism: Luehdorfia chinensis (assembly GCA_019845155.1). Classification (NCBI taxonomy): domain Eukaryota; kingdom Metazoa; phylum Arthropoda; class Insecta; order Lepidoptera; family Papilionidae; genus Luehdorfia; species Luehdorfia chinensis. Next base: position 4,377,101 of record JAHVAK010000156.1, on the reverse strand, counting down.
GATACGGGGCACTGGATATTGATTGGGCTCCGTAATAGCCATGAGACGACGATAGTCGCCGCAAACTCATATATTGCCATTCTTCTTCGGTACAATACGTAAAGGGATGACCATGGGTTTTGCTTGGTCTGCATAACCCTTGCGATCATTGTTTCAAATTACTTTTTGACCTTTTCGTATATATGTGGCGGCATTGGAAGAGCGCAGCAATGAACGGGTTGCCCTTGAGTTTCGATGTTGAGTTTCACGTCGATTGTGTTGTTAAGGTTCACCGAAGTATTCTCGTTGTCCCGAGATATTCGGCTAAGATGTCGTGATAAGATTTTCTGGTATCTGCTCCAAATCGACGGTGATAGTAGAAGTAATGGCGACGCTTCACGATAGCTATAGTGAAAACGTTTTCCTCTATGATTTTGTCTCATCGGTCTTGATTTTAATTCGGCTTTTACGAGAGAATGTTTCAAGATTACGCTAATGAGGTATTTTGTGTCGACTTGAGATCCTTTCAGCAATGGTAGCGAACTGATGACTCCTACTTTGCTCCATCACTTAGTCGGCGCCGCTTCTTTTCAAATTTAGAACTTTTGCTAAAGTGGCGCCATATTATTATGATTTCTCGGACACATATTAAATGGAGTTGTTCGTCCTTACCTCAACACTCCATAGCACCGCCCAATGTATTATTTTATTCCATGGCATCATCGATTTAATAAATGTACAATCAACTACCAGTAACTTTTAGGTCTATATGTAGTTCAATTCCCAGAAACTTTAATAACTCGATGTTGGGCGTATGAGATCGGTAGTACACATCCTTTGGCACATCATCCGACAAAAGGAGATTCCTTCAAACTCTTACTGAATGTCTTCTTCTTCTTCAACAGCCTGAAAATGTCCATTGCTGTAAAAGGACATAGGTCTTCCTCTATAGGACCAGACACTTCGCACCTAATGCTGCTCGACAACAAAATTATTTAATGAATGTAATCTGTTTAATTTTAGTGTACCATAGTATTAAATAAAATGGTAATAATACAATTATTGTATTATTAGCTTTAAAGTCGACATCGAAATTTAATTGTATTATACCCAGATTTGGTTTGTTTTTATTTTTGAATCGCGGAACAATAGAGGTACAATATTTTATTAATTATTCATTTGCGAATTATTAATAAAGCTTTGTACGTTTTTATGTTATTAAATAGGTGTAATGACACGCAGTTCTTTATTATCTATATTATTAGTATACGCCCTATATCTAGCGAAATTCGAAAATATTTTAGGGTATTTAGGGATAATACCTAGGGTAAAATCAAAATCGTAAGTGGAAACACTGAAATCATTGTCTATTAAAATTAAAAATTAAATCTACGTTGCCTGCTTGTTGCCTTTTTTCTGTGATTAGTGATTTATTTTATTGGATTCGCCATTGAAGATTTAGGTTAGTCATGTAATATTTTTTTTTACCTTTCTTACTTTTTCATTGAACCCTTTTAGAAACATATTTTGTCAGATAGCTATTCGTGTTTTTACTTTCTGAGCAGTACAGATTACTTAAAATGAATTTTACCAAAATAATGTCTAAAAATAGTATCTTTACGTATTTCTTTTCTTTTATCTCAATTTCAATAATTTATTGTATTATGTTGAAGTTACGCTTTATTCTCAATACGATTTTGCAGCCCCCAAGGGTTATGTAACAACTGCCTACTGCTATATTTTTTAAAAAAATATGTTTCTTTTCACTGAATTTTGATAAAACTAATTCATGTGACACCTTAGCGTATTAAAAAGCCCAGATAATCCCAACACCGATGCATTTTTTAAAGTTTTAGGCATACTTCCATCAATCAACACAAATAACTAAAGGTGTTTGATCAATCAAATAACTGTTATAGTTTGCACACTGTACATTATACACACTGCTATTTACGCGTTCATTGTTAAGTCTCACTTTTCTACTCTCATTGATCAATCAACATGCTTAAAGGATCTTTTGAGCATAAAGAATTTTTTTAATGGAATAAAGTTGGCCTGATGGTAAGTGCAACGTCTGTCCATCTCAAATGCCGTGGCACTACACAGCGCTCATCATTATGAAGCATAAGTCTGACATTAATTAGAATACACATTAATAGTATTTTACAAATAGTAATTTAGAATAGCTAAGAGTGCCCTTCAGACGAAAGTAATGTGTGTAGTTCTTCAATGAACCACTTTGGTGTTCCAAATCATCTATGTGGTCCAAATAATCGAGAACACTAGTCCTAAAAATGTTTAATTTGTAAGTTGATCACTTCACCAGTCAGGTGGTCACATTGTTCTATGAACCAAACGTGAGCTAAGTCATGGTTGTTGACACTTTAGAAAACCTGTCACATGCATGAAGGAAATGAACATAGCATTGTGATACAATTGCATTCTGATGTAGTGTTTTAAATGTTCCAAATTAAACAAATCACTGAAGGGGACCTTCAGAGCTAAGTTTCAGGTACAATTTTACCACTTATAGACCAAAACCGTAATTTACAAACTCCTGCTTGATGGCAGAATTACCAGAACGCCAATAAGTTGCAGCCAAAGTGTATATATCACCCAGTTTATTTCTGTGTGGCAGCAAATTGCCTTCGTCCCCTTGAGACATGATGCTTGCAGTTGCATCGTGTGGTACTGTTCCACTCCTCTTGAAAATGGTTGAGGAGAGCGATTGCTGCCACATACTGCTGTTGTAGGTGGAGGCTAGTGAGCTCGAGATTGCATTACACTTATTTATTATTGAATCTTATCATGGAGCATGCTTTGGTTTTCTATGAGACTATTCTTTGTAAAGTTATCTATAATGTATTTTTGACTAAGATAAGTAAAATTACAAAAAAGAGCATACTTTCTCTTCTCTCTTCTTAATTGGCCTGTTTCTTCTCCATCAGTGGAACCTTGCAACAAAATGGTTGTAAATTGTAAAAATAAAAATAAAATTGTATGTTTGATAAACAGAATTTATATTTATGTTGAAGAATAAATAATTTTTATTTCAACAGTTCTTAAATCTCATATAGTTCACTACCCATCAGACCCAAACACAGTTATGATTGCACTCCAGTGGATAGCAGAATAACTGACCTGGAATGGTGTCTTTCTAGATGGATTCCTGCATAGGAACCCTGCCACCAGTAAATACTTGTATAAGTATTGTTCAGCCTATTCAAAGAAAATAGAGAGAATTTCTATAGCTTATTCAAAGTTGGATGCAGCTTTTTAATACTGTTGTTAGAACTATGTTATAAGGTTATTAAGATAGTTGTATTCTGGTTGTTGCTTCTTAGTTGATAAACTATATATTTATCAACTGTTAAACCTATTATAAACATGAGTAGTTGATGGATGCTGGAGGCTAGGAGCCATGATTAGTGGCAATCTATGAGTGGGTCCTATCTTCAACAGTGGACTTGTGATGCAATATTTTAAACTGCATGTTATATGCACTGTTATACTTCATTGCTTTACTTTTTAACCTCAATGAACTCAGTTCATTGTTCATTTGTTATTAAATGCCTCCCTATACAAATTACGTGATGTAAAACTTAACCTAGAGAAACATGTTTCAAAATATGAAAATAATGTTCTTAATTTATTTTAAGACTCTCAGGGAGAGTAAATAGGTAAAACTAAGTATTGATTAAAATAAGTATAATGCATTTTTTACAACATTGGAAACACGAAAAAATTACGCTTTCGCGACGCAATCAAAGATTAATAAAAATATCAATATATTAATTTGTGAAGAGAAAACTTTCTACCCCTTTTTAAGAATATCGCACGCACAGAGCAGTGTGAGATTTGGCACAGAAAGTTTATATTGTATGCAAAGCAATATATACAGCATAGTTTCGTTTCTTGAATATTCAGTGCCATTTTATGCCGATAAATGTCTGGCTGAGTAGAATAGCACCTGCCTATTTCATACCGAGGTGTGGTAAGAGGCGACATATGTATTGTATGGAGGGCCTTGATTTGTGCAGAATAATATCATAATATGCAATGCTGTCACTATACTGCTTGTGGAAACGCAATGGGGAATAAAACCCAATTAGTTCAATTAGTTCGCCACCCGTCACGTCTTCTCTCCCGCAGGGGTGAAAAGTGGGCTACGGGTGTGGTCTCTGCTTACTATTTAAATGGGGAAAGGGCGTGATTTCGAATAATTTATTGTTGTTTAGTTTTTGTTATAAAATATATGATACTTTTTTCTCAAGTATGTTTGATAAGCTTAGTTAACCTTAACACATAAATTTAAGAAATCAATTTAATAAAGAATCCTTTTTCTGCAACAATTATTGTATAATAATGTATTTTTAATTACATGATAAAATAATAATTTTTTGTGGGATTTTCTCTTACATGCACATGTAAAATATTGTGAATGTGTGTGGATATAGCAAAAAGTGTACTTACAAACACATATGCACTCACTCGGCCTGATCTATCCGTGCTCATGAGATAAGACCGGAGGGAGGCTAGTGTGCAGTGTCAGTGACACCGATACAATCACAACACAATCAGAACCGATTACCAACAATTTGTGTTTTTGTACAAATTCAACGCGTTGAACGCGTTGAAGGGGTTCTTTAATGCGCATACTGATATATGTAAACTATATTATTTTCAGTTTTATGGCGATTGGTCAGTTCCTCCGCCGAAACTTCGTGAGCATATCATTCCCAGTCCTGACGCTGAGCTTAGTCTGGCTTGACTGGAATCACACCAGGAAGTGGAAGGCTCAGTTGAAGCAGAGCTAAGATGGCCATATTCGGTATAACCACACGCTATGTTGTTTTTGCGATTCCTCTGACTGGATTCTTTATTGGCAAGTATCTGGACGATCAAGAAACTCTCAGAATGACCAGCTTCAGGGACAAATCTTGTCTGTATGGAGGCAATGTCAAGGAAGGTGATCCTCCATCATGGCCTTGAACAGTTTACTGTGGATGTAGTGTTAATGTTTCAGTTGCAATAAAATAGTATATTGTTTAGTTTAGTTTTACTACTCATATTCCTTGTAACCTCTTAATATTTTATGTTGAAAAAAATTCAGAAAACAATTTCAGCCATCTGTGATCATTGAACTAGGAAATAACAGCGGTCAATTGTTTTAAAAGCAAATTTATTGACTTATTATTGGCGGTCTAATATATATACTTTCAAAACAGTGTTGTAATAAAATAAATCTATTAAAGTACTTTTGGCGCTAACTCGAAAAGTGGCGGTAGTTTTTTAATTGAACTTTGATGTTTAATATTTTTAGTTTATTATGCAGCAAGTGCTCGTGAAAGTGTACAGTGATCGGAAAATTCAATTCATGACCTAAATCGTACTTTCCGTTTTGACTCCATCAGTCCAGTAAATCTTCATCACCATTCATCAGTCTTACAAATCTTCAGTAAAAGTCAACTATCATTTTACTGTCGATCGAAACGAAGTCCTGGTTATAATTAAATTATTACTCGAAATTGGCAAAAATGGCTCGATTTAGTAGCTAGTTGACAGTATAAAAGTAGAAGAAGAATAGAAATGTATTAAATTCTGACATTGTTTTCTTATAAATTCGACATTGTAACAGGCAACATATATGGCTTTAAAATCATTTTTCATGTATAACTAGGCACTACCCATTGCGTTGTAGTACCTAGTTATACACGAAAACTCTAGGCGTACGTATCACAACCACTTCGATGAACTTTTGAGTCACGTTAAAAGTACCCGCAACCGACGAGCGTGTGTGAAAACGCGAATGAAAGTAGAAGCTAAAGATGTGTGTCAAGATCGTAGCAAGTGGAAAGATGTGGTTTCTGTCTACCCCTATGGGAAAGAGGCGTGACTGTATATATGTATGTAACTAGGTACGATAGGTGGTGGTACCGATAGGCAGAGCTTGTCCGGCAGAGTAGACTAGCACCTGCCTTTCTTACAGAGGTCTCGTTAGAGGCGACTAAGGCATTGTACGGGCAGCCAAAATAACGCCATAATATGCAATGCTGTTACTATACTGCTCATGGTAACGCAATGGGGAGTTTTCTCGTCTCGCTTACCGCGGGGCGAATAGTGGGCTGCGTCAGTTGTCTCTGCCTACCCTTTGTATGGGAAAAAGGCGTGGCTGTAACATTACATGGCGATAGGCTTGTTGTACGCTCGTTCGCGAGATGGAAATTCATGAAGCGATTTCCAAATGAAATAAGGCATGTAGGATTTAAGCAATGTGAGGAAATAATAAAATCAGACTATTGGTTTCCAAAGATGACACGATTTTTAAAGAAATATATCAATTCAAGCTAAGAATGTGCATGGATCCCATTTATGGCCGCTAATATAATAAGAATGTGCATGATTCCTATTTAGGGCAGTTAATTCATAAAAGGGAAACTATGGTTAAACATCTGGTTAATTGCATCCTATCTCAGAACCGAATGTCCCCATGGACACAGTCTTTATCGACCACTTGGGACCTTTTAGTAGGACATCAAAAGGATATCAGTACATTTTAATGAATCTACTAAAGATTCATTTTCTAAATATCTTCTAGCTGTCCTTACTAGGACACTTAGTTCCATTGCGTGAGGGAGTATTAAAATATATGTTCAGTTTGTTTCGTTGTCCTAAGCGAATTGTATCACTGTGCTGTGAGCCAAAATCGGGATTACGATATCATCGTAATCGGGACTGTCCCAGCAGAATCGTGACGGATGGCACCTCTGATTACAATGCTAGTGTGGATTTTCTTGCACCAATTGCCATACAATTGTTACCGCACGACAGACTGATGCGACGCGGTGCGATGGTGTCACGTGATGAGCGATGTACACGGCGGCCATCTTGTCACAATTAATTACATGATTCCATCATTTACATTAAATTAATTGTTGCGTTGAAATTTAAAATATTAAAAAGTAATTAAAACTTATAAGTGATTTAATTAATGTCAAGAAAATACAACGTCTTATTCAAAACTAAATTGAATATAGTTATTTTGTCTTTGAACAATTGGAATGTACCGGAGCGGTTGAACCTGTGTGTGACGGATGAGTAAGTGCTGCGGCGGCACCTGTTGGCCCCTGTACTAGAACCAACCCACTGCCCAAAGCGCCTTTGACACGTCCTTTGCGCATACTAAATCTAGTTTTTACAGGTGGTAGGATTCTAATGCCGGAATCTGTCTAGGTAGGTACCAGGGCCAGCCATTCTGCCGTGAAGCAGTACTGTGCAAACATTACTGTTTTTTTTTATTTAATTTTTAATTTTAATTTAATAAAAGTGACGGAACGAGCAAAGCGTTCACCTGATGGTAAGTGCAACGTCTGCCCATAACAAAGCTATGTCACCCAGAACATTGTGACACCACAATGCGCCCGTCACCCTGAGACATCAGTTCTTAAGACCCGATTTCACGGATTGCTTTGGAAACCAAGTTTAATAAAACCGCGTGTTGCTTAACTGAGTTCAAATGATAATTTAATCTCGGTTTTCGTCTAACCGATTTCACCGACTTCATTTTGATCCCGTTTATAAAAACGAAGTTTACATGACATATCGTCACAATCTAAAACAAAAAGACGATTTATTTCGCCTTTTGCGACATCAAACAGCCTGTTTTTAGGCATAGGTTACATAGGTATGCAAACAATAAATAATACGATTTAAAAATAATTTTTGTGTTTACATAGTTGTGCAATTGACAATGACAGCTCTCTAAACGCGTTTAAAGAGCTGAACGTCGAAAATTGGGCGTTCAGAATTTGAACCGCGTTTAGCATTGACTGCGTTCATTTGATATTGATGAAATGCAAACTGTAGCATTGAACTCAGTTAAACGCTTCAACTTCGTTCCGCTTGAACTGATCGCGTTTAGTTTCAACAGTGAAATCCGCCCTTAATTATGATAATAAGAAAGAATACGTTGCTTTTCATCAATTTTCTCGCCAACTCTTCTTTTGGATAAAGTGACGAAACTAGCAAAACGTTGACCTAATAGTGCAACATCTGCCCTTAACAAATGCTGTGTCACCCAGAACATTTCTATGTGACACACTGCGCTCGTCACCATGAAACATCTAACTCTCGGTGCCCTTCAAACCGACACAGTACTGATGGTAGGATTCCTATGCAGGAATCCATCTAGGTAGGTACCACCCCAGTGCCAGTTATTCTGCCGTGAAGCAGTATGGTGTAAACATTACTGTGTTTCTGTTTGAAGGGCACATTGAGCTAGCATAATCACTGGGCATATGAGACTAAGGGCCGATTTCACCGTTGAAACTAAATGCGATCAGTTCAAGCTGAAAGAAGTTGAAGCGTTTAACTGAGTTCAATGCTACTGTTTGCATTTCACCAACATCAACTGAACGCGATTAAAGCTAAACGCGGTTCAAATTCTGAACCCCCAATTTTTGACGTTCAGCTCTTCAAACGCGTTTAGAGAGCTGTCATTGTCAATTGCACAACTATGTAAACACAATAAATATTTTTAATACGTTTTGTTTATTGTTTGCATACCTATGTGTCTTATGCATAAAAACAGGCTGTTTGATGTCGCAAAATAATAAATAAGTACATCCAGTTTTTGTTTTAGATTGTGACGATATTTCACGTAAACTTCGTTTTTCTGAACGCGATCAAAATGGAGCCGGTGAAATCGGTTAGACGAAATCCGAGTTGAAATGATACATTTGAACTAAGTTCAGTAAAACGTGGTTTTATTAAATTCGGTTTCCAAAGCGATCGGTGTAATCGGGTCTAAGTTACAAATTTATAAAGATTGGTCATGTTCGAACTATTAACTACTCTATTACTAAAGCTTGACAATAGCGAACATAATCATTTAAAAAAAAATAAGTTTTTAAGTATTTCTTTTCTTTGGTCTAAATAAGTTGGTAAACAACTTTGACTACACGTCGTAAAAGGCGGTAATTTTTAATAGGCTAAAATTATACAAAAAATAAAGTAACGGCCTATAAATGTCCCACTGCTGAGCTCAAATCTCTCATTTTCGATTCGGAGTTGGGAGTCATTGTTATTCCTCAGAGTAAAAATCTTAAAGGATTATTAGAGTTATTAGTAAAGAGTTATTTTTATTCCTTAGAAATGCAGGTTTCCTCTATGTTTTACTTAACCGCTGAGCACGTGGTAAATCAGCATTTAAAATTGTATAATTTTAGAAGTACTGGCACCGAATATCGAACTCACATCACTTGTGTTACGCTCTTAAGGCAAACACCTTAGGCATATATTAAAAAAAACAGTATTAAACGTCACTACGCTGTGCACTACGCACAAAAAATAACTTTTAATTTTACTGGCCCTGTCGACTGTTTATAATCTAGCTACCAAAAAGGTAGAAACAACATTTGTATTAATAGCTACTTTTAAAGAAAGTTGTACATACATACCTAAAATCACGACTGTATCCCATAAGGGGTAGTCAGAGACTGGGCACTCACTTGCAAAAACAAATGACTGCCACAATCCACGTTTCACCAAAACAATATAATGCACTTGGTGTGATAGGTGGTGAGGCCATCGCCAACATGCGCTGTTGGGTGCACAGTGCAGTTTAATAAAATTGTACTAAGGTTTATAGAGAAATCATGTTCACGGGGTCTGGTAAATTAATGATAAATAAAAATACAGTCGAATTAAATATTTATATTACGAATCACAGTGTTCTCTTTGCCATTGAATACCACACTATAATGAATGGCGCCCACAACCCCATTCCGAAAAATACAGAAAAGAACAGCGTTGCTGCATATCTGTAAAAAAAAATTGACGGGGATATATATGTACACGATTTCCTTAATGGTTTCATTATATATAATACTAGCTATATTGCACTTCAGCCTATCACTAGTCCACTGCTGAACATAGCTCCCGCTTAGCAGGGTATAAAATAAAATTTAGCAACGATTATTTTATTTAAACAACTATCCAAAATCCTATTCCACGAATCGACTCTTCTGCCTTATTGCATTAGAATCCGTTCAGCCTTTCGGGCGTTATTGATAAGACAAATATCCAAATAAACGTATTTTCACATTTATAATGTTCAGATAAGTATGTATAGTTTTACTTTACCTACACTCCTCCGTTCGCGCAATATGCTCAGAAAGGGTTACGTAGAAAGTTTTATATATAATTTTTTTACAAAGAAAACTGCCAAACTTTTATAAAAACTGAAGCTATATTCTCATAAATTCAACAAAATTAGGCTACCAAAACATACTAAAAGTGTAGGGATAAACTAGAAATATGATTTTTTCTAGAATTTTGAAATTGAACTAACAGTCCGAAAATTGACAACGACTTAGGCCTTCTAAGGTAAATTGATGTTTAGAATAAAAATATAACAAAGTTTGTAAATTAATTATTGTCTGGAGTGTAGATATCTTAATTTCTGTCGCTTTGGAAGATTATTGTTGTAAATGTATTCTTTATATCAGTTATCATGGGATAGAAAATTTTAATAGAAAATATTTTATTTAAACTGAATTATTTCCATGACCGTCTAAAATAAAAATACGAGTTGTTATTGTTTTACCTGTTAGGGACCGTAAAAGGCATGTTATCGAAAGGCTGAGGCGGTCCTTCCTTGTGGAAATATCGGCAAATTATCTTCGGAGTCTGTCGACCCTTAATTATGGTTCTCGAACGTATTACACCGGTTAGGAGGGATTTTTCAAGCATTTTAAAATAATTGTCTAGATTGTTTATGTTGTCTTGTAAAGACGCTTGTTTTTAAAACACCTTTGACGTTATTTGTTTTTTCCTTCAATATCAATGAGGTTAGTTCCATAGAAACGTTTCAATATTTTGCTATAGATATAAAATAAGTTTTTAACAGTTCTCAATTAATAAAAAAATGTATAAGTGCAGTGTAAGTTGTTTTTTTTTTCAATTTTATGCTTTCGCATAACTTTTTATAACAGGCTTATAAAGCGCCATCTTTAAAGCACGAGCTTTGGCTTGACGAGCTTCTAACGGCTGCATTGCACTACACATCCATGCGCTGTCAAAATTTTTTTCAGAATTTTAAAAGATGTCGCTAGTAGTAACATCAGTAGTCACATTATATTGAAATATTATTTTATGAACGACGAGGGAAGTGGTATGTTCCTAAAAGAACTTATTTCATAAAATTAAACTGATGATAAAATCCTTAAAATTAGTTTTATTATTAAACTCATAGTCCTATATTGGCCGTAGACTTTGTGTTTTAAAAATTAATGATGATTTATCTACAAATAATTTATATTCTGGTTACACTGTACTATATTAGATAAGACATTAATATAAATAAGAAATAGAAAAGGGCTCACTATAGAGCCCTGTGGGACATCCGATTCGGAACAAACATCACACACCGCTGATCCGTAAGAACTCTTACCACTGTAGCTACCGTCCCCATCTTGTGGCTAAAGTATAAACGTTTTATAATATATGTGTTATAATAGGCCAGGGAACACTTAGCCTAGTTGCCTTATCCGGGAATATGGTAAAGTACCGGATAAGTACCCGAGGCCTCCCGAGCTGCTGTTCCTCTGTCTCCTCCAGTCCTTTCGAGATAGTAGTATACTACATCTCATAGTTTCTTTCTGAACTTAGCCATTCCCTAACCATTTCCATTTCCTACATAATATTTTTCTTCTCTCTCCGCTAAGCCAGTGTTAGCCGTGCTGATGGCTGCGTAGCAAGGGGCGAGCCCAGTCGTAAGCATGCCGATCTGCTATGGGACCAGGCGACCCCAGATTATGGCTATCCTTACCAAAGCATGCAGGGTTCTGTTTGGGTAGACAACATCCACCCTAGCTACTTGAGGGAACGCAATGGGGATCAAGAAATTTAGCTCTTACCAAAATGGCGGCGACGTGGTTCGCCACCCATAACGACGCGTTTCCCCAGAGGGCGAGAAGTGGACTACGGATGTGGTGTTTGCCTAACCCAATGGGAAAAATGCGTGAATTAATGTATGTATAATACAGAATAAGTGTGTTATAATTGTTTAAATTTTTACTCAAATTTAAGTTCAATAGGAGAGAAAACAAAGTTCATTTCCTTAGAGCCGTCATACTATATTAATAATCCACCATATTAGTAGATCCTCACATCAGCTCAGATACTACTTATATATCTCTTGGCTGCTGTTTCTTATATCAATTCATCTTGTATAATTTTTGTGATACAAATAACCGACCACCTGCATGAATTAGACTAATATTTTTTGGCTGGCTTCACACCATCATAGTGGCTTTTTACACGCTTTATATTAGCTTCACTTGTATGTTAGTTTGTTTGTATGTTTGTAAACGACTCTTTAGGGCTCGATTTTTTAAAAGATCTTTTATAGAAAATCCAACTAAATTACCCAATAGATGGCGCTAATATATACCTGTTAAAGAGGCCATTGTCTTAAATTAGTTTGTGACAAAATAAATAATAGATTAAAAAAACACGCTTTTGTAAACAAACCAAACTAAAAAGTAGAAAATAAATAATAGTTTGATAAAACTAAAAAATATGCTTTATATAGAAAACCAAACTAAAAAATAGAAAATAAATTTTAATAAATTTGAATTAAGAATAGTGTAAAAAATTCTAATAAATATAAATGAATAATAGTATATAAATATAAATGAATAATAATAGTAAATAATAATAAGAAAAAAAATGTTGTATTTTAAAAAAAGCGTGGGGTGTTTTTTAAGATATCATCGAAATGATAATCCTTTTCTTATATCTGTCAATGAAATATTTATAACTAATGAAACCATGGACCCCACTTTTTTTTAAAATAAAACATTTTTTTTCTTATTTACACTATTCTCCATTTATATTTATCAAAATTTTTTACACTATTCTTAATTCAAATTTATTAAAATATATTTTCTATTTTTTAGTTTGGTTTTCTATATAAAGCGTATTTTTTAGTTTTTTCAAACTATTTATTATGAACTGCTAAAACACATTCCATTTTGTCACAAAATCATATAATAATAAGTTCGGTTTACGTACATGTAACAATATACTAGAAACTGACAAGAGTCTGTACTTTTGCTGTAACTGAAACAATCGAATTATAATTGTCCTGAATTTGAATAAGTATGTAAAATGAAGTAAGTATTTACATAACATTTAAGGTTCGTTACGTATTAGGGAGAATAACGTTACCGCAATAATCACCGTCTACGTTCGAGCACACATACAGAAGTTCAGTAAGAGTAATTAGCGAAGGTGATGGTGAAACCACTTAATATCCGTTTCCATGATTAAGCGGTAGTGTATTTCTAATTACATAGCAGGGTTACGCCTACACCGCCGCAACTAGTCTAGAATGCAAATTAAATCCAGCCCCCGGAGAATGCACTAACAACACCTGCAGTTTATTTTATACGTTTTGCAATCTCTTTGGAAGTCTCTAAATCTGAAGTAATATCCGAGTATTTTGGTTTTTTTTTAATTTCACTGTCTGGAAATATTTTCCATAATTTTTTTACACATATTTAAAGTAATTAATAACATTACTGTGTTTCGGTCTGAAGGGCACTGTGAGCTAGTGTAATCACTGAGCCTTAAGAACTGATGTCTCAAGGTGATGACCGCAGTGTGGTGTCACACAGAAATGTTTTGGGTGACATAGCATTTTCTATGGGCAGACTTTGCACTTACCATCAGGTGAACGCTTTGCTCGTTTTATCACTTTATCCTATATAAAAATCCTAGTCATCTTACTGCGAGCTGGTAGGCAATTTTCTTTCAACTGTTTCTTCTCCGTCAGCGGAACCTAATAACCTAATAAGGAAATGTCGTTTGTATTTCTTACGTCGAAAAACAAAGACGTTTCATTCAATTTCACGACCTTTCATTTCAATTATTACTAAATGTTGATTTATGTATAGCGAAGTAGATAGGAAAAGTGAAGTTACAGCTTATAAATGTCCCACTATTGAGCACAGGCCTCCAATGATTTCTGAGAGGGTTTTTCGGTGCCGGGAAGATTTCGCCGTGCTACTAATGCGTGTTGGCGGACTTCACATGTTCTGGAAATATTTTTACTCCACAGACATGCAGTTTTCCTCACGATGTAAGCTTTCAGCGCTCAGCATGTTGTAAATCAGCACTCAAAATTGCAGAACAATTTTAGTGGTGCCGGCTCCGGCGATCGAACTCAGGTGACTATTAAAATTAAGGCGGGCCGTGAGCTACTACGGCACCGATTGTTGTAATGCACGCGTTATAGCTAAAGCCGTTCTAACCTGTTATAAATCTCATAGATGTTTCATCGCAACGACATTGTTACGAATATATATATATATTTTTATTAGATAAAGTGATGAAACGAGCATAACGTTCACCTGATGGTAAGTGCAACGTCCGCCCATAACAAATGCTGTGTCACCCAGAAAATTTCTGTGTGACACCACACTGTGCCCATCACCCTGAGACATAAGTTCTTAAGTCTCTTAAGACCAGTGATTACGCTAGCTCACAGTGCCCTTCAAACCGAAACACAGTAATGTTTGCACACTACTGCTTTACGGCAGAATAACTGGCCCTGGGGTGGTACCTACCTAGACGGATTCCTGCATAGGAATCCTACCACCAGTATCAGAGAAATATGGACAATTTTAAATTTAGAATATCAATGAACTTTGATATAGGACTTTTGGCATCAACTCGAATTGTGGCGGTAGTGTTTTAATTGAAAAAAATGTTGATAGTTTATTATGCAGCAAGTACTTGTGAAAGTATATAGTGATTGGAAAATTCGAGACCGAAATTGTACTTTTAGTTTTGTCTCTATCAGTCCAGCACGTTATTAGTAACAATCATATTACAACAATCATATTACTGACGATAGAAATTTTGCTACCTATCTAAAAATAATATATACCTGGATATGCCCCTTGACACAGGAAAATAGTTTACAACTGTTTCCACAGACAAAGAAAATGTAATAATAAAAAAAATCATGTATGTAAGAGGAGGGGGAACAGAACTCGTAAAACCACCAGCATTACTTATTATCCTTATTATAATCAAATAACCAAAATAACACGCTACACTAAATCAATTAATTTACGCAAGAAAATAAATAAAGTCCGACATATATACGCTTCGAGAGTCGCACAACGAATGCCCCCGTCGGCCGCCGAGCGAGGCCTTTTAAACCGTGTAAACTTTTAGAGCGGCGGGGAGCGAGTACCGACGTCACATCGCTGACGTGATCGTCGAATGTATACGACGTAGAACAGTGTAATAATTGTGTTAATTCGCTGTGTGGTGGTGTAAGGGATTCTGTCGTCCCATCTCAAACGTGCCGTGTAGCGGCTCTAGAGAATCTACCACCCCATCTCATCCCGTGGGTGTCGTAAAAGCCGACAGTGGGAAAATGATAACCAGGATACTTTGACATAATCCCACCAAAATGAGAACTACAATCTTTTGTGGCAATCTATGAGGGAGGCCTGTGTTCAGCAGTGGACTAGTGATAGGCTAAAATGATGATGATGATGATCTCAAACTATGTGTCTTGTAAAAGTCAACTAAGTAAAATGCTAGAATAATCTCAGTTTCTCCCAATAGATGGCCGAACCATCGCAGACAGAAAATAACCAGATTAGTCACGGATAACAGCGTCTGTACAGTTTACATGAGCCAAGAAAGTAATGGTTAGTGCCAAAGCGGTTGGCTAACCTGCTTAGTGACAAGTGAGAAGTATGCGCGTGAGCGCAGTCACACCGCTTAAGAAATAGGAACGGCTTCTATTTACTCGCACCGACAGTTTCACGAATACTAAGCGCTGATTCAGCAAGAAACTCAAAGATATTGGCGTGATAAGTACCTACTATAGTTACTAAGCTCATGTAAACAATGTATAAAGTGCGAGATGTCATCGGTTATGGTAACTCCTCTAAATTTGATAAAACATCTACGATGTTACCATTTGTGTATTGTCACTTCAACATGAATACTCCTCCAACGAGCCCTATAATATTTGATATTCATGATAAATATTTTTAATTAAGTCGATTTGGTAGTATATATAGTATAATACATTGGGATTTTATGAGTGTTAAAAATAGGTCGTGGAATTTTTAATAAAAAAAGTACATTTCAATTGTTTTATTCATTTCCAAATAGTTACAATAACATCCATGCAACGGTACACTACTTCTAAACGGTTTAGAAAAATCGACCCCTGCATCGAAATAAATATTTATAAAACCAATAAGAATAAATAAATAAAAATGACATACTATTTACTAATAAAATATAATGATGACTCGTATATTGTATGGGATCACAAAAAATAGGTAACTAAACGTTAAAACATTAAATATAATTATCTATTGACTAAAACAGTAGTTTACTTATTAATAAATCGGTTAACATTTTCACTTAAACTAAGCAGGAAAATGATATTTGAAGTTTTTATATTCGGTGGTTCGTTTTGCTTGAACAGATAAATCAGTTTTCGACCGAACTCATATATGCAACCCCGACACCACTCGGTTGCGTTCTTACGTCGATATTTAGTCTTACTCAGAAAAAAAAAACATCGTTCTTCAGACTTATACACTTAAAATACGTTGTGCAAACTCTCAGGAAACTTTGTTGCGTTTCGTTTCGCTCGATTTTATTAATGAAATGTGCGTTTCATCTTAATATCGATGATCGAGAACTTTCCTAAACAAATATTATCTTTAACCTTTTAGTTTGAAAACGTTCTAATTACTTCTATTTGGCATAATTACACCTACTTTTACTTAAGGTATAATTCAAGAAGTATATGAATTCGAACATAAAGAACAGAACCGAGTAAAATAATCTATAATTTATCCAACAAATTATTTAAATGTATAATTAATTATTTTATCACTACCTTTAATCGATACTAGTACGATTGCACTTTTTTAAATAATATCTAATGTACTCATATATACATATAATTTAACACTTTCGTTAGACACTGATTTATATTTATTGTAATAATATTAATGTGTCGCATGAAGCCGAACATATCTATTCAAAGTAATTCCCTTTAATTTCAATATTGAATTCAATAAATATTGTCGAGTGTACATAAAATGGTATTAATTTGGTGGACAAATATTAAATTGATTATTTTTGGTATTAACTTTATAAAACATCTTTATAAAAAGGAAGACAAACCCATTCCAAGTCTAAGCAACAGAGCAACAAAAAAGCGGGAAAATATTTCTTCAGAGTTAAGATTCAAAGTTACTCATTAATATCATATTTTTATTCTTTTTTTTTAGGTTAACGTGTTGTCTACTTCGCTATTATTTAATATTTTTAGGATTTAATTTACACTTTAATACTGAGTATAATACATATCAATATCACCAACTATTATGGGTCAAACTACTTATTGATAAATTTCAAATCTTTGAAACGTACTTCTAAAACACAATACAAATTGTTTAAAGAGTGAAAAGAACAGTCGTACAAATAATTTAAATTGTTTTAAACACATTTTTCTGTGTAATAATGCAAATGATTTCGATACACTATTTAATATCTCTTCTTCAAAAATCTCGGTAAATAAATTAAGCCAAGACGTTAGTATTATTTTATTTCTGTATACTGTATAAGAAAACTTTTAATACGAATCGTTACGATACTGGCACGCAACTTGGGGCTTGTGGGTGTTTTCGAATAAGAAACGCGCCTAATTACTCTTGACAACTGACCTCGCCCGAATATAGATTATAAAGAATTACTTTTTTTTGGTAAAATATTATACACAAGTTAATGAAACGTTTTGACTTAGTTACACGATAATTGCACGTTTCAATTTACATGATTTTTTATAATGCGGTCAATAAAATTTTATTATTTGATATCCTAAATAAATTATATATTTCTACTTATTCAATGAGTATCTATTATTTACAACTTTCTTTGATAAAAGACTAGTCTTGCGGTTCAAGTGATTGCAATCCTTAATGAAAATTATAATCTTGTTATAAAAAAAATATCGGATAAATTATTAATATCATATCGAATAAACAATAAATAAACTCACTGCAAAATAATATTCTACAAAGTAAGTTACTATTAACAATATTTATAAATGAATCACCATCCCTCGATTACTAACATAATTCCTTTAATGTTTAAAAAATTGTTCCATTCATTACAATATGTAAAAGAAGCAATAAAACAAGTTGGGGCTATATTAATTTTAAAAAAATGTGTTAATTTGATGTTAAATAAGAAAGAAAATTTTAATGACAAAATCATTATAAGCTTTTCTTTTATAATTATTTTACTGAGCGATTAATGTGTTCCTTTAGTCAATATTTCTTCTAATTTAATTTAAAAAAATTACTGCAATATTCAGATGATTCGAGTTTAACTTAATGTGATTTATTAATAAAATTCTACTATTTACTAAAATTTATCGATCATGTTGTATCATGCTATTGATTTACATATTTCTGTAATAAATATTTATTTGAAATGAATGAAATACATTAACGGTGTTTTAATATTAGCTATTCCGAGAGGTGTTTTATAAAACATATCTTTCAATTCATTGAATGCTGAAACGTCTCATTAATAGTAAAATTTGTGTTTTTTCACTATGAATGTGACGAGTAAAAAGTTTTTTGTACTTTTCACTCGTCAGGTAAAAATGACCAAGTATTGAAACTTGCGTGACACTTCCATTTTGCAAATTGTCCGTCAAGTGAAAATTCTTATAAAAGCCTCGTTTTTCGATTTACATGAAACGTAACTTGGTAACACACAAAAATAAATGACGTTACCAAACAAAACAACACCGAATCGTGTTGAAATAATTTTAGCCTTTACAAATTGTCGTCGTTTTCAGTGCCCTTGTCTTAGAAGGACGGTCATGCGTAATGGGGGTAGGAGCCCAGATGTGACGTCACGTGGGGAGGCGCCATCGAGTGGGGGGAATAGAGGTTGCTCCCCCCTCCACCCCAGTTGCTCCAGGACGCTGAAGGGAATATCGACGCTGAAACAAAATAGTTCGCTAATCTAAGTTAACATGATGTTCGGTTCGGAGATTCACGTAACAATGATCCCATATACATGTATTATATGGGATCAATTAATTATTTATCGTAAAATTCCTGCATTAGCATAATAAAATGTAAATACATACTCTTATAAAATATTACGTTAGGAATTTTACTATACATAATCATGACACATTGCAATGGAAATAATGGATTTTAAAATAATTAATAATAGCATTGGCAATATTTTATTAATTATACCGTATATAACGTATACGAAGACATTTCAGTTATACACGAAGATAAAATAAACACATATGCATTATAATATTTAAAATAAACCTTGAAAATGTAAATAATGACTAAACACAAAATTCGCTTTTGAGCATAAATTTGTTGCCAGCTTCACAAAACAGATTCCGAAAAAAAAGGTCTCCAAAACTTTTACATTGGACTATTGGCGCCAAGTCGATAAGTGGCGGTAGTGTTTTTATTGAAATTTGTAATTACTGTATATATTTTGATAGTTCATTATGCAGCAAGTGTTCGTGAAAGTGTATAGGTATGCTCGATGGGAAAATTCAATTCATGACCAAAATTGTACTTTTCGTTTTGTCTCCACCAGTCCACGTATCCTCGCAAAAGAACACTAATTCCTACCAAGGATGATTCGCGACGCTATTGAAATAAAAAAACATCATTATTTTAATAGAGAAGATCGTTGGGTATTATCACCAGCTTGGGATACTATAATTAATAAAATTAAAACAAAAACCAAGCACACTACTGCAAGACTTCAAGACACTGTTAGCTCTTTCTGCGTAGATCGGACCAAAACTAATAATTAAAAGCTGAAGGTACTCCGGGTTAACTATGACATCAGGACATCTGTCACCTCAGTCCTCCCGTGACCATGGGTGCTGTAAAGCGCTCGAAACCTCGCGTTATAATTATCACAAAATTAAACGCGAAAGCAAATATTCAGTAAGAGTGAACTATAATTTTAGTGTCGATCGAAAAGTCTTGCTGCTTGAAGATCGTATACCTGGATATGTTACTTGACATCGGTAAATAGTTTACGACTGTTTCCATAAACAAATAAATAACTTTTTTATTTGCAACCGTCATTCAGAACTACGAATTGTTTTTTTTTTTAATCAGATGAGTATTTCCTAGCGCGTTCAATTTTATAAACTGTCTATAATAGTAGTAAGACATTCTTCTCTTCTTTTTCTTCGTTTTATGCAATGTCCAGTAACAATTTAACTATAACAAAGACTTCATTTCGATCGTCAGTAGAATGATAGTTGACTTCTACTGAAGGTTTGCTGGATTGTATTTTCCAATCACTGTACACTTTCACGAACACTTGCTATACAACTCTTTATTGTACTAATACATAAGTGTGGGCGTTCAAGTACCCATTGATCATGAAAACATTTGCTCGTCTAACAGTACGAGGCGACGCGAAAACGACTCAATGACATTAATGATAAAAAAAAATTTAGACCATAGTTAATTTACTGGTGGTAGGATTCCTATGCAGGAATCCGTCTAGGTAGGTACCACCCCAGGGCCAGTTATTCTGCCGTGAAGCAGTAGTGTGCAAACATTACTGTGTTCCGGTTTGAAGGGCACTGTGAGCTGGCGTAATCACGGCATATGAGACTTAAGAACTGATGTTTCAGTGTGATGGGCACAGTGAGGTGTCACACAGAAATGTTCTGGGTGACACAGCATTTGTTATGGACAGACGTCGCACTTGCCATCAGGTGAACGTTATGCTCGTTTCATCACTTTATTCCATAAAAAGAAAATCAGAAGTCAATTATTATTCTACGTGGTGCAAATAAAAATAATCCAATGCCGTGAAGCTTTCAAAATGCCTCGGAATGTGTGAACTGGCGCCGTGGGATCGGTTTATTCCATTAAGTCGAGTGTGTGAAGGCGGCCCGTGTCAATGACAAGCGGCTTCGAGTAGCGTGCCAATATTTGCAGTATACAGTGCCGGGATGCAGATTGGACGGAGTGCGCTCTGCGTCTGAAGGGGATATTAACACTTGTACCGATGACATGTATTTGTAAGCTTTTTAGCGACGTTCGCCTTATTAGTTGGTGGACTGTTAAATTTTTTTGGAGTACATTGGTAGTTTTCTTTGTGCCAAGACACAATTTTCGATATGTTTTTCAACCAGGAACTCGACCTCGTAACTAGGAACATTTACATTACATTAAGACGAATAATAGAGCCGTGGTAGCTCAGGGGCTAGGTGCTCGCTTTAAATTTCATAGTACGCGAGTGACTTGGGTTCGATTCCCGGTGCCGGCATCACTAAAATTGTTAATTGCAATTTTAAGTGCTGATTTACCACGTGCTCGGCGGTGAAGGAAAACATCGTGAGGAAACCTGCATGTCTGAGAAATAAAAAAATATTTCGAAGACATGTGAAGTCCGCCAACCCGACTTGGAGCAGCGTGGCGGATTCTTCCTAGCTCCAAAAACCCTCTCTGAAATGTGACTAGGCCTGTGCTCAGTAGTGGGACAGTTATAGGCTGAAACTTTACTTTTTTTTAAGACGAATAATAATGTCAATTTTATGAATCAGATAAATATATTTTTATAAGTGGGTTCCTTTCGCAGGTGTTTGTTTTTTTTAATATCACCTATTCAAGATGTTTTAGGTTTAAATTAATTTTGATCCTTGGCGATTAATTTGTTATATTAATCAATATATATTCTTAGATACGTATAAGGTTCGTTAGTCCTAATGAATGTTTTGGAGACCTGTTTTTATTTAAATTTAAAACACAATATAGAGCACAGCATAATATTCTCTGTCGCAATGCATTTATAGTGTGATTACCTGTGGATGTAGGCATCGCTGCGTGTGGAGCCATGAACGAAGATAGCTTAGCGGAGTGATGGTAGGAGCTCATGAAGAGGTCGCTTTGGTATTTGTAAGCGGGGTCGCTCGCAGTCGGCTGCGTGGCCGCCGCGAGCCCTTGGAAATCAAACTTGTAGGCGTATCGCTTTCCATGAACTTTCGTCATTATATTCTTGTCGTAGTAGTATCTGTGTGAAGATCAGACGTTAGTAGATTATAATAAAAACAGCACACACACACACACACACACAAACGAATTATTCAGAAATTAGTTGGCAGTTCGCGTCAAGAGAGCTCACAATCGCACAGCGTATCGGGTACCCGTTTTTTCGCGAGGCGGTAGCGCACTGCGTGTTGTTTTACCTCAAAGCGCGACTGAGTTTGTCGTAGTTCATGTTGGGCTTGGACTTCCTTTCGCCCCACCTCCTGGCCACCTCGTCTGGATCGGTGAGCTTGAACTCGCCGTTGGTGCCTTCCCAGGTGATGCATCCCGCGTTACTCGAGTCGCTTAGTAATTCAAGAAGAAACTGCCACAGTTGGATTTGCCCTGAACCTGGAAGCGAAGTGATCAATGGATTGGTAATCATTCGGATACAATTTTGTCGGATTTGTAGAATTTTCGGCCACTAAGAGTGCCCCCCCCCCCCCCCCCGTCTTAACAAATGCCTGTAAATTCTCATAAACGGCATAACCATCTCGAAAATGAAATACTCAGATACTCACAACGTAGATGGTCAGCAGCTTTTAACGTCCACTGCTGGACAAAGACCTCCCTCAAGTTGGGAGGATATGTCGGAATCACCACATGGCAGGCGGGTTGGCGATCGTAGCACAACACGCATCGTATCTTAGACACATCACCTCAGAAGCCTCATTTTTCAGGCCCCAATTAGTCCACTCTTATTATACCCAAAGAAATGCTTCAATAATGAATGGATCAATAATCCACTAACCTTGATATAATATAACCCGTCCTGAACATAAACCGTCAAGAAATTTAAGTTACTAAAACAAGATTTCCACAGATCCAAACTTAGTGACATAACGAAAAGAAAAAAAAGCGCGTGTAACTCAATACACGTGACAGAAGTGAAACCGATTTGATAATTATTAAAATAAATATACATGAATTAACTAATTTTACGGATTTTATCGCGTTTAATTTTTTACTATTTATAACCCGTCGTTTCGAGTGCTTTACAGCACCAGGAAGTCTGCAGTCTGTGACCATGTTCTGGATCATCCCAACCATTACATCAGATTTGATAAACCACAGATCCTTGCAAAAGAACACCGATTCCTACCAAGGATGATTCGCGAGGCTATTGAAATCAAAAAAACATCGTAATTTCAATAGAGAAGATGGTTGGGTATTACCACCAGCTTGGGATCCAATAATAAATAAAATTAAATCAAAAACCAAGCATACCACTGCAAGACTTTAAGTCACAGTTAGCTGTTTCTGCGTAGATCGGACCAAAAATAATAATTAAAAGCTGAAGGTACCACAAGTTAACTATGACATCAGGACATCTGTCACCTCAGTCCTCCCGTGACCATGGGTGCTGTAAAGCACTCGAAACGTCGGGTTATAAATAGTAAAAAAATTAAACGCGATTAAATCCGTAAAATTAGTTTCATTTAAATGTGTAGTGTTCGCGTAAATATAAGAAATTAATAACTAATCGAGAAATATTAAGAATAACAGAAACGTTTCACGAAAACATTGCATTCAAATTAAACCTTGGAGTTTTACTCTCAATCGCCCAAAGAAGTTTCATTTCAAAAATTATTTATACATATCTTTTAACGACTCTCTCAAAAAAAAAATATCAAAAGACCAAAAATATAACAACGAATGGTTGACTTTAGAGATCATGTGTTCCTATTAAATTGTTCATAATCTAAATTAAGTCACAAGTGTCTAAATGAAAAAAAAATGCAGAAAAATTGAAAAGTGACTGAGGTATTTGTGTAAACAAATGCCTATATAGTATTAACGACACTTTTACATGAGTAAGTCTATCAAACTAGTGGCATTTCATAGCCGCAAAGGCGCGCAATCTGTCGTTCCCGTCGTGGCGATAATCGCGCCATTATTTCAACGCCCGCCATTTTGCCGGTTTCCATGCTAATTTTCGCTCACTCACAACCGAATGGAGAAAATGGTAGGGAAGGACACTCGAAATGTTACAAAAGGATAAATTGCTCCCTGCAATAGGGGAGTCTGTGTAGAGAAGGCGAAAAATAACGCGGTCACATTGTTATTTATCGCCGCGAAATGTTTCAATAAAGTAATACGAAAGTTACAGATGAATAAATTATCGCTCGCAATACTAGTGATTATATAATAGGCGGTTATTTCACGGTCTTGTTACATGATAATGCGATTGTGATATATATAAGATATACTAGTTAATAGAATCGAGTGTTACTTTGCAGAAATCCATTTCGATGGGTTTTAATGCGTAGTAGTAGTGTTGAAGTAGTGGTCATCTTCCTGGTGTCGGTTCCTGGTGGCGCTATTGGTTTTTTTGTGCACGCTATTATACGGGCTAATTTTCGGACTACTTTTTTCTTTTTGTTACTGTTTTTTTTTTAAGAGAAAGAACCAACAATGGGATATCTAAAGGTACATATATCACTAATAGATGCTATTTCAATCGAAATAAACCGATTACTTAGCCGACTCATAAAAAAAATCTATCAAATTATGTCATCATAATCATTGCAGCCTATTACTAGTCCACTGCTGAACTTAGGCTACCCCCATAGATTGCCACAAATTTTGTAGCTTTCATTTTGGTGAGATTTTGCTATAGTTGCCACGCTTGGCAGCCGGATTGGCAACCGCAGTTTTTTATTAAAGTTATAATAAAATCAAAAATCGGGTCATACACATATAAAAACATATAATCACTAAATAAAATAATATATATTCACCATTTCTTTAACAAAATATCTCGACGTAATACAAAGTATAACACGAGATGTGCGATAACTCGTAAAAAATTGTAACTCACTGATCGGTTTCAAAGCAAAGAAGTTTTAAATCGACTTAAACACGTATACGTTGTAAGTGAGACATGGGTATTTTCGCGAGGAGGAAAAATCCCTCACATCATATAAATCGGCTCCAGCCGTGTGGAGGCGTAGGTTGTATGGCGGTAATGGTCGGGGTCGAACCACTGTACGATATTGGGCGGGTATGTTTCCAATGCGCACGACTGGTCTCCAATGCTGTCATGCGGAACAATGTAGCGACAGATAATAAAGCACTATTTTTGTTTTTTAACGTTGCTTTTTTTAATAAATTCGTTAGACAGTCGATTATATATTATTTAAAATATATTTAAACGCGAATGTATCAGTTTTATACTTTTAAAAAAGAGGCTTGATCGATTTTTTGTTCCAACAAACTATTTAAAAAATCAACAATCGACAAGTAAATATATTTATAAATAATTAAAAGGCATGCGTTGAAAACATTCAGACTGTAATGCCAGACCATAGAACACATCAACATTAAATTATAAAAAAGAAAGCGCCTACCGCTTACTTTTTTTAAAATTGAAATTCGAGAATAATTTTTATTCCAAAAAGTTTCAAAAATAATGTCTATTTTAAAAATTTAAATAATAGTGTTTTTGTGTTGTTGAAACAAGTGTTTCTTGATAAAACGTTTTGTTTACGTCTTTTGGAGTGATATAGTGTGACGAGTCATATGCGCTCACTCGTCCGGACCTATAACCTTTTGATTAAAAGCGTAGGTAGACTAGGATGCAGTGTCAGAGATACATGGGCAATCACAATACAACCAGACCCGATAGCCAACAATTTGGACCAAATATCATGGATCCTTCTGGGATCGATCTTCATTCGCTACGTACATTAAGTAAAACGTAACGCCGCCATGATGTTTTTGTCCAGAATGAAATCTTATTTGATGTTCGGTTTCGAAAGTTTACAAATCTTGAATATCGAAAATTTCTTACAGTATTTTTTGAAGGTTTTTGAGGTGACAGGGCTTGCGTTAAAGTATCGAATAAGTCACTCGATACAATACTTCAAATTCAAAAAGTTCGTGCTCGAGATACTGATCAAAGTCAATCTGTTTTCAGTTGTCACCTTTTTTTTATGGATGAAGAGGCAAACGAGCACGCGGCTCACCTCATGGTATGTGATCACCGCCGCCCATTAACATCTACAATACCAGAGGAATAGCAGATGCGTTGCCTGCCTTTGAGAAACGAATAGGCTCTTTTCTTTAACGTCCCTAAGTCGTATCGGTCCGGAAAAACCGCTGGTGGCGGCAGATTCCATAAAGTACTTGTGCGTGGCAGAAAATTAACCTTTACTTACTGAAAGCCTATATAGGCTAATAGCCTATATAGGGTAAAACAAATCCTGAAGCATATTAAAACTTTCGTATATTATACAAGAGTGTGTAAAAAGTATAAAAATAAATAAAAGACGTCGTATGTCTTTCCTGCCAACGTTACTTAGCTTAAAGCCGGATCACACGAGCGTGGCATCCCAAGATTTATGCGCTGATCGATTATGTTCCAGTCACAACGTTTGCGCTCGTGTCTCGCTTCGTCCGGGCAACTGTCGGCTATGCCTCATCAGTTTTATGACTCGCTATTAATTCCTCAATCGGTGGATCATTGTGGACCCTTGCGTTTCATTTTGATTTTGTTTTGTGTAACAATTGTAGACGTTTTATTTACTATTTAACATTATTTTTTGACGTAACTGTCATAGTCATAGTTTTGAAAAGGGTAATGGAAAAGTAAAAAGTAAAGTTTCAGCCTATAAATGTCTCACTGCTGAGCATAGGCCTCCTCTCATTTCTGTGAGGGTTTTGGAGCTAGGAAGAATCCGCCTCGCTGCTCCAATGAGGGTTGGCGGACTGCATATGTCTTCGAAAAAATTTTTTTTTTATTTCTCAGACATGCAGGTTTCCTCACAATGTTTTTCTTCACCGCCGAGCACGTGGTAAATCAGCACTTAAAATTGCAATTAACAATTTTAGTGGTGCCGGCGCCGAGAATCGAACCCAGGTCACTCGCGTACTATGAAATTTAAAGCGAGCGCCTAGCCCCTGAGCTACCACGGCTAATAAAGTTAGGTTACAAATCGAATGCAAAAGATTTGCTAACGGATCTTGGATATAACCCGTGTCGTGGTAGCGATCTAAGATCCATCCCACATATCGTGGTAGCGAGAGAATTATTCTCGGCAGCGACCTTCACACTGAAGCACAGTAATGTTTCTACACTACTGCTTGACGGGAGAATAATTGGCTCTGCTGTGGCACTTACACAGATTCCTGCATAGAAATCGGCATCATCATCATCATCATCTTTTTAGCCTATGATAGTTCAATGCTGAACATAGGGCTCCCCAATACATTGCCACAAAAGTTTGTAGCGCTCATTTTGGAGGGATTTTGCCATAGTTGCCACGCTTGGCAGGCGGGTTGGCAACCGCAATTTATTTATTCAGGTGTTCCAGGTAGATGCTGCAGCCCATCTCCTGGTTTTATTTTCCCTCTGTCGATTATACGACACCCACGGGATGAAATGAGGTGGTAGATTCTCTTAAGTCGCCACCACCCGGCCAATAGAAATCGTACCACCACTTAAAACCTGTGGGAAGCCTAGAAATTTTCATTTTATTTACCTGAGTCGACACCAACTGGCTCTGATAGCTAGTGTAATTACTGGGCATATGAAAATTAAGAACTGATGTCCCAGGGTGATGAGCGCTGTGTGGTGCAACACATAAATGTACTGGGTGACACAGCATTTGTCACGGGCAAGCGTTGCACTTACCACCAGGTGAACGAATTGCGATTAATTGCTCGCCTTTAATTTCATAGTAAGCGAGTAACCTGGGTTCAATCCCCGGTGCCAGCACCACTAAAATTGTTCTACAATTTTAAGTGCTGATTTACCACGTGCTTAGCGGTTAAGGAAAACATCGTGAGGAAACCTGCATGTCCGAGGAATAGAAATATTTCGAAGACATGTGAAGTCCGCCAACCCGCATTGGAGCAGCGTGGCGGATTCTTCCTAGCTCCTAAACCCTCTCAGAAATGAGAGGAGGCCTGTGCTCAGCAGTGGGACATTTATAGGCTGAAACTTTACTTTTACTTTTATATATATATATCATATATATATATATATATATATATATATATATATATATATATAAATATTGTATTAATATGAAATACTAGTTTAAAATTATGTTATAAATAATCTAAATCTAAGACTTTTTAAAATTTGATAATGAATAAAAAAAACTGCGGTTGCCAACCCCGCCTGACAAGCGTGGCAACTATGGCAAAATCCCTCCAAAATGAGCGCTACAAACTTTTGTAGCAATCTATGGGGCAGGCATAGGTTCAGCGGTGGACTGGTGATTGGCTGAAATGATGATGCTTATAATGGCGAAACATGAGATATCATCTAGGTAATTCCTTTACTCATTGGCGTATGAAGAGAGAGAGGGCTGTATGAAATGTGAGAACAATAAATAAATAAATTTGATTATTAATGTTAAGTACTTCTTGATAATTTATTGTAAAGGTACTATCTATGTTATTAAATATTTGGGGAACTGCGTTTATATGACTAATTTTAAGTCAAAGCTTGTCGACTTTACGACTAAGGTGAGTCAAACTATGACCGTGGGAACAGCGATCCGTGATTAGGGCCCAGGTTCGGCACGTGGCGTTAATTGTTTGGGCACGAACGGTGTGGCGTGATCTTTATTGCATGATAATTATATGAATTAAGTTTGACTCGAATTAGCGCGGTAAGATTTTTTTTTTATTATAATTGTGAAATATTTATATACTAAAATGACTTCGTGAAACGTAAACAAGTATTATTTGACTACGTAAAGAAAATTTAAAGTTATTTTAAATATGTTAGAAAATGTATGGATACAACAAATGGAAGCTGTAATTACGTCCAATCCACATAAACATTTACAAGGCTAATTTTGTAAGTGATTAAGAGAGTATTTGACGACCACGTGGCGCTGTGGTACCTGAATTCTACGCCGCGGGTCCCGGGTTCTTATCCCAGCCGGAGTCAACACAGTTATCGGGTCTGGTTGTGTTGTGTATATGAACATTGTCTGTGAAAACGCACTCACGATACAGCGGACTTGTCAGTGAGAAGAGATGTGTGATATCGTTCAAAAAAACATTTCCTTCCAACAAAATAACAACGTAAACGTCTTGCGTCTCTAACATCGTTCACCTTTATCATTTACATGACGCCGGGTGTCGTGATAAGTGGGTGGCGTGACCCTCTCCGAGTCATTGCAGCCCCATTAACAATTCGACTTCAGGGGCCGATCAGACAGATAGTGCGTGCATTCGTGACTCCAGCGTTCCCACCTGAAAACGACCACGTTATCAACGCCATCTAGTGTCGCGTGTGAGGAAACTGTTTATTACTTTAACTGGGGTTGAAAACTACTTGACTTTATAATTTCTATAGATTACCGATTGTGATCAGACGCTGTTCGATGTAAAGATAAATTTATTAACTAGAATTTAATTATAGCTGCATTAAAAACTTTAGTTAGCCAAAGTCTATCTTCAACTCTGTGAGTTAAATTTAAATTAAACAATTGCGTATTGGTTAAATGCGATTGTAATTTAACATTTGACAACCCTGTCCTATTAACGGATTATGTAACATTAAGAGTTTAATTATATAAAATGTAACATTTATTATAACCTAGTTGTAACAAACTGTACATACTTATTACTTATAACGTCTAAATTTACATAATTATCCGTGTCATAGGAAAGATGCTGGCACTTATAGCACAGGGATTCCCTTTTTCAATTGCCAGCCATTTAGTGATAAATTATTGTATCCAACTATTTAGACTCATAAGTATAGTGTGTAAAAGATTTGTGACACAAATAAATAAATTTATAATTCAAAATTTATAAATTATAAATTGCTAACGGGACTTTATGAATTTCCTTCTTAGCACTTTTCTTTCTAGAATTTTCAGATAAACAACGCTTTGTGAAGTCGTGTAATTAAATGGTATATCTGTAAGGGAGTTGAGACATTGCCTATAGTAGGTCCTCTCTCAATGTAAAGAAGGTCAGCACACTTTGTACCTAGTTACTTTTTAGTAATCACCACGTAAAGATACGTTACGTTACGTTTTACTGGTGGTAGGATTCCTATGCAGGAATCCGTCTAGGTAGGTACCACCTCGGGGCCAGTTATTCTGCCGTCAAGCAGTAGTGTGCAAACATTTTTTGTTTCGGTTTGAAGGGCACTGAGGGCTAGCGTAATCACTGGGCATATGAGACTTAAGAACTGATGTCTCAAGGTGACGGGCGCATTGTGGTGTCACACTGTTCTGGGTGACACAGCATTTGTTATGGGCAGAAGTTACACATACCATCAGGTGGACGTTTTACTCGTTCCGTCAATTTAATGATATAAAAAAACGTAAAGTACGTATATACAACCACTATTACATTATTGCACGTATTTTCGTTGATTTTCTAGTAACTTTTAATTTAAAGAGCGTAACAGATAGAAATAATAATTATATTCTTAGTATAATTTTATTAAAATAAAAAATAAATCGAGATTTCTGTCAACAAGAGTGTTACGAGACTTGCGTCGTAGAAGTTGCAGCTCACCGGTCTTTTGGAAACTCGTAATTATTATATTTTTTTATTATTTATTATAATTATTAATTTAAAAAAAAACGAGGCCCCCACAGTAGCATTTCTCCTGTATCGTGGGTGCGTTTTACATAAAACTCCATGCACAACACAACCAGACCCGAAAAACAACAATTTGTGTTTTGCGCAAGTATTGGCACCGGCTGGTATTCGAACCCAGGACCAGACACAGTTTACTTTATTTTGTGTTTTTATTTACTACACGCGATGCCCGCGACTTCGTCTGCGTTGATTTAGGTTCTATTTTTTATCCTATGTTCGTCTTCAGGATGTAAGCTATGTTTGTGCTAAATTTTGTCGAAATCGGTCCAGCGGTTGAGCCGTGAAAAGGTAACAAATAGACAGAGGGACAGAGAGAGAGAGTTACTTTCGCATTTATAATATTAGTATGGATTGTATTAACAACTTCTGTTTGAAATTTGGTGACGCGAATATTGAACCATCGAAGTCGGTAGGATGTTAATTGTCAAATATTGAAGATCACTTAAACCTATATTAAACGGTGTTATTAATTTACATCTCCCCTATAGCTCAGTAGTCAGATACGCTGACTCACATCGCAAGGGGTCCGTGGCGAATGAAGTATATATCGGTTTCAAGATTGTTTATTTTCATCAAGCATCTTTCCAAATCAAACGCTTATCTGATCACCGAGTAGCTCATTACTGTGCGATCAAACTATCGCTCCATTAGCCACTTGTATTAGCTGCGTGGGGCCCTCGGACCCTGTAGGGCCCCCACACGGGGGTTGTACGGATCTGATTGCCGTGTAGGCGATTGCCTCTTGCCCCGGCCCTTCAAAGGCATTCGAGCATGCTGTCATTGAGAATATTTTAATGCCTTTATTTTATCGTACTAAATTAGAATGTTAAGATTCTTATATACATTAAATTATTTGTAAGCTTGACGACCGCATGGCCTAGTGCTTATCCGACTACCACGCCAAGGGTTGAATACCGCGGAGCCAGCATTTATGCAAAAAAATATGTGATTTCGAGGGTTATTTGTCATGCGATTGTCCATATATCTCTGACACTGTGACAATGAGAACATTTTTGTCATGTGATTGTCCATATATCTCTGACACTGTGACAACGAGAACATTTTTGTCATGTGATTGTCCATATATCTCTGACACTGTGACAATGAGAACATTTTTGTCATGTGATTGTCCATATATCTCTGACACTGTGACAACGAGAACATTTTTGTCATGTGATTGTCCATATATCTCTGACACTGTGACAACGAGAACATTTTTGTCATGTGATTGTCTATATATCTCTGACACTGTGACAACGAGAACATTTTTGTCATGTGATTGTCCATATATCTCTGACACTGTGACAACGAGAACATTTTCGGGCACCACACTGCGCCCGTGGGGGATCAGTTCCTAAGTCTCATATGCCCAGGCTCAGTATTACACTAGCTCTCAGTACCCTGCAGGGCTAAACACAGTTATGCATGCACGTAGATGGATTCCTGCATAGCGATCCACCACCACAAATGTATAGTAAAAGTCGACTAAGGGAAATGGCATAACATTCTCGTGACTCTAGCGGAATAATGATTTTAGATATGTCAGACCTAATTTATCCAGACTTGTTAGATAGGCAGCAGCCTATAAAATGCAAGCCCTGCTCTGCGTTGCGATTGCAATTATTTTTGATTTTGAAGGGCACTGAGAGCTCGTGTAATTACTGGGCATATGAGACTATGCAGAATATGATAATTATTAACTGATGTTTTAGGGTGACGGGCGCAGTGTTTCGCCACATAGAATTGTTCTAGGTGGCACAGGATCTGCAATGGGCAGACGTTGCGATTACTTCCAGGTGAACGTTTTGCTCGTATCGTCACTTTCTTCTGTATAAAACGAAACTGTAGATCTTCAATTTGGGCCATTCACCACTGGTGGGTGAAATATTCTAGGGCTGATGATTATGATGATGCTTTTATATAATCCTCAAAAAAAAAGTAAAGTTTCAGCCTATTAATGTCCCACTGCTGAGCACAGGCCTCCTCTCATTTAGGAGAGGGTTTTGGAGCTAGGAAGAATCCGCCACGCTGCTCCAATGCGGGTTGGCGGACTTCACATGTCTTCGAAATATTTTTTATCTCTCAGACATGCAGGTTTCTTCACGATGTTTTCCTTCACCGCCAAACACGTGGTAAATCAGCACTTAAAATTGCCATTAACAATTTTAGTGGTGCCGGCACCGGGAATCGAACCCAGGTCACTCGCGTACTATGAAATTTTAAAGCGAGCGCCTAGCCCCTGAGCTACCACGACTTTTAATTTTCCATTTTATTATATCCACAAAATTATTAATAGTTGTATGCTAAATTATAATTGAAATGGAGTCTATTATCTAATTTTAGACAACAATTGGCTAAAAGTATGATGAAGGTGATACTGTTTGTACGTACCTGAATTCGCTAGACGACTGCTCGTTGGACCGAACATCTGATACGGATCTGGAAAAATCAAAAAAAATAACTTATATAATGTTTGTTGGTTAGAAAAAAATATAAATACGTTTCATTTTATAGGAGATAATCATGAGACGAGCAAAACGTCCAAAGTCTGCCCATAACAATGCCGTTTCACCCAGAACATTTCTGTGTGGCACCACACTGCGCCCGTCACCTGAGACATCAGTTCTTATGTCTCATATGCCCAGCAATTGCACTAGCTCTCAGTGCCTTTCAGACCGGCACACAGTAATTTTTGCACAATACTGTAGATTAACTGACACTGCGGTGTTACCTACTCAGGCGGATTACCGGCATAGTAACCTACCAACAGAAGGCTCGTCTTTCATCAACATAATGTCCAATTTATTCTCCGATAGTACTCGTATACCATGAGAGTTATACCAGGCGCAGGTAGGTTAGAATGAGTAAGTCCGTATGTGCGCGTACACTTGCAGTACTATAATATCTAACGCTAAGCTGCTGATAGATTCCGACAATATTCGTAAGTGGTCGAAAATAGGACAGGATAACATAAGTCACTGGTAACTGTTCGTACCAATTTCACCAAGACAGGGTAACACTAACCAATAATATTGTTGTGTAATTGTAACAGTGTAGCTCAAGAAATTACGTCCAGTAATATATATAGAGTTACCGACACACAATTCGACAGTCCGAATGAAGGCCCGCAGCCTCCCTCGGACGGTCACTAGACGACTTAAAATCATATTGAGATATTCCAAATCGCGCAAGCACGCAGCTAACGCGACACAGTCCGAATTTCGAGGTTTTTGTAGGAGTTTATTTATGTATTTATGTTTGGGTCAAACCAAACCTGGCACGCGGGCCCTTGGCCCGTGAGTACGCTATCCGATGAAGCTGTAAAAGCCAAAAAGGCTAACAGCAATTACATTACCGAAATTATATATCAGTAAGATAATCTACGTTAAGTTAAAATTATTATATTCTACCAGACTGACTTTCTGACTAACTATATGAACAAAAATATTGAATGAATTCTTAAATAAATCAGACAACCTCCTAGCTGTAAACCGAAACAACATTTCCTTTTGTGAAACTGATAAAAAAAACTTGTTACCTTTACTTACGGATTAACGTTAATTAGGAAGTAAATAATAAAATTTTCTTGAAGTTGGTGAAAGAGGCTTTGGACTTTTTTTATATGACAAAGTGACGAAACGAGCAAAACGTTCACATGATGGCAAGAGCATCGTCGGCCTATAACATAAGCTGTGTCAACCAGCACATTTTTGTGTGACACCACACTGCGCTCGTCACCCTCAGACATGAGTTCTTAGGTCTCATATGCCCAGTGATTACGCTAACATTACTGTGTTTCGGTTTGAAGGGCACTGAAGCCCTTCAAACCGAAACACAGTAATGTTTGCACACTACTGCTTCACGGCAGAATAATTGGCTCTGGGGCCTACCTAGACGGATTCCTGCATAGGAATCCTACCACCAGTAATAACTAAGAACGAGTGCCTGAAACAACAAAATAAATTTACTTAAAGCATCAAAGGCTTTTGTAGGTAAGAGAAAAGATTCCGATGATAAAGTAAGTAATATTTTACGAATTACAATCATGAAGTAGGTAATCTAGGTACGTCTTAGAGCAAAGGTCAATGCCACCACTCACACATACAAAAAACAAATACACTTTGGAATATCAACGCTTTTTTAGAAATTCTTTATTGTTAAAAATCGACAAATCTAGCCTCAAGATAAGCTGTAACCATAACAACACAACCGACAACAGAATAGTCCAAAAAAAGATACCATGCATAGATTGCATTTCAAATAGCCTTAATGAGCCGCGCTGCCTGCAACCGTGGCATTAGCATAGATAGAAGACCTCTAACCGAATGTCGTCACGTGGAAGTAGAACTGCACCTTGCGATAACATTTCTTGAACGCTACCTATATTTATTTAGTTTGTATTTTGTTTGAAGGTTATTAAATAAGGTTTAGCTATTGCTGAAACAACAGAACATTATTAACATAATATCACAACAGCACGTACCATTAGCCGAACGGCTTGCTCGTCTTTTCATTTGATATCATAAAAAAGATACTAGCCGAGTCCGCGAAAATGTCCACGTGCATTGACGTTTTTTAAAAATGGTGAGAACTATTAAATGTTCCGGAAGAAAACAGCATCCTTTGTCCGCCTCCAGGACATGGCTATCTGTGTGCCGTATTTCGTCAAGATCGGATCAACGGTTGAGCCGTGAAAAGGTAACAAACAGACAGGGAGACAGAGAGAGTTGTTTTCGCATTTACAATATTAGCGTGGATTATGACATATTATGAATAATTTTTACTTTATGAATCCCCATAACAATGCCTTATTGTATATTGGTTTATTAGCGGTCATGCAAATTATTATAATTATTTTATGAAGCCACTACTAATGGCACCAACGTCAAGCAATTTTCGTCCGAATCACCCATTCGTTTAAGACGAAAATAGCGTTAACAGCTTGTTTGCGATATTAAGAGTACGTTCGAAATGAAACAAAAGCGTTCCCCTAACGAGAATTCGCGTCTTTTGTTAATACTATAATAAAATAGTAATTGTTAACGACACTCGAGTTAGCCTGCGTGTTATAAAGCGAGCTACTTGTGACGAATCGCCCCTAACTACTTTAGAGTGTGGCGTAATGGTCCAAAGGTTGGAGCCAGCAGTACTCAATATGTAAATTAGAAAAGAATATATTATATTATTTGTTTTATTTTTAATTACCGTATTTTTCGGACTAAAAGGCTTGTCTTTTTACAAAGAAAAATGGACTCAAATTTTGGGTGAGTCTTATGGTCCGAAGGTAACACTAAAATATTTTTCAAATAATATAGATGGCTTATAATTTCATCATCATCATCATCATCATTTCAGCCTTTCACTAGTCCACTACTGAACGTAGGCCTGCCCCATAAAATGCCACATAAGTTTGTAGCTCTCATTATGGGCGGATTTAGCAATAGTGGCCACGCTTGGCAGGCGGGTGGGCAACCACAGTTTATTTATTCAGATATTCCATGAAGATGCCGCTGCCCATCTCTTGATTTTCGTTTTCCCTCTGTCGACTTTTACGACACCCACAGAATGAGATGGGGTGGTAGATTACCTTAAGCCGCTACCACACGGCAGCTTATAATTTGAGGGACTACAATTACTAAAACTATAGTTCAGATGAAAATAATACGAACGGTGACAGACGAGACGAGCGATAGTAGCGAGATTGAAGACGAACTGAATGTAGCTAATACGAGTTATGTTAACAATAAAAAAACTATTTCTATTTATATTCTATTCTATTCTGTCTTGCAAATTTGAATGCGTCTAATAGTTCGAAAAATATTGTACATATTATTTTTTAACTACAACTTTTTTTAAAGTTAACTAGCAATGCTAATAACGTTATTAATATTCCAGTTAACCAGTCCACGACAATAGGCGGATTCGATCCTGCGACGTTAAGTTACGCCACACCCTACTAATCATCAAAATTAAGAATTTTGTACTACATCTAGCACATTATTTAATTGATATACAACTTGTTTTCTTTAATAAAATCGTTTAATAATCCTCAAACGTTATTTTTAATCATATCGTAATAAATCTGGTGGTACGATTACTATCCCAGGACCAGTTATTCTACCTTGAAGCAGTGGTGTGCAAACATGCTACTGATTCACGGCAGAATGACTGGTCCTCCAGTTTTCGGTTCGGTTTGAAGGGCACTGAGGGCTCGTTTAAGATTTTTGCCGTAGATTGAAGTTACTTTAAAAAAAAATATCACACTGCTGGTAGGATTCCTATGCAGGAATCCGTCTAAGTAGGCACCACCCCAAGGCCAATCATTCTGCCGCGATGCAGTAGTGTGAAAACATTACTGTGTTTCGGTCTGAAGGGCACTGAGATCTGGCGTAATCACTTAGCATATGAAACTTATAAACTGATGTCTTAGGGTGACTGGCGCAGTGTGTCATACAGAGATGTTCTAGGTGACAAAGCATTTGTTATGGGCCGACTTTGCGATCAGGTGAACGTTTTGCTCGTTTTAATCACTTTAACCAATAAAAAAAAAACTTTTTCGTTTATCGTTTCTACAGAGCATATGAGAATAGGAACTTTAATTTGTAATTTGAATTCGGTGTCTGAATCGAAAACGAACTGAGTCGAGAGTCCGGCCTTTGCACATTAAATACATGCTGTATACGGCCGTACGTGGCCGATTTCGACCACGTCGACAACTTCCTAATATTGTTGAGAGCTATCAACTGCGCAGGAGATATTACAGTGTCACAAGTGTACGCGCAAGATCAAAGATACTATTTCATCCCAACCTACCCGCTCCCGATGTATCGCTCATGCGATAAGATCGGAGGGAGGCTAGGAGATAGTGTCAAAAAAACGGGAACAATCACAACACAACCAGACCCGAAAACCAAGAACTTGTGTATTAGCAGAAATGTTGGCCCGGCTGGGAATCGAATCCAGGACCCGCGTCGTAGAAGTCAGGTACTCTGACCACTAGGCCACGCAATCGTGAAATACTTGCGTGGTCTATTTTATATTGGAAAAAGTGACGAGCAAACCTAAGCAAAAAAGTGCAACGTCTGCCTATAACAAATGCTGTATCACCCAGAACATTTCTGTGTGTCACCACACTGCGCCTGTCACCCTGTGACATCAGTTCTTAAGTCTCATATATACCCAGTGATTATGCTAGCTCTCAGTGCCCTTCAGACCGAAATATGCAGTACCAACGAAACTAATTACTTAAGATTTAAATGTTGTGTATCCTTCGCGACGTTACTTAGAAAGACTGTTTTTTTTTTAAAAAACAAAAGGATTAACGTTAAGTAATATTTTTATTTATCTTAGAATCGGTCGCATGGATCGCAACGAGCGATACCCAACGGACTGTCACGAGATACAAATGCAAGGATTTAATATCTCGGGTATCTACAAAATCAAGCCAGACGACATAGAACCATTTTACGTGCTATGTGATCTCAGCACAGCTGGCGGAGGCTGGACGGTGACCACTAGGCCACGCGGTCTTCGAATTAAAAAAAAAACTTTTATTCCTGAAAATCAAAGAGTTCCCATGGTATTATTAAAAAAATCTAAACAAGTGGAGAATAGAGAATAAAAATAAATAAATAAGAAAATTAATAAGAACTCTTAGAACTATAAAACCGACAAGTACGTCCTCCTTAAACAACATTAAGAATAAAGAATGAAAAATAAAGAAATAAGAAAATTAATAAGAACTCTTAGTAAACTGGCAAGTACGTCGTTCTTAAACAAAATTGAAACAGATATAGAATACGAAAACATGCAAAACGATTATTAACAATTTCTCCTATAATGTCTTCATCAGAGAGATAAGTAACGTATTATGTTCAATCGACTGCATAAACGGTGCCGACCTCTCCCAGCCGAGGTGCTCAGAAAATGTAAGCGTATTTCATAAATTTGGCTCGAAGCTAATGTACCTCTTTTAAGCTGTTCTTTGTCAAGAGAAAATGCATTCAAATTTTGTATTAATTTTAAATAATATACGAGTTTCTCTGCATATATAATTATCCCAGTTAAACGTTTTTGTAACTGTAGATAAATACAAATTGCGGATTTAGGCAAACTATCGTACATTTGTCGAGACTGAAAGTAATAATAAGAGATAAAAGTATCTACCTACCCATCTAGTCCCGTGGTTGTTCAATTCTTCAGAGTAAATATTAAAACCAACAGTTGGGCATCAGCTGCTTGTCTCGTTGAAAATAAATAAACTGCGGTTGTCAATCCGTCTGTCAAGCATAGCTAGTTTGGCGAGATACCCCAAAATCGAGAGGAATCGTTGTAGGAAGAAACTTATGTTATACTAGGTGTGCTCTACGGTTTCACCCGCGTAATAAAAGCCGACCCCGATCTATGATATACATATATATTGCATTGCAGCATAGCGCATTGGAGCAGCGTGGCGAATTCTTCCTAGCTCCAAACCCTCTCAGAAATGAGAAGAGGCCTGTGCTCAGCAGTGGGACATTTATAGGCTAAAACTTTACTGTATATTAATACGTGAAGAGAAAACTTTGTAATTCTTTAAGCATATTGAGTTCACGAAGGAGTGTGACATTTGGCATAGTTAATGTTTGTATGGAGAAGAAGCGATGAAGCTAATATTTATTCTATATAATATTTGTTACAAATACATTAAATAGAATAAATAAAACATTAATTATTAACTCTCTTACTTAAAGTCAATCACGTGAATAGTTTGTCGTTTGATTACGTTCATACTGCCAATGTCAAATACATAATAGTATCCTGAAATGTTTACAACAAATCATTCCTTAAACCTCAATACCGTTCAAAATTTACGAGTTACAAATGTATATATTATGATATATGCATATAAAAACGATTTTTTTTACGGGCGCTTCTTC
This sequence comes from Luehdorfia chinensis, assembly GCA_019845155.1. Taxonomy (NCBI): domain Eukaryota; kingdom Metazoa; phylum Arthropoda; class Insecta; order Lepidoptera; family Papilionidae; genus Luehdorfia; species Luehdorfia chinensis. The sequence continues at coordinate 4,337,458 of JAHVAK010000156.1, read as the reverse complement.
ATCATTCTTGATTGAGTATTCAGAATTAAAGGCATAGACCACACCGTTTTTTTATTATTTTTAAGGTCATTTCCTATTTCTAATCGTTAATAGAAAAAAAAACTATTGACGCTTTTCTAGTTTTACTTTACCTAATATATAAAAGTTAGTTACAATGACGTGGAGTGGGAGGCTCATTTAATTTTAATTGTATTAAAGTTTTACGTTTTTGGCTTAGATTTCAAAACGCACATAGGTACTATAAGGCACATTAAATGTTCTTGACGGGACTTTTGGCGCCAACTCGAAAAGTGACAGTAGTGTTTTTATTGAATTTTGTAATTTCTGTGTATATGTTGAGTTTTGATGTTTAATATTGATAGGTTATGGAGCAAGTGCTCGTGAAAGTGTACAGTGATTGGAAAATTCAATTCAATACCAAAATTGTACTTTACGTTTTGTCTCCATCAGTCCAGCAAATCTTCTGTAAAAGTCAACTGTCATTTTACTGTCAATCGAATTATTACTTGACATTGGCAAAAATGGCATAATTTGGTAGCTAATTGCCAGGATCAAAAAATAAGAAGAAAAACATTTATACGCACACTCACTTTTGTAGATTATTGTTTAGTAGGTAAAGTAATATGTTCTTATAATTCTCTAAAAATCATCTTAATACGTATGTCATGGCAGAGCGGGGTCGCCTGGCACAAGTGTTATTACCATTATGCCAGTTACCCGACTTCACAGAGTCAGTAACTCTTTCATGGGGCAATGTAAACGTTTTTACAACAAAATCCCAGAAAGTGCACAGTCTTTCAATAAAAAAGTTCAAACTATTTGTTAAACAAAGACTTTTTAAGAAGGGTTATTATAATATTAAGGAATACATGGATGATGATAACCCCTGGGAATGAAGTGATCGCTGCCAAGCTATTTCTACATCTTTATAAAACTGCTGTAATTGTATATTTATAATGACTGAAAAAAAATCCCGCTTGGTTTCTTACTGGTTCTTCCCAGGACAGAGGCATTTCTTTGCGAACCAGTGTAGTTTAAAAAAAAATGATGACGTTCAATGAGTATTATGTAAATGATCTATATTGAATAAAAAAATATTCTATTCTATTCTATTCTATTTAAAAGGTGGACCTAATCAATATGTACGTTAAGTATGACAAAATGCTTTTCAGAAATAAAGTTTAAAGTTAAAGTATACTATTTCTTAAGTAACTTTGATAAATTACTGTAAAAATTATGTCATAAAAATAAACACGCTTAACCATAAAGCATCTATTAGTCGATGATTTGGATTAACTGAAGAAATTCGTAGGACTGTCAAAGCACCATTTAAAAAGACGAATGGATAGCCAATCTGCTAGTCACTGCTGCAGTGACTAAGCGACATAACAAAAGACACGTTCCCAGTCAAAAAAAAACGCACAAAATAGCTGTTAAATCGAGGGTGGTTAAATGGCCTCGAGTCGAAGGGGCGAGGCGCGATCTAATCGAGATGAATATGATAAATCACCGTTTGTGTTGTGCGGGGGGCGAGTACGGGCGGGCGGGGAGCGGAGGCGATAAGCGGAGCGTTTCATGTAAACCTATTGTAAACCATCACCTCAACCATATCTGAATACCAGAAATTTTATTAGAATCTGCAATGAAACTTTTACATTTTAAGCCGTTGCTATTTTATGTAAAATGGCAAAGCCTAAAATGCTGCTTTACTATTATCACAATCAGGTCGGTGAACTTTTGAGGAAAGGTCACGTTAAAAGTACCCGCAACCGACGAGCGTGTGTGAAAACGCTAATGAAAGTAGAAGAAGCTAAAGATGTGTGTCAGGATCGTAGCAAGTGGAAAGATGTGGTCTCTGCCTACCCCTATGGGAAAGAGGCGTGACTGTATTTATGTATGTATGTATGTACTATTAATAAACTTAAATTATTAGTTCAGCAGCATTTTAGGTCTTGCAATCCATAATAATAATTTAAATGCGAAGGACACTCTCTCTCGCTATTTCTGTTTGTTGCCTTTTCACGGTTCAACCGCTGAACCGATCTTGACGAATTTTGGCACAGAGATAGCTTGCATACTGGAGTCGGGCATAGCATGCTTTTTAACCCAGAAAATCAAATAGTTCTTTCGGGATATTATAAAAAGGCCGTGTGGTGGCGGCTCGTTAAAAGAATACTACCACTCCATCTCATCCAATGGATCTCGTAAAAGGCGAGTAAGGAATTAAACTGCACTGTGCTACCAACAGCGCATGGTGCCGATGGGCACACCACCTATCACACCAAGTGCATTAGATTGTTTCGGTGAAACGTGGATTGCGGCAGTTATCTGTTTTTGCAGTGAGTGCCCAATCTCTGACTACCCTTATGGGATACATGAATCATATTAAAAAAAAACTACATTCACACGGACCAAGTCGCGAGTATCAGATATTAATCATATAAAAGATACTACATGTACTATAGAAAACAAAACTAAAAAAGGGACGAATACGACACACAGCCTTTTCTCCCTTATTACACGAAACGGGTTGAACAGAATTAAAAAAAAAACCCTTTGTCTATACTATCAATTTTAATTAACAATAAAAAAAAATATTTTTACTACTTGTTCATTAACCCGTTTTCGTGTATGTCTGTTCCGGTCAAAATTTAGTAATTGATTTTTTACGAACTTCCCGAGGAGCCAGAGCCTTAGATCTTTAAATATGGTTTAGAACTGGACGACTATTCATTATTAACTCGCTTTCTTGTCTGTCTGTTTATTTGTTAGTCTGTTTTGCAATTGATTACAAACTCACTTTATACTTTCAGTCCGTTTTAAGAACTTGGTAGATTAAAAAAGTTATCTATACAATTATTGTTAAATTTTACAAATTGTCAATCGTGAAAATTAAGTCGACATGTCGCTTTAGGATTACTTTCGTAATTGTCATTCAGGCCGGTGACCGGAATGATTATACGATACGCTTTATATTTATAAAGGATACAATAGGAGCGAGACTGTACGACTGGTAGAATAAGTGGTAATTTTCAAAATTGCTTTTGTAAATTAGAATTTCGATGATATACATTGAAAGAGAGCCGATAGGACTCCGCTAGAGTATAATAGCACCTACCTTTTTAAGAGGCGACAGAACGTACGAGCTGTACTGTTCGAGAGAACGTGATAGGGAGTAAGAATTTTTTAGACTCCTACCAAAACGGCGTTTCCCACGGGTGCGAAAAGTGGGCTACGTGTGTGGCCTCCGCCTACCCCTTATATGGGGAAAAGGCGTGACTGTATGTATGTCATTGGAATCGTTTATCTAAGAGTTTATGTACAATGTAATTTTAGTTTACATCTATATAAATATTCTTTAGCACACCTGCGTGTGACTCCAAGCTGTAAGTTACGATGTACAGACCGACACAGTGAAGAATAATAGAGTGGTGGAATCTGTGCAATATTATTGCAGTTAATTTTTAAAGTAATGCTTGTAATATTACAAAGAATAGAATTGAATTGAAGTGCAACGAAGTAATAAGTAACGTTTTAGGCAAAAGGACGATAATAGATAATTGGCCAGAGAATCCCGTGGTTATCGTAAAAGTCGACAGAGAGAAAATGAAGACCAGAAGACCAGGGCAGCGGCATCTTCCTGGAACATTTGAATAAATAAACTGCGGTTGCCAACTGGCCTGCCAAGGGTGGCAAGTTTAGTAAAATCCCTCCATAATGAGAGCTGTAAACTTTTGTGGCTATCTATGGGGGAGGCCTATGTTCAGCAGTGGACAAGTGATATGCTGTAACGATATACAAAGTATGCATAAAAACAAAAGGTAGATATTTAACATCTGGTAATTCTAAAAGCACGAACGGACACTTATTTATTTGTATAGAGGTGTCCTTGCCGATTGGTGTCCGGCAGAGTATATTATCTACCTCTTCCCAACCGAGGTGTCGTAAGAGGCGACTCCGGTATTATACGGACAGCTTTTATCCGTGCGAAATAACACCATAATATGCAATGATGTCACTATACTTCTAATGGGATCGCAATGGGTAGTTATTTCTTTTTACATGCACCAAAATGGCCGTGCCGGTTATGCCACCCGTCACGTCACGTCACGTCAAGCGGGAGCGGATAGTGGGCTATGTGTGTTGTCTCTGCCTACCCCTTATATGGGAAAAAGGCGTGATTGTATGTATGTATGCATTTGTATAGATGAATTGATGAACAAACGAATTTCATAAGTAGCAGATACAAATTGACTTTTTCCAATAATTATTTTGCGGATCAATTTCCCATACGGCCCGTAGAGCCCAGGGGCTCTCATCACCTGTTCTCGTCACAAACGAAGTTACATTTCGTGTACTCGGCAAATAGAATTGTCGAAAGTTATTACGATTCCCATTTGCGATCGGAATTGGTGGGACGTACGGCCGGGGACGTCTGTTCTCGGTTATACGTTCCACGATTTGATTGTTTTCAGCCATTCTTGGGGAGATCATTCGATTTTGAACCTATAAATGCTTTTATGATTAGTTTTAGGGGGTTAATATTTACGCTGTCCGTTTGTGTGCAATGATGTCACTATACATTTGTTTATCATAAAAGTTCTAGGGAGCTTTTATATAAAATTGTAATTACTAAATGTAAAATGTAACATGCACTTGGTTTTAATTCTCAAAGCATTTCACATATACTTGATTTTTATTTAATAGGGATTGTATCGTGTATGCATTTCTTATTATTTAAATATAGATTTTGCTAGCTTCAGGGGTGCGCTGGTAATTGCATTCGTTAGTACATAAGTAAGTTCTAGAATGGGTTCGAATAATGGAAATGCTCGAATCTTTATCGTAAGCTTTAGGCGGAATATGAAATGAAATGAAATAAAAATCCTTTATTTTTCGACATTTTCCGGTATTTCTTACAAATATAAATTTTGTTTTTCAAACGATTCTTTACAATCTTTACCCGTTCCGTAATGAGGTTCCTCTGACGGAGAAGAAACAGGCGAAAGAAACTCCGTGGGTAATCTCTTTTTTTTGGAAATCCTTTCTTTGTCACCATATATCTTCTTTGTCTTAGTCAGCTTTAATTTTACCTTGGTAAATTAGGATTGGCTGCTAAGTAGTTTCCATATTCCTATAAAATAGATCACTGCGTAGAGAACTATAAAGATTTGTGGAAATAACTCTAGCCTAACCTCTGGCTACTGGTGCATACGTTTAATAAGATATGTTAATAAATGACATTTGTAATATGGCATCGGAAAAAAAAACCCACAAGAACATCTTGTTATTTCTTCTCTGTGGCGGTCTTATTTTCGAACCGGTGTAGATTTTAGCGTGTAAAAGGGGCTTTAACTAGCCTAAATTGTTTAAGGAAATTCATTAATCGTCATGATCATCATTTCTGCCCGACAGAAGTCAACTGTTGAACATCGGCCTCACGCATAGATTGCCATAAAATTTCGCGAATGTCAATGACAATTATTCGAATTCGCGACTACTTAAAAATGTACGGTCCTGTGCGCCGTAATACCGTGCAGGTCGTCGCTCCATCTTGACGGGGAATCCTAAAATGCTCTTGCTGGTACGAGGTTACCACTCGAGAACATTTCTTCCCTGCGGTTGTCAGTTCTACGAGCTATATGGCCGGCCCGTTGCCACTCCAGCTTGCTTGATTGCAGGGGGGAGCCGTGATAGCCGTGGTAGCTCCGGGGCTAGGCGCTCGCTTTTAATTTCATAGTACGCGTGTGACCTGAGTTCGATTCCCAGTGGCGGCACCACTGAAATTGTTAAATTTTTAGTGCAGATTTAACACGTGCTCGGCGGTGAAGTAAGATATCGTGAGGAAACTTGCATGTCTGAGAAATAATAAAAATTTCGAAGACATCTGAAGTCTGCATTGGAGCAGCGTGGCAGATTCTTCCCAGCTTCAAAAACCCTCTCGGAAACAAGACGTCTATGTGCAGTGGAACATTTATAGGGTGTTACATTTTCACACGGGCATAAAAAATAACGGAAGAATAATATTTTCTTGATTTTATAGCGATTGCATTTCTAGATTTTCGCAGACGGCAAACGTTATCTTAGTAAACAGACTTTTATTTCCACTGCTAGAATAATAAACTGTCTTCGTCCTGCAATATTTACAATTCAAAGAAACGAATTCACGCATATTTTTTTATATATAGTTTCGATTTTACCGGCAGTGGATGGAACTCCCCCGCGGCGGTGTGGGTCAACAACACATTCTCATTGCAAACACGACGCCCTCGTATGAAATTTATTGTGTCGCTTTATTGGCAGAATGGGAGCTTCGAAGACGGCGAGACGACCCGGTGAGCTCATATTCTTTCGTAGGATCTTCAGAAACATAATTTTCTAATCTCAGTTTAATAAAATAAGTGATTTTCATAATGGTTATACCAGGAACAAGCACAAACTAATAATGTCGGTTACTTTACTTCATTGAGTCTTCTTTCATAGGGCAAAGTATACGGTTTTACAACAAAATCACAGAAAGTTCACAAAGTCTATTACATTAAGATTTTATAAAAAAGGTTGTTACAAAATTAAAGAACAATTTGATAAAAGAAAGGCGATCGCTGCCGAGCAGTTTCTAGATCTTTGTGATATTGTTTTTGTATATTGTGTTGTTTTAAAATGAAAAAATAAATACGTTAGGTTTCTCGCTGGCTCCTCCCAGCATAGAGGTATTTTTTGCGAACCAGTGTATTTTTTAAATAATCTATAGTGAATATAAATTATTCTATTCAATTGTATTCTACTAGGCTAACATGAATTTAGTTGGAGATATACGACCATGATCTTATTGCCAAAAGCAAAAAATGCAGAAGACCGCGTTACCGTCTACGTTTCCCAATTACAGATTTAATGTATAGTGTCGCGTTTCTCGGACTACATCATTTCAGCCCACAACTTATCCACTGCTGAACATAGACCTCGCCAATAGATTGCCACAAAAGTTTGTAGCTCTCAATTCGGGGGATCTAGCTATAGTTGACACGCTTGGCAGGCGGATTGGCAACCGCAAATTATTTATTCAGATGTTCTAGGAAGACGCTGCCGCCCATCTCCTGGTTTTTATTATCACTCTATCGACTTTTACGACACCCACGGGATGAGATGGGGTGGATATTCTAGATATATTGGAAGGTGAATACGAGTGAGTGCTTTTGTATTGCATTTGTGATTTGAGCCCTAGGCTTAGAGTCAGGTATTATGACCACTGGGATAAATGGTTGTCACAGTTCTCTATTCCAGTGAAAGTCATCGCTTTTCTCATGATTTTTACGTCGGAATTAATATTAGAACGGTTTAAGAGCTACCAACATTAAACGTAAGGAATCACTGCCATAGAAATAAGTATTGTTTTAATCGTGTTTCGTACAAGACGAGATGAGTGGTTCACGTAGCACGATGTTTGCTGCCAAATGAAATCAGCGCGAGGCTAATTCCCTCCGTACTCCGAACCCCTTCGAGCAATTGGTGCACACCAAATGAACCTCGTAATGTCCACCTTTCTACTGTAATTACGCACCCATTACCAGCACTAATCTTTCAACGGCACGGCGAAATCACGCGAAATCGAATTAGCACCTTGGCTTATTGCGATAAGGTTTAATATTCAGAGTCGCGTCATCAGAGGTCGAGTTGATGAGGTTTTTTTCCGTAAGCGAAACAGTTCTTATTTCGTTTGACTTGAATCCAAAATCGTCGATCATGCGTGAATTCGTGCGTAAATGTCAATTATTTGGGTAACGTTAAGGTTTGTTTTAGTTTGCAGGTTGGGGCGTAGGGTAGAGTGTAGCTAGAGGCTTGAAGGAGTTAATGCGTGACGCACAAAAGGCCAAATCACGGCAGGACCCTTCTACGTGCGGCCGTGGCGTCAAAGAACGAATTTGTATTCCAATTATGACGTTGGTGTATAGACACCCGGCGATCGATATCCCCGTTCATTGAGGAAGTATTATTCTTTCAAAATTGCCCAAACACAGGGACAGAACACAAGTAAATAAATATGTATAAATGTAGGTAGGTATTAAAATTGGATTGTTATCTGGTTTCTTTTCACTTATTTGTTTTTTTTTAAATTATGTCTGTCCTCCTTAGCACTAAGCATGTTCTCTGCTCAACGTAAAGAGTAGTAGACCCGTCCGATCCCACCGCATATCGGCCTATAAGCCTCCTCAAGGCCTTAGGCAAGATATACGAACGCCTACTTCTCGCCCGCTTAAGAGACTTCATGCAGTCTCGAGGGATCCCCATCCACGAGCAGTTTGGATTCCGTGCCAAACACTCATGTACCCAGCAGGTGCACCGCATAACGGAGCACATTCAATCCCGCTTCATACGCGGGCTTCATACCGGAGCGCTCTTCTTCGACGTGGCGAAAGCGTTCGACAAGGTCTGGCACAACGGGCTCATATACAAGTTATATGGACTCGGTGTGCCAGATCGCCTCGTACTCATCATACGAGATTTCTTACGCAGTCGAACCTTCCGCTACCGCGTCGAGGGGGTGCGATCCGAATCACATCCCATCCTAGCCGGCGTACCACAAGGCTCAGTCCTAGGTCCCGTGCTCTACACCCTTTTCACGAACGACATACCGCACACCAGCGGCGTCGAACTCGCCCTCTTCGCAGATGATACCTGCCTATATGTGTCTGGACGTAATCCAGACACTATCTCTAAACGCCTCCAATCCGCAGCCCGAACCCTCGGGAACTGGTTTCGGAAATGGAGGATCGAGGTCAACCCAATCAAAAGTGCAGCCATGTACTTCTCGCGGCGCATAACGCAGCATCTCCCCACCATAGAGTTATTCGATCGTCCAATCCCCTGGGAAAAGACAGTCAAATACCTAGGCGTCCTATTAGACTCGAGACTCAGCTTCGGTCCACATATTAACCGAGTAAGGAACCGAGCGGCGTTCGTCCTCGGTCGATTACATCCGTTACTAAATAAAAATAGCAAAATGTCCCTACGTAATAAAATTACACTTTACAAAGCCTGTATTCGGCCAATTATGACATACGGAAGCCCCGTATTTGCGCATGCCTCCCCGCGTCAAATTCACCGACTTCAGGTAATACAAAATCGATTCATGCGTAAAGCCACGGGAGCACCGTGGTTCGTGCGTAATGCTAACCTTCATATCGATTTAGGGCTTCCTACCATAGCCCAATATCTAAAGTTGGCCTCTCGCCGATACTTCGACTCTGCCGCCACGCACCCCAACCCACTGGTTGTCAGTGCCGCCACTTACAACCCCCTCGCGATACACCAAAACTCGACCCGCGGAAAAAGGAGACCGAGGCAAGTCCTCGAGGACCCTGACGACGCGACCACTATTGCCCAAGCGCTCTACTCAACACTACACAAACACCCATTATCACCATCATACCGCCCCCGCCGTCGGCGTGGGCGTATCAGACAAAGTTATTCGCGATACCGCCGCATCTCAGGCCGGTTTTCCCCCAGCAGTAGTGTCATAAACAGAAGCGTCGCTGGAGTTTCTTGCGCCATTTCTTCTCCAGCGGAAACGCATTCCGAATTGGTGGTAAACTTATCTAATAATAATCATGGTATTAATAATTATAGTAGTAGTAATATTGCCCTCCCGATTGCAGTAACTGACCGAGCCGAGACCGGCCCCCTTGGGCACCCTCGAGTCTGTTACTCTCGCGAACAGGATGACGGTCCAAGCCGAGGTCCCCTCTCGGGGGCCCTTGCGCCAGTCATCCATAAAGAGAGTAGTAGAGAATGAATCTGCAATTTCCGAGTCAAATATTCCCGCTTGAAACCAAGTTTCTGTCAGTATAATTTTTTTTATTTGATAAAAGTGACGGAACGAGCAAAACGTTCAACTGATGGTAAGTGCAACGTCTGCCCATAACAAATGCTGTGTCACCCAGAACAGTGTGACACCACAATGCGCCCGTCACCCTGAGACATCAGTTCTTAAGTCTCATATGCCCAGTGATTACGCTACCTCTCAGTGCCCTTCAAACCGAAACACAGTAATGCTTGCACACTACTGATTCACGGCAGAATAACTGGCCCTGGGGTGGCCTACCTATACTGCATATGAATCCAACCACCAATTAAAAAATAGAAATGTGATGTATAGATATAACATAAAGTAGTGTAGTGTATTTTGCAATACTGCTTCTTAGTTAGAAAGCACATCATTCATTTTATCTTATCAATATATTCGATAAGACGAATTATTATGACGCGTGTTTAATAGCCTGTACGTACCTAATGCATTTGAGTTTTTGATCCATATGTATTTGTATTTTTTCACGGTGGTGCGTTGCCGCGCTTTCGCATACAACATTTTATTTTTCAGAGTGAGGTGCTCGTTCGCGTAGATTCGGGATGTTACATCCTTTTGGTTGGTACTACCTGATCCTAGTAGTTGCGACACAGTTATAACGCGACGCGCTCGGCATGCGGCTATGACGTCACCCCGAAGCCGTCGAGTGGGCAACTACCCCACGGTATTCTTGGGTTTATCGCTGGATTGATTATGAGCAAGTCTGTGCATCAGCGATGTTGTTAGCAGGGACCGGAACTCCGATAACTGTTCCCAAAGTTTTCACTAGGTTTAGCTTATATATTACTGCATATATAATTACATAGTACAAATTTAAATTATCGCTCAACGATTTTTTTTATTCATTTCCCGAACATTTCTAATTGCGGTATCGCTAAAAGAATGGCAATAAGCGAAACAGAAGGCCGTGATTATCAAAATTTTCGGAGCTGATTCCTCATTAATGTAAAACTTTATTATCTGTGACGCTTTATTATTCTTAAGACGAAACTGGATGAGGACATCACTGACGCAGCACTACCCGGGACGCCGTGAAGAATGCGACAGGCAGACAATGCGATGGCGTACGCATGGGCAATAAAATAATAATAAACGGATAATTAATAGATTTCAGTGCATTACCAGCGACCGAGGGAGCGCCGGGCGCTGTGATTAGTGTGTTGGCTCCTGCCGCCCCTGCAGAGATCCTGTTATGGTTGTCGATACTTTACAGCGGCATCAATATTATTTTTTAATTAATTTCCAAGAAAATTATTATGAATAAAGCATGATTTAAGCTTTAAAATTATTTATTAACTCCAATTTTCAATCACGCTCTATTTGTGGTTAACAATTCTGATTCGCGTAGCTATTCAAATTAAAAAAAAAACATTAGATTTAATAAATTAAAATAATAGAGAAAATTGTTGGGAATGACCACCAGCTTGGGATCCTATAAGTAACAAAATTAAATCGAGAACCTACCATACCACTGCAAGATACTGTAAGCTCTTGTAGATCGGACCAAAAATAATAATTAAAAGCTGAAGATACCCCGGATTAACTATGACATTGGGACATGTGTCACCTCAGTCCCCCCGTGACCATGGGTAGTACTCACATCGTCGGGCGATAAAATCCGTAAAATTTCTTTTATTAAATAATTATTAACTTTTAATGTGTCGGCGGAAACAATAAACGAATGTGTTTAATCTGTAGCCTATATAGATTTTTTTTTATTTTTATATAATACTCATTGAGCGTCTTTTATATAATACTCATTGAGCGTCTTTTTTAAACTAATACTTTGAAAATATTAAAAAATATCATAACAACTCCGCGACGCCACAAAAATTTAAGTGTCATATTTTCTTCTGATTCTTCTGCAGGAATCTGTCTAGAAAGGTACCTCGACAGGGCCAGTTATTCTGCAGTGAAGCAGTAATGTGGACACTGAGAGCTAGTGTATTACAGAGCATATGAGACTTAAGAACTGATGTCTCGCTGACAGGGGCAGTGTCGCAAACGTAGCACTCACTATCAGGTGAACGTTTAGCTCGTTATAGTTAATAGAATCAGGCGACTGATGTCTGGCGTAGATCTCGGCGGCTGTCTGTCGTAGAATCTATGACACTCGATAACGACTCGTTTTGGGGCGAAACACGTGTTCTCGACTTCAGTGGTGTATATTACCTAGTGGCAGTGTTTATTGCAATCTATAACCTTCTGATTTTTAACCGACTTCGAAAAATGAAGAAGTTCGCTATTCGGTCATAACGTCTTTGCTTAAGAACCGATTTTAATTATTCTTTTTTATTAGAAAGGCAGTAAAAGGAAACTGTGGGGATGCTTCCAAGTTGGCCAAGTTCTGATAATGATCTGAAAAACACTGGAGCTGATGCGTGAAAGTCGTGTTTTTGATTAAATAATTACAGAACATCAAGTAGTGAACGGCAATACTGTTTCTTCTTTTTCATTTGTATGTGAAAAGTCCACTGCTGGGCACAATTCTCTCTCGAATTGGATGGATTTGAAGGATCCGATTATGCGAAAATAATTTAAAAAGAAAATATACAGCACTTCAATTATTGTGAGATTCTGCAAATTGACTTTGCCACTTTTTAAAAAAAGAAACGACGTCGAATGAAGAAAATAGAACGGTAAATTGACTGACACGGGACAGCCCTACATTAACTGTCCGCAGGAGGCCCCCAATCGCGGATTCAATAATAAAGAGCCCCACAGATATATTTTGACATTGCTCTTCGTTAGGAGAACATATTTTCGGTTCCGTAATTGTTTTTCTATCACGATCTTCCGTAGTCGGATTCACGATCTAAGGTAATTGTAACATAATATTTTAAATAGAAATCTTGGATTATTGTCTCGAAAGTTCGCTGATTATAATCACTTGCTTAACATAGAGCCGCTCATTGGCTAGGCGTTCGCTTTAAATTTCATAGTACGAGAGTGACCTGGGTTCGATTCCGGCACCGGGTGACTTACCACGTGCTCAGCGGTGAAGGAAAACATCGTGAGGAAACCTGCATGTCTGAGAAATTAAAAATATTTACAAGACATGTGAAGTCCGCCAACCCGCATTGGAGCAGCGTGGCGGATTCTTCCTAGCTCCATAACCCTCTAAGAAATGTGAGGAGGCCTGTGCTCAGTAGTGGGACATTTATAGGCTGAAACTTTACTTTTTACCGGGTGACCACTGAAATTATTAATTGCAATTTTAGGTGACGATTTATCAGGTGCTCGGCGGTGAAGGAAAACATCATGAGGAAACCTGCATGTCTGAGGAATAATAAATATTTCGATGACACGTGAAGTCACGGGATCAGAGCAGCGTGGCGGACCCTTCCCGGCTCTAAAACCCTCTCAGAAATGAGAAGAGGCCTGTGCTCACCAGTGGGACAGTTTATAGGCTGTTACTTTACTTTTTTTTTCATTAACGTGGCTCATATTTTGCATATCTGGAGAGGCCGATTTAACATCGACTTTGCAACTACCATCACATGATTGTCCTAATTCGATAGTGTAGTGATTAAACACAATATAAAAAATAAATAAAAATAACAAAAAAAAAGAGCGCGTACAACTCTGTACACGTGTCACAAGTGAGATTTATAAATATTGGTCATTTTTAGATGGCGGCACTATTTCTACTAATATGTTAGGGTCGGGCTTCTAAACTAGAGATCCGCAGAGACAACAATTTCGAATTGGCGTAAACTCGAAAAGTGACGGTAGTGTTTTAATTAAATTTTGTAATTTTTGTGTATATTTTGACTTTTGATGTTTAATATTGATAGTTAAATATATATGCAGCAAGTGCCAGTGAAAGTGTACAGGGATCGGACAATTCATTTTAATGCCAGAATTGTACTTTTAGTTTTTTCTCCATCGGTCAAGCAGATCTTCAGTGAAAGTCAACTATATTTTTACTGTTGATCGAAATTTAGAATTCTATAGGCTTTTAAATGAAACTAATTTTACGGATTTTTTCGCGTTTATTTTTGTTATTTTTAACCCGACGTTTGCAGCTTGGGCTCCTATAATTAATAAAATTAAGTCAAAAACCAAGCATACTTCAAGACACAGTTAGCTCTTTCTGCGTAGATCAGACCACAAATAATAATTAAAAGCTGAAGGTACTCCGGGTTAACTATGACATCAGGACATCTGTCACCTCAGTCCTCCCGTGACCATGGGTGCTGTAAAGCACTCGAAACGTCGGGTTATAAATAGTAAAAAAATTAAACGCGATAAAATCCGTAAAATTAGTTTCTTTTAAATGTGTAGTGTTCGCGTAAATATAAGAAATCATTATTCTATAGGCTGACATGAATTTCGCAAAATTGTATCGATAGAGGCCAGAATTAAAAGAAGAACAAGAAGAAAAACATTATTTCTTAGACACTTCACACGATGTTTATTGTTGAGAACGCGGTAATTTCAAAAAATTATGGCAAAAATTAGGCATCATAAAAATTATATTTTATGATGCCACTACTAATAATTGAACTCGGGTGGCACGTTAAGTCTAAAATTTAACGTGAGTGTCCGATCTCTCAGTATCGACAAATCGTCTGTCGCAATGTAATGACAGACAAGAGTCATTTTACCAAAGTAATGTTTTATTTATGGGAACATAAAAAGTTTAGTGGCTCATAGCTTCCTTGTAAAGAATATTTGATGTCGTTGTAGCCAAATTAAACGACCGCTCTCAACCGCTGCACAAAGGGAGCCGCGCAAATCGGTGATGTCCAAGTCGCAAGAATCCGGACGGCGGCGCGGCTTTCGAGAGACACCACGGCCGCTGTATTTTTATAGAGAGTTTTAAAGTTATAAATTCAACAGTTTGGAACCCTCAGTATAAAGTATACAGTGATTTGATTGAACGAATCCATAACAAATTTTTGAATCATATTCATAAGAAGACGATGTCATAGCTTCATAACACCTCATTCTTCGCTCGGTCTCGCGCGTACAGTCGTCGTATTATAAGGGATCAAATGCTCTTATTCAAGATTATTCACAACAATATTGATTCAATACCGCTTCTCAACAAAATCTATTTTAAGTGCCAAAGACCCAGTGCAAGGAATAAACTTCTTTTTGATAATCCTTATATAAGAAAAAAAAATTGTAAATAATTTTATCTTTCGTGCATGCAAGTTGTACAACGAAAAATTTTCTCATATTGACATCTTTTCAGTAACTCCTGCTCATTATAAGAGAAGGATTCTGAAGACTGTTCTAGCCTTGTCATGAGCTGATCCGAGCCCTATAGATTCGTGTGCTTTTTTTTTAATTTTTGTAAATAAATGCATTGACGGTGTTTAGTTTGTAAGTTCTAATTATTTGTGGAAACTTACAGCTGTTTTTGTTATTTATAAGTTATATCATTTGTATGTTTCCCTTAAAAAATAAATAAATAAAAATAAAAATAAATTTACAAGCCACTATTTAATTTTTTCTAGTTTATTAAAAATTATATCAGTAGGTAGGTAATTAATAGATCTTTCTACATTGGTGCGTAGCGCGGGCGAGCGTAGGGCTGTTCCCTCACACCGCGGCATTTTTTTTACTTTTAGCATTTTTTACCCGTCGTAACTTCTAAACGATAGGTCCGATTTAAATAATTTAAAGAGAAATTTACATGTACATAATCAACCTTGACTATGAAACTATTTAGTAGTAAGTAAGAAAGTTACAGCCTTTATATGTCCCACTACTGAGCACAGGCCTCCTCTCATTTCTGAGAGGGTTTTGGAGCTAGGAAGAATCCGCCACGCTGCTCCAATGCGGGTTGGCGGACTTCACATGTCTTTTATATTTATATAAATATTTTTTATTCCTCAGACATGCAGGTTTCCTCACGATGTTTTCCTTCACCGCCGAGCACGTGGTAAATCAGCACTTAAAATTGCAAATAACAATTTTAGTGGTGCCGGCACCGGGAATCGAACCCAGGTCACTCGCGTACTAAGAAATTTAAAGCGAGCGCCTAGCCCCTGAGCTACCACGGCTCTTTAGTAGGATAAAGATTAATATCATGATACGAATGCCATACTCTTTCGATAACACGCGTACACCGTGTTTTGTTTGACTAATTTGAACAAAAAGCGGTTGTGGCGAGTTAACTATAATAGACATACATACTAACGGACTTTTTTGTGAGTGTGATGATGAGTATTGTGAAAATGTAGTACATTATTTTATTTATCATCAATAGTTTTCGCAGCGCACGCCAAATAATGATAATGAAATAATTTTCGAAAGGATCTTAGTTTTTTTTTTTTTAATTAAATACAACTCATGTTAGTCGTTGATAACGTAGCATTGAATATATAGGTGAAAGATTTTTTTTATCGGTTTAGTAATTTTTGAGTTTATTCATTACAACCAAACAAACATACCAAAAATCAAACCTTTTCTCTTTTAAATGAAACTAATTTTACACATTTCATCGCGTTTAATTTTACTATTTATAACCCGACGTCTTTTAGTATTATACAATGTAACGACCGCGTGGCCTAGTGGTCAGAGTACCTGACTTCTAAGCCGCGGGTCCTGGGTTCTTACTTGTTTTCGGTGAAGTAATCGCTGTTAGCCTTTTGACTTTTACAGCTTCATCGGATGCTGTGCTCGCGGGCCCAGGTTTGGTTTGATCCAAACATAAATACATAAATATAAACTCCTACTAAACATCTAAATTCGGACCGTTGCGTTCGCTAGCGTGCTTGCGCTACTGTGAATATCTTCATAAATTATCTTAAGTCTTCTAATGACCGTCCGAGGGAGACTGCGGGCCTCCGTTCGGACTGTCGACTTGTGTGTCGGTAACTCTGGGCGGTGAGAACCGCCCTGGAACACGGGTGTATCTAACGATAGCTGCGCGCCGCTCTCTACGGCGGTCGCGAGACGTTGTGCATGTGATGTTAAAACTATTGTCTGTGTGTACAGTGTTGTTCGGATCGTGGCTGACCGTATCGTGGTCAGGGAGTGCTGAGACGTCCGTGTCGTCTAGCACATTTCGCGGGTGACGTTTGCTTTCGGTCGCGTTTTTGTCGGATCGATAATTCGCTGCTTTAACCACCAGCGGGTTTGGATGAACCGCGGCTTTTTCGAAAAACCGCTGTGATACTTCTCTGGAGTGTTCAGAGAGTACGGGCATTTCACAGTCGCTGTGAAGGTCTACATTGCGTTGGTATCAGCCGGCTCCGGTGGCACTTCGCAAGAATCTATTTTGCACCGTCTGCAATTTCTTTATATGGTTGCCCGTCGCGTGTGCGAACGCGACGCGTGCATAGGCCATTACGGGTCTAATGCATGTCTTTTAGAGGCGAAGTTTGTGCCTAAGGCACATTTTGCATGAGGAGCAAGTTAACGGATATAGGCGGCTTGCGATAAAAGCCGCCCTGTTACGCACGTTCTTTCTGTGATCAGCGAACGACATCGCTGCGTCTAACGTGACCCCGAGGTATTTAACTCTCTTTTCCCAGGGAATAGGGCGTCCGAACAGGGTGATCGAGCCTAGCTGATTATTGCCGATTGTGTGGAAACGTCTAGCTGGCTTAGGCGTGCCCCTCGAGAAGTATATCGCTACACTTTTCTCGGGGTTTACCTCTATTCTCCATTTCCGGAACCATTCGCCTAGGCGATCGGCTGCGGCTTGGAGCTGAATCGTTAAGGTCCTGGGTTCGAATCCCAGCCGGAGCCAACATTTCTGCTAAAACATAAATTATTGGTTTTCGGGTCTGGTTGTGTTGTGATTGTCCCCGTGTTTCTGACACTGCATCTTAGCCTACCTCAGATCTCATCGCATCAGCGTTACATCGGGCGCGGGTAGGTTGGGAAGAGTGAGTGCCTCTGTGTTTGCGCGTACACTTGTGGCACTACAATATCTCCTGCGCAGTTGATGGCTCTCGACAGTAGTCGTCATTTGTCGCCGTGGTCGAAATCGGCTAGGAGAACATCGTCATTATACAATGTAATAAAATTTAATTTCATTCAATTTCAAATTAAAGGAATACTTACATGAACAACTAAAAGAGTCGTTATTGACTTCTTACTACATAGTATATACACTTACAATTAGATGGAACTATAAAATACTACAATTTTATTTTCACGGTTATATAGAACCTTGTTTTTATAGGAATGGGACAAAACGAGCAAAACGTTCACGTGATGGTAAATGCAACGTCTGCCCGTAACAAATGCTGTGTCAACCAGAAAATTGTGTGGCATCATACTGCGCCCTAGCATTGCACTAGCTCTCCGAACCGACCTCCGACCGAAACACAGTAACGTTTGCACGCTACTGCATCACGGCAGAACAACTGGCCCTGCGGTGGTACCCACCTAAACTGAATCCCGCGTAAGAATCATACCACTAGTAAACCTAACCTAACTTCTGATGTTATTTTTGAAATCAAACGAATTTGTATACTGAATATATCTTGAATTGAATATATCTGGATTATGTTTGTTGCTTTGAGGCAATGTTTTGTATGTAATGCTGTTGGTGTGTCATAATAAATAAATAAGTAAATAAATTCAGAAGAGCGTGTTTACTTCGCTGACGCCGGAATAGGCGTGTACAATTCTTGTGCCTCGTGTAAAGCGAGATTCGCGATGAAATCGCACGTAACAAAGTCATCAAAGGAAGCGTACAAGAGTGGCACACATTGTAGGAAAATCATGACCTTTTTTCGGCAACCCCTGTTTGCGTTGGCGTGTTTGTGTTCCGCCGCGGCGGGCGCGATCAAACGCCGAACGGCCGCCGCCTCCGATAACATTGTTTTATGAGCCCGCAACACGGGAACAATTATATCGCTGTCAATCTTCGATGCTGACGTGTCGTGGAGCGAGCTTACCGCCTAAGTGCTTCTATTTACTTGCGGTGTGTGGATTGGGAAATCGCCACGCCCTGGCTGGTGGGTGTGGTTTCGCTCTATAGCGTTGGTTTTATGTTAAGGAATCCCATAAACATTTCGATCACATACATACATACATAAGATCACGACTGTATCCCATAAGGGGTAGTCAGAGACTGGGCACTCACTGCAAAAACAGATGACTGCCACATCCACGTTTCACCTAAAAAATATAATGCACTTGGTGTGATAGGTGGTGAGCCCATGCGCTGTTGCGTGCACAGTGCAGTTTCATTCCTTACTCGCCTTTTACGAGATCCATTGGATGAGATGGATATTAATAATGATAATGATGATTATTAAAGAAATACTTTAAAATGGAATTTTTTTTTACATTCAATTATAACAAATATTTTGAATTAATTATTATTTTTATGTAATTATATTTACAACATTAATATATTATATAACTTGTCATTCGTTGGTTTCAGATGAAAAGCAACGTCAGCATCTTGAGTAGACATAAGTTGATCTGGATACTATATGGTCTAGTCGTGAGACACGCACAATGACATTTTTTTTACTTTTTAAACTGCTTATAGTTTCAAAGCTTTAAGTTTGCGTTGCCAAATACAAAATGAAAACGTTGTTATTTGATAGACAAATAAAAACAATGAAGATGCCGTCAATTAATGAAAAAACTCATGGTATCCGGCATTTGAATTGAATTGTATTCATTATTAAAGTAAAACTACCAGACTTCAATAGAACTAAATTAACAGGAATATCTAACATATGGAAATACTTGATTGTTTGCAATCAGCTCCTACCTACGTGTTTCTGAGTTTTTAGTTTATTGTTATTTATGATATTATGCCTAGTCGGGTTAAAGGTTTCGTAACTTTTTTCCTTTAATTATAGTAATTTTTTTCTTAGACGGGTTACAGTTTTTTAAACATTTTTCTTTTTAATTAATGTATTAGTTACGTAACAAAAATATTTCTCGTTACATTTTTTTATTTGATAATTTGACGAAACGAGCATAGCGTTCACCTGATGGTAAGTGCAACGTCAGCTCATAACAAATGCTGTATCACCGAGAACATTTGTGTGTGACAACGCACTGCGCCAGTCACCCTGAGACATGAGTTCTTAAGTCTCATCTGCTCAGTGATTACGCTCTCAGTGCCCTTCAAACCGAAACACAGTAACGTTTGCACACTACTGCTTCACGGCAGAATAGCTGGCCCTGGGGTTGTCCTACTTAGACGGATTCCTGCACAGGAATCCTGCCACCAGTAAATGAATGATTGTGTTTTTAGAAAACCTACCAACTTGTCTCGTGCCGTACGTGGTTTCTATTTTTATTCGGGAAAACAACAGCATAATACTTGTGTTATTATTGCACTAAATGCCTATTAAATTTATCCATAAAACAGTAATAATTGCCAACTTTAACGTTTCCGAAACATACATACATACATACATAAGATCACGACAGTATCCCATAAGGAGTAGTCAGAGACTGGGCATTCACTGCAAAAACAGATGACTGCCGCAAACGACGTTTCACCAAAACAATATAATGCACTTGGTGTGATAGGTGGTGAGCCCATCGCCACCATGCGCTGTTGGGTGCACAGTGCAGTTTAATTCCTTACTCGCCTTTTACGAGACCCATTGGATGATATGGAGTGGTAGTATTCTTTCTACGAGCCGCCACCACACGGAACGTAACATTCGAAACATAAGAGAATAAATTATCCGTTAAACAATATTACTTAAGTAACAAGTTCATTAATATTCCGTCACGCCCCGTTTCCTGCGGGGGCGAAAAGTGAAATGTGGATGTGGTCTCCGCCTACCCGTTATTTGGGAAAAAGGCGTGATTGTATGTATGTATTAGTTGTTACGAGATTGCTGATACTAGGACCGCCAATGCGACTGCTAAGCGTGGTAACCACACGCTTAGCACACAAATTGCAAGTTATCTGCATCTTGCTGTTCACTGTTGAGGTTTATGATGATTACGATCAGATTAATAAAATATAATGAATATAATACTCATATAAACGTTTTACTGGTGGTAGGAATCCATCTAGGTAGGTACAACCCCTGGGTCAGTTATTCTGCCGTAAAGCAGTAGTGTACAAACATTACTGTGTTTCGGTTTGAAGGACACTGAGAGCTAGCGTAATCACTGGACATTTGAGACTTAAGTACTGATGTCGCAAGGTGACAGGCGCTGTGTGGTGCTCCACAGAAATATTATGAGTTACACAGCATCTGTTATGGGCAGACGTTGGTGAACGTTTAGCTCGTCTCGTCACTTTATCAAATAATAAAAAAACGTAGCACTAAAAATTCGACCATGAAATTTTGCTCTGGTCGCGCCTAAAGAAGAATCAATTCAATATCTTTCAATTTACAGCTCTCTGTCTTGTGTTACTCAAACAATGGAAAATAAGTCGAAACCGATCTTGTAATGGTGCTATAAACATGGCAGCTCCCGTGCCTTCGCGGTGGTAGTAAAAACGGCGCGTTGTGAGTAAAGGCGAGGCGCCTAAGAACACGCCTTGGGGTACACCCGCTTCACTGGAATGAACTTCAGACATGCAATTGCGTGCAAGCACTTGAAGAGGATTATAGAACGCGCTACAAGCTATTATAATAGTGATGGCATTTTAGAAAAGTGTTAATCAAGTTGTAAAAGTTGGTATTACACAGCTTAATAGAAAGTACTATTAATTAATTTTATTAATAAAAAAATCAATAGTTAACTAGCTAACCCGTGCGAATATTTCGCATAGTATCGTAATCATGACCAGATTGGCGATAGCTGTCGTGGATGTTAGTTGAATAGATTGTCAACAGATGACGCTATCCCCAACTAAACTTCTTATTATCAATTTTTAAGTGAAATCATTTATTTAAGACATTTACTTATTTTTCGTCAGAAGGAGGGAGATATTTCAAACCGACAAAAACATTAACAATAAAGAGGCTTGGGATAATTCTATACATTAATTTTAGCTCCCATGTTTATATTACTCACACTCACAAGACACAACCAGTGGTAAGAAGTGTAATCTGGCTACAAGCCGAAGTTATCACCTATGCATAATACTGTAGAACCTCTTTGGATAAGTCGAAAACCTCCAAAATCCGAAAAATTTGTTTGTTCCTCTCCCTTCAAGCAAAACCTCCATTACTCGAAATCTCAACCCTCTATAGGTCGAAATAATCAGCGAGTCCCTACAATTTCGGTACAAAGCTTTCCTCCATAACTCGAAAAAGAAATTGGACCTCTGTGTCTCGAACATAGCAATGTTTGATTTTACAACCTTTACCACTTGATCCTTTGAAACTAATTGCCTCTATAGGTCGAAGAAAAATACGATACCGACTTTAAGAATTTGCCGATAATGTACGACATTGTTTTTTAGAAAACTATGTAAGAGGATACAATAAATGGGATTACCAATTTTATGAAATGATAAAGTAATTTATTTATGAAATAAAAAAAATTAAACTCCTACAATAACCTCGAAATTCGGACTGTCACGTTCGCTGCGTGCTTGCGCGATTTAGAATATCTCAATATGACTTTAAGTTGTCTAATGACCGTCCGAGGGTGGATGCGGGCCTCCATTCGGACTGTCGACTTGTGTGTCGGTAACTCTATATATATTACTGGACGTAATTTCTTGACCTACACTGTTACAATTACACAACAATATTATTGGTTAGTGTTACCCTGTCTTGGTGAAATTGGTACGAACAGTTACCAGTGACTTATGTTATTACACCACGACGCGCGATCGCCGCTCTGTACGGCGATCGCGCGTCGTGGTGCGTATTATATTAAAGCTATTAACTGTGTGTACAGTGTAGCCTGGATCATGACTGACCGTATCGTGGTCAGGGAGTGCTGAGAGGTCCGTGTCGTCGAGCACGTTTTGCGGGCGACGTTTGCGTTCTCGTCGTCTGCTTTAACCACCAGCGGGTTTGCATGGACCGCGGCTTTTTCGAAAAACCGCCGTGATAATGCTCTGAAGTGTTCAGAGAATAAGGGCATTTCACAGTCGATGTGATTAACTTCTGAACGATGTGCAAGTGTTGTCAGATTCTTTCATAACGAAATAACAAATAGTCTCATACGATTCTTATGATTTGTTGATCAACGCGTTTGATTCAATCCCAACTGGCCAAGGTCAGCAGTTAGTTGTCGGTAACAGAATACGTTCATAAGGCACATGTCGTCCCCCGATGTAACTCGAACCCGCACCGATATCGCCACGCGCCCGACACGAGCGCAAACACGCCGTCGAAGTTGTCTAATGAAATGGAGAAGACGGTCTGTCATACGCTTCAATGCTTGATATCGTATGGGGACCCAGAGATTTCGAGCAAATGGCAACGTTTCAAATGTTATTTTATTCTATAATATAGTTTCAAGTATAAATATCGTGTGTCTCAATTTCGTATAATTCTAAGACGCGTCTGTGAATACAGATAGCTAGATGAAAACCGTTTTAAACGGTATAGTGACGGGTTGAGAAAAACGTTCATCTTATGGTATGTGCAACGTCACCCAAAACATTTCTGTGTGGGACCACACTGTGCCCGTCCCACTGAGACATCTGTTCTAAAGTCTCACATTCCCAGTAATTACACTGGCTCTCACTGCCCTTCAGATCTTCTTCACGGCAGAATAACTTGCCCAGCGGTGGTACCTACCTACACGCATCCCTGCATAGAAATCCTACCACCAGTTGAGGTGTAGGAAATTCATCTCTTTATGTCGCCGTGTAAGAGTCAGACGACGGAAATGTCGAGGCATGTAACAGATGGTGGACAACCATGTCATATAAGGACGTAGTCCCCGATCAGTGTCGGGTAGCTATGTCATAGCCCTCATTTTTTTATATCTGAGAGATTAGGCTGATAAAAATTATGATGCTAGTGCAAAGTAACAGGCTACCTCCTCTTATAATTTGACAGCTATCTCCTCTCAAAATATGAGGGATTTGGAGCCGGGACGAGTTCGCCACGCAGCTTCAGCGTGTTTAGCGTTTAGCGTTTAATACTGAATAAAATTAAAATAAAAAACACTTCAAAAAGGTACGTTTCATACAAATATGAGTTAATCACAACATTCCAATAATGATAATCAAGGGAACATCACAATTTATTTATTATTCACGCTTTGCTGGCAACATTGGTAAAGTTAGTCACGTTGTGGGTTAAGTGGGGTGAAGTTAACGCGACGACTGTTAGGGGCGGCCTCTTAATGAAAATCTCTTCATTAGCCGTAAGGGAAAAATTGGCTAAGATATAAAAGTGGACCATTCATTCAAGTATACCTACATCTCGAAATACACACAAGAAAAAGAACACAGGCAAGGCAGTATTTTCTTACATACTTACTTTAGTAATTTTTAAAGAGTAATACACAAACAAAGAGCCGTGGTAGCTCAGGGGCTAGGCGCTCGCTTTTAATTACATAGTACTCGAGTGACCTGGTTTCGATTCCCGGTGCCGGCACCACTAAAATTGTTAATTGAAATTTTAAGTGCTGACTTACCACGTGCTCGGCGGTGAAGGAAAACATCGTGAGGAAACCTGCATGTCTGAGAAATTAAAAATATTTCAAAGACATGTGAAGTCCGCCAACCCGCATTGGAGCAGCGTGGCGGATTCTTCCTAGCTCCATAACCCTCTCAGAAATGAGAGGAGGCCTGTGCTCAGTAGTGGGACATTTATAGGCTGAAACTTTACTTTACTTTTACACAAACAAATGATAAGTTTTTTAACGAGATGATGGTGTATGCCTAATACTAGAAAATGCCATCGTCTTAAGATTTGTGACAGTGCCGTTGTGTGAAATGTAGCGGTACTAACTTACCCACGTCTCCCTTATCTGATGACGGACGAGCAAGTGAAATTATTTTATTTTAATTTTACAACGGGAAGGCAGCGGGTAGATCAGGGCCTGGTGCTAGTCTTTGATTTCATAGTAAGCGAGTAACCTGGGTTCGATCCCCGTTGCCAGCACCTCTAATATTGTTCGACAATTTTAACTGCTGATTTACCACGTGCTTAGCGGTGAAGGAAAACATCGTGAGGAAACCTGCATGTACGAGGAATAGAAATATTTCGCGGACATGTGAAGTCCGCCAACCCGCATTGGAGCAGCGTGGCGGATTCTTCGTAGCTCCAAAACCCTCTCAGAAATGAAGAGAGGCCTGTGCTCAGCAGTGGGACATTTATAGGCTGAAACTTTACTTTACTTTACTTACAACGGGAAGTGAAACATTGTTCAATTACTTAAAAATAATCATTGCTAAAAGCCATTTATTTATTTTCGAATAAGGAGACCAAAAATAATTATTCGATCACTTTTTAACCAGATTTTTTTTATTACGGATTCGAAATATGTACATCTTAGAAAAAATATGTAAAGAGATTTTAGGAAAGAATTAAAATTTTTAACATCAGGATGCCATCCAGTTTATTTACAAGAATTTTTTTTTAAATTCGGAACCACCTCTTTTAAAAAGAAGTAAGTCTGTATTTTGTAGATCTCTGTGGAATTAGAATCAATGATTCAAAGCCAAGTCTTTTCTTTATTCAGTTTAGTCTTATTTAGAGCTTTTATGAATGTCAATATTTACACCGGTTTGAAAATAAGACCTTCTCAGAGAAGAACCGGCACGGGGGTCTTTCTTTTTTCAATGCCATATTACGTAATGTTATTTATAAATTACATAAAAATTACATCATAAATTCAATAGCCTTTGGATGGGGGTTTGCAATTGCATCTATTTTATAATACGCTTTTTCTAATAATGTCTTCTTGACAATTGTGTGTCTAATGACTT
Source organism: Luehdorfia chinensis (assembly GCA_019845155.1). Lineage (NCBI taxonomy): Eukaryota > Metazoa > Arthropoda > Insecta > Lepidoptera > Papilionidae > Luehdorfia > Luehdorfia chinensis. The sequence continues at coordinate 4,311,842 of JAHVAK010000156.1, read as the reverse complement.
GATAAAACATTCTACTGATGGTAAGGTAAGTCAACGTCTGTCCATAACTTAATGCTGTGTCAATAAAATCATTTATGTGACTCTTAATTCTCATATGCCCAGTGATTACGTTAGCTCTCGGTGCCTTTCAGACCGAAACACAGTAATGTTTGCACACTACTGCTTCACGGCAGAATAACCTACCCAGACGTATTCCTTCATAGAAATCTTACCACCAGTGAAGCTATGAATTACTAGAATGCTAAACCGTCATAGCGACCATGAATCGTTATGAATATACCCATTATAATATTAATTAAAAGAAAAATACAAGTCTATCTACTATTTATGTCTGCCTACGTCACACAATTGAATGGGAACGAATTGTCTTTTTAAATAATACGAGTATAACGGACAGATTCGCCCGCGTACGGTCACTCTCCAGAAATATGTCCGGTAATAATGGGGACAGAAAACAAACAGGCTTTATGTGCCCTGGGTAACTGACCGTGGTCAACAAACATACGCCGGGGGTCGACCCGGGGTTCGCAAATAACCTTCCAAGATTTATAGTTCGTTAAACAGTGCCTTTGCGATTTGAGTTGGCCATTTTTTTGCGTTCCAGTAAGTGTTACTTTTGTATTTGCTTTTCATTTGAAAAACCCTTTTGGCGGCCGTGGCCGACGCGCATGAAAGTGGTGGTGCTGAAATCAACTTTAAAAAGCTCTGTTACACTATTACTGGTGGTAGGAGTCCTATGCAGGAATCCGTCTAGGTAGGTACTAACCCAGGGCCAGTTATTCTGCCGTGAAGCAGTAATGTGCAAACATTACTGTGTTTTGGTTTGAAGGGCACTGAGAGCTAGCGTAATCACTGGGCATATGAGACTTACGAACTGATGTCTCAGGGTGACGGGCGCAGTGTGGTGTCACACAGAAATGTTCTGAGTGTCATATAATTTGTTATGGGCAGACGTTGCACTTACCATCAGGTGAGCGTTTTGCTCGTTCCGTCACTTTTATCAAAAAAACTAAAACAGGCGAAGCTGTTCGAGGTATTTCAAGTTTGTCCACAGAAGTTGTACTTACCCGGCTGGCGAAGATGTGTGTGAGCGTCCAGTGTCGACTTCGACATTGCTGATAACGAGTTGGTGCCATAGCCTGAAACAAATTAATTTTTTTTTTAAAATGAGCGCGTATTTAATATACGTCACAGAAGTGTAACTTCTTATATTTATTATGAAAATTAATAAAATTACAAAGATATTGCTCGAAAATAACAGCTTTTTACTCAACGCTCATGAAAGAGTATACGATACTTATAAGAAAAAATCAATTTTTAAAATTTTTGTCTGTTTTGTCTGTCTGTTACTTCTGGCTAATTTCACTGACAGACAGCTGATATTATAGCGGGTAACTTCATTTCAGCCTATCACTAGTCCACCGCTTAACATACTTCTTCCCCAAAGATTGCCACAAAAGCTTGTAGCTCTCAATTTGGGAGGATATTGCCATTGTTGCCACGCTTGGCAGGCAGTTTATTTATTCAGATGTTCCAGGAAGATGCTGGTGTCCCTCTCCTCGTTTTAATTTTCCCTCTTTTGACTTTTACGACACCCACGGGATGTAATGTGGGAGATTCTCTTAAGCCGCTACCGCACGGTAAAACTAGCGGGTAACTTAGGGTACTTTAATTTAAGAAAAGAAAAATTAGGATTCAGCGCAAAAAAATTATTAAAATCCTAAATTTCTATTCAAATAGGGAAGTACGAGGGTGGATTGAAAAGTACTCGGCCTAACACAGATCCATTCAATTCTAAAAATCAAATCTACCCACATTATTTAGTTCAGTTCAGACTAGTTCATTGTGTGAAGTTCGAAACGTGTGCGATAATTAGTTGTGATTTTATAAATTTATTAACAAAGTAATCGGTCATAATTTCCGCGAATGGAGCAAATCGAGCAGCGTGCCGTCATTAAGTACCTCCATAAGAAGGGGCTATCATCAAAAGCCATCCATGATGAAATGGTCAGTACATTAGGCGATTGTGCTCTGTCATATTCATCCGTCAAAAAATGGATAGCAGAATTTAAGCGTGGTAGAGAGAGTGTGAAAGATGAACCCCGCTCTGGAAGGCCTTCGACGTCAACTACTGACGAAAATATTAAAAAAGTACTTGATTTAATAATGGGAGACCGCAGATTAAAAATTAGAGAGATAGCCGAGATTATAGGCATCTCTTATGAACGAACTCAAAACATCATTGTCAACGAGTTGGGTTTCCACAAGGTGTCTGCGAGGTGGGTTCCGCGACTGCTTTCAGTTGAACAAAAAAGGACGCGATTGACTATTTCACGCGACTGTTTGGAGTTATTTGAAGCCGATGCAGATGATTTTTTGAATCGTTTTGTTACTATGGACGAAACATGGGTTCATTACTGTACACCGGAAACAAAACGACAATCAAAACAGTGGAGAAGACCTGGTTCACCACCCCTAAAAAGGCTAAGTCGATTTTGTCGGCAAATAAGGTGATGGCTTCAGTATTCAGGGACTCGAAAGTTGTGATTATGCTTGATTATCTTGAAAGGGGTCAGACTATAAACTCTGATTACTACTGCACCTTACTACGTCGTTTACGAGAGGAAATAAAAGAAAAACGTCGGAATGCTCAGAAGAAAAGTCCTGTCACACCTCAGTACAGTCAATGGCTGGAATTCACAACTGTGGCTTTGAACTGTTACCGCATCCGCCGTATTCACCTGATCTGGCACCATCAGACTTCTTTCTGTTCCCTAACCTAAAAAGCACTTGGGAGGTCAAAGATTTTCGACAAACGACGAGGTCAAAGCAGCTGTAGACGCATATTTTGACTCTAAGGAAGAATCATTTTTTTTAACGGTCTAAATGCTTGGAAGGGGAGGTGGCAAAAGTGTATTGAACTTGATGGTGATTATGTAGAAAAATAAAAATATAACTGATTTAGTATGTGTTTATTTTCTTGGTTAGGCCGAGTACTTTTCAATCCACCCTCGTATATATGTATCATCATCGATTTTTTTACGCGAGTGAATAGCATCATTAAGGGATAAAATCAAAATGTTTGCGTTATGTAACTTCTCGCGCATTCATCACAGTAATCTTTACTGTTTTATCCTTATTCTTTCTTTTTTGGTTGCAGGATCCGTCTAAGTAGGTACTGTGTCTTGTTTACAAAGGCACTAATAGCTAGTACCCAGTACAGTCATAAAATAAAAAGGCAATGAACCACCCTCTTCTCTCTAATAGAAATAAAGTGACAATTGACATTAATATTTATCCCAGCATACATACATACAGTCATGCCTTTTCCCTATACAAGGGGCAGGCATAGGCCACTCACGTAGTCACTTATCGCGGGAAACGAGACGTGACAGGTGGCGAACCACGTGGCAGCCATTTTGGTACGAGTGAAAAAATTCTTACTCCCCGTTGCGTTCCCACGAGCAGTATAGAGTTAGTCTGCACGAATAGAGGCTGTCCGTACAATACCTTATTCGCCTTACGACACCTCGTTAGGAAAGAGGTAGGTGCTCTTCTACTCTACCGGACACCTATCGGCTAAGCAAGCATGTTATCCTAGCAACGACGAATTATTTCTTTTTATTACTCCACAGTCATGCGTAGACAACTAGGGATTATTACCTTGAGCATATGACTTTTTTATTATTTTATTATTCGATTTCCAATGGATCTCGTAAAAGGCGAGTAAGGAATTAAACTGCACTGTGCACCCAACAGCGCATGGTCGCAATGGGCTCACCACCTATCACACCAAGTGCATTATATTGTTTAGGTGAAACGTGGATTGTGGCAGTCATCTGTTTTTGCAGTGAGTGCCCAGTCTCTGACTACCCCTTATGGGATACAGTCGTGATCTTATGTATGTATGTATGTATTATTCGATAAAGTGTTGAAACGAGCAAAACGTTCACCTGATGGTAAGTGCAACGTCTGCCCACAACAAATGCCGTGTCACCCAGAACATTTTTGTGTGACACCACACTGCACCCATCACCCTGAGAGATAAGTTCTTAAGTCTCATATGCCTAGTGATTACGCTGGCTCACAGTGCCCTTCAAACCGAAACACAGTTATGTTTGCACTAGATTAAACGTTACATAGGTCTTGAAAAAGTGTCTAAGTAACTATCTTATTTAAGCCGATACGTGAAGATGTGTGTCTCCCCCCCGTAAGTTTCCGAAATTTTTTAAGTGTTAGAACCCAAGAAACACTTGAATGTAGGATTTTTTTCGGTTACAGGATATACCTTTCTACGGAACCCTTCACTATTTGTGGCCCGACACCCACTTGGCCGGTTTTATTAACCCTAATAATATATATTAATATTATAGAAGAATAACAACCGTGCTCTAAAAATATGGATTCACATTTTTTAGCAACTGTATGGCAAATACTTTGTATGAGCAAATGAGGTCAGATTCCCTTATAATTAACACGACAACCTCATCAGCGAGCCTCGGGCTTTGAAATCGCTGCAGATATTATTGGCCGCATCTTTGGGGGCGAACAATGCCTCCGGCTATGTAGGGGATATGTGGCGTTCGAATTCACACCCCAACCCCTTAGCTTCAGGGTAGACTTTTGATTGTAAGCCATAGATCGAGGATTAGATCTCTTTGAAGCTCTCAATAAGATTTCACGCGTTGTTAGTGTTGGAGCAACATTGTGGAAAGTTCTTTTGATTTCGGGTGTATTTTTGATTCCGTGTTCTACGCGCCTCTGATTTTTTGGGGTAGCACGATGCAATCTACTGAGGAATGTATGTCTGTCCGTTGGTTACGGAAACTGTATTGTTAATGGTTGCGGAATGATTTCGTTGTTAGAAAATGACATAAAGCTTTCGAACAAATGTTTTTAATTTTCCTCAAAACAAAATAGATACTCTTACTGGTTTTTGTAATCTTGTTATTTTCTATATTTGGCTTTAGGCCCTTTTATCATAAAAAGGTTTTAAGGTTGACAATATTTTACACTGTAGTACAATCAAGGGCAAACGCAAGAGTAAAAATAGCATTTTAGGCATATTATCTAAAGATTTGAACATTAGTCTAATTAGTTTATATTTATTACCGGCTGGTATTCGAACCCAGTATCTCTGACCACTTGGCAACGCGGTTATCGTAAAATAAATGCTTAACAGAAAAGATTACCGATTAAAAAACATTTATAATGTAATAGTTTTATCGAGCTCTTAAGTCAATGTAACTAAAAGATGCCGGTAACAGTATAATGATATAAAGGTAACGGTATGGAACCTTTTAAAGGACAAAAAGTCCTTCCAACATTTCCACATTTATTCGATAAGTTCCACAGAGTAAAATATGTCGGTAACTACGAGTACATTAGGTTATAAAGTTGTTTGTCGATATTTCTCAAGAAGAGCACCATTATAGTTGTTATGTTTGTATTCTGCAGGGGACATCCGTAGACCACTATTCCAATACGACATCAATCATATGACATACGATATTTTTGTTGGCTATCGTATATTGGAAGCACTGGTTTTACTCTGGGACGAGTTTTCTTTTATATTTAGTAGTTTATGGAAAGGAATAAAATCGACTGTGGTTATTTCATACGTGTTATGTGTGTTTTATACCTGCTTTAGATAAGCTTGCTCCATAGACAAAATGTTTATCGAATGATTGCGTAAGGCGGCCATTGTGCGATCGGTAAAACTGGCAGGAAAGTTTTATCATAGTAAAACTGGTTGAATGATGGACTGATGAAACTGATTGACGAATCATAATTTCAGCCTATCCCTAGTCCATATTCCGAACATAGGCCTCCCCCATATATTGTCACAAAAGCTTGTAGCTCTCATTTTAAGGGAGGTTTGCTGTTTGTTCGGCAAGATGCTGCTGCCCATCTCCTGGTTTTCATTTTCCCTCTGTTGACTTTTACGACATCCACGGAAGGAGATGGGGTGGTAGATTCTCACGAGATTTGATGTACGAATATCGAAACGTAAATTGCTTTTCACCAATCATTAGCAAATCATTGACTGATAGAATTGATTGACGCCCAGCGTGAGACGATGGCCTAAATAAGTTGATTACTCCCACTCGTCCCGTAAGTCGTCAGAGGGACTACCGAAACAGTGAATGGCCAGCTTAATATTTTATTGGACGCTATGCGACTATAGGACTCTGAGAGGGTTTTGGAGCCAGGAAGAATCCTCCACGCTGCTCCAATGCGGGTTGGCGGACTTCACATATCCTTGAAATAGTTTTTAATAAGATTCCTACCACCGTTAAAATCTAGTAAGTTCTAGTTTGTCAGGAGGACATTATCAATGCTAAGACAGTCTCAAATACATGACACAGGAATCCAATGCTTATAACTGTGTTAGTCAATACTAAACGTTAGAAATTAATAATTTTATCAACACACTTACATACACATATGTGTATATTAACACTAAACACGAGCGTGTTTCTTAAAATTCAATTCACCCTGTCAGCAGCTACCCGAACTAATTTAAACACTACAAGGGTCGTCACGCTTCGCTGCAAGAGAATTATGGCAGTTCTCGTCTCGACGCGAGCTAGAAAAGCGTGTAAATTAGCCTGGGGCGTGCTGCGGACTAGATATCTCGCCAGAGATCAAAGCCGTATCGTGTAAAAACTGTTTGTGCAAGGCGTCAGGGCGTTTGTCCGACGGCAGTTGCCTGCGGGCATGTTAAACAAAACCACTAAGCGTTACCCGCTATGCCATTCATTTTAGCTGTACTTGTAATAAAGTAGATAGCACTGGTCTTTGATTGTATGGAGATTTTTTTTGATCATGTATAATTTAATCTAGCTTTATTGGCGACTGAGTTTTTGATCATGTGCTAGTTTGATTTCTTTGTAGAGAGTATTTTACGACATTTTAGCACATTACGAGTATCAATATCGTAGTAATAGTTTAGTTATAAACTTGTTATATTTTTCTTAGTAAGGCATTATTTTCCGTGTTCAAATGTTTTTAGTACTTTCGAAAACATATTAATCGTCATAAAGTTGTTTAGAAAAACTTGAATTCTAAATTTTATTTTGCATTTTAAACGATACAAATGCATCAGATCCTAATTTGCCCCTTGCCCCGTTGACCGCTATGCTAAATGTTCGATCTTGTTTTTTTTTTTCAAGTAAAGTAAAATTTAATAATTGCAAATATAACTGTCAGCTCTACACTAATGTTTGCATACGAAAATTTTGAATTAGACTACAGATTAAGGACGTTGTTAATAACTACTAGTTATGCATAGTTACTTAAACTATTTATTTAGTTTTCATTTATTTTTAGTTGCGGTAGGATTCCTATGCAGGAATCAGTCTAGGCAGGTACCACCCTAGGGCCAGTTATTCTGCCTCTGAATTCTGCGGTCTGAAGGGCCCTGAGAGCTAGTGTAATCACTGGGCATATGACTATGTTTCAGGGTGACGGGCGCAGTGTGGTGCTACACAGCAATATTTTGAGTAACACAGCGTCTATTATGGGCAGACGTTGCACTTACCATCAGGTGGACATTGTGCGAGTCCAGTCACTGTAAAGAATATTGGTTTTTTTACCGCTTTAAATTTCATAGTACGCGAGTTGCCTGGGTTGAATTCCCGGTGCCGGCACCACTAAAATTGTTAATTGCAATTTTAAGTGCTGATTTACCACGTAGTCGGCGGTAAAGGAAAACATCTTGAGGAAACCATCCAATCCATGTCTGAGAAATAAAAAATATTTCGAAGACGAGTGAAGTCCGCCAACCCGCATTGGAGCAGCGTGGCGAATTCTTCCTAGCTCTAAAACCCTCTCAGAATTGAGAGGAGGCCCGTGCTCAGCAGTCCCACTGTATACCACACTACGCTCTTCCAATTTATAGGCTGAAACTTTACTTTATTACTTTACTTTACCGCTTGAAGGATCCATTTGCTGATTGTGTTTTTTGAAATAGAGCGAACTTACTTCTTCTTGACTCGTTGTGGGCTGGTTCTATTTTGCGTAACTAAACGTAATTATTATTTAATTCTAATGAAATAATTTAATAATCACTGACCACTATAAGATACCTTTATCCCGGAAAATCAAATAGTTCCCACGGGATATTTAAAAAAGCTATTTCCGTGCACGCGTCGCGGACATCAGCTAGTTATATATAAATTTTAGCTTCCTCGCTTCTTCTCCATACAAACTTTACCTATGTCTCAGACTCAATATGCTTAAAAAGGGGTACAAAGTTTTCTCTTCACATATTAATTATAAGAAATATGGAAGACTAGTTGATGACCTCGACTTCGTCCGCATGGATATAGGTTGTTAAATATCCCGTGGGAACTCCTTGACCATCGGGGACAAAAAGTATAATATGTCCGCCTACAGGATGCAAGTTCTGTCTCTGCCAAATTTTGTCAAGATCGGTTCAGCGGTTGAACCGTGAAAAGGTAACAAACAGACAGAGAGACAGAGAGAGTTACTTTCGTATTTATAATATTAGTATGGTTATTAGGTATACAATGTTATATTTATTAAATTATTTTATGTTAAGGTGCCATTCTATAAATCTGATCTAATTGCAGCAAAAAATATTAGGTGCTTTATTATCATGGATATCCATTACAAATAATTTTTTTAATTAAAAATATTCTAAAATACATAAAATATTTTTAGTCTTTAATCAAAATCTTTATCAAAATTTTATTAATTTTACTTAAATAGTTTTATGTAACAAGTTTAAGGAAATCTCAATGGTCATTACTTTAGGTTAATCAACATTGTTTTCGTCGACAAAGACCCAAAAGTAAATTGCGACGAATTGAATCCAAATCAATGGCCAGTCAAATAGCGATATAGTACATAGATGGAACAAACAAAAGCCCAGCAACGAGACATACTTCAGTAAAACCAGTCGTAAGCGTCTATATGAAAAAGAGCGTTTGCGACCCCCACCGTCATGAACGTCCCGATTTTCATTTCAAATTACAGTTCTGCCTTTCTATATGTATAGGTACTAGGTTCACGCTCCGCAGCACGCAAAACAATGGGGACGCTTACTGTTTCTGCTAACGCCTAAAGCGGTTTCCCCTCACACCAGTCCCTCTCTCTCTTATTGCAATATATGTAAGAGTGAGGAGAGCAAGAGCGAAAGCCACTTTTAGGTAATTTTCGAAGCCGCCGCTAGCTTCGCCTCCTTTCAGTCGGCTTTTCAAAAATATCGGTTTATTTTTGGGTCGCGCTGTTCTCTGTCTGTAATGGAACGCGGCTTTATTAGTCTGTGCCGATCTTTTGTCTCTGAATTGAAAATTCTATTGTTTGGCGCGTTAAATTATTAGTTTATATTTTAATATATTTAGTAAATATTTCTGAGATACAAAGGCTTCATTTCCCGTTTTAACTCGATCGATTGGGCTTTCGCTTATCAGTAAATTGTTCAAAGACCTACTAGCAAATATAAATGAATGAACAACTGAAGCTGAAATGTTAATAAAATCGAATTTCATTTTATTCTGTTTATTAGTAATTTCGCTTAGACATATATATCATTTTTTTTATGACATATATAAAAAATATAGTAGCAAATACTACGAATATACAATTTTCTTATTTGAATGAATAAAACGCAAACAACTGCGTTAGCCTTCAATAAATCTATCCCACAATATTGTGTTTTTATTGGATGAAGTGACGAAAGGAGCAAAACGTTCACCTGATGGTAAGTGCAACGGCAGCCCATAACAAATGCTGTGTCACCCAGAACATTTATGTATGCGCCCGTCTTCCAGACATGAGTTCTTCAATCTCATATGCCCAGAGATTACACTAAGTCACAGTGCCCTTCAAACCAAAACACAGTAATGTTTGCACACTATTGCTTCACGGCAGAAGAACTGACCCTGGGGTGGTACCTATCTAGACGGACTCCTGACTAGGAACCAGCCAACCACCAGTAAAAAATATGTGTGTTAAACAGAGGCGGCGTGGCGTCTCTGTCACTTCGTCCACGCCCGTGGTAGTAGTAGGTGAGTAAGAGAAATGCAAAATTCCATCCAGATCTTCATGGTTGACAATAAAAATAATTCCACGACATGTGAAGTCCTCCAACCCGCAATCAAGCGGCGTGTCGGACTCTTCCCGGCTCTAAAACCCTCTCAGAAATGAGAGGAGGCCTGTGCTCAGCAGTGGTTCATTTAGAGGCCGTCACTTTACTTTTTAATTTATTTCATGGTTGACATTCAACCGCTGCACGCTTTTCCAGGAATTTTACCATGATTTCTTTTGTTCATCTCACAATTCCAAAGGAATAAAACCATGAAAGAAAAGCAATAAAAAAAACACATTTGGCAGTCGCTCCTGCTCTACTATTGCATATGTTGGAGTTATTTAAAAACTAACACGAATTATCACATTTTAGAGATTTATGATGGACTCGGTGGAGAGACGGGCCAAGCGGCTAATCGGTGATCCTGACTTGGTTACTACCAATTTGTCCAGTTTCGAATGCAGGCGTCGGGTGGCCAGTCTCTCGGTGTTCTATATGTTACATTTCGGAGAGTGTGCGACGGAATTACATGAGTTAATTCCCTCTTCCCCATTCCAACATCGGACAACAAAATGCACGGCGGGTTTCCATCCTTTTGTTGTGGATATACCCTGCATTCGGACGAAGCGTTTTGCTTCGTCGTTCATAATGCGTACAGCAAAGGACTGGAATAATGTGCCTGCATCAGTCTTTCCGTCCGATTACAATGTGAGGGTCTTCAAGAGAAGAGTGAATAGGCTTTTTCTAAGCTAGTGTGCCTACCAACAAAAACTACATCGCCACTTACCATCAGGTGGGATTGTAGTTAAACGCTAGCTTATAATACATTAAAAAACATACATACATAAATATTGACAGGTTCTGAACTAAACTTTAGTGAAAACGAACATGAGTCTCCGTCGCCCGGGTTCCTATATTCAGAAAATTAAACGTTTTCCTTACGATTCGTTAAATTGTCTACGAAGGGTAACTCAAAACCGTTCCAATAACTAACCGACGTTGCTTGTAGATGACGTGAAAAAGTTGTGAAGCGTTGTCTTGTTCCTCGTAGCAAAGTGCGACCGCGTGGCCGAGTGTTCATACTAACTGTACTGTAGTATATTCGAATCCAAGTCGCAGCAACATTTGTGCAAAAACACAGACTGTTGGGCTTCGGGTCTGGTTGCGTTGCGTTTGTTGTCCTCGAGTCTACGACGCTGCATGTTAGCCTACCTCCGATCTTATCGCGCGAGCGTTACATCGGGCACTGGTAGGTTGGGACGAGTGCATCTGTGTATACGCGTACACCTGTAGCACCATAATATCTCCTGCGCATTAGATAACTTCCGACAAAATTCGATAGTGGTCGCCGCGGTCAAAAATCGGCCAGGAGGACATCATTCAACTTCATGTTAATAGGTCTTGTAGTTTCGGGGATATCGTGATGATTCACTGATAAATCGCCTATACTATACTTAATAATTTAAGGTGTTGACATGAAATCTGTGCAAATTATAGATATTGTAGTTGGCGTATGTGAACTGAATTGTCAGGCCGGTGATGATGACAAAAAATAACCCTTAGACTATAGTAAAGTCATGGTTTGGTCGTAATATTTCGGTAGGTTCTAGATTTACAGAAGATTTTAAGTAAACTCTTATGTCGTCTGTTACATTTGCCACTGTAGTCTCAAACGTAATAGCTTATATTTTTTAGATTAAGCTTTTAAACATGAAAAATACAAAGTCATTCCGATGATTTTTGTAACTTCGCTAGTGTTACTAACATAGTTAAGGACCAGAAAGCTGAAGTGGCAATGGACCGGCCACAAAGTAAGAATGTTTTGGAGTGACTACGTCGTACCAGCCGGAGTGTAGAAGCGAAGTCTCTATGGCAATGGTAAACCTTACGTTGAGCTGTAAGCAGATCGCGCGATGAGTGGTAATGAGTAATGGCGTTTAGAACAGAGGCGTGGGATTGTAGAACCACAGATAAATATCGACAAAAATTCATCATTCAAATAGAACTTTAAAAAATGGGCTGGAGTGAGAATGGCCAGTAAACGCACGGGCTTACTTTTCAAGATCTAGTAGAAAAATTATTTTCATTAACTATGGATTATTTATACTTTATATGACGTCTTTTAAACTCCTATTAAATATCCATTATTCATAGTTATTGGGAGTATCGCTTCTGTAGGGAAAATTCATTATGGGCGTCACCTAACAAATCTTAGTTAATTAATGTCGTTAAGTTTAAATAAAGTTGTAGCTTGATTATTTATAGGCCGTTTTGAAGTCGTAGGGGCGATAGGGCGAGGGAGTCCGCCCTGGGGGTGAATTATGAGATCATTCGATAAAACTTTGACTTACTAGTAACGGTGATATTGATTTTGGTTTTAATTAACGCACTGCTTCAAATAGGCCCATTAAATTTGGTATTCAACTTAAAAAAACGCCACGTCCGCTGCTAAACATACGGCTTTCCTATAGATTGCCGCAAAAGTTTGTAACTCTCATTTAGAGGGCATTTTTCCTTAGTTGCCACACTTGGCAAGCGGGATGCCTCTGTCGACTTTTACGACACTCATGGGATGAGATGGTGTGGTAGATTCTATTAAGCCGCTACCTCACGGCACTGTCTATTATAGAATATCAAAATTTTCATTATCAACCTCTCAGCAGTTCACTGCAGGACAAAAGTATCTTCCAAGGAACATCACTAGCACATTTATAGAACACTTTAAAAATAGCGACGGCGGGATAGTTCCCCAGGGTGCGGGCAAATCGTTTGTAACTGTTGTCCGGGGGCAGCAGATCGTCACGGACCGACGCGGCGCCGTTCCCCCGGGACCGATGGCGCATTATATTTTGTTTCGCTATGATCTGTCAATGGTCTAATAAACATAAGTTAATGCGTACGACGGGTCCGTGGTCTCCCACTATAAATTATGTTTTATGAGTCAGGTCTTTTGATTTTGATTTGTTGATAAATGTGATGTCTTCACTTTTTCTAGGATTTTTAAAATTTTTCTTTTTAAAATATGACTATGTTTTCGGATGGTTATTAAATTGAGATGGTTATTCCACCGTCTGTCTTGGCCCATCGGCGTATCATTTTTAAATTTAATACCACTGCGATATGAGACGGAGTGGGAGATGAGAAGGAGTGGTAGAGTCTCTTACAACGTAGAGGCCACGGTCATAATTACATAATAAGTTGGAGTTCAGATGTGGAAGCGTTGTCATTCCAGGGCACTAATGGGCAGTTGTAGTCCTGGTGGTAGGATCCTATGCAGGAATCCGTCTAGGTAGACACCACCCCAGGGCCAGTTATTCTGCCGTGAAGCAGTAGTGTGCAAACATTACTGTGTTTCGGTTTGAAGGGCACTGAGAGTCAGCGTAATCATTGGGCATATGAGACTTAAGAACTGATGTCCCAGAGTGACAGGCGCAGTGTCACACAGAAATGTTCTGTGTGACACAGCATTTGTTATGGGCAGACCTTGCACTTACCATGAGGGGAACGTTTTACTCGTGTCATTTTTTGAAATAAAAAAAAATATATCAGGTATTCAGTTTTCGTCATTCCATATAGTCTTAATACTTTATATCTTATATCTATGTTTTCTCTGTTAGCCTTCTTTGCTTCATCGGACGGTTTGGTACGACTACCTACCCAACGTAAATACACAAATAGAGTTATCTTAGTCTATATAAAACGCAATAAAGGGCTGATCTTGCTTTTAAGTGATTATGTTACAATCTGGTTCCATTTTGCTAGATGATTAGTACTCTTCCAGTTGTTGACAGAGTCTTGACAGAGTACTTCTGATGAAAACAATGTTATTTACTTCTAAAACTATCATATCAATACTAGATAATATATAGTACTACAATAGTACTACTCAGTTCAATGTACATTGATTTACTATTTGTTAGTTTATCATGTTAAACCAAATAAGGAATGTTTAATTTTATGCTACCTAAATTTTAACTTTAATAAACCTCTCTTAAAATTGATTCGAACGGAATGCCAGATCTTCTGTCGTGAATCAATGTTTCCCAATATCACATTCCAATGGCCATCAAAAATGTAAATTTATAATGTTTTCCACCTTGCACCAAATCGTACATGCATTTAATTCCTGAAAATCAAAACAATGGACCCCTAAAATGGCGCACGCGTACGGTGAGCGGGCGGGCGTCGCGCGAGCGCCACGCGCCGCGCCCGACACGACAATGCAAACTTAATTCTTTGATTGACAGTTACAATATTTCGGTAAGTGATGCAATATTTTGATGATTATCGTTCTATAGCGTAGCGGCTTCGCGAGGGAGCATTATCGCTTCGCACGCTTCGCTGCCGCGTCCCATTGTGACCGATACGTTCTCCCGAATTTCATTTGTCCGTCGCGAAATTGTTATAATAAATTGTGTTGGTAATTTGTGAAGTAGGAAAAGTATAATAAATTTACAATATTGAGGATTAGACACTTATAGCCACGCAACACATGTTTTCGTCATTCATATTAGCGAAGAAAAGTAAGTTAATTTGCTAAGAAGAGCACCGCCCGCCCTCCCTCAGTAGCGTGCACAAACAAACTATCACCACCACCAGGAACCGCCACCAGATACCCTCCACCAACCACTACAATACTACCACTAGGTAATATACACCACAGAAGTCGAGAACACGACACGTAATTTCGATAATCAGCGACGTTTCGCCGCAAAACGAGGCTTTATCAAATGTTATAGACTCCACGACAGACTTATAAGTTTGCTTGCGGATCTTAGCAAATTAACTTACTTTCCTTCATTATAATGGATTTCCTCAAATTAACGTCTGTTTCTATTAATTAAATTCATAGAAGCTTTATACAAATTTTACTTAAATGTCCGAACCAACAGCATCAACGTCTTAGGTTCGAGGTTTGTGGTGAGTGTGCGGTAGATACTTCTATCGCCAATCCGCCTACCAAGCATGTCATTCCTAGCATCCTGTCCAGCAGTGGTCTTTTAACATGCTAAAAACGACCTCAAATTATTTAAGATAAGTCGCCCGCCACCTACCATAAAGCCACGGAATGAGATGAAGTTACAGATTATGCCGCCATTACGCAGCCAGCACACGAGAAGCTTCTGTCTCTAATTTCTGATAATTTATTATTATTGCTATCAGTGCTCGGCCCATTGTTCGTTGCTTCGTACAATATGATAACCTGACTGTGACGTACGGCATGGTATCTCGCTGAGCTGAACGATAGTTTGACCCTTTTCGGTTGTTCTCAGCAGCTTCTAGAGGCCGTAGCATCAAATTTTTCAAATCAGATAAGTATTTACATAGTTCAGCTCGTAGAAGCATAGAAGCTTTCCGGCTTAATTATCTTTAGATAAGAAATTCTTTTCAGTGAATTTTGTTATCTTAATTAACAATTTTTGCAAAAGTATTTTTTGATAATACATCTGATGTCGATTTTTGGTCACGGCGACAGCTACAGTATACTGGAAGTTATCAACTCCGTAGAATATAGTGCCACAAGTGTACGCGCAAACGCAGGGGCACTCACTCGTCGCAACCTACCCGTGCCTGATGTAACGCTCATGCCATAAGATCGGAAGTAGGCTAGAATGCAGTGTCAGAGACAGACCGAGACGGATCACAACACAACCAGACCCGAAAACCAACATATTTGTGTTTTTGCTTAAATTTTGATTATCACTTGAGAGCGGCTCGAACGACTTGGCTGACTTTTTTTCTTTTTCATAATTGTCAAGAAAAGGTTTGTATGGAAGATTTTTTTTTGGTATATCCACTGGGACAGTCGTATATTTAGATATAGTTAATAGAAATAAGCTTTACTTTGCGGAATTCCACTATAATGAAGGAAAGAAAATTAATTTGCTAAGATCCGCATGCAAAATATAAAAGGAGTAAATTGACTCCCTAGAGTCAATATCACTTGATAATGCCTCGTTTTTAAACATGTGTCGTGGTCTCGCCTTCTGTGGTGTATATTGCCTAGTGGTAGTGTTTGAGTGGTGGAGGGTATCTGGTGGCGGTTCCCGGTTGCGGTGTTAGTAGGTGTCCTACACCATGTTCAATTTGCATGCTGATCTAAGCAAATTAACTCCCTTCCTTCAGGAAATTGAGATGGTATTTTTGTTTTAAAATCTCAATAAAAAAGAGACGTTCCGTTTGTCAGTTCTGAAGATACTTAATTTTTTTTCTAAGCGCATTTCCCATTTTCTTGATTTGTAAATTTCACCCGTGCGATGCCGGGGCGGGTCGTTATTCGTGTATAAATATAGTGCTACCGTATTAAAAAAATATAAGAACGAAATGGGAAATGGAAGTACAATGGACGGTTTTACTGCAATTGTAGCTAAACCTTGACCTGATTGCAAGGGCAATTAGTCCGGAAAGAAATTTAAATACTGCCAGTGAAACTTGTAATGAAATTTAGGAGTGTGCTTTACTGATTGCCTTTTTAGCTGAGTTATAAGAATAGTGGAATTGATGGTTCGCTTGACGCAGTGGTGAAACGGTCGCGGGTTTTATTTCTACCCGTTACAAATATTCGTTTGACCTATAGATAGTTTTGTGAATGTGGAATTTATATATTTTTTTATTTTTATTTATTGTTACCTGTATACACTTCATTTGGTTTCTTTTTTTAAATATACTTCGTCGTTAATAATATGTCCGGTAACTACTCGGTAAACCTGAGGCATCGACAGAATAACAGCGCTGTGGCAACACTGCCATAGCATTATGCTGAGTCGACTGCCTTTCTGTTGCTACAGCCCAACGTACGTTTGTAAATGTAATACGTCATGTCTAATTGTTTATATATCTTGTGAACTTTTAAAGTATTTTGTGTTGTAGTATTGAATAAAGTATTTTCTTTCTTTCTTTCTTTCTTTCTTTAAATATAGTGTTCAGTAACCTATTCAATATAAAATCAAAATAAATATTTTTTTAAAGAATGTAGAAAGCCCAAAAGTCAAAGCACAAAAGTACCGGTGTTGACTCCCTGGTGTGGACAACGTTAGGATAGTTAATTGCTATTTATTTACCACGTGCTCGGTGGCGTTGGTAACTATTTACGACAAAATACAAATATTTCGCCATGGGAAGTACGCCCAGGGGCGGAATACCGTTGCGTATTCATCGACACCAAATCATTCTCAAAAATTATAGGGATAAAAGTTTCTGAGAAAAATAACTTCACTTGCTATTGAGAAATAAAATTATTTTTTTAATAAATTTTCACTCACCTTGTGAACCCTGTGACGACGCGTGTGTGGACCAAGTGCTCTTGTAAGATGCATCTGGAAAAAAATAATATTCTTAGAAAATTCGCACCTCCATACCCACTTTCTGGTAGCCGTAGTAGTAGTAGTAGTGGTGACTTTTACGCCGCGGGTCATGGGTTCGAATCTTCTAGTCGGAGCCAACATTTGTGCTAAAACACAAATTGTCGGTTTTCGGGTCTGGTTGTGCTGTGATTGCCCCCGTGTTTCTGACCCACCATCCTAGCCTACTTTCGATCTTATGAGCATTAGCGTTAGATCGGGCGCGGGTAGGTTGGGACGAGTGAGCGCCTCTGTGTTTGCGCGTACACTTGTGGCACTATAATATCTCCTGCGCAGTTGATAGCTCCCGATAATATTCGAGGAGCGTTAACACTATTTAAATATTGTTTAAAATGGATCTGTTTAAATCGATTGATATAATCAATTCAGTGAATTAGAATAAGAAAGAAATGAGACTTATTGCGTAGCGACATCTATGTCGCCACATGAAAAGGCTCAAGAAATATCTCGTATAAATAAAACTACTTTTTTACGGATTTTATCGCGTTTAATTTGAAATTTATTTTAATATTATTTTATCGCGTTTAATTTTAAATTAAACGCGATAAAATCCGTAAAAAAAAAGTAAAAGTAAAAGTAAAGTTTCAGCCTATAAATGTCCCACTACTGAGCACAGGCCTCCTCTCATTTCTGAGAGGGTTTGTGCTCATTAGTGGGACATTTATAGGCTGAAACTTTACTTTTACGTTTTTTTTTTTTTTATATATTTAAATGTGTAATATTCGCGTAAATAAAAGAAAACATTAAATATCTCGTATGTTCAATATCGCGCTATTGAAGTTTCTAAGATGCGAACTACCAACATCTATTGGTTAGGTTATTGGTTCCAACCAGGACACGTCCTCCCCGGAACAGACAACCCGATTCCGGTGGATGGCTACTCTTTTCCTTGGTAATATCAAGGAAGGTCCGTGTGGTGGCGGCTCAAGAGAATCTACCATCCGTCGATGTCTTAAAAGTGGACAGAAGATGGGCAGCATAAATAAACTGCGATTGCCAACCCGCAAGCCTAGCGTGGCAACTATGGCAAAATTCCCCCAAAATGAGAGCTACAAACTTTTGTGGGAATCTTTGGGGGATTCCTATGTTCAACGGTGAACTAGTGCTAGGCTGAAATGATGATGATGATGATCATCATCCGCCGAAATTGTATTCAATGTTGATAAGTCTGGAATTTCGCTTTGAATGATAGATGAGTTCTAAGATGATGCAGTTATTATCAGAGTATTTCTTTTACGTTTGTGACGGACGCAAAGATATATTTCTCCCACTAATTTAATTAATTTATTACAAAATAACTAATCAATACTTTTATTGAGGGTCTTGTAAGCGGCCCTTAATAACTTTAAAAAAACGAACTACACTACATTAAACACCATTCAAAAAAGACAACGCAATCGTTTCAACGATCTATGATAATCGGGTACTAAATTGTTTAACAATTTTCGTGCGATTCACAAGTCACACCCTAATTCTACACTGCGGTAGTAAGCCGGGGTCAGTGCGACCCCTCGCGTTGCAAGAGGGGTGACCTGACCCATGACGCCACTGTGGAAATGCCCAGTTTTTTAAAGTGCCTTTGACCGTCACGCTACTGGGCCAGAATGGCACCAAAGATAAACTGATATCTAGAACTGATTTTTAATAGCAGTGGTCAGTTGTTGACAAACATAACAGTAAAGTTACCTCTTACTAATTGCATCTTTATAACTTTCAACCACCCCACAACTAGGGAACAGACCTCCTACCATAATAAATGGTATTTAGTGCTACGAGTATAATTTGGAAGTCGGATATTTTGTCAAAACACATCCAGGACTTTTTGAGATCGTTGAAATTAATAATATAAATAAATAAAGAATTAAAAATCAGTTAAAGAAATATAATAAATTCAAAATACCAACATGCAAGGGTGCCATATGTAAAGAGAATTGTTATATCATCTCAATAAAAATCCATACTAATACTATAAATGCGAAAGTAACTCTCTCTGTCCCTCTCTCTGTTTGTTACCTTTTCACGGTTCAACCGCTGAACCGATCTTGACGAAATTTGGTACAGAGAGAGATTGCATCCTGACGATGGACATAGGATAATTTTTTCACGGAAAATCAAAGAGTTCCCACGGGATATTTGAAAACCTATATCCACGCGGAGGAAGTCGCGGACATCAGCTAGTTTATAATTTATATGTTAAAGACATAGAACTAAATAAAAATACTACCACCCCATCTCATCCAATGGATCTCGTAAAAGGCGAGTAAGGGAATTTAACTGCACTGTGCACCTAACAGCGCATGGTGGCGATGGGTTCACCACCTATCACACCAAGTGCATTATATTGTTTTGGTGAAACGTGGATTGAGGCAGTCATCTGTTTTTGCAGTGAGTGCCCAGTCTCTGACTACCCCTTACGGGATACAGTCGTGATCTTATGTATGTATGTAAAATAATTTATAACTTAATATAATATGATTTTTAATACGATTCTACTTAAATTTGACATTTTAAAGGTTATTGTTTATCTGTGACCACTATTTCCTCTCACATATTCTAAGTTAAGTAACATTGATAAGACATTGAAATGATGTTAGTATAAGACATGAGAGTAACATATTAAATTTAAGATAGAACTGATAAACACTTATATGCCAATAATGGCGAAGCATGTGACGCAATTTAAATAGAGATATTATAGTGCCACAAGTGTACGCGCAAACACAGAGGCACACTCGTCCCAACCTACCCGCGCCCGATGTAACGCTGATGCGATAAGATCGGAGGTAGGCTAGGATGCAGTGTCAGAAACACGGGGACAATCACAACACAACCAGACCCGAAAACCAACAATTTATGTTTTAGCACAAATGTTGGCTCCGGCTGGGATTCGAACCCAGAACCCGCGGCTTAGAAGTCAGGTTCTCTGACCACTGAGCCACGCGGTCGTCAAAAATAATAAATGTAAATGCAGCCGTGCTAGCTCAGGGGCCTGGTGCTCGCCTTCGATTTCATAGTAAGCGGGTAACCTGGGTTCGATCCCCGGTGCCAGCACCTCTAATATTGTTCTACAATTTTAAGTGCTGATTTACCACGTGCTTAGCGGTGAAGGAAAACATCGTGAGGAAACCTGAATTTCCGAGGAATAGAAATATTTCGAGGACATGTGAAGTCCGCCAACCCGCATTAGAGCAGCGTTGCGGATTCTTCCAAGCTCCAAAAACCCTCTCAGAAATTAGAGGAGGCCTATGCTCAGCAGTGGGACATTTATAGGCTGAAACTTTTTATTTAATGTTAGAACCCAAGTGTCAAGTCCACATAAACTGTTAATTGCAGTTTTACCACCGCTTGCCGACAAATGAAAGCATCGTGGAAACATGGATTGTGAGACGCCGCCGACGGAGATTGAACCCGGGCTACTCGCTCTTTTTTTTGTATGTCTGAATGTTGTTAGCCCGGCGGCTTTTACAACTTCGTCGGAAGAGACTCGCGAGCAGAAGGCCTGCAAGTAAGGGTACAACGTCGCTGCTGGCATTGGCCTCGACGGGATGCGAAGAGGCGAAGATAAAGCTTGATAGTGTGCTTGGGGAGAACAGTCCATGCCCAACAAAGTAGAGGCTGTTCTCGCATGGGACAAATATTTGAAGAGAAGAGAAATCATAGTGTGTCGCATCGTTTTCTTATGATACGTCGCCACTACTTTTTTCTATTTTAGTTTGTACATACATACATACAGTCATGTCTTTTTCCCGTATAAGGGCAGACGCCACACATGTAGCTTACCTTTTGCCAACGTGGGAAACGTGATGTGACCGGTGTTGAACCAAGTCGCCGCCATTTTGGCACGAGTCAAAAAATCTTACAACCAATTGCGTTCCCACGATCAGTATAGTGATAGCATTGCATATTGTGTTATTCTGCTCGAATAAAGACTGTCAATGTACCATACGTTAGTCGACTCTTACGACACCTCGGTAGGAAAGGGGTAGGTGCTATTCTACTCTGCCGGACACCTACAGTTTGTCTTCTACTATAATAACAAGCCTTGCTATTATTTTTCTCAAACGACTTCATCCGTCTGTGTAACTATAAGTATATATAGTTATTTAATCAAAGAAACCGATTTCGATGCAGCAACTGCCAACAAGCTTATGCGAATTTGAGAGTGATCATCAGAATCCCCTTACGGGTACCTTTCTAATAGAAATATCTTAGAAAGTTATTCGTGGTCATACATAAAAAAAATAAGAGTCGACTCGAAAACCTACTCCGTTTATTCTTCAGTTGAAAATAGAATTATTATGATCGTTAGTAATCTACAGCCTCTTAGTTTTTTGCCGACCAAAGAGTTTGTTAATAACTTTAGCTTTGTCTTCGATAGGTCTCTAGCTTTGTGTACGTCTAGGTAGGTATCACCCCAAGGTCAGTTATTCTGCCGTGAAGGAGTTGTGTGTAAACATTTCTGTGTGTCGGTTTGAGGGGCACTGAGAGTTTGAGTGACTGGGCATATGAGACTTAAGAACTGATGTCTCAGGGTGACGGGCGGATTGTGGTGTCACACTGTTCTGGGTGACACAGCATTTGTTATGGGCAGACGTTGCACTTATTATCAGGTGAACGTTTTGCGCGTTCCGTCACTTTTATCATATAAAAAATTATAAAACAAACTGCAGTTTATTTATTCAGATGTTCCATAAAGATGCTGCTGCCCATCTCCTGGTTTTTGACTTCCCTCTGTCGACTTTTACGATATCCACGTGATGAGACGGGTTTGTAGATTCTCTTAAGCCACCACACGGTAATGAAATCTTAATATTAATATTAGAATCCGTATATTTTTAGAGTACTTACTGAACTGTAATTAGTTATCTGACATTTATAGGCACATGCTTAGGATTATATTTTTATTATTATATAAGTAGAAACATGTAAATGGCTTATTATCATCATCATAATTTCAGCCTATTACTAGGCCACTGTTAATACATATACATATAACATAGGCCTGCCCTATAGATTGCCACAAAACATAGTCACGGCACAGATGAGCCACTTGCAATCATTGGCTTCCCACAAAACCGTGCAGTTGTCATTTCATCTAGTTAGGGGTCGCGTTACACTACGTTTGCCACTCCGGAACCCATCTTCCCCAATCGGTTCTACGAGCTATATCCATTGCCATCTCCGCTTGCTAATTCTTAGGGCTATGTTAGACTACGGTTAGGTTAGTTCTGCTGCGGATATCATCGTTACGGATTCTATCTCGCAGATAAACACCTTTTTCCTTTTCTTTTTTATTATACTTTGCTAAAACTAAGTCAAGCTGGAAGTCTTCCAAATAAAATAAAAATTTGGAACACTGAATTAAAAGAGACAAAACCTTGAAAGTGAAAAAATAGTTCATTCGATTTTTCTAATGAAATGAAAATAGAAAATTTACCGCGAGAGATTGGTTTCTGATAAAACTCCATCAGACGAGCGTCTCTCACTGTTCTTTTGTTCAATATTTTAAATGTGCTACTGACACTGCGAATTTAAGATTTAACGATTTTTATCTACGCTTCATTATCAATTTGTCAATTATGAGAAGAACTTTAAAAATAAAAACGGATGGGAATGTTTTAGATCAATTAGGAGAAATGACTCGATAAAACACCCGTTAATTTCACGCTAAAAAGCGTGATTCTACGGATACTAGTTATAAGTTATCATAGTTTTTCTATATATTTGCTTACATTATGGAGTCAGCTGTGTTTATCTATAATTGTTTTGTGTTATTATGTTATTATTATGAAAATCAATGTAACGAAATAATTTTCAATGGCAAGTAAATTTGTTGCTCTGTTGATATTTGGAAATCAAAACTGCTATCGTGCGACGAGAAAATTACAAATACCTTTCAGGAATCTACCTTCATAGTAACAAAATTCAAAAGGCGACAGTTGGCAACTATTTAAAAGGTGTGAAAGTGTTAGCAATTAAAAGATGAAGACCCTTGTGGCTCGTTACAGCTTTGTAGAGGCGACGTAAGCCGAGAGGGTCTGAGAGGTTTTTCCGACGGCGTTGGAAGCGCCTCGGGGGTGTAAGTCGATGAAATTGCTGTTCCAAGTAGCTGCGATATTTCATGCTGGGAATGTGGAAAGATTTTAGTGCTGCTATAACTCGACGTTACATGAACTACGTTGTAACTTAGTGAGCTTATTTGCAAAGCAAGTTAAAAAGCTAATCCAACTTTTAAGTAAAGTTTAATAATAATACGCTTGAAACGAGGAAAAAAATTGAGCTCTCTCTTTGGATATACGACTGGTAGGAGTCCTATGCAGGAATCCGTCTAGGTGAGGCCCACCGCAGTGTCGTTCATTCTACCGTCAAGAAGTAGTGTACAAACTGGTGCTAGTCTTAAGGGCGCCGATAAGAACCGATGTCTCATGGTGCCACACAGAAACATTCCGGGTGACATAGCATCTGTTATGAGCGTACGTTGCAATTACCATCAGGTGAACGATTAGCTCGTCTGTCACTTTTTTCCATAATCCTCTGTCTAAAGTTATTAATATTTATTACGGAAAATGAAAAAGTATAAACTTTTAAAAAAAAAAGTCGTTCTCAATAGCTGAATGATTTAAAATGTTTTCGTTTGTCTAGTCAATAAATGTTCGTTTATTAAAGAGAGAGATAGAGACAGAAACACAATGTAATTAAAAAGTTACGCTAAATTTATCATAAAAAACGCAGTTCGATGGCAGAAAATAATCAAAGATACTTCTAGCAAATAGAGATGACAATAAATTTTAAAGGTAAAAGGCCAAATGTAATTGCATAACGCGGTAACACGAAATATGGCTGTTTTGTTTTTTTTTTTAATTTGCAAGACATTAATAATTTCGGTCTTATGCCAATCAACTACTAACCTGCTCATCATATTTTATGTACGAGTTTATATTACCCTAGCATCTTTTCATACTCGGTTTGGGTTATAGTTTCACCTGTGATTAATAAGAAAAAAGAAAGTAGTTATTGTAAATAGTAGCATGAAATATTCGGGTATTGATAACCTACTCAACAACAGATGGCACTACATGACTTGTTAACATGATATGATACTCGTATATAATTGATTTCTCGGAAGAGCCCCTAACGATTTTGATGAAATATCGAATATTATGTAGTGTTTATTATGTATCTAAATACGAAATGAACATAAGGTAAGGAATGAAAAAAGACATAAGGTGCTCGCTTTAAATTACATAGTTCGCGATTGACCTGGGCCGGCACCACTAAAATTGTTAATTGCAATTTTAAGTGCTGATTTACCACGTGCTCAGCGGTGAAGGAAAACATCGTGAGGAAACCTGCATGTCGTAGAGATAAAAAAATATTTCGAAGACATGTGCAGTCCGCCAACCCGCATTGGAGCAGCGTGGCGGATTCTTCCTAGCTCCAAACCCTCTCAGAAATGAGAGGAGGCCTGTGCTCAGCAGTGAGACATTTATAGGCTGAAACTTTACTTTACTTTACTTTATAAGTAAATTCGAAACATGCTCACTGCTCAGGTACTATACACCAGTTTCTTAACCGGACCTCAAACGGTAGGTATTCTAGATTAGGTAGTTAAAATTATATTTGACCAACGCAATTTTAACTTTTTATCTCAAAGAATAAATATTTCATTAAATTACAAAATATGAAACTGAAATGGAATGGAAAAAAATGAAATGGAAACATGCATTTCTTTACGAATATAAAATATTACGACGATATGTCACGTTCACTACTGTCGTTGCATGGCACATATCCCGGCTGCGAAGCTCTTTAAAAGGCGAGAGGTCTGCACCCAGCAGTGGGATGATTGTAAGCTGTTTACTTTAGCTAACATTAAGCTAAGACGGTGACTCTTATTTAAATTTAAAATATTTAGTTGCAATACGACGAAACGAAGCTAATTTAGTTCCATAGTAAGTTCTCCAGTTTTCTTGTGAATAATTTGGGAAGTTTTTATGCTACATCAATTCCGACGGTCAGTTTGTATAAATTACTCAATAGTTTCAACAATAAATATTCTTGCAGACTAGTGGCCTAGTTGTCAGAGTACAAGATCTCTACACCGCGGGCCCTGGGTTCGAAATCCAGCCGGAACCAATAATTGTGCAAATCATTGGTACACAACACAAATTGTTGGTTTTCGGGTATGTTCGTTCTCGAAATTTATGTTTGTACAACGCTAACGATACAGTGGAAATCACAGTCTGATGTTTTATATATGCAATAAAAAAAATCAAGAGCAATGTACTTGACATCGAAATTCATAACTAAATTGAAATCAAAATCACAAAAGTGCTAAGTACAAATTCGTCTAACATACATACAGTTACACCTTTTTCTATATAAGCGGTAGGCAGAGGATACACATACGCCCCTGCGGGAAACGAAACGGGTGAACAACCCGACGACACTTTGGTGCGAGTAAAAAAAAATATCTTACTTTCCGTTACGTTCCCACGAGCAGTATAGTGACAGCATTGCATATTATGGTGTTATTCTGAACGAATAAAGGCTGTCCGTACAATACCTTAGTCGCCTCTTACGACACCTCGGTGAGATAGAGGTATGAGCTATTCTACTCTGCCGGACACCTCTCGGTCAATTCGTATAAATGTTCTGAGTATCCTATTGTTCGGTTTGAAATAAGTAAAATGCGCTGTTCGGTCGCTTTCAAGTTATTCTGTTTAATTTAGAAAAGGTAAAAGGTAAAACGTATCCGTACTAATATTATAAATGCGAAAGTAACTCTCGCTGTCCCTCTGCCGGCCTTTTCACGGTTCAACCGCTGAACCGATCTTGACGAAACTCGGAACAGAGATAGCTTGCATCCTGACGATGGACATAGGACATTTAAAAGACCTACGCCCACATGAGCGAAGTCGCGGGCGTCAACTACTACAAGTATAAAGTGGAATAGTCTGTGAGAGATTTTGAAATGTTGTACGCTTTTAACAGTTTCTTCCGATAGCATATTTTTGTGAATCTTACGTTAGCTGTTGATGTAATTTAGTAAGCTCAGAGTTGTTTCATAGTTACACTGTTAAAATACTGAAAGGCAGTGAAACAATGGCACAGTTTTTTCATTATAGTTTCCTTAAGAACATGTAGATTAAGCTACCTCAATCATAATTAATGCCTGTATTCCTCCTGCCTATCCTATACCTGTATTCTTATAAGAATACTAGCCGATGCCCACGACTTCGTCCGCGTGGGTTTTTAAATATGCCGTGGATGTTATTTGATTTTCCAGCATAAAAAGTATCCTACATCCGTCTCCAGGATGCAAGCTATCTCTGAGCCGTTCGTTAAGTTCGGTTCAATGGTTGAGCTGTGAAAAGGTAACAAACAGACAGAGGGACAGAGAGAGTTACTTTCGCATTAATAATATTATAAGAATATATAACTATAAGTCTTAAGGAAATCGGACAACGATATTCGGCCAGCTTCGGCAATTAGTTGCATAGTGCTGTACTTACGACTGTGGTCGATAATACAATCGATACAATGTAAAAAAAAAAAACCGGTAACAAATACAGCGTATAGGCTGACGTAATTCCGCGTTCACGGAATGATGTAAACCTCTACACAGCACGTCACACGCACACTTCACACCGCGACACATTATACATAAAATAACACGTTATAAATGAGATATTCACCAGCGAACAGCATAGAGAAGTTGGTGAAGGTGCCGGACCGACCGAGGTAGTCGGCGGACCCTTTAATGTCGAGCATGACGCGAGATCAGGCCGCAAGCGTTCGCATACTGTTTATACGTGCGATACCCATGGCGTCGGCCACATACTCGCGGCGAACTGACGGCTGGAGGGCGGCGGCGTACCCCAAGCCCCGCCCACACCCACCCCAACGATTCACCCCGCCAATAGCACCGCACTTCGGCTAATCTTTATCTGAGAAAAATAAACAGGGCGGGAGATAATGAGGAGGCGCTAGACTCCGGTAATCAGGAGGCTTTGTGGGTCGCGACAGCCTGTTAGCGAGCGGCTTATCCGTAGATGGTTTGGCGAAAATTGAATGCTTTGTGCCTCATCGGTCGTGGTTTTTCAGCGATACAAGCTTAGCGACGGGCGGCGGAAAATCGAATTTGTTGTCTACACGTGTTAAAGACGCCGACGAACGTATAAATAAGGACTTATACGTCAAGCGGTAGAATCTTCGTCTGGAGCAAGATGCATTTCATATAAATTTTCGGTTCGTTAATAGAAAACCTAGGTTATTTGGTATTTTTATTGTAGAAAATGACTACGATAAGTTTCGCAACCAATCTTCCTGTACGTGATATTTGATAAAGAATCAATTAGAATTTTCATTAATATGTCAATCCTAATAAGGAAACAAACTTCAAAATATCTGATTAAAAGGAAACAAAAAATCGATGCAAGTTCCAGTGTAAATTACAGAATTATTTCCAAAGATCAGAGCATTCGCTTCATCACGACACTCGTTTGTCACGGCCATATTGTTTACTTTTTAATTCTCTCATTCCGTGTTTCGGGGACAATGCGCGCGCCGGTCGGCCGTATTGTGCGGGAATTTTATTTATTTTTATAAATTGCACCTCTGCCGGCTCGCCCACCCTATCTTGATGATTGTCCATAAAATTGGCTGAATTTTAGGCGTATTGTCCGTCGCCTTTTCCAGGTGTTCACCTTTGTCCATTGAATACATTTGGCATTTGTTTTTTGAAACGTCCTTTATACACTTTTAATTTGTGATATATTTCCAAAAGTGTTTTGTATAATACAAGCTTTTTTCATATTTCTGTAAAATATATAATGGGATCGCTCGCATTGCAATATAATAAAATTACTGACAAATAAGTATGTAAAAGTAAAGTCAGCTTATAAATGCCTCCCCCCCCCCCCATTTCTGAGAGGGTTTTGTGGTCGGGAAAATATTTTTTATCGCTCACAAATGCAGGTTTCCTCAGGATGTTTTCCATCACCGCCGAGCACATGGTAAATCAGCATTTGAAATTGCAATTAACAATTTTAGTGGTGCGCTGGGAATCGAACACTCGCGTACTTTGGAACTAGAACCGAGCGCCTAGCCCCTGAGCTGCCACGGCTATAGCAATACGTATTTAAATTAATTATGTGATGACTACATATATCACCAACATGTGCACTGCTGAACATAGGCCTCCCCATAGGTCCACAAGACACGGTCGAGAGCACATGAACCCATCGACATCCGGCAAAAATTTTCCCCATATAAGGGGTAGACAGAGGCTGCACAAGTAGCCCACTTATCGCTTCCGCGGAAAACGAGACGTGGTGACAGGTGGCGAACCTGTCACCACGTCCTGTCTGTCCTGAAAAAAAATTTCTTACTCCCCATTGCGTTCCCACGAGCAGTACAGTTACAGTACACGAATAAAGGCTGTCCGTACAATACTATTGTCGCCTCTAACTACACCTCGGTAGGAAAGAGGTAGGTGCTATTTTATCCTGCCGGACACCTTTATGTTTCGTCGATAGGTTCGGTTCTTAGAGTTACATGGCCGGCCCATTGCCACATGCTTGCTCATCCTAAAAACTATGTATCATACGCATGATTTAAGTCTGAATCGCAGCTAAAGAAAGATCTTTTTACTGGTAGCAGGATTTCTATGCGGAAATCCGTCTAGCTAGTTATTCTGCCGTGAAGCAGTAGTGTGCAAACGCAGTTAGTGCCTGTTCAAAGGGCACTGGGCATATGAGACTTAAGAACTGATGTAACAGGGTGTCGGGCGCAGTGTGGTGCAACAAAGAATGGTTCTGGGTGGCACAGTATTCGTTGTGGGCGGACGTTGCACTCACTGGCTCGTTTCGTCAACTAATATAATAAAAATACAATGGGCGATTTCGATCCTTTGTAGACTTCTGTGTCAGTGAACCTTGAGTGAAAAATATGCGGTGGAACTAAAACATCAAACTATATCAACTTGTCAATAACATTAACGGATGAATGACTTTTATTACAGATTATTTACTGGAATTGAAACATACATACATACATACATACATACATAAGATCACGACTGTATCCCATTAGGGGTAGTCAGAGACTGGGCACTCACAGCAAAAACAGATGACTGCCACAATCCACGTTTCACCAAAACAATATAATATACTTGGTGTGATAGGTGGTGAGCCCATCGCCACCATGCGCTGTTGGGTGCACAGTGCAGTTTAATTCCTTACTCGCCTTTTACGAGATCCATTGGATGAGATGGAGTGGTAGTATTCTTTTAACGAGCCGCCACCACACGGCTACATACATAAATTACATAATAAATACATTAAAGAAAAATAATTTAGCAAATACGCCAGATTTTTTTTTTATTTAAACGAAAAATATGCCTCATTAATAGGAACCAGGTCACTCGCGTACTATGAAATTGACGCAAATCGGCTTGAAGCAAAACTAATTAAGTATTGAAAACTATTTAGCGATCTGGCGACGGCTCGAATAGTGACGGTAGTTGTTTTCATTGAATTTCGAAACTACCCATGCATATTTTGAGTTTCGATGTTTGATATTGACAGTGATAGTTATGGTGATTGGAAAATTCAATTTAATACCAGCATACATAGCTCAGGGGCTAGGCGCTCGCTTTAAATTTCATAGTACGCGAGTGACCTGGGTTCGATTCCCGGTGCCAGTACCACTAAAATTGTTAATTGCAATTTTAAGTGCTGATTAACCACGTGCTCGGCGGTGAAGGAAAACATCGTGAGGAAACCTGCATGTCTGAGGAATAAAAAATATTTCGAAGGCATGTGAAGTCCGCCAACCCGCATTGGAGCAGCGTGGCGGATTCTTCCTAGCTCAAAAACCCTCTCAGAAATGAGAGGAGGCCTGTGCTCAGTAGTGGGACATTTATAGGCTGAAACTTTACTTTTTTTACCAGCATTGTACATTTCGTTTTGTCTCCATCGGTCCGGCAAATCTTCAGAAAACAATTATCATTTCACTGTTGATCGATATTGTGAATTATCAACACTCCCGTTACTACCTTGGCATTGACAGAATTCTATTGAGAGGGGCCAGACTTAAAAGAAGTAGAAATTGTTCATTTTTCATTTATATACACTGTGTCTACAGCTGTTCATATACGTATAAACACTCTTTCAGCTCACCTGATGGCAAGTGATTACCGCCGCCCATGAACGTCCAGAGGAATTGTGGATATACAAGATAGCCTAGTGGCCAAAGTAGGCCATATAAACACACAATTGATGCTATGTGCCCTGAAGTCAGAATTTCGAATTCGTCAAGCCAACCTTTGTGCAAAGAAATTGTGCATTCATAGGTGTGTTGTGAATGTCACCGTAGACACTACAATATTGAGTAAAAAGCTGTTACGTTGTTATAACAAACAGACAACACTATTATATTTATTTATAGATTTATGTTGAGTAAATAGTCTCATCGAACCGAATGAATGCGATGGAGCTGTAAAGTCGAATCCAAAAAGGCGAACAACGAAAATTTCGTCTATATAATGTAGCGCCGTATATAGTGTCGTCCTAGAGCCTTGTTTGCATCCTGTTTAACATGGCCGCCATTACTTTCCGCATTTACTATTGAAACTCGTAAGAAACAATTGTAAAACAACTTCGAGAAAATCCATACTAATATTATTAATGCGAATGTAACTCTCTCTGTCCATCTGTCTGTTTGTTACCTTTTCACAGCTCAACCACTGAGTCGATCTTGACGAAATTTAACACAGAGATATCTTGCATCCTGCTGACGGACATAGGATAGTTACATTCACGCGGACGAAGTCGCGGGCATTAGATAGTTTATAATAAAGTAGGTGCAGTGGAGATCAAAAATATTTAAATTATATTAAAATTAATTTATTTCATTAATAATCCATCGTTTTTTATTTTTTTATATTTTATATATTTTTTTTATTTCATAAAAGTGACGGAACGAGCAAAACGTTCACCTGATGGTAAATGTAACGTCTGCCCATAACAAATGCTGAAAAGCTTTTAAATAAATTTTACGTTCAGTTGATTCGTTTAGTAACAACTTACAAACCTTCCGCAGGCTGGTATGTATCAACAAAACATTTTATTACAGATATTTCACAAGAACATTAAATTAGTTTAAAGTTTTAACAAAATAAATGCTAATGTGAAATACAAGTAAAAAAAGAGCAAAAAAAATAATTCAAATATCGATTAAACCTTTAAAACAAAGAAGCAAGCAGAGTGCCCTGTCAGATGGGTCGCTAATCTATACAAATAAATATAATTGAAGTGTCTGTTTGTAATAAGTAAATAATAACTCAATGCTTATGAAAGTATATACGGTACATATAAGAAAAATACAATTTTTAAAGTTTTTTGTCTGTCTGTCTGTTTGTTCCAGCTAATTTTGACGGGCTGAGCAGCTGACATTATTGCGGGAAACTTAGGCTTCTTTAATTTAAGTAAAATAATTAGGGTCCCCGCAAAAAAATTAAAACCTCTAGATCCGATTAAAATAGGGAAGTAAGTATATGTGTATGTCATCGATCGGGGTCGGTTTTTTTTACGCGGGTGAAACCGTGGGACAGAGCTAGATGCTTACTAAGATTTTAGAATATTATAAATATACAAGCTGAAACCCGCGTGGGTAAAGTTTTTTTAATAACGTGGATACTTTTTGGTTTTGCGGAGTAAAAAGTGATGTTCTCCTAGCCGATTTCGACCACGGCGACAACTTCCGAATCCGAATGTCGAGAGCCATCAACTGCGCAGGAGATATTATAGTGCCACAAGTGAACGCGCAAACACAGAGGCACTCACTCGTCCCAACCTACCCGCGCCCGATGTAACGCTTATGCGATAAGATCGGAGGTACGCTAGGATGCAGTGTCAGAAACACGGGGACATACACAACACAACCAGACCAGAAAACCAACAATTTGTGTTTTAGCGCAAATGTTGGCTTCGGCTGGGATTCGAACCCAGGACCCGCGGCGTACAAGTCAGGTACTCTGACCACTAGGCCACGCGGTCGTCATTCACGAGTAAAAAGTATCCTATGCCTGTCTCCAGGATGCAAGCTATCTCTGTGCCGAATTTCGTCAAGGCCGGTTCAGCGGTTGAGCCGTGAAAAGGTAACTAACAGACAGAGGAACAGAGAGAGTTACATTCGCTTTTTTATTGGTTAAAGTGACGAGGACGAGCAGTACATTCACCTGATGGTAAGTGCTACGTCTGCCCGTAAAAAACGCTGTGTCACCCAGAACATTTCTGTTACTCTACGCCCGTCATCGCGAGACATCAGTTCTTAAGTTTCATATGCCCAATGATTACACTAGCTCACAAAGCTCTTAAGACCGAAACAAAGTAATGTTTGCACACTACTGCTTCACGGCATAATAACTGGGCTGGGATGGTACCTATCTAGACCAATTCCTGCATAGGAGTCCTACCAACAGCATTTATAGTATTAGTAATATTCTACATTAAGTTTTAAGCATTTCGTAGCAGTTTTTACCGTAACATTTAATTGAAGCTAAAGCCAACACAAAAACACCAAACCAAAGTTATAACCACACGAAAACGCAAACTATCGCATACGTGAATGATGTCTAATACTTTTCCGCATTATCGCCATGTATCACTCTCCCTATCTATCTATCGCATTCGATCGCTGCCATCGCTGCAGGTGGTCAGTGGTCACTTCCTGGCCGCTATCGCGTTCCTGTTATGAGTTGCGATTGTTTTTTTAATCTATCATTCATGATTGTACAAAAAGTCGGGGCGCCAATTCATGCAGATTAAAAATTTTTTTTTTTTGGACTGATGGTCACTGTTAGCCCGAAGACTTTTACAGCTTCGCCGGATTGAGGGCGCTTAGCCGAAACCTTTATTTATGGATGACTGGTGCAAGGGCCCCCAAGAGGGGACCTCGGCTTGAACCGTCGTTTCCAGCGACGCTTCTATTGCATTTTTATACTACAACTAAACTTTAATAGACAACTTGAGTTTCTGAAATTATTTAATATTTAATCATGTAAGAGTTAAGATGTTGATTTCGTTTTTACAAGCATTTCCGACATATCCAGGAGTTATTCCTGCGATTCTAATACTCAGGGGTAAGATTTTTTCGACAAGCGTGAGCGATGTACTTCCTGTTTCATGAATGTGATAGAACGTGGCATTGCGAGGTTTGTTATCCTCTCTACACTATTAATAATTTCATATACAAAAAAAACTCTTAAGACCAAATTTGGAATCAATTAATATTAGCTACACTACAAGTACAAAATGACGAAATTTCCTGAAGTCTTTAATTTTCTTACAAATTATGAACCATACTGGTGGTAGGATTTCTATGCGAAAATTCGTCTAGGTAGGCACCACCCCAGGGCCAGTTATCCGGCCGTGATGCAGTAGTGTGCAAACATTACTGTGTTTCGGTCTGAAGAGCTAGCGTAATCACAGGGTATATGAGACTTAAGAACTCATGTCTCAGTGTGTCGGACGCAGTGTGGTGCCACACAGAATTGTTGTGGGCGGGCGTTTCACTTACCATCAGGTAAACGTTATGCTCGTGTCGTCACCTAATACGATAAAAAAACATACAGAACCGCGATAGCTCAAGGGTCGGACGCGGGCGTTATATTTATTAGTTACTAGTGGGGATCCCAGCACCATTTATTTTGTCAATTGTGATTATAAGCCCTGATTTACCATGTGTCTGGCAGTGAACGAAATCATCGTGAGGAAACCGGCATGTTTGGGAAATAAAAAGTGTTTTAAGACGACATGTGAATTGTGGACTCCACCAGCCTGCAGCAGAACGCTGGCAGGCTAGAGATCAGCGTACCGCCCGCGCCCGCTGCATTCCGGGTCCCAGATAAGATGCCCACACAGAAAAATGTATAGCGTGCAAAAAATTGCTCCGGGTACAGCCGCGACATTTTGTCGTTTGTCTTAAAATTCAGAACACGCGAGTAACCTGGGTTAGATCCCTGGTGGCGATCTTTTCGCAAGTGCTTTATATCGAGCGCGAAATTGGTGGGTGGAGCGAGTCTCACTGTGTTTGTGCGCACACTTGTGGCAATATCTTCTGCACAGTTGGTAGCTGGCAACGAGACGTTCCATCTTGGTCAACAGGAGCGACATCGAACGATCTACCTCAACAGGGGCGGATTTCCCCATAGACTCGGCCAAGGGAGGCAAAATATATGAGGAGGCAAATATAGTGAGATTTTTTTACCGCTATTCATTGTTACTCACAGATTGTGATAATTTTATCATTTTCAGACTTTCCTTGTTTTTAACATCTTACTCTTTTATATTTTTATTCTTATACGACTTTAAATTTTTTGAGCTTTGCAGGGCGGCAGTCTTCCGTAGGACTAGGGCAGTCAGGGTATCAAATCCGTCCCTGTTCATCGACGAGGATGAACTCGGTCGCCAGTTTATGTGTCGCACTGACCACTTAATATCAAGTGGACTCAATACTATTTTGCTACACATACTGAAACATTTCGATTAATAGGTCTTGTGACTTTTAAAATTCTTTGAGCAATAGTTTATAGAAGTAATAAGATTTATGAAATACACGAACACTCTCCACTTATAGAAAAAATATGTACAATTTTCGTTGTTATAAAAACTGTTTATATTTGTACTTTCGATAGTTTGTCTTTATTGAACATTTTTATAGATATTTGAATAATTTTGAGTAATTTTTAATTCAATATTCCTTACGAAATGTTTTATAATGTTACAAATAAAAATATTATTATTTTAACTTATTCCGTCTTAATTCTTTTAAAAATATTTTTTTAAAATGGATTTGGACGACTTTATATATAATTAATTTTTTTTTTTTATAATTTATAATATGTCGTCACAGTCTGAGCAATGGCAAAGAATATTCGGACAAGTTGCGATGGCATCCATGAATGGTTAAAACCCATGAGTGGCCCCATCGTGCCGGACCCCGACTGTTTGTCCCCGTAGTCTCGAAGCTAGGCTACCAACGAGAAATATAGTTTGTAACTGAGTATGACATATTAATGTTAAGGTTTAGTTATTGTATTTTTATTACCAGAATGGTTAATAAAAATAATATATTTATTACTTGTATTTTCCTATTTCATACCAATTCCTGACAATTACAGTTTTACTCTGTCAGAGAGTCAACATTACGGACCTGTCAGGAAAATTTCTGTCGTTTGGTAACCCTACGTTCAACTGCCATTCTCTAGTTCGTTCATTACAATTCGAATATTCCACACCAGGAGGTCTATTGCGCAACTCTGGTAGGTTTCGGGATCAAATAAAACCGATCCCGAAACCTACCAGAGTTACACAATAGACCACCAGGTCGCGTCGTGGTAAAACGTTGCGCTAAGGGTAGGAAAAAAATAAACAATTTTAGAGGAAATGTATTTTAGACATCCTTCAATTACATTATTAATTTCAATATGCCATACTTTCACGTTGAAACTGGAAAACGTACACTTATACTTGACTATATCCAAGCTGCTATTTATCCCCGTACAATGTAAAGAAAAATAAAAGGCAAAAGCCCGCAGCGACGGAGGCACCAATAAGAGTGCGCAGGAAGGGAAAGAATGCTGCAGCCTTAATGAAATACCCTCTTTAAAATGTTGCAATTTCTAAGACCGTAAAGCGCTGACGCTAACGCGGCGCTAAGCTTGGAGCTCCCGTTGATTTTGTTCGCGCTTTACAATTTCCGTGTCACTAATAAAATTGTATTAAAATAAGTCGAAAGAGCGCTATATATTGAATGAGCGTTAAAAATATTTACTAACAAAGTGATCCGACCACCGATTGGATAAAAGAGCTTCTTTTTTAATTTTGAGCTAGAGTGATTGGACATTTTCTTTCATAAATAAATAAAGTATTAATTTGGTAAATTATTAAAGTACGTATTAGTAGTCGTATGTATAAGAGCAGTTGCGTCTTCTTTTTTTTTATTAAGATATTTATTGCATCAGATCGGTGAACTTTTGAGGAAAGGTCACGTTAAAAGTACCAACCGACGAGCGTGTGTGAAAACGCTAATGACAGTAGAAGAAGCTAAAGATGTGTGTCAGGATCGTAGCAAGTGGAAAGATGTGGTCTCTGCCTACCCCCATGGGAAAGAGGCGTGACTGTATGTATGTATGAAAATTTATTGCACTCTTTAAAAAATCCTTAAGTATTAAAAATAAAACAAATTATCTCATTAGATATCTTACTATTTTTAATAATCACAGACAGACCCATCATTGGAATACCAATAATAAAATTGAAGTGTCTGTCCGTGATTTCAAAATAAATGGCAAAATTTAAGTGCATTAAAGTTAGTCCCGAAAGGGCTCCGAAACGTCTTAACGATTCAATGAAAGTATATTGCTCGTCTCCCATACAAAGTTCGCAACATCATACAACATTGATTGTTGGGTTTAAAATAACACCTACGTTTCCGTGAAAGCAGATTTAAACGACGGACACTGCTCAAAATTAATTTATTACATACATACATAAGATCACGACTGTATCCCATAAGGGGTAGTCAGAGATTGGGCATTCACTGCGAAAACAGATGACTGCCACAATCCACGTTTCAACAAAACAATAGAATGCACTTGGTGTGATAGGTGGTGAGCCCATCGCCACCATGCGCTGTTGGGTGCACAGTGCAGTTTTATTCCTTACTCGCCCTTTACGAGATCCATTGGATGAGATGGAGTGGTAGTATTCTTTTAACGAGCCACCACACGGCTTTATTTATTACCAAAACTATTTCGATTTTGAGGTTATTCTAAATTGCATTGATATTCGATTTTAGGTTCATTTAAAAAAATCAGTTTTAGAAAAGCAAACCCAAAAAAAACGTTCCAAACATCTAACAAACAAACGCAAAGATCGCCAAAATTACATTTAATAACAAAATCAACTCGTAAAGTCATTTGACATTCAAAATCTCTCTCACTTGCACGCTTAAATAAGCTATATCTTTTCTCGCTCGCTTTGTTAACACTCCTGGCCCGTAAGCACAGTATTCGATGAAGCTGTAAAATCCAAAAAGGCTAACAGCAATCACATCACCGAAATTATATGGTTTTGAGTAGAGTATTACCCACATCTATGAGTAAAAAGGCAACCATCTTTTAAGGTCAACGTAGGTATGGAAAAATAAAATTACATTCAAAATTAATATTATTTTGTACGTATGTTATCATATAGGGTACCCATTAGAACCGTTTGCCGTAGGTGGCGTGCCAACCCTACATTTGCCATTATGAGATGCCGAAGAAACGTAGCCAAAAGATCCCCCGTTTACGTGTTGATGAATTGTTACAATAATATTATTAATAATATTTATATTTTCACCTATAAGATAGGTGAGTCTAAAAAAGAATTACTACCAGTACATAAAGGAGAATAAGTACTAAATAACAAATATGAGCAGTGATTTTATGTAAATAAAAACCAAAGGGAAAAACAGAGCCAAAATGTAAATGTTACGTCCGCCCATGATATCTGCTGTATCATCCAGTACATGTCCGTGTCCCAGAGACATCATTCTTAAGTCTCACATGCCCAGTGATTACATTAGCTCACAGTTCCCTACAGACCGAAACACAGTAATGTTTGCACACTACCGTTTGACGACCGCGTGGCCTAGTGGTCAGAGTACCTGACTTCTAATCCGCGGGTCCTGGGTTCCGAATCCCAGCCGGAGCCAACATTTGTGCTAAAACATAAATTGTTGATTTTCGGGTCTGGTTGTGTTGTGATTGTCCCCGTGTTTCTGACACTGCATCCTAGCCTACCTCCGATCTTATCGCATCAGCGTTACATCGGGCGTAGGTAGGTTGGGACGAGTGAGTGCCTCTGTGTTTGCGCTACACTTGTGGCACTATAATATCTCCTGCGCAGTTGATGGCTCTCGACAGTAGTCGGCAGTTGTCGCCGTGGTCGAAATCGGCTAGGAGAACATCACCGTTTAACGGTAGAATAGCTGACCTTGGGGTGGCATAGGTGGTAGTAGGCGGATTCCTGCATAGAAATCCTACCACCTACTAAATATTAATTAAGACAATAGCAAGATTTCTCGTTTTTATTGAACAAAGCAAAACGTTTATCTGATGGTAAGTGCAATGTCTGCCTGTAATAAATGCTGTGTCACCTAGAACATTTCTGTGTGACACCACACTGAGACATGTTTACGCTAGCTCACAGTGCCCTTCAAACCGAAACACAGTAATGTTTGCACACTGCTGCTTCCCGGTAGAATAACAGGCCCTGGGGTTGTACCTACCTAGACGTATTCCTGCATAGGTATCCTACCACCAGGTTATGTTTATATAATAACATCGGTTTAATATAATCTTAAATTGATACATAATTTTAATTTAAATCAAATTAATTAAGTAGTTTTATTTAAATTGATTAAATTCGCTATATACTGAGGGTATTGAATTGATATTTCAGTAGACGTACATATTTCGTTTAACAAGTTTAATAAATTGCTATTGGACTCAGTCGTTCGCAGTCTCTAGGCAATCTAAAATTTAGCGCTTCGAAAAAAAAAAACTTATGACACCTCCGGGCGTCAAGTGTGTGCGTGGCTGTCTGTGCCCATAGTAAGCACGACTGTGTGCGTAGTCGTGATCGATGGCGTTGCGTGGTTGCCGTACTTCTGGCTTCCGGTTGCGACGTTGCCGCTCCGTGAGGGCGGGCGGGCGAACGTGGATTAAAGCCTTGGACTTTTTAATTTGTTAATATTAGATCAAGCTTCTGTTGGCTTCATACTTTTGGCTTTATATCTTAGTAAATGCGAAGTTGGTAAGATACGGATAAAGAGCAAACGAACAACCAGATTGAAGTAGAGACTGTAAAGAAATAAGACAATGCGAAGTGTTTGTAAATAAGTAGTATTCAATACAATCGGTGTAGTGTATTCATACTTTAAAGATTTGAAGGATATGTACTGTTAGGTTAAGTAACAGTCGCTATTTAATTGTTTTGTAGCTTAAGCTTTATAAATTGATGAAAGATTGTAACAAAAATTAAGTTAGATATATTTATATTATAATTTCATAATCATCATTTCAGCCCATCACAAGTTCACTGCTGCAAACACGCCTCCCTCAAAGATTGCCACAAGAGATTGTAGTTGCCACACTTTGCAGGCGGCTTGGCACCGCAGTTTATTTACTAAGATGTTCCAGGAAGATGCTGTTGCCCGTCTCCTGGTTGTCATTTTCCCTCCGTCGACTTTTACGACGCCCACGGGATTAGATGCGGTGGTAGATTATCTTAAGCCGCCACCACCCGGATAGAATAATATGTATATAATTATATTATATTATATTACCTAAATTTTTGTTACAAAACGATATGTCACGTATACTGTATCGTCAAGCGCAGCAAAAAAATTGTAACGACATCTATGTCGCCACATGAGAAACTCAAGAAATATTCCCATACGTCCATAATCGCGCTATGAAAGTTTTATGTGATGCGAACTTTATATATATATACAACATCTAAATATTACTAATAGGAGGAGACGTCCTCCACAGGTCAGACAATTCGATCTGGCGAGCTACCCTTTTCCTTGGCAATATGATCCGCCAAAAAATAATAAGTATTTGTTTAAATTAAAAGAAAAAAAAATAATTATGGTCACATTTGATACTTATTGTCGACAGCGTGGTAATGCCTTCCGAGATGTGACCCCCTGTGTTCAATTACATTTTTTTTTGTTTTTATAATATAAAGTGACGAAACGAGCAAAACGTTCACCTGATGGTAAGTGCAACGTCCGCCCACAACAAATGCCGTGTAACCCAGAATATTTCCGCGTGACACCACACTGCGCTCGTCACCCTGAGACATCAGTTCTTAAACACAGTAATGCTTGCACACTAATGCTTCACGGCAGAATAACTGGCCCTGGGGTGGTACCTACCTAGACGGATTCGTGCATAGGAATCCTACCACCAGTAAATATATTTTAGTGAAATTATACAATGCAATTGGCAAGTTGGCGGCCTAAGAGAATCTACCACCCCATCTCATACCGTGGGTGTCGTAAAAGTCGACAGAGGGAAAATGAAAACCAGGAAATGGGCAGCAGCATCTTCCTGGAACGTCTGAATAATCTGCGGTCGCCAACCCGCATGCCAATTGTGACAACTATGGCAAAATGCCTCCAAAATTAAAACTTACTTATAACGAATGAAAAACGCTTTGCTATAAAGCAAAGTAGCAAATAATTATTAATTGACCAACCAATATAATACGACGTAAAATTACACTAAGTTTGCATTTCAATCAATCAATTCAGAATTCGACCGTTCGTCGACCACGAAAATCCTAATATTCAACGCTAGTCAATATTTTAAGTCAAAATCTCAACGTTATTCCACGGCGGAGAACACAATTACATAATTTGCACAAACTTTTGGCGATACTGTTTAGCTTTTGTAATTTGCGTTAATTATAATCTTTGTAAAAAAATAATGTTTTTTTCTTTTCCCTTCTTTCAGGTATTAGTTTAATACTATAGAACCTTATTTGACATCTTATATTACCATTTCTTAGATTAGTTTTAAATGCACTTAATTTAGTCATTGCCGCCTCTAAATACTCATAACTTTTTATAGAATAAACCGATTTTAATAAAACAAAGACTAAATGTTACTGGAAGATACGCTCTATGATTTTCTTTTGAATTAATTAAGTACTTTAGACGTGATGCGTTCACAAACAAACAGACAAACAGACAGACCGACATTTCTAAAAATGACAATATTTAGTACCTTATTTTTAGAATCCCTCAATATTTCGCAAAATTTTAAAAAGTACAGACACGCGAAGCCCACCGTTTTATTGTATGTATAGATAAAAGATCAGTTTCCCAGAGTCTTTAAAATTGCGGACAGTTTTATTAAACACTCATGAGTGTTGATCGTTCGTACTTTCCTACTTAGTCTGCAGCGGTTGAGGTATGACTGGAAGTTTAACTTAGCAAAATCCACACAATACGCAGGACGAAGCGATCCCGACTCGCCGAGAAACTGAGCTTCAAGTAATTAAAGAGTTCCTATCAAAAGTTTTTCAATAAAGGCATCGTCCTTTTGTCAGTCTGTCGCTGTAACGTTCCGGGCGGTAAATGAAAGCTCGCGCTTCTTGGAAAAAGCAGCCGGATTTATACATGATTCCCTTTTTTCTGGCGATATCAAACGAAAAAGTTTAATAATCGTATTCCAGTTTGTATTCTAATTGACTCGTTTATCTTTCCACAAGGAAGTGAGGAATTTTCACATACATACATAAGATCACGACTGTATCCCATAAGGGGTAGTCAGAGACTGGGCACTCACTGCAAAAGTTGACTGCCACAATCCACGTTTCACCAAAACAATTTAATGCACTTGGTGTGATAGGTGGTGAGCCCATCGCCACCATGCGCTGTTGGGTGCACAGTGCAGTTTAATTCCTTACTCGCCTTTTACGAGATCCATTGGATGAGATGGAGTGGTAGTATTCTTTTAACGAGCCGCCACCTCACGACTATTTATGAGGATTTTTTATGTAAACATAGTAAAGTAACAGTCTATAAATACCTCTTTCCTACCGAGACGTCGTAAGGAGCGACTAAGGTATTCTACGGACAGCCTCCATTAGTGCAGAATGACACCATAATATTAAATGCTGTCACTATACTGTTCGTGGGAACGAATAGGGAATAAGAATTTTTTGACTAGTATCAAAATGGCGGCGACGTGGTTCGCTACCCGTCACGTCTTGTTTTCCGCGAGGGCGAAAAGTGGGCTACGTGAGGGGGCTCTGCCTACGCTTTATGTGGAAAGAAGTCGTGACTTGACATGTATGTACTCGTATGAATAAATATCGCACTGCTGAGCACAGACTTGCTGTATCCACTTCACGCTATTTCTATGCGGGTTGGCGGACTTCACATGTCTTCGAAATATTTTCTTCCTCGGACATGCAGTCTGCCTCGCGAAGTTTTTCTTCAGCTCAAAGCACGTGATAAATCAGCGCTTAAAATTGCAGGATAATTTTAGAGGTGCCGGCTCCGGGATCGAACGCACGTCACTCGTGTACTATGCCCGGCACCTGAGCTACCATGGCTCATAATTTTTATGTAAAAAAAAGCAAAGTAAAGTTTCAGCCTATAAATGTCCCACTGCTGAGCACAGGCCTCCTCTGATTTCTGGGAGGGTTTTGGAGCTAGGAAGAATCCGCCACGCTGCTCCAATGCGGGTTGGCGGACTTCACATGTCACCGCCGAGCACGTGGTAAATCAAATTGCAATTAACAATTTCAGTGGTGCCGGCACCGGGAATCGAACCCATGTCACTCGCGTACTATGACATTTAAAGCGAGCGCCTAGCCCCTGAGCTACAACGGCTTTAATGTACAATTAAGTATATTACATACAAAATATGTAATATATATATATACATATATATATATAGAAATATACAAGTGTGTATTTCAGGACATGTTCTCACGTGGGCTACAGCAGTCACACGGCTTCAGAAAGCTAATAGTGAGAGTATATGTTTTGTGCCGGTTTTGGCAGGGTACCGCGGATCCCTTTCAGAACCTACGTAATAAACACGATTTTCGTTTAATTTTTCGTGTAGGTTAAAGAAATAATTGTGTCCGTCTTTAGCGACAATAATCTACCGTATCTTCAAAATACTGTCGGAAGTAATCTACCGCTTAAAATACATTATAGAGAAACGACTGTACGCGCAAACACAGAATCACCTACTCTTCCCAATCTACCATATGAAGTGGAAGAAGCGAGAGATGTGTGTCACGACCGCTCGCGTGGTGATGGCGGAAGAGAATCATCGTCCCATCTCACCACGTGAATGTCGTTAAAGTCGACTGCGAGAACATGAAAATCAGGAGATGAACAGCGCCATCTTCCAGGAATATCTTAATAAATCAACTGTGGTTGTAATCCCTGCTGACGATGAGGGTATATATGTATATAAAGTAATATGTTATGTACGACATATTAAAAAGGTAGACACATAATGGTACATGGTTATAGCAATTTATAGACTCCTATTTCCATCTTCCGATTCCTGTCTCCGAGTCTTGTAACCTCCCTTATGGAACGCAGCGTTCCTACGTGAGAGACTGCTCTATGCTCTACTGTGCCTTGGAATTAAATGGAAGTAAGTAACAATGAGATCGAGTCGTTCATCTGAAGCTAAACTCTCATCACCATGAGATATTCTTAGGTCTCATATGTCCTGTACTTACACTAGCTTCAGTACACTTCTTGGTGGTGGTGGGATTTCTATGCAAGAATCCGTCTAGGTAGGTACCGCCGCAGTACCAGTTATTCTGTCATGAAGCAGTAGTGTTCAAACATTACTGTGTTTCGGTCTGAAAGGCACATAGAGCTAGTGTAATCACTGGGCGTATGAGACTTAAGAACTCATGTCTCAGGGTGACATTAGTTTTTAAGTCGCAGGGTGTTCTAGGTGACACAGTATTTGTTATGGGCAGACGTTGTACCATCAGGTCAACCAACGTCTTGCACATGCGTCACTTTCTTCTATAAAAACTTATATTCGAAACACAGAGTGTTAGCGCACCAATTTCGACGTCAGAATTTAGACTGATTCCTGCGTAGGAATCCTACTACCACCAAAATTTCCTATCATGTTTTTATTACCGCCATTCTCGTTAATTGTTGTTTCTAAATAAATAGCCTAGGTTGCCAAACCACCTGGTAAGGGTTTGGCACTAGTAGATTCACATAAACACATAAAGTTATTTCATGAGAAAGTTAATGATTTAATAAAATCGATGTCTCTTCATGTTAGGACTAAATCAATGTTATCAGATATATTGAAAATAAAATAAGCGGTAGCCCTGCCCTCGGTAAACAGGAGAATCTTAGAAAAAAAAAACAAAATTTCAATCGAGTTCCGTAGGAAAACACCGCGGAGCCTTCATTCGAGCCGCGATAGGCGTCGGTTATCAAATTATATCGACCATTTCAACTA
Source organism: Luehdorfia chinensis (assembly GCA_019845155.1). Taxonomy (NCBI): domain Eukaryota; kingdom Metazoa; phylum Arthropoda; class Insecta; order Lepidoptera; family Papilionidae; genus Luehdorfia; species Luehdorfia chinensis. Next base: position 4,267,333 of record JAHVAK010000156.1, on the reverse strand, counting down.
ATTCGTCGTTTCCATCCCCGTTCATTTCAGACCCCACTTCATCTCCCTGACTCTCCCCGCCTACAACCGCCGGCTCTAAACTCATTTCCTGCGCGCCGCCTGGTTGTATTAATTTTAAATTAACTTGGGATAAAACGGCGCGTCTGCTGAAAGTCAAAATCAAATGTCTGCATAGACAGTATACGTTTAGATATACCGAGGCGTACCGGAGTGAATGCAACTTGATTTTTTATAACGCCATGTCAGAGACAGGCTCTGGCTCTTTTCATCTCCGATCGCTTCTTTTTTCGCATTGAAGTGGAAAGTTAGAATATTTTCAGAAATCGAGGTCTCGTCTCGGATTAGATGTAAACGATTTCGATGTTGAAATTGTAACTCCGTTTATATTAATGGTATTACAAGCTTTGGAGCTGTAAGCATATATTAAATAAACTAAATGTATAGATTTTATTGCGTTTAATATTTCTATCATCATCATTTCTACCTATCACTAATCCACTTCCGAACAAAGGCCTCACCCATAGATAGCCACAAAAGTTTGTACCTCTCATTTTGGGGATTGTTGCCGTAGTTGGTACGCTTGGCAGGCGGTTCGGCAACCGCAGTTTATTTATTTAGAACGTACCAGGAAAATGCTGCTGCCCGTACCTGGTTTTCATTTTCCCTCTGTCGACTTTTACGACACCTACAGGATGAAATGGGGTGGTAGATTCTTTTAAGCCGCCATAATTTATCTATATATTACCCTAAAGTTTCGATCGCTTTGCAACACCCATTGTTACGTGGGACTGGGGTTTTAGACGTCTTGATGTGACGTAGCCAGGATTAACTACCCTAATTTGATAAACTGATTTTTTCAGCCAGTTTCGTGCACATGCGCTATGATGTTAACGGACGAAACTAGCGACTGATCGACGTCGGAATATTCATGCGAACGTGTATTGTTAACGTAAAACAGTAAAATTTGACGGACATCGCGTACAATTATTCAGCAGGCGAGTCGAGCAAAGCATAATATACAAGGTTTTACCTCCGATATTGGCTCATAGTAGCTGTGCCCCTCGGTTTAAAAAAGCCGACCCTGATTGATTTTCTTGACTTTTTTCACCTTGATCTATCTTCTGTCATTCCATATAAGAGAGCTTTAAATGTGTACCTACACAGGTTAAATACACATTTACATTCCGAATTGCCGTGGGCTAGCGGCTTAAGAGAATCTACCATTCCTCCTCATTCCGTGGCTAGTATCCGATGAAGCTGTAAAAGCCGAGACGGCTAACAGCAATTACATCACCGAAAATATATTCCGTGGCTATCTTAAAAGTCGACAGATTTTTGGCAAAATCGCCCCCAAAATGATCGAATGAACTTTTGTGGCAATCTATGGGGGAGGCTTATGTTTAGCAGTGGACTGGTGATAGGCTCAAATGATGATGATGACCTATTCAGATTCAACGGAACACGTGTTCCAAGGACACGTCTGGGAAGTAGTGTAGACATTGGAATATTACATGTTTGATAATATATTTCAATTAAATTTAACTCATTTAGACTATAACAATATACTGAAAAATATGCTTTTCTATGTTATTAACTTTCCTCCGAAGTTTGGCGTGGCTAAACCTTAATTTATTTATCATCGAAAAGCATATAAGCTGAAATGATTAGTAACTATACTTTTTGCTTATATTTTACTTATATCATAAGGGAAAGAACTGGTGGTAGGATATCTATGCAGGACTCTGTCTAGGTACCACCGCAGGGGCAGTTATTCTTTTTTTTATTGTATAAAGTGATGAAACGAGCAAAACGTTCACCTGATGATAAGTGCATCGTCTGCCCATAACAATATACATAGAATAACTGGCCCCCAGGGCCAGTTATTCTACCGTGAAGCAGTAGTGTGCAAACATTATTGTGTTTCGGTTTGAAGGGCACTGTGAGCTAGTTGAATCACTTCATATATATATATATATATGAAGTGATTATATATATATATATATATATATATATATATATATATATATATATATATGAAGGGCATATGAGACTAAAGAAGCTATGTCTCAGGGTGATTGGGCAAAGTGTAGTGCCACACAGAAATTTTCTGGGTGGCACAGCATTTGTTATGGGCAGACGTTGCACTTACTATCAGGTAAACGTTTTGCTCGTTTCATCACTTAACGCAATAAAAAAAAAGGTGAAGTGAAAAATGAGTGGAGGCCGTTCCCAGCGTCGGGACATTTACACGCTGCAGTGGCCATAAACCTTGTGGACCATATTACTGAGAGGGAAGAAAGAGACAGTCTATAGGAGACTTATCTTCATCAGTGTACGTGTGATGGCTGAAATGATGATGATGATGATGGCTTTACTTTCTACATTTATGGACACATCTGTTATTTGAAGACGAGCGTTTCTTTCTTTCTTTTTCTTTATCTATCCGAACTGACAATTATACGTAAGGTAATATATAAAAAAAAAGTTAATGATCCTTTGTCCAGCGTCATCATACCAGCCCATCGCTAGTCCATTGCTGAACATAGGCCTCCCTCAAAGATTGCCACAAAAGTTGTAGATCTCATTTTAGGGGATTCTGCCACAGTTGCCACGCTTGGCAGGCGGGTTGAAATGCTGCTGCCCGCCTCATTTTCCTTCTGTCGACTTTTAAGACACCGACGGGATGAGATGGAGTGGTAGATTCTCTTAAGCCGCCACCACACGGCAAGGTTCATTTGTTCAAAATCTTAAATCTCTGGTAGTCCTTCACCGATTGCTTTGAAAATTTCACACAACATTGCATTCAAAAACGCAGCTGTTTTTACGGATTTTATCGCCTAAAACTATAAATAGTTAAAATACGCGATAAAATCCGTAAAATCAGTTTTATTAAATGTGTAATATTCGCGTAAATATAAGAAATCAAGAAAAGCACCTGTTTTTATATACCTATTACATATAAAAGCGATTTACCACTAACTCAACACGATTTCTTCGAAACTACAAGAACTATTCTCATGTTGGGCATACATATTCCCTTTCCGACACAGACACCCACTAAGAATGGATGTTGCTATAATTTATTCCTAATTGTGTAAACCGGCTCTTGATGCTTTTCTCTCGGTGTAGGTCAGCGAGTTTATATATATAAAAGCGATTGGCCACAGACTCATCACGAAATCTCCGCAACTACAAGACTTGAAACCAGTAAGACCAGATTTTACAAAAATTATTCCTAAATGAAGTAAACGGGCTGGTGCTTTTTTTCTCTATACATACTTACAAAGCAAATACTTCCATGCGAAGTCGGGCCGGGACAAGCTGTCTACTAAAAAAAATGTTGCCTGGTCAGGTAAATTTAAACTATAACTTGTACAAGTCGAATAAGCTAGTTGAGTGTCGCGTTCGTCGCTCCGACAAAAATACCACGAGTTTGTTGTTATTGTACTTTGCTATATTGTGAAACTATTGCCGAAATGTCGAGACAGGTCGTTGAAGAGGAATCGCGGCTTCATACTCGCTTCACATTCTTAGGATTAAATGGGGTAAGAGACAATTTATCACGTAGTATCTTGGTTTACAAATATATAATAAATCACTGACTGAAGACGGGGAATGTTAACATCTAAACGGAACCGGGATCCCACATAATAATGTTGGGGAAAAGCATAAGCATAGGTACTGGCAACAACAACCCAATATCTGGAATTGCTTGAACATTAATTTCATCAATTTCCGACCGACTTCCTATGTTATACGTTATGAGTAATCCGAAGAAAAGAAAATATGAATAGTATATTTGCTATAAAATTATTTTTAATAATTTAACTAATTAAACTCATACAAGCAAACTTTCATAAGCTATCAACAAAGGCGTTTCTAATCACATAACCTACTGAGATTAGCGTTAGGAAGATATAAAGGATCTATTGTAGTGCTGGCGGCAGACTTGACGGAAGCTTTCCGCCCCTCCCCAGTTTTCTCCACCCGCGCGGAAATGGCGGCGGGGAGCGGAGACAGCGGCATCCGGTGAGGTGAAGCCGTCGGTAGTGGGTGCAGCCCAGTCTAGCCTTTGTTCGTGGAGCACCGACACCGACCCAGTTTTGGGGAAACCATCCTTATTGGCTGCCCCGGTTGACTGACGAATTGCGATGCCACTGATTGTTTGTGGCGTTAGGGGTGATAAAGACAAGGCAAGTTTTTAATTATTATCTCTACGCCCTCTACGCCAACAATTCTAATATCAACAAAATGCATGACGCAATGTTTTTAAGTCTTCATATTTTCAGTTTTTTTTTACCGAAAGCGTTATAAAATATATTTACGTACTGCAAATACTTACATGTTATGTATATGTGTAATTTTAAAAATATAATGAGTTTGAAATCAAAAAACATCAAAATATTTAATTAACTGATAAATAACCTACCTAATTTATAAATAACAATCAAGTCAGCGCCATCTGTTATAACAATTTAACATTAAAATGACTATATAAAAAGTCTAAAAAGTGACCTCTATCGTTATGATGGCGAACTAACAAGGAACCAGTGTTCACAAGCTTTTAGTTTACTCTTTGAACCTATTGTTGCGCTGCGAAAGTGCTGCCATTTCATTTAAATTTCACGAAGGCTTTTAAATATTGAAATCTGTAATTTAAGAAGAAACTATATATAATTTTGGGAATATTATCTAAAGTTTTTTGATTCAATTTTAAAGTCCGTGCGGTGCTGTAGATAGAAATAATTTAATTTTTTAAAATTTAGTGAAATTATTATAAATGTACGTATCGGTAATTTATGTGTTGACAGGGATTTTTATCAAATTTAGGAGCGACGTATGCATTATAACGTAGATAATATTATTATGTATTGGTTGTATGGTTGGCGTGGTGTTCTCTTATTTGTTGTAGATGTGCAAGCTGTGCTGGTGATGGAACATGAGATTGATTAGTAGCCGATGATGAATGGCTTGTTTCTAGTGGGTCCAGTTGGCAACGATTGTCATCGACTTCGTCGCAGGGCCGGCGATAGTAGTTCTTTGAAAATTTGCGAGACATTTTGACATCGAGACATCTTTTACTTAATCCACTGTCACTACTGCCTACTTTGTGAAATAAAATGAATAGAAATGAAAATTATTTATTCTTCAAAGTAAGAAATATAAACTTTGTCTCTCAAACGTCATTTTTTTACAACCCACCACCGTTTCTTCACGAAGTTTCTCTGACGAAGAAGAAACTCCGTAGGTATACTTTTTATTGTTATTTTTTTTATCTTAGTCAAAAGTACCTCAAAATTAAATTTACAAAGAACAGTCTCATAAAAACCAAAGGATGCTCCGTGACAAAATAATAGAGCAAGATTCAATAACAAATGAATAAATGTATTGCAAACTCGAGCAGACCGGACTCCACCAACAGCTAAAGTATGACGCAAGTCAACACAAATTGTTGATTTTGTGGTCTCGTTGTTATGTGACGGTCTCTCACATTTTATCATAGCCTACCTACGTTATCACATGAGTTTTACATCAGGTACTATAATATGCAAGTAATATGTGGTACTTATTTATTGTATTAAATCGAGTATTTTATTCTACGTTGCTGGCTCCTTTACTTAAAAATTAACGTATGTTGCAGTTCGACTGATTCCGTCTAATTTGATTATACGTACATACATACATACAGCCCATTTACCATAACAGGGAGTAAGCAGGTCACTCACGTAGCCCACTTTTCGCTCACGTGGGAAACGAGACGTGATGGGTCGCTACCCGTCCTCGTCATAAGCACGTCGCCGCCATTTTGGTAAGAGTCAGAACATTATTACTCCCCATTGCGTTCCAACGAGCAGTGGTAGACGACATTGCATATTGTAGTGTTATTCTGAACGAATAAATGCTGTCCGTACAATACCTTAGTCGCAACTCGGTAACAAAGAGGTAGGTGCTATTCTACTCAGATATATATATATAGAATCAGATAGATTCTATACTACACCTATCGACATTGATGTAATATTTTTTTGTTTACAATATAGATATTATCCCTAACAAATACATTGTTGCACTCATACATAGAGAAACCGTGGTAGCTCAGTGTAGTTCAGTGACCTGGGTTCGATTCCCGGTGCCGGCGCCAGTAAAATTGTTAGTTGCAATTTTAACTGCAGATTTACCACGTGCTCGGCGGTGAAGGAATACATCGTGAGGTAACCTGCATGTCTGAAAAATAAAAAATGTTTCGAAGACATGTGCAGTGCGCCAACCCGCATTGGAGCAGCGTGGCGGATTCTTCCTCGCTCCAAAACCCTCTCAGAAATGAGAGGAGCCCTCTGCTCAACAGTGGGACATTTTATAGGCTGAAACTTTACTTTTTTTTTACTCATACATTCCCCATGTTCCATTAAAGAGGCAGACAATTCACTATGACCTTTACAAAATATATAATTTCGGTGATCTAATTGCTGTTAGCCTTTTTTGGCTTTTACAGTTTCATCGGATACTGTGCTCACGGGCCAGGGGTCCGCGTGCCAGGTTTGGTTTGACCCAAACATAAATACATAAATAAACTCCTACAATAACATCGAAATTAGGACTGTATCGCGTTCGCTGCGTGCTTGCGCGATTTAGAATATCTCCAAACGGCTTTTAAGTCGTCCAATGACCGTCCGAGGGAGGCTGAGGGCCTCCATTCGGACTGTCGACTTGTGTGTCGGTAACTCTGGGCGGTGAGAACCGCCCTGGAACACGGGTGTATCGTGTGTACGCGGTGTGATTGTCGACTGCTGCGCGCCGCTCTCTACGGCGGTCGCGCGTCGTGGTGCGTGTTATATTAAAGCTATTAACTGTGTGTACAGTGTAGCCTGGATCGTCACTGACCGTATCGTGGTCAGGGAGTGCTGAGACGTCCGTGTCGTCTAGCACGTTACCTTTACGAAAGGAATGTAAGTTATGACAGATTTTTAAAAATTAGTTACAACTTCATTTCGATATCTTAAATAGGTATAGGTTAAAGGAAGCAGTATCGGAAGTTAAATGACAAAACGTTTAATGGGTAGATAAATTTGTATGCCAAATCAAGAGGCTTTACTTTTTCTTTTTCTTGTCAGCCTTCAGTTTGTACGTAAGTTGTGATTCTAACATAGACATGTAATATAAATACTCTTGTCCCCACGGCGAAAATGACAGGTACCATTGCGAGAACATTTCATAGTCGGTGGGATCGACAAAGTTACCTTGGCTGTCGTTCATTACAGCTTCAACTATTTCCAAGGGCTCTAATGGTTTATGGTATAACTGTGCTATTCTATTCCCGTTTAACACAGTTTCAATAGCTCTTTTAATTGTGTTTATGTCAAAGCCTCGCAGAACCTGAGCAATGCTATGGACGTTAAATTCTCGGTTTATTCCGTGATATTTCATTAATGTTTTCTTCAGTATGAAGGATATACTCCCGTAATCTGTCCTCGGGAACATAATAAGTGATGGAAAGGCTTTATACATTGGGACAGTCTTCGACAACCACGGTTCAGATGCTGTGCCCAAAACTAAAATTTTGTCGTGTTCAGTAATGGGCTTTACAATTTCCTTGAAAAAATCCCTTTGTAATCGTGATGGATCAAACATTTTTTCTTCAATCGGTACCTTTTTGTAAAACATTTTGTCGGCGTTGGACACTAAAATTATTGTTGGTTGCATTAATCTGCTTATTTTGTTAATGTACATAAACATTTTTTTCAAATTTTTTGGGCCGGGAAATTTATCATAAACATGTAATGGAGACAGATCTATTAACACAGCGTTTGTTTCTGTTGCCAAAGCGTAAACTAGTGTTCTTTTACCAGAACCTTTAGGGCCAACAAGAAGTTGAGATCGGTTGACATTATTGCACGAAGATCCAAGTGTTAACATACAACGTACTCTTACTTGCTCTCGCACATCTCCCAAGCAAGGTGGAGGAAACGACGGCGTCCATTCCACTGCTCTCATTTCAGCTGCTGCGTAATTTTGATCCCCCCAAAATTCATCAAGAGTCAACCTTGGATGCCTCCTTATGATGCCTTGATCGTACAGTTCTTGGAACATTGCAGCTGGAGATATTTTGTCAGGCTTTGGATTTTTTAATTTCTTTGGTTTTTTCCTTTTTTGACTCTGAGGGGGCTTGGCAATTCCCGCTGCAAGGTAATCATTTTTAAGTGACTTCTTCAACTCATCTAATTCTAACCTCATCATCTCATCTACAATCGGCCGTAATTCTAAATGTATATCGTGATAAACATTTAACGTGAGTATTTCTTTAATAAAACCTTTGATAACATTTATTGGCGCTTCTGGTTTATCAATGTCTTTCCATTGGTTTTGATAATCTCTCCACGCTTGTTGTAAGGCTTCGTAATTATTACCTACCTTAATATAAACCCCAGGATCATTGGCCGGGTTTAGTCGTGACTTTTTGTAATCAAGTAGTCGTTTTTTCTCCTTCTCTATACTTTCTTTTTCTAAACGCTTTTTTTCTAGCCTTGCTTCAATTTTTTCTGCTTTAATTTGTTCTTTGGTTTTGGGATTACCAGCTTGTGCTTTAAGCCTTTTCTCCTCAGCTGTTCGCCACTCGATGTATTCTTCAATAGTAAACGTATCCCCTCTCACCACTAAAATTGATCCACCTTCATCAGGCCATGGAAACTCATCAAATGTACGAACTTTATTGTACCAGTCTAGAAACCACTCCCTGATTTCAGCGGAAATATCTTCCATTATGTCACCTTCTCTCAGTTTTAAAATGCGACTTTTTTCTTTTATTTTATCTTGTAACCACTGTTCATAATACTTCCGTCTGAAATTTCGGCGGATTTCTTGTACTTTTGTTAATTCAGTTTTAGCCGTCGGTGCTGTTCGCGAAGGTACGATCATTTTAAGTTTTTCTTTTAACTGATTATCTCTCAGGTGTTCTCGTTTAATCTCCATAAAACGTCTGTAAATGTTTTGGATCAAAGCAGCTGCCTTTTGTTTCATATGCTCTGCAGCTTCAGGTTTCTTAATTCCAGCCAGTTCTAAGTACAGAGCATTGTCTTTGTTAAATTTTCGATTCTTTTCTCTTATTATATATCTTGATCTTTCCATGCGTTGAATATTATTAGTGTGCCTATTGTATTCTTCTTCGAATTTCCTTTTCTCTAGTTTCTTCGGGGCTAAGCACTTCTGATTTTACCGATTCTATCTCCTCACCTAAAGCTAATTTTCTTTTTATTTCTGCTTCTTTCTCTTCCTGTTCCCTTATCTCTTCTTCTATTCGTGCCTGCTCTCGACGCTCAATTTCTGATGGTGTAGGAGTAGGGATCGCCTATGCGATTACCAGAAAATATCTGATCAATTATGTATTGCATTTCTGCCTGTCTGATTTCGAATGGATAGAAGAATGGACAAAGTATTTCTATATCATCAGGTACCATAAGCATCTGCTGCAAAGCATTTTCAGGATATGTGAATTCAAATACTTCTACGGCTTCTAATGTCGATTTGAGTTCCAATATGCGGCAAGTAGTAGTATCGATTATCTTCCTAATATAAGGCCGTCTTTGTATCTGATCCATCTGGTCATAGCATTCGCACAACTTGTTATACAACGTACAATACTGAGCGTACACCCTGGCCACGACTTCCACGGCAGTACTTTGTGGCTTTATTCCCACGCCTTCCGTTGCTAATTCTTGAATTCTTTGATCTGCAGACAAGGCTATTTCTAACTGTTCTTTTATTTTCAACCATCGTTCGTAGTATTCTTTACTAGCCATATCGAAAATTTTGAATGATTTTGTTCTACAAAAACATTTTTGTATTTAACTAATCATTTAGTTCAAAGAAGTCTGAAAAATGTACTGGCTAATTGGACCATAAATCAAAATATCATACTTAGAAACAGATGTGGTGATAAATTGACAGTATCTGTCACTTCATTTAAAACACATTGTACATTGTTTATCATTCTGTTTGACTTCACGTTCTCAGTAAATAGTGTCTTTTATCTATGAATCGCCTCTTCATTACATAGGAAGAATATAGTAAGTCTATGCTTCATTTTCTATTACATTTTTGTCTATTTACAATGTGTGAATACAGATTATGCATGTGGTATTAGGGTTTTAAATTTAGCTATGATGATTTTTTTTTAATTCTTTAGAAATAGAGTAGCTAATACCTACTAAAAGTTATTCAATTAAAAATAATAAAGACTTGCTGAGCAACACGGCTTCGTAAATTATTGTTATGTGAAAGACTATATAAAAAACAGCATGTTTAACTTATTTTTAATTTAAGTTTTCTATTTAAAATATATTCATCGAACACATACGAGTACAACAAATAAATTATGTTTGGATTTTGCACAGTCCGCCTGCACACGATGCAACGGGCCACTTAACACTTTTTTAGAATGTGTAGTCTGTTGTAAGAGTCTCCGTGGCCCGGAGACTTTTACAGCTTCATCAGAAGAGACCAGCAAACGGAAGGACATTACCTGCTACACCGTTCGCAGTCTCGATGCCTATCATATTTCATCGGCGATGACGTGTTCAGAAACACCCTAGTAAAATCAAACAAATGTTACGAATTTATTTCCATTAGCAGTGTGCGAATACCGCTGCGTTTCAGTTTGAGGGCCACTGAATCTGATTTAATTACAGGGCATATGGTAGTATATGATTCTGGGTGACATCGCTAAACGACTTTTCTCAATAAACGGACTAATACAAAAAAATAATAATTCGGATTAGTATTTCTAGGGATTCGCGCGCTCGAACATATAAACTCCTCAGTTTGATTATAGTAGTAAAAATTAAAAATGTGCAGCGAATGATTTCTGAGCTCATGCTGTCTACATTTTAGTCTATCCATCTTAGTAATTACGGAAGCTAGCTAGTCCCGCCTTCAGTGCATATCTTATTACAACTGACATTCGCCTTTCAAAGTGATCTTTCTGTTCTTCTCAGCGGCTGTCGTAGACTCAATATCACTTTATAATACCTCGTTATGAGGTGAAACACGTGTCGTACTTTCGACGTCAATTGTGGCAGTGGTAGTGGTAGAGGGTATCTGTTGGCGGTTCCCGGTGGCGGTATTAATGTGCTTGTGGAAAATTGAGGGCGTCCGGTGCTCTTCGAAAACTAGGTAATACACATCATTTTAAATTTTGCATGCGGATCTTAGCAAATAAAATTCCTCCCTTCACGGTCTTTTTATGTTTTATATGATTATACTAAAAGCCGCTCCAGCCAAGTGCCCGCCTAATTTTTTTAAAGAAGCACTGGGATTTCTTCTGTATCGTGAGTTCGTTTTACACACACAAATTTCACACACCACATCACAACCACACGAAGCCCAACGATTTGTGTTCTGGTACAAATTGTGGTTCTGGTTGGGATTCGAGCCCGGGACCCGCGGCGTAGTCAGGTTACAAATATTTTTTGTCTATTTCATGTAATCTAATAATCACTGCACTGTGATAATATCTCGCGCAGTTGTTTACGAGACATCGTATTTTTCTTTTTCATCTGTAAAATGTCCACCATTGGGCCAAAGCATCGTCAAGTTTTCCCAAAGACGACTTACCATAATCAACCCGCTTGACTAACCGATTGGCAATTGCAGGACCAGACAATTAACTTCCTAGTCGCTTTTAAATGAAATTAATTTTACGGATTTTATCGCGTTTAATTTTACTATTTATAACCCGACGTTTCGAGTGCTTTAAAGCACCCATGGTCGCGGGAGTACTGAGGCGACAGATGTACTGATGTTATAATAGTTAACTCGGAGTACCTTCAGCTTTTAATTAGGATTTTTGGTCCGATCTACGCAGAAAGAGCTAACTGTATCTTGAAGTCTTGCAGTGGTATGCTTGGTTTTTGATTTAATTTTATTAATTATAGGATCCCAAGCTGGTGGTAATACGCAAACATATTATCTATTAAAATTACGATGTCGTTGAATTTCAATAGCCTCTCGAATCATCCTTGGTAGGAATCGGTATTCTTTTGCGAGGATTTGTGGTTTATGAAATCTGATGTAATAGTTGGGACGATCCAGAAAATGGTCACAGACTGTAGACTTCCTGGAGCGACGATGTTTCACATCAGCTATATGTTCTTTTACAGCGAGTTTTTACTGATCTCTTTGTTTGTGCCTATGTAAGAGCGACCACATTCACAATCCATCTCCTGCATCTTGTAGAGGGATGTTACATTTGACAGATGGTAAACACTGACTTATCTTCTTCGGCGGCTTGAAAAATGTTCTCATGGAAGCCCGCTTCAAGATATAGCCAATCTTGTCCGTGACTCCTCTGACATATGGTAGGACTGATTCACTCGGTTTACTTACTACCTACTACTAGTCGAACAATTAACATTTACAAAATATTCTGGTATTTCCAAGTAAGTCAACACTTTCATGCCCACTACGGGTTGTAATTGGTTTGGGAGATTCTCTAATGCTTTCACCAAAACGAGAAAGTCAGTAAAAGTAGAAAGTTTGGGCCTACTTACCCACCTCCTCAGACCAGCTCTGCGCCTGGGTTGAACACGTGCGTCCCGGGACGGTCCAGTCGAGTGACATTTATTAGGTAGTAGGCTTTAGGGATCTTGCTGTGATGGAATTACTGCTGATTCTTGTGTTTTCAATATTAACTTTACAGAGTGACTGACGGTTTCACTAAACGCATTTTGAATTACTTTTCGACTGACTACAGCGCCGACGCGGTGTGGCGGGCGCGTAAAGCGTCGGAGCGTTGTGATTTGGCGGGTATTTTAAATTGTTAGGCCCAAAACCCTACAACATAATTACTGTGTTTACGAAACAGTAATGTTCGCACACTACTGCTTCACGGCAGAATAACATGCCCTTGGGTGGTACCTGCCCAGACGGATTCCTGCGTAGGAATCCTACTAAAAAGATATTTGATATTCCTAGATTATTCATTGTAACCATCGAGGCGCAAAACAGCCGAATGTTCCTTATCATCGTAGTTTATTATGAGATATGTTATGTTCTTTAAAAACGCGTGGGGAGCGTCGACAATGAGGCTTCAACCCTCGCACACAATAAAAATGTTTTAAGTGTGCCTCCGTGCGTTCCATTGAGCGTTAGTAACGTCGGCGCACGCGCTCGGCGACTGTATCCGGTCGACGCGTGCCGTTTACGAGTACGATACACCGCCTGGGTCACAAGCGGTGGCGGAATAGAAAATTGATCATTAATAAATATATTTTCTTTCTGGAAAAAGTTTACACTTACATTTATTGATAATTGAACTTCATGAATGTTAGAATATTTTTCTATATTTTAATTACATCTATATTGTTTGTTTTTATACGATTATATATCTTACCGATGGTAGGATTCCTATGCAGGAATCCGTCTAGGTAGGTACCACCCCAGGGCCAGTTATTCTGCCGTGAATCAGTAGTGTGCAAACGTTACTGTGTTTCGGTCTGAAGGGCACTGAGAGCTAGCGTAATCACTGGGCATATGAGACTTAAGAACTTATGTCAACTCAGGGTGACGGGGGCAGTGTGGTGATACACAGAAATATTCTGAGTAACACGGCATCTGTTATGGGCAAACGTTGCACTTACTATCAGGTGAACGTTTTGCTCGTCTCGATACTTTATCAAATTAAAAAAAAACTGAAATTAATTAACTAACATCTCTAAAAATCTAAAACGTTGGACTGCGGCTGTCATTGGGTTAACAACCAGAAGTTAGCAGAAGCTCACATTTTACCTCACCCATATTCACCCTTCAGAGTCCGATATAACACTTACGCGATGAATTTAAAAGTGTGATCAATTTATATTCGAACTCAAAAACCACCCAGAAGTTGGCATCAACGCTGATATATTATAGTGCTGTAGTATGAATACAACTAGGGCACTCAGTCGAATTTAGGTTTCTTTTTCTTCTGTAGCAAGGGTATCAAATACACGGACAATCACATCACAATATTTGATAACGTGTCGAGACGAGCAAATCGTTCATCTGATGGTAAGTGCAACGTCTGCCCATAACAGATGCTGTGTTACTCAGAATATTTCTGTGTAGCACTCAGTGTAGTGCTACATAGAAATAGACTTAAGAACTTATGTCCCGTCACCCTGAGACATAAGTTCTTAAGTCTTATATGCCCTGTGATTACGCTAGCTGTCAGTGCCCTTCAGACAAAAACACAGTAATGTTTGCACACTACTGCTTCACGGCAGAATAACTGGCCCTGGGATGGTACCTACCTAGACGGATCCCTGCATAGGAATCCTACCACCGAGACAAAACTCAGTTCAAAAGTATGCTGATCATTCAATCACACAGTCGTCCCTATATTGCTACTATATATTTATTTATTTAATATTTCTAAATATTGTAGACCATTCTAAGATTCGAAGCAGTTTTCAAATAATCTATGACCTATATTATTATATTAAAAGACTGTCTAAACCATCAAAGCTATAAAACGGTAATTGTTTTAAGAAATGAAATGAAAATTTAGTGAACATTTATTCGTCAAAGTAAGAAATAAGAATTACCACCGTTTCGTTCGTACGGTTTGGTATTCTAACCCAGAATCCCTGGCGTAGAAGTTAGATACTCTACTACCTAATTCAATTCCTTTCTGTAATTCTTCTTTTTTAATTCTATCAAAAAAAAAACAACATAGTAAATTGTACGAACGCTTAATAATTTAGAAATAAATAAATAAGTATTTAATTTCTCACGCTATCCGCTGTTACCTTGGGCCCAACGGTTAAACAGCATCGCCCAAAATGCAACGTAACAATGATTTACTCAGTATTCCTCCTATGTATTCATTACGGGTGTAGAATTTAAGCCATTTATTTTGTTAATTCTGTCTCGGGCAATAAAGCTCGAGGGGGTGGGCCTAAAGGGATCGCAGGGTTCCGATAGTTTGTAATCTTAATGTTGGTGTCGAGATTGCCAGCTTATTACCATACCCATACTGAGCCCTTTCAGTATTTTGTTTTGTGACAAAAATAATTAGGGTGACCAGAAACCCCGCTCCGGTCCTGTACAATAAGATCTGTCCTGGAGGTCTATTTTGTAACTCTTGTAGGTTTCGTGATCGGTTTTATTTTGGCGGATGAAGCTCATTCTTTGGTAAATGGGATCAAATGAAACCGATCCCGAAACCAACCAGAGTTATACAGTAGACCCCCTGATAAGAAATCTATTAAGAAGCAATGAAATTGTTGTATACATTTTTTTTTATTGTACAAAGTATCGAAGCGAGCTAAACGTTCACCTGATGGTAAGTGCACCGTCCGACCACAACAAATGCTGTGTCACCCAGAATATTTCTTTGTGACACCACAATGCGCCCGTCACCATGAGACATCAGTTCTTAAGTCTCAAATGCCCAGTGATTACGCTAGCTCACAGTGCCCTTTAAAGCCGAAACACAGTAATGCTTGCATGCTACTGATTCACGGCAGAATAATTGGCCCTGCGGTGGTACCTACCTAGACGGATACCTGCATAGAAATGCTACCACCAGTCACCCAGAACGTTACTGCCGGGCACCGCAGTGCGTCAGTACGCCTAAGACATCAGGTCGTAAGTCTCGTTTGCCCATTAATTGTACTAGCTCTGTGCATACTACTGCTTCACGGCAGAATAAGTTACCCTGCGGTGCTCTATACCTAGGCGGAATTCCTGGACTGGAATCTTATCAGTAGTAGACACTGAATCGTGGCTCGAGGAATAAAAGCCCACTAAAGCCTGTCCGTCTGGACATGAGACTGAGACATGAGTTCTTAAGTCTCATATGCCCAGTGATTACGCTAGCTCCCGGTGCCCTTCGAACCGAAACACAATAATGTTTGCACACTACTGTTTCACGGCAGACAAACTGGCTCTGGGGTGGTACCTACCTAGACGGATTTCGGCATAGGAGTCATACCACCAATAAAACTTTACCACCAGATAAGTTCGAAGGAAGGATCGGATAGAGACAGAGACATTGCTTTTAAAGGTTTGGGTCGGTACATCACAACAGTCCAGACCCAAATAAAAAATTGTTAGTTTCACAACTTTTGGCTTTCATCATTTCACTTCAGCCCATCACTAGTTCACTGCTGAACATATACCTCCCCCATAGAATGCCACAAAAGTTTATAGGTCATTGTCCATCTCCTGGTTTTCTTTTTCCCTCTGTCGACTTTTACGACACCCACGGGATGAGATGGAGTCGTAGATTCTCTTAAGCCGCTATCACACAGCGATCGCATAAATCATTTAACTGTAACTTTTAAACGTAACTGACCCACTAAACGATTTTGTTTGTAAATAATAATAAAATAATATTTAAATTTGCAAAAGACTCACATAACACAAATTTTAATTACTTATCAAACAGTTGTTCCAGGTCCGAGTAAAAGTAGTGAAGTAAAGTAAACAGCCTATAAATGTCCCACTGCTGAGCACAGGCCGCCTCCTATTTTTTAAGAGGGCTTTCGAGCTCCGAAAAGTCCGCCATGTTGCTCCAATGCGAGTTGTCTGATTTCACATGTCCTCGGAATATTTCTTATTCCTCGGACATGCAGGTTTCCTCACGTTGTTTTCCTTCGCCGCTGAGTACGTGGTAAATCAGCACTTAAAATTTGCGGAAAGAATTTTAGAAGTGCCTGCACCGGGGATTGAACCTAGATCACTCGCGTACACAGAGCACCACATTTCTACACAGTTTACACAGAATTTACTTAAAGGAGAATTTACTTAAAAATCGTAAAACAACGTTTTTCGAAATAAAAAAAGAACGTTAAATACGCTAGCATCCATGAACTATTTATCTCAAAAGCTGTTAAAATCAACAAACAACATTAAACGTTCCCACGGGGAGTGTCTTCATTAGGCCGATAGAGAGGGAATCGAACCCGTGACAAATTCGCCGTTAGCTCGACGAGCCAGCGTGACCGGCACCACCCATCCAGTTAGCGGGACACCGGAACGACGGGACAGAATGATTGACTGTTCAATTGAGTGCCGGAGTGATTCGGGATTGCACACTCAGCACCAATTAGGCTAAGCGTACGAACAGTGATGTGCAATGGAAAGATCGACATGAATGTCGACATGATTGTTTCAAAGTGTTGTACCGTTTCTGGATATTACAGACGCAATAATCTGAAATGACAGTTTTTTGAGCCGTGGTAGCTCAGGGGCTAGGCGCTCGCTTTAAATTTCATAGTACGCGAGTGACCTGGGTTCGATTCCCGGTGCCGGCGCCACTAAAATTGTTAATTGCAATTTTAAGTGCTGATTCACCACGTGCTCGGCGGTGAAGGAAAACACCGTGAGGAAACCTGCATGTCTCAGAAATAAAAAATATTTCGAAGACATGTGAAGTCCGCCAACCCGCATTGGAGCAGCGTGGCGGATTCTTCCTAGCTCCAAAAACCCTCTCAGAAATTAGAGGAGGCCTGTGCTCAGCAGTGGGACATTTATAGGCTGAAACTTTACTTTTTTTTTACAGTTTTTTCAAACATATTCTAAATGACACATCAATTTGACCGAAGGAGATTGACTTTGTTGGAATTTAAGAATTATAAATGACATAATTTTGTATTTTTATCATAACTGTTCTGAAATAAATTATGATGTTTCAAAAACTACAAATTACACTGTGATGAAACTTGGGATGTGCCCCAAAATGTACCTTTAATTTTTTTCTTTTAATCGTGCAATTTCCTTTCTAATGTTCGTTTTTTAAAAGGTGTAATTTTTGGAATTTATTATCTTTATTTAAAGGGCTAAACGGATTTTCATTTGTTTATTTAAAAAAAACGAGTAATACTACAATAAATAAAGTGTGCTTGGAAGTATTATTTCATTCCTTTAAGTTTTCGCGTGTGACTGTAATTAAATGTAAAATGACTTGCTGATGAAAAGTTAAGATTAAAAACTGAATCGCCGAAGTTCTATCGAACAATTACCGTGTTAACTCAACCCTAAAACGCAGCCTTTGTGACCGCATGAGATAAAAAAATCACGACCGTCACGCTTGTCATTGCAAATTAGTAGTCTCGATAGTCCCACGCGCAATAATTCGATACGCGTGGTGGAGTCGCGTCATCCCTTCACTTTTATATTCAACGTATGTAAATGTTTGTTGAAGCAAAGTTCTAGTGTAATGATTATGTTATTGTTACGTAACTTATATTTTTTTTTATTTATTGTGGCACAGTCAATTAAATTGTATCATTTTTATAATAAAAAATATTATTTATTTTCAGGACATATACAGAAAATCCTTTATCCTACATTCATAACATGTGTTAGTAACCATAGGTAATTGAATTAATTCTTGACCTAATTTTGGTATAAAAATTATATAGAACTGTCTTGACTGACCTTTCGATTACATTTCTTATTAAAGTGCGCGTTGACATCATTAAAAAAATAAAGAAAAAACTAGTGCATAAAAAACGAAATGTAACCAACCAATACTAAATTATGAATAAATAGTTTTGCTATATTTGCTGTTTTGATACATACATAGAGTCACGCCTCTTTCCCATAGGGGTAGGCAGAGACCACAACTTTACACTTGCTACGATCTTTAGCTTCCTCTACTTTCATTAGTGTTTTCAAACAAGCTCGTCGGTTGCGGGTACTTTTGACGTGGCCTTTCCTTAAATATAGTAACCAAATACGTTGATTTTAATTAGTTCTCTATTACAACCGTAACCTAAATATGAGTTTCGGGTGAAGTTTTTCTGGAAATTGTCTTAGCTTAAACTAAAATAAATCAAGGAAAAAAGAAGAAAAATACTAACAAATTAATACTAGCCTAGTAATGAGGACGGGATGATTCTCCAATGCTGCTCCAGTAAGGGTTGCGGAGATCTGACAGCTCCGTTGACGTTAAAGGAAGGTTCCAGGGGTGTAAAGAGTTACCAACCATAGGGTTGGTTTTGTTATCGGAGAGTTCGGATCAGATTTGAGACTCTCCTTATTGGGTCAATGTATACGTTTATACAACAAAATTCCAGAAAGTGCACTGTCTTTCAATGAAAAAGTTGAAACTTTTTATTAAACAAAGACTTTTAAGAAGGGTTATTATAATATTAAGGAATACTATGAATGATGATAACCCCTGGGAATGATGTGATCGCTGCAAAGCTATTTCTACTTCTTTATAATACTTCTGTAATTGTATGTAATTTTTAAAATGACTGAAAAGAAAATCGCGCTGGGTTTCTTACTGGTTCTTCCCAGTACAGAGGCATGTCTGTCGCTGCGAATAAGTGTAGCTTAAAAAATAACGTTCATTGTTGTTATTATGCAAATGATCTATATTGAATAAAAAATATCCTATTTGCACGTCTCATGGCGCGAAGCGGCGTGATATACTGCTCTATACCCGACATGTCAAGGTCAAGCGATTCGGCGCTCTTTAAATGCCTCTATCACAATTATATTGCACTTATATGCTAATTGGAATAGACATGAAAAATCATTAACTATTGCTACTAAGACAAAATAACTTAATTTTTTTTTAATAATTTGACGCCGAATTTTTTAGAGATGTGGTCACGATAACTCCCGAAAAAATTGACGATTCGAGACCGGGTTTTTTTTTATCGTGTCCAGAACTTTATCTACTCGTTTCCTTTTTCATATCAAAAGTCTATTTATGTCTAGATTCATCTGAAATATTTGAACCTCAATACGATTTTTTTTTAAGAGATAATGATGCGTCGTGAGACCTTTGGATTTTTTTCAATTCTATTCTGTATGCAAGCTTTTGCTATAGGTGGGTACTTTACAGAAGAGTCTATTTCAGACTGAAATACAATCGTCTGCCTATCGGGCACTTACTTTTTTTTGATAGAAAGTGACGAGGACGAGCAAAACCTTTCACCGTGAAGGTAAGTGGTACGTGTCTACTCATAACAAATGCTCAGAAAAGTTATGTGTGGCATCACACTACGCCCGTCCTCCTGAGACATCCCCGACAAGTCCCGGTGATTACACTAGCTTCGCAGTGCCGTTCAGACCGATGCACAATAATGTTTAAACACTATTGCTTCACGACGGATATAACTTACCCTGCGATGGTACCAAAATGTATTCTCGCATAGAAATCCTACCACCAGCGAATCCACCATTTCTGACTTAGTACTAATGTATTTTTTTCTACATTCAAGCTCAGTTCAGAGAGGAGCAAATTGAATCTTATGTAACATAAAAATATATAACTAACTTAGTGTAACTCGATTGAGCATAATAATATAATTATGAACCCGTAAATGATCCATTGGGACCATTACAATGCCTAAGGGAGTACTCGAAGCGGACTTGTATTGAGTCGCTGTGCTCTCGTAGCAAGAGTGCTCTTAATTACAGAGCAGCATGTGACGGCGCGTGTCGCAGTTTATTTGTGGGCCCCAACGACTGCCGTAATTGTTTCGAATTACCCTTTACGGTTATTTTGTTATCCACGTCCGTCCCGGTTTCGTTATCGATAGTTATTTATAACGATAATTGTTGGTTGTCCTTTTTTATAGAAGAAATTGAAGAGGCGAGCGAAACTTTCACCTGATGGTAACCCAGAACATTTCTGTGTGGCACCAGTTTGAACGCGCCTGACAGTTTGAAAGGCACTGAGAGCTGATGTAATTACTGGGCGTATTAGACTTAAGAACTGATGTCTTAGGGTGACGAGTGTTCTGGTGACCGGCATTGGTTATGAGAAGACGTTGCACTTACTATCAGCTGAAAGATTTTTAGGTGTTCTGGTCGCCCTATGTTTGAAATTCGACCATAATTCACATTTTTTTTAGTTTTAAAGTAATTGATATTAGAGTCATTCATCATTTGTTGACAACATTTTTAAATTCTACTCTGTGCGACTGTTTGATGATAGACTATTAAAAGTTGTGACATTGTCAGTATGAACGTAAAAATGATGTTTTATTTTATTATTTTTAAAATTTTAGCTTCCTCGCTTCATCATACAAACTTTAACTATTACATACTCGTATCTAACACTCATTCGTGCGCGTTATATGCTTAAAAAGGGGTAGGTACAAAGTTTTCTATTCACGTATTAATTCACGTATTATAGAAATGGCTACAATGGTCGGACTTGATACCTAGAGGCATTCTCTGCCAGTCAACCCCTGTTGTTCGATCTTCGACGTGCTGAGCCATCAGCGACACATGAGTCTGCTGCTTACTTCTCACCGAGCCACCGGCGACTGCGCGCGAATTATTAATCCTCTTCTAATTCAAATATTTGTATTAGTTAGCTTATTATAATTAAATTACAGTCCGCGTTATCTTTCATTTACTATGCTATCGAACACCTGTCATTATGAAATGTTATACGTAAGAGAAATAAAATTATACATATATAAACTCATACATAATTACGTATTAACTAAATATTCATAACGTAAAATACCTAAAAAGGTATACAAATAAATAAATAGATACATAAATACACAATATTTTCAACCGCGATATAAGCCGATCACATGTTCATATCCCAAATATTTAAATTCATAGCTTCTGAATCCTGCTTCCTGATACCAAAAATGGAAGATACTCGAACATTGAATTTAAAATTCCTGTTTTAACCCCTTGTAGATTTATTGAAATCCATTGAGCCGATTCGTAGCCAATAGGCTACGGGAGAAACTTCCAGACATATAGACAAAAAGACACAAATAGTCACAAATTAAAAAAGGCCATTTATGATTATTGGGTATCGTATAAATAGCAGTTTTCAGTTCAAATTATGTCATTATGAGATCACAGACAGATACTTCAATTTTATTATTTGTACACATGCGAAAGTAACTCTCTCTGTCCCTCTATCTGTGTATATAATTTCGGTGATGTAATTGCTGTTAGCCTTTTTGGCTTTTACAGCTTCATCGGATACTGTGCTCTACAGGCCAGGGGCCCGCGTGCCAGGTTTGGTTTGACCCAAACATAAACACTTAAATAAAGTAACTTAAATAAACTCACTATCTGTGTGTTACCTTTTCGCGGCTCAACCGTTGAACCGATGTTGTCAGAGATAACTTGCATCGGGAGTCGAAGATAGAATACTTTTTTTTGAGGAATATCTCCTATATATAGTCTCCACGATATTAAAAAAAAACCTAAATCGTCGCGGACGTTGTCGCGTGCTTCAGCTAGTAAATAATAAAAACTGAAAATAAAATTAGTTCAATATTGTCAATGATTCAATTGGAAATATTCACGAACTTATCCTCAAATGTGTTCCTATTTGAAGCGGGTCTTATCTTATCGGGTAAGGGCGACATATAATTTCATACAGTCACGCTTTTTTCCCATATAAGCGGTAGGCAGAGGTCACTTAAGTAGCCCACTATTCGCCATCGCGGGAAACAGAGACGTGACGGGTGGTGAAACACGTCGCCGCCATTTTGGTTTGTCTAAAAAAATTCTTAGTCCCCATTGCTTTCCCACGAGCATTATAGTGACAGCATTGCATATTATGGTGATACTGCTGACATTAATTAAAGCTGCCCGTGCAATACGTTTGCCTCTAACGACACCTCGGTAGGAAAGCGGTGCTTTTCTATTTTGCTGTACGCCTATCGGCAGATATATGTACACATAAATTATATCTTTATACTCTTATTAATATAAGGACCACTAATTTCTCTTTAGTAACCGATCGGACACATTTGTAAATCGTCGGCGATTAATCGATTTAGTCTTTGTACTCACGCATAATCGAATACGTAAAAGACTTCAGATGTCGCTGGTTCCCCCACGAAGAAACTCAAGTGGCGTATTATAAGACAGAGTTCAAAGGATCGGGGCACATTTTGACGCGCAATTAAAAGTTCAATGCAGCCAAAGAGATGCTCGTCACGCTCGCCCGAGCGGTTAAATGTCTTGAATACAGCTGAATGAGATTTGAACTCTTTTGCGAGATTTCAAGCTCATTACGTGGAATGAATTGTTGTGAATTACATTGGCTTAATTGTGTCTGTAAAGCGGAGAACTTTGAACGTTTCTGTCACAGACGCGACGTTGTGTAGCAAGCATTTTTTTATTAGAGATAGAGACAACAAACAAAATTTTTACCTGATGGAAAATGCAACGTCCGCCCATAACAAATGCCTTGTCAGGACATTTCTATGATGCACCGAACTGCGCTCGTCCCCCTGAGACATCAGTTCTTTAGTCTCATATGCCCAGTGTTTACACTAGGCCTCAGTGCCCTTCGGACGAAAAAACAGTAATGTTTACATACTACTGCTTCACGGCAGAATAACCGGCACTGCAGTGGTACCGACCTAGACGGATTGTATAGGAATGTTACCAATTGTAAAAAAGGTTACAGCGAACTCGCAACACCTTCAATTTTGAGTAAAACATTGTCACTTTGTTACTTTAATGGCTAAAAGTTTTCGCGGCTAAATCGAAATGCCTGCGCTCATTGATAACAAAAATAAACCCAAAATACACAGGTCTATACAGTAATCACTTTAAAAATAGTCCTAGGTCGTAATTGGATAAGGTGATGAATCGAGCAAAACGTTCACCTGATGTCAAGTGTAACATCTGCCCATAACAAATGCTATATCGACCAGAAATTTTCTGTGTGACACCACAATACGCCCGTCACCCTGATACATCAGTTCTTAAGTCTCATATGCCCAGTGATTACGTTAGCTCTCAGTGCCCTTCAGACCGAAACACAGTAATGTTTGCACACTACTGCTTCACGGTAGAATAACTGGCGCTCGGGTGGTGCCTGCCTTGTAGCAAAGACAAAGATCACAAATTCTTATTTAAACGTTTATCCACGACATAAAGTAGCTTTTTAAATGAAATTAACTACCGTGCCACGACATTTTCCAAGTCCCTGCGTGGACATGGCTGACGTAATGCTAATCGAAATGAGCGCATCGTGCGCTTTTATTTTGAGGACGTTTCTGAGCCACTTGGGCATTTGTATATTTGCCTGCGGTCAGAGTCGGCGAAAATCAACTTCGAAACTGTAATATCCTTTTCGCGGCAATAGTAAATATTGCCGCGAAAACGATCCATCCCAATCTTATCGAGGACTGAGTCATCCAAGAGATGGGAATAAATATACATACATACAGTCACGCCTTCTTCCAATATAAGGGGTAGGCCTCACACGTAGCCCACTCTTCGCCAGCGCACGAAACGAGACGCGACGGGGTGGCGAACCACGTCGCCGCCCTTTTAGTACGAGTCTAAGAATTCTTACTGCCCATAGCTTTCCCACGAGCAGTATAGTGACAGCATTGCATATTATGGTGTTATTTTGCACGAATAATGCCGTCCGTACAATAACTTAGTCGCCTTTTTCGTCACCTCGGTAGGAGATTGGTAGGTGCTATTCTACTCTGCCGTACGCCTATCGGCTGAGCCCATACATTTAGTATTAATCAATGAAAGTGAACATGTATCAACACACGAACAAGTGAGTTGTTATCTACTGCGTCTACCCCATCAAAAATAAAACACTTCCGTATCTGCATCGTAACCTCCCTTCGCTCTTATCGATTATCAGTTACTGTATGAAATGATATAATATATTAAACTTATATTCACTTAGTTCAATATATTATACGCAATTTTAGAAGTTAGCCTAGCACCAGAAGTGAATTATAAATAAGATTTTTGTACTTGATCTTCTGTACCGCTACTGAATACAAACAGGAAATTTGGAATACTTTCAGAAGTGTGAATCGAGCAGCGTTGCTAACTGCGACCCAAATTTAATCAATACGAGTGAAGGGATGTACCCTCCACTGTGACGTATATAAACTTATGACGTCATTAATCAGACGGGCGCGGTGACATCGTCGGCGCGAGATAACGACGCGGGAGGTTCGCTTATTTACATGAGATAACGCCTACACCCGTAACGAATAAATTATTGGTCGTAAGGAGAGGCGCGCGGGGATATCATTTGATACGACTCTGATGATCTTTGTTATTACTATTTAGCACAGACAGACGATATTACTTATGTTAGATCAATGCGCATGGAGTCAGAGGTTACCAGACTTGTTTTCTCATAGACCACTTTCAAAATTTCGCTGGTTCCGGTGTACCCCCTGTAGCTACATTTCTACAATATTCCCAAAACTCGACAAAAATGTGTAGATTAGGGAAAAATGTTAAGACGGCGTCGGCAGCGGCGGCGCTTTGCAAGTATCGTCACATCATCGTCATCATCAGCCTATCAGTAGTCCACTGCTGAACATAGGCCTCCCCCAAAGATTGCCACAAAAGTTTGTTGCTCCCATTTTGGTTGGGATTTGCCATAGTTGACACGCTTGGCAGGCGGGTTGGCAACGGCAGTTCATTTATTCAGATTTTCCAGGAAGATGCTGTTGCGACACGTTGTACTGAATGTGGAATATGCAAGTTTTTACAAGTAACTTTCGCAGAGCTTCTTAAAATATTACTCGTATCTGCCTACATTAATAGGTGAAGTCAAGTCAACATTTTAGTTCTTCACTATAGAAAGCAGATATATTTTCAAGGACCCCCTAGGAATTGTAAAACCCCATTTTTTTGTCAAGCCGACGTAGAACCCGCGTCGAGCTCCCGTGGACCCCTGGGGATCCACCTGGACCACTTATTAGGCGAATTATACAGTCGTCAAACAGTTTTATGGCCATCGTTACAGACTTACTGACACTGTGTTTTTACATACATACAGTCACGTCTCTTTACCACTGGGGTAGACAGAGACCACAACTTTCCACTTGCTATGACCCAAATCATGACAAAATAATAATTTAACGGACATTAAAGGATTTTAGAATAGTGCCGTGTGGTAGCGGCTTAAGAGAATCTACCACTCCATCTCATCCCGTGGGTGTCGTAAAAGTCGACAGAGGGAAAATGAAAACCAGGAGATGGGCAGCAGCATCCTATTGGAACATCTGAATAAATAAACTGCGGTTGCCAACCCGTCTGCCAAGCGTGGCAACTATGGCGAAATCCCCCCAAAACGAGAGCTACAAACTTTTGTGGCAATCTATGGGGGAGGCCTATGTTCAGCAGTGGACTATTGATAGGCTGAAACGACGACGACGACGAGAAGTGATACTTCTTTGGGCACAGTGTAAATGAATATTCAAAAAGATCGGGAGATAGGTACTCGGCAAGAGAGAGAATAAAAGAGAATTGTGAAAAGTGCTACATACACTCTCTGCTGGTCTCGTCTTTGATAAGGATCTCGTTTTGAGTACATTGTTTTCTCTCTCTCCCTCTTTGCCGTTTAACTACTTACTATATAGTTGCTATATAGTTATTAGTACTATATAGTTGACGACCGCGTGGCCTAGTGGTCAGAGTACCTGACTTCTACGCCGCTGGTCCTGGGTTCGAATCCCAGCCGGAGCCAACATTTGTGCTAAAACGCAAATTGTTCGTTTTCGGGTCTGGTTGTGTTTGTCCCCGTGTTTCTGACACTGCATCCTAGCCTACCTCCGATCTTATCAGCGTTACATCGGGCGCGGGTAGGTTGGGACGACTGAGTGCCTCTGAGTTTAGGTACACTTGTGGCACTTAAAATCTCCTGCAGTTGCAGTTGATGGCTCTCGACATTCGGATTGGGAAGTTTTCGCCGTGGTCGAAATCGGCTAGGAGAACATCACATATAGTTGCAAACCGAGATTTTGATCACCAAAGAAGTTTCACTTCTTTCACGTACACGTAGTTGCACGCGCTCTTTTTATGTCGGTTCGGTTGTTTAATCTCGCTCCAAATCACCTTATTTCATACGTTCATTACCCGTTATTTTCCATTCTCACCCAAATACATGTGGTAGGATTCTTTTGCATGAATCTGTCTAGGCTTACTTATTCTATGGTCAAGCATTGTGAAAACACTACTATATATCATTTTTACATTAGATAAATAAAAAAAAAACAAATACAAATAAACATAATTTAACTAAAATATTACTAACTGCAAAATAACTTCTCAGTGATCGAACAATAATTAAAGAATCGATAAATATTTATTAAGAAAAACAGAAACGCAGTGCAAATGCACGAACACGCGGCACACAAATTCGACTAACAATTTTACTCTCGTCGCGTCCTAAACAGTTTTTCATTTCATAAAGTTATTGATATACCCGTATGTTAGTTTGGGACTGACCTGTGCATTTCGTAGCGCGAAGTGTGTCTGAGAGAGACGGTGTAGAATATCCCTTGCTGAGTCCACTTGCGAGCTTTTCGGAACCTAAAAAGACGCAGTAAGTTTTAGAGGATTTTTTATTTAATACTTCCTAAAACACTTCCCAGTAGTACGGTTGCATTGCAATTTCTGTCGAACTACTAGGAGCTTACAGTAGGAAGTAATATAAACGTTTGCGATAAGGCGGCGCCAGAGTTTGCTGACGGTGCTTTAAAAATGGCGCCTTTTTTTAAACTGTAAATGTGAAGTTAAATTTTCTTTATTCAATTTAGGTTTTATTAAAGCCCTTATGAATGTCAAATACCTTACCTAAAAAAAAGACACTCTGGTGTCTTTCTTTTTCAATGCCATATTACGTTATTTGATTTAAAAATTACATTAATTAAATTAGTACAACATCATATAAGATATTTTGCAATTCTCCATTTTATAAAACGTTTTATCTAACAATTAAGAATTTTATCTCTCAATCATTGCGTCGCCTCGACCCATTCTGCAATGTTTTTCCGTACGTACGTAATGTTTTCAAAAATATACAAACGACGGAAGTGTCGAAAAGTTTTCAAGTTTTCGCGGTCACAGGACAGTTACAGAATAATACCATATTTCTGAGAGTCCTGGGTTCGCTGGGTTCGAATCCCAGCCGAAGCAAATTATTGTGCTAAGACACATATTGTTGTTTTTCGGGTCTGGTTGTATCGTGCATGTGAAATTTATCTTTTTTTTTTAAATCATGGGTTCCATCGTCGCCCTTAAGGAAAGGTTGGTCCTAAAAATATAAACCATAAAATCTCATATGTCCTATAATTCGAGAGTAGACAACTTTGGAAAAATTAAACTCTTTACAAGAAAGTAACACCCGTGAATTAGTTTTTTTTTTATTATAACACCTATAAATGCAATTAAAATGTATTTTTCAATTTAAAAACGCGCTATTACGATCACGTGACCGCGTGTGACGTAATGACGTCGTTGAACAATGGTTCAAAAAATAAAACTAAGGCAAAGTTGATTTTGTTCGAATTTTGATTATGAGTGCAAAACATTACTATCAATGCTGTGCTATGCCTTCTTGGTGTAACAATAAATTACCTCAAAAATCGGGCGGCATTCATCGACAAATTGACAATAACTGAAAGTTGACGTTTAATTAATTGTCGTAACGTACGTGCCGTTAATGAGTTTCCTTCTGAAATTCGCCTTAGCTGCGGGTGCGTTCCAGACATAGTTAATGTTAAGAAAAGCGCGACAGTTTAATTAGCGATGAAGACATAGTATTTTTGTACTATATTATTTTTCTATAATATATAATACAACTAACTAAAATATAGTGCGATACTATATATTATATTAGGGATGGCAACACACTTAAACTAAACCTTTTTTGAGGTTATGTTGTTATAAGAGTAAATATTTATTTATGATGACGTCACTTTTTCTAATAGGCGTTTTCAATCCAAAGACTCACAGTTAAAAACATTAATTTTCTGAACGGAAAAATTAAATTAACATTTCCATATATTGTAATAGGCTTTTTATCAATAGACCAATATTATTACATAATTAACTTTAATTTTAAACCATACTGTAGTGCGAACACCATGTTTATAAGAGACTTATATTATATGTTTTGAAGAGACTTATATTTTTACGAATTTAGGACATTATCTGGTAGAGCAGATGGAGAACTAGAACGGGGTCGTTTAATAATAACATTTTTATTTCATTTAGTCAGTCCTCCCATGACCATGGGTGCTGTAAAGCACTGGAAACGTCGGGTTATAAATAGTAAAACATTAAATGCGATAAAATCCGTAAAATTAGTTTCATTTAAATGTGTTGTGTTCGCGTAAATATAATTTTTATTTCACATATCTTACTCTAAAACAATAAATACATTGTCCCAAGGCAACGTATTTTTTTAAACTAATGAGACAAAGAGAAACAAAATGTAGAAAAGCAGCGAACGGAAGCTTGTGATTGAAAAAGTCATTAACACTCCTTACAGTTCAAATTCTCCCACGCTTAAAAAAAAATTAAAGCGTCACTCCGCAACGGAATCATCCGCGCAATATGTTTTGGAACTATTTATTTGGCGAAACGACTGTCTACTCGATGGGTCGTAATAAATCTCACACGCAAGGGGGAGAGACCATCGCTGGTGTATGTTTCGCACAATTAAGTTCTCATTGTCCACGCCACGGTTCCCATGAATTTGGGCAAAACAACGCGGCATGCGCGCGCGCAGCAACGCGCGCCATCTATTTTCAATAGAAGCGAACTAAAAGACGCGCCATACGACCCCATTCGTCACATTACAACTGATTTATTTTCGACCGTCCTTCGATTGAGTAATAATTGTTTGTTTGTATAATGTTGAAGGGATGGATGAGAGCTTCGAGTGCGGATTATTGGTTTAGCGGTGGCTTAACTTGTACGACTTCGGTCTCCCCTTTAGAAAATCGATGTCAACTTTTGATTTCATTATTTGCTTTGTTTGCAGTGAGAGGATTTTATTTGTTTAAACAGTGTCTGTAGGTGAAATGACCGCTAATAATGGAATGTTTTTTTTTGTTTTTAGATACCGGATAAACGGATGTATTAACCGGATAAATGGAAGGATTTTATTTGTTTAAACAGTGTGCAGGTGAAAAACCGCTTATATTGGAATGTCTGTTTTTTGTTTTTAGATACCGGATAAACGGACGAATTTTTTGTGTAAGTTGAAGGGGGACTTTTATTTGACTGGAACGAAATATAAGAGCAATGTACGAAATGTATTTCCTTCTTCTAGGTTAATTCAATAATGCAATGACCGCGTGATTAAGTGTTAGTAATAGTAGTGTAAGAGATTTTACTGGTGGCAGGATTCCTGTGCAGGAACCCGTCTAGGTAGGTTATTCCAGGTAGGTCCAGGGCCAGCTATTCTGCCGTGATACAGTAGTGTGCAAACATTACTGTGTTTCAGTTTGAAGGGCACTGAGAGCTAGAGTAATTACTGGGCATATGAGACTTAAGAACATAAGTTCTTAAGTCGAAGTGGCTAAGACATAAGTCTTAGCGTGACGGGCGCATTGTGGTGTCACACTGAAATGTTCTGGCTGACACGACATTTCATATGCGCGGACCTTGCACTTATCATCAGGTGAATATCTTTCTCGTTTCGTCACCTCATACAATAAAAAAGTAAGCGTACTTGACCGCTTAGTAGTAGGTTCGTAGTTCGAGTCGTATACAAAAATCGTGTTGTGCAACACAAGCTATGTCTCTCACACTGCATCCGATTATTCTACGAACTTAATTTCGTTTTGTGAAAGCGAAGCCGCGCGTTAGGTCTCGTCCGCGTGGATAAAGGTTTCTTAAATATCCTGCGGGAACTATTCGATATTCCGGGATAAAAAGTATCCTGTGCCGTGTAAGTATGTGCAAGCTATCACTGCCGAATCTCGTCAAGATCGGTTCAGCGGTTGAACCGAGGTACAGAGAGTGTTACCGGTGACATTTGTAACATTAAAGTTTTAGTAAAAGTTTAACTAAAGTTTCAGCCTATGAATATCCCACTGTTGAGCACAGGCCTTTTCTCATTTCTGAGAGGGTTTTGGAGCTAGGAGGAATCCGCTGCACATGTCTTCGAAATAATTTTTATTTCTCAGACATGCAGGTTTCCTTACGATGTTTCCCTTCACCGCCGAGCACGTGGTAAAACAGCACTTAAAATTGCAATTAACAATTTTAGTGGTGCCGGCACTGGGAATCGAACCCAGGTCACTCGCGTACTATAGCTTAATATCATGATATTTAAAGCGATCGCCTAGCCCCTGAGCTATCACGGCTTATAACAGTAGAATGGATTTAATTCAAATTAAAAAAAATAAACACAATCATGATTTCGTATGTTAACGCGAATATTACACATTTAATAAAACTAATTTTACGGATTTTATCGCGTTTAATTTTTAACTATTTATAACCCGATTCCGAACGCGTTACAGCAGCCATGGTCACGGTAGATTAATCCGGGGTACCTTTAGCTTTTTTTTATTGTATAAAGTGATGAAACGAGCAAAACGCTCACCTGATGGTGAGTGTAACGTCTGCCCATAACAAATGCTGTGTCACCCAGAAAAATTCTGTGTGACATCACACTGTGCCCATCACCCTGAGACCTAGGTTCTTAAGTCTCATATGCCCAGTGATTACGCTAGCTCACAGTGCCCTTCAAACCAAAACACAGTAATGTTTGCACACTACTGCGTCACGGCAGAATAACTGGCCCTGGGGTGGTACCTATCTAGACGGATTCCTGCATAGGAATCCTACCACCAGCTTTAATTTATTTTTGGTCCGATCTTCGCAGGAAGAGCAAACTGTGTCTTGAAGTATTGCAGTGGTATGCTCGGTTTTTGAATCTTCTATCGTAAAAAGTGACGAGTCGAGCAAAACGTAAATACAACGTTTGCCCGTAACAAATACTGTGTCACCCAAAACATTTCTGTGTGACACCACATTGCGCCCGTCACCCTAAAACATCGGTTCATAAGTCTCATACGCCTAGGGATTATGATAGCTCTTAGTGCCCTTCAAACCGAAACACAGTAATGTTTGCACACTACTGCTTCACGGCAGAATAATTGGCCCTGGGGTGGTACCTACCTAGACGGATTCCTGCATAGGATATAGGATCTCAAGCCGGTGGTAGTATCCAAGCATCTTCTCTATAGAAATTAGGACGTTTTAGTATTAATAGATTCGCGAATCACGAATTAATAAATAAACACAAATTAACAAAAATATTAATCGCTGTAAAATTACTGCTCAGTGCATAGAAAATTATCAGAGTATATACAAATTAATAAAATTGAAGTGTCTGTTTGTAATAACAAAATAACAGCATTTATTCAATGCTCATGAAAGTACATATGGTATTTAAAAGAAAAAAATATTAAAAATAATTGTCTGTCTGTCTGTTGGTTCCGGCTTATCTCCGAAACG
Organism: Luehdorfia chinensis; assembly: GCA_019845155.1. Taxonomy (NCBI): domain Eukaryota; kingdom Metazoa; phylum Arthropoda; class Insecta; order Lepidoptera; family Papilionidae; genus Luehdorfia; species Luehdorfia chinensis. The sequence goes on along the minus strand of JAHVAK010000156.1, from coordinate 4,235,089 downwards.
GCCGGACCTATTTTGACGGGATTTTCACTGAAAGATAGCTGATATTATAGCAGATAACTGAGGCTACTTTAAATTTAGTAAAATAATTAGGTTAGGTTAGTTAGTTGGGTTCCGCGCAATAAAATTAAAACCCCAAAATCCGATTCAAATATCGGGATCGGCATTTTTACGCGAATAAAACCGCGAGGCTCAGCTGGTAGATAAATATAAATTAAGAATAACATAAACACTGCCCGAAAACGATGCACACTAAAATGTCCTTCAAAATTTACTCTCATCGCGCCATTGATATTCAAAAACGGCGCAAAAATAAGTTTCTCTTCGATAAAAAATGACCCGTCACCCAGAACATTTCTGTGTGACATCACCCTGAGACATTAGTTATTAAGTCTCATATGCCCAGTGATTACGCTGGTACTCAGTCGCAGACCATCAATCCGAAGCATGTTTGCACACTACTGCTTCACGGCAGAATAACTGGCTAATAACTCCATACCTAGTCGCATTTCTGCATAGGAATCCTACCACCAGTAAATTTGATTTTTACAAGACGTTTACGAGTAATTTAAATGCCTTGCGATTGTATTAATTTCATTCTGTAACCGCTTCGCAAGGCCATTACATGCACAGTACACTAATGGGTGAGGAATGAATGCTGAGAAATTGTTTTACTCACGCATCCAAAGGCAATTTGCTATTATATATTATACTATATTCATAATGACGTTATTCAAATAAACTAAAATACAGAAGGAAAATACAATAGCTGGAATTTGTTCTTGAACTTGTGTACCGTTTTTTTTTTTATTTCATAAAAGTGACGGAACGAGCAAAATGTTCACCTGATGGTAAGTGCAACGTCTGCCCATAACAAATGCTGTGTCACCCAGAAAATTTCTGTGTGACACCACACTGCGCCCGTCACCTTGAGACTTCAGTTCTTAAGTCTCAAATGCCCAGTGATTACGCTGGCTCACAGTACCCTTCAAACCGAAACACAGTAATGTTTGCACACTACTGCTTCACGGCAGAATCACTGGCCCTGGGGTGGTACCTACCTAGACGGATTCCTGCATAGGAATACTACCACCAGTAATACATTTTTACCAAGTATTGGTTTAAGCATATAAATTAAATAACAGCCGCATGAACGCAATCTGCTTTTATTTGTAATCTATGAAATCGCAGTTTTCAATTCAACAGCTAATTCGTTCAAATCTAGCACGCCGCGGTACTCGCCGTCGGCACTAATGAATATTAATTGTGAAACAACAAACCGACCCCAGCCCTTTCGCTTATGCAATAAACATTAAAAAATCAATATACTCGTATCAGGGCCACTTTGTAACTTGATTTATTGATACATATTTTATCGCGATACAATCTAAAATACGGCTTCATAATTGATGTACAGTGTTTATGTCGAAGCTACGATTGTATATTTCGGTAGCTCAAGCGTCGATTAACGTAACGTGTTACGTCTGCTACAGCTATGCTATATTCGTAAGCTATATCGTTCACGGCTATTTGGCGGTACAAGCTAGTAAGGAGACAATCATATTTTTAGGTATTTAAGTTTTTCGATTTGTTTGAAATATTTTTTTTATTGCATGCAGTGATGAAACGAGCAAAACGTTCACCTGATAGAAAGTCCAACGTCTGGCCATAACAAATGCTGTGCCACTCAGAAAATTTCTGTGTGACACTACACTATGCCCATCACCCTGAGACATAGGTTCTTAAGTTTTATATGCCCAGTGATTACGCTAGTTCACAGTGCCCTTCAAACCGAAACACAGTAATGTTTGCACACTACTGCTTCACGGTAGAATAACTGCTTCTGGGGTGGTACCTACCTAGACGGACTCCTGCATAGGAATACTACCACCAGTAAAGGTATATTAATAATAAAGATAAGGCTAATAAGGTAAGTTCCGTTAATATAAATGTACTGTATTTGAAAAATATTTCTATAAGTATCTATATAGATACGCTTACTTATATGCAGTCGATTTAAAATGTAAAATCTTTATATATTTAATAGCAGTCAACAATAACTGTGCTAATATTTAAAAAAAAGCTTTAATTAAAAAAAAAACAGATGCTATGCATCTCTAGTGTCGACAGGGGCGTATCACAATGATTTTCGTGTTAACAACTCTGTAACTCCGCGCTCGGGGGCTTATAAATTTTAATATGTTATTTCTAATGACTATAAGATTAGGGTGGGCAGACCCCTAGGCCGGCCGGGCAGCGAGTAGATTTTCGCACTAATTTGAATATTATGTAAATATTTAAACTCAGTTTACTTGCTACTTATTAAGTATTCTTGGCTCGGTCCAAATACTTCAAGCGGCTGTTGTCTAAGGGGTTCGTAGATAATAAATGTACACAGGGAAAAATAACTCACTTTAGTTTTCGTTGTTTTGTTGAATGTGTTTGGTTGGAATTGACTTTACGTGTTTGCTTTATCTCTTAAGATTTATGTGTTGCGGATGTTGTAGCATTATATTCGTGTGCTTTGAATAATCTTATTTTGTGATTTCGTTTGGTAAGTCACGACTGAAGCTACTGAGTACCTAATATTATGTTGGTGTGGAAGAGTTAATGATACCGCGATATCAGTATGTTATGAAATGATAGTTTTTATTCGAAACACGTTAAAATTTAGCATATTTATATTTTCAGTTGCACACCGTATTATGGATAATGGATGGACTAGTGCTACCTTCCTAGACGGATTCCTGGATACGAATCTAGGAGAGCTAGTGTAATTACTGGGCATATGAGACTTAAGAACTGAGGGGGGTTCTCAGGTGGAAGGGCGCAGAAATGTGTCTCTCATAGCAATTATTATGGGCAGACATTGCGCTTACTTATCAGGAAATGCCTTGCTCCTCTTGTCAGTGTCTTCAATGAAAAAAATATCGCGGCAACTTCAGCACATTAACTGGTTCTGAAGCAGTAATCCGAATAGGTAGATTTCACCACATTGCCCGTTATTCTGCCTTCAAACAGTAATTAGTGCAATTATTGCTATTTTCTAAATATAAGTAAAAGCTGAGTATTTCATTTGTTCGGAAACCTCGTCGTCAATTTTCACGACAAAACGTATACAATTCAGTGCATTAAATATATTAAAATACATATAAATAAAATTGAAATGTCTGTCATGAATGTTTCTCAATGATTATGAAACCATATACGGTACTTAGTTAAAACAGTATTAATAAGAAATAACAATTGTTAAAATTTTTGTCCGTCTGTCTGTTTGTTCTGGCTAATCTCCGAAACGGCTGGACTGATTTTGACGGGACGTTCACTGACAGACAGCTGATATTATAGCGGGTAACTTAGGCTACTTTACTTTTAGAAAAAATATTAGCGTTCCGCGCAACAAATAAATCTAAAACCGCAAAATCAGATTGAATTAATATGGAAGTATATTTGTATATGAACGATCGTGGTCGGATCTTTGTTACGCGGGTGACACCGTAGGGCACAGCTTATATAAAATAAAAGAGGAAACGATCTCTTAAAAAAACTTTTCTAATTGTTTCCTTTTTCTCACTTGAAATTGAACTAAAACATGAACATTTCTATCGAGCGCTTTTCACACCGAGGAGGGAAAGGCGTCGCTGCGATGGCACCGGCAAAAGTACAATTACACGTTCCGAATTAACATTTTTCGCAAAAGGCATTTTTAATGGCAAAAAGTCCATTGTCTTGTTAGAACGGGTCCATTGTCTCCCTCAACTCTTTTATATCGCCTCTCGGCCTCTGAGCGAAGCGAAAACCTTTTATTCCCCGACGCGATGGCGGAATGAAAGACTCTCGTTTGTCTGAAATATGTCCTCGAAAATATTTTTTACGCTCTCTCTGTTGCGGTGGGAAAGGCACGACAGTTGCCAGATTTATTTTTTGCGATTGTATTGTTTTTTTAATGTGAACACTGAGTTATGTATTGTTTCTCGCGTATTTTGTGTGACTTACTACCGAAAAAAAGCGAGACACAGACATCTCGGAGACACAGATAACACAATGCAGATTTGAATTATAGCAAGGGGAAGGATTTGGTTTTAAAATAATTTTACATCTATACAAATAAATAAAATGGAAGTGTCTGTTTGTAATCACAAAAATTTGAACTCAAATGCTTATGAAAGCACATACGGTACTTAGAAAAAAAAACTATTTTTAAAATATTTGTTTATCTGTCTTTCTGTTTGTTCCGGCTAGTCTCCGAAACGGCGGGGCCGATTTTGATGGGACTTTCACTGACAGATAGCTAATGTCATAGCGTATAACTTCGACTACTTTAATTTTAGAAAAATAATTACGGTTTCGTGCGAAAAAACTTAATACTGCAAAATCCGATTGTAATAAAAAGAAAGAGAGGTATAAAAGTATATCATCCATCGGGGTCGGTAGTATTTTAAGTTCGTACTGTAACGATTTGAAGTATTATCCGGACGCTGAATTTTTGAAATTTTTTAATTTTCGCTGAAAGCCGTGTGGTAGCGGCTCGTTAAAATAATACTACCACTCCATCTCATCCAAATGATCTCGTAAAAGGCGAGTAAGGAATTAAACTGCACTGCACACCCAACAGCGCATCGTGGCGATGGGCTCACCACCTATCACACCAAGTGCATTATATTTTTTAGGTGAAACGTGGATTGTGGCAGTCATCTGTTTTTGCAGTGAGTGCCCACTCTCTGACTAGCCCGTATGGGATACAGTCGTGATCTTATGTATGTATGTATGAATTTTTGGACAAGTTATCGTTTGGTTAACAAAAAAAATTTGTTGTAGAATGAAAACTAAGCACGTAATATAATAAAATAAACTAAAAGTGACATGGACTATGGACAACTGGAAAAATGTAGAATCGGCAACCGCAGAAGAACTTCAAAACGCTTTAAAACACCGCACCAGCAAACGCATCCTCGACGAAAAATCAAAACGAAGGTTCGCTATAATATTATAAAACAGTGTTGAATCTAGATAAACATGAATGAACCTGTCCGCATCGCTCTTGAAAAGGTCTAACCACTCCAGTATCGCGGGTGCGTATCACAATTGACCCATTATCACCTTAGACCAAGAAGAACTATGTATTTGCATACAAATGTTAATCCCGGATCTCGTCTCGTGGGTGTCGTAAAAGTCGAGTGCGACAATAAAAATCAGAAGATGGGCAACAGCATCTTCCGGGAACATCTGAATAAATGAACTGCGGTTTTAAATAAAACTACTTTTTTACGGATTATATCGCGTTTACGCGATTAAAAACTAAGCGATTAAATAAACGCGATAAAATCCGTAAAAAAGTAGTTTTATTTAAATGTGTAATATTCGCGTAAATAAAAGAAAACATTATGTGAACTGCGGTTGCCAACCCGCCTGCCAGACATTGGCAACTATGGCGAAGTCCCCCAAAATGAGGGCTACAAACTTGTGTGGCAATCTATGTGGGAGGCCTATGCTCAGCAGTGGTCTAGTGTTAGGCTGAAATGATGATGATGATGATGATGATTAATTCCGTACGGGAATCGATATTCGATCGATATATCGGGAATGGGTAGTCCGTTGCGCAGAAGTCAATCGCTAAGCCAGTGGAGCCTAATATTATGTTATTTTATAAGTATAGAGTAGACAAGCTATATGTTATAAAATCACAAAATTACTTCATATTACTTTATGATGGCGCCTTTATGTCTGAATAGTTTATTGCAGTAGTTTATAGTAGAGGCAGTAAAAGCCCAGAAGAATAGCTCATGTCGGGAATAGTCGACAAAAAACTTTTAATAGACGCAATTAATATCGTAAAGTGACGAAAAACAACGATAAAGTTCATAGCGTGGCACACACAGAATCTCCGAGATCCACCACCACTGCCGGCCCCCCTCGTTAAAATGCGGGAAGCGGGCTATCTCTACCCCCGGGTAAGTAATAATGAACTCTACGCAGATGATAAAATTTTATTTTCATTAGTATTTATCAAAGGCGATGGGATGATCTCACAGGCGGGGTGTGGGCGGGAGCGTTGCCATGACGACCGCGGGGTATCGCATCCCACACGCCCCCATTTCGCTCCCTTGGGAGCGATTGTTATCTTTAGAAGAAGCCCGCTCCCCACCTTTCCTTCAATACCTACAGAATCTTGTGCGCTCACCTGAAAGGGTTTAACTCCCGAGCGCGCCTAACGCGAATACAGATTTTACGTCTCTAACTTAGGGTCACATTCAGTTAGGCGAGAGATTTCACACGAGCAAATCGATTTTTATTCTTTTGGAACGTCGCGCTCTGTGTCATGAAATATCTATTTGACGTCGGTTACAATGAACCTTAAAAATGTAGATATCTCGAATAGCGGAGGGTGTTAAATTTAATGCCTCGAGGCTAGCTGGCAACATCTATTTACTAACACCTGCGCTGAGTATAGCCATGTGCATTATTGAAAGGCAACCTTTTCAAAGTTTACATTCTGTGTGCTGCGATATTTAAAGTTATGACATTGCATTTAGAGCGACGTAGGTTGTGAGTTAGTTGCCCTATCTAAAGATGCAACATCGTAAGCTATAAGAAAATAATATCGTAAGGTATAAAAATAATAGGTATAAAGAGTGTAAAAAAACTGTCGCGGTATCAGTCTTGAATCTTTTTTTTTATAAAAAGTGGCTGATGGCCAGAGATCACCGCCCAGTGAACTCACAATACCAGTGTTGTCGGCCTTTGAAAAGGAGCTGATTCTTGAAGGTCCCTGAGTTTTAATTTATCACTGATTTCGTGTCAAAATCACAGTCAATACAGTCATTGGCTTTGACAGAATTAGATTATGAATACATCGAATTTCGTTACTTTGCGATTGGAAAGCGTACAAATACGTTTTTTGTGGAATATATTATTTTCATCAAGTAAAGCTAAAAACAAATCAATCACACTGAGGGAGACTTCTATATTCAGAAATGATCTCATTATCAGAGCGCAGATCATTCATTGACGCGAAGTTTATAATCAAAGTTCTCAATTCCAAAATTGACTTTTCGCCATTGCTAGCCTTAATTAAATATAGAGTGGAATGAAATTAAAATTATTATTTCTTTAACGTAAGAAATTAATATTTCTCGTAATTTTTTTATAATCTACCACCGTTTCGTAATGAGGAGGAAGCAGGCGACAGAAACTTCGTAGGTACCTATCCTCTGTTTTGATTTTTTTTCAGTTTAGTCAGAAATACATTATAGATAAATTTACAAAGTCTAATAGTCTCATGGAAATGTTAGACGAGATTCAATAATAAATATATGAGTGGAGCGGTCCGCCGAGTGGTGGCGGCCTAAGAGAATCTGTCACCCCATCTCATCCCGTGGGTGTCGTAAAAGTCGACAGAGGGACAATCAAAACTAGTAGATGGGCAGCAGCATCTTCCTGGAACATCTGAATAAATGAACTGCGGTTGCCAATCCGCCTGCCAAGCGTGGCAACTGCGGCAAAATCCCCCAAAATGAGAATTACAAACCGTTCATTAGTGGAAATGTACATTAGTGGACTAGTGATAGGCTGAAATGATGATGATGATGGTTGCAAACTCGATCAGTCCAGCCTCCACCAACAGCACCTGTTCATAAGTATGACGCATCGAATATCTCGTAACAGTTTCACTTACCATCAGGTGAACATTTTACTCGTATCCTCACTCTTTTCAATCAAAAAAGTCGAAACACGTTAATGATTGCACACTACTGCTTCACGGCAGAATAACTGGCAATGGGTGGTACCTACCTAGTATTATAAAAAGTTCTTCATCATTCCATCAGTAAATATTATATAAATATAATAGTTATAGCAATCCAATACTAATATTATAAATGCGAATGTACTCTCTCCGTCCCTCTGTCTGTTTGTTACCTTTTCGCTCAACCGCTCAGCGATATAGGATACCGGAAAATCAAATAATTTGCACGGTATTTTTAGAAAACCCAAATCCACGCGCAGCAGTAGTAGTAATAATAGTATTTTTACAGTTGTTGAAAGATGACGTCACAGTCACTCATACAGTACAATAATATAGTTAAAATGTATCTATAAAACGTAAGGTAAATGTGTACTCACCTAGTTTACTCTTGTCTATTGATCCCAGCATTGCTTCATCTGTCCTCGAGGTCCTACCAAATCCAAGTGTGGTGCTCGACGCGTCCTGGCCCAATTGCCCCCCGTAAAAATCACCGAACGCCGTCGCTGTACCAAGTAGCCCTGACCTGTCCTGCAGTGCGGCTTTGGCTTTCTCCACGCTCTGCTTTAGTTGCTCGAACGTTGACTGGTGGAGGCGGTATGGCGGCCATTCTGTAGTTGGCCATGGTTCCTCTTTTAGGGCGCTCCGCTTCAATTCTAGAGCTCCAGCGTAAGAACAGCTGCTTTCGTACATCGCAGCTTTAACTCCTGCACGGAGCGCGGTGGCACACTTCAGTCCGCGGAAGTCGACCCTGAAACACAATAAAACAAGTTAAACACTGCTACTGCGTGACCTAGTTGTTAGAGTACCTTACTTATACGCTTGACCTGGGTTCGACTACCAGCCAATAGGTTTGGTTGTACTGTGCATTGAAATTTATGTCCCCACGGAGAAATCATAGTGTTGGTCGAATTATTAAAAAAAAATGGTTTGTATTTGAGATATGGTCATTTTATCTTGTCATATCATACGATGGGTAGCCACTGCGCCCGGCATTACTTTGGTACCTTAATTGTAATGTTTTTTTTTTATTGTATGAAGTGACGAAACGAGCAAAACGTTCACCTGATAGTAAGTGCAACGTCCGCCCACAACAAATGCTGTGTCATCCAGAGTATTTCTGTGTGACACTACACTGCGCCCGTCACCCTGAGACGTCAGTTCTTAAGTCTCAAATGCCCAGTGATTACGCTAGCTCACAAAATGTGTTGTATTCATTTTAAAAACACGTTAATTGTGACTTTAGTAGTACCAACGGTTTCGCATTACATTATTCAACATAGACAACAACTTACGTAAATAACCGAAAATTGTCATTGCGGTAGAAATCGAAGATGTTTTGAGTATTGGACCTTGAACTCTGAATCATGAAAAACGAAGGAAAGAAAGTACGGCGATTAGTTATAGCGGATATAATTCCGGTACTCTAGCGTGTTTCGTTAACGTTGAGTGTTGCTTTTAAGAATTAAAGAGATAATACAAAGAGTGGAAACGTTGAAACATCCTACAAATCAACGTTTAATTACAGTGGCGATATAAGTTCTATGCAGGAATCCGTCTGGGTAGGTACCGCAGCAGCTCCAGTTATTCTGGCATGAAGCAGCAGTTTGAAAACATTAATATATTTCAGTTTATAGGGCACTGATAAGTATTTTGAGAGAGAGAGAGAGTGGTAAACATCTCGTCACTTTCCCTGTGACGAGATGTTTACCATTCAACTTATGGTAAATGCTGTGTCATCTAGAACATTTCTATGTGAAAACACGCTTCGCCCGTTGCAATGAAACCTCAGTTAATAAGTATCATATGCCCAGTGATTATACTAGTTCTCAGTGCCGTTCAGACCGAAACACAGTAATATTTGCACACTCTGCTTCTCGGCAGAATAACTGGCTTGGGGTGGTACCTACCTAGAAGGATTCCTGCACAGGAGTCCTATCAGTGTGGTGCCTATATATATATACAGAAATCTTTTGGGTGACACAACATTTTTTATGAGCAGACGTTGCACTTTACAGTTTTTGCTCACTTTATCCAATAAAAAAATATAAACAAATTTTAATTATAATGAAAAAAATGTGCAGTTTTGTTAAGATCATACTGAGTTCATGCTCTGTTTTGTCTGTAATAGCCTTCGTTTTGTTAAAATATCGTCTATGGTCTGTAAACGAGGTGCTCGTAGTCTAAAAAAAAAGTAAAGTTTCAGCCTATAAATGTCCCACTGCTGAGCACAGGCCTCCTTCTCATTTCTGAGAGGGTTTAGGAGCTAGGAAGAATCCGCCACGCTGCTCCTATGCGGGTTGGCGGACTTCACATGTCCCCGAAATATTTCTATTCCTCGGACATGCAGGTTTCCTCACGATGTTTTCCTTCACCTATAAGCTATAAGCACGTAGGTAAATCAGCACTTAAAATTGTAGAACAATTTCAGAGGTGCTGGCACCGGGGATCGAACCCAGGTTACTCGCGTACTATGAAATTAAAGGCGAGCACCAGGCCTCTGAGCTACCACGGCTCGTAGTCTCGTAGTACCTAATATTTGTTTATAAGGTAATGCACCAAATCCAAACAGAATTGACCTTAAGTTGAAATTAAAAAGTCTAGAAGCTAATCGAAGGCCGTCTGGAGACAAGGAAACCAATCAAGGGGATCTAGAAGGAGAAGGAAACAATTTGCAGCTTCCTTCCCGGAAAAGCGGGCGACGATGTCGATGGAACAGGTACTATACAATGACGAAAGATTGTCAGGTTCCGCTGAGATACAATTGCAAAATTATCAATGCTGGTACATTTTGAAATCGGAATCTTTAACAAATTTATAGTATTTATAATACCACTTGTTCATAATTGCAATATTTTGATTAATAATAAAAAATACGACATAGGTCTCCCCCTATATCCCGAGCCATTTGCATTCACCAATATTTCACACATTTAGACAAGAAAGGTCGTCACCAAATCTAAAACGAAGTCACATCAGGAAGCGGAATCGATAAGCTGAAATTGTATGCTTAGGAATGGGTGATCGTTATCCGTCCAAAACCAGATAGTTCCAAAGGAAGAAATAAAGGAAGAAAGGTGGAACCCGTAATGCCTTTTGGCAGTATTATTCTTGAGATGAAAGGCTACCAGATGTCTGTCCGCATCTGATCATTGTGTGTGATCATGTGTAAAATGTCACGCAAGTCCTCTTTTCCTTTCCCAACAAATCATTGTCATTTCACTTTGATTACAAAACTGCTGAAGTATTGGAAGATCAGATTTCACATCCACAATCCTAAAGAATATTTTCATAGACCAGTTTAAAATGGACTTATATATTTAAGACCTCACCTCATGTCGGAAATTCGTTTCCTTTTCTGTCGCTTAGTTGTTTTCTTGGATTTTTCCGTGGTGATGGATTCCAAGTGGTATCACATTTCCGTGATACCACTTTAACACTGCCAAACCACACCTTAATCAAATAGTTTATATTTTTATTTGAACACCAATAACCTGGCTTTTATAAAACCCCTATCAATACATCATAGTCGTCACTTTTAACTGTCAAAACTATACAATAATCACGTCAAAATTCAATCGATTGGTCAGATCACAAAATCACAACAACTTAAATCTAAATTTTCTTCTAGATTAGCGATGCCTAACGAGCGTCTCAACGGAAGTGGTTAGAAAGAACTGCTGTGGAACTTCTAAAGGCACCGAAAGTATATTCGGTAGGGAATCGTCCCGATGATGATGGCGGGCGGTGGCCTTCCGCGCACTGTGAGCTACGCGCCCGCGCACTGCGCTAGAGCTCTCAAATTGATTGCATCCGGCATAAGGGAAATGTGCCGCATAATAAATTTATATTTGCTGCACAATTTGACCAGGGACGTGATGTAGCTCGATTTATTTACCTTTGTGAATATGCATATTTGGTTATTTTTTACATTGACGCTTGAATTCAGTGAAGAGTTGAATTATGATTGACGGATATTCATCTATGTTGTTTGTTTCATCTATAAAGTTAAAAGTCACAAACTCATTATTAAATTTTGGCCTAATGGAAGCTTTTGTGAACATCAAAATTTACAGTTTTTGTTTATGTCAATTCGTTGCTTCACGCTTTTAGGTATTTTACGGTTTCTAAATGTAATAGAGTGATGTGTTTTTATATATTAGATTATTGGACTGCCGGCTGATGGTGGTGTAAAGTAATCTGTCACCAGTATTCATCCTGTTGACGTGGCAAAAGTTGATTTTGGGAAATGTCAGAAAAATATATTAAACTTAAAAATCAAAAATCACAGACGGACCAATGAAAAAACACTAACTAGAACCTTAAATTTTAAGAAAGTAAAGAAATTTGTACAATGAATTGAACCGATGCCGCACTTGTAACTATAACAAAACAAAAAAAACTAAGTAAACAAATATCATGTGAGGGAGATCATTTTACACTCTAATTCGTTGAAAATCAAGTATTGTCAGAGAAAAAAATATTCTGTTACACATTACATTACAAGTTGACATACAATTGATATGAAGATGCACATATATGAAAGTTATACATTTGAAAAAAGTCATGAGTGACTGAATTTATTTAAACACAGTTAAACCATTTATGTACGAAATTCGAAGCATGCCTTCTCTATTTAATTTCGACGACCATTTGATAAAAAGTTCTCAAAGTACGCTGTATCCGTGTATGTTTTAAACTACATACAATTGGTAAAAATAATATTTTCATTATTTACTAAGCTACGTTTTGCTTGTAAAATTGAATCTAATTTTTGGGCGTTAACATGTTGCTTTTTGTTTCGCTTCGGAATTAGTTTGCTTCTATGGTTTCAATAATCATAATTTTTTACTAAAAATATTTTGTCTCTTTTATGTCTTAAATATCTTGTTTCTTATAATTATGTAAATCCATGATATAAGAGCGATTTACCTCTCAACATCAGGTATATCCGAAACTACAATAGAATTTGAAATATGGCATACAAATTCCTTTCCCTACATAGACATCCACTAGGAACTCTTTAATGTGTAAACATGCTGGTGCTGTTTTTCTCTCGAGTATAATTGTAAGCTTCCGTGCGAAGCCGGGCAGTACAGCTAGTAAATATATAAAATTCATTGTAATGGTGTCTATTTTTTGTGCGTAACTATGAATTATAAAAATGTCTACTACATGGTCAATTGAAAGCCCATATTATACAAACCGGTCAAGTAACCTTGACTTCTTGAATCAATTTTATAAAATTATTTCAAAATGGGACCATTTGCCGCGACAGTACCGTCGGTGCGAGTGGGCGCCCGAGTTGCCGCGTGCGCCACTTTAACGCAGGAAGTCTGTACATTACCTTATTATATCCGACAAAAAGTGCCATCCGCCGACAAACCCGTCCGCCTAGACTCGAAAGGTGTTGGCCTTCACCCTTTCCTGACGTCTCAATATGTTCCATGTCGAAAATTAAGACATATTTTCTCTTTAAGTTTACTTGTTATCCTTTTGAACATAATCGAATGAACTTGCATTTTGTCTATATCAATTAATGGTGTAGTATGAAATCTTTAGTGGGAAGAATCGAAATTATTCAAACAAGTTGTAGCAGCGTAGGCCTGTTTCAATTTCTTCGACGTCATCAGTATTACAATGAAGGAAGGTAAGTTACTTTGCTAAGATCCGCATGCAAAAAAAAGACGGCGGCCGTCTGTCGTAGAGTCTATGACGCTTGATATTGCCTCGTTTTGGGGGCGAAACACGTGTCGTGTTCTCGACTTCAGTGGTGTATATTATCTAGTGGTAGTATTGTAGTGGTTTGTGGAGGGTACCTGGTGGCGGTTCCTGGTGGCGGTTCCTGGTGGCGGTGTTAATTTTCTTGTGCACGCTACTGAGGGAGGGCGGGTGGTGCTCTTCAAAAAACTAGGTAATATACACCATTTTTATATTTTACATGCGGATCTTAGCAAAGTAACTTACCTTCCTTCATTATAATGGATTTCCGCAAAGTAACGCCTGATTCTATTATCCACATTACATCCCATGGGTGTCGTAAAAGTCGACAAAGGGAAAATAAAAACCAGGAGAGAGGCAGCAGCATCTTCCTGCTCTGAATAAATAAACTGCCTCTGAATAAATAAACTGTGCTTGCCAACCCGCCTGCCCAGCGTGGCAACTATGGCGAAATCCCAAAAAGAGAGCTACAAAGGTTTTGTGGCTATCTATGGGGGAGGCCTATATTCAGCAGTGGACTAGTGATAGACTGAAATGATGATGATACGCCTCCCCATACCTTGCCACAAAACACGATCCTGAGCCCCCAGTATCCAACGACTTATCAAAACCACGCCGGTCATCTTTATTAAACGTTTTATTTTTCAGTTGTATGTAGTCGAATGTTTTTAGGAAAGTATAATAACATATTATACACAATATCATAATACGATATTACAATGTTATATTAGATTTATCATTGTTGCAAAGCAAACAAAAGTAAAGTAACAACCTACAAATGTCCTACTGCTGAGCACAGGCCTCTTCTCATTTCGGAGAGGGTTTTGGAGCCGGAGCAAGTACAGGAATTATATTAAATTGAAAGAAATCCATACTTAATATTATAAATCGGAAAGTAACTCTCTCTGTCACTCTGTCTGTTTGTTACCTTTTTACGGTTCAACGGCTGAACAGATCTTGACAAAATTTGGCACAGATGTAGCTTGCATCTTGGAGATGGACATAGCATTTTATTCTATAAACTTAAATAGTTACACACGAGATATTTAAAAAAACCTATATCCACGCGGACGAAGTCGCGGCCATCAGCTTGTAGTTATAATTTGGAAGGATTTACAACGTAATGTCAAAAATCAGTGTCTGGTTTTATAGTCTGACATAAAGCTGATCTGGAGATCTATTGGTTCAGCCGTAAGACACGCACATGGCACATCTCTAATTTTAACCCATTTTCTTATGTTTTAATTTTGTTTTTGTTTTTCTTTAATTGTTTATGTGTGATAAATTTAATTTAAGTTTTTGTGATTGTATTTTCGTTTATTAGTATGTGTTTATATTGTAACTACATATGTGTGTTGTTCTTTTGTGCTGTACCAATATATGCTTTTTCTTTTCGTTGTTTCTTTTAAAAGAAGTATGAGCATCGCTTTGTTATTTAAAAAAAATAGTGAAAAGGGAGTAAATTATTATTTTTTAAAAAGATGCACACATCGGCATCGTTTTATCGTGTTATTGTATTCCTGCTAGATAATCTTACAAATCATAATTACAATAGGTTAACTAACAGAATAACACTTGTAAAATCCATTCGTTAAATGTCTCTAACTATTTGCACAATCTTTCATATATAATGCCCAAAAATGTTAAAAGCTGTATGGATGAAAGTTGTATATGTTTTTAAATACTAAATTTGACATTGCTTAAGACGCAAATTATTAATTAAACAATTTTAAGATAAATAAAAAAAAAATCTAAAATTCCGTCATTAGTAACTTCAATACGAAAAAAAAATTCCTACTTTATAATGTTTAGATCTCTGTCTGATAGTAGTAGGAATTTTTTTTTAAAAATCTCAATACAATATCAGTCTATCACAAGTCCACTGCTGAACATCGGCCTCCCCCATGGGTATATACAAAAGCTTGAAGCTTTCATTTTAGAGGGATTTTGCCATAGTTCCTACGATTGGCAGGAAGATTGGCAACCGCAGGTTATTTATTCAGATGTTCCAGGAAGATCCTTCTGCCTATCTACTGGTTTTCATTTTCCCTCTGTCGACTTTTACGACACCCACGGTATGAGTTGGGTGGTAGATTCTCTTAGGCCGCCAACACACGGCATCATTCTATAAGTCATTAAATTGAACTGAGGTCAACAACATTCCAATTTGAGTACATTTAACATTTCTGTGGGATACTATATACCAAAATCACGAATCAAATATTTTGATTAATTCTTCACGTACGGGAACGGTTCTGCTTTTGAGATATTCTTCTTTGTAATTTTCTTCACCCTGTTACACCCGAAAGGTGACCGGCAGAAAAGAATAGCACCTACCTCTTTCCCACCGAGGTGTCGTATGAGGCTGTGCGCCTGTGTGTTTCGCGCTGAAGGGCACTGCGAGCTAGTGGGCTGAGCACCGGGAATATAATACTTAAAAACTGATGTTGCAAGGTAACGGACGTAGCGTGGTGCCAAAAGTACAGAAATGTCCTGGGTACAAAAAACACCACCACATGAATATTTTGCTCGTCCCGTCACTGACTCCTTTAAAAAACTTTTTTATCCATCTTAGAAATGTCAACGACATGAAAATTATTCGATGTGTGACGTTATTGTGATCCCTTATAAACATATAGGGGGGTACCTTACGAACATATAGGGGCTCAGCTTTTTAATACTTATTGGTGGTAGGAGTCCAATGCAGGAAATCGTATTAATTACGTACCACCTCAGGGCCAGTTATTCTACCGTGAAACAGTAGGTAGTGTGCAAATATTACTGCGTTTCGGATACTGTGGTTTAGGTCCGAAGGGCACTGAGAGCTAGTGTAATTACTGGGCATATGTGACTTAAGAACTGATGACACAGAATGACAGGCGCAGTGTGGTGTCACACAGAAATGTTCTGGATGATGCAGCATTTGTGTCAGGTGAATGTTTGGCTCGTCGCGTGGCTTTATACTATAAAAATGGTTTTCGCGACAATGACAGTTAGTGGCAAAGGAAAAGTAAAAGGTAATTTGCCATCAATATTATCATCCAAATTAAACTTGCGATTCCAATTAAGACAAAATTGCACAGTGTAAGACTTTATTGAGGAGTAGCTGTGTCCAGCGGTTTTACCCGCGAATAAGAAAAAACGACATCTATTTGATTTTAGAAAAATTTGAAATTTTTAAATTAAAATTTAAGTATGCTAAGTTACCGGCTATAATATCAGCTATAATATCAGCTATCTGTCAGTGAATGTCCCGCCAAAATCGGTCCAGCTGTTTCGGAGATTAGCCGGAACATACCGCCAGACAGACAGACAAAAAGTACAAAAAATATTTTTTTCTTATAAGTATCGTATATACTTTCGTAAGCATTGAGTGAAAAGCTGTCATCTTGTTATTACAAACAGACACTATAATTTTATTTATTTGTGTAGATTTTTATTATGCGAAAGGAACAACATGAAAAATAAATTGGTTGATAATTTAGTTTTATGTTACTAAAGCATCATTATACTCCATAACACCATCAGACCGTTGTAACGATGTAGATTTGGCACAGACCCTAAAAATGTAAACTAGATGAATGTGTTTGTGTGATATGATAAATGTTTTGAAGTATGTTGCTACCTATTTGCAGCGGCCTCCTGTTTTTTTTATACACTTAACATTTAGTGCCGATAATTTACGTAATACCTTTAATACTTCCATAAATAACTTTCACTTTTTTTTATTTTTTTTTATTTAATAAAAGTGACGGAACGAGCAAAGCGTTCACCTGATGGTAAGTGCAACGTCTGTCCATAACAAATGCTATGTCACCCAGAACAGTGTGACACCACAATGCGCCCGTCACCCTGAGACATCAGTTCTTAAGTCTCATATGCCCAGTGATTACGCTAGCTCACAGTGGCCTTCAAACCGAAACACAGTAATGTTTGCACACTACTGCTTCACGGCAGAATAACTGGCACTGTGGTGGTACCTACCTAGACGGATTCCTGCATAGGCGGATAAAGTCTCGGTTCCGCATGTTTTCACTGGACACGCACTGGTTAGAGACTTTTGTTTGAAGACATTAAGCAATCTCAACAAATATATGTGCACCGTTCCCGAACGCTCAGTCGAGTAGCATCTTTCGATTGACCTCTTGGTCGAAGTTAGACCTACCTAGTTGGACAATCTATCCTGCGTAATTTTTTTGTTTATTTATTTAATTTACTTTCATTGAAACGGTTGAAACCTACCGCACTTTTTGCACCTTTTCCAAAAGGTACCAAAACGCACTTTCGTATGGATTCCATATACAAGAACTAGCGTCGAGTTTCGGACGTACCCGTGCATTAAACATTAAGCGTATTACGGTATCATTGCGAAAGTCTTCAGAATTCCAAAGAAAAAACCCAAGCGCTTGAATGATTACTTAGCTAACGTATTTATGTGAACATGGAATGTATGTCTTTGGACAAATGTTACCCCCAAGGTCTTTTATGGTGTACGAGTCATAACGTAATTTTTGATTTTATAATTCTAACAGATCGGGTGGAACAATCGACCGTAGGACATTGTGTAACACTTGTCCAGGTTAAACTCCATTTTATTCACAATACTCCACTGGAAAATTGCATCCAAATCCGTCTGCAGTGCCACTTGATCTGCTTTTGACTTTTTTCCATAAAAGTTTTAAGTCGTTCGTGGGTTTCATAGAGATACATTTCACACTAGGTCATTATGAATAGAGCTCAGGTCCTACAGCGATTCTGCCATATTAAAATTTATTGCTATATTATAATTAATTAATAGAATCAGACGTTCGTTTGCGGAAATCCAGTATGATAAAGGTAAGAAAGTTAATTTGATAAGATCTGCATGCAAAATTTGAAATGGTGTATATTACCGAGTGATTCAATCGACGGCTGACTGAACTTTTTGATTTTCCGCGATAAAAAGTATCTTATGCCCGTCTCCAGGATGCAAGCTATCCCTGTGCCGAATGTTGTCAAGATCGGTTCAACGGTTAAGCCGTGAAAGGGAAACTGACAGAGGGACGGAGAGAGTTACTTTCGCATTGATAAGAGACGGCGAGACGGACTTTGCATTGAAGTTCTGTCTATTGCAATTACACTACATTCAGTGCCCTTGAAAACAAAATACAACAGTGCTTGTGCCACTGCTTGAAATCAGAATAACTGGAACAGTGGTGATACCTCGGGCTAACTAGGCATAGTAATCCTGTAACCAGAACTACGTATCCTTTAAGATTTACACTGAATACCGCATGAGTCACAAGAGAATTGTGAGTCAGATTATTATAATTTGTTACATCACATACAAACAGGCCCCGCATAAGTTTATGTGTAGCCAGAAAGTATATAAAACGGCACAACTGGCTCTACATAGAGAAGTACTGGTCACCACACTTATGTACGGTAGTGAATGTTGGGTTTTGGCAGAAGAAGCATGAAAATAGATTAATGCTGTTGAAATGAAAAGTATGAGAAATATAGCTGGAGTGACTTTGATGGACAAAGTCAGTAACAGCGTGATAAGGGAACGTTGCGGTGTGGTAGAAGATGAAGTGACAAAGATAGAGAAAGTGATGCTTAGATTGTTAAGACAAGTAGAGAGGATGGATGAAAGAAGATTCACGAAACAGATCTATGAGGAGAGTGTGAATGGGCAAGTAAGGGTCGACGTAGGCGAACGTATCACGACCAGATCATAATCGTTTTAAGGAAAGGCCACGTCTAAAGTACCTGCAACCGAGGAGTTTGTATGAAAACACTAATGAAAGTAGAGGAAGCTAAAGATGTGTGACAGGATCGTAGCAAGTGGAAAGATGTGGTCTCTGCCTACCTTTATGGGAAAGAGGCGTGACTCTATGTATGCATGTATACAAACAGGACTTACGAAATATTCGTTCAAAAAAGTACAGCCAGCCGCATAAAAAGATAGCGCTATGTAAACAGTAGGTGAGGCAAATATATTTCTCGGCATCAACCTGTATTAACATAAAGACATAAATCTAGCCGGGTACTTGAAGTCAGCGCTGTTGAGCTCACTGGTTGTATAATATTCGCATAAATCACTACGGAATTAATTAATGTAGTCAACTGTACCTATGTATAGAACATTGAATAAATTTATAAAGACGCTATGCTATCTAATTTATGATGGTCGGCTCTTGGTTGTAATTTAGTTGTTTTTTTTTTTTGTAAATTAATAGATATGTTAGCTATAAACGACGATTAAGGAAACATGCCTTTTCAGGACTGTATTTCTGTGTTCTTTATTTATACTTATTTAGATATGTGAATTTAAAAAAATCTGTAAATGTCCTGTTGAGTTTTTTTTTTTATTGTATTAACTGACGAGATGAGCGAAACGTTAACCTGATGGTAAGTGCAACGTCCGCCCATAACAAATGCTGTATCACCCAAAACACTTCTGTGTGGCACCACAATGCGCCCGTCACCTTAAGACATCAGTTCTTAAGTCTCATATGCCCAGTGATTACACTAGTACAGGACTTCTCTCAATTCTGAGAGGGTTTTTGGAGAGGGGAAAAGTCCGCCACGCTGCTCCATTGCGGGTTGGCGGACTTCACATGTGTTCGAAATGGAGCTTTTCCTTCATCGCTGGGCAAGATAATGTAGCCCTTAAAACAACAATTTAAGATGTGCCGACACCGAGGATCGAACTCAGGTCTATCGTGTACTGTGAAATTTAAGGTTAGCGCCTGGCCCTAAGCTACCACGGCATTTAGATATTGTAGATGTCTGTCAAATCTAAGGGCATTTAAAGATTGAGGAATAACCATTTCAATTATGCGAAAGTAGTGACCCGCCCTCCCTCAACAGCGTGCACAGGAAAACACCGAGAAAGCCTCGGCGGCTGACTGTCGTAGAGTCAATATCACTTGATAATGCCTCCTTTTGAGGTGAAATACGTGTCGTGTTCTCGACTTCAGCTGTGTGTATTGCCTAGTGGTAGTGTTGTGGTGGTGGAGGATATCTGGTGGCAGCTCCCGGTGGCGGTATTGGTTTTCTTGTGCACGCTGTTGAGGGAGGGCGGGCGGTGCTCTTCAAAACTAGATAATACACACCATTTTACATTTTGCATGCGGATCTTAGCAAATTAACTTTCTCTCCTTTACTATAATGGATTTTCTCAAAGTAACGCCTGATTCTATTAACTATATCAATCTAAATTACATAACATATTAGTCCACTACTGGACTATTTAAAGGTATACGGAGAAAATGAAGAAGAATTCAGTAATATGATTATTTAATCAAAGGCATAAAATATTTAGAAACGTAATGATTTAATGCAAATTTAGTTATCAACAGCATCGTACTGTTACACAACCGGTCGTGGGTTCGCATCTCAGCTGGAGCCAACATTTGTGCAAAAAAAAAAACAAATTGTCGGTTTTCTGGGTCAGTTTCTGTTGTTCACGTGAAATTTGTTTGTTAAACGTTTTTTTAAAGAAATAACTAACTTTAATTAATAATACCTATTTCATAAATAAAAGAGTCGGTCTGTGATTCCCCAATTTTTGACTTCCAAATGCTTCATTTAGCTGAGATTTATATAAAATATAAAAAAAATGTTTCGGGCGGATTTAATTTAAAAACTATACTTTAGTTAGTAACTCTCATATTAAGTAAGTCTGTTTTGCACTATCTCAAAAACCTCTGAAGTTATATTCATTCTCAAAGTAAGGCACAGACAGTTATTCTGCCGCGCAGCAGTAGTGTGCAAACAGTGTTTTTCGGTTTAAAGGGCACAGAGAGCTAATGTTATTAACGCTTGGATTGTTACCACTTATTAGCACTTATTTTTAAAACATTTAAGGCGCATTGCAACGTGAAGTACTGTAATTTTAATCTGCAGTGGATTGGTTGTCAATATTACGAAGTTTAATTGCATTAAGGCTTCGATATGAAGGATTAGATCTATTGGCTCGCGGCGTTGTAAATAACACAGGAAATTGGTCACACAATTCAAAATTACGTAATGAAGCAATTATCAATCTCAAATTTGATAACCTCACAAAGTGAACGTCTCCGTTTGACTTAGAAATACAATAACCGTCTTGGTGGTAGGTAGTATTCCTATGCAGAAATCCGTCTAAATAGGTGCCGTGAAGCGGTAGTGTGCGAACGGTTCGGTTTGAAGGGCACTGTGAGCTAGCATAATCACTGGGCATATGAGACTTAAGAACTGATGTCTCGGGGTGACGAACGCAGTGTGGTACCTCACAGAAATGTTCTGGGTGACACAGCATTTGTTATGGGCATCACGTTTCTTCCCATCAGGTTGACGATTTGCTCGTTTCGTCATAAAAATGCTTTATGCAATAAAAAATTGGTCGCGGGTTCAGATATTCAGCGTTAAACGATGTTGTCCATTTACAAACAGTGATTTTTAAACTTCTTTATCAAATATCTGTAAAATCTTATTGGTATTACGTAAATGAAAAAAAAAAAATTTTTTTTAAAGGACTTAATAATTGAAATAAATATATGAGGTCCCTTCCAACTACAATCTTCTTTTACACTTTAACTAACTTTTATCCCTCTCTTAACACCATTACGCAATTAATTTTCAAAAATCCTTCCTCAGTGCTTATTTTCGTTACACAAGAAACTTTCCAATGCCCGCGACTTCGTCCGCGTGGAAATATGTTTCCTAAATATCCCGTGGGAATTTTGATTTTCCGGTATATAACGCAATGCCCGTCTCCAGGATGCAAGCTATCTCTGTGCCAAATTTTGTTAAGATCGGTTAAGCGGTTGAGCCGTGTAAAGGTAACAAACAGACAAGAGGGACAAGGAGAGTTACTTTCGAATTTATAATATTAGTATTAGTGGATTACTATGAGCAAAATTGTGTGCTTCTAGACTCGCCGGTGTAAAAATTTTAAAGTACATAATTTAGTGTAACGTTGTAGTTACATCTACAGAGTCGTCTACAGGCTTAGACAATAAATATGCATAATCACACTAAATTAATTAAAGTAATACATAAATGTTACACTTAAAAATAACATTATTATTTAATACTATAAATCAAATTAAAACCTTAGCCTTAATGTACACATTTTTCAATTTAGATTACAACAAGACATACAAAAGCAGTTACTTAGGCCGTGTTAAGTCCGTGGAGTATACTTTTAACCTTTCAGCTCATTACGCGTCTTGTGACGGTTGTCGACTTCCTTTTAAAATGGTTGAGTATAACCATGACTGCCACATGCGTCATAATTGTGAGCAGGTGCTGTTTGTGGAGGCCTGCTCGAGTTTGCAATACAATTATATACTATTGTATTGCAAACTCGAGCAGGCCCTAGCGGATATGTACTAGCCTTATGTACTAGCGGACCCGACAGACGTTGTCCTGCCCGAACGTTGGCTTGCCTGCTGTTAACAGATTCAGCAAACGATTTTTCGATATTCGAATTATCGATAAACTATATACTGAGTGACTTCACTCAATCTTCTTTACAAAAAAAATTCTATTCTATGAAGAAATCTTAAATATATGAATATAAATGAAGAAATATTTTTATTTCTATCATGGGGAGTGTTCCGAGGAAATGTTAGGATTAATTCCAGCCGCTGATTTTCACCATCACATTTTTCTTTCCTGCCACGCACAAGCACTTTATAGAATCTGCTGCCGCCAGCGGTTTTTCCGGACCGATACTACTGAGGGACCTTCAAGAAAAGAGCCTATTCCTTTCTCAAAGCCCGGCAACTCATCTACTATTCCTCTGGTATTGCAGATGTTCGCGGGCGGCGGTGATCACTTACCATCAGATGAGCCGCTAGCTGCTTTGCCCTCTCTTCTCTTCCATAAAATAAAAAAAAATATAAGAATACAAATATTTCTACCACAGATTTTGGTCTTTGTAGGATCAAAATATTATTAATTATTTCGCACTTCTCGTATTTATACTTCTCTGAGATATTATCATGTGATAAATACTGAGTTAGTTGTAAGATAACTTTATTTATAATCTTCCCGAATTTCATGACAATACACTGACAATTTTGAAGTATAGATATTCGAATTTGGTTAGGTAAGAAAATTATAAAAATTTGGTGTAATCACTTGTCTTTGGCGAGTCGAGTATAAAGCACAGACTCTTTGAGCCGTGGAAGATATACAAAAGGAGGGCCTATTTAAAGTGTTAAAAATAACTAACTAGAGAACTATATATAAAGAGAAACGTTTCATTTGTATCTGTTCTTTTGTAGGTCTGTATGTACATGGTATCACGAATTGAACGGAATCTTTTATTTCTAAACTAAATTAAGTTACTGACTATTTATAGTGTAAACAAAGTGAATTATGTAAAACTTCCAATGATAAATAATGGACAGAAAAGTCGTTAATTTTTCGAAAAAGATGTCTAATTAAAATGTGAAACTGAGTTAATATTCAATAGTTTATTTTGATTAGTAACGCATAAAACCAACTAAAATCAGTTTTTTTCCGCGACCTCGCCCTGCTTTATATATTACGTGTAAATATTTAAATAATTAAAACAATTTCATTATTGAAATCAAACTTATTTTAAAGAAACTGACTGAAAGTGTCGGTATTAACTCGCTCACCAACGACTGCACCTTACCTTTAATCAATAAGCACCGGTACATAACAGGCGGGAGACTCGAGACCACCGTCCATTTTATAACCGACGGCGCCTTACCGACGGGGCGTCGTACCGGACACGTCACGTCAACCACTCGGAAGGGCCGCGTATTTGTCTTGTTTACGCTTGGAAAAAATAAACAATCGATAGATCGGCAGAGCAAGCGAGCGTTCGCGGACAGGAAACTGGGATAATAGCAGGCGCGTCGTCCGGTCGTGGTTGCCGACGAGGGGGTGGGGGTGGTCGTCTGGGGGTGCGGCGACGCCCAGGGGCGTGGCTTGGGCTCGCCTGCGCGGGATTATCAACCCCCGGGAGATAGACGCGAGATGCTCGTACTGCCAGATTCCCCTTGGCGCGTCCTTTAGGGACCTCAGAGTGCATTGTCCGGGTTGTTATAAAAAAAATCCGACAGTAAGTTTTCATGTGCTGTCCACCAACGGCTATAGTGCGAATGTGACGATTTTACATTTTTGAAATTTTTTTAGTATATTAAGTAAGAAAAACACTAGTAGCGGGATATTTCAAAGTCAAAGTCAAAATTATTTCAATTTAGATTTGTCTATTACGTCATAATTTATTCAGTTTAAGCTGTTGTTAATGCCTTACTAGATAATGTTGTTAATAAATTTTACAAAAATGCTTTTTACTACAAGGTCATATCAAGTGTTCTTTTCACACATATTTGTCGATTTATTTCATAACGCGATCTTCACTTAATGTTACAGATTTTTTATTAAAATAATATATTCATTATTAATATATTTTTAAATCACAAAATTCTTTTCAAAGGCATACTTTGCGTTGTAATATCGTTCCAAATGCGCATGTTTTAATGATTAAATACCCTACCGATATATTTGTCTTTTTCTTTTAACTATTGTTCTAATTCTAGCCGAAGATTTTATTTATTTAAATATTAAATGTTTTCTGACAATACGGAACCTTAAATGTAAGGCATTTAACTCTATTAGGTAAAATTTGGTTCTATAAAAATGAGAGCAGGCCTCTGCAGACTTGTGGCTTTTATAGCCTATTTCTTTCGTACTTCTTACACATACATACTGTCACCCCATTTTCCCGTATAAGAGGTAGGCTGAGACAACACATGTAGGCCACTTTTCGCTTTTGATAACTCATGCATACTACTTTATACTGTACTATCTGTAATAAATAGTACAAATTAAATAAAAATAAATTTTATTTATTTTTACAAAACCATATGAGTGCGTGACTTCTGCCTTACCCTTATATGGGTATAAGGCGTGAATATGTACGTGTATAAAACCATGACCCACACTAGGATTTCTCCTGTGGCGTTGGTGCGTTTTACATACTCGTACATAAATTCTAAGTACAAACACCCAGACCCGTGCGGGAATCGAACCCGCGACAAATAAAGCCGACGCAATACCATAGAGATACATTCAAAACGTCTATATGCAATTAAGGCTTGTATAAAGCTCTTATGAACACATTACCACAATTTTTACTAATTATATTGTACGATACATTTTGAGGATAGAAAGTCATTTCTCAAATCGTTGCCGCCTCTAATAGTTTGTAATCCAAGGTTTCGGACAACAAGACCTGGAGGCCTATTTTGTAAGTTTGGTTTGACCCAAACATAAATAAATAAATAAACTCCTACAAAAACCTCGAAATTCGCACTGAATCGCGTTCGCTGCGTGCTTGCGATGGCGATAATCTTTTACCATCAGGTTATCTTGCTCGTTTGCTCCCTCTTCCAAAAAAACTAACTATTGGCTAAAACACCAATGGGGACAATGTAACCGAATCATGAAAAAGGTCATACTTAACAAAGTATATTAAAAATTTAAAAGCAAACATATAAGGCGTCACATAATTAGGGCGATAATGTGAGTATTATCGTAACTGAGGCGTCAAGAGGGGCCGACCCGATCGCCCCTCCCCTTTGATTACTCACTGAGCTTTCATTGAGCATTTATAATTGCCTACTGCGTACTTGCCTACATCGCAATCGCATCGCCTTAGTAAAGTGGCACCGGCTGACCTGTTGAGAGCATTGTAAAAGGCTTAATGGGAAAAAATAGATAAAAATTGTGTCTCAGGTTTCAGTCAAAAATTAAATATAAATTCGTTCCGAATGAAAACTTTCACTGGGAATATTTTATTTCGCTTCCGTAAGCACTTCACCAGAATCGACGCGTTTGGAATGTTGACGTCGTGTTGGAGGTGGCATTTGAAAGTGTTGTGGACCAAATGAATGGCAAGAGTCTAACTCTTTTCTGCATTAATTGAAAATATCCGCCCTTCTCGCAGTGAATCAGAACTGCATTTTATAGCCGCATCGTGGTAACCCGTCTCTAAGAAGTGAGCGACAACTGCATTTATCCTTTATTTGAAATGATTCACGACGTAGATCCGAACATTTTAATAAGCATATTGTCATATAAAAGGCGGAAGAAAAACGTGCAAGAGGCAGACCATCTACTAGTTGGGGTGATCGAAAAGAAAATCATCATCATTATCATCTTCATCATTTCAGCGTATTCCTAGCCAACTGCTGAATATAGACCTCCTCCATAGAATGCCACAAAAGTTTGTAGCTCACATTTTGGGAGGATTTCGCCATAGTTGCCTTATTACACTTGGCAGGCGGGTTGGCAACCGCAGTTTATTTACGAGTATTCTGATGTTCCAAGAAGATGCTACTGCCAATCTTCCGGTTTTAATTTTCCCTCTGTCTCACACGCGATGAAGTGGGATGGTAGATTCTCTTAAGCCGCTACCACGCTGTAGAAAAGAAAATGGATGCAGCTAGATATTGTTTAAAACGTTACACGCCGCTAGTAAGAGAAAAGAGTGGAGATTTATAATACACTGACGCCCATGCCAGTCACGAACACAATACTAAGCATAATGAGGCAATGACAAGAGGCGACACTTGAAAAAATTCTAAACAATATTAGACTGCAAAACTTTAGCTTTCATTAAAATCTTCACTTATAGTTTTCACTAAAGTTCTAAGTTTAAAACGCTGGTTCCCTTTCAATCCCGTCTCGATCTTTACACATCGATTCTCTACCAGGCACTTTGCACAGATGGTCGCGCCATCTAGCTGAGGACCGTTCACACTAAGTGTATATGTCATATCTAAATTTAAACGTAAATAACATATAAAAATATAATTAAGTATTCTTTATGAACAGTAAATTTATACTTATACAGTTGCATATGTAAATACGTATACATGCATATAAACCTGCGCAAAAGGTTCCTTCATTCTATCATTATATAATAAGAAAGGACGAAGTAGAATGCGGAATAAGAATGAATACCGTCAAAGTGTCTTTTAAAGCAGCCTCTAGTTTTAGCCAACCGTATTTTAGTTGGTAGCTTATTGCTGAATCTTACAGCGTGAGGAGTAAAATAATTAAGTAGCGCAGTAACTAAAAGGCGGTATCGCAGTAAAAAACGTAAAGTGAACTATTTTTATTAACACAGAAAGAGTCACCCTAAACTAAAAAATAATCCTGCAAGACATAGATGAAGCTGGTGGTAGGATTCCTATGCAGGAATCCGTCTATGTAAGTAACACACCACGGCCAGTTATTCTGCCGTCAAGCAGTAGTGTGCAAACATTATTGTGTTTCGGTTTGAAGGGCACTTCGGTTCGGTTTTTGTGAGCTAGCGTAACCACTGGGCATATGAGACTTAAGAACTTATGTCTCGGGGTGATGGGCACAGTGTGGTGTCACACATAAATTTCGTGGGTGACACAGCATTTGTTATGGGCAGACGTTGCACTTACCATCAGGTGAACGTTTTGCTCGTTTCATCACTTTATCCAATAAAAAAAATACAATTGTTTGAAAGGCGATAGTTTGTGTTGAGGTTATCGTATGGTATTGTAGCATGCGTCTGCATAATCTTACTTAACTGGTAAAAGGATTTCTAAGCAAGAATCTGACTAGGTAGGTACCACCACAATGCCAGTTATTGTGCCTCCAAGCAGTAGTTTTTTTATAGGAGAAGGTGATTAGACGAGCTAAATGCTCACCAGTAAGTGCAACGTCTGCCCATAACAACAACTGATTTCTCATTATTTTAAGAGGTCGTACACTTTGGCAGGTAAATGCAACTTTTAGAAGGACCACGATTTGCTACTATAGTCCGAAGAATTCTTCAACTTGGATACTGGTTGATTTCGCTTCTCGTCTTTTACGATGGAACGGGACGTTATTGAGCAATGTTCTCTCTAACGCTGTCACTATGCAGTATTAGTATATATCAAATAATATAGCATATAGATCAACTTAATATTCTATTACATTTAAAATATTACTACAAGGTACAAGATTAAATACTATACTAGTATTTTGTTTCTTGCTTGTTGTCTATAGATCTGTTTGCCAGTTGGCAGGAGCCTCATCCAACCTTTTCCATTCGTTTTCTTGAGCCACTCTGTTCCACATCACTCCTGCCACCTGTCTTATGTCGTCATCCCAACTTTTCCGTGGTCTAGCTCCTATCCTTTTACCTTGTCTAGGGTATCGCCGATTTTACTTAATTTATCTTGTCTTATCTTTCCATAACGTAATGACAGATTGCGAGTTTGCTTGTCATTTTCTGGAAAAGCCCATGTTTGGCGGACATACATAAGGACAGGTGGTGGTGCTGATGTTAAATAATTTGCTTTTTATTATTTTTCATTTAGTATATATCAATACGAAAATTATAATAATGTACATTTTAAGTTCTAAATACATAGAACTGTTAAAATGTTTTTTCTTTAGTTGTTAATACAGAGTTTACCAACTGGTTTATTGAGGAGTGGTAGTTTATATAGTGTCTTAAATATTTGTTACTGCCTTTTTGCACAAGCTTGATGAAATATATTTCGTCGTCGGAATTAAATCCCTCAAAACTACACAAAGCTTTATGGACATAAACTGTGAGTTATATCTTACCTCTTAGCTGTTTTGTGTAAAACAAAAGAGCGCGAGTAGTTCGATAAAATTAATTGACAGCCGATATTAACTGATTGGATGTGATGAGGTTTAAACACCTGGCTAAGGTGTGGCCATCACGCACGAGTAACGCGACCAGTACATGTTGATCTCCATCGCCCCTCTGCTGTTGTAACGAGTGGGGTATGGCCGGAACAGATGTTGGGATCAAAAGAGGTCAACTGTTAATGGCAGGGGGCACCGGGATGATCGATTCGGTTAAGTAAAAGATTGGGGTTGTAATATAAATAATGGGCGAATTGCGGCAGGAGCGAAAATGTTGACTTTTGCCACGATATTACGGATTGTTTTAATTCTAATTTGTAATCATATAAGACTTAATAATAATATAAGGCTTTAGTATTTATAATAATTTTTATACAAAAGGATCAAACGAGCTAGCGACTAACCTGAAGGTAATTAATCACCGCCGTTCATAAACCTCTAAGTCGTATCAGTCCTGCAAAACCGCTGGCAGCAGCAGATTCAATAAAGCAGTAGTGCGTGGTAGAAAATCCCCCAAAAATGCACTTCCACTTTTTTAACGCCCGACACTACAACGAAGCCTTTTTCCTTCCTATGTATGGTAAAAAAGATACATTCCTTCATACATATAATACATACGTACATTGACGCCTCTTTCCCATTTGGATTGTCCGAAGCCAACTTTTCGCCTCCTCAGAAAGCAAGAAGTGACAGGTAGTGAACCACGACGCCGCCATTTTGGTACGAGTTAAATTTCATTACTCCCCGTTACGTTCACACGAGTAGCTGGGGTAGATATTGTCCGCCCAAAGAGAGCCGTGCATGCTTGGGTAAAGCTAGCCTAAGCCTGGGGTCGCCAGGTCTAAGAAAAGATCGGCACGCTAACGACTAGACTGGCCCCTAGCCACGCAGCCAACGGCACGACTACCACTGACTTGGCGGAGAGAACTTTAAAAGGATTAGGTAGGAAATGTGCTCGGGGTTTGGATGTGTAAATAAAAAAGAAATGAATATATGTCTCACAACTTCTGACTGTTAGCTAGAACATCTCACGTTGGTTGGAAATCAAACGGGAAGATCCAAAAAAACATTTCAATTTTTAAACCCAGAAAATTATATTCCATATAAAAATCGATTAGTCAACAATATAACGTTTATTCAATCACAAGACAACATATAAAAAATCACTAAACAGTTACTTAAAAACACATACGTTAGAAGGAAATCAAAGGAGACTAAAAATCGAAGATGATAATAAATACTTTAATAAACTCTCGGCACTGGAGGAATGGTTTGCACCTCGTCGTCCAGAGTCTTGTCGATGACGGGCCGGTAGGTGATTGTCACTTTGCCGGTGCTCAGGTCTGCTATGGATAGGCTGTGCTTTCTCCAATGCTGTTCTATTGGCATCGGTGTCTGAAAGATGTCATAAATTGCAGTAATTAAAAAAAAAATTGAACTTCTATGTCATCCTCATCAGTCAGTAAAAAGGCCGCTGTTACATAGCGCTCCTCCAAGTTGGTGGCTGGGTAAAGTTGCAATGTTAAATAAGCAAAAAAGTAATAACATTATCTCATTTCAGCCTACTGCTGAACATAGGCTTCCCCATAGATTGCCACAAAAGTTTGTAGCTCTCATTTTGGGGGGATTTTGCCATAGTTGCCACGCTTGGTAGGCTGCTTGGCAACCGCAGTTCATTTATTAATTCCTGTCTTTTATGTTGTTCCAGGAAGATGCTGCTGCCCATCTCGTGGTTTTAATTTTCCTTCTGTCGATTTTTACGACACCCACGGAAGGAGATGGGGTGGTAGATTCTCTTATGCCGTCACCACACGGCCATCTAATGTCCCACTGCAGAGTCGAAGCAAGAACGTCAATTAATAACACTCCTACCAAATTACTTAGGATGCAACTTCTACGAACGGCCTCCTTATCTATAGGCGACAGTAGAATGAACGTTTATTTCGATTTTCGTAGTAGACCCCTGGCCTCCTTTCTTAGAGGGTTTTTAAGAAGGGAAGAATGTTCCACCACGTTTCTCCAATGCGACCCGCATGTCACAGGCGGTTGTCACACGTCCTCAAAAATGTTTTTATTCCTCAAACATGGAGGTTTCCTCCCGATGATTTTCTTTACCGCTGAGCATGTGGTAAATCGGCTCATGGAATTGCAGAACTGTTTAAGTTTTGCCGGGGATCGAACTGAGGTTACGCACGTATTTACGGCGGGCCCATGAGCAATCAACGGCACTTGTCGTAATTTACGATGTAGATATTCAGATTACATGTGTGTAAAAGCGAGTACAAAACTGCAGTTTTTGCTACTTTTTGTGCTTAGCTTCACACGTAGATGCGAGCCACTTAAAAAGTGTTCAATCATACTGATGCGTATCCTGCACAGGACGCGGGGTGATCGGAATTCGCTCGCTTTCTTAAACTGTCTCGACTTCCTGCGTAACATTATTCTCATGTTACTCGGTACATAGATATAAATGAATTTAATACATACAGTCACGCCTCTTTCCCATAGGGGTAGGCAGAGACCACATCTTTCCACTTGCTACGATCCTGACACACATCTTTAGCTTCTTCTACTTTCATTAGCGTCTTCACACACGCTCGTCGGTTGCGGGTACTTTTAACGTGAACTTTCCTCAAAAGTTCACCGATCTGATTGCGATACGTACGCCTAGGTCGACCCTTACCGGCTTTTCCATTCACACTTGCCTCATAAATCTGTTTCGTCTATCTCCTCTTATTCATCCTCTCTACGTGTCCAAACCATCTAAGCATGCCTTTCTCTATCTTTTTCACTACATCTTCAACCAGACCGCAACGTTCTCTTATCACGCTGTTTAAAACTTTGTCAATCAGAGTTACTCCAGCTATACTTTTCAAACTTGTCATTTCCATAGCGTTTATCTTACTTTCATGCTTCTTCTGCCAGACCAGAACCCCCCTATGTACAGCCAGTCGTGCCTTTTTAGATACGTTCTGGCTACTCATAAAGTTATGCAGAGCCCCATTCACTTGATTTCCCTAAATTTAATAAAGGATCTTAAACATATTATTTTTCAACCATTTTCGGTACTTTTCCGTCAGACGTGCGCATGAGAAAAAACAAGTTCTAAACGATAAAAAAATTACTCGTTCTTGGCTGTAGGCTCAAGAGACTGAAGTTTTGAATAAATATTTATAATCGCTTCATTTCTGAAAAACAAAACCTGTCACAGAACCGAATTGACCGACCCCGACTCTACGTAGTCTTGTCTGCCCTATCCCTAGAGAGTTTTTGTAAAAGAACAAAAGGAAAAAGTGCTTTGTTTTGAATGAAATCAGAGAATAGAGCACATGACCCAAAACGAACATTCCCTTTATGGTTGTAAGAAATTAGGCGGAATATTACATTATTTGGGGATTTTTCGCTTGCCCGGCTAACGGAAAAGTACCCCAATTTCCGATAGCATGTTTACATACTAAGCAAAATCTGAATTTAAATTAATAATAGATTTACAAATAACACATTGTAGTGCAAACCATTCGAGTTAGTCACAAATGACGCAACTTTCGGCTACGAACGAAAGAAATATTTTAATATGAATACGAAAATACTTGGTTTCATGTATATGTACCAGAAATCAAAACCCGTCTACATATTAAGTCTTCACTGCGACAAGACCACGGTACATTTGGCAAAACGGTCGGCCACGTATTTAACGAAATTAAATGGTGATAATGGTAGCGGCTTAAGAGAATCTACCACCCCATCTCATCCCGTGGGTGTCGTAAAAGTCGACAGAGGGAAAATGAAAACCAGGAGACGGGCAGCAGCATCTTTCTGGAACATCTGAATAAATAAACTGCGGTTGCCAACCCGCCTGCCAAGCGTGGCAACTATGGCAAAATCCCCCCAAAATTAGAGCTACTAACTTTTGAGGCAATCTATGGGGGAGGCCTATGTTCAGCAGTGGACTAGTGATAGGCTGAGATGATGATGATTTTCACCATCGCACATTGCGGCATAGCGCGAAATTCCATCGTTACCACCTTGATGGTTGGCATTCCAGCACAGTGCGTTTTTCGCGTAATTTTCTGCCCCGCACAAGCACCATATGGAATCTGCTGCCGCCAGCGGTTTTTCCGGACCGATACGACTTAGGGACCTTCAAGAAAAGAGCCTATTCCTTCCTCAAAGGCCGGCAACGCATCTGCTATTCCTCGGGTATTGTAGATGTTCATGGGCGGCGGTGATCACTTACCATCAGGTGAGCCGCTTGCTCGTTTGCCTCCTCTAACATAAAAAAAAAAAAAAAAAAATTATGATGATGATGAAGTGGTGAATCAATACTTATCTTTTTGGTCATCAAAAATATATAAACTAAGATCAATATGATTACGGGACACTGCAAGAGGGTTACTTTGGAAAGTGTTTTAGAAGAGACCTTCAAGGAACAGATTCCAACTGCTTCCCTATCATCGATAACAAAGTCTTCATGAATCTTTTATTCCTTAAGACGTTTTAACAACTTTAAAAAGGAATAATCAAGTTATCTCTTGGTACCCAATGTAACACTGATCGAAAAAGTGAGAATCAGCGTAATAAGGAAACATTGCGGTGTGGTTGAAGATGTAGTGAAAAAGATAGAGAAAGGGATGCTTAGATGGTTTGTACACGTAGAGAGGATGAATGAAAGCAAATTGACGAAACAGATTCATGAGGCGAGTGTGAATGAGAAAGCCGTATCACAATTAGATCGGTGAACTTTTAAGGTAAGGTCACGTTAAAAGTACCCGCAACCGACGAGCGTGTATGAAAAACTGAGATCTGACTTCGGTGATTAAATGGTAAGATTAAATAAAAGCAAAATGTACTGACCTGACCGGCAGTCGGTTTGCTGTAATCCATCTCATCGATTCTTTTAGGGAAGTCGTCCCTGAAATGCGCGCCTCTGCTTTCTGTCCTATTGAGGGCGCAGGCGACTACTTGGATTGCAGTTTGCAGCATGTTTTGCAGCTCCAACGTCTCTATAAGGTCTGTGTTCCAGTTCAGACGCGTGTCCGTAACGTGAATTTGCTCGAACGCTTTGTACCATTTTTGGATCTCGTCGTTGGCTGGGAAGTAAATAAATCAAAAAGTTGAATCAGCCTGTGATTGTCCCATTGCTGAGCACAGGCCCCGCCTTATTTCTTAAAGCGTTTTGGAACTGGGAGAAGTTCGACCAAGTTCCTTCAATGTGGGTTGATGAACATAACATTTTTACTATTGAGCATATAGTTTTCTTACGATGTTTTTTTTTTTATTCCATAAAGTGTTGAATCGAGCAAAATGTTCACCTGGTGGTTAGTACAACGTCAGCCCATAACAAATGCTGTGTCACCCAGGAAATTTCTGTGTGTCACCACACTGTGCCCATCACCCTGACACATAAGTTCTTAAGTCTCATATGCCCAGTAATTACGCTAGCTCACAGTGCCCTTCAAACCGAAACACAGTAATGTTTGCACACTACTGCTTCACGGCAGTATAACTGGGTAAATTTTCATAAACGCATTAGTGTATGTTTTTGTGTATATATGGATTTTAGTATTAACAGTCGTATAAATTAAGTTTCGCACCTGCCAACATTTTTTTTCTCTACCTTCCTCAGGACTGACTGATAGTGAATGCCACTAGACTACCTTATAACCCAAAGGTCAAAAGAAAGGTGATTTGAAATAAAGTAATAAATAAAAAAATACATTCCTATCAACGAGTCAAAGAAGACGAATTTTGTGAATCAAGTAACGGTTTTATTAGGTCCTTTGCTTATGTATGAAATTGGCTTTTTGTCGTACTGACCACTATGAAATATATCCTCTTTAGTTAAGAATTCTAAATTCAAATTTATAAATCCATATAGCTGGTATATTTGAGTTTCGAAAACAGTCATTCATTTGTTTTTTTTTCTTTAGCGTCGCTCGTCTCGTACAATTAAGAACTTAAAATATCGCTTTATTTACGAGTAGGAGTTCCGACGTAGCCAGGACCAGTGCTGCAGGGAAAGCTCGAAGGACTAACGATGTGTATGGCGCTGGTGCCGCAAAAGTAAAACACGGTACGTTTTTGGTTCCAACGTTTTCGTTCTGGAAATTTCGACCTTCAGAACAAGCCCCGTGAACGGCAGGAGACCAAAGTGGATAATGAAGAATAAAAGGCTATTGTGGAAGCGGATCCACCGCAAAACCACATCAGAGTTAGCTGGAGGCTTCGCTGTGAGTGATAAAACTGTTTTAATTCACTTGAAGCAAACAGGGAAAGTAAAAAAAGCTTGAACGGTGAGTACCTCATGAATTGAGTGAAGCAAACCAGCAATCACGCGTCGACTGCTGCCTTACATTGCTCAACCGGCACAATAATGAAGGGATTTTAAATCGGGTCATTACCTGGGATGAAAAGCCTGTGGGAGCCTGTACAATAATTGGAAGCGCTCGTCGCAATGTCTGAACCCTCTAGAACTAGCCAAATCCTGCCCCAAGCGAACTTACTAAGAAAAAGTTACTTGTGAGTATTTGGTGGACTACTGCCGGTGTCCTTCACTGCAGCTTTCTAAAATCTGGACAAACGATTACGGCAGATATCTATTGTCGTGTTAGTTACACCATACATAACTCAAAAATGCCTGGGTCAATTTTTATGATGTTGGTTTTGACTCCACCTTAAATAGCAGAATATCTATTAGAACATCGAAAAAAATCACGATAAAAAATTATGAAGAAAATTAATTTTCTCCTAAATTTTTCGTATACAACAACACTGACAGAAACAAAACACGGACAAAAATGAACATGGCGTAAAATACATACAAATGAAGTTATGGCAATGTCAGTCATAAACTAGATAGTAATGCCAGTAGATGGCGTTGTGAGCATTATCGATAAGGAATTTTAGTTAAGGTTTAATTTTTGGTATGCATGACAGTTCTGTAACAAATAGATACTTCTTCTTTTTTATAGGATAGAGTGACGTAAATGTGCAACGTGTGCCCATAACAAATGCTATGTTACCCAGAACATTTCTGTGTGACACTAAACTGCGCCCGTCACCTTGAGAAATCAGTTCTTAAGTCTTATATGCCCAGTGATTACGCTGGCTCACAGTGTCCTTCAAACCGAAACAGAGTAATGTTTGCACACTATTCTTCACGGCGGAATAACTGGCCCTGGGGTGTTACCTATTTAGACGGATTCCTGAATAGACATCCTACCACTAAGACTGTTATTGAATTTGTAAGTCAAACGGAGGTGTTCACTCTGTGGGATTATCAAATTTGAGATTGATAATTGCTTCATTAAGTAACTTTAAATTGTGTGACCAATTATCCAGTGTTATTTACAACTGCCGCGAGCCAGAAGATCTAATCTTTCATATCGAAGCCTTAATGCAATTAAACTTCGTAATATTGACAACCAATCCACTGCAGATTAAAATTACTAATACTCTGACGTTGCAATGCGCCTTGAATGTTTTAAAAATAAGTGGCGAATACGGACCAATCCAAGTGTTGTCGAAATCGTTTCCGTATCCATTACGGACAAGTGTTACCAAAAAAAAGGAATAATAAAATCCGACCCGGTAATAATTCAGAAATCAAACTCATCGCGTCACAGACCGGAACAGGCAGGACAACTACTGCCGGGCCAGTTGGTTTAAAATATTAGAATGCGATGAGCCGAGCAAATCGTTCACCTGATGGCAAGTGCAACCTCCGCCCATAACAAATGCTGTGTAGGTAACCCACATTTTTTTCTGTGTGACCCACATTGTGCATGTCACCCATCAGACATCAGTTTTTAAGTCTTAGATGTAATTAGTAGTAACTACTCTCTAAGTAACTAGTTCTCAGTGCCGTTCAAACCGAAACACAGTAATGTTTGCACACTACTGATTCACGGCAGAATAACTTGCTCCGCGGTGGTACTAACCGAGACGGATTACTGCACAGGAATCATACCACCAGTAAATAGAACTTCCTTTTTTTGAAGTCGATTAAAAATCAACTACTCCGACCACCTCAAAGTGGAAACAGATTCATCAAAGACGTAGAATAAATAAAATTTAGATTAAATTGGATGATTCGGAGAGCACTATATACTGAATATTGTTGTATGAAATCGTGGATCTAAGACATACTTAACGATCATCATCATCATTATCACCACCATTATTATTATATTTAACATAATGTATGTTGAACCAAAATTACCTTCATTGAGCAGTTTAGCTTCTCTGAACACACCACACTTGTTTTGCATCGTGGTGCGCATGGAGGCACGCAATTCATGCGTTGGCACGCAACCCCTGGCGTTCCTTACCTTTTCCAGGTTATCAAGGGTAGCATCGCATAGATTCTGTTCAGTAGAAATCCTTCATTAGTTTGTTATCCAAGTTATAGTGACCGCACGGCGTACCAGCTGGTAAGCTGGTCAACACTGTGGCTCATAGATACGAACCCACAATAACGAATAGCGTATATGTCCCCAGAGGACCCTTACGTGCCCTTCAAACCGAATATATACTCGTAATTTTGGGTGATGGAACTTTTTGGCTTTTACAGCTTCATCGGATACTGTGCTCAAGGGTCAGGGGCCCGCGTGCCAATTTTGGTTTGACCCAAACATAAACAAACTCCTACAAAATCCTCGAAATTCGGACTGTCGCGTTCGCTGCGTGCTTGCACGATTTAGAATATCTCAAAATGATTTTAAGTCGTCTAATGACCGTCCGAGGGAGGCTGCGGGCTTCCATTCGGACTGTCCACTTGTGTCGGTAACTCTGGGCGGCGATAACCGCCCTGGAACACGGGTGTATCGTATTCAAACCGAGACACAGTAATGTTTGCACACGACTGCTTCCCGGCAAAATAACTGGCCCTGCGGTGGTACCTACCTAGACGGATTACTGCATAGGAATCCTACCAGCAGTATAAATTTAAATAAATAATCCTTAATTTTACAGGCAGGTGCGGCCACTGCTAGACAGCGAAGTTTTCAGTAATCTTAACTCTATACTGTAATTAAGCTCCTGCGTAATTTTAGTATTCAGTTAATATGGGGGGAGAGTTTGTTTGAATACGCTAAGCTCGGAAAATGGTACTCCTTTGGCGGATGATGGTGCCAAGGAAAAGGGTAGCTACCCACCAGATCGGGTGGTCTGATCTGGGGAGGACGTCTCCTCCTACTAGTAATATTTAGATGTTGTATATATAGTTCGCATCTCAGAAAACTTTCATAGCGCGATTATGGACGTATGCGAATATTTCTTAAGCTTCTCATGTGGCGACATAGATGTCGCTACACTCCGATTAAAAAAACCTTTTGTGGAAATAGTCCGTTTCTTAAGAAAGGTGAAAGCCGATAGGTGTCCGGCAGAGTAATCAGTTAAGATGGAGGGTTGAACACCACCTATCTCTTTCCTACCGAGGTGTCGTAAGAGGCGGCTAAGCTATTGTACGGACAGCCGTTATGCCTGCAGACTAACACCATAATATGCAATGCTGTCACTATGCTGCTGGTGGGAGCGCAATGGAGAGTAAGAATTTTTCGACTCGTACCAAAATGGCGGCGACGTGGTTCGCCACCCTTCACGTCTCGTTTCCCACGAGGGCAAAAGTGGGCTACGCGAGTGACCTCTGCCTACCCCTTAAATTGGAAAAGTCGTATGTATTTAATAAGGAAATGTTTTATGGATGTACAACTTTATGCTACATCCTAGCTACACGATAAATCCGAACTTTAGAGTAACCAAACTGACCGGACCAAACTGTGAAAGATTAGGCCAGCGAGGTACCATGCCGTTGGGCGCAATCTTATGGTCTTACATATGAGCTTACGTTACGCAGGTTAAAACTCGGAGCATGGCCTGTTACTGGTAGGATTCTTATGCAGGAATCCATCTAGGTAGGTACCACCTCAGGGCCGGTTATTCTGCCATGAAGCAGTAGTGTGCAAACATTACTGTGTTTCGGTTTGAAGGGCATTGAGAGCTAGCGTAATCACTGAGCGTATGAGACTTAAGAACTGATGTCTCTAGGTGACGGGCGCATTGTGGTGTCACAGCGAAATTTTCTGAGTGGCACAGCTAACATCAGGTGAACGTTTTGCTCGTTTCGTCACCTTTAACAATAAAAAAATAAATAAAAATGAACCGTACGTCTTGAAGCTCCGGCTGCTTATCCCCCGGCTTATTCAGCTTGCCTATATTAATGCCAATGGCGGTGCCAAAGACGACGACGTCCAGGATGGAGTTCGCCCCGAGCCGGTTAGCACCGTGGCAGTTGCTTACCGCCTCGCCGGCTGAGTGTAGTCCAGGGATGGGGCAATCGCAGTTATTGTACATTAAAGCCTGAAAATCAAGATTAACTATTACCATTAATATAGTTAATAGAATGAGGCGTTATTTTGCGGAAATCCATTATAATAAAGGAAAGAACGTGCTCGGCGGTGAAGGAAAACATCGTGAGGAAACCTGCATGTCTGAAGAATAAAAAATATTTCGAAGACATGTGAAGTCCGCCAACCCGCATTGGAGCTGCGTGGCGGATTCTTCCTAGCTCCAAAACCCTCTCAGAAATGAGAGGAGGCCTGTGCTCAGTAGTGGGACATTTATAGGCTGAAACTTTCTATTCTATATATAGGGTTTCTGGTGGCGGCTCCCGGTGGCGGTATTGTTTTTTTTTTGTTTTCCTTGTGCACGCTGTTGAAACGCTTCGAAAACTAAGTAAGACACACCATTTTAAATTTAGCAAATTAAATTTCTTTCCTTATTTAATACCATTAAAACTAAACAGAGTGTTTTTTTTTCGAGTAAAGTTTCAGTATATAAATGTCTCACTGCTGAGTTGGGCTCCTCTCATTCCTGATAGACTTTTGGAGCCGGAAAGAGTCCGCCACGCTGCGCCAAAGCGAGTTTGCGGACTTCAAACGTCCTCGAAATATTTTATTACCTCAGACGTGCAATTTTCCTGACGATGTTTTCCTTCACCGCCAAATAGACCATAAAATCGTTCACCAATGATAAGTGCAACGTCTACCCATTACATTTGCTGTGTCACTCAGAAAGTTTCTGTGTGCGCTTTCGTGTGGTACTACACTGCGCCCGTCACCCTTAAATAACAGATCGGTGGTATCTACCTAGACGGACTCCTGCATAGGAATCCTTCAACCTGTTCTTTCACGTTTTAATGGGTCCGTTAATCTATACACATATGTAGATTCTTCTACAGAAACGTTTACCGTATGTTATCAGTGCATCAAACACTAATAGACGGTAATGCGAACTTAAAGCAGTATAGAGACTTCAAAGTAACTATTTATATTCGCCGACGGCACAGGATGCAGGATGCACTTTGTTAAGGCCCATTGTCATTGCATCATAGGAGTTAAGAAGAGTTTATATAATCAAAAGTGATAAAACATCGTTCAGGATTACATTAAAATACCGCATTGATTCCTAACTGTATATTTAAATCATACATTTATATATGGCCGTGTGGTGGCGGCCTAAGAGAATCTACCACCCCATCGCATCCCGTGGGTGTCGTAAAAGTCGACAGAGATAAAATGAAAACCAAGAGATGGGCAGCAGCATCTTCCTGGAACATCTTAAAAAATAAACTGTGGTTGCCAACCCGCCTGCCAAGCGTGGCAACTATGGCAAAATCTTTCCAAAATGAGAGCTACAAAATTTTCTGGCTATCTATGGGGGAGGCCTATGTTCAGCAGTGGACTTTTTATAGGCTGAAACGACGGCGACATATATATTAAAAAGAAATGTACTTCCGTGATCCTTGAAATTTGCTTAGTGTCAAGACGAGCAAAACGTTCACCGGATGGTAAGTGCAACGTCTGCTCATAACAAATGCTTTGTCACCCAGAACATTTCTGTTAGACACCGCACTGCGCCCGTCACCCTGAGACATCAGTCCTTAAGTCTCATATGCCAAGTGATTACGCTAGCTCTCAGTGCTCTTCAGATCGAAACACAGTAATGTTTGCGCACTACTGCTTCACGGCAGAATAACTGGCCCTGGAGTGGTACCTACTTAGACGGATTCCTGCATAGACACATGTCCAGTCTATTGCCACTTTAGTGTGCATACACGGAAGGCTGTCTGTGCACATGGTTCTCCGTTGGATTTCTTTAAGACACTTCTTGTCCACCAGAGAAACTCAAAAAGCATGTCGATTTCAAATGCTCTTTGAGAAGCTCTTCTTACACAAGTCACGTATCGACACCATAACAAGGTACAGGCAGGGAAGAAAGCTAGATGAGTCATTTTGTATTTGTACATTGATATGTTCTATTCAATAGTATATCAATGGTGTTTGGATGTGTCTAAAAAAAATTAAATGACTCACCTCTCCTTTATAATTGATGGGTATTCCTCCCATAGTGTAGTGTACCGTTGGCAAGATAGGCACAGGCTGCTTGTAAACATCGACTCCAGTGAAGATGTATGCAGTTTCCGAGATGCCTGGCAGTCTATCCTTTATCACTTCCGGGCTTAGGTGATGAAGCTGCAGATGGAGATGGTCTTTCTTTGGACCTACGCCGCGACCTGGATGATTCGAAATTACATTAGTGCTACGCCATACAAACGATCAGATTATTATAGTTAATAGAATTAGGTGATACTTTGCGGAAATCCATTATAATGTAGGAAAGGAAGTTAATTTGCTAAGATCCGCGTTTAATTATAGTTTAATATTAGTTTATTAACTAGTTTTTGAAGCCACTAAAAACTAGGTAATGAACATCATTTTATATTTTACGTACAAGTTCAGATTATTTTTAAAAAGTTACAGCTTTTAAACATTTTTAAATATTGAGCACAGGCCATATACATTTTTTAATAGGAATTTGGAGTCGAAATGAGTCTGCCTACATTCGTTTTCTTCTAACGCGGGTAGGTGGGCTCTACGATCTACGAGCATGTGGTATCTTAAAACTGCAAGAACAATTTTAGAGATGCCTACGAATATCGCTTTAACTTTCATAGAAGATTCAGAGCTGCCACGTCTCTAAGCTCTTTATTAGTTGCTAGCTGATGCCCGCGCCTTCGTCCGCGTGGATATAGGTTTTTGAAATATCCCGTGGGAACTATTTGATTTTCCGGAAAAAAAAAGGATCCTATATCCATTCCGAGAATGCAAGCTATATCTGTGTCAAATATCGTCAAGAAGTCATGAAAAGGTATGAAACAGACAGAGGATACAGAGAGAGTTACTTTCGCATTTACAATATTAGTATGGATTCGTTACATCAGCTATATATTTTCGAGACACACTTTAATTAAAAATTATCGATAGTACAATCGAAAACTACCAGCTTATACTGGTCGTAAGATTCCTATGCTGCACCGCAGGGCCAGTTACTCTGCCGTGAGGCAGTAGTGTGCAAACATTACATACTGTTTCGGTCTGAAGGGCACTGAGAGCTAGCGTAATCACTGGGCTGGGCAATCATATGAGACTTAAGAACTGATGTCACAGAAGACAGGCGTAGTATGGTACCACACAGAAATGTTCTGGGTGACTCAGTGTTTGTTATAGGACAGATGTTGATGATTCAGATATTGCGCTTACCATGAAGTTAACGTCTTGGTCGCCTCGTCAGTTTTTCCAATAAAAAAATCTAGTCAAAATGATATCATACGCGACGGTGTGTAGCAACGGCAATACTAGGCGCACATTTGCTATTAAT
The DNA here is from genome assembly GCA_019845155.1 of Luehdorfia chinensis. Lineage (NCBI taxonomy): Eukaryota > Metazoa > Arthropoda > Insecta > Lepidoptera > Papilionidae > Luehdorfia > Luehdorfia chinensis. Next base: position 4,192,254 of record JAHVAK010000156.1, on the reverse strand, counting down.
ATATGCCGAAAGCGGGTAAAAGATCCCCCATGTATATTACAGATTGTAATGCATGTATATCTTTATATATATAATTCTTCGGTGTGTCTGGGCTGATGTTGATGAAGTTTTTGTGTGTATTTGTGTGGTTCGCTGGATGGTTTGGATTCAGAATTGGAGCCGGTAGGTGGCGCTGCGATAGAGTTCTAGTAAAATGACAAAAGTGACTCAGTTATCTATCTATAGTTTATCGATAATTCGAATATCGAAAAATCTTTTGCTGAATCTGTTAACAGCAGCCAACGTCAAGCCAACGTTCGGGCAGGACAATGTCTGTAGGGTCCGCTAGTACACATATACACTTTTATATTAAAAATAATACTTTCAACCATAAGATAGGTAAGTTTGAAAAGAATTACTGTCAATACTAAGGAAAATGAGTAAGAAATAACTTAAATTATTTTATGTAACACAGTATAATTTAGCGCACACAATAGTGTAAAGAATAAACTGATAGTGCAATATTTGGATCAACAAACAGATCCAAATAAAAGCAAGTATCGTATAAAAAACTTTCATATACGACGTTATTAAAACGGATTAAAATAATAAAGATAGTTTATCATCAATTGCAAAATTAGTACTCAACAGAAAAACAAACAGACAGTCAGACACGAAAGCGAGTAAACGATGAATTGTCATCCAGTTCTTAACTATGTTTAAAGTTTCAAGTCTCTATCTCTTCGGGAAGTCAGTTTAGAATTAATTATTAAATTTGACACGACAGTAGATACAGCGAGTAGCAAATAAAGCGAGTTAATATAATTTGATAATATTATACGGTGGCAAATTCTCTTACGCTGTGTAACAATTTTATAATTAAACATTAACATTTTCAATAACTTCGTAACAACTTATATCTACTAGTGCAAAGCTAGAACCTTGTCGGATCTCAGTAGCCATGGATCTGGATACCACGTCTCGACTGGCGAGGTCCTTCGCTTTGGGCGCGTACTTTTCCATGAAGCGTTCACCCTGGCTGTTCACGATGTAGCCGCCTTCGCCGCGACAGCCCTCGGTCATCAGACAGCCGGAACCATACATGCCTTTAAGGTAGATAGAAATCTCTAAAAATACAATAACCTCTAGTGGTCAGACCAGTTATATCTGTTATGATAGGGCTAAGTGCCCTAACATATCAAGCCGAAAATGATTTACACTTCGGCGTATTTGGTTACTCCCACACATCAACGATCATCATACGAGATAGCCTCCTGAAGACGGACATTGAATACTTTTTATCCCGTAAAATCAAGTAGTTACCACGATGACGAAGTCGGCATCAGCTAGTTATCTATATATTAATAGGTGGAGAGAAAACTTTGTAGCCCTTTTTAAGCATATTGCGCGCACGGAGTAGTGTGAGATTTGGCATAGTTAAAGTTTGTATGAAGAAGGAGTGCGGAAAGCTGAAATTATGTATATGTACATAGAAAGTTAATGAATTACGGTCGAATACCGACCATTGGGCTACCACTAGTATATTATAAATCTTTCATGAAAAAAAATCATTACCAGTGGTACAATGGGTGATTTTATCGAATTTTAAAGGATTGCAAGAGAGCAATGCGGGGCTCGATGATGCGAGAACAAATTAGAAATATTTAGTATTATTTATATTCGATTCTACAAGCACGCTGTGACCGCTGAATGCGTAAATTATTAGACATTTTACTGTACCTGTGGGATGGAACTGTATGAACTCAAGGTCTTGCAGGGGGATACCAGCTCTCGTGGCCATTGCACAGCCATCTCCTGTGCAAGTGTGCGCCGCTGTGCATGAGAAGTACATCCGTGGGTAGCCGCCTGTTGTGATTACAGTGTTTTTCGCCTGGAACCTTATAAAATGAAGATACGATCTAATATTATGTAAAAGAAATTATATGATCTATTACATTATATATGAGAATATATAATGTAAAAGATCAGATCGAAATCGTTTTAAGGAAAGGCTAGGTCAAAAGTACCCGCAACCGACGAGCTTGTATGAAAACACTAATGAAAGTACTCACAGTTACTCGACTTCACAGAGGCAGTAACTCTTTCATGGGGCAATGTATAATTATAATAAATTTACAACAAAACCTAAGAAAGTGCACAAAGTCTTTCAATCAAAAAGTTCAAACTATTTAGTAAGCAAAGACTTTTTACTCTCATATAACTTTTTACTGTAACTGTAACGCCTGTAGTGCAACCCCGTCCTGTGAAAGTCAATTTGTTCTGTATCATGGACCGTAAGTGTAAACCCGTTTTCTTCATACACACGTTTCATTACTTCCCTTCGCGTCCTTGCTATTTTAGGCCGTCGACCACTTCGTCTGTGATCTCGGAGATTGCCTTCTACGTCTCCTCGTGTATTTTTTATTTCTCAGACATGCAGGTTTCCTCACGATATTTTCCTTCACCGCCGAGCACGTGGTAAATCAGCACTTAAAATTGCAACTAACAATTTTAGTGGTGCCGGCACCGGGAATCGAACCCAGGTCACTCGCGTACTATGAAATTTCAAGCGAGCGCCTAGCCCCTGAGCTACCACGGCGCATCCCGATCGGTGTAATGAAATTTTTTCTACCCTTTCCTATATATTTAAATTACGTTATCTTTAAAATTTTAGTAAATGTCAAGTCTAACTACAATCCCACAACAAATGTTGTGTCACCCAGAACATCTCTGTGTGACACCACACTGCGCCCATCACCTTGAGACATAAGTTCTTAAGTCTCATATGCCCAGTGATTACGCTAGCTCACAGTGCTTGCACACCACTGCTTCACGGCAGAATAACTGGCACTGGGGTGGTACCTACCTAGACGGATTCCTGCGGATGACTGATTCCTATGCAGGTATCCGTCTAGGTAGATTTCTAACAAGGTTATAACATTATACTCCATAGTTTCTAGTGACATTTAGATTATATTAGTAATAAATTAATAACATCTATTTCTAAGATTAGAAAAAGACGCTCTCTTAACCTATGCTTTGATTGGCCTACAGTCAACCAATTGCGGTTATTTAGTACGTCAATAAAAGTGTGATTTTTTATTTACTGGAAGTTGTTGTCAAAAGTGGTAAAGCAATTATGTGGTCGGCTGTACCTATGACATTTGTTAGTTCTAACATATTTCGCCATAGAAATGGCATGTAAATAACGATTTAATATATAAAACTTACCTGTGCAGAGAACTATCGTCCATGTCCATCGCTAGAGCACCCACCACTTCGCCGTCTTGTACGAGAATATCCAGTACAAAGTATTCGTTGAAGAAATCAATGTTGTGGTACTGGGTGCAGTAACCATATACAGTGTGAAGAAGCGAATGTCCAGTCCTGGAATGTTCAACTTTACATAAATATACTGATTTACTAGGGAATGCATCTAGACTTCGACAATGTATAGTTTTATATATCTTCTACGAAAAGTGAATTATCTCACGTGTTATGGGTGATTTATGTAATCTTATTTTACATAATAAGTGATGATTTGTATAAAATTTCATGCTAGGTTCGCCCAACAACCGTCTAAATCTTTTAAAATTATTATTCAACATACTACGACTATCCAATAACAGTAAAGATATATACTATTGAAATAATGAGTATATTCCCTGGAGAAGTTTCTAAAAATTACATACAAAAATAACAACTACACTATCTACATCTAATGTAATGAAACCTTGTAACAATTTTAAGATTCACTATTTAATTTACTACAATGCGATCTAGTGACGTAACCAAGGATATTAATTTTAGCCCACATCTACTAAGAAATTCGGTTGTCTACTTTATACGAAAGATGTCACTGTAATACAAAGAAGCACTGTAAGGTTAAAGAGCATTATTTAGTAATATAAAATATCTCCATCACTATTACCTACAACAAAAGAAAACTTTCCTAAAAGTATTTTTTTTTATTTGAAATATTAAAGAAAATACGAGTATGATAAAATTTCATAACAGTTCTTTGTAGAAGCAAATACAACGCGGCAGTCCGTGCTATGCTACAATTCTAATAGATGGCGCGATTAATCATAAAGAGGCTCTGCGTTAAATAAGCTATTATTTTGTGCCTCCGATGAAGTTTCACTTTTAGGGATCATTAGAAATTTTTAAAATAATTTCTGATTCGGTGCAAAAGTAGTTGAAGACTGGTGGTAGGATTCCTATGCAGGAATGCGTCTAGGTAAGTACCACCCCAAGGCCAGTTATTCTACCGTGAAGCAGTAGTGTGCAAACATTACTGTATTTCGGTTTGAAGGGCACTGTGAGCTAGCGTAATCACTGGGCATATGAGACTTAAGAACTTCTGTCTCAAGGTAATGGGCGCAGTGTGGTGTCACACAGAGATGTTCTGGGTGACACAGCATTTGTTATGAGCAGACGTATTGGTGGTTTTCATCACTTTATCCAATAAAAAAAAGACTATACACGATGTTTGCTAAAGAAAAAAGATACATTTCAAGTGTGTTATATTTTTGTCACATGAAATCCAATCGCAAACAACAAAGAAGGTCAAATTGAATATAACATTTAGTTTACCGTAGCAATGTTAGATGGCGCTAATTTGTATAATCAGCATTGATTAAGCCACTTACAGTAGGAAATTTTATGTCAATGACAGTCTTTGTCTAACCGTTCACGTCCTCGTGGACAAAAATAGCAGTAGACTGGGCTTTGAAACTAATTTAAAATAATAAATTGATGGGATACAATATGCAATAACTTAATAAAATATATATAATATGGAATTATTCTTTTGCTAAAACTGTATTAATTGAGATTATCTTACTCAGGCCAATGTTTAGCAGGAGGACCAGTTATTGATTATGACGTAAATTACGCATGTTTTAAACGTTCGATTTTCCAGCCAACAAAACTGATATTTATTCTAACTTACTTTAACTTATAGTTTTGTAGATTACGTAAATTTAAATGATCCAGTATTAATTTGAAGCAGAAACGTATCAACTAGCCTGTCAGCGACACAACATGTTCTCTTAGCAACTTCTTTCCCATTTTTTATAGTACCGCCGCCAAACGATCTCTGATATATTCTGCCGTCTTGAGTTCGAGAAAAAGGCATACCCATGTTTTCCAACTCGAATACGCGGTTCGGAGCTTCGCGAGTAAGATACTGTATGGAGTCCTGAAAATAATATTTGTAACATACTCGTACATAGTTTGATTAATATTAGACGTAACATCAATAGTTATATAGGATTTATGTACTTGAGCAATGGAAGCAGGGTTACAAAAGAGCAGAACGTGGTAATATTCGAATGCAAATATTTTATTTAGTTAATTTCAACTTTAGAATTTGTTTTACAAAGATACTATTAGCGTCATCTAGTGTCAATTAGTAGAACATTTACAGGTTACTTCCTAGAGAATGACGCATATTCGCTACTAGATGGCACTAACGTGTCCGTTTCTTTCATACTAACAGAAATACCTGATCACCAAGCCAATCCGATCCTTTGACGGTGTCGTAGAAATGCCATCGCCAATCGTCCTCGTGCATGCTGCCTGAAGAAATTACACAACGGGATTAGATAGAAAACCATAAGCGCAGATAAATAAGCATTTCATCGTATCTTGACTGCCATTATACTGGTTGTAGGGCTCCTATCCTGGAAGCCATCTAGGTAAGTACCACCACAGTGCCAGTTATTCTGCTGTCAAGAAGTAGTGTTCGTTACTGCATTTCAGTAGCAAGTGTGCATATAAGACTTAAGAATTGATGTCACAGGGTGACGGGGGCAGTGTATTATAGTGTGACACTCGGAAATATTCTTCGTGACACAGCATTTGTTACGGGCGGACGTTGCACTTACCATCAGGGGAGGGATTTTGACTGATGGACATCCGTTATCGACGGGGAATGAATTCCCTGAAACCCTTGAGGGCGTATAATGTCTTTTTTATGGAAGATCGGGAAGAGACGAGCAAATCCTGATGATAAGTGCAACGTCTGCCAATAGCAAATTATGTGTCACACACAAAAACTAATTTTACTTATTTTATCGCATTTAAATTTTACTATTTACAGCTCGACGGTAAGGGTACCCACTGCCATGGGCGATGTTAGCGCTCGAATTAAACGCGATAAAATCCGTAAAATTAGTTTTACTTAAAATTAAAATAAAAATATCGTAAAAATTTAGAATTATTTATTTAAATTTTCAAAGATACTTTTGCACCACGAGCCGTGGCAGCTTTGGGGCAGTGTGGATGCTTATATTTTCACAGTATGCGAGTGATCTGAATTAGGTCCCCGGTGCCGGCACCACTAAAATTGTGGGTTCAATAAAAAAAAAAAGTTACTGGTGCTAGGATTCCTATGCAAGAATCCGTCTAGGTAGGTACAACCCCTGGGCCAGTTATTCGGCCGTGAAGCAGTAGTGCGCAAGCATTACTGTGTTTCGGTTTGAAGGGCACTGAGAGCTAGCGTAATCACTGGGCATTTGAGACTCGGGAACTGGTGTCTCAGGGTGACGGGCGCAGTGTGCTGTCACACAGGGATGTTCTGGGTGGACGTTGCACTTACCATCAGGTGAACGTTTTGCTCGTTTCGTCACCCTATACAATAAAAAAAAATGATTGGTATGCAGTAATCCGCCTTTCTATGTATCTGCTGTCAAGTTGTGATGAGCAGATGTCGCTCCGTTGCGTTTTGAAGGGCGTTTAGTCGCGTATGCCTTATGCTACTTTCAGTATAATTACAGGGCATATGAGACTAAAGAAGCGACGTCTCTTGGTGACAGAGCGGTGCTACCAACACAGAAATATCGAGCACAACGTTCTGGGAGAGACCGTGGTAGAGACCGAGACCGTTATGATCAGACATGACACTTGCCATCAGGTGAATTCTCGTCTCGTTAAAAAAAAACCAGTCCTTTTTCAGAACCGTATTTACAAACCTATGGAAGCATTCATGCCGCCTTGTGCAGCGATTGTGTGTGACCTGGTGGGGAAGAGCTTGGAGACGAGAGCGATGGAAAAATTTTGCTGCGCGAGACCAAGCGAGGCGCGAAGCCCCGCACCACCCGCGCCTATCACCAGGCAGTCATGCTGATGATGCTGGATCTCGTATGCCTTGCCGCAGCGTTGCACTATGGAACAATTAATTAAGACCTCCACACTAAAATAATTTAATGAAAGACGTAATATTTAAATATTACGATTACACTATAGATGGCGTTACAAGTATATTTGCATCGCGCTGTTGAAATTCCTGCTAATGGATATAATTAATGAGTTGATTTTTTTTATCACAACATCGCGGGCTATCTTGTCTCTTCCGATGAAGCAGTGAAAGCCGCAGGGCTAACAACGTAATACACATTAAAATACATTTTCATTTGTGTTATTCAGCAAAACAAGCTCATGCTAAGAGTTCTATAGCACCTCCGTTTTTCTTGAATTTATAATTCATATACCTTTGTACCAGCGATGTCCGCTCTTTTGATTTGGATGATCCACGGACCAGGCCGCATGGTATGATTCAAAAAATAAATAAAAAGGCATGAAATGCTTACAAATTCAATGAGTTTACTGATGGAAGGATTTCTATGCAGGAATCCGTCGAGGTAGGTACCACCCCAGTGCCAGTTACTCTGCCGTGTAGTAGAGTGCAAGCATTACTGTGTTTCGGTTTGAAGGGCGCTGAGAGCTAGCGTAATCACTGGGCATATGAGACTAAAGAACTGATGTCTCTGGGCGACGAGCGCAGTGTGGTGTCACACAGAAATGTTCTGGATGATACAGCGTTGAAATTACCATCAGGTGAACGTATTGCTCGTTTCACTCTATCCAATAAAAAAAAAAAACACACACACTTGTATATGTTATCATAATCTTTAAGGATTGTCACTCTTAGAGGTTGTAATAATTCTGCCTGTATTTGGGTCTCCGGTTCTGTTGCATACTAAATAAATGTCAACGGCATTGTTGTTTGTATAGATATTCTGTGGGAGCACGGCAATTTAATGGTCAAACCCACCCACACATGTGTCGTGTGTAGTGCCGGAAGCCGGTTTCTATACATGTAGTGTCCTGCACACGAGTTAAGGAGGTTTTGGTTTTTCTCATCACCCTGAGACATCAGTTCTTATGTCTCATATGCCCAGCGATTACGCTAGCTCTCAGTGCCCTTCAGACACAGTACCTAATGCTTGAACATTACTGATACATGGGATAATAACTGGCCCTGGGGTGGTACCTACCTAGACGGATTCCTGCATACGAATCCTACCATCCTACAAGAAATTATTAAAATTTAACCACTCCAGCTAAGCCGAAAAGTTTGTGTCATGTCAAAAATAGTTCGGACCTGCATAGTTATATTTTGCAGTCCGTTCCCAGAAGCATTAAGCTACTGACGCTTACATGATTTTTCATTTACTACTATGTAAATATGAAATAATAAATACAATCAACCTTTATGCACGGCTCCTCTTGCGTTTATCCTTTTTACAATCACGTCAAAACAATTCTGTTGAAACAAATGATAATGATTTAGTCAAAAAACCGACTTCCGCATTGTAGCTGCATATACATACATGCTTATGTGAATTTAAGAAGTTAATGATCTTCTCATGGATCCCGTCATCAGAACTCCATCGAATTTACATCGGACCACACCTAAGGTACCTACCTCTTTTCTAATAAAAAAAGCCGTCGAAATTACTCCACGGGGTAAAGAATTATCGCCGAACAAACATAAAAATATATTCATATGAATTGAGAACGTCCTTTTCAGAAGTCGGTTAAAAATATCAATTATCACATTAAACTGTTCAAATGTTAATAAGAGGCTTATTACTCTACGCTAATGTGTACCATAACTATAGATGGAATCTTAGTCTAACTTTTACAAATTCAATATAAAAAAGACATTGTCTTAGCCGATTTAAACCCGGAGTCATCTTTCGGCTAACAATCAGACGTTTGCGCAGGATACGAGTATAATTATAATAGTGCTGTCAATACAGAGAGATCAATAAGTAGAATTTTTATTATAACTAGTAAGAAAATCTACTGATTAATCTTCATCCTCCAATTGCAGTGTCAGAGTCACAGGGACCACTATACAAGCGGATCCGAAAAATAATTATTATAGCATCAGTTGGGATTTAGATTCGAGTTCGACGCTAGATCAGCGCACCTGCCTGCTGAGCTAGTTGGTTAGTTCCAATAATGGCATGTAATAATTTGCCGGGTTCCAAAACAATGCACGCTAAGCGATCTTTCTTCCTTTCCCTTTATCTTAAGAATAACAGCAGCATAAATATCATTAGGTTTACATCAACAACGCTTACCCTTGTAAAGAAAAACATTTTGGGACCTCTGAATTCTGTACAAATAAGATATTATGATCAAATTATGATTTCATTTATTTATGAAATCGAAACACGTCAGTTACGTCAGAGTAAGTGGTATTTTTTTTAAATGTATGTCGAAGTTAGCATTATGACGTTTTATATTGCATAGTATTTTATGCCAGATATATGTAAATAAAAATTCACTAAACGCGTATAATTCAGTCAAGGTAGTCCGCGAACGTCCTGCGGGCGACAGACGTTGGTGTAGGCAAGGTAACACGCCACACTAGTGCCCGGCTACATATGTATTGAATGGTAGTTACACGAGTGAGCTGGTGAACACGAACGACATACCGCACACCAGCGGTGTTAAACTCCCCCTCTTCGTAGACGATACCAGCCTCTGTGTCTGGACGTAATCAAGAAACTATCTCTAAACGCCTCCAATCCGCCCCAGCCCTCGGGAAATGGTTTCAGAATTGGAGGATCAAGGTCAACCCCACCAAAAGTGCGGCCATGCACTGACCGAGTTACTCTCGCGAACAGGATGACGGAAGCTGTGAAAGCCTTCGGGCTGACAGTGACCATCAGTACCTATATATATACGAGTATTACCTTTGTAAGAAACCACTGTATTCGCGCAGCGTTAATCGATAATGATTGTGATGAAACCTTGTACAGTTGTTGGCGTGAAAACTTCTGATATACTACTAACGTGCAATAGGTGACGCACGAGTCCAATCGGACCTTCTACGCGTTTGCACATCGTTCAACCGATGTCTATCTGAAGCAGCAATAGCAGCTGTGGCATTCTCTCAACCCACAGCTAGACACTCGCCACGGTCTAGATGAGATTTGCCTAATAGACACGCGTGTCAGCCGGATTAGTGATCGCAGTACCAGACACGTCACATCATAGCCCCGATGCCGTGGCAGATATTTAAAAAAAAACGATGCCTACATTAGGATTTCTCCTGTATCGTAGATGCTTTTTACAGACATAAATTTCACGTGCACCACACAACCAGATCGGAAAACCATCAATTTGTTTTTTTTTTTGCACAAATGTTTGCTCCGACTGGGATTCGAACTGAGGACTCGCGGCGTATAAGTTAGGTATACTGACCAGAAGACGGCGCGGATGTCATATGGATACTCAAGTTTTCAAGTTACGGTTTTTGGAATAAATATTCTGTTCATCTTTTCAAAAGCATAAACAATTTCCCGCAATTTCTTTCAGTAACTTTTTAAACCTCTTTAAAACTCTTTTTTTTACTTTTTTAAACATATATGAGATAGGATGTTAAACATTCTGTTACTACGCAATTATGCCTATAATATAACTTCTACTAAATATAACTCACACATAATTAGGGTTGCTTTAATGAAAAAGTATAAACACAATATATTCTTTTGGTTAATTTTTTTCCATTTTGATGAAGCCGCCCAAATACACTCTGGTTTATTGTTATTTTGATTTAGGGAGGATACCATTACTATAATTATTAGCCTCTTAACAGTTCAAGGCTGAATGTAAATGTAACAGTTCTTGCATTGCAAGATTTAAGTAACGCGTTCAATAATGTTGATCTTGATATCTTACTTGATATAATCTTTTATTTTAACGTATTTACAACAGCAATTGATTGGTTTTGTTTTGGTGACGCCAGCAGCGTATATATAACTTTTTTTCTACATGAAGTGTTGCAACTACTGGGGTACCGCAGGTGCCGTATTATCTCCGGTACTTTTCAGCCGTTTTATATACTCTTTTTCCAAGAAGCTTACTTCTTTCTGCTATATTTATGCTGATTACTTTCAAATATACGAAAGGACTACTTCTAAAAATTTTACTGTCTTCATACCAGATATTAATAAAAACCTATAGCAAATATAAGAATGAAATAACTCACGGATTAAATAATAACGCCATGAAATCGCTGGTCATTATTATTGGAAGCCCGATTTTTTTTTAGTTTAATAAATAGCTGATCTCTCTCAAGTTGTTTTCTATGGCATTGTCGTCCCTATCAGTTAAAGAGAATTAGAAATTTGTCATCGAATTAGAAGTATATGCATCTGCAGGTGCCTTTCGACTGCGTAAGCTGCGTATTATTCTTCCTACCGAAATTAAGATTGCGCTTGCACAATCTCTTTTGTGCACATGTTAGATTATGCCAATGCCGGCTATTTAGATCTCACCGGACAGTCTCAGTCCAACTAGATACTTCAGCATTTTTGTAACTTTACTTTCTTTTCTAACTACCTTTCCCTTCTCTAAATACAGTGTGTGAGAAAAGCTTAAGTTTGATAATGATTTCTCACACGCGAAATTTGAGATCTACAGAGAATTGACTATTGCAAATGCCTTCTCTAAATCTATTGAATTATACCTTATAATTTTATTCAAGAAATAGTAGCAGTATCTTAGTGACAAGAATGCAGATTTTTGTATTTTGCTTTAATATTTTTTCTTGTGTACGCTAATGTAGGCGTACAATAAAGTGTAAATAAATAAATAAGACAAACATGGAAGATGTACCTCGGCGTGAGGATTCGCGCCGAAAACATGACTTAGTCCAGTCATCATCTAATTTAAAATTTAAAATTGTATAGTTCTGGTCCTTATTCCATGTCTATAAAAATATTCAATACACTACCGATTAACATACAAAATGAAAAAAAAATATCAAAACATTTAACAAAAAGTTAAGAGAGAACCGCTTTTAGACAAGAATTAGAATAGAAAATTAGAATAGAATAAGTTATTAAATATTGGATAATATTTTATAAAATGATTCATATAGATGTCTGCCTCTCATTTAGTGTATTCATTGCCACGCCTGACAGGGTACTGCAATGATTTAGGATGTTGCAAGAGGTTAAACTGTACCGCGTATTTAATTATTGTTTATTTCTTCTAAACGTTGATGAGATAATTTGTTAATTATGTTTATATTTGGGCGTTACAAAGCATACCTTCGTTGTAAGACACATCACATGAGAACTACTCAATAGTTCTAAGAACTGAGTTCTTATTTCGTTAAAACATAATACAATTAATACAAAACCTTGTGGTGATGTAAGAGACTCCCCCTACCCAATCGAATGGGTTTCGAATCAATCGTTAAAAATCTTAACCTCAAAACTGCATAGCTAATACGGTAGATTTTAAATACTTGAATCGTTGACGGAAAGCAGTGCACAAGACTCGAGGCGTCACGCACTGGACCATAAACTCGTTTTTTAAATGAGATGCCAATCTATGGTGTCTCTGCCAATCAAACCTCCCACCAGCAAAGGCAGCTTATGTTTAGCAGTATTATCGTTGGGACACTGATGGTTAATGCCTTCCTTCTGGTCGATTTTCGATAGCTAACGAATACTGTCGGGAGTAATCAACGCGATGTAACAATAGATATTATAGTGCTACAAGTGTACGCGCAAACATGCCCGCACGTGTATAAACACTCATTAGTTACAACCTACTTGTGCCCGATGTAACGCTCATTCAATAGGATCTATGGTGGGCTCGGATGCAGTGTCGGAGACACACGGACAATCACAAAATAACAAGACCAGAAAACCAACAATTTGTGTTTTTACACAAATGTGGGTTTCGGCTGGGATTCGAATCCAGAACTGCGGCGTGGCAAACAGGTACCCTAACTACAAGGCCACGCGGCCTTGATGATTAAGATACCCAGGAAGACAGAGAGACAACGTAATAGTGGTCTAGCCTTGTTAAAGATAAGTCATCATGCTAGAAATAATACATACATACATAAGATCACGACTATATCCCATAAGGGGTAGTCAGAGACTGGGCACTCACTGAAAAAACAGATGACTGCCTCAATTCCCGTTTCACCAAAACAATATAATGCACTTGGTGTGATAGGTGGTAAGCCCATCGCCATCATGCGCTGTTAGGTGCACAGTGCAGATTAATTCTTTACTCGCCTTTTACGAGATCCATTGGACGAGATGGAGTGGTAGTATTCTTTTAACGAGCCGTCACCACACGGCTAGAAATAATAAGATCTCTGAATCTGTTATCTCTGAATCAAAGAATTCTACGCCTAATAAAGATGTGCCTACGTATGCGGTAACAATATAAAATAAAATAAAATAGTATACATCGAATAATATATTTATTGAATAATCAGAAAAAAAGTCTTACTAGTTAATACATTTAGATTTCAATTTATAATTTAAAACACATCGATATTAACTACTTGACAAAATTTAACTATAATTAAACGGGTATTATGAACGAGTAGAGGCCGATGTTCTGGCAGCCAACGAATAAATCTATTACACATAAATACTTATTTCTAAATACTCCTACAGATAACCATGAATTATTTTAAAATTTACTTAAATATGGAATATGTGACGCCATTATTCTATCTAACAGTAACCTACATGTTGTAACATAACCATTACAATAACATTTATCTAGTAATATATATATAGTAATCAAGAGAAGAGTGAACATTCTTTTTTAAGCTAGTGCGTTTACCATCCATATCAAGATTGCCACTCTGTTGAGATCGTAGTTAAGCAATAGCTTACAAAATAAAAAGAAACCATCATCAACACGACTCTTGAAAGCTTGTAGGTCAGCAAACAACACGTAACGCTATATGTATGGTTGGTATGGTGTGGTTGGTGGCGACAAATAATTGCATAGGCAGATAATGATCCAACTTCGACTTAGGAATGACATCCTGCCAAATTCAAACTATTTATTATTTTTTTAACGAAGAGGGGGCAAATGAGTAAGCGGCTCACCTGATGTTAAGTGATCACCACCGCTCATGGGCATCTACAATACCAGAGGAATAGCGGATGCGTTGCCGGTTGAGAAAGGAAAAAGCTCCAATTAGAAGAATTTTATAATCGGATTTGGTGTTCTGATGGGTTAAATTAACTTTTTTATGGAATAAGGCGCTGAGACTATCAAATCACACGCCTGATAGTGAATGCAACGCCTGCTCATAACCAATGCTGTGTCACCCGGAATATTTCTGAGTGGCACCACACTGCGTCACTCTGAGACATCAGCTCTTAAGTCTCATACGCCCACTCATTACACTATCTATCATACCATAGCATATCAGTGCCCTTCAGAACAAAACAGTAATTTTTGTAGAATCCGGTGAAATACTCGTAATAATAAGAGAACACATTGATCATAGTTTCTAAACTCAATATTCGATATCCTTGATTGCAAAGATATGCATATATTTATGCAATCTCACAGAGTTGACTAGTTAATTAAATCGTAAGTTTATTATCAAATAATAGCCATGTTAATAATAATAGCCATATCTCTCTATTCAAAACATTAGCTATTAGGTATTTCAATATACTGTAGTTATGATAATTGTTCAAATTTTGAATGAGTAAATTGGGAGATTAACTAGTGCTATAAATTAAATTTTAGTTTCAAAGTGAAGTCGATTCAGAATAAACGAAATTCAATTTGAATAAAATCAAATTTACGAAATTTTATGCATTTGCCGAAATTAAAACAGAACATTAAAGGTACGAGTAAAATATAGGCGTCACATATTCGTACAGATTACGTACCTAAGACATTAACACGAATATAAATTTGCTAAAGTTTTAAGTGAAAAGTAATAGACATACTTTAAGCTACAGAGACAATAAGTACATATTTGAGTGATTTTAACGGTACCAAATATATTATTTGGGATCGTTAAAATCACTCGTGTGTTCGTCGCTTCAAGGTACCCACAAGTGATGTTGATTTTAAAAGGTGTCTTCAGAATTACTGATATTTCCAGTCATCAAAAATTCTTTCAAATAGCGGAGCGAAATTCCGGCAAACGTAATGGTTGATCTGCAAATATATTCTGTAACACACAAAAATGCATTAAGTAAATAATACAAAATATAACGTAAATATAGTAAGTAGAGTCCATAAGTCGTAAAAATTAGAGAAAATAAAATATTTACTAGGATAGACGTACACAAAAGTCATTTATTAGGAGTGATGAAAGCAATGTTTATACCTTGTTTTAAATTTGGTAGTACTTTTGACCACGCTAGATTTAAGCCAATTTCTATATTAGCGTCACTAAGTTTTTTTTTTAAAAGAGTTATTGTTTCATCACCATCATCGTCATTATCAGCAGTCCACTGCTGGACATAGGCCTCTCCCAATAGGCGCTATTTAGCCCGATCTTCGGCTTCACGCATCCAGTTGCTGCCAGCCGCCTTGCGCAGATCGTCGCACCATCTAGCCAAGGGAAGGCTCCACACTACGTTTGCCTAAACGTGGTCTCCACTCCAGGATTCGCCTACTCCAACGGTTGTCGCTTCTGCGACAGATCTGTTCAGCCCATTGCCACTTCAGTCTGCAAACTTGAAAGACTATGTCGGTGACATTAGTTCTCGGATTTCTTCATTTCGAATCTTATCCACCAGAGAAACCCCGAGCATAGCTCTTTCCATTGCTCTCTAAGTGACTTTGAGCTTGTGGAGCAGTCGTACCGTCAGTGTCCACGTTTCGGCACCATAGTAATTGTTTGATCAGATATAATATGTAATATGTAAAAGCAAATACGTTGAAATAAATTGCAACATATTTGCTTTTACAAGGGGTCGCTATAAAATCAATAGAGGAGTTAAGGAAACGTATTTTTAATATCTAGGAGAATTTGCAGGAACCTTGTGTGTTTTGTGATATTTCCAAGGTCTAGGATTGTTTTTATACAAAATACAGTTTTCAATCTTTTTACTTACTTAATCAATAGAACGAAGAGAGTTGCGTACAAAGATATGTATTCTTCCAGCGCGGCTCTCCCGTCTCTTTCAGGCATTTCGCTGGTTGATGATTTGGTGTCGTCTTTTTTTTTGGTAATCACTTACACTACCTGGGAAAAAGACGTGTTATTTAATACCAATACTTTATTGACATTGAAAATCAATGAGCTTCATCTAAATAAAGGATTTTTTATATCGGAGGAAGGGACAAGATGTGCAAAACGTTCACCTGATGGTAAGTGTTACGTTTGCCCATAAATGCTATGTCACCCAGAATATTTCTGTGTGGCACCACACTGCGCCCGTCCCCCTGCGATGTCAATTCTTTAGTCTCATATGCCCAGTGATAACACTAGCTCGCAGTGCCCTTCAGGCCGAAACTTAGCAATGTTTGCACACTACTGCTAAACGGCAGATAACTAGCCCTGCGGTGATATCTACTTCGACGGATTAATGCATAAGAATCCTACCATCAGTAAATGTGGTCTTAATATTTTCGTTGACGTTCACCTAGTTATGTGAAACCTTATACTTGTCTTTAGGTAGATGGCGGCCTAGAGGCTAGTGGATACGCTTTTTTAAATAAAGATAATGAGGAGGCGAGCAAATTGTTCGCTCGATGGTAAGTGAAACGTCCTCTCATAAAAAAGAACATTTCTGTGTGTCACCATAATTCGCTTGTTACGTTGAGACATCCATTCTTCAGTTTCAGTAATTTCACTAGCTATCTAGCTAGCTAGTGTCTCTGAGGGGGGGGGGGGGGTTACCCACAGTATGGACCAAGGATCGATCTCTGAGGAACACCCATTTTTACTGCACAACCTGATGATATAACACCGTTTATGGCCACTTTATGCTTTCTATTTGTAAGGTTGGAAGATTAAAGATCCAGTGCGGCTTCACGAAAACCGTAGTATTTAAGTTTCCACATTATTCTTTTATGTTCTCAGTCAATGCCTTGGAGAGATCACAAAACACACCAACTGTGTCATGAAGATCATTCCAGGTTTGTAGAACATGTGAGGCTAGTTTAACACCGGCATTAGTCGTTGACCTACCTTTAATAATGCCGATTTGCGTGTCATTTATATTTTTTTATTTACTAAAATGAACGTCCATTTGCTCGAGCTTAATTTTTTCAAATATTTTACTAAAAGCTGACAACACAGAAATAGGACCGTAATTAGTAGAAATTTCTCAGCTACCCGATGTAAAAACTGTTGTACCACTGTTGTTACGAGTACTATGTTTCATCAGGGAAGACACCAAAAAATAAAAATCATCGCCGATATTAAGGCTATATCCATAATAATATGTTATTATTATGGATATAGCCCCAATATTGCCCAAATCGAGAGCCTCCCCAGAACTTGCGTTTACTTTTTATTTAATTTACTAAATGTTTTAACGATATCTGTAGGGCTAATGTGATTAAAATGAAAGTTGGGAATGTCAATATTTCCATATTCCTTTAATACGTCAATATTTCCATATTACTCTGAAACTACAGCACTTGACTGCAAATGTCTAGTAGGCTAAAACAAACGACAGATTATTGTGATTGACATTGTCAGTATGAACGTAAATATTAAATGTTTTTTTTATTGAATTTTTTGTAACATGTATTATAATATAAACGCCTCGCTTCTTCTCCAAACAAACTTTAACTATGCCAAATCTCACACTTCTCCGTGCGCGCAATTTGCTTGCAGTGGGGCACAAAGTTTTCTCTTCACGTATTAATATATAAATAGGCAATTTATCGTAAGCCATTTGTTTTCTCTTTCTATTTTTTCTTAACGTATTTTTACTAGATTTTCGTAAAATTCTTTGTTAATTTAAAAAAAATGTATGTGCAATAAAATATTTTGGTTAAATGTTTATACTAATTCTTAGAATAATAATTGTAATGAAAATTAATAATACGTAGCTTTTACAGGTGGTAGGAGTTCTATGCAGGAATCCGTCTAAGTAGGTCAATCTGATAGCTAGTGTAACTACATCCTGAAGCAATTACTGTTTCAGTCTGAAGAAGGGCAGAAAGAGATTGTGCCCTTCTTCAGACTAAAATTTGAGAGATTGAGAATTACTGGGAATATGAGACATAAGAACTGATGTCTCAGGGTAACGGGCGCAGTGTGGTGCAACACAGAAATATTCTGGGTGACACAGCATTTGTTACGGACAGACGTTGCACTTAACATCAGGCGAACGTTTTGCTCATCTTGTCCCTTTACCCTATAAAAAAGGCAGTGTATTGTGAGATATGCGTTATGGCATTTTATTCCGGCGACCAGATTGAGTGATTTAGTTTATTGACCATAACTGTTTAGCACAAGTTTTATAATTTTTTGCTTCACCATAAAATGTTAACAATTATTTACCAAATGCACTTAAAGACTGTACCAAATTTTTGAAAAGATCTTTCAATCTACGCTGATGTAAGAAATCCCAGTGTGGGGAAAGGCTTTTTAAAAAAAACACATACTTTTGTTTTATTATCACACCCTTCTGAGATAGAAGTGTCATGTTATACCAATGTTTTGTTATATCTTGATAACTTCATAAGGGGCCTTGTGACATGTAACAAGTGAAAACATACCTTTTTGTGGAGTGAACTAATTAATAAATGAATTATTAATTATTTATAAATGACTAGCGATCCGCCCCGGCTTCGCATGGGTAGATAGACATTAGAAAGATAAATTTGTACTTTATTTGGACAAATAGAACAACCACAATTCCTTACACTAACATTTTCTGCAGTTATTTTACCAAAATAATGTTTAATTTAAGTGAACATAAGCTATGAAATATAGCTAATATTTGATGTTGTGGTAGCAAAATGAACCGACCGCTCTCGAACGCTGCGCAAAGGGAGCCGCGCTCCTCGATGATGCCCAAGTTGCTGAAGCCGGGCGGCGGCGCGGCGTTCACACCGCGGTCGCTGTATTTTTGATAGAGTGTTTCAAAGTTTTAAATTAAAAAAATATAGAATTAAAATTACCAACCACTATTCAATAGTTTCTAGTTTACAAAAAATAATATGAGTAGGTAAGCAATTAAAAGATCTTGGTCCATTCGCGCGTAGCGCGGGGGAGCGTAGGGCTGTTCGCTGAAACCGCGGCATTTTTCTTACTTTTAGGATTTTTATACCTGTCGTAACTTCTAAACGATAGGTCCGATTCGAATACTTTAAAGAGGACTTTACATGGACATTATCAACCTTGACTATAAAATATGAATGATTTTGAAGGATAAGGATTAATATCATGATACAACTATATATATAAATTGATAGAGTAATTTTAACAAAAAGCGTTTATTGTGACTTAACTATAATAGTTAGACATATAGCCTCGCAGACATTTTGGTGAATAATGATGAGTACTATGAAAATGTAGTACATTATTTTCTTTATCATCAATAGTTTTGCAGCGCAAGCCAAATAATGACTTTTATCAGTAAATTTTTGATACTTTGAGTTACATCATAGCAATTTTCGAAGGGATCTCGCTTTTTTTTTTAATTAAATACAGCTCATGACAGTCGGTGATAATGTAGCTATATATAGGTGAAAGAATTTTTAAATTCGGTTCATTAGTTTTTGAGTTTATTCATTACAACCAAACATACAAAAAATCAAATCTTCCCTCTTTATAATATTAGTTTAGAAAAATTGCCAATCTACATTTCGGAGTCGATGGTCCAATCAGACAAAATAAGCTTGATTGAAAATTAGACCCTGAGGGGTGCAAAAACCAATCTATACATATGTTTCTTGCAAATTGCTCCTTGTTATTGTACAATACACTTTAGTAAAAACTGCAATTAGGTCCAAGATTGAGAGCAATATATTAATTTACCTTGATGTCTGCCACCCTTGCTCGACGTGATCCATGGGGTTGCAAGCTGATTCTTATTATGCACATCTTATTTTTTTTATAATATCCCATACTTCGTGTCCTTTTTAGAGATGTTTAATGATTGAAACATAGTAACAATACATTCATATCGGTTTTATATTTGATAATTGTCAGGTCAAGCAAGGTAATTAATAATCATCATTTCAGCGTATCACTAGTCCACTGCTGAACATAGGCCTCCCCCATCGATTGCCACAGAAGCTTGTAGCTATCGTTTTGAAGTGATTTTGCAATAGCGCTTGGCAAGGCGGGTCGGCAAGCGCAGTTTTGTTTTTTCAGATGTACCGGTACGATGCTGCTGCCCATTTCCTGGTTTTTAATTTTCCCTCTGTCGACTTTAACGACACCCACGGGATGAGACGGGGCGGCAGATTCTCTTAAGCCACCACCACACGGCGAAGTAATTAATCCGTTTTTCTAATTAAAATAGTTATTTGAATTATTATTTGGGATATTTGATAAAAATATATACGTATTTAAATTAGGTCTGCAACGAATAAATAATTTTTAATTTCAGGCCAAAGTACTAAATATCGAGCGACCTCCTGGCCTAGTATTTGGCAGGTTGCGTTCACCTAACTGCACTCCCGCGAATTGTCCGTCCGTTCTATAACAATTGGATTATTTTCTGCACCCACGATGGCTAGCATCTGTGTTCTATAGAATGACTTTCAAACTTTCTTTACAATTGAGTGATTTAGAATTAGCAAATAAAAACTTAGCTTAAGAGTAAAGTTTTTACTGAATTCCTAATCTTTTTTAATGTTTTAAGTTGGTTAATTTATTTTATTTTTTACAATCATCATCATCATCATCATCATCATCATCATCATCATCATTTCAGCCTATCACTAGTCCACTGCTGAACATAGGCCTTCCCCATAGATTGCCACAAAAGTTGTAGCTCTCATTTTAGGGGGGTTTTGCCATAGTTGCCACGCTTGGCAGGCGGGTTGGCAACCGCAGTTTATTTATTCAGATGTTCCAGGAGATGCTGCTGCCCATCTTCTGATTTATATTTTCCCTCTGTCGACTTTTACGACACCCACGGGATGAGATGGGGTGGTAGATTCTCTTAAGCCGCTACCACACGGGAGGATTTTTTACAATATTCTACAATTAACTGCTTCGGCTGGTATAGGAATTCTTGGTGTTGATATATCGAGTGACGTTCAGTTCGGAGGTGGAAGGGAAGGCCAAATTGGCGTCCAAAAAGCATGGCATGCTCAGTAGAGCCGTATTTCAGGCCGGCCCATCGCCTGCAACTTTACAAGGGCAAGTTTGGCCTCACAAGGATTACTGTTCTCATCTTTAGGCGTGGGCACTCCAGTGCCAGCTCTTTCCATTTTCACAGAAGCCAAAGAAGAGAGGCTCGAATCGTCAACGGCAGAGTTCTTGCCGGTTAACCCGATCCACTGGCTTCGCGAAGAGACGTTGCGTCCCTTTGTCTCTGTTGTTCGGATTAATTCCTGCTGCAAAATTCTACCATCGCACATTGCGGTACATAACAAAATTTCATCGGCACCACTTGGATGACTGGCATTTCATTACTGTGCGCTTTATCAGCACTTTTCTGTCAACGAACAACCACTTTGTGGAATCTGATGCCTTCAGCAGTTTTTCCGGACCGATACAACTCAGGGACCTTCAAGAAAACTAAGAGCCTACTCCTCTAAGGCCGGCAACGCACCCGGAATTCCTCTGGTTTTGCGGATGTTCATGGGCGGCGGTGATCACTTACCATCAAGTGAGCCGCTTGCTCGTTTGCTCCCTACTATAATAAATTATTTTAATAGCATTGAAAGCTGTATATTCAAAAACCTTTTTATTGACCTATGACATGAACGATATTGTTACGAGCCACTTGTAGTACGATATCTTCTATAATAATTGAAAATCTTTACCAATAATAAAATTGAAGCGGCTGTCTGTAATTTCAAATTGAATAACAAAATTTAATGAGCTGCTTATACGATGCCTAATCATAAATTATCGTTTATTTATTTATTTATTTATTCTTTATTGCATTCACCTAATTTTAATTAAAAAAAAAAGGATTACAAAGGGCGGACTTAATGCCTTTTGGCATTCTCTCCCAGTCAACCCAAGGCATAGAGAGACATTGTTATAGGTGCTTTACGAATTCATCATTTTAACTTCATGCTAATAAAAACAATACGCTAATTGTACTAGAATATTGATGATTAGATATCGATAAAAATAATATTTTAAATCATATTACACATAAATATTTACACAGATATATACACTTAAATATACATACACGTAAAACTGATATATACATACATATATACATACATATTACAGAATGACCGATGAAAGAAAGAAAAGATCAAAATTGATATAAACTTACGAAGATGATTTTAAAAAAAGTTCTCGAATAAGTGTTTTGAACGTCAGCTTATTAGAAACCTTCCTAATGTCTTCGGGTAAGGAGTTCCAGAGGAGTGTAGCCTGTATTACAAAAGAGTTACCAAAGAAACCGGTGAAGTGTTGTGGAATACTAATCTTAAGGTTAGATGAGGAACGAAGAACCCTATCATGGGTTAAAGAAAGGTACTGAAATTTATCCTTAAGATACGAGGGGGTAGTAGGATCATTTAAAATAGAGAAGAGAACAAGTAAAATTCTAGAATTACGCCTCTGTCTGATAGTGAGCCAGTTAAGGCGAGATCGATAATAAGAGATATGGTCATACTTTCGAAGACCAAAAACGTATCTGATGCAGTTGTTGAAAAGGCGCTCTAGCTTGTTAAGAAGGTCATTGTTCAAGTCTATGTAACACACGTCTGCATAATCAAAAATCGGTAAAATAAGCGTTTGCACAAGCATGAGCTTGGTCTTAAAAGGAAGAAAATTTTTTAAACGGTAGAGTAATCGCAACTTGGCTGAAACTTTACGGCTGATTTCGGTAACCTGTCTACCCCAGTTCATATTGTTATCAATAATCATCCCAAGATTCTTTACTGAGCTAGTAAACGGTATCACATTGTTATTATAATAGACGAAAGGCAAAGCGTCGAAGTCAATTTTACCTAACATTCTTGAGCTACCAACGAGCATTGCTTGGCATTTCCCAGGATTGACCGAGACTCCAAAGCGCGACGACCAATTATAAACAGACTTCAGATTAGTATTCAAACAAGCAATCGCGCCGTGGAGTTCGTCAACACTAGAATGCACATAAAGTTGAAGGTCGTCTGCATAGAGATGGTACGAACAATCTATACTAGAAGTGATAGAGTTAATAAAAACTGAGAAGATTATGGGAGAAAGTATGCCGCCTTGCGGTACGCCCGAAACGAGATCAGCCCACTGAGAGGTCTTTTGCCCCACGTGGACGGATTGTTGACGCCCGCGAAGATAAGAAGAGAACCACTCCAAGACTGTGGGAGCGAATTTAAGAAGGGAAAAAACAGCTAGGAGTAAATCGTGGTCGACTGTGTTAAAAGCATTAGAAAAGTCCACGAGCACCATCACTGTAACTTTCTTATTTTCCATCCCTGCTCTAATATCATCTGTAATTTTAAGTAGTGCAGTAGTGGTGCTGTGACCAGGGCGAAACCCAGACTGATAAGGACTCAGTAGGTTATGTTTATGTATAAATAAGGAAATTTGCTTATGAACACAGGCTTCCAGAACTTTAGAAAGAAAAGGCAAGATCGAAATGGGGCGAAAATGATTAGGAAGTATAGGATTAGGTACTTTGGAAAGGGGTCGTACATAGGCCTTTTTCCACAGAGTTGGATACTCACCTGAGTCTAGAGAATAGTTAATTATGTGAGTGACTGCAGGGAGAATGTACTCTATTATGTTGGAAATCATGAATCTACTGACATCATCGCAACCCACAGCCTTGGATTTGATTGCCAGAATAGTCTTTTTAATCTCATCCTGATTCACAGGAGAGAAATGGAAGACAGGAATGAGAGGAGGTGGGATAGAAGCTATGTAAGCTAAGGTTTGAGAACGGATTGTAGGGTCCATTGCAGCAGCAGAAGCAAAATGAAGGTTAACATCTTCGAGATCGAGGGAAGAACCACTATCCAGAATTGGTGAATTACCCACACCAATTGAACTCAGAAATTTCCACACATCGGCTGGCGAAGAATTACATTATTACACATATATACAGGATTACTGTTCTCATCTCTAGGCGGGGGCACTCCAGTGCCAGCTCTTTCCATTTGACAGAAGCCAAAGAAGAGCGGCTCGAATCGTCAACGACAGGGTTCTTGCCGGTTAACCCGATCCACTGGCTTCGCGAAGAGACGCGGCGTCCCTTAGTCTCTGTTGTTCGGATTAATTCCTGCTGCAAAATTCTACCATAGCACATTGCGGTACATAACAAAATTTCATCGGCACCACTACTGTGCGCTTTATCAGCACTTTTCTGTCAACGCACAACCACTTTGTGGAATCTGATGCCTTCAGCAGTTTTTCCGGACCGATACGACTCAGGGACCTTCAAGAAAACTAAGAGCCTACTCCTCTAAGGCCGGCAACGCACCCGGAATTCCTCTGGTTTTGCGGATGTTCATGGGCGGCGGTGATCACTTACCATCAAGTGAGCCGCTTGCTCGTTTGCTCCCTACTATAATAAATTATTTTAATAGCATTGAAAGCTGTATATTCAAAAACCTTTTTATTGACCTATGACATGAACGATATTGTTACGAGCCACTTGTAGTACGATATCTTCTATAATAATTGAAAATCTTTACCAATAATAAAATTGAAGCGGCTGTCTGTAATTTCAAATTGAATAACAAAATTTAATGAGCTGCTTATACGATGCCTAATCATAAATTATCGATCTTAGAATTTTTGTCCGTCTGCTTCTCTGTTTGTCTAAAACTTTGTTTCAAATATTTTGCGAAACGGCTCAAGGGACTAAAATGAAAATTTTGTAGATTACAATAGAAATATTAACTTAAATTTTTTTCGTATCGATATTTGCAGAATTCATAATATATGAATATAAAGATTTGTAATATGACATAAAAATTTGTAATATGGCAATGTGGTCGGTGTTGAAGAGCTAACGTAACCTACTTGCACGAATTTATTAGTAGTTATTTATTATATCAGTCGGCTTATTCAACGCAGTTGAAACCGGGGTTGGCAGCTAGCTCAAAATAAAACTATGCGCCTAATATCTACGACGTTCTTGTTTAACGTCATTATTTCATTTGTTTTCCTCTACCTAAATTTTGATGATGTCTTGCAATATACATGAAGAAATTGAGAAGTGTCGCTATTTTTGATATGAGTTTCGTCGCGTCAATATTAACAGTGAGCAGGTATCAAACATCAAGGATAATCGCATTATGTAGTTGGTTTCAAAACCATTCAAACGCTTCTGTAAATTTAGATCTTTATAAAGCCCCTCGGCCTAAAGAAGTGGAAGCAGATTCATGCCAAATAGAAGTTAAGTAGCGGAGTTTATGGCAGGCTCTATTCTTTTATTTAAAAGAATTTTTCACTATTCTTTCTTTTAATTCATGCCTCCCGCAATAGAATTCTGCCAATGGCAAGTCAGTCACGGGAGTGACAACAGATGATTCAAAATTACGATCAACAGTAAAATGATAATTGACTTTTCTTGAGCAAAACGTTCACCTGATGGTACGAGTAAGTGCAACGTCTGCCCATAACAAATGCTGTGTCACCCAGAAAATGTCTGTGTGACACTACACTGTGCCCATCACCCTGAGACGTAGGTTCATAAGTCTCATACGCCCAGTGATTACGCTAGCTCACAGTGCCCTTCAAACCGAAACACAGTAATGTTTGCACACTACTGTTCACGGTAGAATAACTGGCCCTGGGGTGGTACCTACCTTGACGGACTCCTGCATAGGAATCCTACCACCAGTAAAAGACACACGTAAAAAACAACTTTTACTGAAGATTTGCTGGACTGATGGAGACAAAAAGAAAAGTTAAATTCTGGTCTTAAATTGAATTTTCCATTTCACAGGCACTTACATTACAAAAATCAATTAAAACACTATAGTCACTTTTCGACTCGACGCCAAATGCCGGCAGGCACTATAGTTAAAACAATGTTGTTCTATCCACAAATCGGTAATATAAAACAGTAGATAGGACAAATATAATAGGATAGGACAAAATTTAAGACAGTTACGGCGAGTAACATTAAGGGGATTTACAATTCTTTATAGAAACATATCATTATCCTATGCAGGAAGGTACCACAGCAGTGCCAATAATTCTGCCATGAAGCAGTAGTGTGCAAACACTCACAGTAGTGTGTCTTCGGTTTGAAAGGAATTTATAGCTTGTGTAATTATTGGGCGTATGACACTGAAGAGCTGATACCTCAATTTGACGAGCGCTGTATGTGTTGGCACACAGAAATATTTCGGGGTAACATTTGCTATGGGCAGACGTGCTCTTAGCATCGGGTGAACGATTTGCTTCTCCCGTCATTTTCTATCAATCTACATACATAAGATCACGACTGTATCCCATAAGGGGTAGTCAGAGACTGGGCACTCACTGCAAAAACAGATGACTGCCTCAATCCACGTTTCACCAAAACAATATAATGCACTTGGTGTGATAGGTGGTGAGCCCATCGCCACCATGCGCTGTTGCGTGCACAGTGCAGTTTAATTACTTACTCGCCTTTCACGAGATCCATTGGATGAGATGGAGTGGTAGTATTCTTTTAACAGTTTTCTCGTGAGATCACGTCCAGCAAGATTTACCCACGTCTTTTATTCGTGCAGAATAATACCATATATGCAATGCTGTCAATTTTCGACTCATACCGAAATGGCGGCAACGTGGATCACCACCCATCACGTCAAAAAGTGGGCTACGGGAGTGGTCTCTGCCTACCCCTTCCATGGGAATAAGGCGTGATTGTATGTAGGTCTTATGAGACACATATGAACTTGTTACGAAATATTGTCAGTATTAAAGCATAATATTTCAATGATAAAATAGATACGCTTAATTTGATAAAAGCGAGTGCTTCAGTTCCCGACTACGACTCTGTTGGTGAAATGAAAGTCTTAAGTACAGATTAATCATGTGCTGTGCGGTTACAAAGAGAGAAAACTGCCTTCTAGCGAATATTATTCAATGGTACACGCAATCTCTCAACTCGTAGAGAAGCAGTGTGACGGGCTTCTATCTAAAATCCCTCCAATGGGGGGAGTATATTTCTCGTAGTCGTAAGCCGATTACTTTTGTGTCTAACAATATTAAAACTGTAACTTTTACAAAGCAGTTACTTCTTTTGTAAGAGTAACTGAATACAACATTTGTCGTGCATTTTCTATGTCCTATTTAATTATTTTTGTAATAGTCATTTTTTTATTTGATAAAATTGACGAACGAGCAAAACGTTCAACCTGATGGTAAGTGCAACGTCTGCCCATAACAAATGCTCACATTTC
Source organism: Luehdorfia chinensis (assembly GCA_019845155.1). Classification (NCBI taxonomy): domain Eukaryota; kingdom Metazoa; phylum Arthropoda; class Insecta; order Lepidoptera; family Papilionidae; genus Luehdorfia; species Luehdorfia chinensis. The sequence goes on along the minus strand of JAHVAK010000156.1, from coordinate 4,164,717 downwards.
TGACTGACACCACACTGCGCCCGTCACCTTGGGACATCAGTTCTAAAGTCCCATATGCCCAGTGATTACGCTTGCTCACAGTGCCCTTCAAACCGAAACACAGTAATGATTGCACACTACTGCTCCACGGCAGAATAACAGGCCCCGGGGTGGTACCTACCCGGACTATTCCCGCATAGGAATTCTACTTCCAGTATAGTCGTTATATATACATAATTAATTAACTAGTGCAGGAATGGTTCCTATGCGGGAAATCGTCTAGGAAGGTAACACCCCAAGGCCAGTTAATCTGACGTGAAGCCGTTGTGTGCAAATATTACTTTTTTCCCTGGTAGGGTAATCACTGGGCATCTTGGTGATGGTAGGATTCCTATGCAGGAATCCGTCTAGGTAGGTACTACCCCAGGGCCAGTTATTCTGCCGTGAAGCAGTAGAGTGCAAACATTGGTGTTTCGGTTTGAAGGGCACCGAGAGCTAGCGTAATCACTGGGCATATGAGATTTAAGAACTGATGTCTCAGGGTGATGGGCGCATTGTGGTGTCACACAGAAATTTTCTGGATAACACAGTATTTGTTACGGGCAGACGTTGCACTTCCCATCAGGTGAACGTTTTGCTCGTTTAGTCACCTTATCCAATAAAAAAAATGAGACTTAAGAACTGATGTCTTAGGGGGACGGCGCAATAATAACGCAATGGAAGTAACAACTTTTTGACTAGTACCAAAATGGCTGCAACGTGGTTCGCCACCCGTTACGTCTCGTTTCCCGCGGCGGCGTAAAGTGGGCTACGGGTGTGGTCTCTGTTTACACCTTATGAGATTAGGGGAAAAAAAGTGATTGTAAGTTTGTATTGAAACTGCGGTGTTGCGCCCGACAGATGTCGGTATAACAATCAGAATTACCAATAATTATGCCGGACCTAATTTACTCAGACTTTTGAAAATCGAAATGTTATTTCATTCTCATCGCATCCTCACCTTCAAGAAAAGAGCGTATTCCTTTCTCAAAGGCCGGTTGCGATTCCTCTGGTATTGCGGAAGTTCATCAGCGGCGGTGATCACTTACCATCAGGTGAGCCACTTGCTTAGTTTGCCCCCTCTCATATAAAAAAAAAAACGATCAAACGTCAGCTATTGATAGAGTTCTGTTACAGTTTTTAAATTCCATACGTACAATGTATTTATCTTGTCAGTCGCAGACAGTCACTAACAAGACAGTTAACAAACGAAAATCCCTTCTTTACTATGTACGGAGCAAAGTCCGTCAGGAAACAGCTTTGCATCGTTCACTCCTCACAGAGATGTAATTTTCGAAGGGGAGCTTTTCTATTATTAAAACCAATAGAGAATAACAACGAATTGGTTCTTTAAACTACAAAACATATGTTCTGGGGATTTACCGTTTCGTAATGAGTGACTCTTAAAGGATTAGAAGGATGAATCATCATCATCATCATCATTTCAGCCTATCACTAGCCCACTACTGAACATAGGCGGGTTGGCAACCGCAGTTTGTTTATCCTGATGTTCCAGGAAGATGCTGCTGCCCATCTTCTGGTTTTAATTTTCCCTCTGTCGACTTTTACAACACCCACGGCATGAGATGGGGTGGTAGATTCTCTTAAGCCGCTACCGCATGTCTTATTCAACACTAGATTTCCGGCATTGACGGGACGGGACGGGTATATTACGAATAGGTAGACAACTTCTAGATATAATAAAATATAGGTGTTCCAGATAAAACTTCTAGATATATATTCGCTGCATAATATCATTAAAAACCAATATATATAATCGCTAAAGAATAATATTTGTTTGTTCAGAAATTAAAGCGTAAAATTGTAAACCTGTTATATTGATGGGCTTCGTAAATCTAGTGCAGTTCGCACATTAGCTACTACCATCTGTTGGCACGGCGTTAATTGATGATGTTCTCCTAGCCGATTTCGACCACGGCGACAACTTCCGACTACTGTCGAGAGCCATCATCTGCGCAGGAGATATTATAGTGCCACAAGTGTACGCGCAAACACAGAGGCACTCACTCGTCCCAACCTACCCGCGCCCGATGTAACGCTGATGCGATAAGATCGGAGGTAGGCTAGGATGCAGTGTCAGAAACACGGGGACAATCACAACACAACGAGACCCGAAAACCAACAATTTATGTTTTAGCACAAATGTTGGCTCCGGCTGGGATTCGAACCCAGGACCCGCGGCTTAGAAGTCAGGTGCTCTGACCACTGGGCGACGCGGTCGTCAAACGACGTTAATTACTTAAATACACAACAGCCGTTAAAGGGAGATTTTAATATTTTCTCTTTCCCAAATTTTCAATTCACATTAGTTATGTTATTCTTTGTGGAAGAAAAAACCGGGAAGAGTTCACCTGATAATAAAACCAATGTCTGTCACGCACAGAACATTTCTGTGTGATGTCACACTGCACTTGTCTCCTCGTGACATCCGTTCTTAAGTTCCAACACCATCATCATCATTTCAGCCTATCACTAGTCCACTGCTGAACATAGTCCTCCTCCAAATCCATGGAGAATCTATGGAGATTACCACACAAGTTTGTACCTATCATTTTGGAGGGATTTTGCTATAGTTCATTTATTCAGATGTTCCAAGAAGATGCTGCTGCACATCTCCTGGTTTTTATTTACCTTTTGACGACCTTTACGAAACCCACGGGACGAAATGGGGTCGTAGATTCTATTAAGTCGCCACCACACGGTTAACCACCATAAGTCCCACATGACTAGTAATTACTCAAGCTCACGGTGCCTTTCAGACCGACACACAGTAATGCTTGCTCACAACTGCTTGACGGTAGTATTACTGCCACTGCGGTGGTATCCTCCTGGATGGATTCCTGCATAGGAATCTTCTCCAGCTAGTAGGATCATGCCTAGAAGACTGTAGATGGTGGTAGGATTTCTATGCAGAAATCCGCCTAGATAGGCCTAGACAGGGTCGCGATAAAATCTGTAAAAAATAGTTTTATAAAAATGTGTAGTATTCGCCTAAATATAAGAAATCATTATGTGAAACATTACTGTGTTTCGGTTTGAAGGGCACTGATAGCTAGCTCACTGGGCATATGAGACTTAAGAACTGATGTCTCAGGGTGACGGGCGCATTGTGGTGTCACACATTGTTTTTTTATGGGCAGACGTTGCACTTACCATCACGTGAACGTTCTGCTCGTTTCGTCACCTTATACAAAAAAAAACGACTGTCGTCAGTAGAATGCCACTGAAAGTTCTGCCGCTTAATTACAGAATATTGTAGGCCTGATCTAATTTTATTTAATCATATTTACAAAACAAGGGCATTGATTATGTTATAAAGAGAAAATTCATATATGATTGCGCGTTTTTCTCTCTCTCAAGTCACGTAAGTATTACTACAAAATCTATTCTATTTCGCCTGACCTTGTACATCCACAGATATGTGTTTGTATAGATTTTATGGTGAAAAGTGACCTAACACTGAAACCGATATTAATAAATGGAATCAGATGTTTCAGTGATGGTTGCTGGAACTACAGAACCCAACTAAAATCTTATAATACAATCTGCCTGACCGTGACCTACTTTTCAAGAACTCTTATATTGAACTTGACACATCTCTGAAAACGTACTAATTGCATTATTGTTAAAAATTATCTTGTTTGTAGCTCTTACTATATCAAAACACGCCACGAGACAGTGGACTTAAATTAGGAAGCTGACATTCGGGAGATTCGCCTTGAGTACACCCCTTATTTTACAAATACTAGTTGGGGTGAATTACTCGTAATTCTGACGTCATCCATTCAGCGTTTGAGTCAGAGGGCGAGGCCGAATTTCACGCGCATGCGTCTTAAAATGCAGTTCTTTTGACACAGTGAAGGAGAGATCCGTTCCTGAACTACTCCATGTGGTCTAGTTCATGAGCGTATCTTATCTTGTCGTTATTATTTATATGTATATATATTTATGATATTATGTCTTCAAATATTGCAAAATAATAAGCTCTATTTTAATATATGTTGTAAGGTATTGCGTTTTACAGGGTCTTTATTATATATTGACATTATTAATCCAGTTTTATTGATAATGTATTTTACAAATTCACTGACCTAATGCATTTCGTCCTACGTTTATTTTAATATAACTGTAGCTCTATAGAATGACGTTTTTAAATCTCGTCATCAAAATTAAAGATCGGCTCTCTATCAGTTTAAAACGGAATTTCTCAGTATTGATCAATTTAGGACTTTTAGTATAAAAAAACAGTGACTGTCACTGTTTTTTTATCAGGACACTTAAACGTCGGAATTATATTTTCATTTCGTGACTGATAAACAGATAGTATATAGCACACAACAACTACAACATACCGCTCCAATGTTTTTGCTGTCGGTTCTGGGCTAAATTCATTCGTCTTAAAGTGTAAATAAGTCTTTGTTAAATTTGTACTTATCTAGTACAGGTAAGTACAGATAAGTACAAAAAAAAATGTAACATACTGAAATGTTACATTTTTTTTTATATAGACAATCTGCATTTCACGATGTCTTCCGATTTCGTCACGCGATAAATCAGCAGTAAAATGTTACTAACGATTCCGTAACATAAGTTACATCCATGGTCCAAAGGTTTCAAAAATATTATTTTTTTATTATTTGTTCCATAGATTTTTAAATTAATGTAAGTGTTATGATTTTGTTGTAATCGTTTAGCCTTTTATCTTCGTGATAAATATATACCTCTCTAAATTTACAACGTGAAATTTTTATACACTGCATATTTCCCAAACAAACACAACTTTGTTAAACCGATGAAAATTAGCAAAAAATACTACGAATACATACACACTTTAGAAGTAAATACAAATAGTAAATAAAAATATAAAGAATTAAAAAAAAATGAGTATTTCGTATCTTCAGAAATATTTCTACACATATCACCCACCTAACCACATCTCAGGGATATGGCGTAGATCTGGTAATGACTGTTAGTGCGGGGTTGTATCCCATCACTACCTCACTCGGCCTTTAGACCACGCGCCGCCAACCGTCCGCAATAACTTTGTGACCACGTAACTAAATAAGATTGTGCCTTAAGCAGTGATAATATAACCTAGTGTCATGGGAACTTAACAACGGTGCTAATAAACCCCTGGTGAGGTAAGTAAACTAACTTTCTAAACTATAACCTATACTAGTTCGCATCGATTCGCGTTTACCGCAATATAACCTTTTCTACAATCACGTTGGCGTAAGGTTTATAGCGAGAACTTAACCTACAAATCTGTCATAGTAAACATTACAGAAAACCTTCCTTTGGAGCTGTAAACTGTTATAATAATTAGTGAATGTGACAATGAAATAGTTTGGACAAAGTTTAATATAGTATTAAAAGTGTGATTATACGTATCGTGCTTAAAACGTTAAACTTTGCAAATTAAATATATACAAAATATAGAAATACATAGGAGTAGTTTCAATCAAATTGTTTTTTAAAAAATACAACATCTAATGTTTATTTTTTGGATTTTTTTTTTGTAATTCGCAGAATTAGTTTAAAACGATCGAGCAACATGGTATTTATCTTCAACTTCGCATTAGTGAAGTTGTAGTAAATTTCGTAGTGAAAGGTGAATGCCCCGTAATGTCCTACATGTGATGGATAATGTGTCACGCCACCTACTAACTTTTCTCGCTAAATGTACAACACGGTCGAATACAAAATTTATATTCGAAAGCATAACGTGCTGGGACTGTAATGTATTCTTATTCCGATGCGAATACTATACACTGAACAATAACATAATTTTTTGAATTTCATTACGATCTAATTTACTTTGAACTCCCTACGTTACAAGCCCTTCGTAGCACCAATGGTGACAAAAGGACTGATTTTAGACGTCCTGATATCGTAGTTAAGTTAGCTACGACCCAGTTAGTTTGCATATTGATTATTTATATTATTATGTAATTAGTATATAATAGTGGTTATATTTTCATTCCAGATAATTTTATTATTTACAAATATTGTCTCAATCAACAATCAAGTATTCCATGGTTGACTGGCAGAGAATGTCTCTAGGCATTATGTTTGCCCATTGTATTCCTCAGATATAATTATTACAATTAAGAACAATTATATAGAAATAAATATATAATAATATGTATATAACTTTATCTGTAAGATTTTATCTCCATAATCACACATTTTATAGTGCCTAAACTTTCTTTTTTACGAGAAAAAAGGTTCGCCCTATGGTGAGTGCAACGTCTACCCATAACAAATGCCGTGTTACTCAGATATTTATATATATATTTCTGTGTAGGACCACACTGCGCCTGTCACCCTGAGTCATCAGTTCTTAAGTTTCATATGCCCAGTGATTACGCTAGCTCTCAGTGCCGTTCAGACCGGAACACAGTAATGTTTGCACACCACTGCTTCAGGGCAGAATAACTGGCCCTGGGGTGGTACCTACCTAGACAGATTCCTGCATAGTAATCCTACCACCAGTGAAATTTTACTTCTTTTTTTTCTTACTTTTACTTCTGCTGTTTCAAATAACGAAACAACGAAATAAATAATGATAGTGTTTATAAAAAAAATCTCTTCAAATCGGTGTACTAATATTTGTTGGTCCCACCTGACCGACTTTCGGTCAGTCTTTTCAGGCGTGTCATCGTCCGCACCTAGGTCACGACTCTGCAATTATGAACTCTCCGTAATTGCGTACTTGTTGTGCGAATCTATATTTGGAAAATCTTCATAAACGTTCATCATTGTTGATCACTATATAATGTTTCAATTTAAACTTAGTAATTTAGATCTTATTAAACGCAGGAATTAAATAAAATTATAAGATAGTTACTTGTTAGTACAAGAAACGACAATCTACCGAGTGAGAAACAAATACACTTGTGTGTGTATTATACGCATACACACTACACGCACATATCGGTGTCGGCACTATTATCACAATGATTGAATTGATATTATTGAATTATTGGTGGTAGGATTCCTATGCAGGAATCCGTCAAGGTAGGTACCACCCATGGGCCAGTTATTATGCCGTGAAGCAGTAGTGTGCAAGCATTACTGTGTTTCGGTTTGAAGGGCACTGTGAGCTAGAGTAATCACTGGGCATATGAGACTCAAGAACTCGTGTCTGGGGGTGACGGGCAATATATATATATATAATAATAATAAATCAAATGCCGTGTGGTTGCGGCTTAAGAGAATCTACCAACCCATCTTATCCCGTGGATTTCGTAAAAGTTGACAGTGAGAAAATTAAAACCAGAAGATGGGCAGCAGCATTAAGCAGCAAATAAACGGCGGTTGCCAGCCCGCCTGCCAATCGTAGCAACTGTGGCAAAATACCCTCAAAATGAGAGCTACACGTTTCAGTGGCAATCTATGGGAGAGGCCTATTTTCAGCAGTGGACAGTGATAGGCTGAAACGATGATGATGATGATAATGATGACTTTTATCACGGCAATATTTCTCGATCACAATTTGTTTATTCATTTATTATAATTTAAGGATAACTTACAGCTAATTACACAAATTATTAACAATAATAATACGTAATTTCATTTAAAAGTTTCCACTGTTAAATTAAATCAAGAAAAGCTAAATAAGGAACGTAAACGGACGGGCAAACACAATAAATAGATGATTTTTAGTATTAGATGTTTATGTTTGTAGTTTATATTAGAAATATACATCAAATAGAAAATAAAATATAACTAAGCTGTCGGTTTGCCAAGTCGTTGAAATGCTTGCTCGGTGGTGGTAGGATTCCTATGCAGGAGTCCGTCTAGGTAGGTACCACCCCAAAGCCAGTTATTCTACCGTGAAGCAGTAGTGTGCAAACATTACTGTGTTTCGGTTTGAAGGGCACTGTGAGCTAGAGTAATCACTGGGCATATGAGACTTAAGAACCTATGTCGCAGGGTGATGGGCACAGTGTAGTGTCACACAGAAATTTTCTGGATGACACAGCATGTGTTATGGGCAGACGTTGCACTTACCATGCACTAAAAAAAAATAAGAATTATGCCTGCCGTGTGGTGTGGTTTACGAGAATCTACTACCCCATCTCATCATGTGGGTGTCGTAAAAGTCGACGGAGGGAAAATTAAAACAAGAAGATTCATCTTTCAGCAGCATCTTTCTGGAACATCTAAATAAATAAACTGCGGTCGCCAACCCGCCTGCCAAGCGTGGCAACTATGGCAAAATCCCCCTAATATGAGAGCTCCAACTTTTGTGGCAATCTATAGGGGAGGCCTATGTTCAGCAGTGGACTAGTGATAAGCTGAAACGACGATGCCTGTAATTGGTTTTGACATTCGGTACAAATAGTTTGCAGGACCTGCGTGATGATGCATAAGGAACTTGTCATCCTATCCTCTCCAATAGTTCATGACAGTCAACCGTCCTATTTGTTATATTAAATAGGTAAGTTAGGTCCGCTATATGCCTTCTTTGTTTAAATGGCTGGACATATTGTAGTGCAAAAAGTGTACGTGTAACAGAATCGCTCAATCGTCCACGTCTTCTTGTGTGATTTAATACTTAAGCGATAACATCAAAGTAAGAATCGGGCGCAGTGTCGGAGATGCTGGAAGAGAATATTTGAAAACTGCAACAGGACCAACAGATTGTAAAACCGCTAAAAGTCATTTACGATAAAATAAAATAAAACATTCAATTAAATTGACAGGACCGGGTAAATCAATTACAGTTATTTATTTACTTTGGTCATCTCTTAAACACTAAGGAATAGATAGAGTCACCTCAACCTTCAAACTAAACTTCTCAAATACCTATTTAGATGGATTAAACTTTTATTTGTAAGTTTAGCTGAACACATATTGACAAATATTTATCTACTAGATGATGCCCGGAACAATCCCGCGATAAACCTGTGGGAACTTTTTTGATTTTGGAATAAAAAGTATCTTATGTCCGTCTCCGGGATGCAAGCTGTCTCTGTGCTAAATTTCATCAAGATCAGTTCAACGATTGTGCTGTGAGAAGGTACTTGCCAGTATACCTACATATTACTTATTAATTTGATTATAATTTATAATTAATATGTAGGTTATAATTTAATATTAATAATAAAAATTATATAATGATTTCTTATATTTACGCGAACACTACACATTTAAATGAAACTGATTTTACGGATTTTATCGCGTTTAATTGGACTATTTATAACCCGATGTTTCGAGTGATTTACAGCACTGATGGTCACGGGCGGACTGAGGTGACAGATATCCTGATGTCATAGTTAACCCGGAGTACCTTCAGTTTTTTATTTATTATTTTTGATCCGATCTACGCAGAAAGAGCTAACTGTATCTTGAAGTCTTGCAGTAGTGTGCTTGGTTTTTGATTTAATTTTATTAATTATAGGATCCCAAGCTGGTGGTAGTACCCAACCGTCTTCTATATTAAAATTAGTTCTGTAATAACGCGCGCTAATGAAACGTAAAAGTTTAGTTTTGAAGTATAAGTAAAAGAAACCTTTGTTTATCCAAAACAAGAGTTTTTGAATACTTCAAAATTATGTTACGTAAAATAAATACAATTACATTCCAAAACTTCGTTGTTTAATAATTATAACCTATTTTGCGCGAGGCTGCTTAGTAACCCTGATAGACATCCTATTTACTTTAACAGTTTACTTCCTATGGCAGCAACCCTTCCGAACTTTAATTATTTTAGTCTCCCCCTCGACTTACTGCATCTGGTTGCGGGAAGGAAGCTCGCCTCTAATCTATTTTACTGCTAATAAATTTAGCACCTCGCCTAGAGTATATTTTGCATATACGAATATCAGTCTTTTAAAACACAAACAATGCAATGTTTTTTTTTTAAATAAGACATCAACGGAATTACGTAATGTTTTTTTTATTACTGGATATAGTGATGAAACGACGAAATCGTTCACCTGATGGTAAGTGCAAGGTCTGCCCATAACAAATGCTGTGTCACCCAGAAAAATTCTGCGCCCATCACCCTGAGACATAAGTTCTTAAGTCTCATATGCCCAGTGATTACGCTAGCATACAGTGCCCTTCACACCGAAACACATTAATGTTTGCACACTACTGCTTCACTGCAGAATAACTGGCACTGGGGTGGTACCTACCTAGACGGATTTCTGAATAGGAATCCTACCACAGTCATTGAAAAAAACATACTTTAACGATTGAAGTTGGTTATTTGTAATGATAACTACATTACAAATAACCAACTTCAATCGTTAAAGTATGTTTTTTTTTTTATTGAGGCAATTGATTTGATTGATTGTTTTTTTTATATTAACACGTGATACACACTTTGCCGTGTGGTAGCGCCTCAAGAGATTCTACCACCCCATCGCATCCCGTGGGTGTCTGTGTTTGCCAACCCTGCTGCCATGCGTGGTAACTATGGCAAAATCCCCCCAAAATGACAGCTACTAACTTTTGTGGCAATCTATTAGGGAGGCCTGTGTTCAGCAGTGGTAGGCTGAAATGATGATGACTCAAATCGACATGCCACAGCTCAATACAGTACAATAGCGTTTTTATATATAATAAATGCCGCCATCTATTGAGTATTCGTGCCCAAAATATATTTATTAAAAAATCTGTACATTCGTTAATTATTACGTCTTTTATTGTAAAAATACTCGAAGTAAACTGACAACGTATATTAATCTACATATGGACATGAAACGCTGTACAATCCAGTTAAAATAATTCTATCGAGATTACTTACTGGACATCGGTCAGCAGGGCTATTGCGTATCCAAAGTGATGATCACTTATAAAAGTGTTGAACGAATATCTGCTAAATAAGTGTCTGCATACTTATTATGATTAACCAAAAAGACGTCATATGAAAATTAATCGTCATTTTCGTTAACCATAACCAGTATGAAAACAGTTAAATGACAGATATTCGTTTAACACTTTTAAAAGTGATCTTCACTTTGGATACTTAATAGCCCCGCAGGTCATATTTTAATTGCTGGTGTGTTCATAGTCGAAACTCATCTAAGTTACGTACGTGCGGTTGCCTTTTGCATCTAGTTTTCTCTGCCCACTGTATTCGCAGGCACGCCTAGCGATGGTAAGTACCGCTAACTGTCACTAGATCGCGTTATTCGCCGTTATACACAATGTTATAGATTGCTTTATCTGTGTTTGGTTCACATCAGTACTTTCTTTTTAATATTTTTAACTAAAATAAGTGCATATTGAGTTTAGTGATCGCAGCGACATCTGTCGGTTTTTAATAGAAGCCGCAGTGTTAATTTACAACACGTACACTACGGTGGTGGTGGCTCGTTAAAAGAACACTACCACTCCATCTCATCCAATGGATCTCGTAAAAGGCGAGTAAGGATTTAAACTGCACTGTGCAACCAACAGCGCATGGTGGCGATGGGCTCACCACCTATCACACCAAGTGCATTATATTGTTTTGGTGAAACGTGGATTGTGGCAGTCATCTGTTTTTGCAGTGAGTGCCCAGTCTCTGACTACCCCTTATGGGATACAGTCGTGATCTTATGTATGTATGTATGTATACTACGAGTAACTACTTTTCACTCTCTCAACTCTTTATCTAGCTCAAATAATTTAAAATTAATGTTCAATTACATAAAACTTCGCCCATATGTCGTAGTAAAACAAATCCACGGAACAAAATATAGTAAGTCATTATAAAAATTCGTATCGACCTTGTTCGTCCTATTAAAAAGAAGGAAAGAGACCGCATTTTTATTTGTTTTTTTTGACTTCTTGAATTTATTCTGTATCGTGAGTAAGTTTTGTGGACTTAAATTGCACATACAATTTAATTTTATTGGATAAAGTGACGAAACGAGCAAAACGTTCATCTGATCGTCTTCTTACCATCAGGTGAGCATTTAGCTCGTCACCTTCTCCTATAAAAAAACCTACTGTTTGGAGGCACAATAACTGGCATTGTGGTGGTACCTACCTAGTCAGATTCTTGCTTAGATATCCTGTTACCAGTTAAGTAAGATTATGCAGACGCATGCTACAATACCATACGATAACCTCAACACAAACTATCGTCTTCCAAGCAATTGTATTTTTTTTATTGAATAAAGTGATGAAACGAGCAAGAAGTTCACCTGATGGTAAGTGCAACGTTTACCCATAACAAATGCTATGTCACCCATAACATTTCTGTGTGAAACTACACTGCGCCCGTCGCCCTGAGACATGAGTTCTTAAGTCTCATATGCCCAGTGATTACGCTAGCTCACAGTGCCCTCCAAACCAAAAATATCTGTTTTTAGCTTTATTACGGCACCTGATTCCTGTTATGGGTATTTTATGTATGTCAATCTGAAAGCAAATCCGAAATCCGTTTTTTTTTTGAATATATTTATTTATTTATCCTTTATTGCTGACACCTTAAGTTAAGGGCTACAAGGGGCGGACTTAATGCCTAGTGGCATTCCCTACCAGTCAACCCTTGTTATGGTTAAAGGAGAAGGCAGGTGCTAACCAAAGAATAAAAAAAAAGATAAAGGAGGATAATAAATTTATAATAATATATAAATTTTATATTTTTGCACTGCTTCTCCATATACACTTTTGTATGGAGAATATGCTTAAAAAGGGGTGCAAAGTTTTCTTTTCGCGTATTAATATATAGATTGTTTGTTATCGAAGTGAGAAGTGACAGAGCTTTTGACAAGTGCATGCGACGGAAGTATTCAAGAGTCTATTTGAGAAGCGATGAGCCAATCTGTCGTTAAATTTACGCGCAACAATGTTTTTCTTAAGGTTTATTTTCGAAACGTGTTTCCAAAAGTTGGTTAGTTCCCTTTTCTAGATACTGCCAGTCTGTCCGTCTGTCTGTCTGTCCTACAGCATAATAGGCACTATTTTAAAATCTTCGTTCTTTAAAATAACGTTCAGTCTCATATTTACTTTCAGTTTCAATACCATAATATTGTAAAAATGTTAAACACTATATTTATATTTTAAACTATTCATGATGAAAATTTGCAATACTAGAGTTATTATTTAGGAATTACTATTCTAGCATTAAATATAAAATAACATTTATAATAGCATTTATATTCAGAAATACGTCTAGGTCGGTACCGCCGCAAAGCAAGTCATTCTGCCGTGAAGTAGTGTGTGAGGTAGTAGTGTACATTTCCGTGTTTCGGTCTGAAGGACAGTGAGAGCTATTATAATTACCGGGAATATGAGACTTAAGAACTGAAGCTTCAGGGTAACGGGCACAGTGTGGTGCAACAATGTTCTGGGTGACACAACATTTATGGGCAATTGTGTACTTACCATCGGGTGAACGTTTCGCTCGAGTCGTCACATTCTCCTGTATCAAAATACCACCACATTGGGACTTATATAATCGCCAAGCACTATCGTGCAAGTATTGCGACTGTGCGACTGTGATTCGGTTTGCAGCGCTTGAGCTAGTTAAATTAGGGTGTAAATTAGACTTAACAGTTTACGTCCCAAAGTGGCGTGGGGTTTGCGTTACGGAGTAACAGTTTTCATTAGTCTCACTGCTGGGTACAGGCCTCATTTCAGTTTTTTTTTAATGAGAAAGTGTTGAGATGAGCGAAACGTTCACCTGATGATAAGTGCGGCGTATGCCCAGAACAAGTGCTGTGTCACCCAGAATCCAGAGAACATTTCTGTGTGGCGTACCCTGAAGCATCAATTCTCAAGTCTCATATGCCCAGTAATAACACTAGATCTCAGTGCCCTTCACAATACTGCTTAATAGCAGACTGACTGGACCTGTGGTGGTCCTACCTACGTAGACGGACAATTGCATAGGTATTCTACTACCAGTAAAAGTTTGAGAGTTTAACGCTTCAAAAGAAATCGTGAAAGAGCCACGCTGAAGAGATATATTGGCTGTACCATATAAATAGTCGAAGCAGAAGGAATAAGGCTGCTATTTTATATACGGTAAATGAATAGAAAAAGAGAGCAAATTCGATTCCGACGACCGCCTTGAATTCCAGTAGAATCCATCGCTTGTTGATAAACACAATTCGTTGGGTTCGAGTCTGGTTGCGTCGTGTAATTGTAAAACGTCAACTGTCTGGGCTTAGTACAGCATGAGAAGTTCTAGTGTAGGTATGGCATCTTTTTTTAAATTACCGGCAATGACGTTCGTCATAACGTACATCATTGCTGGTTCGGTACGTTACAGTCCTCAATGATACCTTCACCTTGGGTCGCCGTCGAGAATCGTATTTGTCATGTTTCAAATCTTCTTATAATGATTTATTATATTTACGCGAATATTACACATTTAATAAAAGTACTTTGACGGATTTTATCGCGTTTAATTTTTAAACTATTTATAAACAGACGTTTCGAGTACTTTACAGCACCCATGGTCACGGGGGGACTGAGGTGACACATGTCCCGATGATGACATCGGATTAACTATGAAGTTAATCCGGGGTATCTTCAGCTTTTAATTATTATTTTTGGTCCGATCTACGCAAAATGAGCTTACAATATCTTGAAGTCTTGCAGTGGTATGCTTGGTTTTCAATTCAATTTTGTTAATTATAGGATCCCAAGCCGATATCCAATCCCGCTTCAAGATATAGCTTCTCCGTGATTCCTCTGACATATGGTAGAATATATATAAATATCTTGAAGCGGGCTTCCATAAGAACATTTTTCAAGCCGCCGAAGAAGATAATAAGAATGATAAGAAGATAAACGCGTTAAAATCCGTCAAAGTAGTTTTATCGAATCTTCTTTTTATATGTTCGGCATATCTCAAGAGAATTCTGCCAATATCATGACAATGTTTCGAATATTTTTATCACAATCTACCACCGTTTCGTAATTAGTTTCCCCTGACGGAGAGGAAATGGGAATGAAGCTCTGCGGAGCATCCTCTTTTGTATTTATTTCATTTTTATCTTAGTCATTAAACATTATATACAAATTCATACAGGATCATTTACATAATACTTATTGAACGTCATTTTTTAAGCTACACTGGTTCGCAAAGAAATGCTTCTGTCCTGGGAAGAACCAGTAAGAAACCCAGCGGGATTTTTTTCAGTCATTTTGAATATACAAATACAGCAGTTTCATACATACATACATACATAAGATCACGACTGTATCCCATAAGGGGTAGTCAGAGACTGGGCTCACTGCAAAAACAGATGACTGCCACAATCCACGTTTAACCAAAACAATATAATGCACTTGGTGTGATAGGTGGTGAGCCCATCGCCATCATGCGCTGTTGGGTGCACAGTTCAGTTTAATTCCTTACTCGCCTTTTACGAGATCCATTGGATGAGATGGAGTGGTAGTATTCTTTTAACGAGCCGCCGACACACGGCTCAGTTTCATAAAGATGTAGAAATAGCTTGGCAGCGATCATTTCATTTCCAGGGGTTATCATCATCCTGTATTCCTTAATATTATAATAACCATTCTTAAAAAGTCTTTGTATAACAAATAGTTTGAACTTTTTGATTGAAAGACTTTGTGCAATTTCTGGGATATTGTTGTAAAAACGTATACATTGCCCCACGAAAGAGTTACTGCTTCTGTGAAGTCCGGTAACTGGCTTATGGCACAAGTATACAACACAAGCAAACACAAAGGCACTGATGCGATAACATCGGATAAGAGCTAGGCTAGGATGCAGTGTCAGAAACACGGGGACAATTACAACACAACCAGACCCGAAAACCAACAATTTGCGTTTCACCACAAATATTTAGGTGATTACCGCGCAAAAAATCGAAAAAAACCTTTCAATAGGAGTAATACTAAGCAAAATCGCATAAATAAAAGCCGTAATTTGATATATATATATTTATATATAGACACGTTATATTTAGGCCGATAGGTCTCCGGCAGCGTAGAATAGCACATACCTTTTTTTCTACAAGGGTGGTGGGAGAAGACTAAGGCATTGTACGGAAAGCCTTTATCCGTGCAGAATAATACCGTAATGGTGTTAAAACATTATCCAACAGGCCTTTCCTGATTTTCTAGCTGGTGATATTTAGATATAAGTAATTCTTTCCACCTAAATTCTATGATTGTTTTTGTATGAATTAATAATGGAGCACGTGCTTCTTGCTTAAAACAACAGAATGAGAAGAAATTATGAATAGCATTTATTGTTTTCAATTTTATTTCGACACGCAAAACTATTTCAAAACTAAAATACATTATTATTTAAGTTAAGCAAGGTTTGATGTAGTTTTGATCACTTACCGTCAGGTGAGCCGCTTGCTCGTTTGCCGCCTCTAACATAAAAAAAAAGTTTTATTAAGGATTTTATTCACACCACTTGTTGAATGATTCTGAACGTCTAACAACACGATTTTCAGCTACTAAAACTAAATGATAATAATTAAACTGACTTTTTCATAACAATAAACACTTATTAAAACGATAACATTAGGAAGAAGATATTTTTATTAGCACTACTTACTCAGTGTCCTTAAATATCGCGTACAATCGAGTTCTTTCCCAAAAGTCAACAAATGCGAGCTTTAATATAACTCGAAACAAACTGTAGCGTTAACGTTTCGCGTCGTTTCCACTCAATAACCCGGAGGAATGATATAGAATCACTTTATTTTTTATTGCCAGGTTATTATGTGTTTACTTTGTAGCTGCGAAATGAAATGAAATCTAGACCGGTGCTTTTCCGAAGACCTAACTGCGATGCGCATGTGCGATGGAAATGGGTAGTGGTTAGCGGACGTCACTTCCTTGTTTCCGGATCGACAGTTATTAAACTTGACTTTCACTTTACATTTTGCTTTCGTTTAATTTATATCAATATTATTACACATATAAAATGATTTCTATGTTCGAAAAATATTTTCAATTACGGTTTAACAAGAAGTTTGGAATGTTCGTAATGCCTCCTAAAAGCGACAGATAGCGCTGTCGAAGTTTTTTTTTTTTGAGAGTACATTTACGTATTCGCGACATTAGTACATACTCTTTCGTGATTTTAATACAATTTTTATTTAGATTGAATGCAATATTAACGAGCATAATTAATAAGCTTCTACATATACATACGTGACATCTGTGAGCAAGGGAAATAATTTTTTTGAAGGAAACTGTCGTAGACTCGTGAAAGCGTCGATGTAGCTAAAACTACTGATGCTATTTGCCTCTAGGATCCGCTGTTATTGATTCAATTATTAGGCTCCTTGAGAGCCCCATGGTGGCCAGCTTGCGGCGTAACACTCAGTGTTGTCATGTTTACGACAAAGCTAAACTACAACCATTAAGATGATTCTTAAATTATTAAAAATGTTAAAAGTTAATTTCATTTAGATTTTTTTAAGTTTAAGATTTGTGTAATACTCGATATTGTTTAGAGTATTTTAGATATTCTCATTAACTAATTTTTTAAAAATAAATAGTTTACGGAATTATAATTTTTACGGTACGATTGTTTTTATCGTTAAGTCCTCAAAAAGTCTAACACAACGTACTTCTGTCAATTTAAGCTTTCGGAAAAGACTTTCCCATGAACCTGGAGGATTTGGGGAGATTTTTCCCCAAAATTTTCCCAAAATAATAAACTGCAACATCGTTATCAAAGTGCGCAATTGCGTTTCAAAGGTTGCCAGGTCAAGGGGCGGAGCGTTGGGTGCAATGGGAGGAGCTGCTGCACGTTTGATGGCCCTCTTTGCCTCCTCCTTGCATTGTGGAGACGGGCCCACTTCCCTGAATCGGAAATGCCAGAGGTCACTTGCATCTACGCAGTACTTTAGTCATTCGATCGATAAATACATTTCACTAATTTGAAATTTCCTGTTAAAATGTTAACGCTAGGAAAATATTTTAGAGTGCGATAAAACCACAAAAATTGTTGTAATGTTGCTTAAGGATGCTTGTATCTTCACGCATGGAATGTTTAAAGGGTAAACTGTGTAGGAAAATTACTGAAAATTATTATCTACGCATTGCGGCTTAGGATGCTGTATAGGACGCCATGTAGGACACTATGATGGCAGTGTTTTTATTTTATAAAAGAGGAGAAAAACGAGCAAGCGTCTCACCTGATGGTAATAGGTCACCACCGGCCATGAACATTCGGAAAGGGGTAAGCCCTTTTCTTGAAAGTCCCTTAGTCGTATCTTATTGTCGAAAAATTCCTAGAAAGTGTTATGAGCAACGTGGCTATTTATTTCCTTTATTTAAAAGATTCACAATAATGGTTGCCAGAGACGTGACGTAATATTTTAATATTACATCAATAGATTGTTAAATAAATTCATGTCACAAAAAATTATAAAAGAACAAAAAGAAAAACAAAAAAGACTAGGGTTTATGTCATATAAATGAAATAAATAAAAGTTTCATTCAAAATAATGCATTCAAATATATAAGCATTTACTATAGATAAACCTATTCGATCGGCAAACATGTCAACGTCATGGCACTGTGCTAGTATGTCGCCGAGCAGTAGTCCACGCACGAGTTATTGTATATTATATCGTTTTTTACTGCCACTGCAGCACTCACTTAAACTAAAACAACTCCTTAGTTCAGTTTAACGTCTCTGAGTGCGGCAGTTAAAATAAATAAATATTTAAAACATAATTTTCAAAGGCATTTTTTACCTGTCTACACAAGCCCGTTAGTGCGAGACTTACCTGCATTTCTAGTTAACGATATTATATTCTCAAAACATTTCACTCAATGAGAACTTACTATATTATAACTTACTGTAATATCATATATTTGGTCAGTATACTGACCGAGCCCTCCGAAAGGAAGTAGTACTGCGACACCATTTCATCGTCATCATCATTTCAGCCTATCACTAGTCCACTGCTAAACGTAGGCCTCCCCCATAGATTGATACAAAAGTTTGTAGTTTCTCATTTTGGGGAGATTTTGCCATAGTAGTTGCGGGTTGGCAACCGCAGTTCATTTATTTAGATGTTCCAGGAAGATGCCGCTGCCCATCTCGTGGTTTTTTTATTTTCCTTCTGTCGGCTTTTACCACACCCACGGGATGAGATGGGGTGGTAGATTCTCTTTAGCCGCTACCACACGCCACCACGACACTATTTATAATATGTTATTACCAGGTCATAAACTGTTAAAAAAAATTAATTAAAGCGGCTAGAAGTCGAAACATTTATCTTGAATATGCTTACTCCTATTGCAGCCAACAATAAGAAAGGGTCGGATTTAATTTCTATTAAGTATGAAATGTTTTAACTTATTTTTAAAAACTTTAAAAGTTTTTGATTGTATTTCTTTGTATTTTAATCCTTCCACTGATTAAGCAATGAAAATAGTAACTCATGGAACTCCCGGTTTCCGTCATTTACTGGCTTTCGTCTAAATAAGCTTTAGATGAATAAAGATTAAAAAGATTAAACAATTTCTAAATTTAAATTCTATTCCCGATTTTAGTTAGATTAAACGCGGCGGCTGTACCGGCGATGTGTCATCATACGTCATACATAAATGAAATGGAGGTGTCAGCCCGTGATTTTCGAATTTTTGCGTCGTTTTCGTACAATACTGTTCGTGTCCACTGTGTCGAGAATTCTGATTAAAAATAGTCTATCCATTCTGACCGATCGGATATAAATTAAAAACCACTGAAGCTATTTTATTAAGGTTTATATGAATTACATTTTCTTCTCTTTTTCTTGTTAAAAAAAAAAGCTTCCCGCACTAAAAATTTTCCTATGTCGTGGGTGCGTTTTACACAATTATATTTCACAACACAACCAGGCCCGTAAACCAACAATTTGTTTTTGAACAAATTTTGACTCCAGCTGAGATTCGAACCCAGGATCCGCGGCGCAGAAGTCAGGTACTCCGAGCACTAGTCCACGCGGTCGTCTGTATATGTTAGAGCTGTGGGATCAAGCTACTCGTAGTTTTAATACCTCAATTTTTGAATTACTTTGGTATTAAAATCCGCGCGCTAATAGTCGCGGGTACATTTAATGTAACATTATTAAAATAATAAAATTGAAGTGTCTGTCTGTAATTTAAAAATAAATGTGAGAATTTAAGTGATAAATTCGCCTGGTGGTGACGGCTTTAGAGAATCTACCACCCCATCACATCCCGCGGGCGTCGTAAAAGTCGACAGAGGGAAAATAAAAACCAGGAGTCGAGCAGCAGCATCTTCCATGAGCATCGGATTAAATGAACTTCGGTTGACAACCCGTCTGCCAAGCGTGGCAACTATGACAAAATCCCCCTTTTGTGGCAATTTTTTGTGGTGTTCAGCAGTGGACTAACGATAGGCTAAAATGATGAACGATGATCATGATGCAGTGAAAACTTCTATTTATACGATGCGATGAATGTTTTTCGACAGAATCATTACAGACATGATGTCAATGAAAAGTCCAGGGATCTAAAAAGGAGTTTTAACTTAAATATGCGTATATGTTACATTTCGATAACTTGCAATGTTCAGAAGATATGATATGAATATAAATATTTGTAATCATCACATGGTCGGCTTTTCAACGCGGGTTAAAACCGCGTGCCGTAGCCAGTGTACTATAAAATAATACCAAGCCGCATAAGCATATAGCAGTAGCGTCTTCAATATCCGCGTGTATGCACTCAGATTTGAGTCTTCTAAGAACCCGGATACGAGTACGCGGATATACACTTAGGCGAAATGCATGAAGAAGACGAATGCAAAGTATGCAAACGGGAGATATTTACTAGATAGAGAAAATGATATTGCAAGCTTCTTTGCCCCACAGTGGGTGAATTAGGTTTGAATGCTTTTATCTCAGCTCTTATCTGTGTTTAGAATATGCTTTCAAAAGGAGAGGTAGCCGTATGTACTCCTGGCCGATTCTTAACCACGGCGACAACTTCCAAATACTGTCGAAAGCTGTCTGTGAAAAGAAATGAAATTAAAACTCTATAGTTTTCAACGTGCGTTTAGAAAACGTAATTTTTTTCCAGTCTACCTCCGTTTTGTAACGCAGAAAGAACAGGCGATAGAAACTCCACAGGAATTCCTTTTTTGGAATTCTTTTGTTACAAAGAATGGTCCCACAGACAATCGAAACACGCTTTTTGACTACAATATTAAAAAGATTTAATAATAATATAAATATAAATGTATGCAATGAAAATGAAATGCAAACCCGAGCGGATCAGTCTCCAGAAACAGACATGTTCACAAGTACCACGCATGTGGCAGGCATCGACCTCATCAGCCGTTTCGAAGAGAAGTGGACAACCCGTCACGCGAGCCCCGCAAGCAGAGCTATTAAAGCGAGCATGACATTCAAGGCTTCCTAACAAAACTGACATTAATAAGATTACAGTGCAGAACATATTATAGTGCCATGAGTATACTCGTACACAGAGACACTCACGCGACCGATTTTACGCTCATGCGATAAGATCGGTAACGTAGACTAGGAAGCAGTGTCAGAAACAAATGGGCAATTATAATAAAACCATAGCCGAGAATAAACAATTTGTATTTATGCCCAAATGTTGACTCCGGCTGGGATTCGAACCGAGGACCCGCGACGTATTAGTCAGGTACTGTATCCACTAGACCACGCGGTCGACATATAAGAATGATCCGTTATAGAATATCTGTGGCAGTTGGCGGTTGATGAGGAAGCGAGGAACGAATGTGATGAGATTCCTTTGATAATCCGTGCCCTGTCTCTGATATACGCTCGTAGGCTTAGAAGTAGGCTTAGAAGTAGCGCCAGAGTCAAGGAAACAGTCATAAAGGATACGAGAAAATAATGATATATTTTAATCCCATTAAAGACATCGCCTTAGATTTGAACATAGCCCGCGACACAGCAGTCAAATACTCTGAGCCCAAAGTAGTCAATGTTAATATGTATACTTGTGTTAAAATGGTGGCGAAGTGGTTACGCAGTGGTACGTATCGTTTCCCGAGGTGGCGAAAAGTGGCATACTTCGTGGTCTCTGCCTACCACTATTTGGGAAAAAGGTGTGATTGTAATAGTATGTTTGTGTTAGATATCGTTATCTCAATGCTAACGTTAATTTTAAACATTGCTGTAGTTGTGTCGAGTTGGTCTATCAACTTGTAAATGATAAACAAAGTCGACTTTGTACTGATTCAGTATAATATAACATCAATCGTGATTTACCGACGGAAAACCCAGACTCAACAACTTTGCAAAAAAAAAAAAAAAAAAAAACTACGAGCGAACACGAGTACTGTGAGAGATGTAGTAAGAAGTGAATTTCAGAGCCATAAAAATAGCCAAAAAAAGATTATTTACTCGGATCGTCTTAATTAAGGAACAGCTCGGACGTTGGTTAAACTTTTTCGATTCGTCTAACTAATTTAAAAATTAGTGTTTCGTTGCATCTACTTATTCGAATGCATTTTCTTACTCTAGTTTTACGTATCGCAGAAGTATTTTTTTAAAGGTGATAATGACGAGACGAGCAAAACGTTCACCAAATGCTGAGTGCACCGTCTGTCCATAACTAATGCTGTGTCACTCAGAACATTGCTGTGTAGCAGCACAACGCTCCCGTCACACTGAGACATTAGTTCTTAGTCTCATATGCCCAGTGATTACGCTAGCTCTCAGTCCCCTTCAAACCGAAACACAGTAATCTTTGCACACTACTGCTTCACGGCAGAATAACTCCCTGGGGTGGTACCTACCTAGACAGATTTCTGCATAGGTAAACTTGTTTTGTTATATCTTGCATGATATGATAGACAGATTTCTGCATAGGTAAACTTGTTTTGTTATATCTTGCATGATAGCAAAATATTTAGACGGATGAATACTCGAATACTCTTGTCGAGTACAAGGTAATGAATCATAGGTGATTTAAATATAGCCATGCCATTTAATTTAGTACGTGATGACGTGTCGGCATTAGTGCCTTTCAAGACTAAGTCACTGTAGTGTAATGTTGTCTTAATATAACGTTACATCTCTATTACCGAATTGTACCACTGTTTCAGTACTATACTGAAGCGCCATCTTTTCAGTTAGTAGCTTTAAGCGAATGAAGCTTAAAGCCACTAACTGTTAGTTATTAAGTTACTGCGTTGTAACAAGATTACACCACAGTTACATCATAACCCAACAGTTTAATGTGTAACGTTTTAGTACAAAGATTTGAATGGGCGAGCACACTCGTTCAACAACATACAACATTACTAAATTAAAATAACTCACAGAGTATAAAACATAGATATAGTAATTTTCCAAAGTTATATTTATCAATAAAGGGTAAGACGACATAGCAGTTAATATAATTTTAAATTCTATTAATTTGTAACATACATAAAAATAAAACAATTGCTCTGATGACATATATTGATGACTTGATGACGCTTCTGGTCCGTTTGTACTGGAGCATTATTCAAATTTAGAATAATTATTATGAAAAGCATATTGTCAGTGTGTATTGGATAACATAGTTACCGGCTTGTACAACAACGATACAAACAGCTTAAAATCAAATTACAAAAGCGCGAACAACACTGTGATTAAACCAGTAACGATAAAACTCTTCTTGGCAGTGTCGTATACTTCTTTCAGTGACAGCCATCTACCAACATTCCAAGCGCTGTATCTTATTCCATTGAAATAATGATACACAAAGGGGGCTCCTAATAATATCTTTATAATGAAAATGGTTACTCTCGAGAGGTCCAAGCTTTGTATCATAGACACGTATGTCTCGACGCCATTGGAGAGGAACAGCGTACCCGCTGAAAGCAGCAAGGCATAAGATAGCACTATGACACCTGTAAAATAAAAATATAAATTTTAGGTATGATATAGTTAATAGAATCAGGCGTTACTTTGGGGAAATCCATTACAATGAAGCAAAGAAAAACGATGCATTATCAAGTGATATTGACTCTACGCAGCCGTCGGCGGCGGACTGTCGTAAAGTCCATATCACTTGATAATGCCTTGTTTTTAGGTGAAAAAAGTGTCGTAGTCTCGATTTAAGTTGTGTATATTGCCTAGTGGTAGTGTTTTAATGGTGGAGGGTATCTGGTGGCGGTTCCCGTTGGCGGTTATGTGGGAGGGCCGGCGGTGCTCTTTAAAACTAGGTAATATACACTATTTCATATTTTGCATGCGGATCTTATCAAATTACCTTTCTTTCCTTCATTTTAGGTACAATTTAAACGCCAATAACTTTAAATGGTTTAGGGTAAAAAAAAGCCTATTGTCGTGAGTCATCTCCTAGCACAAGCTTTTAAGCTTAGTTTGATTGGTTAACAGGAATAGTATATTAACAGGAAATAAGTATATTAAAGGATTGAAACAATACTACCACTCCATCTCATCCAATGGATCTCGTAAAAGGCGAGTAAGGAATTAAACTGCACTGTGCACCCAACAGCGCATGGTGGCGATGGGCTCACCACCTATCCACACCAAGTGCATTATATTGTTTTGGTGAAACGTGGATCGTGGCAGTCATCTGTTTTTGCAGTGAGTGCCAAGTCTCTGACTACCCCTTATGGGATACAGTCGTGATCTTATGTATGTATGTATTATATGTATATAAGAAAATGAAAATTGATATCCATAATGTACTCCCACAGGGACGGAATTTGCCCTGTGTGGGACTGAATTAATCTAGTGGCAGAAAATGTAAAAATACACGCTGTAGAAGCGAAACCCACAGAAAACTAAAGTTCGAAGGAAAAGAAATATAGGCGTAGGAAACTCCGCAAATATCCTCTTTTTTGTTCTGCTTTACTTTTGTGTCAATAAACATTATATATAAACTTACAAGTAATAATCTCATAGAAAATAGAAGCACGCTCCATGAAAACAATTTTCATGTATGGATTAAGCCCATGCTGTCAGATACAAAACGAAATAAATTGCCAATGATCAAGTAACTTCAAACAGAATGATTGGTACATACTTAAAATTAGTTATCATAGTAAATAATTTGTTTTTTCATTCCCAAAACCCACACGGAGGGGTTACCGAAATGAGAACTCACGCTGTGTCCCTCTTCTGTCGCTATGGTTCCATTCGATACCGTCTGTCGCGTGTAACATTCGACCTTTGTCTGTCGCTATGGCCGCCGTATTACGGATGACGTTTTTTAATATTTTTTTAGATTTAATTGGAACTGATAGAATCAGCAGCCTAACTAACGGATGTGGTAATAAAAAACAAAGTAACAATTCATAAATGTCCCACTGCTGAGGTCTCCTATCTTTTCCAAGTTTAGAGGCCTGGAAGAATCCGCCACGTTTTTCCAATGAGTTTTGGCGGACTTCAAATGTCGGGTAAAATTGCAGTGTGGCGAAACCACTTACATACTTACGGCTCACGGAAGCTTTTTAAGGTATTACGTAGCAGAGGAGTGTTAACATTTATTTTACAGCTTACTGTAATTATTTTGCTTTGTAAGTTTTTCAACATTTGAACAAAAAAATCGCCGTGTGGATAAGAGATTTACGTTGCCGCTGAATAAAGCATTGAAAACGTTCATAACTGACGATTTCACAAAGTATGTCAACTTGCAGGGGGAGTGTGGTATGGTAATACCCGACCTAAGCTTTTGACTGTGTGTCCGTGCCCGCAGTCGTGCCGCTTGCTACCATCGAGGTACGAAGTATATGTTCGCGATTATTTGCACGCGGTTTCGCTCTCTTACGAGTATTACGGACGGAGGCCCGGGGCACCCTCGCTGCACCCGTCTGTCTATAACTATTCAATCCCTTCCGACGTTTGTATTTCGAAATTAAAAATCTTCATTTCTGGATTACAAAATATTTTTTTTTGTTATTCCAACAATAGTAAAACGTTTCTGCCAGTATGAAAGTAGTAATATTCGTAGGTAAGTAGTAATATTCCATATGGGATAATATACCTAATATGGTTCTATGGAAGTTATTAAAAATATCCGCAGTTAAATAGTGTATTAGTAGTGTAGTTATAGTGCATCACACGTAACCAATTTCGATAAGAATAAAGATATTACTACCGCTATATAGTACTTGACAAAACACTGTAGCCCTAGTCCATACGGTCGGCTTCATCATTAGACCAGATCGATGGTGCCATATTATTGGATTGTCTCCGAAGCCTAGGATTACCCATTTCGGTATGCAAAATTTTAGTTCAATGGGACGTCGAAAAGTAGGTCAGAGATATGAACCGGAAAGACCAAAGAAAGCAAGTTAAATTAAAACGTGTAAAAACCCAATGGTTAATCCTAAGTGGCACCAAAAGTCTCGAAAAGCAGTTTTGAAAAATCGTCAGTTCTCTGTGGAATACTAGAAGCGTATTAATCAATGTTAATAATATTGTCATATTTTTTTTTATTGCGTAAAGTGATGAAGCGAGCAACACGTTCACCTGATGGTAAGTGCAACGTCTGCCCATAACAAATGCTCTGCCACCCATAAAAAGAAGTGTTTGGGTATAACATCACCCTGAGACAGGTTCTTAAGTTTCATATTAAAAAAATATACAAATTAATACAAATTCTTACATGAATTATATGTAAATTAAGTTCCCGAATCAAAACTTTAAACTATTATTAATTAAGAACATACATATCTCCCATCATCAAAAGAGCAAGACTTGCTTCTGGGCGCCTAGATATAAACTATAATATTTTCTTTAATAGTTTCTTGCTTATTAAATCTAAATTGCTCCCAACACTCATAACGATTGCTTTATGAAGCAGTGGAAGTGAGGAACAGATGACTGCCTCAATCCACGTTTCACCAAAACAATATAATGCACTTGGTGTGAAAATGCATACTTTATATACATATTTGTAAGGGAGTATCCTTACAAATATGTATATAAAGTATGCATTTTATATATATATATTTAAGTTTATTATTATTTATTTTGCCGTGTGGTGGCGGCTCGTTAAAAGAATACTACCACTCCATCATACATCCAATGGATCTCGTAACAGGCGAGTAAGGAGTTAAACTGCACTGTGCACCAAACAGCGCATGGTGGCGATGGGCTCACCACCTATCACACCAAGTGCATTATATTGTTTTGGTGAAACGTGGATTGAGGCAGTCATCTGTTTTTGCAGTGAGTGCCCAGTCTCTGACTACCCCTTATGGGATACAGTCTTGATCTTATGTATGTATTATTATTTAAATTTGTTACACAAAAAAACTCTTGGAACTTTACTATTCGATACGGTTTGCTAGAAAAATAGGAAGTTTATTCAATAAAAATGCAAAGGGAACATGGACGTTTCCATGGAGGCTATGCCGTTGCATTCATTCGAATATACAATCCCCAACATGTCTATTGATTTTTGATTTGTTTCGCGTAAGGACCAGACGAGTATATTAAACAAGTACCTTGACAGAACAATGGTGCAAACGGAAACCCTGAGCGGCGGACATGACAGACAATTGATTTTCGAAACAGTAATATATTGTTTCTACAATAAATATATAATATGTTTAAAAGATGAATAGAAAACTAATTTTAATAACACGAAGCAACCTATTCGACTTTCGACGCCCCCCCGTTTCTTCACCACCATAGCATCTTTTCCAGGCATATCCTTCAACTATTACGACACCCGAAACATAAGACGGGGTGCTAGAATATTGACATTGCCATCGCACGGCTGTATTCTCATCTAAATGTTAAGAAGTTGCCCTGCAGTGGGACTTTTACTGGCTGTATCTAAGTTAAACTTCTTCACTATCCAATCAAACATATATGTTAAATAAGATTATATGAAATGTTTTTGAATCTGAATATTAATTAGTTGTTAGATAATTAGAATTCGGTGGTGTGCTAATAAAATTCCCCAAATATTATAAGGGCATTCTGATCATATGTAGAATGTTTCACAGTCTACGCATAATTCGATGTGCATATACCTACTATATTTCATTAACCTGCTACGTATCTACGCCGTAGATGCCTACAAGAAAACTATATTGCGTTAGAAAATTCAGTTTGCTTCACTTGATAATTTATAATGTCTAGTCTTTTATATTATTAATTTATGGCTGAACGATAAGCATACCTAAGTTATGTCTCCCGGGTTCGAATTTAAATTTTTATGAATCTTTGTGAACAAATCAGTCCTTTTTTCGGGTTTGACACTAATTTGAACGTACGTCCGATTTTGATTAGTTACTTTGATTGAAGATGCACCATCATCATCATTTCAGCCTATCACCAGTCCACTGCTAAACATAGGCCTCCCCCAAAGATTGCCACAGAAGTTTGCAGCCCTCGTTTTGGGGGGATTTTGCCAGATGATGTTGACACGCTTGGGTTGGCAACCGCAGTTTATTTATTCAGTTGTTCCAAGAAGATGCCGCTGCCCATCTACTGATTTAATTTTCGCTCTGTCGACTTTTACTATACCCACGGAATTAGATGGGGTGGTAGATTCTCTTAAGCCGCCACCACGCGGTTAGCCGTCATCGCACCACATTTACATGAATAAAATAAATAAAAATACAATGATTAATATCGCGCCCGTGTTAACAACTGAACAAAGTTTCAACTCAAACAACTATCCGATACAACTTCCGCGACACCTATTGTTAAATAGTTGTAATAATTCATAAACCTTCGCCGGCGAGCGCATAACATCGCACCAAAGTTTCATTGCAATGAATGGTATATAATCGATATCGTCGCCTAGTGGCTTAGAGCCTGACATGTACGCCGCGGGTACTGGGTTCGAATCCCAGCCGGAGCCAACAATTGAATGAAATTTATATCAGTAAAACGCATTCGCAATACTAATATGCGAATGCGTTTTATAATAATAATTTTTCTAGAGAAAAAAAGAAATAGGGTGTAAATAAAGTTGCATACTCTATTTGCATATTTTTAATGGAAGTACGTTAAGAGACGAACATACCATTTACTGGTGGTAAAATTCTGTGAAAGAATCTGTTTAGATAGGTACCACCGCAGTGCCAGTTATTCTGCGACAAGCAGTAGTGTGCAAACGTTACTGTATTTCGTATTGAAAGGCGGCGACTAATACCTATTGAAATTACTGGGCATATGAGACTAAAGAACTGATGTCTCACATTGACGAGCGCAGTGTGGTAGCAAACAGAAATATTCTGTGTGACACAGCATTTGTTATGCTTAGATGTTCCAGATAAGTGCATACATACATACATAAGATCACGACTGCATCCCATAAGGGGTAGTCAGAGACTGGGCACTCACTGCAAAAGCAGATGACTGCCACAATCCACGTTTCACCAAAACAATATAATGCACATGGTGTGATAGGTGGTGAGCCCATCGCCACCATGCGCTGTTGGGTGCACAGTGCAGTTTTATTCCTTACTCGCCTTTTACGAGATCCATTGGATGAGATAGAGTGGTAGTATTCTTTTATCGAGCCGCCACCACACGGCAGTCATTTGCCCGTCTCGTTACTTTCTTCCATAAAAAGAACCTAAGTGCCACACCACCCCAAAATGCTATCCAGCACTATATTGCAAAATACTGTGCAGGACCACTGCGCTCGTCGGTTCATAATTTCATATGCCTCGTAAACTATCTAGAGAGATCAAGAACGAAGAAGAATCGAGATCAAACTATCAGAGCCTTCCAATCACTGTTTGACGGCATGGATTCACCTAATAACACGAAACAATGTTTAATACTCCACTACCATAAACTACGAGTGACTACAGTGTTTTGTTTTCTGGACTACAAAACAGTTATTTGCGTGGCTTATGTGTTAGTTTCAAAGTTAAAGCCCGCCGTACAATAGGTGTCTCGCCAATTAGAACGAAAACAACATAATGGAAAATTCTCGGCATCACAAAGCGGAATATAAGTTTAAATAACATTTAATTTAACATTCATTTTTCACATATAACAGTTTGAATGAATTTTGAAAGGAAGATGGAATAAGATCACGTTTAATATATATACATCAAAAGTGACGCGGTGATTTCAACTTCTCTTTTAACATCTATATACGCTCTTATGAGTTAATGTTCTTCGATTTGTTTAATAGTAGTGTCGTTGGGTTGTGTGGTAAGCGCATCTTTTTAATATATCTGCCTATAAATGTTCCCCTGCTGAGCACCGGCTTCCTCATATTCTTGTGAGTGTTTTGAAATCGGGAAGAGTCGGCCACCCTGATACGGGTTGGCGGACTTCACATGTCGTCGAAATACACGGGCGAGCAGACGAAACAGACGTTGCCCTTACCATCAGTTCAACGATTTCCTAGTCTCATCACTTTTTACCTTAAAAGAACCCGCTAGCAGTCTTCTGCTGGCTATGACCGGTCATCACCCTCCATTTTGTTTTGGATTCGTCGTAATTATAATACTTGGTAGGCGTATGGGCTATTGGCCTATTGGATCGCAATACCAGATGCCTAGAGCCGTGGTAGCTCAGGGGCTAGGCGCACGTTTTAAATTTCATAGTACGCGAGTGACTTGGGTTCGATTCCCCAATTTTTCAATTGATTTACTACGTGTTCGGCGGTGAAGGAAAACATCGTGAGGAAACCTGCATGTCTGAGAAATAAAAGATATTTCGAAGACATGTGCAGTCCGCCAATCCGCAGTGGAGCAGCGTGGCGGATTCTTCCTAGCTCCAAAACCCTCTAAGAAATGAGAGGAGGCCTGTACTCAGCAGTGGGACATTTATAGCCTGTAAATTTACTTTCTACTTTTACCAGATGCCTTGTTGTTTTATATCCGGCATAGTCGAGACAGCGTGACCTGGGTTCAAATCCGAGCCGGAGCTAATTGTGAATAAACACAAATTGTTGTTGTAGTAGCCGTGTGGTGGCGGCTCGTTAAAAGAATACTACCACTCCATCTCATTCAATGGATCTCGTAACAGGCGAGTAAGGAATTAAACTGCACTGTGCACCCAACAGCGCATGGTGGCGATGGGCTCACCACCTATCACACCAAGTGCATTATATTGTTTTGATGAAACCTGGATTGTTGCAGTCATCTGTTTTTGCAGTGAGTGCCCAGTCTCTGACTAACCCTT
The DNA here is from genome assembly GCA_019845155.1 of Luehdorfia chinensis. Classification (NCBI taxonomy): domain Eukaryota; kingdom Metazoa; phylum Arthropoda; class Insecta; order Lepidoptera; family Papilionidae; genus Luehdorfia; species Luehdorfia chinensis. The sequence continues at coordinate 4,133,638 of JAHVAK010000156.1, read as the reverse complement.
ATGGGATACAGTCGTGATCTTATGTATGTATGTATGTATGTTTTAGTTTTTGGGTCTGGTCGTTTGTGATTGTCCGTGTCTCTGATACTGCACCCTAGCCTAATCGCATAAGCGTTACAATGGCTGCGGATAGGAAAGGACAACAGAGAGCCTCTGTGTTTGCGCGTACACTTTTGGCAAATTTAGAAATATTCTGGGTGACACAGCATTACTATGGGCGGACGTTGCATTTAACATTAGGTGAACGTTTTGCTCGCCTCGTTTAAGATACTTTTTAATTAAATAATAAAGTGGTGGCGGCTTAAGAGAATCTACCATCCCATCTCATCCCGTGGGTGTCGTAAAAGTCGACAGAGGGAAAAATAAAACCAGAAGATGGGCAGCAGCATCTTCCTGGAACATCTTAATAACCTGCCTGCCAAGCGTGGCAATGGCAGAATCCCCCAAAATGAATGCTACAAACTTTTGTGGCAATCTATGGGGAGGCCTGTGTTCAACAGTGGACTAATGATAGACTGAAATGATGATGATGAATAAAGTAGGAAATTTATAATAACCAACCAGTGATACGTTGGCCAATAGAAGTCATTGCCGGTAGGGTGGGAGCATAAATGGTTAGATGCGGCGACATGGGTCTCTTCAGATCCATGTTCTTCTGGTCGTGGGGCTTATCTGGTGGGGCTATATAGGGCTTATAAGATATGGAGTGTTTGCTGCCCCCTCCTCCAGTTTGGCCGTCGCAGGTCGATGTGAATGATGTTACCACTTGAAGATAAGGCGATCGTTGATAAATGGAGTGACTGAAAGAGAGATTTATATGTTAAAAAAAAACAACAGCTCTTAATCCCACTGCGGAGTACAGGCCTATCTCTGGGAGGGTTTTGGAGGCGGAAAGAGTCCGCCACGCTGCTCCGATATGGATGGGCGGACTTCACAGGTCGTCGAAATATTTTTATCTGTTGGACATGTAGTTTCTTTACGATGTTTTCCTTCACCGCAGAGCACATGGTAAATCAGCATTAAAAATGAAGAATAATTTCAGATCCGGTGTTGTCGATCGAACTCAAGTCACTCACATACTTTTAAATTTAAGGCGAGTGCCCGGCATCTGAGCTCCGGCCACGGCTCAAGTTAAAAAAAGGAAAAGGTAAATTGCACCTAAAAACCATTATCCATTTTAGTTAATAGAATCAGGCGTTACTTTGCGGAAATACATTATAATGAAGGAAAGTAAGTTAATTTGCTAAGATCCGCATGCAAAATATAAAATGGTGTAAAATACCTAGTTTTTTTGAAGAGCACCGCCCGTCCTCTCTCAGTAGCGTGCACAAGCAAACTAACAACGCCACCAGGAACCGCCACCAGATACCCTCCACCAGCCACTACATTACTACCACTGAAGGCGATAACACGACACGTGTTTCGCCCCAAAACGAGGCATTATCAAGTGTCATAGCCGTAAGGAGATCAGAATACCACACATAGAAAACTGGGTGTTAACTGTCTTTAGGCGCTATATCAGTCCCGTGCAAGAATCGAACCGGCTACCCACAGCACAAAAAAAAAAAATCAATGCTATGTGATAGATTACCGGTATAGGTTAGAAAATAAAATAGACCAAAATGTGGGACTATTACGCGACAGCTTTTAGAATGTTTAAAATTAACCACGCCATTAAACATATACCACAGGCATTAATCAATTAGCGTAATATGAAATGGGATTTTGAATGGGGGCTTTCTCTTTGTTGCGGGCATCGGGTCGCGAATTTCGTTTTATCCGTATAGTGTGCATCCAATTAAGTATATAGAATCACGTGCATTTGAACATACTCAATAAAGTTTATGAAACAAATTGATTGGGCGAACGCGTGGGTTAGTGATCAGCGCTCCGCGCGGGCTTGAATCGGAGCCGTTAACAAATTGTAAATGTTGTTTGTTTGTTTGTCCCAGTTATTCTGCCTTGAAGCAGTAGTGTGTTTCGGTCTGAAGGCCACTGAGAGCAAGCGTACTGGGCATATGAGACTTAAGAACTGGTGTCCGGAGTGGCGGGCGCAGTGTGGTGTCACACGGAGATGTTCTAGGTGACACAGAATTTGTTATGGGCAGATGTTGTACTTACCATCAGATGAATGTTTTGCTTGTTTCGTCACTTCCTGGATTCGAATCCCAGGCAGATCCGATATTTATGCAAAAACACAAATTGGGTTTCGTTGTGTTGTTATTGTCCCCGTGTCTCGTACACTGCATCCCAATTCTACCTCCGGTCTTATTGCATGAGAATTACATCAGGCACGGTTGTAAGGTTAGGATGAGTGCGTGTCTATGTAATTGATCATACATTTGTGACCCTATAATTTCTCTTGCGCAGTCAATTCCTTCCGACAGTATTTGAATTTTGTCGCCGTGGTCGAAATAGACTAGGAGGACAACACCATTATCATGAACGACAATGCACATTTCTTTGGAAGCGTCGGACCGAACCGAACACTTAAAAAAACTAGATTGTTGACCGACATTTTTCTATGAGAGCGTTTCCAAAGACAAAGTTTCTTTATACAATTAAGGATTGTCAAATAAATTAAAAAAACATAAATATTTATGTTTTAAATTAAAAAAACAAGATTGTTGATTGACATTTTTCTATGTTAAACTAATAGCGTTGAGCGTTTCCAAAGACAAAGTTTCTTTATACAATTTAGGATTGTCGAATGAATATTAGAAACTACATTAGTTTGAAAAATAAAAACCGGCAAGAAAGTGGCGTCCTTTTTATATGCCATATTAAATAATGTCGATTTTAAATTACATAAAAATTGTCAAATAAGCGCCAATTATTTTACAGCCATCTTTATAGATATATAAAGATATATTGTTATTTCCATGTATTTGTCCTCCATACAAGGAACGGTTTTATAATACGCTTATTATGTTATATGCTATACAATAATGTCTTCTTGATAATTGTTTCGATATCTATGTCCTATTTTTGCACTTACACTAATATTCGAAATAGCTAAAATTTGTAAGTTTGGATGTAGGAGGTGATCTTCGAAACTAATGATCCGATTTTGAAAACATTTACGATTAGCAAATTTAATTTAAAATATACTGGTGGTAGGATTCCTACGCAGGATTCCGTCTATGTGGGTACCACCCCAGGGCCGGTTATTCTGCCGTAAAACAGTAGTGTGCAAACATTACTGTGTTTCGGTTTGAAGGGCACTGAGACCTAGTGTAATCACTGGGCATATGCGACTTAAGAACTGATATCTCAGGGTGACGGGCGCAGTGTGGTATCACACAGAAATGTTCTGGGTGAAAAATAATTTGTTATGGGCAGACGAAGCATTCACCATCAGGTAAACATTCTGCTCGTATCGTCTCTACATACAATAAAAAATAATCCAATCTTATTAGACACCTAAACCGAAGCCGTCCGCGACAGCATGTCCAAGTGCAAGGGCTCTGTTGAATTTTAGAAATATTTTACGATTTTTGTAAACGAAATTGAAGAATGGTAGTCACGAGTCGCACTGTCAGCAAAAAAGAGCATGCAAGCAAAACAAGACTGCGTTGCTTTGACATCACTAGACTTTTTTTGTTAGGGTTCCATAACCAAATGACAAAATCAAAATGTTTAAATGAAACTAATTTTACGGATTTTATCGCGTTTTATTTTATTATTTATAACCCGACGTTTCGAGTGCTTTACAGCACCCAAGGTCACGGGCGGACTGAGGTGACAGATGTCCCGATGTCATAGTTAACCCGGAGTACCTTCAGCTTTAAATTATTATTCCTTGTCCGATCTACGCAGAAAGAGCTTACTGTGTCTTGAAGTCTTGCAGTGGTATGCTTGGTTTTTGATTTAATTTTATTAATTATAGGATCCCAAGCTGGTGGTAATACCCAACCATCTTCTCTATTAAAATTAGGATGTTTTTTAATTTCAATAGCCTCGCGAATCATCCTTGGTAACTAATTTTACGGATTTGTTAATTTATATATTTTTTAAAATGTTGTTAATTTATCTGTTTGATTATTCCACCGTGAAACAGCAGTGTGCGAACATTACCATGTTTCGGTCTGAATGGTACGGAGAGAGTGGGGCTAGTGTAATTTAGTTATATCGGGTGGCATATTAGACTTAAGAACTGATATCTCAGGCACTCTTATTTGCGTGTTCAATGATTCTATTCCTCGACGTCGTCAACAACGCCAACACTGCGTTTGCCGGTTCCAGGTTATTACTCGATACTCCGCTTTCCTAATGGTTTGGAGTTCCATATGATTTATGGCCAGCTCCATTGCCACAGTACAAAACTTGGGTGGTTCTGTATAAACTAGTAAACATAAGCATAATCGTGAATAATGTCCGATTAATTTGCGTGATGAGTGCTACATGCTGTTTTTTCTCTTTGTGACTACGGAACCGTATTCGCCGGTAACCAATTATTTGTTTCGCGAAAAATACTCATCGATGGCAATAGTCGGACGTGTGCCGCGGTTTTATTTTAGCATCATATTCAAACGAAAAGCGTCCATATCTCTACGGAATGAAAAGTATTAATGAATTGTAGGAACGCTGCACTTGTTACCTTCGTTACCTACGCTACGAAGACCTATACTAGTAGATACGGAAGCACAGCTGGTCATACTGAATGTCAGCGTGGAGGTTATTTGCTTTCCAAGTTATTATTCGTTTTTTTTATTGTGAAGTTTACTAAAATAATCCATATAAATGTAGACAGCCAATAGATGTCCAACACAGTAGATTAGCACATAACACTTTCTTACCCCGTTTTCGTTAGAGAAGACTAAGGTATTGTACAACCAGCCTTTATTCGAGCAGAACAGCACCATAATATGCAATGCTGTCACTATACTAGTCGTGGGAACGCAATAGGCAGTATGACTCCAACGGCGGCGACGTGACGCCTCGTTTCCCGCGGGTGCCTAAAGTCGGCTACATATGTACGAGGGGTGATCCAAAAGTAATGATAATCAGTTATTTCTAGTGCACACAAAAATACAAAAAAATTTCAGTCACTTACTCAGTTAACCACTAGTTCAGGGAAAAAAAATCATATAAATAGGCCACGATTCCCGGGAGCTACATTCATTTGAATACGGACTGTCAAGGAGTGAACATCAAAATGGAAAAACACGAAATCAGAGCTGTCATTAAATACCTCTGCTTGAAAAAAATGTCTACCAAAGACATACACAGCGACTTGGTGGAAACATTAGGGGACTCTTCTCCTCCATATTCCACAGTTGCACGCTGGGCTAAGGAGTTTAAGTTGGGAAGAACATCGACGGAAGACGAACACCGCGAAGGACGCCCATCGACGTCCCTCACTGAAGAAAATGTGAAAAAAGTTGAAGAAGTTGTATTGGAAGATCGAAGAGTGACTATCAGGCATGTAGCTGAGGTCACAGGGATCTCATATGGCAGCATTCAAAGAATCCTTGCGAACGAATTGCATATGAGAAAGGTCTCCGCGCGTTGGGTACGACATCTAGTCTTGGCACACACGCAAATTCTATTTGAATGGGGTCAATGTGTTGGCGCTATTATGATCACATTGATAATACATTACATTAATTATAGAATCCCTGAGCAGAAAATTCTTAAACGTCACTGACCTTATACAACTGAAGTAACGCTTTAACAATAATTAATGGATTTGTGACGAAAAGTTGACGATTGCGACTGAATTTATTCAGAAAAAAAAACTGAAAAGTCATGATAAAATACCATTATGAGACGCGGTTTTTAGTAGCGAAAAAGTTTACTTTAGTAACTCGAGCCTTAACTCCGGGTTGTTTCCCAACGAGCAAGCCATGACAGTAATACGTGAAGAGAAAACTTTGTACTCCTTTTTAAGCTTATTAAACAGGAAAGAAAATATTCAAAATGTATGGGATTGACATAAGCCTTCTGAATCAATTGACCACATAACGTTAAAAAACGCTCGCACGGTGTCGCAACTAGGCCCTTTGCAAACGTTTAATGCAATTTGAAAAACGAACGCAAATATACAGGCGCAGTCGCTCCCCGTTCGGTATTGTTGTTTCGGAATTTGTGTTCCGGTTAATTTAATGGAATTCGATATGTTCGCGCTCAACGTTGCGTCGGTACTTGGTTGCTTCGCATGCATGTGAAACGGAAACAGAGTGGACATCCGTAATCTTACTACGAATTTAATTAATCATCTGATGTTTTATTTTATATATTTCTATCTTTAAAGCAATATTGCGTACTGGCTATTCATCATCATAATTATTTCAGCCTATTCCAGCATGTACAAATATTATTTAAATATAATTTATAATTTCATATTGAATTTCATTTTTTAATAAATTACCGTTTTTCGTAAAATATTAAATTAAATTTGTTAATTTAACAAATTAGAGAGAGAGAGAGAGTTGAATAGAAGAGGAGTGCGCTCTTTGGCGTGACAAAAATATACTAATATAATCAATAGAAATTTGATGGTAGGATTCCTTTGCAGGAGTCCGTCTAGGCAGGTACCACCCCAGGGCAAGTTATTCCGCCGTGAAGCAGTAGCGTGCAAACACAGTAAGTGTTTCGGTTTGAAGAGCACTGAGAGCTAGTGTAATCAATGGGCATATGAGACTTAATAACTGACGTCTCAGGGGGACGGCACAGTGTGGTGCTACACAGAAATATTCTGGGTGACACAGATTGACGGACGTTGCACTTACGATCAAGTAAATTTCGTCTCGACTCTTTCTCCAATTAAAAAAAAAGAAATCTACATATTAAATCACGTTTAGAGTTGAAAAAATAAGGTAAGGAACTTCGTACCAGAACGCACAATTTTTTTATTAAAATAGTAGTTTCTGCGTGACTTTTAAGATCATGTTTAATATTTCAGAAGAGAGCAGCAGAACCTGACCGTAGATCGATTCGCAGTAATAAAAACATAAAGAGCTTCTCTTTTAACTTATTGAAATACGAAGCATTCCGTACTTACAACAGAGTTAAGTTACTTCAAAGTTTTACTTACGCCAGGTAATAATAGATGGTTTGTTAAACAAAGTTGTATGTTCAGGGAAATTTCTGCTTATAATAGTCATAAAATTAAAAATTTATTTCATATTTGAGATGCATTCTTTACAGGCAGCTTAATTATCTATTGAATTGATGATAAACAACAATTAATTAGTAGAAACTTACAAACAGACATTTTTTGAAGCATCCATGAAAATTTCGCAAATTATATTAATCCGTCCCAATGTACCAATACAAATGAACGTCATTAATTATATTTCCAAAACGTTGATAAAAATTAAAAATCTAAAGAAAAAGATTTCAACAGATTATATAATTTAATTAATAGAATCAGACGGAAGTGACTAGATGAGGAAAACGTTCGCCTCGTGGTAATTGCAACGTTTGCCCATAACAAACGCCGTATCACCCAGAACATTTCTGTGTGACGCCACACTGCGCCCGTCACCATGAGACATCAGTTCGTGAGTCTCACATTCGCAGTTATTACGCTTGCTCTCAGTGCCCTTCAAACCGAAACACAGTAATGTTTGAAAACTACTGCTTAACGGCAGAATAACTGGCCCAGAGGTAGTACCTACTTAGACGGATTCCTGCATAGAAATCCTCCTCCCTTTTTGTTATTTCCTAGTAGGAGAGCTAGACTTTTTTGTGGGAGCGTGTTGTTTTTCTTTGAAATAAAGTAACAGCCTATAAATGGCCCATTGCTGAGCACATGCCTCCTCTCATTTCTGAGAGGGTTTTTGGAGCCGGCAAAATTTTGCTACGCTCGTCTTATACGGGTTGGCGTACTTCGCAATTCCCTCGAGATATTTATTTTTTCTCAGACATGATGGTTTCCTAACGATGTGTTGACCGCCGAGCGAGTGGTAAATCAGCGTATACAATTGCAATTAACAATTTTCGATGTGCCGGCACCGGTATCGAACTTAAGACACTCACGAACTATGGAATTAAAAGCGAGCGCCTGGCTCCAGATTTTATTATTATAATAAATTGATATAAAAAAAAAAATGAAATCCATACTAGGTAATCCTACTACCGAAAATTCTGACCGAACAACAAATAAAGCGCAGGGATCCTATTCTGGGGATCTTTTATCCGTTATATGGAATATTCGGCTGAAATTCGAAACTGCATCAAATTCTTAAAATTCAGGGGTGGATGCTTCACCGTTTATAATCCAACAAATATTCGTTATAACAGATACGATGTTTGTATCGAAATTCGCAGTTGGGCAAATTGAATTTTTAACCGGTGCTAGGATTCCTATGCTGGAATCCGTCTATGTAGATACCACCCCAGGGCCAGTTATTCTGCCGTGAAGCAGTAGTGTGCAAACATTACTGTGTTCGGTTTGAAGGGCGCTGTGAGCTAGTGTAATCAATGGCATATGTGACTTTAAGAACTTATGTCTCAGGGTGATGAGTGTGTGGTGTCACACAGAAATGTTCTGGATGACACCGACACTGACACATTTAATCACTTTTTCCAAAAAACGAACCTGAATTTTTAAAATCGGTTTAGTAGTTTTTGAGTTTATTTATTACTACTAAACAAACATAATAAAAATCAAATCTTTTCTCTTTATAATATTATATAAAATATAAGTTGACTCTAAATTACTATAATGTAACATAGAAAATGTAAAAAGTAATATATAATAGCAGTGTGGGGCGACGACCAACACGGTTTTGCAGGAAGTCGATGGATGCAGGTGGCTCAGGACCGAGTTTTGTGGCAATCTATGGGGGAGGCCTATGTTCAATAGTGGACTATAATAGGCTGAAATGATGATGACGATGATATATATATAATATGGAAGTCAGTCATATGCTTGTAAATTTTGGCTCTACCTAGACTCGAACTTGTAAGATGGTAAGCTAATCCGCCTCGGCTTCCGCGGTAGTTATTGTTATGTTAAAGTCAGTTTATAGAAAAACTGCACCAGCCCGTTCACGTATTTAGGAAGTAAATTATGTCGAGTACTTAATATGTATGCAAAAATTTCAAATCAATATGTGTTGCAGTTTTAGAGATATCATGATGAGTCATGGTGATTCGCTTTTATCTTTATATATAATTCTTTTGTGCGTGTGTATATCACTGAACTCCTAAACGTCTGGGCCAATTTATGGTATGATATTGAATTTTTTTGTGTGTGTTTGTGCGGTTCCCGGTAGGTGGCGCTGCCATAGAGTTCTAGGAAAATGACAAAATTCACTCAGTATATAGTTTATCAATAATTCGAATGTCGAAAAATCTTTTGCTGAATTTGTTAACAGCAGGCAAGCCAACGTTTGGGCAGGACAACGTCTGTCGGGTCCGCTATATATATAGAGTCCATGCATGAATCGACAGTTTACCTACCATATAAAAAATGTTTAGCTAGAGAGATTTGCATGGAGGTCTATGGACGTAGGCGGTTTAGGACCGTATTTTGTGTTAAACTATGGTTCACGGATGGTTTATATCTAAACTTATATTATTAATGGTAATGTAACTCTGTCTGTCTGTTTGTTTGATTGTTACGAATTCACGCCTATACCGTTAAACTAATTTTGATGAATTTTGGTATAGAGATAGATCTTGGAGAAGGACATAGGTTATCTTTAGTCGCAAAAATAATACTAGAAGAGGGTGAAATAGGGGATAACAGATTGTATAGCGAACCAATCATTTCTTAAGTTAGTGATATGAAATAATATATAACAATTATAAGAAATAAAGAGTGTTTTATCGTTTTCGAAAAGTCATCCCTAAAGGCGGTACGTTAGGGGATGATTTCAATTCTTTTTTTATCTATCTATAGTCTGTAGAGAATCGTTAACCGCTAAAACGTCGATAATAGAGACTCACAAATAGAGCGTAGTTGATGCAATTCTAGCTTACAAAAATGATTGATACAAGAGTGCTACCATTTAATGAAGACTGTGTTAAAACAAGTCATGTCGCCCGAATAAGTTTAGAAATGCACTCTGAAAAGTACTGAAATTTAACTAATATTTATTTCTACAGATATTTTTATTTCTATGAAATCGTTGTTATATTCAATTGCAGGCAATATTAATGGCGGAACATGTTACAACTAGTACCAATACAACAAGCGGGAACGTACACGTGTAACCCTCACGCGTAAATGTTTTATTTATTTATTTAAATTTTATTTGCACAAAAACGTGTACAAAAAGGCGGACTAAATGCGTAGATGCATTCTCTACCAGAGCGCCTTTGGGTTGAGCTGAGAATATGCTAAGGGTGCTTAGTGTTAAGGCTTAACATAATTTAAGAAGAAAGAAAAACAAATAAGTAAAAGGAAAAAGACAACAATCCGATTCCAAAATGCACAGTAACTAAATACATTTATATATATATATATATATACCAACCTCAGGAATCGCAATTTTTTGGGTTGTTTTATATTTCACCCGTGTAGTTAATTACACTTAGTTATTTGTATTAATCAACCTTGTTATACTATTTGCCTAGAACATCCTGTCATGCAGCATGATATTGATATATTTTGGATGAGTGATTCATAAACTGAAAAAAACTGTCGAGTACAAACTTTATCCTTAATATTAATAAAATAATTCAAAGTTATTAGTAATATTTAATAAAAAAATATATTTTTTCTTCGTCGTCGTCGTTTCAGCCTATACTATATAAATACTATACCAGTCCACTGCTCAACATAAGCCTCCGCCATAGATTGCCGAAAAAATTTAATATCTCTCGTTTTGGGAGGATTTCGCCATAGGCGCCACGGTTGGCAGGCGGGTTGGCAACCGTAGTTCGATTATTCAGATGTTCCAGGAAGATGCAGCTGGTCATCGTCGTGTTTTCATTTATCAATCGGTTAGCAGTTTATTTAAAATTTACATTATATCCAAAACTGATAATTATACAACTAAGTTAAAATAGTTTTTTTTTAACCAGGACAAACCTATTATACTTTGTATATGTTAAGTATTTTGTAGTTATTTCTCTTAATACAGTAACCGCTGTCTGCTCTTTTTATAATCGGGCTTTTTTAACTGATATTTGGGGTAGCTCATTATTGTCTTTTTGTATCTTCCTTTGTGTCTTATTTGTTAGTGTAATAACTGTTGGTTACCCGAATAATAAATAAATAAAAAAAAAAACAAATACTTAGATAAATATTACATACATGACAAAGGTTTTTTTTTAAAAAAATGGCATCGCGCGGTTTGCGCATATGCCACTCACAAACTTTCTAGTTAGTAATTAAAATTATTAATCACTCGCATATATGCATTTACACAGACAATTCCTGATCCTTAACATTAGACTTTAAATAGATGATCCTTTCACTTTATTTATTTATTTCTCAATTTCTTGACCTGTGCACGGTTTGTGCGTCAGCCATATATCCAAGTATACAATCTTCGGAATTAAACTGCACTGTGCACCCAACAGCGCATGTTGGCGATGGGCTCACCACCTATCACACCAAGTGCATTATATTGTTTTGGTGAAACGTGGATTGTGGCAGTCATCTGTTTTTGCAGTGAGTGCCCAGTCTCTGACTACACCTTATGGGATACAGTCGTGATATTATGTATGTATGTACAATCTTCGAATCATCGTTAAAAAAAATTAGTTACGAAAAATTTCGATTTCGATCAACAGTGATAGTTGACTTTTACTGAAGATTTGCTGGACTGATGGCGACAAAACGAAAAGCACAATATTGGTCTTGAATGAATTTTCCAATGACTGTACACTTTCAGGAGCACTTGCTGCATAATAAACTGACAATATTAACATCAAAACTCCAAATATACACAGAAATTACAAACTTAAATAAAAGTTAGCGCCAAAAGTACATGACAAAAGTTATTTATCACGTTAAGGGTGTGACGGGCGAATAATCTGGCGAACGTGTCATGTTCTCTCTGTCACTATGTTTTCAACTTAAAAGTGTTCTGTGAATTTGTAACAAGCACTGTTATGAACTTCTATGTTCCAAATCAGGTAACAGTACACAGTTGGTATTGTCAATAGTTTGCTAATAACTTCTGTTAAGTCGCAAGCTCAAAGAATGGAAACTCACCCATTGTTGTTGAACATCTTTAACAAAGCGGCATTTCGACCGAAGCTGTACGTTTTTGCTAGCAAAGGAAACATATTTAATTATAAAAAAACTTCCTTCAACGATTGAATTCAGTTATCAAAATCAGTGACTGACGTCAAAAATTTGTTTTATTTTTCCATTCCATATTTTATGCCAGCTACTAAAAAAGTATTGACGTTTCTCAGCGCATAGTAAGTCTACGTCTATATTGTATACTTATATCGCATTTTGCCCTTAACTCATGCTGTGTCACTCAGGATATTTCTGCGTGGTACTCTGAGACATCAGTTTATAAGTCTCATATAATAATTACACTAGATAAGTGTCCTTCAGCCTGAAACACATTTACTTTTACAACTGACAGTGCGGTGGTATTGTTGACTAATTACTTCGTAGGAATACTACCACCAGTAAATATTAGTAATACGTGATGATGTAATCGGTATTTATATGCATGTATTTTCACACAACAAAAATTCGCTTCTGAACTGAAACTTGTAGTAACATGTCATCAATGCTTTTTAATTACAAAACTGAATACCGAGCAAAATCGAATTTCCTGCCAGTGGTTAACTAAAACTATATGATCCATTATGCCTATGACAAAATTCTAATCTAATAAAGGTGTGCAACATTCTCCGTCCCCTACATTGTTCCTCCCGCTCCCTACAGTTAGTGTGCGCCCCTAAATAAGACAATGACTAGGGCTGCCAATCCATAATTTATATTAAACTATCATATTTCATTTTTAAGTCAAATATTGTTTATCGTTTTACATACCAATAAAATATGCGAAAATACTAAAATTAGTGTCGCGCCACGGTCGAAATTCGACCTAAATTTTTTCTTTCTTATTGAACTTTATTTTAGAAATCTGCGCTCTTCCTCCATATATTATTTAATGCCAAAATAGTAATAATACCAAATCTAGGCCTGAGTTCAACAGTGGACTAAAATAGTCTGAAATGATGATGCCAAATCTCATACTCTCCCGGGAGCGTAATATGCTTAAAAACGGGTACAAAGTTTTCTCTTCACATATCAACATATAGATGTATGATCAATATTAATATAAAGCTGAGATAAAATTGTCCGGCAGAGTTGAATTTTTGACTCTCTCTTTTTTTTGACTCGTACCAAAATACCGGCGATATGTTTCTACCCGTTACGTCCCGTTTTCTGAGCAGGCGAAAAGTGGACTACGGTTGTGGTATCTGCCTACCCCTTATATGGGAAAAAGGCGTGACTGCATGTGTGTGTAGTCAGTAAAGAATGAACTTAACACGGAAAACGAATCCACGAATGTATACGATCTCTTCAATATTAACTAATGGTATTAACGACCAATCCACTACCAAAGAGACGTCGCCAGTGGTCTTCTTTGACGTTTTATTAATAAGTTTTATTTGCTCGGCCAAAAACTACCCCAGTCTTTAAACTACTGACGTGGTCTCTAAAAAAGTTGTCAACCCTATTATTTGCTACTGCAAGAGCACTTACCAGTACACATATTGTATCATATTTATGCTTTAATTATTGATAAAATGACGATAACATACATACATACATAAGATCACGACTGTATCCCATAAGGGGTAGTCAGAGACTGGGCACTCACTGCAAAAACAGATGACTGCCACAACCCACGTTTCACCAAAACAATATAATGCACTTCGTGTGATAGGTGGTGAGCCCATCGCCACCATGCGCTGTTGGGTGTACAGTGCAGTTTAATTCCATACTCGCCTTTTACGAGATCCATGGGATGAGATGGAGTTCTTTTAACGAGCCGCCACCACACGGCCACGATAACGAAACCCTTAAAATATAAAGACAGACTATTAATGTCCCATTGCTGGGTACAAGCTTCCTTTTCGAAGCTGCGAAGAGTCCGCCGTCTAATGATAAGTGCAACTGTGAACTATCATCTAACAGTATTGTGGTTATTTTCTGTTTGAAATTAGTTTTTTTTTTATTGAATGCAGTGACGAAACGAGCGAAACGTTCACCTGACGGTAAGTGCAACGTCTGCACATAACAACTGCTGTGTCAACATTTCTGTGTGTCATTACATTCCCAGGGACCCAGGACCCAGGTACAGCAACTCTTTCACTCGTTCCACTCTTTCTCCTTCAATAAGAATTCTGCATTCCGTTATACTTTCTTCTCTTTCAAAAACCATTACTTTCGTCTTACTTTACGTCTTATTAATTTTCATTCCTTTGCTTTTTGGGGCACCATGCATAATATTAACCATCGCCTGCAACTCTTCCTCCGATGATGCTAGTATAATCTGATCATTGGCGTATAGGAGAGCATTTGACAGTCAGATCATTCATTCTTAATCCATACGCACACTCTTTCAAATATTTTTTACAGCGTTTCATTTATTTGTATATTTATAAAATATCGGTCGAGGGTGATGAAATGCATACTGAAAATAACTGTACATACACATACATACATAAGATCACGACTGTATCCCATATAGGGTAGTCAGAGATTGGGCACTCACTGCAAAAACAGATGATTGCCACAATCCACGTTTCACTAAAACAATATAATGCACTTGGTGTGATAGGTGGTGAGCCCATCGCCACCATGCGCTGTTGGGTGCTCAGTGCAGTTTAATTCCCTTACTCGCCTTTTACGAGATCCATTGGATGAGATGGAGTGGTAGTATTCTTTTAACGAGCCGCCACCACACGGCATAATAAGTGTAATCACACAATACCGACCAATCGATATAGTACTAAGCAAAAACAAAGGTTGTTAAATGTATCATTCCGAGTGTTTTACAACAAATGGAATGCTTTTTGAGGATTACTTGTGGCTTAAAATTTTGAGTTAAGCTTGGTTGTTAAAATAACATGTCTGATGTTACTCAAAGGGTAGGTGCAGACCAATTAATAAGCTCCGGAGTGTTGGCAAAACGTGTATATTTCGATGTTTATTTTGTTGAACGTACTAAAATGCATTTCTACCCTTCGCTCTGGGATATTTACAATACTCGTACTACATTCGCATCAATGTATTCCGTGCGGTTTGTGTTTGAGTCTACGGTGTTCGTAGTGAGTTGGGATCTTTGTCGATGATAGTATTTACATTGCGCGAATAAACAAATCTGTAAACACGGTGTTCTGCTCGTGAACAATTTCCAATCGACCATCATCCGCCGACTGTTATACCTGCAGTATGATTCCTATGTAGAAATCCGTCTAGATTGGTCCCACCGCAGGGCCAGTTAGTAGTTAGTCAGGTTATATGTGACTTAAGAACGGATGCATCAGGACGACAATCGTAATGCCGCGCCACATAGAAATGTTCTGGGTGACACAAGCATTTGTTATAGCGGGCCTTGCACTTGCCATCGGGTGAACGATTTATCACGTAGACTATGAATATATCAATTACTGGTTTCCCAAACATAAAAGTTATTATTTTTTTATTTCATAAAAAATGTGACGGAACAAGCATTCGCTCACCTGATGGTAAGTGTAAGGTCTGTGTGACACCACACTGCGCCCGTCACTCTGAGACATCAGTTCTTAAGTCTCATATGCCCAGTGATTACGCTAGCTCTCAGTGCCCTTCAAACCGAAACACAGTAATGTTTGCACAATACTGCTTCACGGTAGAATAACTGGCCGTGAGGTGGTACCTACCTAGACGGATTCCTGCATAGGAATCCTACCACCAGTAAAGTAAGTTTCAGCCTATAAATGTCCCACTGCTGAGCACAGACATTCTCGACGTCATTTCTGAGAGGGTTTTTGGAGCTGGGAAGAATCCGCCACGCTGCTCCAATGCGGGTTGGCGGTCTTCGAAATATTTTTTATTTCTCATACATGCAGATTTCCTCACGATGTTTTCCTTCACCGCCGAGCACGTGGTAAAACCGCACTTAAAATTGCAATCAACAATTTTAGTGGTTCCGGCAACGGGAATCGAACGCAGGTCACTCGCGTATTATGAAATTTAAAGAGAGCGCACTGGAAGAAACTTACTAAAATAAAAATATCAAAATTAGCACGTTTAAGTACACGCTGTATTTTTTATTTTATCGATAGCGCACAAGATTCGGATTCATCTCCAATAGTAAGTAAGTAATTTAGCGGACACGACAGTTGGACAGTAAATCCAGACTTAATAATGTAAATATTAATGTTAAACTAACTCTCTCTGTCCCTCTGTCTGTTTTTTATCTTTTCACGGCTCAACCAATGAACCGATCTTGACGAAATTTAGCACAGCTTGCACCCTGGAGACGGACATAAAATACTATTAATCCCAGAAAATTTATTAGTTCCCGTGGGATATACGAATATAATACAGTTATAGGACATGCAATGTTAAGCAAGCGTTAGGGAAACATAGTTTCATGTCGACTTGTCGAATGTGGTTTATGTCTGTTCGGTATAGCGGGACCACGTTGTGGATTAGTCCGGTCTAGACGTGTTTAAGAATATTCTTAAGTCATTTTAAAAATTATAAAGTAATTTGTGAAACATTTTTTTTTAAAATAGTAGAGTAAATTTCTCTCCAATGACTCATTACATGTTACCTGGTAGTTAGACTACTTGACTATCTTGCCGCGGATCCTGGATTCGAATCCCAGCCGGAGCCAACATTGGTCCAAAATCACAAATATATAGTTCGGGTCTGTTTTGACTGCCCTTGTGTCCCAGACACTGCATCCTAGCCTACCTCGGATCTTGTCGCATGAACGTTACATCGGGCAAGGGTAGTTTGGGGCGAGTGAGTACCCATGTGTTTGCGCGTACACTTGTGGCATTATAATATCTCCTGCGCAGTTGATAACTTCCGATAGTATTCGGTAGATGCCGCCGTGGTCAATTATCTGCCTTGAGGCATTATTATTACATGCTCTGGACCAAGTAGACGACAAAGCCGTTCGCGTGATGGCTTACTGTTATAACCTTACTAACTGATGCCAGCGACCTTCGACCTTTTTGGTATAGGTTTTTCAAATATCCCGTAGGGGCTATTTGATTTTGGGGAAAAGTACTGTGTGTCAAGATATTTTTGTGCTAAAATTTCATCAAGATGGACTCTGCGGTTGAGCCATGAAAAGGGAACACACAGACAGAGGTACACAGAGAGTTACTTTCGCATTTATAATATCTTCTTCTTCTTCTTTTTCAACCTTTCACCACCCAATGCTGAGTGTAGGTCTATTCTAATGCACGCCATCCTTCCCGGTTTTGCGCCTTTCGCATCCAGTCCTTTCCGGCCACTCTAAAAAAGTCGTCGGTCCTACGCATCGGTTGCCTGCCTACATTTCTATGCCCTACTCTAGGCCCTACTCAAGCACCCAACTACCCCACCTGTTGTCCAGTCTACGACATATATGGTTATTTACAATATTAGTATGGATATATTACTTTAGTCTGTATCTGGCCATTTTGGTCAAGTCAAAAGTTCTTACTCTCCGTTGCGTTCCCACGAGGAGTATACTGACAGCGTTGCATGTTATATATGTGTTATAGCGCGTCTGTACAATACCTTAGTCGCCTCTTACGAGACTTTATACTCTGCCAGGCACCTATCGTTTAATGGAAATAAATTACACATGTACAAGCACCACGACCGGGGACAACTATCTGTAGGTTGCGGGATTCGAAGGCACGACCCAAAGCACAGAAGCCAATGGCATAGCCACTGCGTCAACCGAGCGAACTTTATTTAAGCATCGCAGAAAGTGCACAAAGTCTTTCAATCAAAAAGTTTAAACTATTTGTTAAACAGAGACTCTTTAAGAAGAGTTATTATAATATTAAGGAATACATGGATGATGATAACCCCTGGGAATGAGGTGATCGCTGCTGACCAAGCTATTTCTACATCTTTATAAAACTGCTGTATTTGTATATTTAAAATGACTGAAAAAAAATACCGCTGGGTTTCTTACTGGTTCTTCCCAGGACAGAGGCATTTCTTTGCGAACCAGTGTAGCTTAAAAAAAATGACGTTCAATGAGTATTATGTAAATGATCCATATTGAATAAAAAATATTCTGTTCTATTCTATTCTTCGTGTATTACTTTAGCTGGCAGACGTGACGGATGTATTCGTTTCATATGGTGTTTCTATTCTCTGAATCTTGCCTTGTTTCGTACTGAACATGGCCTGACAAACGATATGCATGAGAAGCCGGCAGTTGCTTATGAATAGAAATACGGAATTAGAAACATCAATACGCCATGGTCTATAACGTTTGTCGAATAATCTCTTTCGAGAGGTAACATCGCAACGGCAATACAAAACTTTCAACGTAAGTCCAAATAAGAGATCTTATTGCGTATTATCTGCGCGCCACCAAAACAATTTTAAAGAAATTGAAAGAAGCGATCAATAGATTGTGTCAAGAGACATTTTTTTAATAAGTTCACTGGTGGTGGGATTCTTATGTATGTCTAGGTAGGTACCACCCCAGAGCGCATTATTCTGCTGTGAACTGTTTCGGTTTGAAGGGCTCTGAGAGCTATCATACCATCAGGTGAACGTTTTGCTTGTCACCTTATACAATAATTTAAAAAAAAAACCTTAAACGGGTAGAAAATTTTTTTACATAGCTTTTGTAGTAAGTGCTATTTGTTAAATAACATTTTCTAATGACAATTTATTTTCATAAGCGTAGTGTACGGGTGCAGGTTAATAAATAGTGCATTAAGTTCATAAAAGCTTTTAAGTTTTATCAAAAGGATCCTGATTTAACAAACCTGTAACGCCATGTTTTCGCTCAACTGACCCCTGCAACTGAGTTACTGTGTGATTGACACGTTGCATATTGTTGATGTAATGTACGATTCACAACTGATGTATGGTTAGAAAATCATAACTTTTACCTATTTGATATATACATACCCACACTAGATGGAGCGACGACCTCCACGGTTTTTCGGCAACTCGATGGATGCAAGTGGGTTTGGGACCGTGTTTTGCATAGTGTAGTTGATTTCTGAGATTTTGGTATCGAAAATGCTAAATGGGGGTTAACAGACTTCACTTATTTTTATATGTTATGTTATATTAAAGACATTAAAAAAACATAATGAAACATGTTATATGGATATAAACGTATAATCTAAACTAATATTATAAATAGAAACGCATTGATTTTTTGTATCTTCGTTTGGTTGTAATAAATAAACTCAAAAACTAATAAACCGATTTTTAAAATTATTTCACCTATGTACAGCTACATCAGCGTCTAACATGAGTTATATTTAATTAAAAAAAAAAAACTGAGATCCCTACGAATATTGCTATGTTGTAACTCATGGTATCAAAAATTTACTAATAAAATTCTTATTTTGGCGTGCACTGCGAAAATTATTGATGATAAATAAAATAATCTACTACATTTTCATAATACTCATCATTACTCCCAAAAACGACAATAAACGTTATTGTTCAAATTAGTCTATCAAAACACGAAAGATGATGACATTCGTATCATGATATTAATCCTTACCCTACTAAATTTCATGTACTTAAATTACTCTTTAAATTATTGGATATTGGTATAAAAATGCTAAAAGTAAGGAAAATGCCGCGGTGTGGGCGAACAACTAAACGTTCGCCCGCGCTACGCGCGATTAATTACCCGCCTACTCATTTTATTTTTCTTGAATTACATGCCACTAGCATGTAATTTTAATTATTTTTTTTTTAAATTTAAAACTTTATAACTCTATAAAAAACAAAGCGGCCGCGGTGTCTCTCGACGCCGCGCCGCCGGTCGGCTTCATGCGACTTGGGCATCATAGAGGTGCGCCCCTTTGCGCAGCGGTCGAGAGCGGTAGTTTTATTCTGCTGCCACGACATCAAATATTGTTTACAAAGAAGCTCTGAGTCACTAAGCTTTCAATGCTTATGTTCCCATAAATAAAACATTATTTTGGTAAAATAATAGCTGCATAGCCGCCTAAGAGAACTGTCGCTGCATATGGATTTGTTATTGGCGGATCGCTAATAAATAAAAGGTCTAAAGACGAAGATAATAGTAGTATTTATATATATGTATGTATATATATATATATATATATATATATATATATATATATATATATATATATATATATATATATATGTTAAATTGGGACTGGAAATTATTATACTGTAATACCTGCGACTTTCAAATTATGAAAAATGTTACACTCAATAATATATTAGAATAATAAATAAATGGTTATTTTTTGTATTCAAGCATATATGTGGAGTTGCGGTAACTAGGTCCGAAAATAAAACTTAATTTTTCTTAACAAAAATTAAATTAAATGTTAGTTATCATTGTTAAAAATTCATGAAAACATTTATTAAAAACTTTTATTTATTTATTTATTTTGGAACTGCCAACAGAATTACACGTATATTACATTACAATAATAAAACTTAGGTGCTAGGTACACATATAACTCCATTTACAGGCAGTTACAGCATGCAAATTAAGACTAGTCGTGCGATTACAAATTTAAAGACCCTATTATACATAAAAATACCTGCCATGACAGTAATAAAACAACATAATAAGCAAATTAAAATCTAACACCTGACCTCTCCCACTGAAGAGTCAAGTGACTTGACCAACTTTACTTTAAAATTTACTAATTTATCGATAAATAAATCAATGGATTTGTCTCTGTCTAAAAATTCCTTGTATAATTTACTTAGCCTAGGTATTAACGAATGACGCCCTAGATTGGTTACATTATTACTAATAAATTTCACTACAGAGTTTATAAAAAAAAGTGAAGTTAAAAGTACAGGCCTCCTTGTTTTCCGAGAGGGTTTTTGGAGCTGGGAAGAATCCGCCACGCTAATCCAATGCGGGTTGGCGGACTTCACATGTCGTCGAAATATTTTCTTATTTCTCAGACATGCAGGTTTCCTCACGATGTTTCCTTCACCGCAGTGCACGTGGAAAATCAGCACTTATAATTGCAATTAACAATTCTAATGGTGCTGGCACTGGGCATCGAACCCAGGTCACTCGCGTACTATCAAATTTAAAGCGAGCGCCCAGCCCTGAGCTACCACGGCAGTGTTTATAAAGGTCATTTTAATTAACAAAGTAGTTAAAAAAGAAGTACTTCAATGGGTCCCGAATTTGTGTATGTCTGACTGGTTTCGGTAGCGTAAGTCCTCAGTAGCAGAGTTATATGAACGATCAAATACTTTCTAAACTAATATGCGAAAGTATGCATTTGTTTATAAATACAATATCCAGCGATATTATATACGGTACCTTTAGGTATTTAATAAGTTGCACTTCAACTTTTAATAGCAAATGCAGAAAGCTTTGAAATAGCGTTCAGTTTCAAATCAGAATGATGCACAAAATGTGTGAATTAGAAATAAAACGGAATTATTCAACTTTTCCCTATTTGCAATAATGGAACCAAACGTTTTGTGTGATTGTGGCTTATTTAACTTTGTCACCACATTTCATCTATATCAAGTCGAGTCACGTTAGTGATAGGTGTCCGTTATTTTGACTCAAAATGCCAATTTCCCGCGGCGGCGAAAAGTGGGATATGAGTGTGGTATCTGCCTACCCTTCATTTGGGAAAAAGGCATGACTGTTTCTATGTATGTAAAAGTAGACCAATAGAAACATCTGGAACACCTGAGATGACATGTAGAGCCATGTAGCTACCACGCCTGGTCATCATGATCATCATCATAATTTCAGCCTATCACTAGTCCACCGCTGAACATAAACCTCACCTATAGATAGCTACCAAAGTTAGTAGCTCTCATTTAGGGGGATATTGCCACCACACGGCCAAAAAGAAGATTGCTATGCAGTAATCCGTCTAGGTAGGTACTATCTTAGTGCCAGTGATTCCGCAGTTGAATAGTAGTACGTAAATATTACTGTGTGTCAACTACATTACTACAAAACTTCGAATGCAGTATCAGTACTATAATAACTGCAATATAAAATCTAAAACTCTCCCTCACATCCCTCTCTGTCCCTCTCTGTCTGAAAATGATAACACAAACTAAAGGCTAAAGGCTGATTTAGGACATACTACTCAGGATATAGGAGGGACATGAGGTATGTATAAATACTTACCCAGGTACTAGAAATGGACGTGAAAAGTGTTAGTTACATATTTATATTGATTGTGATTAATATTTATAGTGAATCATGTGTACATGTCATACCATGTCATACTAATATTATAAATGCGAAAGTAACTTCCTCTGTCCTTCTATCTGTTTGGTACCTTTTCACGGCTTTTTTTTTAATGTCCACCCCTACACAGAGCCGAGATGTCGCCGTAGGATTTTAAAATATTGGCAACTAATAATATCTATTTTTCTATAACACAAACCTCAATAACGTTCAAAGTAAGAGAGAATATGAAATACGGACAAATTTCGACCATAGGGCGACCAGTAGTACTAATAAATACAAGTCGAATCGTCAAGTATGCATTGTTGATTACAGTATCTGCGCTGCGAACTGCGCCATTTTCAATTAATTGAACAAAAAGAGTCGCACACATGAACGTTTTAAACCCTAAACTTGACATCAAAGCAAAGCGTTCCATGTTCGCCGCTGTTGTGCAAGGCAGACAGCGTTTTTACACTTGCTTTGATGTCGATTTTGAGCATTTCCAATCAGGCCTGATTTAAAAATGTTGCAAAGAATGCATTACTGTTTAGTTTAGTTACACTAGTAATCGTTATTCAGTTTTATTTAAAATTATGCTCACTGTGTTAAAATAATCGCATAAAAATGCAAAATTAACATGTCAACCCAAATTTGGCTTGTGTAAAGCTCTTATAAATGTCAAAATCTGCATCAGTTCGAAATATAAGACTTTCTCAGGGAAGAACTGGCAAAATACTCATACTTTCATACATACATTATAAAATAATACAACATCGTGTGTTTGGTAACAAGGGGGGACATTTTTGTTCTTTATATGATGTTCTATATATGTATATTATAATACTCATATACATGTTTTCTTGGTTTTTTTTTTTTATTTATATAATTTTTTGATTTCACACTTTTAGGAATTTTGTTACAAAATATTATAGATCAAACTAAACCGTTTTAGACGGGTGCTTCGGCTATTAAGTAGAAATAATGATTGCTAGCATAAATTTATATTATCTTATCCTTAGAACGTGTAACATAATTGCAAGTAGAAAATTTTATTGAAGACTGAAAACAGGGCGCCACGTTTATGTTGTCATTTTTGACAGTAAATCGTTTGTTGCGTTCGTTCCTGTAACACTCATCCCATTATGATAAAATTTTGATGAGATGTTGTTGTGCGCCTGCAAAGGTTTCTGAATTAGAACAGTCATTTTACAATAGGTAGCGCGCAAGTCGTACCGGATCATTGTTCGTCATCTACGCTTTGTTCATTCGATTGAGTTGAAACTTTGTACATTTGTTGTTGGCACTCGCGTGAAAGTTTCTGACATAGTACCATCAACTTACATCAGGCGGCGCCCGAGACATAAGATAATTGTTTGCGCATCGTTCATCCAATTGAGTTGAAACTTTGTACATTTGTTGTTGGCACTCGCGTGAAAGTTTCTGACATAGTACAGTTAACTTACAACAGGTGGTGCGCAAGTCATATCGGATAATTGTTCGCGCATCGTTCTTCCGATTGAGTTGAAACTTTGTAAAGATGTTGTTGGCACTTGCGTGAAAGTTTCTGACAAAGTACAGTCAACTTACAACAGGTAGTGCGCGAGTCATGTCGGATAATTGTTCGCGCATCGTTCATCCGATTGAGTTGAAAATTTGTAAAGATTTTTTTTGCATTTGCGTGAAAGTTTCTGATATAGTACAGTCAACTTACAACAGGTGGTGCGCGAGTCATGTCGGATAATTGTTCGCGCATCATTCATCCGATTGAGTTGAAAATTTGTAAAGATGTTGTTGGCACTTGCATGACAGTTTCTGACATAGTACAGTCAACTTACAACAGGTGGTGCGCGAGTCATGTCGGATAATTGTTCGCGCATCGTTCATCCGATTGAGTTGAAAATTTGTAAAGATGTTGTTGGCACCTGCGTGAAAGTTTCTGACATAGTACAGTTAACTTACAACAGGTGGTGCGCGAGTCATGTCGGATAATTGTTCGCGCATCGTTCATCCGATTGAGTTGAAACTTTGTAAAGATTTTTTTTGCATTTGCGTGAAAGTTTCTGATATAGTACAGTCAACTTACAACAGGTGGTGCGCGAGTCATGTCGGATAATTGTTCGCGCATCATTCATCCGATTGAGTTGAAAATTTGTAAAGATGTTGTTGGCACTTGCATGACAGTTTCTGACATAGTACAGTCAACTTACAACAGCTGGTGCGCGAGTCATGTCGGATAATTGTTCGCGCATCGTTCATCCGATTGAGTTGATACTTTGTACAGTTGTTGTTGGGACTTGCTAGAAATAAATGAACAAAAAAATTGTATAAAGTGATAAAACGAGCAAAACGTTCACCTGATGGTAAGTGCAATGTCTGTCCGCAACAAATGCTGTGTCACCCAGAAAATTTCTGTGTGACATCACACTGTCTCCATCACCCTGAGACATAAGTTCTTAAGTCTCATATGCCCAGTGATTACGCTAGCTCACAGTGCCCTTCAAACCGAAACACAGTAATGTTTGCACGCAGATGTACTGTTTCACGGCAGAATAACTGGCCCTGGAGTGGTACCTACCTAGACGGATGTGTAATAATAATAATAATAACGAACTAATGCCTTTTATTTGTTTTGTACGTGTAATTGTGTGCGCTTTGTATATATGTACCTACTACAAAAAACTACAAAAAAAAGATTAAAGAGGCATCGCATTCATGCATGCAGTTTATTAGATAGTACCATATAAAGCTGTAATAAAAAAAGCTTATAGAGACATTAAATATTTATTGTTTTCATTAGAAAAAAATCCCATACTCTCCGACAGTTGGTATGTTTTTCCTTATCTTCCGTTCATAGATAACAATCAGTGCGCGCAGATACTGTTTATTCTGCCTACTGTAGATACTGAGTGTGTATAGGAAATAAATAAATAATATATTTCATCTACAACAAAGTATTTTATATATATAGCCACCACAAATATCTTTATTCTTCCTTATCAGCCCGTTGATAGTCTCTCCTGGTACTTCATTCTTCGACATGGTCATTCCGTCACTGATCAGAAGTCGTGACATTTCCCAAGCGATTCCCTCTGTCGACTCCGCCATTAAAAAATATGACATACCAAAATTATGCAAAGTGGTGATATACAGCGGGGTTTAAGAAAGGCTATGTTCTACAGTGGACTTTCTACAAAGTGATGAGGAAAATTACTATAAACACAAACACAGATCTAATACCGTCGGAAAGATGCACTGCCATAACCACAGGACTTTTACTTGTGGTAGGATTACAGTACAGAAATACGTCTAAGTAGGTGCCACCGCTATAACAATTATCTATTTGTTCCAATTCCATTGAAAACCTTATCACTTATGGGAGATATACATATACACTAGTATTGGGCTTCGGCTGGCATTGGGATTCGACTGGCATTTGTACCCAGAACTCAAAACTTCATCATCATCATCATCATCACTTCAGCCTATCACTAGTCCACCGCTGAACACAGGCTTTTCCCATAGAATGTCACAAAAGTTTATAGCTCTCGTTTTGGGGGGATTTTGCCATAGTTGCCACGCTTGGCAGGCGTGCTGTTGACCGCAATTTATTTAGTCAGATGCCCATCTCTGGTTTTAATTTTTCCTCTGTCGACCTTTACGATATGAAATGAGATGAAATGGGGTGGTAAATTCTCTGGCCGCCACCACAATGCATTGAACTGAAGACTTAGCTGTTAGTTACTCTGATCACTGTGTGAACTCCATTGAAACTATATTTAAATGACAAATAATATAATTTGTATGTCTGGCTTATACGAGACTAATTCCAACACTAATACGCTATAAACGCATTCAGAGTCACGAGTACGCTATTCATATCAAGTGAGCTGAAACTCTTCAAGACACTTGACATGAATACCTTTCTCTTGATCTTAGCTAATGAACTTTGAATATATAGTAAAATTTATTATAATTAAGGAACAATTTTATCCAAATTAATGATTACAAAATTGTTATGTAGATATTTCAAGGAGGTATTTATTAATTAGGTCCATATTTCCGCTGTAATCTTAGGTGTGTTTCGCAGAATTCACGATTTAAGTTAAGTTTATACTTTGATTATTAATGAAGGATTGAGAGAATATAAATGTTTTAAGATTTACAATGTAAATGGTAAATCTTATAAACCTAATTTACCTTATATTACTATAATACAATTTTAGTATTTTTTTTTTAAGACGAAGTATCAGCAATCGGTATTTGGTCAATAACTATGGAAAACTGTTCTCATCTCTGGGCGGGGGCAACGCACTGTCAGCACCTCGTATGTACTTCGGGGAGCGTTCCGAGGAATTGTTCGGAATCATACCAGCCGCTGAGTTTAACCGTCGTACATCGCGGCACTGCACCAAATTCCATCCAGATCACCTTGACGGTTGGCATTCCGCCACTGTGCGCTTTTCGCGGAATTTTCTTACATGCACGACCACTGTGGAACTTGCTGCCGCTTTTTCCGGACCGATATGACTCCTTTAGTCTACGCCTCCTTACTTCACAGGAGTTACGGATGTTCATGGGCGGCGGTGATCACTGACACTGCTGAGAACATCAGGGAGCCGCTATAAAAAAAAAACTTCTAACGCGCTCCAAACGAATTTTATTTTTAGTATTTTTATTAATGTGTTTTATGTTAATAAAATTGATACATGCATAAGATCACGACTGTATCCCATAAGGGGTAGTCAGAGATTGGGCACTCATTGCAAAAACAGATGACCAAAACAATATAATGCACTTGGTGTGATAGGTGGTGAGCCCATCGCCATCATGCGCTGTTGTGTGCACAGTGCAGTTTAATTCCTTACTCGCCTTTTACGGGATCCATTGGATGAGATGGAGTGGTAGTATTGTTTTATCGAGCCGCCACCACATGGCACAAAAAAAAACAAAATAAAAAAAAAACAACATACATAAAATCGATAAGCAAACATAAAATAAATAACAGGGCAAAAGTTTGTCTGCGGGAGTAACAAAACACGGACGCCATGTATGCATTCGCTACTAACTTGTAAAGAGGACACTTGTGCCATCCGATTGAATAAATAAACTTTAAATTGATGTATACGGCGACGCTAGTTTCCGTGCACTAATTCACTTAACTCGTTCTTATTGAATATCAAAGCATGTGTTTTCGTACAACTACCAATTACCGTCACGCAAACAGTTGGTAGGTTTTTTTTTTTTAAAAACTTACTTAGGTACCACCTACCTAGACGGATTCCTGCATAGGAATACTACCACCAGTAGTTCAAAATTCGTTAGGATTGGAGGATTATTGAAAACATTGTAATTGTTAAAAAATGATTAATACATTTAGAACTTGCGGGAAAAGTGTTCCGTTTCATGAAGAAATACGACCTTCATGGCTGCCTGTCTATGGTAACCACGAATAGTAGTTATTGCACTCTGTCAATGTTTTTTGTAAAGTTAATAAATTTTTTTACAATAAAAAAAAATCAGTTCGATCTTCGTTTAGAACAAAATTAGAATTTCTACTTGGAAATGTTAACAATCTAATTGCTATTCCAATCATTTATTGTCCTTCGATCACGATTTTTGAATACCATAACCTAAGCTCCAGTTGTTGCAGTCATCGTCATAATCATTTCAGCCTATCACTAGTCCACCGCAGCAAACAAGGAATGAACAAAGGCTTTTCCCATAGAAAGTCACAAAAGTTTGTAGCTGTCCTTTTGGAGGGATTTTGCCATAGTCGCCACGCTTGGCAGGCGTGCTGTTGACCGCAGTTTATTTATTCAGATGTTCCAGGAAGACGCTGCTGCCCATTTTCTGGATTTCATTCCCTATGTCGTCTTTTACGACGTTGTTTCAGAACACGAAATAAAATAAAATTAAAACTCTTTATTTATCAATATAAGAAATACCAATTTCGATGACTGATGCCAGTTACAACACGGTCACGGAGAATAAGTAATTCAACAGCGATCATGAACCATCTTAGCTTGTTGAAAATGAAAAATGGATGAACAAAATATGTTTTTCAATTTGTCGCGGTCGTTGGACGTGTTACATGCCTATCATGTACCGGAATTGCTTACTTTATATTGCTTCGTTTCAATTCCAACAAGTTGTGCAATTTATTCAATTTAACTGCAGATATTACCAATGACATTTTCCCTGGAATATGAAAATTGTGTGACCCATTGTGTAATTGTTATTTATATCGAACTGACGCAGTTTCTTTTTTTTTATCGGATAGAGTGACGAAACGAGCAAAACGTTCACCTGATGGTAAGTTTACTGGTGATAGGATTCCTATGCAGGATTCCTATGCAGGACCGTGAGCGTGTTGTAACTGGCATCAGTCATCGAAATTAGTATTTCTAATATTGATAAATAAAGATTTTTAATTTTATTTTATTAAGTGTTCTGAAACAACGTCGTAAAAGACGACAGAGGGAATGAAATCCAGAAAATGGGCAGCAGCGTCTTCCTGGAACATCTGAATAAGTAAACTGCGGTCAACAGCACGCCTGCCAAGCGTGGCAACTATGGCAAAATCCCCCCAAAACGAGAGCTACAAACTTTTGTGACATTCTATGGGAATTACTGAAAAAATAGGCTGAAATGATGATGATGATGATGACTGCAACAACTGGAGCTTTGGTTATGGTATTCAAAAATCGTGATCGAAGGACAATAAATGATTGGAAGAGCAATTAGATTGTTAACATTTCCAATTCGAAGTTCTAATTTTGTTCTAAACAAAGATCGAACTGATTTTTTTTAATTGTAAAAAAAATTATTAACTTTACAAAAACATTGACAGAGTCCAATAACTACTATTCGTGGTTACCATAGACAGGCAGACATGAAGGTCGTATTTCTTAATGAAACGGAACACTTTTAACGCAAGCTCTAAATGTATTAATAATTTTTATCAATTACAATGTTTTCAATAACTAAAGAAGACTCTTTTATCTATTGCCCAGTAGGCAAAGACGTCATTTTTTTTTTCATTTTTTATTTATCGAAGTGACGAGACGAGCAAGTCGCTCACCTGATGCTAAGTGCAGCGTATGTCCATAACAAATGCCGTGTCACCCAGAACGTTTATGTGTGGTATCATTGCGATCGTCCCCCAGAGACATCAGTTCTTAAGTCTCATATGCTAGTAATTGCACCAGCTCTCAGTGCCGTTTAGACCGAAACTAAGTAATGTCTGCACAATACTGCTTCACGGCAGAATAACTGGCATTGGGGGTGGTAGACGGACGGAGACTAGACGGATTCCTGCATAGGAATCCTACCACCTGTAATAATAACTGGCTAATATGATAATGATGAAGAAATTAGCAGAAGTGTTTAGTGTAAGGGTTGATAGCTCATCATCAGCCGCCGCGTGTCGTAGCTTGATTATTACTAGATAATGCCTCGTTTTGAGATGAAACACGTGTCATGCTCTCGAATTCAGTTGTGTGTATTGCCTAGTTATGTGGTGGCGGTATTGGTTTGCTTGTGCACACTGTTGAGGGAGGGCACACACACACACACATCACTTTAAATTTTTCATGTGGATCTTAGCAAATTCACTTTCTTTCCTTTACCATAATGCATTCTTCTATAACACGTTTAAGCTACTATGAGGAATTTAATGCATTTAAGTTTCGCAATATCGACTCAAGATGGTAGATGGAACGCAATTTCCCCACAAGAGGTTTTAAATTATGGGTAGAGTGCTTATAATTATTTTATCTAACTTTGCTTTGTATGTGCAAAGTGGCGTACGATAGAATTACCGATGGAAACTAGGCTTTTGCTAAATATAGCCCACGACTTCGTCAACTGTGAATATGTTAATTCATGCTTACAAAATAGACCAAGGAATAGGTGTCACGTCGCAGAGCTGCTTGATGACGTCATGTCAAGGACCTACATTTATTATACAAGTTGGCTTCACAATTAATGCCAGATCAATAAGTTACTACTAGTGGTAGGATTCCTATGCAGTAAACCGTCTAGGTAGGTACCACCGCAGTGCCAGTTATTCTCTCGTGAGGTAGTAGTGTACAATCATTACTGTGTTTTGATTTGAAGAGCACTGGCAGCTAGTGTAGTTACTAAGGCATATGGGACTTATGAACTAATGTCTGGAGGGACGAGCGCATTGTCGTACCATAGGTAAATGTTCAATTATATGTTATAGTTGTCTATTGTTATATGCAGACGTTGCACTTATAAAGGAAAAGGATTAGGTAGGAAATAGACTTGGGGTAGGAAAAAAGAAGTTGGGAAACCTTGGAAGGAGTAGGCGGAGACAGCAGTAGCTCGGGAGGCCGGGGTCGCTTGCCCG
The DNA here is from genome assembly GCA_019845155.1 of Luehdorfia chinensis. NCBI lineage: Eukaryota > Metazoa > Arthropoda > Insecta > Lepidoptera > Papilionidae > Luehdorfia > Luehdorfia chinensis. The sequence continues at coordinate 4,102,972 of JAHVAK010000156.1, read as the reverse complement.
GTACTCTAGCGTATCTGCTGGACGAGGCAACTACATAGGTCAAGTCCCTGCCCAGATGCTTTTCTTGTTTCGTCACTTCCTTCAACAAAGAATACAGAACAATGACGGCAGCTGCGTCTTACGTACGAGGCGTGTCTGGTGGCGAACACCGTCGCCGCCATTTTGGTACCAGACAAAAAATTCTTACTTGCAACATTGCATTAAATTTTCCGTTACGAGAATCCTTCGCGGCTTAAAACACTTTCCGTTGCTGATTGTTTAAGATTGTGTAAGATTTACCAATTTTCAATCACTTCATACATACATATATACATAAGATCGTGACTGTATCCCATAAGGGGTAGTCAGAGACTGGGCACTCACTGCAAAAACAGATGACTGCCACAATCCACGTTTCACCAAAACAATATAATGCACTTGGTGTGATAGGTGGTGAGCCCATCGCCACCATGCGCTGTTGGGTGCACAGTGCAGTTCAGTTCCTTACTCGCCTTTTACGTGATCCATTGGATGAGATGGAGTGGTAGTATTCTTTTAATGAGCCGCCACCACACGGCCTTCATCACTTCACGCAATGCAAAACTGATGTGTGCTATTATGATTTCGACCAAGGGATAAGTTTATGATATGTCAGGACACTCTATTCTAATTTTTGAGCAATGCATCCATTCTGCTACTTGTTCAACTACTACTTTGTCAGACTACTAGTTGATACCCGCGACTTCGTCCGCGTGGATATAGGTTTTTTAAATATCCCGTGGGAACTATTTAATTTTTCGGGATAGAAAGTATCCTATGTCCGTCTCCAGGATGCAAGGTATCGCTGTGACAAATTTCGTCAATATCGGTTCAGCGGTTGAACCGTGAAAAGGTAACAAACAGAGGGACAGAGAGAGTTACTTTCTTATTTGTATTAGTATGAATAAGTAAGTTAATTATAATACTAATATTTACTTTTTTTTTTACTATTTCAGACGCGGTTCCAGTGTTTTTGAATTTGTTTGACATTCTATTTAGCAAATAGAAAAGTTAAATGACAAAGTTGAATTGAAGCGACAGGTTGATGATATAATAATTTCGGTGGACTGTTGTGGTGGTTAGATCTTCGAACATTTAATCGGTATACAAATCAAATGTAAATAAACTGAAAACTTTTGTGTGGTAGCGGCTTAAGAATACAACTACACCATGCCATTCCGCGGGTGTCGTAAAAGTCGACAGAGGCAAAATAAAAACCAGGAGATGGGCAGCAGCACCTTCTTGGAACATCTGAATAAGCTACAAACTTACGTGTTTTGTGGCAATCTATTGGCGAGGCCTATGTTCAACAGTGAACTAGTGATAGGCTGAAATGATGATGATGACATAAAACAAGCTTCTGTGGTAATAAAGCGAAGACGTCTTAAAATCTGTTGCATGAACTAATTGCACGCATCGTGAAAATAAAATCGCTACGCATATTTTGTAGGTAATGTCCAATGTGAACAGAAAAAATCAGACATGAATCCTTACCGCATCCTAGGTAAGTCTGAGGACTGACTGAAGGGAGCAAAAGTGGAGGTAAACTAAGAAAAAAAAAACACGAGCGTGTCGCGACAGTGGTGAAGCGCTATACTACACAAATTGTATTTAGGGCTTCGTTGTAAAAACGGAACCTAAGGGTCTTCGTAGTAAAATCGCAGCCTAACCTCCCCCGCATTGAAAGCGCGGCTGAAAAATCGAACTCTTCTAGTTGGCAACACATTTCCAGTGAACGAGCGGGCGCGGTGTGTTAGCGCTATACTTGATTAAGCTGGGCTCGCACCCCCGCCCAAGCCCGCGATTTCAATGTGGGGGGTTATAATTTCGTCCTGTCCGTCTGTGCGAATGACACACATCAATTCAATTTTTTTTTGGATATTGTGACGAGACGAGCAAAACGTTCACCTGATGGTAGGTGCAACGTCTGCCTATAAAAATGCTGTGTCACCCAGCATTTTACTGAGATTGTGTGTATCATCGTATACAAAGATTTTGAAAAAGTTTTTAAAATAACTATTTCATTCAAATTTTAAGTAAGTCGGTGAGTTATGCGCTTCTAAAGTTGTAAAAACGTGCCCCCTTCCCTCATTTCTACCTTTTCAAGTAAGCTTTTCTTTTTTTGGATTTTGGACACCCAGAACATTTCTGTGTGACACTACACTTCGCCCGTCAACCTGAGACATCAGCTCTTGAGTCTCATATGCCCGGTGATTACACTAGCTCACAGTGCCCTTGAAGCCGAAACTCAGTAATGTTCGCACACTATTGCTTCACGGTAGAATATAGACGAATTCCTGCATAGGAATACTTCGGAGGAAAATCTAAAAAAAAAACTTGTAGATACGAGTAGAAAACTCTTTCAAAGAAAATTGGTTTGAATAAGATGTGTCGAGTAGTTTTTGAGATACGGAATATTTATAAATAAACGAAACTGAACCCCTGTCCGCGAGTGGTCCGGCACGCATTTGGCCGCTTTTTTATCTTTTATATATCTTTATAAAATTAGTAGACATTTTATACTTTGCGAATCTAAAGATAGTGTTATTCACAGTAATTGCGCCTAAAATAAATTAACAGCCTCTAAGTGACGTGGTTGTGACCTTAATTGAGTTATCTATGCACCGTCTTTCTTGAAAACGTCATTAACTATGCGCACGTTATTTCACACTTGGTCTATCAGCGTCTGTATGTATAAATAAATAAATGAAATCTCATGAATATTCAAGTGCAGCTCAGGTTGCTTATTCACAAGCAATGAACTGAAAATCATATGTCTTTATGAACTATGACGCAGCGACCTCTTTATACTTTGTTGACAAAGTCGAAACTATGACAATTTACTGGTGATGGGATTTCTATCCAAGAATTTGTACAGGTAAGTGGTACTTACCTGTGAGATGTCAGTTATTTATTTAACTTCATATACAGACAAGTATATAGGCCGAATGAATGCCTGAGGCATTCTCTACCAGTCTACCAAATGTCGATGCAGAGACAGAATAAGATAGATGTTGTAGGCAGTTAATAAATAAAACGGGTAAAAAAATTTAAATTAACACATAATATATACTAAACACGTCCGCGACACTGAAACACAGACTTCTTGGAAATGTAAACATAACAGCGAACAACATTAAATAAATAAATATGAACGAATATATAGATAAATATGATTCAAAATATGCATAAGTACATATAAGGCATATAATATATAAGTAATACATACATACATAAGATCACGACTGTATCCCATAAGGGGTAGTCAGAGACTGGGCACTCACTACAAAAACAGATGACTGCCACAATCCACGTTTCACCAAAACAATATAATACACTTGGTGTGATAGGTGGTGAGCCCATCGCCACCATGCGCTGTTGGGTGCACAGTGCAGTTTAATTCCTTACTCGCCTTTTACGAGATCCATTGGATGAGATGGAGTGGCAGTATTCTTTTAATTCTATTCCTGTGACGGTTTTGCCAATTAACTTAGAAAGTGGTCACTAACTTTCATTTTGAATGAGTAATGATTACTTGCTGTTCAGTCCAGGTATTCTCCTATAAAGCAATGGTTTGAAGGGCTAGTGTAATACTGGCATATGAGACTTAAGAACTGATATCTCAGGGTGACGAGTGCAGTGCGGAAGCGGATGCCAGTGCAAATGCCGTTAAGGAACAGAAATGTTCTGGGAGACATGGCATTTGTTATGTGCAGACGTTGCATCTACAATTAGGTGAACGTTTTGTTCGTTTCGTCCCAATCTACGAGTACTATAAAAAAATAAGTCAAAAAGAGTCACACTGAAAGATCATACTGGCTGTAGCATAAAAATGAGTAAGTTGGACCGGACGCTTACAATCAGATGAACAACTCACTCCGCAGTTCCATACTAAAAAACTCAATCACGTCCGCTCACCTAACGTGAAATTACAATCATCGCTCTCTAACGGTGACACAGTTGCACATCTTTTGATCTTTGCATCACGAGTTCAAATCCCAAAGTCAAAGCTAATATTCGTGCAACACCGAATTATTCCTTTTCAAATATGGATTTTACTCGGACTGCCGCCGAAATTGTCATCATAGGCAAGGGGCGTATTTCAAACGCAGCGACAAATTCTTTTTTGATGAACAAACAGTTGTACAATGATTTCTAATATATTTTTTTTATTGTATAAAGTGACGAAACGAGCAAAACGTTCACCTGATGGCATGTGCAACGTCCGCCCACAACACACGCTGTGTCACCCTGAATATTTCTGTGTGACACCACACTGCGCCCGTCACCCTAAGACATCAGTTCTTAACTGCCCAGTGATTACGCTAGCTCACAGTGCCCTTCAAACCGAAACACAGTAATGCATTGCACACTACTGCTTCACGGCAGAATAACTGGCCCTGGGGTGGTACCTACCTAGACGGATGTTACACATTTAGTACCTAAAACTAAATTTTACTGAATTTGTCGCATATATTTTAACTACTTCATTATTATCATCATCATTTCAGCCTACAACTAGTTCACTGCTAAACATAGGCCTCCGAAATAGATTGCCACAAAAGATTGTAGGGCAATTTGGGGGAATTTTGCGCCGTAGCTGCCACGCTCGGCAGGCGGGTTGGCAACGCATTTTATTTATTCAGATGTTCCAGGAAAAAGCTGCTGCCATCTCCTGGTTTTTATTTTCCCTCTGTCGACTTTTACGACATCCACGGGATGGGGAGGCAGAGTCTGTTAGGCAGCCACCACACGGCTTAACTACTTGTTTCTGGACGTTTCTCTTAAATTATTAATAGAATGAAATGGGCAGCTCGATGATAAATGCGATCAGATCCGTAAAGTTTAATTTGATTTAACAAACAGTTGTTAAATGGATGTCGAATAAATGGATACAAACTTTACACGTGTAAACAATAAAAACAAATGACTGTAAGGCAGACGTTTCTTGAGCTAATTGCGATGGGTGTTTACATTAAATTAAATTTACGTGTAACGAATACGCTTCAACTAAGACGTCTCCCATCATTCGATCGGATCGATTTACTTACTAACTCTATCTGTTCCTCTATTTCTTACCGTTTTACAGCTCAGCGGCTGAACTGATTTTTTTCCTATAATACATTACTAATATTCCTTTTAACCACTCTAACTAAGCGTAAATGCTTGTGCTAGGAGATGGTTCAAGACAATAGTCGAATGGCGGGCTCGATTCCGCGACGTGATGTTGCGCAGTCCGTACACTAAACCATTAGTCTATTGCCGCCTGATATTGACGAAATTCGGCACAGTGATGGCTTGCGCCCTGGAGACGGACATAAGATATTTTTTCCTAAATACACGCAGAGTTAGTCACGGGCTTCAGGTGGTTGGCTTTAAGAAGTAAATTGCAATACCAGGATCCTATTTTTGCTCTTAACTATACCAATATATAGAAGAAGGAATTACAGTCTTTACATATCTATACAAGTATCTATTTGTAATAACAAAATAGCAGAATATTTATAAAAGTATATACGCTACTTATAAGAAAAATACATTCTTAAAAATTTTGTCTATCTGTCTGACTCTATGTTCCGGCAAATCTCCGAAACGGCGGAACCGATTTTGACGGGAATTTCACTGACAGATAGCTGATATTGTAGGGGGTAACTTAGACTTCTTTAGTTTAGAAAAATAATTAGAGTTCCGCGCAAAATATTAAAACCAGAAAATCCGATTCAAATAGGGAAGTATCGTCATCATCGTTCTACGCGGGTGAAACCGCGGGGCACAGCTAGTCTAAAATAGAATAGAAATAGATGTCTGTCAAGAGTGGAAATGGGAGGGGTTAACATCCGGCTGTCCTTTGTTTAAAGGCAGTTTATAATCCTTGTAGGGAATATAAATATACATAATCATAATGAATGGATATGCACATGCAACGAATACGCTACATAGCGTTCAGGGAGAGACTTTTAGTATCGTAGCACCATAGTAAAAAATTCCGGGTTGATAATGCAGCTAAATTAAATCATTATAGAAGATAGACATTCTTTTCTTATCGAAGAATGTGACGCCACAAGTAAATCGTTCACTACTGCTGTCACCTAGAGCATTTTTTGTAGGACCGCAATGCTCAGGTTCTAGGCGCTCGCTTTAAATTTCCTAGCACGCGAAATTCCCGGTGCCGGCTGTGCACAGCGGTGAAGGAAAACATCGTGAGAAAAACCTGCATGTCTGAGAAATATAAAATAATTCGAAGACATGTGCATGCAGTCCGCCAACCCGCATTGGTGCAGCGTGGCGGATTCTTCCTAGCTCCAAAACCCTCTCGGAGATGAGAGGAGGAGACATTTATAGGCTGAAACTTTACGTTTTTTTTACCGCAATGCGCTCGCCATGAGACATCGGTTCTTAAGTCTCATACGTCCAGTAATTGCGATAGCTGTAGTGCCCTGCAATACGAAATACAACAGCGTAACGAAAAATTAACTAAATATACCTTAACTAACTAAAATATACCTTATTATCGTTAAACGAATACTACCACTCCATCTCATCCAATGGATCTCGTAAAAGGCGAGTAAGGAATAAAACTGCACTGTGCACTTAATAGCGCATGATGGCGATGGGCTCACCACCTATCACACCAAGTGCATTATATTGTTTTGGTGAAACGTGGATTGTGGCAGTCATCTGCTTTTGCAGTGAGTGCCCAGTCTCTGATTACCCCTTATGCGATACAGTCGTGATCTTTATGTATGTATGTATGTATTATACCTATTAACTTAGATACATATGAGGCGGTCCTGAATAGGAATCATACTGGTTGTGCATTCGCTATGCAGACATAAATATCGATACCTTGCAGGTATCTGACATATGTCTTACATAAAGCTTAGCTACACCAGCCGGGCCGACACTACAAAGCCAATAGATCGAAATTTATTCATATATTTCCAACAATCAATGCCAACATTGTGCATTGGTAAATTGCGAATGTCAGAGCAACTTCGATATCACGTCAAAGCATTACTACGATTGCATGGATCGGTCATTTCATTATATTGCGACGTGTTTTGGCGTATATTGCGTCGCTGTGGAATCGATCTGTTGTTGAATTAATGTGACCAGGAAAATATCGTAATAATTTTAGACTTTCAGATTTTTTTTAACATAAAATCGAGTTCTTATTCGAATATTTTCGGCTTCGGCTCTTCCGGTTTACAAACGTAAACTGTTTTTTGAACAAGGCATTTTATAATCGGCAACCTTGAGATTTTTATGTAAGAGAAGTAATACATACATACATAAATACATAGTAAGTCATGCCTTTTCCGTAGGTGCTATTCTACTCTACCGGACACTTATAGGTAAAGTGCCTATAAATGAAAAACTGCTAAGCAGAGGCCTCTAATTTCTGAGAGAGTTTTGGAGCTGGGAATAGTCCGGCACGCTGCCTCAATGCGGGTTGGCGGACTTCACATATCCTCGAAATATTTTTATTCCTCAAATATGCGGGTTTTCTCACGACATTTTTCTTCAGCACTTAAAATTGATGAACTATTTTAAGGGTGCCGGTACCGGGAATCGAATTTAGGACACTCGAGTAGGTACTATGAAATTTAAGGAGAGCTCTCGGTTTCGGTACTAACACGGTTCATAAGATTTTTATGTATTTACGGAGTATTCCAGTTATTGAGAGAGTGAACTTGTACAACACAAAATGGCAAAAATGTCTCACTTATAAAATTACGACTCCGCCTCGCGTGGTCACCCTAACATGGTACATTCAGTTTCCATAGCTTTCACTGTGTTGACACGAGGGTACAACGGTAAGGGGGTACTAATTACAGAGGGCACTTTGAGGGGCTGTCAGTGAGAGATAGATAGACGTGTGCAGCGAGGGATGGAGATAGGAGATCGAGGGCGGTGCATCCTACAATATATTGATTTACCGGTAAACTTGAAAATAAACTTGACCTTCGCAGCCACCCGTGAAATATTGGATTTGCAACTAGTTTCGCTCGCTACTGGTATATTCTGTATTGTGTACGTAACGTTTGAATATAATTTATGTTCCATAATCAGAAATTATATTGAGAAATGATTTCGGTTAAAACAGTTCAGTCAATATTTGAGCCTATAATTACAATCGTATGGCAGGCTGGGCTGGGACGATGTGTACATGCCCCAAAAAATATAATAAGCCTCGTAGCGTGATACCTGTAAGAGATACGTCGACTTAAAGAATTTGCTTAAAACTCATAGTGGTGACCCTCTTATACAGCTGATCGAGGCAATGAACTTATAAATTTAATTGGGAGTTTTTCCATTGAGCTGCTATCTAAAGAACTCGCAAGTACTAGGATAACATGAAGCTTAAGGAAATCTGTTGCGAAGTAAATCTGTTAATATGACGCCGTAGTAGGGTATCATAAATTAAATTGAGAAGAAAACGTATTTTGAATTTGTCTGGTTCGGGGCAACGACTTTCTGAGTTAGGGTCGCGAAAAGTTTTACAAAACAAATAATTTTAAAATTTTGTATGGACATTTTTAGTATTCAATTTTGACATTAAAGCTTCACCGTTGTGAATTATGAATAACGTTGTATAACTTCTTAATGTAGCTCAATAGCTAGGCGCTCGCTCTAAATTTCATAGTATGCGAGTGACCTGGGTTCGATTCCCGGTGCCGGCACCACTAACATTGTCAATTGCAGTTTTAAGTTCTGAGTTACCACGTGCTCGGCGGCGAAGGAAAACATCGTGAGTAAAACTGATGTGTGAGAAATAACAAATATTTCGACGACATTGGAGCAGCGTGGCGTATTCTTCACAGCTCCAAAGCCTCTCCGAAATGAGAGTAGGCCTGTGCTCAGCTGTGGGACATTTTTAGATTGTTACTTTACTTTACTTTTTTATTAATTTATAACCAAGTAAAATAATAAAAAAGTAGTAAATTATTTTATTTTACCCTTTGATATAGGTATAGATTCCATTATTAGTTATAAACAGCTCTCATTGTAAAGTACTGTACTAATGACTGCAAACGTATCTCTGTTATGTTAATGTTTCCCCTCATTTTAGCGAGAATTCCAAACTTAACATTACCTGCAAAAACATTTCTTTTCACACTTGCGATGTTTGTTACGCCATCTTCCGTCGGATTCTAGAAAATTGCGCCTGGTCAAAATTAACGTGCTTAAAACTGCATTTTTTTTTAAAAGATTCCCTGGTAGTTGTCTCAGTGGGATCTCTCCGGTACCGTGGGTGCGTTTTACAGACATACATTTCACATGCAGAACAGTATCTGACTCGAAAAACAACAATTAGTGTTTCAACGTATAATATATTGGCGTGAACCCACGACCTGCGGCATAAAAGTCATGAACATTAACAAATAGTCCACGCGGTCGTCACTAAAAATTAAATACGGACTAAACCTATATAACGGTATAATAATAAATTTTGCAAAATAGTAGAAAAAATATGTTTTTAGTTATTTTTCTTCGTTCGGCGAGCTGAATTCTTTTGACTGATCTTATTCTAGATAGACTCACAAGAAGTTTCTGGAATTTATCCCCGATAAATTCCTGAACGGAAATGCCGATACCTAGAATTTTCGTTGCCGACGTGATTTTAAAACAAGTGATTTTACATTGTCAGTATTACTAATTTGCCGTTTTGTTTTAAGGGATAAACAATTTTCTAAACAACTTTGGATATTATTATTCCAAGCTTGCCTAATACTTATTTTTAATTTTTTTTTAATGAGTAAAGTGACGAAACGAGCAAAACGTTCACTTGATGATAAGTGCAACGTGTACCCATAACAAATGCTGTGTCATCCAGAACATTTCTGTGTAAAACCACACTGCGCTCTTCACCCAGAGACATCAGTTCTTAAGTCTCATATGCTCAGTGATTACGCTAGCTCTCAGTGCCCTTCGAACCGAAACACGGTAATGTTTGCACACTACTGCTTCACGGCAGAATAACTGGCACTGAGGTGGTACCTACCTAGACGGATTCCTGCATCGAAATCCTAACACCAACTGCCCATCTCCTGATTTGACGATTGTCGTGAACGATTTCACACGTACCTATATATATATACCTATTAGGCGTATTTGGAATAGTTACTAGGAATATGAGTAATGTTAATTATATTGTCTTTTTAATTTAGACGTGTGGTAGCCGGCTTCAGAGAATCTACCACACCATCTCACCCCGTGGGTGCTGTTAAATTTGACATAGGGAAAATAATAATCAGGAGATGGGCAGCAGTGGTTTTGGAGTGGGAAAGATTCCGCCACGTTGCTCCAATGAGGGCTGCAAACAAGTTGGCGGACTTCACATATCTTTGAAATATTTTTATTCTTCCGCAAAGCGTAGCTAAGCCGCCACCACTTTGCTTTACTCTTACGTAGTACTCTTAAGTACTTGGAAAATCGGTTATAAATAGATATAGGCTATATACAAGCTTATGAGAGTACTTTCTCAGGATTAATCGTCTTTTATAATTAAAATCAGCAAGCGAACAAAAATAATTAGGCTTATAATCATGTTTGATTGAAATTATTCCCTAGTATTTAAATTTGAGAAGCATGAGCTGAAGTGACTTTGATGGACAAAGTGATTAACAGTGCGTCAAGGGAAAATTGTGGTGTGGTAGTAGATGTAGTGACAAAGATAGAGGAAGGGATGCTTAGATGGTTAGATGGTTGGGACAAGTAGAGAAGATGGGTGAAAGAATATTGACGAAACAGATTTATGAGGCAACTGTGAATGGGCAAGCTGGTATGGGTCGACGTAGGCGTACGTATCACGATCACATCGAAGCCTATGTAAAACAAGCACGTGCAACTCAGTATACGTGTAACAATAGATTTATACAACTTAATGCACATCAAAACAATAAAAAAAAAGTACTAATAAATTCTGTAAGTTTAAGGCGGTCTTATCGCTAAAAGCGACTTCTTTCTGACATCATTCGGATGGATAGGTTTGTAACAAACAATCGAGATGTGAATTGTGTGTATGTATAAGATATGTATTATTTGGAACATATATAAATATAGAAATTTATATATATAATTAACTAAACAATTATTTTTTTATCGATAACTATATATTAATTAAGAATAACAGAAACGTTACACGAGAACGTTGCACTGAAATTTTTATCATACTCTTCGCACCAAAGAAATTTCACGTATTTAACGATTTAGATAATTGAAGAATAAAAACTAAATATTTCATCGCAAGATGTAAAAGATTGTTTGCGCTCCCGTCGACTTCCGAAATTCATATTTCAGATAACCTTCATATTGACGCTTTCTGTAGCTAAGACGAAAAGGTGTAAGCTGGCTATTTCGTGCATCAAAATTTCTGTGCACATTTTCCACGTCAGGAATTTACGTACATGATAATTTTCCAACAATATGAAGACATATTATGAAGAGTAGTAGCATAACATTATTTGGATTCCGGTCTGAAACACACTGATAGCTAGTATAATACATACATACATACATACATACATAAGATCACGACTGTATCCCATAAGGGGTAGTCAGAGACTGGGCACTCACTGCAAAAGCAGATGAATGTCACAATCCGCGTTTCACCAAAACAATATAATGCACTTGGTGTGATAGATGGTGAGCCCATCGCCACCATGCGCTGTTGGGTGCACAGTGCAGTTTTATTCCTTACTCGCCTTTTACGAGATCCATTGGATGGGATGGAGTGGTAGTATTCTTTTAACGAGCCGCCACCACACGGCTCACTAGGTAGTATAATTACAGGACATATGAGACTTACTAACTGATGTCTCAAGGTGACGAGCACAGTGTTGCCTGCTTCCAATTTTTTTTATGGAATATGGGGCAAACGAGCAGGTGGCTCACGTGATGGTAAGTGATCACCGCCTCCCATAAAATAACAGCCTATAAATGTCCCACTGCTGAGCACAGGCCTCCTCTCATTTGTGAGAGGGTTTTGGAGCTGGGAATAGTCCGCCACGCTGCTCCAATGCGGGTTGGCGGACTTCACATATCCTCGAAATATTTCTATTCCTCGGAGATGCAGGTTTCCTCACGATGTTTTCCTTCGCCGTGCTAATCAGTGTCCGTGTAAATCAGCACTTAAAATTGAAGAACAATTTTAGAGGTGCTGGCACCGGGGATCGAACCCAGGTTACTCGCGTACTATGAAATTAAAGGCGAGCACCAGGCCCCTGAGCTACCATGAACATACCGCCCATGAACGTCAACAATACGAGTGGAAAATCAGATGCGTTGCCAGCCTTTAAGAAAGGAATAGGCTCTTGAAGGTCCCTAAGACGTGTCGGTCTGAAAGCGCTGTCGGCAGCACTTTCCATAAAGTGCATGTGCGTGGCAGAAAATTCCGTGAAAAACGCACTGTGATGGAATGCTAATAATCAAGGTGGTGACGATTGCAAAAAAAAGTCGTTAGACTTCTAAAAGTCTACAGCAGTTTCATTAGCTTTTTTAATTCAGTTCAGAGATCAGCTTCATTGGACTCTGGTTTATTGAATACATTCTAACTAATATATTATCACATTAATCTTCACTCTACGCAAATTCATCTGTCTTATTTTTTAATAAGTCGTCTATTTACTAACAATGCCCACGTCCCTGGGGAGATTCGGGAGCTCTGTTTGGTTGGTCGATCTTTGTCGGTCGATCTGCGATTAGCTTAATTGCTTTAGTCTGACCGATACTACTACACTACAGATCGTCTTCTTGCCACCTGTTAAGCAACAATCAGATTATGTAGTTACTGTGTAAGAAGGGTGCGGCAAATCATTGCATTTGCACACCCGCGTCTATTGTGTGAGATCCTTCTAATTGGCGAAAGCTTACATTATTTAAGAATCGCCTGAGACTTGACTAAGCATTCGCACTAAGCTCATGCATGATATTTGATGCAGTAAAGAATTTATAAAAACTTAATGTTATCTGTAGCACTAATGGAAAACACTTTTTTTATGGAATTAATTCATTATTGAAATTGGTTATTAAAATAACTTTACTTAATTAAATAATAAAATAAATTTTGCGTAGTTTATCGCGTTATTTTTTTTTTTACTATTTATAACCCGACGTTTCGTTGTTACTTATTGACAAAAAATGGACTTAGTAATTTTAGTTATTTTCTTTCATTTAATTAATATAAATATAATATAATTAGGTAAGGTTATACGGAAACGGCTTTTACAATTCGTATGCATTTTTGTGTTTGGATAATGCTTTTCTTTCCGAGTTTTCCTAGATAGGTTTCGTTTTCACACAAGTAAGTAAAATATATCCTTTTTTGAAAGGGATTCTCATGTAACAAGCTGTGACGGCAGGGCACTCACCAACAAAAATCGTACACGAAAGCGTTGAATTTCGTCTTCTTCCTTTTATACTCACTCCTTGCAGAGAGAGAGTGAATTTCTATAAAAGAGTATCATTAAGTTTAATTATTATTATGTTGTGAAATTATCATCTACGTACCGCTTGTAGAACGTAGATGATACTTTCACAATTCTATCTTCTAATAAAGTCACTGTATTATTATGTTAATAACATCATTAACGTAAATATATATATATATTTATAAATCATTGTAAATGAAATAAAAATGATAACTGATAAGACGCAAATTATTCTACTTCACAAAATTCCTTGACCACAATTTAATATTTGACGAATTACGTAAGAAAATTCGTTTCTACCGGGTGTCCCACGACACCATACGACTAGTTTTTACCCTAAAACCTATTTAAATTCACATTTGCTAGTCAACAGATGGTACTACATGACATTGTCAACTTGACAGCAGGTAGCGTCACTTAACGCTGTAAACAGCTATATACAAAACGTCTCTAATGCTTTTTAAAAAAAAAATATTATTATGTAGTGAATTTGAATTGAAATTAATATAATAAATCTCGAAAGATACCCAGGGACTATTAATATACTTATAATGCATATTTAAGTATTTGTAAAGCTTTTACTCATGAAAGGAGAATGTATGGTCGACAAGAAAGTTAAAACAAAACGTAAATAACTTCGTCGCTTAGAGTAAATGATTGATGGTTTCGAAATTATGCCTGCTTGTAAAGTAACAAGCAGTAAGTCGGAGTCTTGTCTGAAAAGTATGGACAGCATGGATTTGTTTTCTATCGTCTATCGTTTTTTTCATAAATAGTGCATCTTTACACGTTATAAATATTATCAAACTATAAATAGCTTCTTCATGAAACGGAAATGGATGGTCGATAAAGAAAGTTTTAATACAACGTAAATAGCTTCCTCGCATAGAGTATGTGACTGATGGTAAAACAAAAGTTACGTCCGATTTTGGTCTATAGTAGACAAGTATGGATGGGTAAGTCTTTTATCACCCTCTGAATTGTGAACGTCAGAGAGTGCAGTGCATTTAGAGCTTATAGCGATAGCAGACAACTTTTTATTTTTCAGCTCTAACGTGGTGTATCATTCCTAATGTTTGGAGTTTTTTATTTGTTCCTATTGTCACACACGTATTTTATAATGCAACTTATCGTCAAGATTGCTATATATCATCAACCTAACGAATCTTTCACTGGTGGTAGGATTCCTGTGCAGGAATCCGTCTAGGTAGGTACCACCCCAAGGCCAGTTATTCTGCTGTGAAGCAGTAGTGTAATGTTTGCAACATTACTGTGCTTCGGTCTGAAGGGCACTGTGAGCTCTGGGCATATGAGACTTAGAATGTTCAATGATGTCTCAGGGTGATGGGCGCAGTGTAATGTCACACAGAAATGTTCTGGGTGACACAGCATTTGCTATGGGCAGACGTTGCACTTACAATCAGGTGAACGTTTCGCTCGTTTCATCACATGAGCCAATAAAAAAAAACCTTGTTCCAATTCATGCAGAAATTCGGCCGCCCCCGTAGATTGCACATAGAAGGGTGAAATAATCAATAAATACATACATGAACGTGATCTATCTCGAAACATAAAACTTATCAAATCTATATCATTATCGAATGTAATAGCAATGAAAAAAAAAAACACTTCCATTATTGACAGTTGTTACAATTTTAAGAATGATAATGAAATTTTAAAAGAAAGCACAGTGATATTCTTTGTAATTTTTATACATAAAAACGAGCATGCCTTTTTCTCATATAAGGCAGGCAGAGACCACATCCGTAGCCCACTTCGCGCCCACATCGGAAACGAGATGCGACGGGCGGCGAACCAACCACTTAGTCGCCGTTTTGGTACGTCTTGAAATACTTGCTCGCCTTTGCGTTCCAACGATACATCGGCACTGACTGAACAAGAGAAAGGGGAAAATATTAGATGGGACATGGATGTGGCGTTTTTGTTGTTACTAGTGGTAGGATTCCTATGCAGCAATCCGTACTGGGCCACCACTACCACTACCACCCCAGGGCCAGTTATTATGCCGTGAAGCAGTAGCACGCAAACATTACTGTGTTACGGTTTGAAGGGCACTGCGAGCTAGCGTAATCACTGGGCATATGAGACTAAAGAACTGATGTCACAGGTTGACGGGCGCATTGTGTTGTCACACTGTTCTCAGTGACACAGCATTTGTCATGGGCAGACGTTGCACTTACCATCAGGTGAGCGGTTTGCTCGTTCCGTCACTTTTATCAATAAAAATTATTGAAAATAAAAAAAAACAACTTTGAGGTTTAGGATGCTACTACCTCGGAAGGAGCAGGAGAGACAACAGTAGCTCGGGAGGCCGTGGACAAGGCAACTTTGTCAAGTATAATATTATAAAGTAAAGTAAAGTTTCAGCCTATAAATGTCCCACTACTGAGCACAGGCCTCGTCTCATTTCTGACAGGGTTTTTGGAGCTAGGAAGAATTCGCCACGCTGCTCTAATGCGGGTTGGCGGACTTCACATGTCTTCGAACTTAATAATAATATTATATATTTATATTAAAAAATTTAATTTAACTTAATAATAATATTTTGTACTAGATACACCCGCGGTTCGATTTCGTTTAGACAGTAACCTAGTAGTAAAGAAAAATGAGTATAAATATTTATTCAGTCTTATATCAAATATACTGTAGATTATTATCGAAAAGTTGTTCATAACTTCCGAACCGCTGATAACAGAGCTAAAATCTATAACGTGTGTGAAATTCATGTCAGTAGATTTAGCAGTTCTTGAATTGAATCCGTTCATATAGACAGACGGACGGAAAAATTACTTTATTTTTATATACAGGTATGATTGTAAGCAGAACTACATAAAGTTTACTTAATGAATTGAATCCGTTCATATAGACAGAGGGACGAAAAATTACATTCTTTTTATATACACGTATCACTAGTACTAGGTGAATTAATAATAACAGCCTATAGTACCTATCGCGACGGGATCACGAATTCCCTTTTAGTATGTTATTCATTTAACGTGCTATCTTTTAATATTTCCGTGTAATACAGATTGTATAACGCTGGAATAAAATAATTAATCTGTTTTAAAATGAGTCAGCTGTTCGACTAATTAGGGAAACGTCAAGAAACTATTTTTGTCCGGTCTTTCACTCTGTGATTCACAAGAATATTTAAAAATAGTAAAACGAAAAGCTCATTTCAATAAGATTCCTTCTAATTAGAATGTTAAAAAATCATGTACACTTACGATCAATTTCAGAGTGACGCTGAAAGATCTTTTTTTATTTCAATAATATATAATTGTATAGCGATGGACACATTACGTAAATGTTACGTATATGATGACAAATTTGAAATAGTAAAGGAGAGAAAGTTAATTTGCTAATATGCATTAATGGAATAAATAACTTTGCAATTGGAGCGCTTACCACCAACTGAAAGATTTGTGCACCTTTTTTTTATTTAATTTAATAAACGTGACGAAACGAGCAAAGCGTTCACCTGATGGTAAGTGCAACGTCTGCCCATAACAAATGCTGTGCCACTCAGAACAGTGTGAAACCACAATGCGCCCGTCACCCTAAGACATAAGTTCTTAAGTCTCATATGCCCAGTGATTACGCTAGCTCTCAGTGCCCTTCAAACCGAAACACAGTAATGTTTGCACACTACTGCTTCACGGCAGAATAACTGGCCCTGGGTTGGTACCTACCTAGACGGATTCCTGCATAGGAATCCTACCACCAGTCACCTAGTACCTAGCTACTACCAGTACCTAGTACACAGTCTTATCACCTAGACACTTTCTTTGATAATAAAGTATTTATGCCGTTACGGCTAAACTTCAAGAACTCCCGAATCATTGTCCGTATGCCCTGTTAATCATCATCACCATAATATAAGCCTATCACTAGTCCACTGCTGAACATAGGCCTCCCTCATAGATTGCCATAAAAGTTTTGAGCCCTCATTTTAGGGGGTTTTGCCATAGTCGCCACGCTTGGCAGGCGGATGAGATGGGATGATAGATTCTCTTAAGCCGCCATCGTTGAAGCAAAATACAAGAAAAAATTAACAATAATGCCTATCTAATTGTAGCTAAGGAGTAATCAATTAACCGTTAGAACGTATTTCATCTCCGAGACCTACGTTTGTTTCCGGGACACGGCAGCACCATAAGTATTGGTGAAGAAAAAACAAATGAAATCAGCCGTAGTCAAGCCCGGCTTACCACAAAAACCTTTACATATCACAGCTTCTGATTACTGGTGGTAGGATTCCCGCATAGGACTCCGTCAAGGTAGGTCTCTACTGTGTCACGGTAGAATAACTGGCTCTGGGGTGGTACCTCATATTTTAAATATTGTTTCGTGCCATTTTATTTGTCCGGAACTGTATCTTTAAAAAAACATTCCATAAAATTTTCTTACAGTATCCTATCAGACAGATTCGTAGAAGCGTAGAAATAGATTGGACTTTTCCACGGTTTTCTTTTAATTGGCACGGTAATAAGGAAAACTGCATAAAATTATCTCTGACTTGCCTTATTGACAACTGGGAGGGAATGCCTTTGAGCATTTAGTCCGCCCACTAGCGTATAAAACTTTTAATAAATAAATAAAATATACGTATTTATCGGAGCGTATAATCTAGGACGGATGCATAAGTAAAAAGCGTACTGAATCAATTATTAGGCGAGTGTGCTGAACTGTAACGTTTTGATTAATAACCTTCGGCGTCCGTATTGCATTGCTAAGGATGTGCTAGCTAAGGCTTTTGTGATACTGACGTACTCTAAGCGTTGGTGTGTAAGGAGTGTATATTGAACTGAGCGCTTACTTGTTCGCGCTCAAGACCTTGAGCGGTGGTGGCTCAGGGACCGGGCACTCGCCTTAAGATTTCATAGTAAGCGAGTTACCTTTGCCGGGGATTGAACATACGTTTAAAATTTTCCCTGCAATTATAAGTGCTGATTTACCACGTGATCAGCTGTGAAGGAAAACCATAGTGAGGAGACCTGCAACTTAGAAATAAAAACATTTCCAGGGCATGTGAAGTCCGCCTACCCGCATTTGAGCAACGTGGTAGACTCCAAAGCTCTCTCAAAATGAAAGCAGGCCTGTGCCGAGTAGGGGTCATTTATGGACTTTATTTACATTACATACTGTTGTGTAACTGTAATCCAAAGGGACATGTTAATCTGCGGTCTCATATCCAAGGAGTTCTTTTGAATGGGCAGTTAATACCTAAGGTTACCGTTAACTGAGTCTTTACGTCATATAAATGGAGGAGTGCCCTTTATATGAGTCAAAAACTTATGGATGTATGGTGCTACCCGAACTTCCTTTCACATTTTCGATGAAAATGTAACGAATAGAGAGACTAATGAGATCACCTCATCTCATCCCGTGGGTGTCGTAAAAATCGACAGAGGGATAATTGAAACCAGTAAAAGGGCAGCAGCATCTTCCTTGAACATCTGAAAAAATAAACTGCTGTTGTCAACCCGCCTGCCAAGCGTGACTATGGCAAAATCGCCACAAAATTTGAGCTACAAACTTCTGTGGCAATTTATGGGGGAGGCCTATTTTCAGCAGTGGGTCAGTAATAGGCTGTAATAATGATGATGAGTGTAAATAAAAACTCTGTTCGAATACTTTTCGGGAAGCTATCAACAGTGAGGAAGGCATTATAGTGCCGCGAGTGTATATGCAAATGCAGGAGCTTTACTGGTGATTAGATTCATATGCAAGTGCTAGTTATTCTGCCGTGAAGCAGTTATGTTCCAACATAACTGTATATCAGTTTGAAGATCATTGACAGCTAGTGTATGTGCTGGGCATATGGGACTTAAGAACTGATGTCTAAGAGGGAGGGGCGCAGTTAGGTGACAGAAAAATGTTCTGGGTGGCACACATTTAGTTATGGGCAAGTTATAAATAGAGATTAGTTTTAAAGATAGATTCTTCACCACACGGTGGCGGCTTAAGAGAATCTACCACCCCATCTCATCCCGAGGGTGTCGTAAAAGTCGACAGAGGTAAAATAAAAACCAGGAGATGGGCAGCAGCATCTTCCTGGAATATCAGAATAAATAAACTGCGGTGGCCAACCCGCCTGCCAAGCGTGGCAACTATGGCAAAATTTCCCTCAAAATGAGAGCTGCAAACTTTTGTAGCAATCTATGGGGGAGGTCTATGTTCAGCAGTGGACTAGTGACAGGCTGAAATGATGATGATGATGATGATGAAGTTTTAAAATGGCTAGTGACGAGAACCGAGTGCCCGAGTAGCGTTTTATGTAACCAATTGTCTTGACGAGCAAATCGTTCATCGGATGGTAAGTGCAACGTCCGCCCATAACAAATGCATACGTGTCCTTGTGATATCAGTTCTTTAAGCTCTTTTGCCCCGTGACTAGCTTACAGTGAAACAGACCGAAACTGTAATGTTTGCACGCTACCGATTGACGGCAGAATAACTGACACTGCGTTGGTCACCATCAGTAAAATGACTGGTCTTAAGCCTGCATCTTATTTCAATACGGAGGATGAACGTAGAAGTCACGACTTACTATCGAGTGTATTGTATGTTCAAGGAATTAAACTGCACTGTGCATCCAACAGCGCATGGTGGCGATGGGCTCACCACCTATCACACCAAGTGTATTATATTGTTTTGGTGAAACGTGGATTGTGGCAGTCATCTGTTTTTGCAGTGAGTGCCCAGTCTCTGACTACCCATTATGGGATACAGTCGTGATCTTATGTATGTTTGTATGTTCATTTGTTTCCTTATATAAAATCGGTTTCGTCCGGATCGCACCAATGCTACAAAAGCTTTATGATTGTAGATTTTTTTATGAGGCTGAATACTGTTTATTGATTCGAGAAGTGCTTACGTACTAGCCCGCTTCGCCGAGCGTAAATTATAACTATAATAACTACGAGTAGCAATCCGCCCCGGCTTCGCACGGGGTGATACATATAAGAAACATAAATTAGTACTTTGTTTGAATAAATAGATCAACAACAATTCCTTACACTAAAATTCTATTCTCATAGGTTGCTCTACAGCTGATGGTTGATCAGGAAGGATTACGTTATTTTTTCAAAATTATTTTTAGTGGCTCAGAGCTTCCTTGTAAACAATATTTGATGTCGTGGAAACAAAATAAAACGACCGCTGCGCAAAGAGAGCTCGATGATACCTAAGTCGCATGAAGCCGGTCAGTGGCGCGGGGTTCGAGAGACCGCGGCCGCTGTATTTTTATAGAGCGTTTCAAAGTTTTAAATTAAAAAAATATGTAATTAAAATTACAAAACACTATTTGTTCTAGTTTACAAAAAATAATATGAGTAGGTAGGTAATTATTACATCTTAGTCCGATCGCTCACACCGAGGCATCTATCGTACTTTTAGCATTTTTACACCCGTCGTAACTTCTAAACAATAGATCTGATTCGAATAATTTAGAGAGGAATTCACATGTACATAATCAACCTTGACTATGAAACTATTTAGTAAGATAAAGATAAAAGATTAATATCATGACATCAACGACGACGAATGTTATCATCTTTTGATTCTAACCACGTTTTGAGTAACTTATTTGACCAAAAAGAGGTTATTGTGACTTAACTATAATAGTTAGACATATAGCCTCGGGGACTTTTTTGTGATTAGTGATGAGTACCATGGGAATGTAATACATTATTTTATTTATCATCAATAGTTTTCGCAGCGCACGCCAAATAATGACTTTTATTAGTAAATGTTTGATACATTGAGTTACATTATATAAAATTTTTAATGTTCACATTTTTTTTAAATAAAATACAACTCATGTTATTTGCTGATAATGTAGCTGTCTACAGGTGAAATAATTTATTAAATCGATTCTATAGTTTTTGAGTTTATTGTAATGAATAAACTCAAAAACTACAGAATCGATTTAAAAAAATATTTCAGCCAAACAAACATACAAAAAATTAAATCATAGTATTAGTTTAGATATATTTTATTATCTATGACTGATCTGGGGAGGATGTCTCCTGCTCCGATTATGAACATATGAGATATTTCTTGAGCTTATCATGTGGCGACAGAGATTTTTTTTTTTAGGACTGATGGTCACTGTTAGCCCGAAGGCTTTTACAGCTTCGCCGGATTGAAAGGTGGCATAGCGCTGAGGGCGCTTAGCCGAAACCTTTATTTATGGATGACTGGCGCAAGGGCCCCCAAGGGGGGACCTCGGCTTGGACCGTCATCCTGTTCGCGTGAGTAACTGACTCGAGGGTGCCCCAGGGGGCCGGTCTCGGCTCGGTCAGTTACTGCAATCGGGAGGGGGCGCCAGAGATTTCTCTACAACTTCTATGCCCAATTTCGTTACAATTCTTCGAGCCGTTCAAGCGTGATTGAAGGACAAACAGCCAAACATATATACTTTCACAATTCACATTAAATATATATAATTTCACGGAAGATGAGGTGGAAGGAAGATAAAATAAATTTTAGCTCCACTGTTAGAATTAGTATTTTACTAAAATAGCGTGTAATATATTGTGATTGTTTAAATTTATCATCATCATCATTTCAACCTATCACTAGTCCACTGCTGAACATAGGCCATAAATTGCCACAAAATCTCTCAATTTGGGGGGATTTTGCCATAGTCAACACGCAAGACAAGCGGGTTGGCAACTTCAGTTTATTTATTCTGATGTTCCAGAAAGATGCTGCTGCCCATCTCCTGTCTTTTATTTTCCCTCTGTCGACTTTTACGACACCCACGGGATGAGACGGGTGGTAGATTCTCTTAAGCCGCCACCACACGACTTGTTTAAATTATTATTACTTTATTAAATTTTATCATTGATGACTGGTATCTACTATAGGTAGGTAGGTATCTACCACCGCAGTGCCAGTTATTCTGACGACAAGCAGTAGTGAGCAAACACTACTGTTTTGATTTGAAAGGCACTGGTAGGTAGTGTATTTACTGGACATACGATACTTAAGAACTAATATCTCAGAATATCGAGCACAGTGTGGTGCATGTGGTGGTCAGACCACGGTAATTGCAGGGAAAAAAGCGAAATTTGAGTGATCGCCACAATGAAATGACACTCATAGTGATAATATTCTAAGGACACAAAACAGCATCGCAGCTTTGCAGCAGTAAGTGACCGAAATGGTGTTGCGGCTACAACCAAGTTCCATCCCTAAAGCGTGTGGAGGAACAGGAACAATACTTATGTTAAATTTATTTAGCTCATGTAAGAAAAGACGAAAATATTGTGGTGATTGCAGCTCCCGCCTTTTGCTCTATATAACATGTATGGTGCCGCCGTGTGGTAGCGGCTTAAGAGAAATTACCACCCCATCTCGTCCCGTGGGTGTCGTAAAAGTCGACAGAGGGAAAATTAAAAGCAGAATATGGGCAGCAGCATCTTCTTGGAACATCATAATAAATAAACTGCGGTTGCCAACCCGCCTGCCAAGCGTGGCAACTATGGCAAAATCCCCCCAAATGAGAGCTACAAACTTTTGTTGCACTCTATGGGGGAGGCCTATGTTCAGCAGTGGACTAATGGTAGGCTGAAATGGAACATGTATGGTCTTATAGATATTTTTTTTTTATTTGATAAAGTGTCGAGACGAGCAAAAAGTTCACCTGATGGTAAGTGCAACGTTTGCCCATAACAGATGCTGTGTTACTCAGAATATTTCTGTGTAGCACCACACTGCGCCCGTCAACTTGAGACATAAGTTCTTAAGTCTCGTATGCCCAGTGATTACGCTAGCTCTCAGTGCCCTTCAGACCGAAACACGGTAATGCTTGCACACTACTGCTTCACGGCAGAATAACTGGCCCTGGGGTGGTACCTACCTAGACGGATTTCTGCATAGGAATCCTACCACCAGTAAAATCTGTATCAAACGTATAAGTTTCCCTCAAGTGGAGTTCGGTTTGGAGTACCATAGCTTTTCTGTGATACTTTAAGCGCTTGTCCCACAGCTTAAAATCTAGAAGTTTTAGCGCCTGAAAGCAATATATAAATGAATATGTACGATGTCAAATTTGTGTCAGCCATGATTTTTGTTATAAATAATAGATGACGAACCTGTTTGATGAGAAGACAAGCTGTGGCCGCCGTTACTGTTCCCGTGTTAGCTTTTCGAATTTTCGCCAGCACCAGCTATCTGAAATCATACTCCGCCGTGTATGCATATGTACGTTGTATTTTGACGACCGCGTGGCCTAGTGGTCAGAGTACTTGACTTCTAAGCCGCGGGTGCTGGGTTCGAATCCCAGCCCGAGCCAACATTTGTGCTAAAACATAAATTGTTGGTTTTCGGGTCAGGTTGTGTTGTGATTGTCCCCGTGTTTCCGATACTGCATCCTAGCCTACTTCCGATCTTATCGCGTCAGCGTTACATCGGGCGCGTACACTTGTGGCACTATAATATCTCCTGCGCAGTTGATGGCTCTCGACAGTAGTCGGCAGTTTTCGCCGTGGTCGAAATCGGCTAGGAGAACATCATCACTTTGTATTCATTACACACTACGGAAAAAAAGCTCGTTTGTTTCCTATATTAAAACTTGTTCTTCAATTCTGAAAGCCAACGCTATACAACATTTTATAATCTAATAACATTCAGGTTATTAGCACTAAATAAGTAATAAGTACTAACTAATAATAAATTTTTGAAGAACTCACTGTTTTCATGGCATTACTAGTTAGTACTTGGTTTGATATAATATTTAAAACAACATTCTAATACTCCGTTAGATACAGAAATACAAATATTAATCCGTCGACGATCTGCACAGTTGTGAGGCATGCCGATTTGCGTACTTCTAAATGTTGTAAAAAGTAAAGTAAATTTTCAGCCTATAAATGTCCCACTGCTGAGCACAGGCCTCCTCTCGTTTCTGAGAGGGTTCTGGAGCTAGGAAGAATCCGCCACGCTGCTCCAATGCGGGTTGGCGGACTTCACATGTCTTCGAAACATTTTTTATTTCTCAGACGTGACGTTTATTTCTCACGAGCACGTGGTAAATCAGCATATTTATTCAGCAGCAAATTGCAATTAACAATTTTAGTGGTGCCGGCACCGGGAATCGAACCCAGGTCACTCGCATACTGTGAAATTTAAGCGCCTAGCCTCTGAGCTACCACGGCTCTATTCCGAATAAATTGACTAAATGAATTTCTGATAGTTTATGGCACCTGAAGTTCATGATCTTTTGTTTCTGTGTCTGAATCTGTCTAAGTAGGACCCAGGGCCAGTTATATTGCCGTGAAGCAGTGGTGTGCAACATTACTGGTTTCGGCTTGAAGGGCACTGAGAGCTAGCGTAATCACTCATATGAAACTAAAGAGCTGATGTCTCAGGACAGTGTGGTGTTACGCGGAGGAGTTCTGGGTGACACAGCGTTTGTTATGGGCAGACGTCGCACTTACTATCAGGTGAACGCTTAGCTCGTTTCGTCACTTAATCCAATAAAAAAAATACAAATATTTTCCCCGTGCGGGAATCGAACCCGCGACCCGTGGCGGAAAAGAAAAGAGCTTATTCACTATGCCAACCGAGCCGACAATTTAATAAAGAAAATCCTCTATCGCAACAGTTAAAAATAAAATATAGAAAATAAAATTATAAAATATAAATTATTTCTGTAGTAAATATAGAAATTCGGATTAGAAAAACAATATCTTAAGTAGGGTAAAAACCTTCCAAAATTTCCAAATCCTACCCCTTAAAATAGATTACAGGCGGCTTAAAGCAATTAGGAAAGAAAATAACACAGCTCGGAATCGACTGTTATGTGAACTTAAAGAATTAACGAATTATCTAAATAATGAACTTAATATATATCAAGCCTCTTAAATACCACTGCATAACGTAGAATTATTTTTTAACCAACATCCAAAACGATCACGAACAATTACTTCATATTCCTATACCAAATCCACCACCAACGATAAGTTTTGGCACAAATCGTTGTCTCCGGGTATACCCGGTACAAATCAGGTACTCCATTCAGTCACGCGGTCATTCAGTGGAATACGTTAGTACCGATTGCTTTTATGGAATTAGAGCCCTGGCAAATACTATCGCAAGCACAGAATTGTACTCACTCGTCTTCACATATCCGTATTCGACGTACTCGTAAGTTATACAATTATAACAACTGGACAAAATATATATGGACGAACTTTGTAATCATTAACATAGTATTAAATCACAAGTTCATATCTCAAAATATACACCCCTACGCGTATACATCGTTTCTACTCTGAAGTGAAAATAAGAAGCCTGTGGATCTCATTTGTGGATTACAGTGACATAATTATAGTAACCTTGATTGACAGCCTTCCATTAAAGGGAACAAGCAAGTAAAATAATTCATATTGTATTTATAATCTTACTTTCTTACTACTATACTAAAACATACGACTTTGTATGTTTGAATGTGTTAATCTCAAGAAATACTAATTCAATTTAAAAAAAATGTTTATGCATTAGGTAGCCTATTTATTTAGAAAGCTTTAAGCTATAAATTTGGACTACAGCTTTTAAGAAGCTGCCCGCTGATAATCAAAAAATACCGAGAAGGGCCGAACTGTGAAAGCCCGGGTCAACGAAAATCGTGGGGAACAGCTTGGTCCTATAAAGTCGAAACATTTTAATCACGCTTGTGTATACATCATCATCATGCTCCCCTAAATAGTTCACTACATGACATATGCTTCTCCCTAGTTTGGAAGTTTCGTCGTAATAGCCCGTTAAGAATGCTGTCTAACCTTCCAATAGGTACCATATACCTAGCCATAGACGTTACGCGTCAGGGTATTTTGGATTCAGCATGTTTAAGATATTTATTTCAACATCTGCGGAATCATCAACGGAAGCCATGGTTGAGCCATATTCCCAGCATTATTAATTTACTAACCTCACTCTGGTTTTACGTTTGTATCGTAACAAGGCAGAGTGAAAAATTCTCATACCTTCGCAATTTAAATAAATTTTAATTAATACTTAAATATTAAGTCTTTTAGAAGAGGAGATGATTAATTTTTCTTACAGGTCGACTTCTTTGATATAGACTTTGGTCAGAGCTCATTTATTAACCGACACAACCATGCGGAACTTATTAAAAATCTCGAAACGATTTCAATGACAAGATTCAAAGCGCAGCGTGATGCTGGAGCTTCGCAACATCCGGGCGTGAAAGAGATTGCATTTCCGATATTTCAGAACATTTCATTTCGCCTTGCTATTAACAAGATAACACGACATTGACTTGTAATTTTAACTGTGAAAATTTCACGCCAAATCGAAATCCTTTCCCTCAAAATTTGAAAGGTAGATAAATTTCACATTTAAAGTCATTCAGAATTTGAAACTGACAAAATAATATATATTTACGCACTTTATTGTCGCTGTTTTCCTGAGAAAATATATTAGTCAAATTCTAAGAATGTTATAAGCTTAGTTACAGTATTTAAACCTTACCTTACTGAATAATCCCGTAATTATTTTGTTTTGTATAAGAATTTTATCTGACACTAAATTTACACATTCGACGACACAACCACTTTTGACATTTCCTTGAATCCACAACGTTTTTTCCACTGACCAAAATACCAATCGGGGCCTAAACATATTGGGTCAGGAAAAAAGTCTTTTCGCATACAGTATACATAAACTTGTAATGAAATCTCTTTGGCTGTACTATTTGTATCTGGCAGGTTTTGATGACATTAAAAAGGTTACGTTTCATTTTATTTTGATGTCAAAGATGCATTTCGCTTGGGTTGCCCTGTTACGGATAAAATTGACGCTATTTTTGAAAAAGTGGAGCATGATCGGGATTTAAGAAGTTACGACATAGTTAAAGAACTGGGAATTGACCACAAAACCATTTGAAAAAAGCAGGGTGCACATAAAAGCTCGATATTTGGGTGCAACACGAGCTCACTAAAAGAAACCTAATGAAGCGTGTACCCATTTGCGATTCTTCATTGACACGTAATGAAACCGAACCATTTTCGAAGAGATTGATAACTGGTGATGAAGAGTGGATCACGTAAGACAAGAAAATGAGAAAAAGGTCGTGGTCAAACGTCGGTCAGGCTTCACAGACTGTCTTTCATCACGACAACGCTAGAATACACACATCTTTAGCCACTCAGCAAAAATTATGATAGTTTCGTTGGGAGGTGCCAATGCATCCGCCATATACCCCTGATCTTGCACCTTCAGATTTCCATCCGTTTAGGTCTCGTCAGAATTCTTTAGGCAGTGTTAGGTTAACATCAAGGAGACGACAGCCAAAACTACTTGTCGCGTCTTTTTGCTCAAAAGTCCCAAAAAAATGTCTCGGTTTTCATACAAAACGCGAAGAAACTTTTTCTCCAACCTATTATGAGGGTGCTTCAAAATTACGGTTTCAATAGTTACTCCTAGATTAGTCTAGAACGTGTTTTTCCATTAAATACTTATTAGGTTATGATGTCAACATGGAGAATGTACTGAACTCTTTTCTTTAGTTACAACACACAAAGGACATGTCATTACATGTCTATGTATGTGTTTTATTAACCTGTCTATGTCTTCCATTGAAGGTATTGTGCTATTGTTGTTTACCTGTCAATATAAGAGACAATAGCTTGAGCTGAACTTTGTATTAAGTTACATTATTATGAAAGAAAATATATATTTAGATACACCTATTGTATACGGGTATAAAATGCAGCGACCTCTATGCCTCTACATGGGAAACTCGAGAATTATTCCTGCATTCCCAACTCGCGGACCTCCAGCTCGCGAGTCTCTTCCGAAAGTGTTGGAGCCGCCGATTGAACAGCATTCTACACGTTAAAACTGGTCGGGGGAGACGTCCTCCCCACATCTGATCATCCGATCTGGCGAGTAGCTACTCTTTTCCCTTCTACTTCTATCTGTTTGGTAGCGGCTTAAGAGAATCTATCACCCCATCTCATCCCGTGGGTGTCACAAAAGTCGACAGAAGGAAAATAAAAAACCAGGAGATGGGCAGCAGCATCTTCCCGTAACATCTGAATAAATTAACTGCGGTTGCCAACCCGCCTGCCAAGCGTGGCAACTATTGCAAAATCCCCCATAATGAGAACTACAAGCTTTTGTGGCAATCTATGTTAGTGGTGATCGTGATGGTGATGGCCTATGTTCACCAGCAGACACGCTTAAATGTGGATCATAATTTTTTTGATAAATAGTTTAAATGATTTTGTGCTCGAAAATATTATAGTAATAATAAATCGAAATGCAGTTTTGTAAAACCGGCCATGTTTTAGTAGTTTTATTTATCAAACTCCGACAAATTTGACTAATGGCTGTTGAAGTTAGGGTTGCCCCCTACTCTGATCTATATCGTTAGGGCGTTTTACAGACATAAATTGCACATGCACTACTGTCTAAACCAAACTACCAGACTATCTACAGATCTTAAAAATATTACAGATTTAAAAATATTTGTTCTTAGAGCGATTCGTTCGATTTTTTGGTGGTAGGATTCCTATTCAGGAATCCGTCTAGGTAGGTACCACCCCACGGCCAGTTATTCTGCCGTGAAGCAGTGGTGTGTAGACTCGGTATGAAGGGCACTGAGAGCTAGTGTAATCACTGGGCATATTAAGAACTGATGTCTCAAGGTGACGGGCGCAGTGTGGTGCCACTCGTTGTTCTGGGCGACACAGCATTTGTTATGGGCAGACGTTGCACTTACCATCAGGTGAACGTTTTGCTTGTTTCGTCACTTTAACCAATAAAAAAAAGCATAAATCCTTTCATAGTCCTGGAAGAAGCTCCGGCAAGCGTCGATTCGCGCAGAGCGACTGGATAGTTGAAATATGCAACGCAGCCGACTTAACTAGAAAGTACGAGGACTATTGATGCAGGAATCCGTCTAGGTAGGTACCACCGCAGCGCCAGTTCTGCCTTGAAGCAGTAGTTTGCAAACATTACTGTGTTTCGGTTTGAAGGGAACTGAGAGCTGGCGTGATCACTGGGCATATGAGACTTAAGAACTAAGGTCTCAGGGTGACGGGCGGAGTGTGGTGTCACACAGAAGTGTTCTGGGTGACACAGCATTTGTTATGGACAGACGTTGCACTTACCATCGGTTGGACGTTTTTGCTCGTTCCGCCACTTTATCCAATAAAAATCAATTGCCGTATTGAGGTACACAGACTACATAAATTACATTATGTAGACTATAGGGAACCATCTTATTATTTGTTTCGTCGTAATTTCCCAGATGGTAACTGGATTTACATGAATTTTAAAGTTCACTCGGACAAAGCACGCAGACAGCTTGTATTTAAACATAAGCCTCTTAGATCTGAGTGTACCTGTAATTCTCCCAACGGAGTCACGGATCTCTTGTGACTGAAAACGATTTAAAGGGATTAAAAAGTATTTGTTGTACGTTTGCTTTCTTCATATTTTTATGATATGTTACAACTACGAACTCTGTATTTGTTGTTCTTTGTCCGTGTAAACCGTTTAAGGTATTACGGTCTCGCGAAAACCTCTGATAATGGTATTATGCTATGATCGAGTTCACTGGTTATAGGATTTCTATGTAAGATTGGTATAGGTATCACCGCAGTGTTAGTTATTTTGCGGAGTTATAGCTAAGTGATTAGCATCTACGCTACGGGTCTTAGATTCAATTCCCGAATAAAACATAAACGATAAACAATTATTTGTTCTGAGTCTGGGTGTTTGTGTGTGTGCAACCAACGCAGGTAAAAAAAATAAAAGATTAAGTAGCCTTTTTATGGAAGAAAGTGACGAGACGAGCAAATCGGTTCGCCTGGTGGAGGGCGCAGCGTCTGCCCATAACAGATGATGTGTCACCCAGAATATTTCTGTGGGAGACCTCCTTAAGACCTTCTTAAGTCATATGCCAATGAAAGCTGTGAGCGCCTTTCAGAACGAAACACACTGGCACTCTGCAATACTTAATAAAATATGTGTCAGGGCGCAAAGCATCGTCACAAAGAACTTTGAATTCTGGTTGAATTCTGTAGTCGTCGGTAAAACGACTTACGCGTTTCGTCACTTAATACCATGCTTTTTCATGATCTTAAGAAAATCCTACCGAGCAAATGAGTAATACTGTATTCCTTCTTTTTAATTTCGTTGGTAAATTGCAAGCGAAACTACGTAATAATCAAGCAGACTTCTGAATCCATTTATTTTATATTTTAAAAGTCCCATTATTATAACATTATACAATTTGACAACCCTATGATCAGACGTAGTTTATAAAATGTGATTTGTGCGACCATCGCGGAACGTGTGAATACGTAGCATACTTTGACAAAATATTTTAGTTTGATGAACCGCATATGTGATTACGTTTTGGATGTTAGAATTTAAAATACGTGCAACAGATGCCGTGACACCCGTGAAAGTTTCTATAACGCGAAACTAGTTGTTACTTATTTGTTAAATTATTATTTTACCTCGCAATTCGTATGTTTCATTTTCTCACTGAAAACGTATAGGTAGGTCGGACCAGTCCACCACCCCAGTCCAGTTATTCTGCCGTGAAGCAGTATTGTGCAAACAATACTGTGTTTTGGTCTGAAGGGCACTGACAGCTTGTGTATTCACTGGGCATATGAGACTTAAGAACCGATGTCTCTGGGTAACGGGCTTAGTGTGGTGCTACACAGAAATGATCAAGGGGACACTGCATTTGTCATGGGCAGACGTTGCATTTACCATTAGGTGAACGTTTTGCTCGTGTCACTTATCTAATAAAAAAAAATATTCTATAGAGATAGTACTGTATCTGTATACGATATGTGTTTGTTATAAGGGATGGTAGACTTAAGGATTTTGGATTGCGTATTTAATTTTCAGAGTTTCATCTGACAGAGACGAAACTCCGCAAGCATCTTCTTTTTTTATCTTAGTCAAAAACATTATAAATAAATTTACAATGAATAGAATCCTAGACAACCGAAGCACGCTCCACGACAACATTTTGGACTAGACATTCAATAATAGATATATAAGTCTATTACAAACTCAAGCAGACCTCTTCGAATATGACAGACCTACGAGTATCAGAGGTCTAAGGTGCGAGATTTAGGGTATTGCAAATACCATTATTTTGACCACCGCTTGGCCTAGTGGCCAGAGTACAGAAATACCATGCCGTTGGTCCTGGCTTCGAAGCCACGGCTTATGAAAAAAACAAAATGAAAAGTCTTCATTATTTCATTTTATTTATTTAGAAGACAAGAATAACAACAAAAATATTTAATAAAATAGAAAGTTAATCATATACGACGAAACGTGTGACCATAATTGAACACTGCTACAATAATTCAAAAACAAAAAAGGGAACAAATTTACCTACTTTAAAATAATTGAATTTTACAATATTATAGACACATACGCCGTCACACACAGTCACGCCTTTTTCCAATTCGAAAAGCATCTAACTTTTTCCTACCGAGGTATCGTAAGATACAGTTAGAGTATTGTAACGACAGCTTTTATTCGTTGCAGAATAATACCATTAGAACAATGGGGAGTTAGAATTTTTTCGACTCGTACCAAAATGGCGGCGACGTTGTTCCCTATACGTCACGTCTCCTTTCCTGCGGGGGCGTGAAGTGGGCTACGTGAAAGACGTGAGTGGTTGTATGTATGTATGATATTAATTTAGTTATTATTTTAACTTTAATTACTTTTAAATTTTTCACCCGTAGTATTTTCAGGATTATATCAGGATACAAGTTCTCAATGTTTCCTTAAACTATCGCATATTATGATATGTACATCCTCAAGGTATAAGAGCGGGCATTGCCCGAGCAAGATAACCCGCCTTATGAAGCTAATGCATCAAGTTTGCAAATAGATTAGAAATCATTGTAAGACATTACTGTGAAATGTTTCGTGACAGACTCTAAAAATAAATACATTGTTGATACGAATGTTACGAAATTGATTTATTAATTAAGATATATAATTTTGCTTTATGACTTTTATTGGTAACGACATGATTAAAATAAAGAAAGAAGTAACGAGCGACGTGTGAAATTAATATTCTGCAGTGAGTTAGGTGTTAATAAGTCAAATTTGTTTTCATTATTCTTAGGTCTCGCTGAAACTGTAACATGTTTATTGAAAAGAAACCATGTTTCCCCTTTATTAAAACGCGCTTCCAATTCAAGCGTTTCATTGTCGCCTTTCGTATTCGAGGAAGTCTATTTTGATTTTGCATTTGCGAATTTAAAATGTTTGTGTTTGATTGAGAGTTTTCTGTCAGTTCTGCTATTGCGTTTTGGAATGCATGCGTCCGGTCGTGAGAAATTCACCGACGGTGAAATGCTTAGAGATATTTCTAAAGAGCTATTTTTCGTTAAAATATTCATCGAACGATTATAACGTTGCGATAGACGAAGGTCGCAAGCAGATAAATAATTTTACCGATGAGTAAGTACTTTAAAATACGTGTTCGACAATGTAGGAACGAAACATGAGAAAATCCGCGTTTCTTAAAAAATGGTTGAAACCCGTCAACTAGTACAGTCGCTTCCAAAAGTTGTCAACAATAAGCTAAGAGACGGCATCGTAAGGTCAATACATCAGGTTATAACTATTGTAATCATCAAATGAAAAAATTACTTTTGTATACATATACTAAAAATATATCATTGTGTTTCAAATTTACAAAGAGGCATTACAATCCTCTTTGCAATGCCGACTAGTCATATTAACTCTCAATACAATTAGCGCAGCGAATAGTGTACGTAAGTATACATCGTGCACCCATCCATTACGGAGACAGTGGTCTATATATATTTTCGGTGATGTAATTGCTGTTAGCCTTCTCGGCTTTTACAGCTTCATCGGATACTGTGCTCGCGGGCCAGGGGCCCGCGTGCCAGGTTTGGTTTGACCCAAACATAAATAAATAAATAAAAACTCCTACAAAAACCTCGAAGTTCGGACTGTGTCGCGTTCGCTGCGTGCTTTCGCGATTTCGAAAATCTTAAATATTTTAAGTCGTCTAATGACCGTCCGAAGGAGGCTGCGCGCGTCCATTCGGACTGTCGAATTGTGTGTCGGAAACTCTGGCCGGTGAGAACCGCCCTGGAACACGGGTGTATCGTGTGTACGCGGTGTGATTGTCGATTGCTGCGCGCCGCTCTCTACGGCGGTCGCGCGTCGTGGTGCGTGTTATATTAAAGCTATTAACTGTGTGTACAGTGTAGCCTGGATCGTGACTGACCGTATCGTGGTCAGGGAGTGCTGAGACATCCGTGTCGTCTAGCACGTTTCGCAGGCGACGTTTGCGTTCGGTCGCGTTTCTGTTTGGTCGGTAATTTGCTGCTTTAACCTCCAGCGGGTTTGAATGAACCGCGGCTTTTTCGAAAAACCGCCGTGATAATTCTCTGAAGTGTTCAGAGATTAAGGGCATTTCACAGTCGCTGTGAAGATCTACATTGCGTTGATACCAACCGGCTCCGGTGGCAGTTCGCAAGAATCGATTTTGAACGCTCTGTAACTTCTTTAATTGATTGCCCGTCGCGTGAGCGAAAGCGACGCAAGCATAGTCCATTACGGGTCTTATGCAAGTGTTATAGAGGCGAAGTTTTATAGAGGCGAAGTTAGACAGTGGTCTGAAATGTTATCATAGCGCATAACCAGTTTTCCCATAATGAATACCTTTGTAGATTGTAATGAAAATTAGCACCTGATTTTAGTTGGAAAGGGCACCATTAGTAGTTATAATTAAATGCAACCCAGTTAAAGAGCTATCCTTGATATATAATTTTCAGAAACAAAAGATCATGAACTTCAGGTGCCATAAACTATCAGAAATTCATTTAGTCAATTTATTCGGAATAGAGCCGTGGTAGCTCAGAGGCTAGGCGCTTTAAATTTCATAGTATGCGAGTGACCTGGGTTCGATTCCCGGTGCCGGCACCACTAAAATTGTTAATTGCAATTTTAAGTGCTGACTTACCACGTGCTCGGCGGTGCAGGAAAACGTCGTGAGGAAACCTACATGTCTGATAAATTAAAAATATTTCGAAGACATGTGAAGTCCGCCAACCCGCATTGGAGCAGCGTGCCGGATTATTCCTAGCTCCAAAACCCTCTCAGAAATGAGAGGAGGCCTGTGGTCAGTAGTGGGACATTTATAGGCTGAGTTTTACTTTACTTTTTTCGGAATTCACTCGATGAGATCGAAAACTAACAACAATTAATTCGTGGTATAGTATGCGTGAGAGTGTGTGCGCTTGATGTGTGTATTTGTGGGACTGTGTTTGGGCTGTTTGTATCGACATTCTTAATTAGAAAGGTTAGTTATTTATCTGCGGTCAGCCTCGCCATAACACTTTACCTAAGGCAAAATGTTTCGAAAGGTAACAATTATATATTACAATAAAATAATTTGGTTCAACACTGCAATACAAAAACAATTGTTAGATAGGTTTATCGACATTGTATTTGCGCCCCCAAAGGTGTTTCGAGAAAACTGCTCGTGAGTGCCGGTGTTGTCAGCGCTACATAAAAATTTTTACCGGACTTATTTTTGTTTGTCCTAGCATAAAACTGTGCGAAATCTGATTCTTTATCTGTTCTGGATGAATTGACTAAGTACCACCAACGTAGACTGTAATTAATTAATTTTGATTAACACTGAAAATTTATCTTGTAATGGTAAAGTCAATCCAACCGTTTTATTGTTCGCAATACTTTTTGAAGATGAAATAATAATTATGTAATGTGATTGTATTTTATATCGTATATTTTTAGAGAGCAATTCTTGTATATATAAATTTAAATATGTGTATAATTTCTATGAAATTTTGTATTCAGATAATGTTTTACTATCTCGACAACAAATGACACTACATGATATTGTTAACATGATAATATATAGACAATGACGACCGCGTGGCTTAGTGGTCAGAGTACATGACTTCTAAGCCGCGGGTCCTGGGTTCGAATCCCAGCCGGAGCCAACATATGTGCTAAAACATAAATTGTTGGTTTTCGGGTCTGGTTGTGTTGTGATTGTCCCCGTCTTTCCGACACTGCATCCTAGCCTACTTCCGATCTTATCGCATCAGCGTTACATCGGGCGCGGGTAGGTTGGGACGAGTGAGTGCCTCTGTGTTTTCGCGTACACTTGTGGCACTATAATATCTCCTGCGCAGTTGATGGCTCTCGACAGTAGTCGGCAGTTGTCGCCGTGGTCGAAATCGGGTAGGAGAACATCATCATACAGACAATATATAAATTGTCAATTGTCATAGTATATTTACTGTTTGTATATTACACTAGTCGATGCCGAGCGAAGCCCAGCCACCCAGGTACTCTAATTATTCCTAGTGGTAATATGAATTTCAGTTTTCTCGCTTTAATAATACCAAGTCTCTAAAATGTTCAACATTTTCGCTTCCAACGCAAATATTAATTGAGTATTCGATTTAGTATTTCATTTTTAACTGCAACTTCTTAATTAGGAACGTAGCTAATCATATCTAGCTAGCTAAGCTATCATAACAAAACTAATTTTAGTATTACTTGTTTTACAAGTAGATCGAATACTGTTGTATCGATTTGTAGTTGTTTGAAGTTTGTATTGATTGATTTTCAGAAAAATAAATTTTGAATATTTTTTAAAGTAAACGTTTGGCGATTGTTGAACTGCATAACTGTCTGATAAATGTTCAAAACAGAATTTGAAATAAGTCGTATTAAGTCTTAAGGTAGAACACTAAATACCTTATGGCACATTGGCATTCTGTCTTTAGACCGACTTCGACTTACCCTGCATTTTTCACTAGTTTTCGGTTATTCTACACTATTGGTTGGAATATTTCTTTAACTAATAGTGATTTCAAAAATTTTAATACAGACCTGATTTATGACTATCGAAAGAACGTTTGCGTCCATAACTTATAAAATACAAAACAATAAAAGAAATAAATAAAGTAAACGATATAAAAGTAATCGATACTGACATCTTCAAATGACTGAGATCGTTTCAAAAGTTTTGAGTGGTGGTAGGTTCCTATGCAGGAATCCGTCTAGGTAGGTACCACCCCAGTTCCAGTTATTCTGCCGTGAAGCAGTAGTGTACAAACACATGACTGTTCGGTTTGAAACTTGGCACTGTGAGCTAGTGTAATTACTGAGCATATGAGTCTTAAGAACTCATTCCTAATGGTGATGGGCGCAGTATAGTGTCACACAGAAATGTTCTGGGTGACACAGCATTTGCTATGGACAGACGTTGCACTTACCGTCAGGTAAACGTTTTGCTCGTTTCATTACTTGATCCAATAAAGAAAAGTCATTTAAACTTTTTCTTCGTCGCAATACCATATGCCATAGCCATACCATACCATGATAAAAAAGCATGTTTAGTGTGAAATGTAATTTTAGGTGAACTTTGTGTGTAATAAATTTAGATAATAAGCGAGCCGTGTGGTGGCGGCTCGATAAAAGAATACCATCTCATCCAATGGATCTCGTAAAAGGCGAGTAAGGAATTAAACTGCACTGTGCACCCAACAGCGCATGATGGCGATGGGCTCACCACCTATCACATCAAGCGCATATTGTTTTGGTGAAACGTGGATTGTGGCAGTCATCTGTTTTTGCAGTGAGTGCCCAGTCTCTGACTACCCCTTATGGGATACAGTCGTGATCTTATGTATGTATGTGTATGTTTGTGTTAATATGTTTTTGTTTTGTTACCTTTATCAATTTACGCAAAAAAAGTAGTAGTAGTTACTTTTAGATGTGTTCACGTTTATCACACTTCCTTATGCAAAATAATTGAACAAAGTGATGTTGCTTGTTAAATAACTAAGGGCGGGTTTCACCGCTAAACGCGATCAGTTCAAGCTGAACGAAGTTTAAGCGTTTAACTGAGTTCAACGCTACTGTTTGCATTTCACCAACATCAACTGAACGCGATTAAAGCTAAACGCGGTTCAAATTCTGGACGCCCAACTTTCGACATTCAGCTCTTTAAACGCGTTTAGAGAGCTGTCATTGTCAATTGCACAACTATGTAAATACAATAAATATTTTTTATACGTTTTGTTTATTGTTTGCATACCTATGTGTCTTATGCATAAAAACAGGCTGCTTGATGTCTCAAAATAATAAATACATCGAGTTTTTGTTTTAGATTGTGACGATATTTCACGTAAACTTCGTTTTTCTAAACGCTATCAAAATGGAGCCGGTGAAATCGGGTCTAAGTTATAAAACACACTTATACAATGTTAATGATGGTTACAATGTTTTCTATGGTGAAGTGAATCAATCGATCGATATATTTTCATTGTAGACCATTATAACAATAAACAAGAAGTGTCGTATTCCAGTTAGAATACAAAAGGCGGTCGTATCTTTCTAAAAGCGAACAAAATGATGAAGAACGAGAAAGGGGGTGATGTATATAAGCTTACAGAAATTAATACAAAACACTAGATGATAACATCCCATTATATAAGCGACAGATGTAAAGTAAGGGATTAAAATTTAATCGAATCATTATCCGATAAATACTAGAAACTGACAACTCCCCAAAATTTAAGAGAGGCAACTAACATTATACTTTTTTTTTAAATATTATACGTAGGGAAATATATGATTTTTTTAAACACAACTTGGAAAAGTTTGTCAAGGCAAGATGATTATATAAAGTGTCGTATAAAATAAACGAAAATGTGTGGAAACTTACTCTGCACTAGAAAGTCTCCTGGCTACAAAAAATACATATAAGATATTGTCATAAATTAATATACATTAATATGTTTGTGCCTTATTCGATCTGATTTTGATCGTCTTCAACGTATAATTGGAGACAATCGGAACATAATTGGTGTCGTATCACATAATGTTTCATCCTCTATGCGTTGACGTATCGTTCATCCGATTGAGTTGAAACTTTTTACAGTTGTGCGCGAAATTAATTAGTAAAACCGTTTTCCTTCATATGTTTTGTATATATGGTACCTAATCAAAAAAATTACAATTTTTTTTTAAAGTCGCATTACAGCGGATGCTGGTCTTGCTACGACCCTGACACACATCTTTCGCTTTTTCTACCTTCATTAGCGTTTTCATACAAGCTAGTCGGTTGCGGGTACTTTTGAGTTGGCCTTTTCTTATTGTGATACGTTCACCTACGTCAACCCGTTAGCTAGCTCGTTAACACTTGCCTCATAAATCTGTTTCGTCAATCTTCTTTCATCCATCTTCTCTACGTGTCCAAGATATCTAAGCATCCCTTTATCTAATATAGCATTTGTTGGCAGAATTCTAGCCGTTTCTTCGATGAGAAGATCTTAGATCTCAAGCAGGTGTAGATTTTGACATTCATCAGAACTTAACAATCCTAAATTGAACAAAAAATACTTGACTTTGACTCCACGTAGTTGATAGCTTGAGAGATGTAGTATGAGTGCCACGAAGTCAACGACAGTACATCTAGATCGGGCAGCCGATAATTAGTTGCATTAGGGTTGGTGTTGATAGAAGCTTGAGCCCAGGACTACTCGGTAGATAGATACGCTGGTAGCGATTTCATGGCATCGTAAAAATCAAATTACAGATAGGTCAGTTTGGTTTGTTTAGCGAGTATATCAAAATGCAAATCAAAATGCACAATGAGATTGGACCAGATAAGTTCAGACATGCGCAAATTTCCATAAACGCCTCTGATGCT
The DNA here is from genome assembly GCA_019845155.1 of Luehdorfia chinensis. Taxonomy (NCBI): domain Eukaryota; kingdom Metazoa; phylum Arthropoda; class Insecta; order Lepidoptera; family Papilionidae; genus Luehdorfia; species Luehdorfia chinensis. Next base: position 4,063,735 of record JAHVAK010000156.1, on the reverse strand, counting down.
CTCAACACTTTGGGAAACACGGTAAATCAATAACACCCGTTTGACGTCGATAGCGGTAAAAGCCTGATTCAAGGTATTATGGGCGGTATGATAAACTATGTCAGTAGGTTGGCCAATGGCCGCTCTGCACCAATCAGCGCTTTGCGTGTGGTGGAAGGCCCACGTTCCCCATACCCCTGTTCTGAACAGGGGGCACTTCCTGTTGCACCGGTAGTTCGCGTGGCCTTGCAAAGCTTGACTTCTATATGAAATGCACAATATATAACAACAATAACATCTTGTTGCAATACAGGTGTAATAATATTCATGATTATTGATGATTTATGGTTCAAAATAAATTAAATTTTGAAATTTTAATATAAATAAAATAAAATGGCATCGAACTAAATATTTCAATGAAAAAAAAAACGGAACACAGACCATCTCTTATGTTGAAGATAGTGATGAAGCTTGAAAAAGTCCGCTCAGCCCCAGTTTATGTTGGCGGACTTATATGCCCCCAATTTTTTTTATTTTCGTGCGAAGCAGGTTTACTCATAATGTCTTTCTTCAAAACCGTTCAAATCATGGGTTCTAGGTAAATCAGAAATTAAAATAAAATCAATTGTTTTTGTGGCGCCCACGAGATCGAACTATTGTTGCCCGCTATAAAAGTTTCAGCCTATAAATGTCCCACTACTGAGCACAGGCCTCCTCTCATTTCTGAGAGGGTTTTGGAGCTAGGAAGAATCCGCCACGCTGCTCCAATGCGGGTTGGCGGACTTCACATGTCTTCGAAATATTTTTTATTCCTCAGACATGCAGGTTTCCTCACGGTGTTTTCCTTCACCGCCGAGCACGTGGTAAATCAGCACTTAAAATTGCAATTAACAATTTTAGTGGTGCCGGCACCGGGGATCGAACCCAGGTCACTCGCGTACTATGAAATTTAAAGCGATCGTAAATAAAAAAAATATATTTATATAAATAAAGGCTAATTATATATATAAAATAATTTTATATGTGAAAAATTAAAGGCAAGCGCCTCCTGAGCTCCTTTTACAGCTGCTCGGTTGAATCGGTTTTGATCGTAATCATCACTCAGTAGTTAATTCTCTCACTGAACTCAGTAGTTCACGCGGCCGTCAAAAGTGAGGGGCTATCTACCGGATAGCCTCTCACTTTTGACGACCGCGTGGCCTACTGGTCAGACTACTAGACTTATACGCTGTGGGTCTTTGGTTCCTAAATAGCTAGAGTCCACATTAATGCAAAAACAATTCGTTAGTTTTGGTTCTTTGCGTCTGTGGAAATGAAAATTTTGAAAAGAACAGCTGGAGTGATTTTGATGGACAGAGTGAGGAACAGCGTGGTAAGGGAACATTGCGGTGTGGTAGAAGATGTAGTGACAAAGATAGAGAAAAGTATGTTTACATATTTTGAACACGTAATATATAATTTCGGTGATATATAATTTCGGTGATGTAATTGCTGTTAGCCTTTTTTGGCTTTTACAGCTCCATCGGATCCTGTGCTCACGGGCCAGGGGCCCGCGTGCCAGGGGCCCGCGTGCCAGGTTTGGTTTGACCCAAACATAAATAAATAAATAAACTCGTACAAAAACCTCGAAATTCGGACTGTATCGCGTTCGCTGCGTGCTTGCGCGATTTAGAATATCTCAATACGTTTTTAAGTCGTCTAATGACCGTCCGAGGGAGGCTGCGGGCCTCCATTCGGACTGTCGACTTGTGTGCCGGTAACTCTGGGCGGTGAGAACCGCCCTGGAACACGGGTGTATCGTGTGTACGCGGTGTGATTGTCGATTGCTGCGCGCCGCTCTCTACGGCGTTCGCGCGTCGTGGTGCGTGTTATATTAAAGCTATTAACTGTGTGTACAGTGTAGCCTGGATCGTGACTGAGCGTATCGTGGTCAGGGAGTGCTGAGACATCCGTGTCGTCTAGCACGTTCCGCGGGCGACGTTTGCGTTCGGTCGCGTTTCTATCTGGTCGGTAATTTGCTGCTTTAACCACCAGTGGGTTTGGGTGAACCGCGGCTTTTTCGAAAAACCGTCATGATAATGCTCTGAAGTGTTCAGAGATTAAGGGCATTTCACAGTCGCTATGAAGTTTCGGTGATGTAATTGCTGTTAGCCTTTTTGGCTTTTACAGCTTCATCGGATACTTGAACACGTAAATAGAATGGATGAAGCACACGGGAATGTAAACGCAACCAGTAATTATAAAACTACCAACGGTACTAATTAAATATGCAGGAATCCAAGTAGAAGTGGATACCGCCATGTAGTTACCATTTATTCTGATGCAGAGCAATAGAGTATTCTACAAACATTACTGTGTTTCGGTGTGAAGGGCAGCAATAGCTAGTGTAATTATTAGACATATGGAACTTAAAACTTGATGTCCCAGGGTGGGGACTAGGACAACATTTGCTATGGGCAAACGTTGCTCTTAGCATCAGCTGAATGATTTGCTCGTTTCGTCACTTTCTTCCAATATTAAAATCTTTTTCCGTCGCAAATATATATTGAACAATTTATCTGACCTTTTTTTTGTACGTTTCAAAAGCGTCTCTCATCTTTGTCATAGACACACTTTTTTCCTTGGTATACACTATGGGATGTGAACGTTTGAAATTTTGAGTACAGCAGTAGCCGTGGTATGTTGGTTCCTTTAATTTTTTATAGGAGATCATAACACTAAGCAAAACGTTCATAACAAATGTGTTATATGCAGATTCCTGAGGCATCGGTTCTTAAGTCTCATGTGTCTAGTTTCGGTGCCTATCAGATCGCAACACACTACTGTTTCACAGCAGAATAACTGACCGGGCTGAGATACGTACCTAGACAGATTCAGGCAAATTTACAATATCTAAGACTTACTTATTTTAGTTTACACTTCTTTTTTACATTCTTTATTTTTTTCGTTGACATAGGTAGGCGTAGGCTCCTCACTTAGGTAGCCCACTTTCCGCCCTCGTGGCAAATGATACGTGTCGGGTGGCGAACCACGTCGCCGCCAATTGGGTACGTGTCATAAAGTTCGTACTCCCAATTACATTCCCACGAGCGTATAGTATAGTGATAGCGTTGCATAGTATTGTGTTATTCAGCACGAATAAAGACTGTCTGTACAATACGATAGCAGCCTCTTACGACACCTCGGTAGGGAAGAGGTAGGTGTTATTCTAATCGACACCTGTCGCCTATTTCAATACTAAAAAAATATTATCTTCGAAAACATTACCCGGCATTCGAAGTTAGTGCTACGACTTAGCAAAACGGTGTACTGACTCATATATTACTAAATTTATTAGTAAGAAACAATAGAAATACTCACAAGTATTAAATGCCGTGAACAGTTAATCCTGAAATAATATTTGACATTGCAACGCAAAGCGTGGGTTGGGAGACAGTGGGGAGAAGGATGATGGGCGTTATGGACCTCTCGTCGCGTGGATCAATCCACCTCGCCCCTTGACGCAAGGCTTGACATATTAAAATGACCGCTGACCTTTGTCGTTACAAAGTTATCGATTCAACATTAACAAGATATTACTCGTATTATGGATAATTAGCACGATGTACAATGTTATCTATTGCGGTGCTTATATTTTAATATTGACGACCGCGTGGCCTAGTGGTCAGAGTAGCTGACTTCTACGCCGCGGGTCCTGGGTGCGATTCCCAGCCGGAGCCAACATTTGTGCTAAAACACAAATTGTTGGTTTTCGGGTCTGGCTGTGTTGTGATTGTCCCCGTGTTTCTGACACTTCATCCTAGCCTACCTCCGATCTTATCGCATCAGCGTTACATCGGGCGCGGGTAGGTTGGGACGAGTGAGTGCCTCTGTGTTTGCGCGTACACTTGTGGCACTATAATATCTCTTGCGCAGTTGATGGCTCGCGACAGTATTCGGAAGTTGTCGCCGAGGTCGAAATCGGCTAGGAGAACATCATCATTTTAATATACAAACGCACATATATAAACAGTGGAGGAATGGCCGTGTGGTGGCGGCTCGTTAAAAGAATACTACCACTCCATCTCATGCAATGGATCTCGTAAAATGCGAGTAAGGAATTAAACTGCACTGTGCACCCAACAGCGCATGGTAGTGATGGGCTCACCACCTATCACCAAGTGCATTATATGTATTGTATTGTTTTGGTCAAACGTGGATTGTGGCAGTCATCTGTTTTTGCAGTGAGTGCCCAGTCTCTGACTACCCCTTATGGGATACGGTCGTGATCTTATGTATGTATGTATGTAGGAAGGACCGGGCGCGCGCCATAAATTTCATAGAACGCGAGGGACTTGAGTTCCAATCTAGGTGCCGGCACCTATAAAATTGTTCTGCAAATTTAAATGCTGATTTATCACGAGCTCATCGATGAAGTATAACATCGCGAGGAAACCTGTATTGTCCGAGGGATAAAGATATTCCGAAAACATCAGAGGTCCTCCGACCTCGGAGTAGCGTGGTGGACTCTTTCCGGCTCCAAAACACTCTCAGAAATGAAAATAGACATGTGCTCAGCAGTGGGACAGTTTTATGCTATAACTCTACTTTTCAATGAGTAAATGCAATCAATTCTCAAACACAAATCCATTATAAATATCGTATATATACATATATACAGACATATACATTCGCATTCGTTCGAATCGATCCAAATGCGATGTAACAAGCGGACAGGACCCGAGTACACTGAATCAAACTCTCGGTATCCAATAACACCATTACGCGGGAGCTCTTTAAAAACTTGCGAACACATAATGGATGTATCCATTTAAAACCATTAAAAACAAACTACGTAGTTAGCCGGGGGAAATTGGAAAATTGTATACACAGTTTCCCGCGTATGCACTTAATGCCTATCAGAATATATTCATTGCAAATTTTTTTTTAATCAAAAAGGTTTTTATTATTAGTTGTTTAAATAAATGCTGTTTGCTGTTTTTATTGAGTAGTGTAAGGATTCATAGACATGTACCATAGCAGGGCAAGTTATTAGTAGTAGTGTGCAGACATTACTGTCCCACGCCAACAAATGTCCCAGGGGGCAGCATGGCACACAAAAATATTTTATAACAGCATTTATTATGGACATACGTTGAATTTACCATCAGGTGAAATTTTTAGTCGTTTCGACACTTAAAAAAATCTGCAACCCATCTTGTTCCGCGGGCGTCGTAAAAGCCGACCAAGGTAAACGCTTGGAAAAAGCTTGCGACACATAGCGGTGTAACCATATTGCCGGTGGCGGGCAGCAGTGTCTGAGGTGCGCGGTATCTGGTACCACCACCACCACCATTTCATCCTATGACCTCCACCACAACAATACCACACACCACTGAAGTCGAAAACACGACACGTGTTTCACATCAAAACTAGGCATTATCAAGTGATATTGACTCTACGACAGTCAGCCGCCGGGTCAAACTCTTGGCCTATAACATTTATGTATCATCATCATCATCATTTGAGCCTATCACTAGTCCACTGCTGGACATAGGTCTCCCATAGATTACCACAAAAGTTTGTAGCTCTCATTTTGGGGGGATCTTGCCATAGCCACTCTTGGCAGGCTGGTTTGCAACCGCGTCTATTTATACAGATGTTCCAGAAAGATGCTGCTGTCCATATTCTGCTTTTAATTTGGCCTCTGGCGATTTTTACACCCACGGCATATGATGACACCCCAATCAAACAAAAAAAAAAATATTTCATTTGAACTCACCAGCGAAGCGTGGTGTTTGAGGCAAATTCCCACGTATTGAGGGAGTCGTGTATCGAGTGAACTCTTATCAAGCCAACAACTTAAGAAGAAGATACATTTTAATTGGTCCAAATTTCAGATACTGCATCAGACCCTCCTTTCGATCGCGTATTGCGAGATGATGGCCAGTAGGCTGCTCTGCTTAAATGACATAATATTTCCAGCGAAAATAACAAGTCCTTTTTGTAAATCGGAATATTTTAATATTATAATGATGAAAATGCAAATTGCCCGCTTTTAAACAAAATATAACTTTTTCCATAAAGGCAGAGGTAAACCCAATTAATGGTCGGAGCCTAACATAATTAGCAAGGGCACTACGTAAATCAATCGAGCGAGGTTCTAGACAGGACAGTTACACGTATGTACCGATAGACTACCGTATTATTGTGGTGGTATACATTAGTCATATATATCGTCGACCGCGTGGCGTAGTGGTTAGCGTACCTGACTTCTGCGCCACCGGTCCTGGGTTCGATTCCCAGCCGGAGGCAACATTTGTGCAAAAAACACAAATTGTTGGTTTTCGGGTCTGGTTGTGTTGTGTATTGTTTGTCCCCGTGTTTCTGACACTGCATCCTAGCCTACCTCCGATCTTATCGCATCAGCGTTACATCGGGCGCGGGTAGGTTGGGACGAGTGAGTGCATCTGTGTTTGCGCGTACACTTGTGGCACAATAATATCTCCTGCGCAGTTGATGGCTCTCGACATTCGGATTCGGAAGTTGTCGCCGTGGTCGAAATCAGGTAGGAGAACATCATCATATTAATATAACAGGAATAGAGGAATAGAGAACCTGTAACGAAAAATATATAAAAGGAAAGGAGTATAATTTATAAAGATGGGTAAAAAATTAAAAAAAAAACAAGCACAAGAGCTGAACCTGCATAATTAAGATTTTAATGTAATAAGTTTCATAGACTGTAGAGGAGCGCGGACAGATGAAGTAAAACAATTTAAAGGTAACAATATAACATAGGTATAGCTTCACCATTGATCTAAAAAAACAATAAAAAAAATACGTTTTAGATTTTCACAATCTTCGGGGCGTTTATCGATATAGATTAATTATCTTCATATATGTATGTATATATATGCTGAAGATGAATTCGAATCAGAACTAGAGTAACCGACATAGTCCTAAGGATCAGCAAGCGGAAGTGGCCGGCCATATAGCTGGTAAAACCAATAACTATTCGGAAGAACGGTTCGGTGTGGTGACCTCGTACCGGCAAACGTAATGTAGGTCGACCACCACTATATGTAGCGACGGTCACACAGTTTAGAGGGAAGTCGATGGATGCAGGCTCAACACCGTGTTTTGTAACAATCTATAGGAAAGGCTATGTTGAATAGTGTACTGAGATATGATGATATGCTAACGATAGTAACTAAAAAGCGATAAGGTGTTAAAAATTTCATTGTCTGTCGCAAGTTCGCAAGGTTATCTATACTCGTCACGCTTTACAGGCGCTCTTGGTCACAGTAGATCTCTCCGGTCTGTTTAGGTTAGGCCTGAATCGGTATCTCCGCCATCAATCGAATATACTTTTTCGTCATTCCGCATAATCGCATACTCATTTGACTGTTTAGGGTTTAACTTATACATTACACTTATACATTTGTATAAGTTAAAACAACGAAACGTTAGTGTCTTAATTTCATAGTAATAATTCTTCACAGCTGCTATTCGCAACTAGGTGCCCGATAAGTTTATTTTAAAAGTCAATATAGTGATCAATATTTTTTTTTATTGAGTGTTGTGACGAGTAGAACAAAACGTTCACCTGATGGTAAGTGCAGCGTCTGTCCATAACAAATGCTGTGTCACCCGAAACATTTTTGTGTAACACCACACTGCGCCCGTCACCCTGAGTCATTAGTTCTTTAGTTTCATATGCCCAGTGATCACACTAGCCCTCAGTGCCCTTCAGACCGAAACACTATAATGTTTGCCCACTACTGCTTCACGGCAGAATAACAGGCATGGGGTGGCGCCTACCTAGACGGAAACTCTGCGTATGAATCCTACCACTCGTATTACAAAAAGTTTTACATATAGGTGTATATATGTATACTTATAAAAAGGGAGCAGTGGATGAAGTGCATTGAAGCCAATGGTGATGGCTTCAAAATATTACAATCAACGATCCACCATGCATATAAGCCGGTATAATATATTTTAAGCAATAAACTAACGGAAGATGTTTTTTACATTTTCATCATGATCGTCATTTCACCCTATCTTAGTTCACTATTGAACATACGCCTCCGATAAAGATTGCAACAACACGGTCATTACATCCTGGTCGTGCTTAAATTGCATATTTAAGAAAAAATTCAAAACTTCTGAACATATCAAAATCTGTTGAAGAGAGATCGATCGAGTATGGTGGGCGCGTAACTTCATATTCCAGTTCATGTATATTTTTACTAACGAAGTGCGCGATATGTGGTCGAGCGATGTCATGAAGCATGATTCCGCCACTCATATTAACCAACTTTGGCTATCTCTTCATGCGTCTTTTGCAGTTCAACACAATACTTTTGGGCGTTCATTGTCTCCTCTTGTTGCCAAAAGTTATAGTAAATGACGTCTTTTTGTGACCACCATAAATTTACCAGCATAAAGTTGTTGCTTTAGAGCCAAACGTAGACCATCTATCTAACCATGATGCAGACCTTCATGTATTTTCGTAAAGCACTCATTTCCATCACATACTATACGGTCAAGAAAATGTTCAGTTTTTGTCGAAGGTAAAGTGAAGACGTAATTGGTGAAACGATTTTGTTTATTCCACTCCGAGAGTTCGAATGGCACCTACGAGCTTCTTTACTTTACCAATTTGTCTGAGGCCTCATGATGGACAGCGAGTTCTTGTGCAAGTTCTCGTGTGGGGCGGGCGCGAAGGTAGTCCGCGAGGCTTATTATCCAAATTCTCTACTCCATGACGAACATTTTGAAAACAATTTAATACTGTCCTTTCAGAAACTGTATTCTCCCCGCATTTAGTATTTATTCTTTTTGCTGTTGGACTTACACCTTATCCTCCGTTAAAGTAATAAAGTATTGTAGCTCTATTTTTTAACGGATCCATGGCATGAAAAGGGAAACTTAGATTAAATCACAGTGACATCTAACAGAGGTATCCAGACTTTTTTTCTCATAGACAACTTCACGATCACGCCAACGTAGACCCCAGTGTAGTTGTTTACAATAACAAAACTGAACAAGTCGCAACAATTTTGGTAGTACGCGCCCATTGTTTTCAATTTTTGCACAATCGGCAATTTCATATGCACCAACGAAATAATTTAGATATTAAATGTTTAGCTAGCAGCAAAGCTATGCATGTAAATTGCAATGTCAATAGACTCTCTGTTAATATTTGAAATGTAATAATTCTTTAGTAAACGCATATTACACGTTTATCTAGCTCCCGGCGTCCACTTAATACAATCAGTAGATTGCACCGGCTCAATGATTTGTTTGATTTGTTTTGTCGGGTATATTAAATTTGCGCTTAGAGTACCATCAGGCCCCTAGCATACTTTTTAATCTAGTGCTTTATATTGCAAACCAATCGCCAGAGTTAGGATCATTGCAACATTCTTATTGCGAGCTACATCGGGATCTGCCTCTCACCCTAAATAGACCGAAATTAATCTTGATCATCATCATATCAGCCTATCACTAGTCCACTGCTGAACATAGGCCTCCCACATAATTGACGCAACAGTTTTAGCACTTATTTTGGGAGGATTTTTCCATAGTTGCCACACTTGGCAGGCGCGTTTGCAATCGTAGTTTATGTCTTCAGATGTTTTAGGAAGATGCTGCTGCCCTTCTCCTGGTTTTTGTTTTCCATGTGTCGACTTTTATGACTACCACGGGATGTGATGGGATGGTAAATTTTTTTAAGCCACCAACACACGGTGGATAGAAATTAATAAAAAACAAAAACTTTCTTTAACTTTTTATTGTGCATCTTAAACGTTTGGAACTATTTAGAGTCAAAATTTTCGTCGGTTTTTCTTACAATCGCATTCCCTGATGGATAGCTTTCGAATTGTAGTTTATGCAGTATGAGAAACACGAGAATAATACACGTTGACACGAATACCTATATTTTATACTATTGCCCAAATATTGCATTTGACAGCATACCAGGACTTTTCAGTAAGTAAACAAGTGAAATAATAAGTGAATAATTTAAATATGATGTAAAATGAGGGAAAACAAAACACATCAGAATGTAAGCTTATCTAAGCTAAATATAATTTAAGTGTAACAGTATGTAACTGTGATCATATTGACACTTTTCAAAGTTGTATGCGTATTACGATGCAAAAAGAGTTGATAAGTAGAAGATTCGATATGAAAAGTCGATTGTAATTAAACATAGAAAAAAAAAACCCTAACTAGTATGTAACTTCATAGTTCATCATCATCATCATCATCATTTCAGCCTATCACTAGTCCACTGCTGAACATAGGCCTCCCCCATAGATTGCCACAAAAGTTGTAGCTCTCATTTTGGGGGGATTTTGCCATAGTTGCCACGCTTGGCAGGCGAATTGGCAACCGCAGTTTATTTATTCAGATGTTCCAGGAGATGCTGCTGCCCATCTTCTGATTTATATTTTCCCTCTGTCGACTTTTACGACACCCACGGGATGAGACGGGGTGGTAGATTCTCTTAAGCCGCTACCACACGGTCAATTTCATAGTCCAAAATAGACAAAAGTAAGCGCGAGACCTTACTTTCTACTATTTTAATACCGCACTTTAGTTTAATTACATTTTTTCACATTTCCACATTTCCATTGTTAACAATAAAACGTCCCCTTTGAAACGCTATTGACAAGAAACACTCGATATACGAGTAATATCGAGTATTTATTTACAAACTACGCAAACAATATTTGCTAACGTACGGTAAAAAGTGCGATTGCAACGTCACATTTGTACACAGAAGTCAGTCCCCGGACTAATATACACTTTCAATTTCAATCACTCCTGCGATCATGTAAACAATCACTAAAGTAAATAAATCAGACGGTCTCCTAAAGAGAAATAAACGAACACATCGTAAATAATAAATGGCTGCGGGTGATGGCAAAGGACATTTTTCTAAACTTCATTTGAAAACTTTTTGCACCGGGTAAACTTTTTTGTTCGTCCATTTTAATCTAATGAGAACTGATCACAAAGGGTTTAATGGAGAACACGGTTCAAAATACTGCATGAAAAAGTTTATTAAAAATTAGGGACACAGCTAAGATGAAAAAGATAATTAAATTCTATTGTAAACTCTCAAAGGTTAGCGAGGTAAAGGCAGACGTGCTATCTAATAAGTAATGACAATTAAAAAAAGCACAAGCATTAAGATAGAAATCAATATATTGTCATCTAACTACCTTCTCGGCACCATTGAAATTATAAGTTTAAAAATAGTGTAATTTAAACGAAAGACTGTTAAAGCTGTAAGCAACTGTGTTTGAACAATCAATCAATTCGGCGTCGTCGTCGTTTCAGCCTATCACTAGTCCACTGCTGAACATACTCTCATATTGGGGGGGATCTTGCCATAGTTGCCTACGCTTGGCAGGCGGTTTGGCAACCGCAGTTTATTTATTGAGATGTTCCTGGAAGATACTGCTGCCCATCTTCTTGCTTAATTTTCCCTCTGTCGACTTTTACGACTCTCACGGGATGAGATGGGGTGGTAGATTCTCTTAAACCGCTACCAATTCAAATAATAATAATAAGTTTATTCACACACAAAAATTTACATAAAACACAATTTTAACAATTACAGTAGTAGTACAAGATTCTTAAAATGTACAAACTATGATCTCTGACTACTGTGTTACAGGAGTCAGTGTTCTTCATTTTTTGTGCCTATAACGTACCGTATAATTTACTACAAATTTCTACTATTTGTTACAAAATAACATGCAATTGTATGTAAGTGTGTGTGTGCATGTGTGTGTGCGTGTGTGTGTGAGTGCGTGCGCGTGTGTGTCACTTTAAACCTACCATCAAATGTTCTGTGTCTTCATAGTTAAGTTTACCCATGCAGTCATCTATATATTTCTTTAAATTATATGCATTAAATTTTCGTATTTGTTGTATATCTTCCTAATTTATTGTACACCCGAGATGTCAACGCATAAAATTGTCGCTTGGCAAACTCTGTCCGAGTTCTTACTGTGGGACATGTCTCTTTTCTTTGCTGTGATGTAGGCCAACTCTCTACTCATTTCTGCTATTAATATTTCACTCAAAACAACTGCAAGCAGCCACATACTTGTGAACAGGTGCCGCTGGTAGAGGCTGGTCCGCTTCGAGTTTGCAATTCATTTGTTATTTTTTTTATTGGATAAAGTGATGAAACGAGCGAAAACGTTCACCTGATGGTAAGTGCAACGTCTGCCCATAACAAATGCTGTGTCAACCAGAAAATTTCTGTGTGACCAGTGATCAGGTGAACAGTTTTGCTCTTTTCATCACTTAATGCAATAAAAAAAAACATTAAATATGGTATTATTATCAAATAAATGCGTTATCCAACTCTTAATTTATCAAAGATTTTACTTCAAATAATTAATACATTTCTAGAGTAATCCTTTTCATGTTATTGTATCTTACTACTATAATGTAATAAAGTTGGAGAGTTTTGTATGTTTGATAGCGCTAATCTCAGGAAATGCTAAAACTCTAAAGTCATTTTTGTATTCATCATCATCATCATCATTATTTCAGTCTATCACTAGTCCACTGCTGAACATAGGCCTCTCCATAGATTGCCACAAAAGTTTTAAGCTCTCATTTTCGGGGGATTTTGCCATAGCTGCCACGCTTGGCAGGCGGGTTGGTAACCGCAGTTTATTTATAAAGATGTCCCAGGAAGATACTGCTGCCCACATCCTGGTTTTTATTTTCCCTCTGTCGACTTTTACGACACCCACGGGATGAGATGGGGGCGGTAGATTCTCTTACGCCGCCGCAACACGGGAAACTTCTTTAAATAACTATTTTTGTTCGTACATATAGTCGTTCGTTACCCGCCTCCTGGTCTTCGTTATTCCTCGGGAATCTCATCGCCCACAAGATAAGACGGGGTGGTAGATTCTCTTAAGCCGCCACCACACGGCATTTTAAAATAAATAAATCGTTCAATTGAGGAAAGCCCTAGGCGCTTGTAACTTATTACAAAAAAATATTACTACGGCCTTCAAGGGGCAATGCTCTGGGAACCGAACATTGCCGAGAAGTTTCAAATTTTGTAGTTCAGCGACGTACCATACCATACGGTGCAGTCATATTGTCAGCTTTTTTTCGTGTGTAAAGTCGCGGGGCACAGCCAGTGTCGAATAAAATTAATTCCCGCTTATATTAATATCTCACACAAAACTCTCTTCATGTGCCTTTGTAGGTCAGCTTGTACAGCTGACCCAATTTGAAAACTAGACCGTACGCCAGAGGAAATGAATATATCGATTTTATGTACCATTTACTTTGGCCTATAAAATGTTGACATCCTTAGTCCGTCGTTGCTTTACACCAGTATTTTGCATGTTATTAATTAAAGTTGCCGTGTGGTGGCGGATTAAGAGAATCTACCATCCCATCTCATCCCGTGGGAGTCGAAAAAGTCGACAGAGAGAAAATAAGAACCAGTAGATGGGCAGCAGCGTCTTCCTGGAACATCTGAATAAATAAACTGCCGTTGCCAACACGCCTGCCAAGCGTGGCAACTATGGCAAATCTCTCCAAAATGCGAGCTACACACTTTTGTGGCAATCGAGGGGTGGCCTATGTTCAGCAGTCTTCTACGACACCAACGGGATGAGATGGGGTGGCATACTCTCTTAAACTGCCACCTACACGGCGGTAAAAAGATAAATAACAATAGTAACCAAATTAATATTATTTATAAATGATTTACTTCAGAAATAGTTTTGCTATGGAAAGGGGACAATAGGTGGTTGTAACACTGTTGACATCGTAATTTATCTTTTAATTACCTGAACCTGAAGCCGATAGGTATCCGGCAGAGTAGAATAGCGCCTACCTCTTTCCTACCGAGGTGTCGTTAGAGGCGACTAAGGTATTATACGGACAGTCCTTTATTCGTGCAGAATAACACCATAAGTATGCAATGCTGTCACTAATACTGCTCGTGGGAATGCAATGGGAAAGTAAGATTCTTTTGACTCGTTCGAAAATGGTGGCGACGTGGTTCGCCGCCCGTCTCGTCTCGTTCACCGCGGTGGCGAAAAGTGGCCCACGTGTAGTGTCTATGCCTACCCCTTATATGGGCTCAAGGCGTGACTGTATTAATCAATAATAGACATCAGAGTTATTATATGTGCCATATTAATAAACTATAAATAAGAAGATAAACTTAACGTTTTAAAATTTAATTTGCCATCCATCGGAAAACTTAAAGTCGTATTAGTCGATTACTCTTAGATAATCTGCTCACAATATCGTTGTGGGGCAGCGTTTCTAGATCTGAAAAGAATGAGATAATCTTTTCAGAGGTTTCTGTCGAAGAACAATTTTTTTTAAAAGTAGCGTCGGACATGATGATGATGTTCTCCTAGCCGATTTCGACCTTTGCGACAACCTCAGACTACTGTCGAGAGCCATCAACTGCGCAGGAGATATTATAGTGCCACAAGTGTACGCGCAAACACAGATGCACTCACTCGTCCCAACCTACCCGCGCCCGATGTAACGCTGATGCGATAAGATCGGAAGTAGGCTAGGATGCAGTGTCGGAAACACGGGGACAATCACAACACAACAAGACCCGAAAACCAACAATTTATGTTTTAGCACAAATGTTGGCTCCGGCTGGGATTCGAACACATAACTCGCGGCTTAGAAGTCAGGTACTCTGACCACTAGGCCACGCGGTCGTCAAACTTACTCTGTGTTCCGAGAATTAAATTCACTGAACACCGCTGAATTTCACGAAGGTATTTCTCCACTGCAGTGCTACACACAAGCAGTACACGAAGTAGTACTGAAGCTAACTGTAATTACAGGTAATATGAGATTTAAGTAGTGATGAGATGCTAGCTAAAGCTAAAACAAGTAAAAAGCTTCCCCCTCAGAAGGACCAAGCTCTCATAAAATACTAGTCTAAAATAGTAGCTCTATGTGTGGGAGTCTCCCTTATAATACGCTGGGCAAACTTGTGCAAATATTTTTATTGTAGAAAGCTTCTATATCTCATTCAAAGAAAATCACAGTGGGACGAATTTAAGATTTATTATTTTTACTACGAATATAACATAATTTCAACTTATTAGTATACAAAAAATTTACGGACAAATCGGTCGTAATTACGGTATTTGCTTGGCATCAATCGCATTTTCGTCGGCTATCATATTCAAAAGATTATTGCTTTAGATCAGTTATAACTTACAATGTGAAAATGGATCTCGTTAGAAAAAATAATGTCGCTAGGGAAACTAGAAAATAACAACGAAGATCTGTCAATACAAACATGTTTTAGCGCACTTTTAAAGTTGTTGGTACAATATAATTGACTTGTTTTCCCTCAAATGGTAATACATGGAGTTTATAAAATCAAAACGCTTGCGGCGGTGAGTAATGCATTTCGAAATGAAACCGCTTATCGCCTTTGACAAAACGCTTAATCCCGCTACTTTTGTGTGGGAGTTGCACTATCAAATATTGAAAACGTAAAAAATATGAGCACAAATTTGTATATATATTATGACATGACCGCCAACCCGCATTGGAGCAGATTAGCCGACTCATCCTGGCTCATAAATGAGAGACGGTCTGTGCACAGCAGTGGGGCATTTATAGGCGGCTTTTAATTTTTTTTTTAAGCGTAACTTATATTACCGTTCATATAGTCTCTCACTTAATTATCACAACTTAACATCCGCGGCTGAACAGGTCTCGTAAAATTATTTGAATGAAAATGCAGGGAGGCTTAATTTTGAACGTGACAGTATAATGCTGCATAATCTGCAAATAAACGAAAAATTTGTTAATAATCTTATGGAAAATTATAAGCGCGCCCTCTAAAATAAAGGGCTAATTCTTAGTAGCGTCCATTTTTAGTCGTAGACTTAAGTATGTTATGTTCGGTGTCCGGCGGAGTAGAATAGCACCTAGTTCTTTCCTACAGAGGTGTCGTTAGAGGCGACTATGGTATTGTACGGAGAGCCTTTATTCTTTTTTTTTTAATTAGATAAAGTGATGAAACTAGCAAATCGTTCACCTGAAGGTAAGTGCAACGTCCGCCCATAACAAATGCTGTGTCAACCACAAAAATTCTGTGTGACACCACACTGTGCCCACCACCCTGAGACATAAGTTCTTAAGTCTCATATGCCCAGTGATTACGCTAGCTCTCAGTGCCCTTCAAATCGAAACACAGTAATGTTTGCACACTACTGCTTCACGGCACAATAACTGGCCCTGGGGTGGTACCCGCCTAGACGGATTCCTCCATAATATGCAATGCTGTCACCATACTACTCGTGGAAACAAGAATTTTTCGACTCGTACCAAAATGGCAGTGATGTGGTTCGCCACCCGTCACGTCTCGTTCCCTGCAAGGGCGAAAAGTGGGAGTGGAAATAATGAGTGGCCTTCTATAGGGAAAAGGCGTGACTTTATGTATGTACGAGTATGTAATGTCTCATACTGTAGCGTATGACGGGTTGTCCACTCCCCTTAAATATCATTGGCATAGGCGATGGCTGCCACATGTATCATACTTGTGGACAGGTGTTAATTGTGGAGGCTGGTATGCACGAATTTGCAATAGACATATGTATGTATGATTGAATCTTATCTAAAATGTTGACATGGAGCGTGTTTCTGTTCTCTATTAGACTATTTTTTGTAAATTACATAAAACGGGATACCTCCGGAGTTTCTTTCGCCTGTTTTCTTCTGCGTCAGAAATACCTCATTACGGTAGCGAAATTTATATTTCTTACGTTCAAAATTAAGTATTTATTTCATTTCAATAGAAACAGCCCCAATCCCCGTTACACTCGGTGGAATAATAAAGCTGGGTGCCTTTACGACAAATTTTTACACTCAAAGTCAGTGTTATGTTTTTTCAGAAACCTACAAAATAAACGTCCGAATTAAAAAAGAGTTTGTTTCGCTACGTTACAATTGTAAGAAAGTTTTCTGTCGCCATGAACAATGAAACTCTTTCAAAAAGTAAGAACTGTGTACTTTAAAGGTTTCTTGGGGAAAGCTTACAACGCAGCATTTACGAATACGAACTAAGATCACTACTTTCGTCGTCATTCAAGGATTAAATTTTCTTGGTTTTCTAGTTATGTCACAGTTTTATTTTATTTTTAATGACATAAAATTTATTATAGATTAGAAATATATTAGAATAAATAGAATATATTAGATAATTCTCAAAAAAAAATTAAAAAACATATAATTTCAAGTTG
Organism: Luehdorfia chinensis; assembly: GCA_019845155.1. Classification (NCBI taxonomy): domain Eukaryota; kingdom Metazoa; phylum Arthropoda; class Insecta; order Lepidoptera; family Papilionidae; genus Luehdorfia; species Luehdorfia chinensis. The sequence continues at coordinate 4,046,474 of JAHVAK010000156.1, read as the reverse complement.
TAAATGGAAAAATGTAAAGAATAAATGGAACCTATTAACAAAATATAGCCGATAGGTGTCAGGCAGTGTAGAATAGCACCTACCTCTTTCCTACCGAGGTGTCGTAAGAGGCGACTAAGATATTGTACGGACAGTATTTATTCGTGCAGAATGACACCATTATATGCAATGCTGTCACTATACTGCTCGTGGGAACGCAATGGGGAGTTAGAATGTTTTTGTTTCGTACCGAAATGGAGGTGACGTGGTTCGCCTCCAGTTACGTCCCGTTTCCCGCAGGCGCAACGTGTGTGGCCTCTGCCTACCCATATGGGAAAAAGGCGTAACTGCATGTATGTTTTGCATGCGTAGTCGTGAAAATGATTGTTCCTATTTTCTTATTCATCGTAGACGCTTTAGCATGGTCATCATCACTGTTCGACTCCTCAATTAATTCTCTCAAACGTTGTGCTTTAATACTAGGAATACAATACAAATCAAAGCCGTCAACCGCTATCGAATGTCAATCAACATGACCAAAAAGTCAACCGTAAAGACACAGACCAGTTTGTACTGGGCAGCAGCGTCTTCCCGGAAAATCTGAATAAATAAACCGCGGTGGCCAACCCGCCTGACAAGCGTGGCAACTATGGCAAAATACCCCAAAATTAGAGCTACAAACTATTGCGGTAATCTACGGGGAGGCCTATGTTCAGCGGTGGACTAGTCATAGGCGGAAATGATGAAATACACGGACGCTATTTTGAACTTTTATTCCCGGTATAAGAAATTAGCTCTGTGAAAATCGGCTCAGTAGCGATTTACTCGATAATAGCGATATAAAACCCAGTTTAGGCTAAACGTTAAAAAAAGCTGATTCTCGGAACAACAGCTAATTAACTCTCCTGTAAGACATTGTGTCTTTGTGAGATTGGACTTAAAAGTGATTAATGTTGTAATTTATCAGTCATTAGAATAGTTTACAACAAATCAATAAGATTTGTTGTAAACTACACTCAGCGTCACAAAAATCGCACCTCTCTGAGTTTGCGCGAAAAATGGCTGTAATGGCTAGAAACGATTTATATTTATATAAATATTGGTATGTTTAAAATGGGTATTTGAGTAGCTTTACATTATTAATAAAAAAATCATGAAATCATTAAAACATTTATCATTATAGAGCGTCAAAAATAAACACTGTCAAATGCTCGTTAGTAAGGACGCTAGTTACATACATACATACATACATACAGTCACGCCTCTTTCCCATAGGGGTAGGCAGAGACCACATCTTTCCACTTGCTACGATCCTGACACACATATTTAGCTTCTTCTACTTTCATTAGCGTTTTCACACACGCTCGTCGGTTGCGGGTACTTTTAACGTGACCTTTCCTCAAAAGTTCACCGATCTGATTGTGATACGTACGCCTAGGTCGACCCTTACCGGCTTTTCCATTCACACTTGCCTCATAAATCTGTTTCATCAATCTCCTTTCATTCATCCTCTCTACGTGTCCAAACCATCTAAGCATGCCTTTCTCTATCTTTTTCACTACATCTTCAACCACACCGCAACGTTCCCTTATCACGCTGTTTCTCACTTTGTCAATCAGAGTTACTCCAGCTATACTTCTCAAACTTCTCATTTCCACAGCGTTAATCCTACTTTCATGCTTCTTCTGCCAGACTCAGCATTCACTACCATACATAAGTATGGGGACCAGAACTCCCCTATGTACAGCCAGACGTGCCTTTTAGACGCTAGTTACACCACCTAAAAAGGGTATAAGAGGGTCGATCTGGATGAAATATGGGCCAGTCGTAATTTAGACTTTGCAGTGAACACACGTGAACAAGTAACCCAAGTAAGAACAAGTAAAGATGGACACCAGCTCTGAAGAAGCCGCTCAAGTGATTGCCCTATTGCAGTCGGGGATGCGGCAGTGTGACGTTGCTCGACAGTTGAACCTGTCCCGTTTTTCAATTCGACGGGTGTTCCAACGTTTTCAGCAGACTGGTGGTTATGTTAGAAAACCGGGATCTGGAAGAAAACGGTGCACATCAGAAAGAGATGACCGTTTCATCGTTACGACATCTTTACGAAACCGTTTTACAAATGCTGTTGAGTTGCAACAACAGCTTCGATCAACTCGGAGAACATCTGTGAGTGTCTCTACGACAAGAAGAAGGTTACACGAAAAGAGTTTAACAGCCCATAGACCTGGTAAAGGTCCAAAACTTACTGCACAGCATCGCAGAGATCGCCTAGAGTTTGCTCGCAATCATTGCGAGTGGACTCTAGAACAGTGGCGGACCGTACTCTTCTCTGATGAGACGAGGGTCTGTCTCTTCTGCAATGACAGACGTAGAAGGGTCTACAGAAGACAGGGGGAGAGGTTCACACAACCCTGCTTCGAAGAATCCGTCGAATACGGGGGTGGCTCGTGTATGTTTTGGGGCGGCATTTCCGTCGACGGGAAAACGGAACTTGTGTGCGTTTCCCGGACTCGGGGTGGCCGTGGGCAAGGGTCATTAAATGCTGGTCGGTACATTACTGAAATCCTGGAGGAACATGTGGTCCCGTATGCTGGTTATGTCGGTGATGGATTCATGTTAATGCATGATAATGCTCGTTGCCACACCGCGGCTATTGTACGGGATTATTTACACGAGGTCGATATCCCTGTTATGCATTGGCCAGCACGAAGTCCAGACCTTAACCCAATAGAACATCTCTGGGATGACCTAAAACGGCGCGTGCGAGCTCGAGATCCAGCTCCAGCCACTCTTCAAGAGCTCCAAGATGCGGTACTTGAAGAGTGGGAACAAATACCCCAAGAGGCTGTTGCGATCCTTGTAAGGTCCATGAAAGATCGCATGGAAGCCGTTATCAAGGCAGGGGGGGGGGGGGTAACACTAGGTTTTAAGAACTTTTTTTGTATTTATTAAGTTTTTTTTTAAATTATTAATTTGCAAATTTGTACATACCCTGTCTTTTTCTTTAATTTCTCTTTCGTCTCGTTATAAAAGTAAAATTCAATTAAAATTCCTGAAAGCTAATGAAATTACCTATCGAATGATACCCTCAAACCACAACATTGCCATTGGCCTGTTGTGTTAAAATAGTATTTAAATTATTTTTTTCGGATGTGCGATTTTTTGATGCCGAGTGTATTAAACTAACTTTTTTTTTTATTTAACTACTAAATCCTATTGTTTCTCACAAATTTAAGTTATTCGTAACTCTATCAGTCCTTTAAAATCATCATCTGTCTCTGAATAAATTTTGTTATTTATCAGTTTCGTTGTAATAAGAGTTAACAGCAATTAATAATGAGTTTTATAATTAAATCCACCCCGTAACTTTTTTTTATTGTACAAAGTGATGACGAGCAAAACGTTCACCTGCTGGCAAGTGCAACGTCTGCCCATTACAACTGCTGTGTCACGCAGAACATTTCTGTGTGACACCTCACTGCGCCCATCACCCTGACACATCCGTTCTTAAGTCTCATATGTCCAGTGATTACGCTAGCTCACAGTGCCCTTCAAACCGAAACACAGTAATGTTTGCACACCACTGCTTCACGGCGGGATAACTGGCCCTGGGGTGGTACCTACCTAGACGGATTCCTGCATAGGAACCCTACCACCAGTCTTTCGCCAATTTAAAGTAATTTTCTCTGATTAAACGTTCAAATTATTCAGTTTATAGGTATGTATACATTTAACAACAATTTAAAAGGACTTTGTTAGCTATAAAATCCACTCCAAAACTCTACTCACTGAAATTCAAGTCCATTAACGTCCGTTTATTCGCTATTTGTGTCAATTTACTAGTTTCTGAAGACTCATATGAATTTTCACAAGTATAATGTTCCAAAACCATTTTGTAACCATGTCACTCTCTGAAAGTCATTTTCTTCACCTATTAATCATTTTGTGACACTTTTAGTTTACTTCGTTTTATTAAAGTCACCCGTTAAACCACTATTCAAATATTTCACTTAGTTAAAGTGTTTTTAATTAAATATTAATTTATCAAATATAATAATTTTATAAGAATTGTACACGTTTAATTCATTAAACTGCTCCGTAAGTCTGACGTAACTCGCGAAAAATTATTTTATCAGTTTTCAATTAAGTGGAAATTAGTTATTGTATTAGTTTAAAGCAATTTACTTGATTCTTTAGTCAACGAATATTTTATTTGTTATTATTTTACGTCGTTTTTATTGCAATAGTTAATAATAGTAATTTAAAACGATTTATTACGACTTTCACCATTATACATCGCACTGTAAAACTACCGGCGATGAGTTTTGATGTTGCTGTTGTTGATTTTATTTTATGTTGTTTTATAATATTAAAGTAAATTCAATAGGTATGGTATCTTAAAAAATATATTTTCCTTTCAATGTAATAAAACACTTAGACACAGTTTTTCTCACACTTATAAACATATGCCACGAAATTTTGAATACACGTTCAGCTATTTAAGATATAATTTCGATCACAGTTGATAGTTAAGTATATGTTGATTATCAGTATACACTTTTGGGTACGATAATCACAATTTTCTTCTTGTTTTTAACTCCAAATCATCTTTTTTGATAATCACTCTACAATAAATGTTTGACGGCTGTATTCAGCAGTTCCGGAGTGATATATATCCAAAAAAAATAGCGAAATTCATTTATTTCAATTAAAAAATTCATTATTCATCCGGGAAATAAGCGAAAATTTTCCTTACTTATGGAGCGTCGCTTAAAAAAGACTTAAACGACCGACGGATGTAAGCAGAGGGTGAGGATTAAAATCTTTATCTGGTTTCTCGTCTTTTTCTGGTACACTAACTATTTGTTGAAAACGTTATAAAAAAATTTAAATAGCATTTCATTGATCGCAACATGTTTCCATGCTGCAGCTACCTCCCTCCGCCCACTTTCCAGATGTAGGAATTGCATGAAATCTGGATGTGGTTGAAATTTACCAATTGGCCAAGCGATGAATTTAAATGATTAGAGATAAAATGCATTGTTGTGCACCCCAAAATCAATTGCACCACTGAAAGAAATTAGTTATATTTTTGCCACATACTTGATGCTATGTCAATGTGTGCTAAGTTATTGATCTGTGGTAAATGTAAACGAAACAACTGACCTTAATTTTTCGCATTACATCACAATTTAATCAGTTTTAATGTCGTTTTATTCCATAGTGTGCTCAAATCTACAATATCCAAAGCCTTCGTGGCTCGATGTCGCTATAATCCTGAAAATGACAGTGTTGCTACTTCATGAAATGTTCCCGATAGTTAGGGTAATTAAAAAAGTGGTAAGGGGGGCATTAAATGATATGAACAATTTAAGGGCAGTCTATTATGGCAGATTGAAATGTATCTATATTTTTTTTATATATGTAGAAAAAACGGAATGAATGGATTTACATTATTATAAGATTGTCAGATTATTCTTTTTTTTAAATGTTTGATCGCAAGTATCTGTATTTGGTCGTTAACACATCATATACATCCCAGCGGATACTAAGTGGCATTCCTGTTTGGAGCATTAGATCTTGTCTCTTCGTTTTTGGAGAATGGCTTAGTTCATTTTGTTGTTTTTTTTTTCGTTACTTTAAAATAGCTGTAGCTTCGTGATTCAATTATGATTGTATTATTATTTGTTGATGTCCTTTTTAAATGTGTCTTTTATAAAGTTGACTGTATTAAACATCTCCCTCATTCCCTCTCAAGTGCTTCTGGCGTAAATGCATAAAATGGGATCAATACGTGATAAGCAATCTAACGGTACAGCCTTGACCAGTAGGTGGTATTGACGGCTAAGGAAACCATGTTAAGACCACAAACTGCAGACTTACCCGTCCCCAAATAACACTCAAAAATGAATTAAGGCTAACCTATTGCCCAGCTGTGAGAAATGTTTGAGCAGTTACATCAAGATGTATTTAAAAAACTGAAAATAATGAAATATTATGGAAATTATTGAAATATCGTATACTTAGGAATAGTCAGACTTCCGTCTATAAGTATATGATGAGAAAAAACTTGTAAAGTCGTCTTGAACATAATTTGTTTATTTGATCACTAAAAAAGTAATCTTAAAATTTTGACATTATCAGCATCATTCAGGACATTCTAGGCCTCCCATGTTAAACGAATTATCGTAATCGCCACAACATATTGGCGATCGCCTTGAGCCACAGACCATTATGATCGATAATTTCGGTCCTTTTTGAGAGTAAGATACGACGTGGTTGTTGGGCCATCTTTCGGAAGCCATCACATTTTGCTTGCCACTTTTCACGAGATATCTTTCGATTCTTCTACTTTCTTTCTTTTACTTTCAAGCTCTAGTCGACGGGTCATTTCGACGTGACTCTTTTTAAAATGTCTTCGATCTGATCGTGACACGTTCATTTACGACGATCCTTACCGACTTGCCCATTCAAGCTCGCCTCATAAATCCGTTCTATCAATCTCATTCATTTCATTCTTTACTCGTGTCAAAAGCGTGTAATCCCTGTCTCTATCTTTATTATATGTTCCCTTATCACGCACGAGACGTGATTGGTAGGGAACCACGTCGCCGCCGTTATTGAAAGAGTTAAAAAATACTTTAACAAAATAATTTTTTAAATAAATAATAAGATTTTTTATAGAATTTTAAATAAATAAAATAATAAGGCAAACTCCGATTCAGACTGCTTTTGAATCGATATTCATTCCGTTGCAAAAGTTGTACCACAATGTTTATGGTTCTATAAATCATTTAATTCCTCATAAATCCTATATGTCATCCAACAGAATATAATTTTCAGAACCACAATATCTTCTAGGTTTTTTTCTCTAACATCACTTCCGCTTTATGGTTTTTCACTAAGAATATTTTTTATGCAAGAGGTTATTTTCTCTATTGAGCCACGACGTTTCTAGCTCAAACTAAAATATTTAGCAGTAATAAGGTTCGATGATTAGTAGTGCTTTTCGATTGCTTCATTTTGTTGCGGTTTTTCACGTGTCTCACCTAAGTGTATTAGTAAAAGGAGCAAGCATTTATATAGCCTAAGTCTAAAATATTTTCTTTATTGTTTTTCCGCCACGATAATACTTATCATTCAGCTTGATAATCGCAGTGTTCGATTAAGCCAGCCATTATTTTATTAAATCAAACATATATATAATCAAAATTAATATTAATCCACTTAAGTTCATCCCAAATATACTCTTTTAAAATAATTCTTTAGATAACTCGTAATATTACACCATTGGTGTTATATGGAGCAGAGACAATTTTCATAGATAAAGTTGGGAGTTCTAGATTAAATTTTGGGAGATTTTAATTCAGAGTCTGGGTGGAGAATTTCACAAAAGAAAGCAGCAATTCGGAGCGCACCGCAGAACCGTTCAGTTACCTGCAAGCTTCTTCCGCGATCTGACGTTCCAATCACTGGAATCCGGGCTCTGAAGTTACTTCTTGGGTTTCCCATTTCAATTTTTTATTTAAGTGTCTTTTAAACTTTCGAAACGCTTACCCAGTTTATAATGTATTTTAGTTTTTGTTTACTTTTCTTCTTTATTCTTTGTGGATTTTTAGTTTGGTTTGCATTAAATTATCGACAAACTAACGAAGTGCAGCCGGTAGTCTGTTCGGACTATAGAAATAACATTACCTCGGTCTAGAAAAAAATAATGTTTTGTGCCTTATAATTTATTTAATCTGAAATATTTTCTGAGTTCTATAAATAATTTAAATAATTTTTTATAATTAATTTAAACTGAAATCTTTGAGTTCAATTAAAATGTAAACAGTTTATTTATCTGTTCTTCATACGCGCGAAGCATAATTTAAAACGAGTGACTCTCAAATTCCTAATGGCTTAGTCGAGACATTTCATCCACGTTTTTTTTATTTTGATTTTATTTTGTTTGTTTTCTGAGTTTTTTTTTTGGTTCAATTCGTTTTTATTTGGTTTTCATTATGTTTTTAAGTAAGGAACACCTTCTCTACTACGAATACGTGACCGGCAAAAAAGTAACTTCCCAACAACTTCGCGAACAATCTGATCTGTGGCGTACGATGAGTAAGTACACATAACAAATTTCTACATCAAATCAAAACATATGAAAGCTAAAATTTGCTATATCAATAACGTAATATTTATGAGGGAAAATAAAATTTGATGTAGATATTTGTATATTTCCTTAATAAATATTAATTTCGATGTTAGATATCTTTTCGCTGTTGTGCAAATATATTGTAGTTAGCAGTAACATAATGCCAGTATACAAAAACTTATAAAAATATACCTTTGAATTTGACCAAGAAAAATAAAATACATATAAAATAAAAATATTATTTTCCGTACAAATTGATAATAAAATTATTAAGTAAATATTAGTTGTTCATGCGTGTTGACAAGATAAAGAGAAAAAATATTAACGATATTTGTTAGCACTAAAATATTCCGTACGAATGATAACTAAGTATTTAAAATTAATTCATTCAGTGGTGATTATTTATTATTTGTCCTTATAATTTTCACGCAATATATTGTCAACCGAAGTTCAACAAACTAAGTGCCCACTCCTTTGTAAGCGTACACTTCGAAAGGACCTGTTGATTCAACCTGTTGCTGAATTATAAACTTATCTCGATCTACTAGTTCAGTTTCACTCTGATAACCAAAACCGTTTACGTTGACATTTTTATTCATTATCAATGTCGGAATAACGAAACATATCAAATTGCTAAATAACACTATTTTATTTTTATTAATTAAATGAATCAATATTTATGAGACGATAGATTGCTAAATTTAAATTTATTTCTTTCAATTTTTTTATAAAAACTTTATCAAACTCTAACGTAATGAATGACTTCTGTTTTTCTATCGTTCATGTTTATCTCCTACGCGTACGACAAAGTTGATGAAATCGATAATTAAAAATTACAATTATGTTATTATATATATAATATATATTAAGAAGATAAAATAGAAGAGAAGAGAGGAATCAGAAGAGGGCGCAGAAAAAGGGAATGTTGGGGAGGTCCATTGGGAGAAATTAATATCTGAACGCATAGGTAACGTTTACTGCGCAGATTGCGCACCTCGTGCAACCTTACCGCCCCGCGCACCTTTTCCATTAAGCGCAACTTTATCTAATCAATAATGTGCAAACCCTTAATGCTGATATGAATTTAAAAAAAAATTGAGAGGAGGTAAATTGTGAAAAATCAATAACGTGACGCGTGGGTGAACGATTCTGCGCAGTTCATGAATCCGGTTGTATTTTACCTCTCTGCGCACCTCATAAAATAAAAAATAAAATTGAGGTGGCACAAGGAGATACCGGATGCAGCGAAGGGGGGTTAGGGTGAAGGGAGGTGCATCAAGAAATCAATAACTGAACGCCGGCCATTACTGCGCAGCCTGCGCATCCGGTGCGAGTGCAACCTTCCCACCTCGCGCACCCTATGTGATCTGCGCAACTCTTGACAAGAAGCCTTTGTTGTCGGCCATGATAATACAATGGAATACATCCGGAAAGGGGGGGGGGGGAGTCCACTAATCAATAAATCAATTACTGAACCTCGGCCATACCCGCGGAAGATCAGTTAAGATAAAAATATAATTTCTTAAAAAAAAAGTTTCTTCAATGTTGATAAAAGTAACCAAAGAAGAAAAATGAATTAGTTATTCTCTCCCGGAGTCAGATTATCTTGATCCACAGCTGAACATGATATTGAAAGATACAATTGAGCACAATAAGCCTTAAACTTTTGCGAAAGTTTTCTCAAGCTAGCGACTACTTGAGAAATTTTGTTTTTTTTTTTAAATAAAGAAGGAAAGAATAGAAAATAAAAAACAATGACTTTGAGTACATTTGAGAAAACACAATAGAATTAAAACGTGAATTCGAGATACTGATCCAGGATCGACTGGACAACACAAGCTTAATATTGGAAATTAACATTAGACAAAACTAATAAATACTGTTTCGGTTGTTCATGAAGAGTTTAAGCCAGATATTAACATTCACAGTTGGAGTTTGATATTGTCAAGTTAAACAATTTCTTGTCTGCTAAAACTTTACAATTGCTGCAATAGTCATCAATATGTAAACCAGTAACCAAATTATTAACCAGTTATCAGTATGAAGCTTTGCTACCGACCTTATTCAAGTCATCCAATTACACTGAAGTGAATTTGATGAGTAATTGTTATCAACAGAAGAATTATTAGTGAAATAACATAATGCGGATAACATAAACCAGTTAATTTCGCTATGTTGAGATTTTCAAGGCCTTATACAGATATTGATATGAAACCTTATCAGTTAGTTCCAATACAAAACAATGCTAAAAATTATGTTATTAATTTTATTTTATAGTTTATCAATACTTATATGAACGTCATAAATCTACAAAAATCTACACTGGTTTACAACCGAGTAGCAAAATCAAAAACTGCCAAGGGACTCAATGATTACATTACTTAACATTTGTATTTTTTTTATTACATTATGTAATTAATAACGCTTTATAATCAATTTTAATGCGGAAGTTTATTTATTTTTCATTGCATAATAAGTAAGTCCTCTTAAAAGAAATCGAACTTATAACTCCTCCCTTTCAACTGTACGATTACATTGACATGTTCAAACTTTTGAGAAATCGTATCGGGAATAAAGTTGACTGCTAAAATGTAATTGTTACATTTTGTCATAAGCAACAGTTGTTACGTTAGAAAGTTTGACAGTATGTGTCATCTATAAACTAATAATTACAAATATAGAACCTTAGTATTTAAAAAGAAATATAAACTTTCCTAGGAACAATCCCTGTTTTACACACTTTCACACGATTATACTTAAACATACTGTGCTATATATTTAGACATGCACATATTGACTAATGTTAAACCCACACACCCACACAACTACACACCCACACAACGACACACCCACACCCTCACTCACACACCCACACACCCATACAACCAAACACTGACACACACCCACACTCTCACATACTCAAACCCCCACACAGTCACAAACCCACACATTCACGCACCCACACTGTCTAACCCACACACTCATACACCCACACACTCACATTACCATACACCCACACAACGACACACACACTCACTCACCCGCACACTCACACACACACTCATACACCCACTTACACATTACCACACTCGCATATCACTTACTCCACACAGTCACAAACCCACACGCTCACGCACCCACACACGCACACACCCACACATACACACTGAGACTCCAATACACACACATACAAGCACTCACACATACACAAAAAGGGACAGTCCCTATTTATATCACAGCTCTGACATTCGTTAGAAGCATTACTAATATTTCACTTGGTCCCTCACACATACCCTTTGAATTCCTTTTAATTCTACTTTAAAAATATCTTTGCGCCTTTTCTGCTCTTTTTGGAATAACTTACTTCATCATGATCATTTCAGCCTATCAGCAGTCCACTGCTGAACATAGGCTTCCCCATAGATTGCTACAAAAGTTTGAAGCTCTCATTTTGGAGGAACTTTGCCATAGTTGACACGCTTGGCGGGCGGGTTGACACAGTTGGCAACTAAAGTTTATTTTTTCAGATATCCCAGGAAGATGCCGCTGCCCATTTTCTGATTGAATTTTCCCTCTGTCGAATTTTACGACACCCCACGGGATGAGATTGGATGGTAGATTCTATTAAGCCGCCACCACACGGTTTGCGTGTATATACTATGCCACTGATATAAATATTGAATTAAAGAAAACGTCCAAATCGTCAATAATAAATTTTGAGTACCTATGCTAAGTCAGACACTTAAAATTTCTAAGTAAGTTTTCGTCTGTGACATCTAGCAACTTAGAATATTTCGCCATTTTGCGCCGTATAATTCGTGGTATCGTTACCAATGACAACTTCTTACATAAAATTTTAATGATTTATCTATGGGGGGTCAAAATTACAATAAAAATACATTTTTATCAATTTAAGATTCTGGTTATCGTAATTTAAAATAAAACTTAAAACTCACTGTCGTAAACGTAACAAATATGGTTACCAAGTCAACAAGGCTGTTCTGGTTGACAAGCGCTGTAATCAGTCACTTAGCCTTTACTCTTTTTAATGCTGTATGTACACTTTTCAACCTAGAATTTTCATTAGTTTTTTTTCATTTTCATTTTTTTTTAGTTCGCCCAGACACGCCCAATTTATGGTAATACTTAGATAAAACGTGTACGTAGTAAACAGCTTGAAACTATTAATTACTAAGGAGGTTAAACCGAACAAAAAATAGATTTTAATTGACATTTAAAAGTAAATAATTGAAGTTAATCCAATACACTATTATTGAAATACATAGTTTTTTACTTTGACATATAATAACAATTGAAGTTTGATTTAAAAAACAAAGAACATCAGCGAACTGAGTTATGTCATGATTATCTCTTACTAAATAAGTTACATCATTAATTTAAATAAGAAATGAAAATGGACCAAGAATCAAACCCTGCGGACATCCAGTGTATTTCACTGCTGAAACGGAAGAAGTCGTACAATTAACAAGCACTTTTTGAGTTCTATTACTCAAATAAGATAAGTTTTACTGGGGTATTTCTTACACCATGATGATGTAGTTTTCTGATGAGTATGGAATTGTTTAGGTTAAAGAGAGTAAAATATTGCAAGGATTATATTTTGTACATTAAACACTTGCTTAAAATTGTTATGAAAATAAGTTTTACAAATGCCGCGGCATTGGATGCTAAATAGCATCTTTATGCCGGTGTATTCCATGGAAAAGCAGTTTCACAGACTTGGTTTATTTTTTTTATTTTTGGGGACGTTTTTATAATTAAACACTTCTTGCTTTGGATTTGACAACTTAAATATTAAAATAACATTAAATTCTATTTCCGAGGTACACTTTTGTGTCGCATTAACTAATTAAAGCCACGGTTATCCACGGTTATCCACGGTTATCCAAACCTTTGAAAAAAAACTTGTGTTCTAAAATGTTTGTAACAATATTGAAGAGTTGTAGTTGAATACAGTAGGATGAATCTGATTAAATACATCAAGCAAATATTTTTATCTTAGTGTTTTATTAAAAAAAAAATTAATAGCTACTACTTGTAGCTTAAGAAGATTTATTGTAGGTGCGGGTCGCACTTGACTATATTATTTCTATAATAATTTGAAATCTGTCGCATCATCTGTGCTGCTGATATAATTGATAATTACAATACAGTTCAAAGTTCATTGACAGACGAATATGTCGCAGACTTATAATTATGTCGTGGGAAACATTGGTTTTAACTAAGGTTCGCATCCATAACAAAATTCTTCAACTTCAGGAACTTTCTTTAACTTTCAAATCAACTCAGCAACGCCACGTGAAAATTAGCATAAAATTAGCTTCTCAATTTACCTTGAATTCAGCCACGTCTCGTAAGCAATTGCATTAAACTAGCAATTAGCAAAGTACGAATGTACATATCACTGATGCATGCAGATTGTGTCGCCCTCTGAAGTCTGCAGACTTGTATAGCACTAATAGTAGTGTTAATTACAATTCATACATACTAGATCTATGTTGAAAGTAAAACGAAATGTCAGCGTATAATGAAATCGTATACATCAAAAGAGTTAATTTTGCTGCTCTAAATTAAGCGATGTTTTAAACATTTCTAAGACACATGTTCTTATACAATTTAATTGAGCATTAATCACGGTCTTCATTTATGATCATCGGTTAATTGGAGTAAAGCAATATTGCACTGCAGTTGACATGACAAAATCACAAAGAGAAACTGACAACTGACTAACATTCAGTTATTCAGATGCAACGTTTGATAAATTTAGTCTGATATTGGGAGATCTGTAATAATTCTGATAATTTTAATGTGAACGAGAAAACGGGAATCCGGAAGATCTCCATGCAGCTGTCATTCGCTTAGGACCTCCCCTTTTTTGTACTTATTTTCCTTTTCTTTCTTTTTAACCTGGCGGTAGCCCCGCCCCATCAATCATACACCAAATGGAATAACTAACATTTTTCTGATTTTTACCATAAATAAAACTCAATTCATTGATTGCCTTGCCTATACGGGAAATTATTAAAATATAATAAAGCTAAAGAGTCACTAATAATGCCTTTTGCTGGAATTATAACAATATTTAAATTTTGATCTACCTCATAGCGTTGAGTTAATCGGATTCAATTATCATTTATGCAATTTACAGCGTAGTTAGAAAACTACTCCGGGCAACTTCAAACTGTCAGACGATCGAAACGAACATCCTGTTTCGACGGTTACACTGTTGTCAATATGTTGTCATGTGTCACAGATGCAGTGTTGTCAGTGAAAATTATTTCACTTTTAAAACGACGTTTTAACATTTAAAAGTACATCATATTAAAATCTTTTTGGAGGTTCCTGGTAACTTTCAAATTACATTTGTTTTCTTTCCTATATTTCGTTACTTTAGTAAATATTTAAAAACATGTCCCCTTAGTAAAACATACTATATACATACAAATATACTACCTTTAGGTAGATACTCTCTTAAAGTATATTTTTTTTGAATACAATTGATTTCTCTTCTGCTTTTATAAGATAGCAGATATGACACTACTATTTACTGATAATATTAAAAAAAATTAACTTGATTTGCAAGTAAACAGGAAAGGAAATGGTGTACCTCAAACATTAACATTATATATTTTCTAGTAAACACTAAATGTATCGATCTCTTTCTCTCAATAACGCTAACAACATATTCTTTTATGGAAGACTGTGACGATAAAAGCAAATCATTTACCTGATGGTAAGTGCAAAGTAGGCCCATAACAAATGTGTGTGTAACACCACTCTGCGCAGGTCACCCTGAGACGTCAGTTCTTAAGTCGCGTGTTCCCAATAATGATTAACTGGCACTGCGGCTGTGCCTACTTAGACGGATTTCTACATAAAAACCCTACCACCAGTTAGTAATTTAGGCATTAGATTTAAAAATTATCAGTTAGATGGTTGTACGTGCCCATTGGCTTACTACTATGTGATCACTGGTCCTTACTAAAATTAAAAACTATACAGAAATGTTTTGTTCAATTTAACATATTTAATATGAAACGAACTTCATACAATTAGTCACGTGTAATCTGATTACCAGTATTGCTTCCGAAGTAATAATATCAATAGTAAATTAGCAAAGTGATAACCGGTTGCTATTTGCTAATCAAACGGCAGACGATCACACAAACATTCGGCAGATCGCATCTTATCACATAATGGCAATGCATTAAGCATACTATATATATAGCTATAGGATGTTTAGTCACTAGGTTTACCAAGTATTCTGTGAACTGTGAATCGAATCAATAGAACGTCAATACAACAATAGATGGACGGTGAAGACAGAAAAGCGAATTTATGTTTGCTTTAATACTAACGGCACTTTGACAAATTATACAGATGTTGCCATGGTCAAAATCGGCTGGAAGTTCATCATCGTTAATCTGTTTTTGGTATATATAAAAGGTACATTAATTGTTTTTCTCATGTTGGGAACACACCAGACTAAAACGCCCATAAAAAAATGACGATTAATATCAAATGACGTTCATAAAATGACGAATTCATAGCTAGTATGAAAACAGTTATTTGGCAGATATATATATATATATGCAATAGCCCTGCTGATCTGTTTCCTGTAAGCCATTTTAGTATTGGCTATTTGGTTATTCCAACATTTTTGTCCTTAATTTGAGACCTCATCGTTCATTCTGCAAAGTTTTTCATTTTTGTTGTATCAAATATAATACTCTTTATTTAAACACGTTATATTATTTATTTAAACTTATTCATTCGCCTAAAAAAAAATTATAGCCTTCTCCCATAAACGTTGTAACATATTTATACAACACGTTAAAAAGCTTCAACTTGCCCGACCACTTACACCCCCTTTTAACCGCCTGGTTAGCGAACTAATTTCATTGCCGGAGAGTAGTTCCAACTTCACGTAAAATATATGTCGTTAACGTTATACTAGGTGATATAAACACATAGCATACAGATAAAGCGATATTAGGTTACATTTTTTGACAATAGCTATTAAAATAGTGTAAATTATTAAGTACTAAGAGTTGTACATCAATTTATATATTATTTCGTAAATTATTATTTAAATATTAGTACAATTGTACTTCTATTCGACCATAAACTTAGCCAAGTCAGTACTGACTTGGCTAAGTTTATGGTCGAATAGAAGAGCTATATTGCCGACAGAGATTTCCGCCCCGAAGAATTTGATAGTTCGATCAATTCATTAAATACCTCTAGATCGTACGCTTTCTATATTTAGTACCTGGCAAGTTTCGGTTACTTATTTCGTATTAATATATTCTATACTAGAGTTCGCCTAGGTAGTGCCAGTTTTACCAACCAGCTGGCAGCAAACACCTCTGTTTTTCAGTTTGAATGGAGCTGTAGCTAGTATAATTATAGAGAGCCTGATAAAGAAACTAAATTTGCTTTAGTACCTGTAAGGTTAAATAAGAACCGATGCTTTGATAATTTGTTACGTATACACTGGATTTGCTTCTTTTGAATAAAGGTTCGCCTGGTGCTCGCCTTTAATTTCATAGTAAGCGAGTAACCTGGGTTCGATCCCCGGTGCCAGCACCTCTAATATTGTTCTACAATTTTAAGTGCTGATTTACCACGTGCTTAGCGGTGAAGGAAAACATCGTGAGGAAACCTGCATGTCCGAGGAATAGAAATATTTCGAGGACATGTGAAGTCCGCCAACCCGCATTGGAGCAGCGTGTCGGATTCTTCCTAGCTCCAAAACCCTCTCAGAAATGAGAGGAGGCCTGTGCTCAGCAGTGCTTCCACATTCCCACTCGCCTCATAAATCTGTTTCGTCAATCTTCTTTCATCCATCCTCTCTACATGTCCAAACCATCTCAGCATCCCTTTCTCTATCTTTGTCACTTCATCTTCTACCACACCGCAACGTTCTCTTATCACGTTTCTCAGTTTGTCCATCAAAGTCACTATACACTATACTTCTCAAACTTTTCATTTCAACAACATTAATCTTATTTTCATGCTTCTTCTGCCAGACCCAACATTCACTACCGTACATACTTGTGGGGACCAGTACTCCTCTATGTACAGCCAGTCGTGCCTTTTTAGATACATTCTGGCTGCACATAAAGTTATGCAGGACTCCATATAATTTATTTTCTGCCAACGCTCTTCGTTCAATATATCAGTCGTACTTTTAGTCTCTCGAGAATTTTGAACCCAAATAAACAAACTCTTTCCCTTGTTCCACTCTTTCTCCTTCAATCAGAACTCTGCAATCCGACATACTTTCTTCTCTTTCAAAACCCATTACTTAATCAGCCATTAATTAACCATTGTAGAGCATCATGCATAATATAAACCATCGCCTGAAACTCCTCCTCCGATGATGCTAATATAACCTGATCATCGGCGTATAGGAGGCATTTGACGGACAGATCATTCATTCTTAATCCAAACGCACTCTCTTTAAGATCTTTCAAGCAATTTTCTATATATAGGTTAAACAGCCACGTTTAACATCTTTTTCGATGTTAAACCAGTCTGTGTAAGACCCGTTTACCCTTACACAAGCACAGGAATACAGTGATTTCAGTGCTTGTTTCAAGCTGCCGTTCACCCCATATATATAGACAATGTCGACCACAGTTCATTCCTCACCACTCCGTTATAAGCCTTTTCCAAGTCTACAAATGCGCAATAGATCTTTTGACTTTGAGCCAAGATTTTTTCGGCTATGCTTCGTAAGGAAAAGCCCGCTTGTACATCCCATATCTTTTCTTCAGTATCATTCATCACTCTCTTAATCAACTCCTTTGCATTCAGTTTGCCAACAATGCTGAACAAGCTAATGCCTCGGTAGTTTTTGCAGTCTTGCTGCGATCCTTCCCTTTTCTTTGTAAAGTGGTAGGATGAAGGCTTTGCACCAGTCTCCTGGTACGTTGCGATGAGGATGAGGATGAGGATGAGGAAAGGAGGAATCACGCTAACAGACTTAAACTGTTATGCCGATATGCGAGTCTTTACAGTTTTTGGATCAAAAAGGGGAGAAAATATACACAATTCTTTTGACGCGTTTAGTCAAAAACGGCTAAAAGGCAGCATAAGCTCCGATATGGCAACTGTTACTTACATTACCCAATTTAACACATAACTTACATTAAATATTTTATTTTAATTATTTTTCATTACTAAATTGCTTATTTTTTACGTTTCGAATTGATGCAAATACCAATTTATTGCACTAAATGTAACAAGCTTAGAACAGAACATTAAACTGGCATATTAGCCAAGGTCCTTGAATACAGGATACTCGTACATTTGGCGATCAGTTTTCGCTGCCGGATGGTTTTCCCTCTGGCGCTTGCTCAGATCTGCTACCCCACAATGAAAGTTTCAAAATAAAAGCGTCCCTGTGCAGCCCCATGTTCTTTTAATTAGTTTTAGTTAAATAATTTTTGTATTTTAATACAATTATTTTCTCTTCTAGTTCTCTCATCATCGTCATCTTCATCCTGTCATTCCCTTGAAGCCTTTTCATCAAAACTAAAATTAATCTGGTCACGAAAATATGGTCTTAACGCTGCTATACCCAACATTTTAAAAACTCCAAGTTTCTTCGGAAGTAAAAAGAAAAAAGGAAAAAAGAAAAAACATATCACATTCATTGAACCTCATCGCCTTCCACGTGTCACTCCATTAGATTCACCTGTCCACGACCAGAACAAAACAGTAACCAGAGGAACTCAAACACCAGAGAAACGACGGAGAGAATCATCGCCACAACCTGGAACTTCGAAGCAATATCCCACGTCACCGGTCAAACGGGAGGGAAGAACACGATATCGTTCAACCCATATACACGAGCGGTCATACTCCGCAGAAACTTATAGTTCCCACAGAGCGCATAACCTTGCTCTCTTACAAAAATGTCCATTTAAATATGAGCTAGCTCTATCTACTCCAATTGCTTCTAGCGCCGTATACGGGCACTATCTTCAAAGTTCCCGAAGTAAATCAGTAGATGCCTGTCACAATTACCTAACCTCATCATCGCCTCCATCACCAGCCCCATATGACCCTGACGAGGATAGGCGCCGACATTCATTCCCATTTCTTTCTAGACGAACTTATGAATGGGAGGATTTTTCCTCAGATAGTGAAGAACATTTCCAAGTATACACTTCAAAGGCGAGTATCTGCGAGAACTTTTACGAATACGGAGCGACTCGCAGACGGGTGTATACCTCCGAGCCTTTTAATATAAATTCACTATCTAACGACAGTTTGAACTGTCAAGAACAACGTGAACGGCTAAGAGAAACGTTAAGAATGAATCCTCTAGAAGATCACGAAAGGAAAGTTATCATCGAATTTTGTCATTTGTTAGAGAAATCGAAGCAACTCTTTAACGGCTTGAGGTAAGTAATGATTCTTTTAAAAAAAATTTTTGAAATTGACAGTATTGTAATAAGTAGCATGAAGATATTTAAACATCGATTGTTACCTAATCAGTAGATTGGTCGGAAACAGGAAGAGTAGGTCTATAAAAAAATTCAATAAAAGTCAGTAAAATTCCTGTGACGTAATGTTTGTAATTAAAAGAGTAATAGATCTATGTAATGACCTACAAGGCCCTCTGGGCCTACAAGACCCTGGCAACATTGCTATAAGATATTATGACATTGAAAAAAGGGAGTTTCTTGGCAGGTATTTTCTGTGAAGGCTTATTTTTTGAACTGGTATAGATTCAGACGTTCATTCGAGTTTTAAATAAGTTTTAATTAAATATAAGGGCATATGATGCGTAACAATTTATGTTGTAGGGTGACGAGTGCAGTTTGATGTCACACAGAAATGTGCCAGAACAGATGGATCACCGTAAAAAACTAATTTAAATATTTATTTATAATTTTCTCATTTTTAAAAACATATTATCAAACTTAAGGTTTTGCTGACGCCTTCAATTGATACTTTATTTTCATACTAAGTATATATACTCTCTTTTAAAGTAAAGTTTGTTTGCTAAAGGTAATAAAGTATTTACAAAAAAATTCCACTCTGAAGTAATACTGCATCATGGACATAACAATGGAGTGAATATTAACAAATAGGTTCATTTTTACTAATATCCCTAGCGTTCCAGAAAACTTTCTAGGACAAAATAATTAAGTATTTTTTTTTAACGGACAAAATGTAAATTACATACCGTTATAACCCTAACCTAACAGTGCAAGCAGACTGTCAGAAAGATTATACAACAAAGCTCAAACGAAAATTGATAACTTATCTACCGGACTTATCAGACTAAAATTTTAATCTAGTATATTTGCACAGATTTGCGATTGATGTCCATTTTGATGCAGATATTTAAAATAACTCGTATCTGACATAGATCTAGAAATTCTACATAGTAACTCCCCTACAGGAATTTTTATTTTTATTCCTTTTTCACACAGAGAACTACCACAATACGGACACAAGCAATGGCATTCATATTTCGGACGAACCTTCGACGTATACACCAAACTATGGAAATTCCAACAACAGCACCGTGGTATTCTGGACAGCAAGTACGGATTAAAACGATGGCAAATCGGAGAAATTGCATCTAAAATCGGACAGCTATACTATCACTTTTAGTATGTATATCGATTTACTAGCATGCGCGATCGACAATTTTTAATTTCAGTAAGGATGAGAGGCATTTTCCGCAGTCACCAAATTTAGTGTTTGCGGTATCAGACGCCTCACACCTCCCCTTCTCCACTTCCCCTCACCGGTCTGTGTATTTTCGTTCTGATATTTTTCAAGGTAGTTGTTCCGACATCTGTCGGCACCCGTCAGATTGCCCAGGCATAACGGCCTGGTCAAAGTCAAAAATTGATGTAACCATCAATAGACTTTTATGACACGCACAGGATGAGGAAGAGAAGCAGATTTTCTTATGCCGTCACCACACGGCAACCACCTGACGGTGAGTGCTTACTGTGTCTAAAGACATCAAGATCCATACTCCATTAGGAATGAAGATGATGGTGCATTAACACAACTGATTAATATTGTCGAAATGTTCGCCAATACTGGGTTTCCGGTTCTCTTAACTTCAATAGCTGCGTTTTGCTAACACTGCGCTAAAAAGTAACAGCCTATAAATGTCCCACTGCTGAGCACAGGCCTCCTCTCATTTGTGAGAGGGTTTTGGAGCGGGGAAAAGTCCGCCACGCTGCTCCAATGCGGGTTGGCAGACTTCACATGTCCTCGAAATATTTCTATTCCTCGGATATGCAGGTTTCCTAACAAGATTTTCCTTCACCGCTGAGCACGTGGTAAGTCACTTAAATTTTTGGAACAAGCCGTGTACCCGGCCCCTGAGCTACCACGGCTCCACAAATTATTTTTGAATGCCGACTCCCTTACGGTTAGTGTCAGCGGGCGTTACTCTGTTATGTTCCTAGTTTTTATAGTTTTTATTAATATGTGTAAGCCTGTGGTAAACATATTTTTTTATTCAGCCTACGCACAAGTGAAACTGGATACCTCAGTGAAGCATTTGCCTTCTACTCTGCAATACGAGGACGCAGTTACTACACCCAGGCCTGCAAGGAAGACAAATGTGAACTGATGGTTAAAAAGTTACGCTACTACGCCCGCTATATCGTAGTTTGTCTTCTCCTTAAAAAACTTTGCCTTGTACGGGATCTGATTAAAGAACTAGACAAACAGATCATCGAGTATGGAAACACATATGATCCGGAAGACCAAATTGAATGGACTGTTGTTATGGATGAAGTCAAAGCGTTTATTATCGCGGAATCTGTAGTGTCTGTTATTCACCCTGACAACTACACGATTGTGCTATCCCACAGGTGCGATTTTTTTAATGTCTAACATTGTGAATTCATCAACTGTAAATCGAAGTTGAGATACAAGGGCATAAAATAGTTTTTTTTTTACATTGGGTGACAAAATAAAATACAATTTCCTACTTTCTAAGAAATGTTATACCTGTGCCGATGGAAAACTATGAACAAATGAAACATATCATTTTAAATGTCATATACCTTGAATTAATTTTTTAAACTACTATTAGTAACGGAGTTCCATACTTTTGTAATTGGTCGTGTGAAAATGTTTTATATGATTGAATACGGAAGAACGTTTTTTCAGGCTCAATATCATGAGCGTTCCGCCCCCGGAGAGACCAACATCAACATCTATCACACTCCAAGAAGCAGTCATAGTGGGTAGCATGTCACAACAAGTCAAATTCTCCGAACTGACAATGGACATGTTCCGTATCCTTCAAACCTTGGAATGGGAACCTACCGGCGAAATGCCACAAATATACAATGAATCACCGCGACACCGGTTTAAATCGATACCACAAACGAGTAAAGGTAACCTTCGCGAGTTTGAAGATTTCATTGTAATACTTCGTTAACAAAAATTATTTACTACGTTATGTCTATTATGATTTTATTAACTATCTTAGACATTAAATACCAAGTAAAGTTATTAAATGCTGAATTTCTCATTTCAATCGGGCATTGCTCCGCAAACACTACGCGAAATTCTTCTTCTTGAAACGCGCAAAAGCATATTCTTCTGCCTACGCGAATTGAAGCTTTCATACAAATATCAACTTAACGATTGTAATGTATTTAGATTTATAAGCTATGACTTTGTATAACATATTGTTTTTATGTGTTGATGCCGCTGCGAATCGCGAAATGTATGTTGTCTCTAATGAAAATATTCCTACAGCGTCCTCTGTTTTTTAGGATATAATGCAGATCATTTACCACGACACGAGAACCCCCACAAGTATCTACTCTTCAAGCCATCAGCAGCACAGGTCTTGGTGTACCTGGCCAGTGGCTGTTATGACCTGCCTTCCAATGGAGCTCTCCTCCTCTACATCTCTGCTGATGCTCTCGTAGTTCCACTATCAAAGCACCCTGAAGATGGTAAGAAACCGTCACTCTTTATAAGTTACTACTTAAACATATGCGCCTCGTAGCCAATATTTTGATTTGTATTAAGTAGATTTAATATTAAATGATAAATGTATTTACTGCTAGCGAAATTGTTAAAGCGTAGCATGACTTCAATGCAGGAGTCCATCTCGATAAGACGACCGCGTGGCTTAGTGATCAGAGTATCTGACTTCTACGCTGCGGGTCCTGGGTTCGAATCCCAGCCGGAGCCAATATTTGTGCTAAAACACAAATTGTTGGTTTTCGGGTCTGGTTGTGTTGTAAATGTCCCCGTGTTTCTGATACTGCACTACTGCCTACCTCCGATCTTATCGCATCAGCGTTACATCGGGCGCGGGTAGGTTGGGACGAGTGAGTGCCTCTGTGTTTGCGCGTACACTTGTGGCACTATAATACCTCCTGCGCAGTTGATAGCTCTCGACAGTATTCGAAAGTTGTCGCCGTGGTCGAAATCGACTAGGAGAACATCCATCTCGATAGATACACAATCCCAATTTTTATTTTTACTGGTTGGTGGCAGGATCCAGAAAATCCGTCTAGGTATGTCCCTCAGGGACAATTATTCCGACGTGATGCAGTACTGTGCAAACATCACTGAGTGTCGGTTTGAAGGGCACTGATAACTGGTGTAATTACTGGGCATATGAGACTTAAGAACAGACGTTTGAAGGACACTATAGCCAAAGAAGTTCTGGGCACATGGGACTAAATAGCTGATGTCTGATGGTGGTAAAGGCAGTGCAGTGTCACAAAGGACTTTTCAATTCGCAGTTCTGGGTGGCATTACAACTACTACGGGCAGGCGAGACACTTACCATCAACGTGAACGTGAACGAATTGCTCGTCTCGTTACTCAATACCATTAAAACAAATTCCCAATCTTTGTACTTATAATTACGACTGACCTTAGTTGATATTTGCACCAAAAAAAATGCCGTAGAGTCGGTGAAAACTCATCACGGCTTCAAAAACGATTCAGAGGGCTTACTGTAAATTTACTTTGAATATGCAGCGAAACCAGAAAGCGTAAAGAGAAAATAACAAATTGTTTACACGAATTCAATATCGTTTCAGTGAAACAACCGTTTCTTTTGAGCGAATGTTTTTGGATTAGCCGTAGCTGTCTTTATTTACCTGTGCATTTTTATTGCAACGCGAGCGATTGCACCGATTTCGGACTCAACTATAATTGTCTTTCGATCTACGCTGCATCTTCGTCATTTTTTTAGAAGAGGGTTCAAACGAGAAAGCGGCTGAACTGATGGTAAGTGATCACCGCCGCCTATGAGCATCCGGAAAACCAGAGGAATTTCGGATGAGTTACCGGCCTTTGAGGAAGGAGTAGGCTCTTGAAGGTCCCTTAGTCGTAACGGTGCGGAAGAACCGCTAACAATTGCTGACTCCACAGAGTCGTGGCAGAAAATTCGTGGCAAAACGTATAATGATATTTTTGTCACAAATTGTTTCATCCTCACCTTTCTTTTGTGACGAGCGAAAAAACAACATGAACTCCCGACAACATTACAGATTAATTTTTAGAATGCTGATTCTTTAATTACTTATTAGTCGTTTCACAAGCAATCGCTGGCTAGATATAATTAGTTAAGTACACTATTCTTTTCTCTTGAAACTGTTTAGAAATCACTTATGTAACGCTCTTCCTTAATTGTACTTCATATTGCAAAAGCTATCCAGTCTTTAATTCGCGTTATTATTTCAGTTGGATACGAAGTTGGGGGTCTCATCACAAATGTGAAAACTGACTTGTATAAAGACAGGGATCGAGACAGGGAAAGAGACCGCGAAAGGGACCGCGAAAGAGACCGCGAAAAAGACCGCGAAAGGGACCGCGAACGAGACCGCGATAGAGATAGAGAAAGGGAAAGGGATAGAGACCGCGATCGAGACAGAGAAAGGGAAAGGGATAGAGACCGAGAAAGGGACAGAGAGAGGGAAAGGGACAGAGAAAGAGATCGAGACAGAGAAAGAGATAAAGATAGGGAAAGAGACCAATCAAGAGAGCCAAAACCTGGTACATCGAAGTACAAAGAGCCGCAGTGTATTCACCCAGGAGACTTGTACCCGTTCACTCGCTGCCCGCTCTTCATCATCATCGATTCTGATAACTCATATGTTTTCCAAAACATACCCCGACACTTCGGTCAGCCACTAGTTGTGCTGATGTCACCACTGGACATCCCTAGTACCTTCCCAGGTAAGAAAATATATATTTATATCGATAATTTGGTATTTCTTACTTTAAGATTGTTAACCATCCTTTTTTTTAATACTACTTAGTCGGGCAACATAAGACCTTTCCTGTTTTAAAATATGTCAAAAACAAAGGCAATCTAATAATAACAACTCTCTTTAGCAATTAATAATTAATTAAACACGATGTCTATCTTAAAGAAAGCAAGCCAAATAATAAACAGGACGAGATGGGTTAATCCACCGCGTCTCATGAATATCTTTCAACTAACATATATATAAACTTACTAGAAAAAAAATATTCCTACGCAACTTGCTGTTAAGGAAAACTAAAAGAACCACAAGTTTCTTTGCCTATTCCAAGAGAATTATTTATTCTAAAATATAAGCGCTGTTCATGAGAATTGAATCTTAAAAACATTTCTCAGTTGAATTGACTTATGACTTGGTTCAATCTTGGTTTTGAAAACAGCAGACCATAGGAAAGAGGGCAGTCTGTTCACGCTGTTTCTCCACTCTCCTCTATCCGCTTTATGCTATTGCTGCGATATCAAGACCATGTCGCTGGCTATTTGGGAAAGGGCGCAGAGTTACATCGAAACCTTCATTATAGAAGCATCTCAGGTCATGATGAGACACCGAATTGGTAAGTTGTCCTTTATTTACTAAAAAATTGTTACGTAGGGAATTTCGATTATTTCCTCGCTAAAAGTTTGACATAATATTTTAGATTTTGACTGAACGACCGCATACGCATTGATAAATGTCTTTTGTGTCTTCTTTTTCACAACTACTTTTAACATTTATCTACTAAGACACCAAAACGAAAAACTTATGATCATTCCATATTTAGAAAAGTTGAATAATTGGTAATTCATAATCGTTAAATAATAATCGGTATGTATAGCATAATTGTCGATGCCATAGTAAGCGATAAATTATTTTACATACATACATACATAAGATCACGACTGTATCCCATAAGGGGTAGTCAGAGACTGGGCACTCACTGCAAAAACAGATGACTGCCACAATCCACGTTTCACCAAATTTATTTTATGACATCAAATGTGATTAATATTCCAACTGATTTAAATTCAATTGTGTCATGATATCATGGAAATTGTGTTAGTTAAACTTTATTTTTTTGTATTATAATGCTTTGGGTTTTTTGAGTTTTGTAAAAAACTGTAAATTTTGTAATGGTACTGTATCCTATTCTAACTACAGTCAAAGACCATAGCTAATACACAATACTATACTATATCCTAATTGTTGACATACATAGAAGTCAATATTTTCATATTTATTTAATTTCATTTGCTCAGCTTAAATAGTTACCCCTAGTTAGTAACGCAATAGCGGTAGATTACACCTTATACGTTTTTGTCTTTCTTACACAATCAGTTATTCTCTGAATATTTGAAATGTGTACTAAAATACTATATATTTATTATTTTGGGACTTATTATTGTATATATATTGTATTAGTAAAGATTTTTTTTTATTTAAAAAAACGAAGCCCCACAGTGGGATTTTCTCCTGTATCGTGGGTGCGTTTATACATTATACATTTCACATGCACAACACAACCAGACCCGAAAAGACCAAACAGTTATTTGAAACGGTTTCAACTATTTATTTATTAAATACATATTAAATAAATACATAGCAATATACATTATGATAAATATACAATGATACACAAATATGCACATACATATAAACTGACATACATACACAGATATACACGTAATGGTTCGACTTAAATTTGTGAAAATGAATTTACTAACAATTTTATATGCAATCTTTAAAATAATGCTCCCGTTTTAACCTCTTAAAGCAGATTATTTATTACATTTGCAGACCAAACATTCATCACATTTATGGCTGACGATTTCTTGCGTCTTCTGTTGCTCCGTTATATCTTTTGTGAAGTATCGCTGCGAATGCATAGAGGGTTTCGAGCCAGAACCCACCTTCCGCGATCATCACCGCCACTTCCCGACGATCTGCTGGAGCATCCAACACTTGTGCACCTTGTTATGGACCTGGCTGTTCATCTTCAGGTAAAATCTTTTATTTTAATTAAAGTTTTGAAGTTTTAACAAACCTTTTTGGGTTTAAAATCAATTAGCTATATCAAGGATATCATATCGCTAGTAGCGTCCACGGCGCGCGGAGTCTCGTCTTGCAATCTCCAATATGCTACCAAGTTTGGTGATAACGGCAAATCTTTCCAACTCGGGACGCGCCCGGCCGATCTCATGATAATGATTTATTTGAGAGGAGGCAAATGCCTCACCCGGTTGTAAGTGATCACCGCCGTCTATGAACATTCGCAATACCAGAAGAATTGCTGGTTGAAGAACTTTGAGAAAAGAGTAGGGTCTTTTCTTGGTGATGCCTACATAAGTCGTTTCGGTCCAGAAAAACCACTGGCGGCAGCGAATTATATTAAATAGTCGTCAAATTTTATAATTAGAAATTCGAAAATCTCAGATGAACTCTTTTATAACAGAGAGAATTTTTTTTTCTCTAAGCTAATATTATTACTATTTTGGGATATTTTTATAGTTTTCTCGCCTGGTTGGAATATTTTATTACTATTATTATTATTATTTTAATATTATAAAAAGGAAAGATTTGATTTTTTGTATGTTTGGTTGTAATGAATAAACTCAAAAACTACTGAACCGATTTTAAAAATTCTTTCACGAAAGTACGAAAATTGCTATGATATAACTCAAGTTATCAAAAATTTACTGATAAAAGTGATTATTTGGCGTGCGCTACAAGAACTATTGATGATAAAGAAAATAATGTACTTCATTTTCATAGTACTCATCATTACTCACAAAAAAGTCCGCGAGGCTATATGTCTAACTGTTATAGTTAAGTCACAATAACCGCTTTTGTTCAAATTAGTCTATCAAAACACGGGTAGAATCGAAAGATGACGACATTCGTATCATGATATTAATACTTATACTACAAAATAGTTTGATAGTCAAGGTTGATTATGTACATGTAAAGTCCTCTTTAAATTATTCGAATCGGACCTTTCGTTTAGAAGTTACGACAGGTATAGAAATGCTAAAAGTAAGAAAAATGCCGCGGTGTGAGCGAACAGCCCTACGCTCGCCAGCGCTACGCGCGAATAGACTACGTTCTTTTAATTACCTACCTACTCATATTATTTTTTGTAAACTAGAAACATTTGAGTAGTGGTTTGTAATTTCAATTATATATTTTTCTAATTTAAAAGTTTGTATACGCTCTATAAAGAATACAGTGGCCGCGGTGTCTCTCGAACGCCGCGCCGCCGCGCCGCGTGCAACTTGGGCATCATTGGGGAGCGCGGCTCCCTTTACGCAGTGGTCGAGAGCGGTCGTTTTATTCTGCTACCACAACATCAAATATTGGCGATATTTGATGGCTTATGTTCACTTAAATAAAACATTATTTTGGTAAAATAACGTAATCTTATCTGAGCAACTGCAGAGCCGCCGATGAGAATAGTCGCTACAAAAAATGTTCGTGTAGGGTATTGTGGTTGTTCTATTTGTCCGAATAAAGTACTAATTTATCTTTCTAAAGCATCTACCCGTGCGAAGCCGGAGCGGATCCTTAGTTAAAAATAATTTCATTAAAACAAATGAACTGCGATGACCAATAACCAGTCCACTACTGAACATACTCCCCCATAGATTGCCACGAAAGTTTGTAGTTCCCATTTTGGGGGGTTTTTGCCATTTTTTGGCTAATTAACTGAGCTAAGTTGCGGTCACATTTGGGTCCTTAGACGGCTATTTTTCAATTATAGTATGAAAAAGTCGGATATTGCACCATATAAAAGCTTGGCGTGCTCAGTAGAGCGCGACAGTACTTCATGCCGGCCCAACGCTTGCAACTTTATAAGGCGCACGCAGCGCGCGTGGGTTCGCGCCCCAGTTGACCCCTTCCATTTGACCGCATTCAACGAAGAGCGGGTCGAATCGTCGACGACCATGTTCTATCTGATCGGCTTGATCCCCTGGCTTAGCGAAGAGATGTTGCATCCCTTTGCATTTTTTATACGATCTACTGATCGATATGACTTAGGGACCTTCAAGAAAAGAGCCTATTCCTTTCTCAAAGGCCGGCAACGCATTTGCTATTCCTCTGGTATTGTAGATGTTCATGGGCGGCGGTGATCACTTACCATCAGGTGAGCCGCTTGCTCGTTTGCCCCCTATTCAATAAAAAAAAATTATTTACTAACTATCCATCTCCACTTGCAGGTTCGCAGTCACTTTCACGACTCATCTGGCCCGCCGGCCACTAGGGACTAAAAAAAAAGAGTGAATCAAAAATTCGAGTGAGAAAACCATTCATCACGGTGTTAAATGTTATGTTTGTGTTTCATTCCCATATTTATTTATTCAAAGTAAACTGGAGACAATGAACTGTGTTAAATTGACTATTGACAAGTGAATAAGATTTGATGAAATTAAGTGTAACTGTAATAATGGCGGCTCAGGTAACTGACTATTAAATAGGATTTACATTGTAAATAATCATCACTAATAATGTAAGAGTTATCATATCATTGCGCATGATCATCTTCATTAACTCATTATCGATCATCAAAAAAATCGTTTTAGATATCAAATTTACGACGTCACATTTGTGTGAGCAACGATTTTACTATTGCAGCACACACAAATGTGTGTTTAAAATAACAAAAATTGTAAATATTAAAAAAAAATCTCCAATTTGTGTATCAGACAATAGATTAATGTTCTTTAGACAGTAAGTATTAACTTTAGAATCAAACATGTTATTAAATAATTAAATCTATATAAAGGAATTCTATATTTATATTTTTATATCTAGCTTAATATTTAGCTTAGTAAAAAGATAGACATAAAATATTTACGTATCTTGAAACATTCTACGAGCTACATTCTACAAAAAGATATACCATCAAGGACTTTTAATCATAGTTTATTCTTAGTGAAAAATAGTGCTAAATGGACGTTTAAAACGAGAACACTGTGATTTTAATTATAATAGTGAAGTGAATATAAAAATGCTAGAAATAGTGAAGATAGAATGTATGGGAGATAAGTTTTGTTACTTTCTCATCTCATTCATATATTCAAACAAAAATTCTCATATTTATTTAGTAAACATTCTGTTTATAAAATCGGAAAAACCTTTAAAAAATATCACTGTGTGCATAAACGTAACTTCCACTTAATTTCGCAGCAGCGCTGTATTGCCACAGTTTGTAGATTTTTTTTCATTCATCGAATCAGGTGACATTGGGCACGGATTTAGATTTTTTTAACTACCAAATAACAAGTTGATTATAAACCTACGGTTATTATAACTATTACTTTTATAAGTTTTCTCTTTGTGTTTACTTCTCTTATTGTATATTTGCTTTATCTACTGACTAACAACCGTTCGTAGTATGAGGAGAGCGTAGTCTCTTTCTATTCCCATTCAACAATTCGCTATCTCTTACTGTTTCTTTATATTCTTCGAGCTGAATGATCCGTAGTGCGGTGGTTTCTATTTCCCAAAACAGTGATCCACAGCTACGGTTCTCAGCTCTCCTCCGGTGCTCTTTCAGTTCCATTATCCCTTTTTCAGTTTAAACCATTCACCCGTATTATTTCACTCACATTGTGCGTTTGTTACGTTTATAAAGTTTATTAACCATTCTTGTTTCGTAGGTTCGTGAAACTAGGCTAACAGAAATTCTTATCGCCTCTGTCAAGGAAGCCAATAAAGCTGACTGTGAGCTCCTAATGTTATGTTTACTTATACCTATATACGATACCTTAATTATTATTATTTTATTTTTATATAAAATTTGTTAAAACTGCATATTAATATGCGAAGGCTTGTAATTAGCAACTTGTGTACCTACTTTGATATTTATTTGTAATTATTTGTCTGTAAGTCTTCCTAAAATAAATAAATAAATAAATATATCTGACAAAGGCTTGGTACTGCAATTGCCTATCCGCATGCCAAGCCTTACGATTACAGAAAACCCTCCCATCTCATTCATCCCATTTTTAAAGTAGGAACGCCAGTGTGCATCAGTAAGTTGTTTAAGTTTGGCGGTAATAATTTTGGAATAATTTTCATTTCCAAAATACTATCGTGGGTCTCTTAATCGCCATGTTATGTTCGTTTGGCAGCGTTTCTATTATTCAGACTTTCGTGCTATATTAAGCACTGGCTTTAATGACTGACAGTACTATGAGCCCTACTGTTTGTTGATAGATCCCTCTGAATAATAACATCGCAGAGCTAACCGTACTAATTGTGTTAAAACCAACGTCATGAGGCCCGTTCTATAAGCAGTTAACTACATGTATGAATTGGTCTCTCCTGTGCGATTCTTGGAATTGCCAAAACTGCAAGGTGGTAGAGTCAAGCTGCAGCGAAATGCTGACATTTGCACATAAATCGAACGGACCACGCGGGTTAGTACCACGCTCTCACAGGAGAGAACCGGAACCCAATTACGCGGTCATCCCACCTTTGTCTTCGCGGGTAACACATTCATCAACTACTCGGTTCCCAGCAGAGCACAGCCTGCGAGCCGACACACGTTACATCGCGAGTACAAATCAATAGTCTTTGTAATGTTGACTGCTAACATAATCGGGTTTTATGTGTGCATTTTATCCGTGCTGTTCTGGAATTTAAGCTAAATGCAAATCCTGCCAATGTTCTCGTGGAGATCATTAAATGCACTGCTTTGCTTTGGGTTGGAGATACGGGTCCGGATTGTAAGGTGGAAGGAGGAGTTGCTGCGTTTAATGCGTTGCAAGATAGGAACGGCAAATGTTGCATTACTTTAAAGTTCCAGAACAGCACGGGTTGATTTGTAAATAATGTACATATTCGTAGTTAGTCAAGCATTATGGTGTGACTTATTTAGACATGTTAAGAACCAGACTGCACGGTGAGATCCGGACCTAAATGGCGGGTTTTTGTTTAATTCAATGTTAGTGAGATTAGAGATAAGTAGGAAGGAGGAGATAATAAGGACAAAGGGTTGTAATAGAATAATTTAATTATGTTTTATTGAGTTTAATTTTACTATTAGCATTATAATTAACGCTGCTGCGTATGCGCACAAATAAGACAGGTAAATTAAGAGTGTAAAATTGTTAAGCAAAAGTCTCTTGGTGATTAACGTCCCATTAATCAGTCTCATTAGTTTTTAAGATCGTCATCCACTCATTATTCATCTCATTGACATAACTGCGCTTAGTACAAAGTATTAAATTAATACCATTTGTAAATATTACATTAAATTTAATTAAACAAATCGAGACCTTGGTATGACCTATCAATTAATATGAATTCATGATTCTTTTGATAATGTCGGACGGAGGGATCGACTCTGTAAATAATTATTAAACGATTTTGCTCAAAGGAATTGAATTGTATAATAGTTTAGAGTTAAATGACATTCTTCTTTAATTAATTATGTAATATGCGTTTTCTGATTTATTGTAACTAAGTGTATGTATTCTAAATTTCCTCTTTTTCATTATTACTACTATAAAAAAACACAAAAAAAGTTATTTAATTACAGCATTTATTTTATTATTATGTTTTCTAATTAACCACTACCTTTAATAAATACCAATATGTCTTAATTATATAGGAGCTTAAATAAATGTATTCAAAAAAAACACAAAACCCAAAAAAATAGATGTTATAGGATAAATAATATAATTTAATGTTATAACATTACTTCATCTACTATAAATATATATTCTATAATATATGTATACCTGTATTGAGTATATACATACCAATCTATCTGTCTATATAAATACATACCTCATGTTGTATCTTTATTAATAGGAATAATACTTGAATAATTCAACGTCCTCTGGCTCACTTAGAACTTGTTGATATATTGAGGTAAACAACAAGGATTTGTCAGCTGCGCGGGTTATAGTAACGACGTATTGCGCAACCAGAGAGGCGTTTCCTCATGTCTTCATCCCGTGTCTGAAGTAACGATGTGCCGATAACAACGAACACAGTTAAACAGACACGGGGCAGTTACCTGGGCCTAAAACTCTTGGACTGGCGTCCTTGTAAATACTAAAGTTAAAATATCAAACATCAACATTCATTCATCATTATATCTATAACATATTATATTATATATGTATATATCATCAATCCAGTATATATTGTTTTTTTTTTTATTTTTCGGGAGTGCTCTATCTTATTTATATCTATATTTCTTTTTTAATAAACGAACGTGGCAAGTTCTAATATTAAATGTTTTGTTCAACTTACCTGCTACGTGAATGCTAATTAAGACCCAGCGAATAATATCTGATTGAACCTGCTGAAAGGGTGCGGGATTATTTAATCATATCTTTTGATAAACGTTTGCCTTTTTTTATTCACATTGGATATTACACAGCTATAAAATAATATACATAATCGATTCTGATTTTAATGATTTCTTATATTTACGCGAACGCTACACATTTAAATGAAACTAATTTATACGGATTTTATGACGTTTATTTTTTGTTATTTATAACCCCACGTTTCGAGTGCTTTACAGCACCCATGGTCACGGGGTGACTGAGGTGACAGATGTCCTGATGTCATAGTTAACCCGGAGTACCTTCAGCTTTTAATTATTATTTTCATTTTATCTTCACATGTGAAGCATCGCCGCCCCAAGAAGTCTGCGGTCTGTGACCATGTTCTGGATCATCCCAACCATTACATCAGATTTGATAAACCACAAATCCTCGCAAAAGAACACCGATTCCTACCAAGGATGATTCGCGAGGCTATTGAAATTAAAAAACATCCTAATTTTAATAGAGAAGATGGTTGGGTATTACCACCAGCTTGGGATCCTATAATTAATAAAATTAAGTCAAAAACCAAGCATACCACTGCAAGACTTCAAGGCACAGTTAGCTCTTTCTGCGTAGATCGGACCACAAATAATAATTAAAAGCTGAAGGTACTCCGGGTTAACTATGACATCAGGACATCTGTCACCTCAGTCCCCCCGTGACCATGGGTGCTGTAAAGCGCTCGAAACGTCGGGTTATAAATAACAAAAAATAAACGCGATAAAATCCGTAAAATTAGTTTCATTTAAACGATTCTGATTTTGTTTTGTTTGTTGATTTAAATTCAATGAAATTGTGTTAGCCCCGTTCGTGTATTAAAAATGAAACGCTGAGTATTTTCCACTCACAAAACTGATCACACCATACAATTGGCTCTTCTATTCGACACAACGTTTTTGGCTACGTTATTTTGATTACAGCAAATAATAATTTTATTTGTTATAATGTTTAGTTCATAATATGTTGAGATAATGTTTGTACGCAAAACTCGATATAATAACTCATATATCAAATTACAACGTATCTTAACATTTTTAAGTACACATTTCATTTGTTTGATTAGGTCAGCAAAAAAATGTCGCATGAAAACAAAATATTTCCTTAACGAAATTTAAATAACATAATGTCCATGTTTCGACTTTATTGTTAAATTTATTACATAAATATATATTATATAAGAATAATTATATGTGTACATACGTTTTGAAATATTTAAAGATATATTCTTGGTAATAGAATTTGTTCTTCCAATAGCATATTATCGAAATATTTTTAAAAGTTAATGTATTTATTTTCAGGGTTAAATTTACTGATTAATGAACTATTCCACCATGTGCATATATGTTCTCGTGTGTAATCGCTCACGGGCTAGACACATCTCTGAATAATGTATAATGTACACGTTGCGACGTGTAAAGAAACTACTAATTTGAAATATTATATGTACAAGTTCACAAACCTTCGAATAAAATTACTTTGTTCGACATATTTTTCTAAAGTCTGCATTAATAGGTTCCAGTTACTGAGTATGTATTTTAGATTATTTTTATAAGTTCTTATTTGTTCATTAGCTTATTTGTTAATTAAGTGAATATTTAACTTAAAATTTTCTTGAATTGTTTTTAAATGTTTTTGTGATGTAAAGTAAATTAACCCTGAAATAAATCACATAGAAGAGCCGCTCTAACTAATCATTCCTCCAAGCCAAAGTTTGACAAGTCATTTTAATATTTATTTTTTAATGTTAATTTGTTTCCATGAATTACTCCTAAGTTTATATTTGTATATATTTATGTTAATTGACTAAAATTAAGTTGGGCTTTAAGCAATTTCAGAGTACTTACTGTATGTTATATGTTTGTAACGTCTAATGTTCCTTTTTGAGGTTTTTATTGTGTACACATAGGTAGCGGGACGGTTTTGTTCATTGCGGACTTGTAATCAAACTCTTGACCTATAAAATGTATGTATAACTAATCTGTATATCTTAAAACTACTTTCAACTGCATTAAATCCGTTCTCACTCCCACAGACCTGTGTTTTATTTGCAATTATTTCATTTGACACGTGACATCACATGTGTAATTTTTTTTTATTGTAGAAAGTGACGAAACGACCAAAACGTTCACCTGATGGTAAGTGCAACGTCCGCCCACAACAAATGCTGAGTCACCCAGAATATGTCACCTTGAGACATCAGTTCTTAAGTCTTAAATGCCCAGTGATTACGCTAGCTCACAGTGCCCTTCAAACCGAAACACAGTAATTGCACACTACAACTTCACGGCAGAATAACTGGCCCTGGGGTGGTACCTACCTAGACGGAATCCTACCACCAGTATTGCTGCAGAATATACTTAAAGTACACTTTTTTTAAAACGCCTTCTCTACTGCTAATTGGCAAAGACCTAACACAAACTAAACTATGCAATGATTAATGATGAGATAGATATTTAATAGAATCAGGCGTTACTTTGCGGAAATTCATTATAATAAAGGGAGGAATGTTAAATTGCTAAGATCCGAATGCAAAATTTAAAATGGTGTGTATTACCTAGTTTTTGAAGAGCACCGCCCGCCCTTCCTCATCAGCGTGCACAAGCAAACCAATACCGCCACCGGGAGCCGCCACCAGATACCCTCCACCACAACAATACTACACACCACTGAAGTCGAAAACACGACACGTGTTTCACATCAAAACTAGGCATTATCAAGTGATATTGACTCTACGACAGTCAGCCGCCGGGTCAAACTCTTGGCCTTTAACATTTATGTATCATCATCATCATCATTTGAGCCTATCACTAGTCCACTGCTGAACATAGGCCTCCCACATAGATTGCTACAAAAGTTTGTAGCTCTCATTTTGGGGGGAATTTTGCCATAGTTGCTACGCTTGGCAGGCGGGTTGGCATCCGCAGTTTATTTATTCAGATGTTCCAGGAAGATGCTGCTACCCATCTTCTGGTTTTAATTTTCCCTCTGTCGACTTTTACGACAGCCACAGGTTCAACTGCATTAAATCCATTCTCAGACACAGAACTGTTTTTTATTTGTAACTATCTAATTTGACACGTGACATCAAATTGGTAAATGTTGTAATATTTATAGTTTTTTTTTTTGCTGCAGAATATATTTAAGTACACTTGTTTTAGAAAATGCCGTCTCTCCTGCCACTAAACTAAATTATGCAATGAGTTATGATGAGATAAATGTAAAATAGCACGGCTGTAAGTAAAAAAGTAAATACTTGACGTGAAGTATTACGTATTGATTACAAGTCCATAGGTCCATATTGGAGCCGGCAGATGTAAATGTAAAAGTCACGCGCCGGAGCAGCGGTAGATTGAGGTCGTCGTGGCTAGGACCGTTTAGTCATCTATCAGTTACTGGTAAGAATCAACTTATCAATAATATGTTGACAAGTAAAATGAACATTTGAATTGAAAAATTTTTTTAATCGCCGCTTGTATTTCATTTTCAGCAAAAACGAACCCGTATTTCCATTGATGACGCGAAACGCTAACCGAAAATAAATTCTCGTCCGATTTTATATTTAGCGCATCAGCTCCGACTGCGACGAAGCCGCCAGTTGACCGGAGATTTTGTACCGATCACAGATCGTTTACTTATCAATTCGCATTGTGTTGAGTGAATTCCGCGTCCATAAACAATAATTGTTACAAGCTGCGAAGCATATACGCTCAATATGCAGCCTAAACACCTCAAGGTAATCCCGTGTTACTTTGTGTGCTAGTCCAAAATAATCAGTTGGCCAGTGATAATAATATACAACTTATTCACACCTATTTTCACACTGGCCCACGCAAAAACATCGTGTTTTCAGTAGACAACGCTAGCTTTGAGACGATATGTTGTGTTCTTCGTTAGACGGTGACACGTTTGCTGGGTTTGTGTGAAAACAGGAGGAAAGGCAGAAATTTAAATATCAAGAACGGACTATGGACGACGTTAGACCGACCTTTAATATTTGTTTACCTACTTTTTAAGTCTAGTTTTTATCTAAGCATATGGCATTGTTAACAGATAAAGAAAGCGATTTATCATCAGAGCCACTAAAAACATACCAATGGGAAGATTTGCGGAGAGCGCGTGAGGCTGGAGGATACCCTTGGACTCATTTTCTCAAACCGCCACTAGAAGGAGAAATAACGGCAGAAGATATAATAAAGGCAACAACACCGAGGAGAAGTATGTCTCGGGAATTCTCAAAGTCTCGGACACATTCACCCGTCGATGGAGAAACTCAGAGAATCTTGAATCTTGACTCTTCTCCAGGAAGCAGTAGGAAACACGGCGAAGAAGGTGAAGACGAGGGAGTGCATGTGCCGAATTTTTCCAAAGAAGTTTCTCTAGACTCAGAAGATGACCCCATACATCAGCCTGTAAACACAAATGTAACAAAAAGACCGGAAAGTCAAATAAGCTCGCATTTAGTGACTGCTGTTGAAGTGCCAAAAAATGTTTCCCCAAAAGGTATATTAAAACGCCGAGCACATGAACAACAATATAATATTGGCTTAACTGAAACGAGAGAGAAAACAAAATGCTGTCATCCGTTAGTAAACAAAATAAAACATTTGGCTGATAAAACATTACAGAAGCTGGAAAGAAATGATTGCGAAAAATCACCACTATCAAAGAGAAAAAAAAATGAAAACGTTCAAGAAATAAGGCAGCTAAAGTCTTCACCAGGAGCTGTTCGGAGACAAAAATTTAGTGCAATCAAATTAGGGGATTCTGATGAAATGAGTAAAACTATGAGCATAGACACTCCTCCAAGAAACAAGAAGGAACATATTTATGAAGATATAGAAGAATCAAAATACCAATATGACGAAAAATTATCACTTACAGAAAGTTTCGTTACTGGAAGAGAAAGTGATCAAGATATCAATAAAAAAAATGAAAATCACGCGGAAAAAAAATCAATTACATCCCAGGACCCCAGTTTAGTTGTAGAGGATACTAATTATTTAGATCGTAAAGATCAGATTATGGATAAACTTCACAAAAAAGATGACAAAAACAAGGAAGCAGTAATCCTGGATGATTTTGATACTGAGGAACCAAACGTTGATGAAATTTTTCAAGAACAGTTAGAAGGAAACAGACCAACCAATGATTCTCCGAATATTACTATTACAGAAATTACAGAGGACAACCTTGAAAATAATATTCAACAGTCCAATTCTATACCCATCGAATCATCACCAAGTCCTAGTCCAAGAGATATTCAAGAGAAAAGAAACGACGTCGAAATCATTGACAATGATTGGTCTAAACCTGGCAGGTAAACATACATTTTTAATTTTTCTAAGAACTATGTAATATACTTTCGTGCGTAACTATGACATAACATTTGCGTTTCAACACATGCAAAGCGAACGCGCTAGCTTCTGTCAGCCTGATAAATATAGCTCTATTCGAATCGTCTTCCTGCACGTTCGTATGCTCTTTAAAATTGTCATCAGCGATCAGTGCTCGCGGCTGCTTTCATGCCGGTGATTAGTTCATTTACAACCCGGCTTTCACAAACACGTTTACGTAATGACTCATCTTCGAATAAATGACCAGTTCATTATTGTTGTTTACCGATAATCAGTTAAAATATGCCTTGGAATTGAGATCGTTTCGGTGAGCCGTAGCTATGAGCACGCTTCGGCGATGGACTTCTGAGGGTGGTACTCCATTAGAAAAACCTGTGAGGCCAACACGAGAGGGCAGTGTACAACTATTTACGCCGGAAGTACGATGTGCATGTCAGTTTTTTCAATGTGATTCATTGCTCCCCGAAAGAGTAAATCCAGTTGGCACAAGACCGACATCTCGGGCTAGCAATATCGTTTTAAATTTGAGGTAAGTTTAATATTCATATCGCATAGTTACGAGGACATTTTATGACTAAAATTACGACCTACAAAATATATCAGAAACTGCTTAAACGAGTTGCCCGGCGACTGCTGCGGCTAAAACGAGCACTGACGGTTGGCCTAATTGTGACCCGAGTTACGCGATTATATGTATGTGTGCAGTTATAAATATAAATTCCAACATATGCGACGATTTTACGATTGTTTTGCTACTGATTTTTTGCAATTCTGTTTTTACTAATTATCTTTTACGCTGTGCGAATTTGGGTAATGATTTATGTTCATTTTTTAAAAGTGCGAATGAATAAACTGCAACAAATGTTACTTTTTAAGGAAATGCTGTTGACTCTTATTGTTTTCAATAAATTATGTATAATATAATATATAACTTTCAGTGATCACGAATATGAAATAATAGAAAAACCACCTCCAAACATAATTTATACCGCTCCAAGTATTGAGGAGAGGGCGGCCGTGGTTAAAACCGATGATGAACTATCCAGTACAACTTCGATAGAACGAAAATATTTGCAACATAATTCCGATGAAGACGAGCAAGTAGATGATAAAATCAATGACGAAAAACATGAGGATATTCTTAGCGCCGAAACATTGCAAAAGAATATAGAAGAGCGTTTTTTTGTAAACACTCCATCCACAGCATCGCGGACAGAATGTGAAATAAGTACCAGTCAAGTTGATTCATCTGCCTTAGAAAAACTACCACTGCAACGTAGTAATCGATCAAAAAACTCTGAAAATGTTGACAAAAAAATACAACAGCGAATTAAAGAAGGAACCGGAAAACTGAAATCACAAGCCGGAAAATTGAAGTCTAAAATTCAAAGTATGAAAACGAAACAATTCACGATGCCTGACAGGCCTAAATTTAATCTACCAGAACGCCCTAAATTCAAAATGCCTGATCGTAGGAAATTTAGTCTACCCGAACGATCAAAATTTAAAAACTTTAATTTTACCGAAAAGTTTACAACTGGCAATCGTAAAAAATTCTCCTTCCCCAACAGACCCAAATTTAATGTTCCTGACCTTTCCAAAATAAAAATGCCCGAGAGACCAAAAATAAATTTTCCTAGCTTAGGTAGAAAAAAAGAATATAAAGTTGAAACAGATGTTACAGAATCCAGTTCTGATATGCAAAATGTAGCTACTGTAGATTTTGAAGCAAAAACGTATCCAAGGTTGTTTAATAGAAAAAAGAAATCAGAGTTACCAAAAACCTCTTCCTCGCCTACATTAAATAGAGATGACACACCCCCACCCACTTTTACTTTCACTCGGGTAAAAAAGAGTAAGGAAGAGCCCTCTTCATACATTCCTGACAGTCCTGAGCATCCTAGGGAATATGGTAATATCGATTCTGAAAATAGTTATGAAACTGAAAGAGAGGGCAGAAAACAATTTGAAACTACGTATGATTTCGACAAATTAAGTCCCGAATTTATGGACGAAGAGGTGGAATCTTCCAACTTAAAAGAACCACGAAACGCAACTTCCATACCAGACATGTCACTGTCCAATCAAGAATACACACATATTAACGAAATAAACAATGACGAATTTTTTGTACGACCGAGGGGAATTTCACGCGAAAATATTCAAGTTAGGGAGTACTTAAGTGACGAAATACGACAAGCATTTAAAATACCAAAGAACGTCCTCGCTACAATGGGGAGTAGTTCAGAGGTACACGATGACCATATGTATGCGAATGAACCTGAAGGTGACCCAGAACTTATGTTAGACGAAAACGGACCCATCCGGTATTCAAGTGATGACGTCAATGATGGAGATGATGGTTATTATACATTCCCACCGGTAAGACCTTCCAGGGCAAAACGAAAGAAAAAAGAAACTGAATCCATTAAATATATCGATGATAGTGTTAATGCGAGTATGCAGTTCAGCGAGGTTGACTTAGGTCTACCAGAAGACCAAGTAGAAGAACATTCTTTAGATGGAAATACGCCTATTGACAATGTAACAAATACAAATTATCGCCAAGAATTTACGCCATCTGCGGATCTTCGTTCAATTCATGAATATGCCAATGATGATGTAATCGAATATCCAGACAATATACCTGTGCAATCACAAACATTACCGATGCCACCGAAAAGGAAGAAGAAGTTAGGCAAAAAAGATCTTATACATTCTTCATTGAATGACTTTAAGAGTATAACGTCGACAGAGCTATGGGATGAGCGCCAGGAGCAACCAGACGATGTGAGTACAACATTACATAACCATTATCTTAATTGCATGAGCACAACAACGACTGAAAAAAGTTGGTCGCACCTAAAACTAAATCAATGCGATGTCGTGTTTAGTTTTTCGGTTTGTATTTGTTAGCATGGACAAAATTCCCAGTATTTTATACGCGTATTGAAACAATTTTTGAATGCTTTTTAAGAATTTTATCTACATAATTTTAATTATGAGGACTTGTTTTTGAACTTAAATGCCCTGATCACATTCGTAATATTTCGATATTACAAATGTGAATGTTAATGTTATCTGTTAATGTATTAGTATGTGTGTTTAAGGTTTTTAGTTTAAGGTTCATTGTTCTATTGTGAAATATATATTTCAAGTTTGTTTTAGTCATTAATATAAATAAATATTTAATTTAATTATCATATATTTCTACCTGGAATGTGAATTATCTATTATTAGTGGTATAACTTGAAAGCAATCAGTTTTGGCAGCTATCCAGTGGATTACTTTAAGATGAAAACGGTATATTTTCAGATACGCTGCTCTGTCCGATTGTTGACCCAGTTAAACTTATAAATGAACGCCCGGTTCAAGATTCATATGTCTATTTTTATATCTAAACACAAGGTCACAGTTAGATGGGGATTATGTTTTATCAAAGAAAGAACAATATTTAAAGACATTCGTGCTGTATGTTTTTAAATTGCCTCTTCTTTTATTTTACGCAGACGTGTGGTCAGAGATACTACGGCGCCGCAGTTCCTAGGTTCGA
This sequence comes from Luehdorfia chinensis, assembly GCA_019845155.1. Classification (NCBI taxonomy): domain Eukaryota; kingdom Metazoa; phylum Arthropoda; class Insecta; order Lepidoptera; family Papilionidae; genus Luehdorfia; species Luehdorfia chinensis. The sequence goes on along the minus strand of JAHVAK010000156.1, from coordinate 4,003,800 downwards.
ATCCGAGCCAACTAATGTGCAAAAAAAACAAATTGATGGTTAATGAATCTCGTCGTGTTGTAATGGTCATGTCCCTAACACTGCATTCCAGCCTCAATCCGATGAAGGTTATATCAGCTACGGGTAGGTTAGAACTAGTGAGTGTCTCAGTGTTTGCGTACACAAATCTTCTGCGCAATTGATATCAATGATGTATTCAGAAGTCATCATCATATTTTACGGAATAGTGACAAAAATCACCTCAAGCTTGCCTTACATGATGGTCTAAAATATTATCTAACTTAATCCGTCCGTACCACCACTCACGGGGCCAGTTATATTGCCTTGAAGCAGTAGTGCAGGCAAATTGACTGATTTAGAAGCCAAAACCACTGTTAGTTGTAGACAGAACTTTTATCATTGGAAATGGTAAACTCCATCGATGAAAGCTAGAAGTTTCGCCTGAAAACGCTATAATATATTTTGCATCCCCTTTTAACCAAACCAAAATTAGCCCTTTAATACCATTTCCAATGATAAAAGTTCTAAGTTCTCCCTTACGTGAGAGTGAGGCATCGCTCTTTTTAGAAAAAAAAAAGAATTCTTCAAACGCTTTTATTACTGCTCTCCATAATTAGAAAGAAATGGAAGTCTTCGTTCAGTGGGTGAGGGAGTGGCTTAAAGTTTAAAAACCCTTATGCAAGAAATGTGAACTTGGTTTCCTTGTGGCCAGCCCATTCGTCATCTGCACTCATTATTGTATAACATCAGTTTGACCAGCTCGCAAGTAACTGTAGTGAAGACTTCACAGGACAGGACTTCGTTGAGCAGCAACTTCTGAATCCAACTACAGATCCACTACGTTTGCGGTTGTCATCAGAAATCACGTTGCTCTTCAAAATTCGTTAGTTTTTGTAACAGTTCAATAACAAAGTGCACACTTCGCCACTTTTGTTGACGCTGTCGTCCGTTCAGTTCACACCAACACCACCACTTTTCTACTTTCTTTGTGTTGCCGATTCACATGGATAAAAAACTGGCATTATTTTATCACTGAAATCAAACCTCGCTGCACTTTAACATGGATCAGCGTCCTTTCATTCATCGTTATTAACCTTGATCGTAGGAAGGTCCATATGCCTTAACTTAAAGATCAAAATTTCCAGAACGGAAGCGTTCAATCCTGCATACAGTGCAATTTTTGTCATGCCTGGTCTATTATCATAATTTCGGAAAAACAAAATAAATTCTGTTAAAAAAAAGGTCATCGTATCTCTATTGGATGCATTTTGTCCGAATCAAATATAGACCAGATCTTCTGTTCTAATTTGAATCCAAACTCAAAGCGGCCTGAAACAACATGGGCTAGCTCGAAACACTTAAACTCAATAAGCCAACATATCTAAAAAATAAAAATAATAATTAAAAAAAAATATTTCAAGCCTAATAATGTCGATAAGCAAACAATAATAAATAACGGTCAATTATTACAAGGATGGTATACACTATGTCGCCTATATTTACATTGACGAGTGATTTCTACGTAATGTCTTACCATATTGGTAACAAAAAGAATAAGAACAACAAACGTAACATTTTAATTGATTCTTAAATACAAAAAATAACGTAATAACATCAACCGTTGTAAATGACCCACTGCAGAGCAGCAGCCTTCACTTATTCAGAGAGCGTGGAACGCTCGGAAAAACAGTCTTCCTGGCGAAATATTTATGAAAATTCATATATTGTATTCATTAACATCCCTACTTTCACAACTTATTTATCCAATTAAGCTGTGAAAGCCGCCAGGCTAATGGAGTACCACGCATTCAAAAAAAAAATACGAAATCGAATACGAATCAATACGGACGCTGATTTTGAATTATTTTATGATATTAATTTTAACTTTTGTAACTTTTTTATGTACAAATCTAAAGTTTTTTCATTTATTGGAAAAAGTGACGAGACGAACAGAACGTTCACCTGAAGGCACGTCTGCCCATAACAAATGCTGTGTCACCCAGAACATTTCTGTGTGACATCCCACTGCGCCCATCACCCTGAGACATCAGTTCTTAAGTCTCATATGGCCAGAGATTACACTAGCTCACAGTACCATTCGAACCGAAACACAGTAACGTTTACACACCACCGCTTCACGGCAGAATAACTGGCCTAAGTTCGATTCCCGGTGCCGAAACCCCTAAAATTGTTCTGCGATTTTTATTGCTCATTTACGACGTGCTCAGCGGTGAAGGAAAACATCATGAGAAAATCTTGTGTCTGAGGAATGAAAATATTTCGACGACATGAGAAGTCAGCCAACCCGTATTTGAGCAACTCGGTGGACCCTTCCCGGCTCTAAAACGATCTCAGGAATGAGAGGAATCCTGTGCTCAGCAGTGGGACATTAATAGGCTGTTACTTTACTACTAATTAATCGATTTTTATATTGGAAAGCCAGAATGTACCTTTGAATATTAATATTTATATTTGTAATCCAGTTCGGAAAGTGTATCATTTGCTTTCGAAATCATTACGTAAATAACAGTTATAATAGTTAAATAAATGGGATTTATTGTTATCCGAATCGCAGGAACTTTGTTCATACTGTACAAACACAGTAATAATAATTATATAATTACAATAATTGATAATTATATCATTATTGTGTACTCATGACAAATTTATGCACAGAGGCTTTTCAAATCTTTTTTAGATCAAAATCAAATAGCACTTAACGATTTTTTATACTTTTTGTATTAATAAATGTTTTTTCTGTGCATTGGTCTAAGCGTGCAAGAACGTGTTGATGTTATAATAACAAAATTTTGTAGACGGCGATACGCCTTCAAAAACTGAACCCAAAATTTTAAATTTTGTTCATCATCTCACCCATCAAATAACCTACAATTAATAATAAAATTACATGTAATTTAAAAAATTTATATATCAAATTTCAGATAATCGTTTATCGGACGCAGCACGAGTACATAGTTCCACAGGTAGAGGAAGCAGCGCTTACGGAACAGAGCCCAGTGGCCCCCAGACGAAACCGCTCAAGAAGCTCGCGGGGAACTTCTCTTTGCGACGACGACCGCACATCACACGGGGCAGAGTCTCTTACTTTAGATACTCATTTACCACCAGTGGATGACATTGACATCAAAAGGAACATAAGACAAGAAAGCCCCGGCTATGCAACAGTAGATAAAGGTTCATATGCACCTAGCAAAGGTGTCAGACGTTCTAAGAGCAAAACACCACCGCTGCGACGACGTAAGAGCAATAGCTCTGAAAGAAAGTATTACACAGTTGGACCTAGTAAAGAACCTATTCCGGACCGCCCACCACGGAAAAAGTCATCAACTAGCCTGATGACGCTAAACAGTTTCACTAGGCGGTCCGTTAGTGGAGATATTACTCAATATGTAGAAATTGGCGAACCGCCCTTTGAAGATATACATAAAGATTTAGTATCAGGAGAAGTAGTAAAAAAAATGAAAGACAGACCGCTACCTCCTCCCCCTAGACCACCTAGAGGACCGAAGAGACACAAAAAATTCGATGAAGAATTATTAGAACCAATTTCAACCGAGATTATTTCTGCATCAGAGCTCATACCTCTTTATACGGAAGACCAAATGAGAACAGAAGATATAGTGGAAATAGAAGTATCAACACAAACAGATCCACTACCGGATGATATAGATTTTGAGTATGGTCTAGATGAAAACCTTGATATATCAATGTCTAGTTCTTTAAGGGATATTATTGATGAAGAGTCTATGGTAGGAAGATCAAGAAGGAAGATTTCCGAAAGTCCCCGAATTTCTCGAACTACTTCAAGATCTGAAAAATCTTTAAAACTGTCAGATCCCAAGATGTCCGAATTATCTAAGTTAAATATTGACCGTACATCACCAACTGTAATTTTAGTTGAGAAACGAGTATCTAGTCCAACAAAAATTAACGAACATGAAGAAATGCTAACTGAAGCATCATTGACTGTCCAGCATATTGATATTGATAAATCAAAGGTACCCGAAGTGCCTCCTCTTCCAAGATCAAAATGTACAACTGCCCCTGCTGGCCGAAGTGAAGAGCATGCTATCAAAAAGAAGGCCGAAGATTGTAAAGACGTTCAACTAGATAAGTTGGTTACACAACGGCTACAGGTGAAAGACTTAGATGTTGGTAGACTTAATGTTTCCGAACTTCAGGCGAGTAAAATTCTAGTATCTGATATAGAGGGAATGACGTTACAAGTCACTGAATTAGATTCGAAATCTGGACACATATCCGTAAGTGGTATTGAATTTTCTCAATCAGTAATTGATGAAATTGTTAAAAAGTTCGCTGAGATATCTACAAGTAACATCCCGACCACAGCTCCCAGTAAGGAAGTTATTGAAGTACCAAGACCAGTTAGTAGAGAGGAACACACACAAACTGAAGAAATTCAAGCAGAAGAAAAAAAAAGTGAAATGAAAACGGAACACGTTGCAACGGTGAATGAAAGTCACGATGACGCGCCTCCACCTCCGCCTAGACCCACCAACGGTGATGAATTTTCAGTAGCCCCTCAAAGACCCCCTCCGCCAGACTTAAGTCCTCTTTTCTATTCATACTTACAGGAATTAGCATTACCTTCGTCTATTGTACATCCACGGTCATTCCGTGAACGACCTTTCAGCGACTTCCAGGAATCGCAAATCAATCTTACACCTCCACCGCCAACACGAAGAGCAAAGAGGAAACCTGCTGCCCCGCAGGCTAGTGACTCCAGTTCAGGCGAAAGTAGACCACGTCCTTCACCTCGACGAATGCCACCTCCAATTAAGCCCCACGAGCCAACAGTTACCGAAACAGGGGTGCAGTTTTTCAGGGCTTGTCAAAATTCAATTACAAGAACCATTAGAAATATATTCAATTCTCTCATGTCATACATTCATGGCCATCAGGATAAAAAAGACGTGCAGATGGCATTGGTTATATTTTTGGTTTTGATTGCTGGTTTGATTATGTTTGGGCTCAGCGACAGTCGGACGATTCATCATCATCACTGGGAGTTCTTTAATCCACCGGATGGTAACCAATGATAACATATAATTTTAAACTTTAATCTTAATCGTAAGTGTTAGTTTTACAGTCCACAAAATATATTTAAAAAAAAATACTTATGTAACAAAGGAGTCTCCAAACTATAAATAATAATGTAAACTCATTACTCGTGGATTTTTTGTTTCTTTTGGCGCGATAGGACTAAAATTTCAATGGCGAATTTGAGTTTCTGTTATTCATAATTAATATTTTCCGACTAATTAATAATTGTTTATATACTGAGCAGTTACTTTATTTATTTATTTTCATTTATATATATTAGAAATTTGTTGAACGTCTTTACTTCTGTCACTTGTACTGAGTTGTACGTGCTTTCATTTTTGTGTTACCTCCAACGACATTACGTGTCACTACAATTTTCTATTAAAGACTTATCAGATTGGATAAAAACATTTACCGTCTTGGAACTCAGTTCACAGCGTACTACTTTATATAATAATCAATAATATATCTTTATTAGCTACACAAAAATAAACGAAAAGATATATAGTTATTACATCTAAAATTTAAACTTGCGACATTTTTGACACTTTCCAATACATTTTTTTTTCACAGACAATATTTATTGTTGATTGTTTATTGTTAAGTTATTGTTATTCGATGTTAGTCAATGATAAGATTTGTCTATGTTAAATTATTGTTGATCACGGCTCAAGGACATTTAGGCCTTTTGTCACGACCTTCAAGTAAAGTCTAGAATAACGAGTTAAGGAAAAATCAAACCCACTGGTAACTGTTCCTATAAAATAACCATCTAACAATGACCAAGAATTAAATTAGCCAGGAACGAATCTGTTACTACATCTGATGAACTATGAATTAATGTGAAAATCTTCACAATGGTTCTGTTTGATCTTAAGATCATGAATTGTATGCATTAGATTAGTGTATTCCATATAAAGAATTCGATGTTAATGAATCTGTCATTTGACGTTACTGTCAACGCATATTTAAACGAATGTATTGAATGAAGTCTCAAGTAATTCAGTCAACCACCGAACCACCGTTAGTCGAAACAATTTCGTAAGTGTAACAAACAAAACACACTTAAGTTAACATGCGAAATAACGTTAATTAGCATTTTGCGCCGCGGGTTCTGGTTTCAAATTCCAGCCGGGGCCAATATTTAGGCAAAGACACCAATTGTTGATTTTCGGATCTGCTTGAATACACATGCACGATAGTGCATGGGAAATTTACGACTGTAAAACGCAACCACTATACAGGAGAAATCCTATTGTAGGGCTTCGTTTTATAAAAACCAAGAAAACTTTGCTCGAAGGTAGTGAGACAAGCGCCATAGGATTTGGTATTTAGGAAGGTACTCGGTTATAAATCGATATTTTACAATGTTTTATGTAAAAATTTAGTGATAAAGCGTTAATATGATATACGTGATTTGTTGCGCTGTTGAAATCTTAAAGAATTTGTGATTGGTGTTCATCCAATAGGAATATAAAAGCTAATATTAGCTATACGCACTATTAAACAAAGCGTTTATGTTGAGTGGGCTGGTGTTATGCATTTTGTAAATTTCCTCTCACAGTTATTGTGTAAATTAATTATGCGAAATAAATATTGTTAACCAAAAGTTTTATCATTATATTCCCAACTTTACCATGTGGTTGCGGCTTAAGAGAATCTACCACCCGTCCCATGCCGTGGGTGTCGTAAAAGTCGACGGAGGGAAAATTAAAACCAGGAGATAGGCAGCAGCATCTTCATGGAACATATGAATAAATAAACTGCGTTTGCCAAACCAGGCAACAATGGCAGAATCCCCCCTTAATTAGAGCTACAAACTTTTGTGACAATCTATGGGGGGAGGCTGTGTTCAACAGTGGACTAGTGATAGGCTGAAATGATGATGATGAATATATAAACTTCCAGTAGAAGTTAAAAGAAATATTTTGACAAATAGTCCACTCGTGCATTAACAAGTAATTATTTTACCAAATAATACACTAATCTATGAAAATCGTTGGAGAACTGTCACTGACACTGGCACCGCCGCAGTAGCAGTTATTCTGCAATGAATCAGTAGTGTGCAAACATTACTGTGTTCCGGTCGGAAGGGCATCAAGAACTGGTGTAATAACTGGGCATGTGACTTAAGAACTGATATCTCCAGGTGACGCTGTGTGGTGCATGTAAGTAACTACTAACTTACAGACATAATTTTGATGCAATGAAATTTAAAAAAACTTTAGAATGTAAGGGATATTTGAATGGATGTTACGCGCGGCTTTAATTTACATTTCGGTAATTATTATTTCACTTCATGGCAGTTCAAATATTTCTCTTAATATCTTAGTATCTTATAATAAATATGTATACTTATAAGAAAAAAACTATTTTTAAAATTTTGGTCCATCTATTTGTCTGTCTGTCTGTCTGGTTGTTCCGGCAAATCTCCGAAAGGGCAGGACCGACTTTGACGGGACTCCCGCAGACAGATAGTTGATATTATAGTTTAACTTACGCTAGTTTAATTTTAGAAAAATGATTAGGTTTCCGAGCAAAAAAATGAAAACCCAAAATCCGATTCAAATTGGAAGTACATCATCGATGCGGCTGAAACCGCAGGGCACAGCTAGTGAAATCTTAGGCAATAGTAATCGGAAAATAAAGCATTTTTTTGCATTAGATAGCCCGCTTATGGAGGATAGTTCTAGATTTTAAAGCATCATGCTACGACTTTCGGGTGCAGCGCTCCGCTGAAAAAAAAAAAATTCCCGAGAAGGGTCGAACTGTGAAAGCTCAGATCAGCGACGTACCGTGCCGTACAGTGCAACCCCAGAGTTTAATGTCGGTTCTTCTCAGAGAAGGTCCATAGTTTTTGAACCGGTGTAGATTTTGACATTCATAAGAGCTTTAAATGAGCCTAAAATGTTGATTTGGACTTTGAATTGCGTGGCAGCGGTGAAACCGCAAGGCACAGAGACTGTAGTTTAAAAAGATATTACATTTTATTTCAATTCCAAAAACCTCTTCAACGAATACTAACATAAAGTCATTATTTTTATTTAGTACAATAAAGAGTGGCAACCCTAAACAAGCCAACAACAAACCAATAATCACGTCACCACGTTGTAAGAGAAAAGAATAGTAGAATATTTATTTTTTTCAGTCTTATTTTTGCAGTAAATTAATGATCTGCATTGGTGATGATGAAACAAATGCTTCGTAAATGATACATATTATGTAGAAGTAGTTATGTATATACCACGATTGTCAGTTTTTCAAAGTACTCTGTGATACCAGTTTGAAACAATAAATTACAGTAATAATGGCGACCTGAGCTTCAGACTCCTCGTACCATAGACGCTTGTTTAAGTCTCATATTCGATGGCTATTTTAGTGCATCACCATCTATCGGAGGTTACGAGATTTAACGGCGTGTTCCAAGTCCTAAGTCGTCTTTCGCGGCACCCATAGATGAGTAATGGATTCTCTTACACAACAACTACTGCACGAAAAATTGATAACTTCTTTTTAGTGTTTGCAGTATTTGATATTTTGTATAAGAGCAATTGTAAAAACTAATCTTCAAATGAAGAGATAAGCATTTGTAATTTAGTACAATGACTTATTACACAGATGGCGCTATTTTCAACTACTTCTTATAGTCTAACTATATTTGCATCTTAAATACCCTGCCATGCTCTTGTTATCCTCTCTCTACTGGCATTTAATATCAAAAAGAATTTGTAGAAGACAAACTGTAACTATAAATCTAGAAATGAGGAGTAAAAGAGAAATAAAGGGTAGATTTGTTGTAGGTATTATATTTTAAGCCGTGTGGTGGCGGCTCGATAAAAGAATACTACCACTCCATCTCATCCAATGGATCTCGTAAAAGGCGAGTAAGGAATTAAATTGCACTGTGCACCCAACAGCCCATGGTGGCGATGGGCTCACCACCTATCACACCAAGTGCATTATATTGTTTTGGTGAAACGTGGATTGTGGCAGTCATCTGTATTTGCAGTGAGTGCCCAATCTCTGACTACCCCTTATGGGATACAGTCGTGATCTTATGTATGTATGTATTATATTTTAAAGTATTTGTCCGCCTTTGTTTTGAATTCGGAATTCCCTTACACATTTTTGTACTCTGATTCATTGAAAATATTGCGCTTATTTCAACTACAAAACTTATAGAATATGACATAACCGTAACCTTAATTATTACAGTCTTTATTTTGAGCATATCTCCGTTGCGCAATCTGTTGGCCGTTATTGTAACTGTATAAATACTTCGTCCTTGTTAATTCAAATGAAAAAACGTTACAGTACCACGTATATTTGACAGATGGCGCTGTCGTTGACACAGTGTAGCATCGAAAAATATTATCTGTTGCAATTCCAATCATCCCGATGTCTTTCGAGATGTTTTAATGTTATGAATTAATTTAACTTCTAAACATGCCAACTATGCGCCACATGCCAGGGCGCTTGCTTTAAACTATTTCCATTTCTTTATTTTCTCGATGACAGTTCTAATTTGATAGTTGCAGTGTTGTAACCAAATAAGTAATGATATAGATAGCATATATTTAGCTAGTCACTACATTTCTGTTCGCTGAGATTTTTCACATTATCTATAAGTTACGTTGTGTATTTTGTTGTTCCTCCGTGTTGATTGTTGCCCAGCTGTCAAATATCAAAATACCGAAAGGATATGATCTGAAAAAGCAGGCGAGAGAACTGGTGATCAAGGTACGTAATTACTTTGAATCAGAGTATCAAAATGGTGGCCCGCTATTGCCACTGTCGCAAGTGCGAGAGCGTGTTGCGGGGCCGCATTAGTGGACCTACTGTTTCAAAAATTACTACCGAAGCTTACGGTACCAGCGGCGTGCAGGAAAATAAGCTTCGTACGCCGAAGAAAAAACGACAACCACGACGTGTGACATCGGTTGACAACTTCGACGCTGATGCTATGCTCCGTCATATATATTACTATTACATGCGCAAAGAAATTCCAACAGTTAAAAAACTTGTTGTTTCTTTACGTAAGTGTGGTTTGTTTTATGAACAAAATTCGTCATTAAGCTTGGTTTTGAAATAAATTGGATTTTCTTATAAAAAATCGGACAAACGTAAAATATTGATGGAGCGTCACGACGTTGTTATGGCTCGCTGCGAATTTCTGAGCGAAGCCAAAAAGATATCAGATTGGTCAAATGTTAAATGCAAACCACACACTATCTAACAACTGGACTGACGACACCGCCGCTTCCACTAGTTCAGTGCCAATGGGAAAAGGTGAACGCCTTATCATATGCCATGCAGGGTCTACGAAAGGATTCGTGGTAGATGCTTTACTAGCCTTTAAATCCATGAAAACAGTGGACTCCCACGAAGAAATGAACGCGGAGATTTACGAAGGATGGTTTAAAGAAATGGTGCAATCTCTGGAAGAACCGTCCATAATTATTATGGACAACGCTACATATCACTCCAGACAAATTGATAAAATGCCGACGCAGGCCAATGAAGAACAAGAGATAATTGACTGGCTCCAACGTCATGGCGAAAATGTGGATAGTACTTATTAAAAGTACAATTAGTGAATATTTTAAAATCGAAAAAAAGCCTCCCTAAAAGATGTGTTATCGACGTAATAGCTGCCGAATGTGGTCATTGGGTTCTTCGACTTCCGCCGTATCATTGCCAGTACCATGCTATAGAACTAATTGTTGATTTGTAATCTCAGATTATACATACTCTTTTGATGTCAACTATGATCTGTTTCGTTTATGTAGTTTGAATTATTTTAAATTTGGAATGTCAATCTTATTTGTTCAGATTGAATTGTCATATTTTATTAATTCCGTGAAAATCTCTTGAAGAAGTAATATGTCAAGTTATCTGACATAAATTTTGTATTTTATATAAATTTCATAACGATTAAGTTTTATCAAAAGTAAATTCAAAAATGTTAAAGTTAAAATAAATAGTTTTCTAATCAGTCCTTAAGTGTCTTTATGGTTTTAAAGTAAGACCCTATTAGCCACATCTACATACTACATCATTCAAGACTAATATGGGCACAGATCAAAGGACACGCCGCTCGAAACAATGCCCATCCTCCTTTTACGGCAAACAAGATGTTAGATTTATTAAGAAATGCATTTGCGGAAGTAACTGCCGAAAACTGGAGAAAAATTGTGAGAAGAACCCAAAACATTATAGCGTCGGATTGGGAAATTTATGTGGCATTCGATAATATTCAAGTACAGGAACTTATAATAAATGTTGGGGAGAGCTCATCGAGTGACAGTGACGATTCATCAGATTATGATTAAAATAAATAAATAAAGATTAACTGTCGTTATAATTATTTCGTTTCCTTGTCGAGTACCTACTTATTTTACAACAGCTTCGAAGCTGCTGTCATCGAGAAAATAAAGAAATGGAAATAGTTTAAAAATTCATTGTCCTACAATACAATCTAAACACCGAAGTGTTAAGGATTTCGTAGATACTTACATATCATCTCTTAACGTTATTCCTTGACTTTATTGAAATAGTGATCAAAGATTAGTGACGCCGCTTGTAATACCTTTGATAATTTATGGTAACCTTTAGATACTATTTCAGTGTATTTCCTGTTGAATAAATATTTCTATTTATCTATTTAGTCCACTACTGAATATAGGCCTCCCTTATAGATAGCCACAAAGGTTTGCAGCTCTCATTTTGGAGGGATTTTTCCATAGTTGCCACACTTGGCAGGCGGGTTGGCAACCGCAGTTCTTTTATTCAGATGTTTCAGGAAGATGCTGCCGCCCATCACCTGGTTTTCATTTTCCCTCTGTCGACTTTTACGACTCTAACGGGATATTTATTGTATATTTTTCACGTTTTTCATGAACCTGTATATTCCTGGCCACTGCTGGACATAGGTTTCCAGAATTAAATCTTGAATGTATGTATGAATATAAGGGAATCTTTCAGTTAAATTTCAAGTATTATGGAATATTTTGAATTTTTGCACACGTAATAAGGGCCGATGACAGTAAAATGATTATATATTATTAGTATGACCTCGTATTGTCACCGAGATCATCAGCTCATTGCTGTTCGAGCGTGTTTTTAGTTTTTAAACTATAATATAATTATTTTTTCCTTAGTACGATTGGTGTCCGTCAGAGTAGAATGGCACCTACCTCTTTCATACCGAGGTATCGTAAGGGGCGACTAAGGTGGACAGCCTTTGTTCCTGCAGAATAACACCTTAATATGCAATGCTGTCACTATACTGCTCGTGGGAACGCAATGTGGAGTAAGAATGTTTTGACTCGTACCAAAATGGCAGTGATGTCGTTCGTTTGAAACCTTTTGAGTAAAAAAAATCGGGATTTTTACGTCAAAATTGTGACATAATAATAGTTATTTGGCATTCGAACACCGCTTATTAGGTTTTAAAACTCAGTCTCAAACAACAAACAGCTAGCATTTGGTTCATAGAACACGAACATTAGTGCCACTGACCTACTGACAGGTGAAATGATCGAGTTTCAAATGAAAAATTTGTACTGACACTATTGATCCACAACATTGGGATCACATTGAAGTTTCGGAACAGTAAACCGGTTCACTAAAGAGCTACAGACGTCTACGTCGAGCAGCCGGTCATTCAACACACTTGCCTGTAAAGCCCGTACCTCCGCCGCGCCGCATCGTCGAGGAATCCCCGAAACCGGACGGAGTCTGTCCCGTGCGGGACTAGTAATTTCGGGACAAAAATCTGGACGTCCTTCTAAAATCGGGACGTCTGGCAACGCTGAGTGGGAACCCACCTAGACGGATCCCTGCATCCTATCGCAAGAACATACTTAGTCCTTTATCTTGCAGAGGGATATTACACTTGGCAAATTGAAAAGACCGTCAAGTTTTCTTCAACGGCTTGTGAAATGTTCTTATGGAATCTCGCTGGACAGCCAAATCCTCCGACATATGGTAATACATCAGGTACAAGCTGCCACGCTTAGCAGGCGGGTTGGCAACCGCAGTTTATTTATTCAGATGTTACAGGAAGATGCTGCTGCCGATGTCCTGGTTTTTATTTTCGCTTTGACGACTTTTACCACACCCACGGGATGAGATGAGGTGGTAGATTCTCTTAAGCCGCTACGCCACACGGCTCTTTTCTGTCGTCATTTGCGAAGACTTTAATATAAATCTCCTAGACGCTTCTTGCATTAGTATTAAATTCAGTTCATTGTTTAAAACATGCAATCTTGTTAACATAGTTTTAGAGCCAAAACAAATTACTGAGTCTAGTGCAAATTGACTTATATAGATAATATTTTTACAGATGTTAAAACATTGCACAAATCTGTATAACAAAATAAGATCACTGGTCGGAGCAATATTTAAAAAAAAAACAAAAAGAGAAATAGAAAAGTTGTTTCTGTAACTACATATCGCTTGGTGGAATTTATAAGTAATGTAGTTAAAAAATTATCTTCTTTGCAACTACAACTACTAAATTTTATTTGGAAAGATATTTAATCTTATGATAATTGAATTCAATACCACATTTGCATCTAAAACTTTGCCCTTGAACAGTGAGAAGACATTTTTCGTAGAAGTAGACAAAGGTTGTACTCGTATTAACTTTGCAAATAAAGAACATATAACCACAGTGCGCATTTCACGGGGGCGACGTGGACTACGTGTGGGACCACTGCTTACTGCATATGGCTTCAATACTATTTTCTCGTGTATATATATATATATATTATCCGAACGAGAACCTCATTAAAAACGGTGGTAGTTAGTAAAAATTGACATTTGACAAACAAAATCTGAATTTCATTTATCAGAGAATAAATATAGTTACTCGTAATTTCATTTCACCCGATCTCTGTGACACAGTCGCGGGATTTATTTTGGCGTTGAAGCTCGTCCATTAGTTAATGGAATCAAATGATACCGATCGCGAAACCAACCAAAGTAGACCCCCCAGTTTGTCACAGATCCCTTGTGCTCTCTGAAACAAAGATGGCTAACTGTGATGGAAGGTGGTGGGATTGACTGGTCTTTTTCTGTACACATATATATATTGATGTCGGTTACGGTTAAGTGTATGGATTTCATTTCATCTGATCGCCTACGTCGACCGTAACAGCCTTCCATGTGTCCATTCACACACACTTCATACTGTAGACAGTATGACTTTTTATCGGATTCCGAATTAATAATACATGTATAATAGACACGCCATCAAGTTATTTGCCCCTAATACGATTTCGAATTGTGTTTGAGAATCTAAAGTTTCCAAATAAGGAGGCAAGATACTTCCAGAAACGTCGAAAAGTTCCAAAGAAAAGAAAAGTCTGTTTATAGTGTCGCTTTTTCGTTTCGTCGAGTTTCAAATCGCAACGATTCTGAAGAAGTTCTTTTAATTATTTGCTTTGGTCCGATAAAATCAGAAAAATTTAGTTTTTTTAACTGTCTTCAAAAAAGGGAAAGGTAGTTCTCAATTCGTCTGTATACATATATATATTTATGTATGTAATCAATCTTTTTTATTAGGGGTATCCCATCCCATACAAATTTGGTCAAGTTCTGATGATGGGATCTATGAGAAAATCGCGAAACTGAAATTATCATAAGCATGTTTGGAGCTGCTGCGTGGTAGTCGGTTTTATGATTAAATAATTATATTAAACTATCACTGTGCCGAATTTCGTCAAGATCGTTTCAGCGGATGAACCGTGAAACGGTAACAAAGAGACAGAGGGACAGAGAGTTACTTTCGCATTTATATTATTAGTATGGATGTATAATATTATTATAATATCTATTTAAGAAAACATCGCACAATAATTGCGAAATGAAACACATTAACGCCATTCTATTTTACGAGTCGGTATGATATTCATATAATTAGTGATGTTAATATCTGGATACGTGCCAGTGCGACGGTTTTGATCTGTGAAAAACAGATTGAAGGTTGGACTGGACAACTCTATAAATGTTCTGAGACGACACGTTGATTTTTTCTTATTTTATTTAATTTACAAATTCACTTCTTTCTACAGATTCAAAATACATACAAAATTTGACAGAACATGGAGTCAATTACGTATTTACATTTTTCTTTGTGTAACGTATAGAACGTACGGGAATGGATACGCAACTGACGATACCGTTTTAAAGTTTTAAGTCCACTGTTTACAGATGACATTAATTTTATAGTACCTCATACCGATGATAGGTAGAGATTGGCCGATCTTTGCAAACATTTAGAATAGATAATATATATATAACATTAAAAAAATCCGTATTAATCTGAATAAAAAAAAACAAAAAACAAACATATTTTTATCGTATTTTTACATTTGAAATGTAAAATAACAATAGTCTTAACAATGAAACTTATGGGCCTTACTGGTTATATTTTTTAATTTTTCCATTTGAAATTTACTACTTTTGCTTACATACTTTACACATTTTTTATAAACAGTTTAACACTTACATCGGTTGTTCAGAACTCATAAAGAAGTGTAGCTTTAGCTGTTAAAATGTTAAAGGCTGATTTACACGCATTTAAAAGAGCATTGATATTATGCTGTCTCTTCTTCTATTCTTTCATTAAAAATGCAGGTAAGTCGCAGGTGCAAGAAACCTCAGAGTTCAAATATCAGCCAGGAGTAATCAGTCTTTAAACAGTAAAAAAATAGTTTTATACACGCAAAACGTACAATAATTTCACATTACGAATAAACGTTAAATAATTTTCGAATTTCGTTGACAATTATTATTTTACATTTATTTGACAAACCATTTTACACGCACATATTAGCTTGCGCTTAACTATAGTCACATATATTTTTTTTTTTGTATTATGTTGGAATTAACTTTGCTAAAATAATGCAATACCTATCGTCTTTTTGTTTTCGTATGTAATTTAGATTTTATTCTTATTTGGATAAAGTCTTAAGTGCTGCTACCTAGTTAATATTTTGTACATTTTTTAAACGAAAATAGAATACCACTAACGCTAGATGGCGATAGCGTATATGAAATTTTTTGTAACTCTCGTGTACGACAGTAGACAGGACGATGCCTTTCTGCCGGCGACTATTACATGTTTGACATTTTCAGTATGGTCGTGAACATTCAATGTCTTATTTTATTAAATTTAATGTCTTTAATTTTTTGTAATTTTTTTCTTTAATAATTTGTAACAAATATTATGAAATAAATTTTAGATTCCTCGCTTCTTCTCCATACAAACTTTAACTATGCCTAATCTCACTATCCCGTGCGTGCAGAATACTTGAAAAGGCGTAAATTGATTCCTCTACGTATTGATATATAGATTTAGCTATATAAGGTACTACTTATTGTAATAAGTCTAACGTAATATCATCTTACTGACAATTTCGACGCATAAATAAAAATACAAAACTATGAAAATAAGGAATTGTGACGTTTTCCTTCACTGCAATCCGCATGAGGAAGCTCAAAGTCGCTCAGCGAGCTATGGAAAGGCTGCTCTGATGTAACAAAGATATCCGTAGAAGAACTTCAGTAACCAACAATAGCCCTTACGATAGCCAACTGAAGTGGCAAAAGACCGACATATAGCTCGTAGAACTGATAACTGATGTCGAAGAAACTTTCTTGAGTGGCAACCTTGTACCAGCAAACCCACTAGATAGAACGGTGACCTGCACGGTTTTGCGGGAAGTCAGTGACTGCAGGTGGCTTGTGGTGTTTCGTGGCAATCTATTGAAGAAGCCTATGTTCAGCAGTGGATTAGCGACGGACTGAAATGGTATAGATGAAACTACATTGAAACTCACATCAAACTAAATCATAAAATTTTGATGCACCGCTATTTTAGTTGTTAAGTTGTTTTAGATAAGCTCGATACTGTAAAAGTATTTAGGTTTACTCATTTACAATTAATGTTTCGCTTTGTTATTACCAAAAATAATAAAAGTTTCACGCAATAGGTATAAAGTTGTAAAGTTTTCGTTCTTATTTTTAACGAGTTCAGCGTTCATATTTTTTTTAAATTATGCGCTGACGGTGTTACATGGGTTTGATAAATTCTTAAAGAGCTTCTTAAAGGGACCTTGTGCAGACAATTTTAAACAAGTGGACGAGAGTCGTTTCTCACGTAAATGGCATGCACTTACGTCGATATGCAGGTGACTTTAAAAAGGAGTTAGGGGAGTTTGAAAATTCTGGTATAGATAACAATAGCCACTACGTTCATATTGGCGCCTAATTTAATTTATATCAAAAAACATTTTGGCATCCCGGATAAGGGCCAATGTTAAACGGTGGGCAATGGAAAATAATTGCGGACTACTCTGACTTATATACTATACTAGGTGGGCCCCGCGGTTTCACCCGCGTATAAAAGCCGACCCCGATGGATGATTTCACTGGTTGTAGGATTCCTATGCAGGAATCCGTCTAGGTAGGTACCACCCCAGGGCCAGTTATTCTGCCGTGAAGCAGTAGTGTGCAAGCATTACTGTGTTTCGGTTTGAAGGGCACTGTCAGCTAGCGTAATCACTGGGCATTTGAGACTTAAGAACTGATGTCTCAGGGTGACGGGCGCAGTGTGGTGTCACACAGAAATATTCAGGATGACACAGTATTTGTTGTGGGCGGACGTTTCACTTACCATCAGGTGAACGTTTA
Source organism: Luehdorfia chinensis (assembly GCA_019845155.1). Taxonomy (NCBI): domain Eukaryota; kingdom Metazoa; phylum Arthropoda; class Insecta; order Lepidoptera; family Papilionidae; genus Luehdorfia; species Luehdorfia chinensis. Next base: position 3,986,013 of record JAHVAK010000156.1, on the reverse strand, counting down.
GCTCATTAAAAAAGAAAAAATTATGTACGTATATACTTCCCTATTTGAATCGGATTTTGGGGTTTTAATCATTTTGCGCCGGAACCCTAATTATTTTTCTAAAAATAAAGTAGCCAAAGTTACCCGCTGATATATGTAATATCAGCTATCTGTCAGTGAAAGTCCCGTCAAAATCGGTCCAGCCGTTTCGGAGAATAGCCGGGACATTGAAACAAACAGACAATGATTTTTAAAATGGTTTTTCTTAACTAATATTATAAAGAGGAAGGATTTGATTTTTTGCATGTATGGTTGTAATGATTTAACTCAAAAACTACCGAACCGATTTTAAAAATTTTTTCATTACAACTGCATTATCACCGATGAACATGAGTTGTATTTACTTTAAAAAAAAACGAGATACCTACGAAAATTGCTGTTATGTAACTCAAGGTATCAACAATTTACTGATAAAAGTCATTATTTGGCGTGCGCTGCAAAAACTATTAATGATAAAGAAAATAATGTACTACATTTTCATAGTACTCATCATTACTCACAAAAAAGTCCGCGGGGCTATCTGCCTAACTAGTATTATAGTCAAGTCACAATAACAGCTGTTTGTTCAAATTAGTCAATCAAAACACTGGTAGAATCGAAAGATGATCACATTCGTATCATGATATTAATTCTTATCCTACATAATAGTTTCATAGTCAAGGTTGATTATGTATATGGAAAGTCCTCTTTAAATTATTTAAATCGGACCTATCGTTTAAAAGTTACGATAGGTATACAAATGCTAAAAGTAACAAAAATGGCGCGATGTGTGCGAACACAGCCCTACGCTCACCTGCGCTACTCGCGAATAGACTAAGATCTACTTACCTACATATTATTATAATTTTATATTATTTTTTGTAAACTAGAAACAATTGAATAGTGGTATGTAATTTTAATTATATATTTTCTTTTATTTAAAAGTTTTAAACGCTCTTTAAAATATACAGCGGCAGCGGTGTCTCTCGAACGTCGCGCCGCCGACCAGCTTCATGCGACTTGGGCATCATTTGCCAGAGGTGCGCCAGCTCCCTTTGCGCAGCGGTCGTTTTATTTTGCTACCACGACACCTAATATTGGCTATATTTCATGGCTTATGTTCCCATAAATAAAACATTATTTTGGTAAAATAACGTAATTTTATCTGACCAACAACAGAGCGGCCGATGGGAATAGTCGCTACAAAAAATATCAGTGTAAGGAATTGTGGTTGTTCTATTTGTCCCCGTCCCTACCCGTGCGCAGCCGGGGCGGATCGCTAGTTTCTTATAAAAAAAAACAATTGTCGTAAGAATTGAGTAAAAAGCTGTTATTTTGAAATTACAAACAGACACCTCTATTTTATTTATTTGTATATAGATCTGTTTTGAAAAAATCAAACAAGTTAACTTCTTTGAAAACTTTAATACATTATGTTTCATACATACATACAGCCACGGCTTTTCTCGCATAAGGGCATACCACATCAACTTGTCGATCCTCAGGTCGGTTGCTTTAGTTCTGCTGTGGATATCATTTGAGCCCTTCCCTTAGCACGCTGAGCGACTCAGCCCCGTGGCGTCTGCAGTGAAGGACCCCTGGAGACTTTGTTTATAAGACGCTGTGGTGTACTTAATGAGAAGATGTGACGCAGTTTCCCAATCGCTGTCCGGTCGTATTGGATCCCTTGATCGACCTCTTGGTCGAAGTTGGGCCTACCTTTTTTTTATTGTATAAAGTGACGAAACGTTCACCTGATGGTAAGTGCAACGTCCGCCCACAACAAATGCTGTGTCACCCAGAATATTTCTGTGTGACACCACTCTGCGTCCGTCACCCTTAGACATCAGTTCTTAAGTCTCAAATGCCCAGTGATTACGCCCCTTCAAACCGAATCACAGTAATGCTTGCACACTACTGCATCACGGCAGAATAACTGGGCCTGGGGTGGTACCTACCTAGACGGATTCCTGCATAGGAATCCTACCACCAGTAACCTCCCACTAGTACCTAGTCAGACAATCTGTCTTAGGTGTACATATTCGTCGACTACTTCGAGCGTACTGTGTTCCCAACAACAACCGGTACAGGTGTGACATGGACGTTAGAACGGATCTTCGTCTTATCCATCGTTTTGAACATCGCTAGTACATAATTAAGCCGAAGCGATGCACATAAAACATCAAGCCTTTGGAGACAACGAATATACACGTCTGACAGTTGTATCTTAATGCAAAGCCACAATGGCAATTAGCGAAAAACAGTATCCGACGGCAGACTGAGCGTAGAGTGTGTTATGGTATCAAGCTTTCTGCTGCTACTGATTCCTGTAACAGAAATGAAAATCTTTTATATCTTGAATCTATATATAAACAATGATGTGTTAGTTACACCATTTATAACTCAAGAACGGCGGGACAGATTTTTGTGATGTTGGATTTGCTGGATTTGTCTCCGCCCCGAATAGCAGAATGACTATTAAAATATCGAAAAAAATCTATTAGCAATGGAGAATAAAATAATAATAATTAGTATGGGGTATTTCTATAGTTTTCTCGTCTGGTTGGGATATATATGAATATATAGGATAAATATATATAATAACGATAAAATAAATAATATACTATACGACATATGAATGACATGACTTACAATATTATACAATACATTAAAAAATATAAATATAATCCCATCCATCCGGGGCGCCTCGGCAGGGGAGACCAAACGGCCGCGGGTTAGGGGGAAAGAGAAAGAAACCGGAGACGAAGCGGCCCGTCACGGAGTCCCAGTCGCCTCAGATGTCTCGAGAGACTGACCGGAATTAACCCGTTCGCAGATACGACCACCGGAATAATTTCGGTGGGCATACCACCCCACATGTCGGAAACCTCGTAAGCCAGGTCTAGGTTATATTTACAAACAACAAATAAACATTGTTTTTCTTATTTACTTTAATGGATCTCCGCAGAGTAACGTCTGATTTTATTAACTGCATCATATATTATGCGTATTACCTTTGAATGCAAACGTAGATAATAGCATCTAATTCCCTCGCCGATGATGATGACCATTATCTTGGCTAGCTACCAATAGAAGTGGGTCGGGGCTATACAATATACTGCCTGAAAACTAACTAATGCATGACTTGTTGTTGCCGCGGAACGAAATTTAAAGCGACAATAATTCTAGTGACTTTTATTATAATATAAGGGTTACTTGGAGTTTAATATTATTCATAAATAAGATTTCGTTCATCGTGTTAATCTGATGTTTGATTTATCGCATAAGATTTTTATTGTTAAATGGTGTTTGTCTTCTATAAATAATTTTTTAATTTGTTAATGTTTTTTGTTGGACATTAAAAACAAACGTTATCCTATAATTTTCAACTATGTTATACACGTACGTTTTTGACGTACCTTATGCCGCGTGGATATAGTTGTTTTAAATTTCCCGTGAGAACTATTAGATTTTCCGGGACAAAAAATATTCCATATCCTTCTCCGGGATGCAAGCTATCTCTGTGCCAAATTTCGTCAAGATCGGTTCAGCGGTTGAGCCGTAAAAAGGTAACAAACATACAGAGGGACATAGATAGTTACTTTCGCATTTCTAATATACGGTCACTAATAGATAATCCAGTATGGATTATCTATGAGTGACCGTTAGGATTACATTTTAAGAAAAGATAATAATTTTGCGTCACAGATTAAAAAAATATTATAAAATATTACTTTCAGATTTGTGGAAAAGTTAAATTATTATTTTGGATACCTTGCGTTCCAGAGCCGTCTTAGGAAAGGGGGAAGGCCCTTGGGCACACAGAGTTTGTACATAGAAGCTAAAAAAATGAGAATTTAATTTAGGGACTGTTTCTTACGCGTAAAACTCAGAAACTAACTTGTTTTTTTAATTGATTAATTTTATATTAAATACATAGTCCCTGGGTTTCAGCATTTCGGGTCCCTCATGGGGGGGCCCGAAGGCGGGCTGGCAAACCACGTGCTATTACGTAAAAAAATAGTCCTGAAATCTATTACCATAACAATCTACCACATACACAACTCTCACATCTCACATCTCATACCGTGGATGTCGTTAAAGTCGACAGAGAGAAAACTGAATACAAGAAGATGGGCAACAGCACATCTGAATAAATAAACGGCGGTTGCGATACCCCCAGCCAAGCTTGAAGACTATGGCAAATTCTCCCCACAAAATATGATGGTAGGATTCCTATGCAGGAATCCATCTATGTAGGTACCACCCCAGGGCCAGTTATTCTGCCGTGACGCAGTAGTGTGCAAACATTGCTGTGTTTCGGTTTGAAGGGCACTGAGAGCTAGCGTAATCACTGGGCATTTGAGACTTAAGAACTAATGTCTCAGGATGACGGGCGCAGTGTTTTGTCACACAGTAATTTTCTGGGTGACATAGCATTTGTATTATGGGTAGACGTTGCACTTTATATCAGGTGAACGTTTTGCTCGTATCGTCACTCAATCCAATAAAAAATAAAAAAAATGTGTCTTTGTGGGAGGCCTATGTTCAGCAGTGGACTAGTGATAGCCTGAAATCATGATGAATTAGGAAACTACCAATTTTAAACTGCCCCAAATATGACTTCTAGAACTAATGAAATATAAATTAGTATCCTTTATAGTAATAGAGTATACAACATTTACTGGCGATAGGGTGTAGGTACCACCGCAGGGCAGTACTGCCGTGATGTGCACTAAGAGCCGGAGCGGGCAGCAGTTGTGGGCAGGCGTTGCACTTACCATCAGGTGAACGGTTTTGCTCATCTCATCGTATTCTCATTTAACAAAAATAGTGCCAGATAGATTTATGAGCTTAGGGTATTCGATGCTACACTAGACGTTGAAGAATACAAGTGATTCACACTTTGTAGCACACGTCGTGGGGATTTTATTTCGCGCTGCAGTGGGTTAAAATGATAATAAAAATAAAATAATAAATATGATGGTGGGTTGATTTCAAATTTGGGGCCAAAAGCATAACTATGGATATAAATTTTGTGTCATAACTGTTAATGTAACTAAATTTACTTTAAATCATAAATGTATCATAAACGACAGCTTTCCTCACTTTAAATTGCGGAGATAGATTGATAAAACTAACCAATTTCTGATTGATGTGCAGGAAACTTTATTTGATAATGTGACGAAACGAGCTAAACATTAATAGTTCTAACTAATATGTGTTAACTTACAAGAGTTTCATAAATTTCCAATTTTTAGAATTTTGGGATTAAGGAGTGTTCATTAATTAAAAAAAAAAAGCTAATAATCAAAGAGACTACTCATTTTGATTAAAAACATCTACAAAATCAACTTTTCAAATGATACGAATGAGTGAGTTATTTACTTGATACTTTGTTTTTTACTGTTGAGAACTCTGGCAACACTAATGATAATATTTGTATGTTTAACATAGAACAAAACTAAAATAACATAAAAATGTTGTGGATATTCCATCATTTATCTTCATTAACATAATATCCATTAATTATTAAAAATTAAAAGTATTAAATTAAAGAACTATGAAGTTCATAGTCATTTAAAATACTTATATATTATATAAAAATTCTGATGTGCACAATACTTTACGATTGAAGTAAGAAATTACGGGCTCTCGGCTAAGTTCACACATATCAGTACGGTCGGCAAAACCAAAATATGGTTAATAACCTACTTTAAAAAAAAGTTAGGTTCTCAATTCGACGCGAATAATTTTTTTTTTTATCATGCTACCTCAGATCTACGACAAATATGAGGTATTTTTCTTAATTCGATTCGATCGAGAGAGAGTTTGATCGAGGTGATTATATAAATGGCATTGACGAGATGAGCGGTTCAAAATAAAATACGCTTACGAAATAAAGTCTGTTAGTATACATAGTTCAAAATGTTCTGTATTGATCGAAATATTTATCTGCATTATGAGCTATTAAACATTTATGATAAAAGTAAACTAATTAATTAACATTTCTTTTGATCATCGTACCAAGTTCCGATTGTGACATCACAACATGGCTAGGCCGGTCCTATTCTTATTTTAATAATCATCATCATCATTTTAGCCCATCTTAGTTCACTGTTGAACATAGGCCTCCCCCATAGATTGTCACAAAACACGGTCACAATCAATTGACTTCTTTGATAAGTTTTTAATTCGTGTGGATGATGTGGACGTGGATTAATGGATATTTTTTTTAAAATATGTTTCTTTAACACGCACTGAGAACTGTTTGTTCTAAAATAAATGCACAATATATATATATATATATATATATATATATACATACATATTACATAGATATATACATAACATTATAAATGTCGTTGGAAACATCATGAAAGTGTGCATTAAGAAAATGATAAAAAAAGACCTTTTTGTAATTGCCGAACTCATTCCTAATCGTTAATTTCATCGTGTGTGGAATTGGCCATTACATAAATATAAGACATATAACAATACAAATTTTTTTATTGTTAAATCACACACCAGGGAGTACTTAACCTAGTTTTGCCTTGTCCGGCAAATACGGTGGTACACGGCCTCCCGAGCTACTGCTCCCCCTCTTTCTTCCGAGATAGTAGTATCCTACACCTTATCGTTCCTTTTCAAACTCCCGCATTCCCTACCCCAAGTCCATTTCCTACCTAATCCTTTTCCCTTCCACTCCGCCAAGCCAATGGTTGCCGTGGCGATGGCTGTGTGGGTAGGTGCGAGCCTAGTCGTTAGCGTGCCGACCTGTCCTGGGGCCGGGCGACCCCAGAATAAGGCTAACCTTACTCAAGCATGCGGGGATCTGTTTGGGTGGACAGCATTTTCCCTAGCTGCTCGTGGAAACGCAATGGGTAGTAAGAATATTGACTCGTACCAGAATGGCAGCGATGTGGTTCGCCCGTCACGTCTTGTTTCCCGTGGGGGCGAAAAGTGGGCTGCGGCTAGCCACTTTGCTATTCTGAATGTTCGAGGAGGTATGAATGATAAAATTAAAGAAGTATACGAGATGATGAGCGAAAGACGGATGGATGTTCTTTGTGTGAATGAGACCAAGCGGAAAGCGGATGCGACACCACCACGCATGGACCCTACGCAGCCTATTGGTCGGGAGTCCCGGAAACCAGTAGAGACTGTCAGGGAGTTGGTGTACTGCTTTCTGCTAGAATGAATGAATGTGTAACTGACTATAAATGTGTTAGCCCGAGACTCCTCTGGGTGAGGTTGAAGGTTGGCCTTACTCGCATCTTTATATTGGCTGTTTATGCTACACAAGATGCGAGTTGGAACCGCTCTTCAAAAGCAAATTGAGAGATAAGAGTTTTGGGATAGCGTGAAAGATATTTTGAACAAATGCAACAAAAATGAAAGGATCATAATGCTAGGCGATTTTAATGGGTGGGTGGGAGTGAAGCGTGGTGCATATGAGAGTGTGGTAGGAAGGTTCGTCGATGATAGAGTGAATGAAAATGGGTTTCCCCATCGTCTGCTTGAAGTGTGTTTGGAGTGGAATCTTGTGGTAACAAACACCATGTTTGACCATAAAAAGATCCACTTATATACTATATGAGAAGGGAACCTGAGAAGTATGATTGATTTTGTGATTGTGGATGAAAGACTGAGAAAGAAAGTGACTCTAGACACTCGGGCATGCCGCGGTGTCGGCATTAACACAGACCACTTTCTGGTGTTAAGCCGACTAAGAGGGCTCTTTAAGCGATGGCGGCATCGTGTGCATGAACCTATAAGTGTACTAGAGCGCATAAAAGTTAAGAATTTGCAAGAGAAAGAGGTGAGAGAAGAATTTGTTAGTAAACTGACCAAGCAGTTTGATACTTTAAATGAGGAATGTGAGGTTGAAAAGTATGGAAGCCGTTTAAGCAAGGAAATGTGGAAGTTGCTATTGAAGTGTGTGGTGTAAGTAAAAGAAGAAAAGGGTGTAAGTTAAAGACTGTGAGTGTAGAGGTTCAAAAAGCAGTGTCCGAGAAGGAGAAAGCTTGGCTGGACTGGTTGGCTACAAGAGCAAATCAAAGAATGCAAAAAGCAACGAATGAGGACGTAAGCATGGCAAGGAGTGAGTATTACAGGTTAAGAGGTGTGGCAAAAGAGGTTGTGAGAAGAAAGAAAGAGAATGATAGAGATGAATTTGATACGAGGTTATCTGACGACTTTCAGAACCTTCAGAAACCAGGATGGAAGTATTGTGTGAGGAAAGCATTCTAAAGACACGGAAGGAATATTTCGAAAGCTTATTTGAGAAAGAGTATATACGAGCACAGGCCCCATCTGGGGACATGAATGAAGATTGCGATGAAAGAGATATTAGTATGGAAGAGATTGTGGAAGCGATGAATAGTATGAAATTGGGCAAAGCTGCAGGGTATGATAGTATTACGATTGAGATGCTGAAAGCTGGACAGGGCGTGGTAGCTAGTCAGCAGTACCGCCTTTTTAACCTTTTCTGGAGGAGCGGCAACGTACCAGTAGAATGGTGTAAGGCCGTTATCGTACAGCTTTACAAAGGAAAAGGGTCGCAGAAAGACTGCAAGAACTACCGAGGCATTAGCTTGCTCAGTATCGTCGGCAAACTGTATGCAAAGGTTTTGATTAAGAGAGTGATGAATGAAACTGAAGAGAAGATATGGGATGTACAAGCGGGATTCAGGAGAGGAATGGGATGCATGGATCAGGTCTTTTCCATAGCCAATCATAGCCGCACTTCCACAGTCAAGCATAGCCGAAAAATTCTTGGCACAAAGTCAAAAGGTCTATTGCGCATTCCTGGACTTGGAAAAGGCTTATGATAGGGTAGTGAGGACTGAATTGTGGTCGACATTGCATATGTATGGGGTGAACGGCAGCTTGATACGAGCACTGAAATCACTCTATAAGGATTCCAGTGCTTGTATAAGGGTAATATATTTTCGGTGATGTAATTGCTGTTAGCCGTCTCGGCTTTTACAGCTTCATCGGATACTCTTCATCGGATACTCCCTATAAGGGTAAACGGGGCTTACACAGACTGGTTTAACATCGAAAAGGGTGTTAGACAGGGATGTGTGCCTTCGCCGTGGCTGTTTAACTTATTCATAGACAATTGCTTAAAAGATTTGAAAGAGAGTGTGTTTGGATTAAGAATGAATAATTTGACCGTCAAATGGCTCCTATACGCCGATGATCAGGTTATATTAGCATCATCGGAGGAGGAGTTGCAGGCGATGGTTAATATTATGCATGATGCTCTACAAAGCAAAGGAATGAAAATTAATGTAGTCATGGCGAAAGTAATGGGTTTTGAAAGAGAAGAAAGTATGTCGGATTGCAAAGTTCTGATTGAAGGAGAAAGAGTGGAACAAGTGAAAGAGCTTGTGTACCTGGGTTCTAAATTTACGAGAGACGGAAAATATGACTGTCATATTGAGAGAAGAGTATTGGCAGGAAATCAAGTGAATGGGGCTCTGCATAACTTTATGTGTGGCCAGAACGTATGGTAGTGAATGCTGGGTCTGGCAGAAGAAGCATGAAAGTAAGATTAACGCTGTGGGAATGAGAAGTTTGAGAAGTATAGCTGGAGTAACTCTGATTGACAAAGTGAGAAACAGCGTGATAAGGGAACGTTGCGGTGTGGTTGAAGATGTAGTGAAAAAGATAGAGAGGCATGCTTAGATGGTTTGGACACGTAGAGAGGATGAATAAAAGGAGATCGACGAAACAGATTTATGCGGCAAGTGTGAATGCCGATGCGAAAAGCCGGTAAGGGTCGACCTAGGCGTACGTATCACAATCAGATCTGTGAACTTTTGAGGAAAGGTCACGTTAAAAGTACCCGCAACCGACGAGCGTGTGTGAAAACACTAATGAAAGTAGAAGAAGCTAAGGATGTGTGTCAGGATCGTAGCAGGTGGAAAGATATGGTCTCTGCCTACCCCTATGGGAAATAGGCGTGACTGTATGTATGTATGTATGTAAATCACACAAAATATTCTTAAATATACTACATGAACATATTAAGTTAATAATCCAAATGCACACTTATTCTTCAGCATAATTAACACATATATAGGTACAGAACATATTTTATAGAGAACCTGCAAATAATAAAAAATATACCAATAACTATTATACTAATATAAGTGCAAAATCATCTATTTCAGAAAATATAGTCCTATGTATCGCCTGACATAAATGTAAATGCAATTTGTGACGTATACCAAAAGCAGTGCTATTTATTTCAATTTGATCAAAACACAAGTCCACTAGCGCCCTCTGCAAAAAATACGTAAAACGAACATGTAACAGAAGCGTATTTATTCTTGAAAATTAATTTATTACGCTGAGTTTCATGATGTTTTCATTTTTAACACTTATCGTAATTGGTAAAAAATATTCTACCGACAAGCAATATTTCCCATAGTTTTGAGTTTGATGCTATGGCAATACCGCATAGCCGTTCCTGTGTAAAGTAACATAAGTCTAGTTTAGACGAATTCATATTCATTTTTTGATGTTATTTATTACGGAGTTTTCTATTAACTAAAGTAATAGTTAGCAGGTTACTTTAAAGGTATCGTCATTATAGATTGAGTTTATATAGCTTTTTAGTAAAAATTATATATTTTTAGTCACTTAAAGATTAAAAATCAAAAACTTTTCATATTTTAATAATTTCAGAGAATGATTTCATTTACTACAGTATATAAAATTGTAATTTAGATTAAAAATAAAATAATGAAATGAAATACAAATATATATTTTCATACTTAGATCAGTTGCCTTACAATCTGGATAGACTAGTAAGCGTGCGCTCATCTAGGCAGAGCCGTACTGTAGGCTACGGGCCGCCCGTTCTCGTAGTTGGATTTCAGTTACCGATTGCATTGCCGCGTGTTGATAACTCTAGTTTCGCAAAAATCTACTAAAGTGTTTGTTTCGAGTCAATCATGAGATATAATAAAGTCCATTGACTACGTCTTACGGGATAATCTTGTTATTTATAACGAAATGAAAAGAGTTTAGGACATTTAGTGTGTTTTGTCGAAATAAATTTCGCTGTGTCGGTCTCGGAGATTTTCAAGTTGGACACTTGTATTTTATTTTCACATAAAATAAAATAGAACTATGCAACAATGTGGGTTCTGTTCGATGGTATCCGGTCTGTTACGTCGTGCTATGTGTGTTGGAAGCAGACGAGGTAGCAGCGAATCTTACTACAGGGAATTGGGTGATCAAGACACTTTGGTAAACACTTTCTGTATATCGTTTTATCTGTCAGCACAGCATCAGGCTGTGCCAGTTTGCATGCGCTCTTCGTTCATGTAATTGTTTTTACAAGTCGTTTCGTATGTATGCCGAACTGTTCTTTGTGAATTTACTACTAATTCGTGTATTTACGCTATTTACAAAGTATTGCACGTTGTAGTATGTTAAACAATTGGACTTGAATGGGAATTTAATGTTGCTTAATAAAACATTTATTTTGCATTACGTGCATACAATATAACTGCCCTATATTGATAAACTTTAGAATTTTTGTTTTATTTTCTTGGCAGTACTTTTTAAAGTAGTGTTGTTTTTGGCATGATCAAGTGAAAGTTGTATTTCACTTCAGTTAGTCATTGCTAATTTTCTATTTACACAAAGATATTTTAGATACTTTTGACATCAAATTGACAATTGATCAATATTTTTTTTCCAACAGTAATTTGTTTAAAAAAATATTAAGTTTCACAAGAATTTTAATTAATTAAAACAATAATTTTTATTTGTTGAAACTATATAATATTATTCAGTTTATTATTTTATTGTTATTGTATATTATTTATAAAAAAAGTATTTATATTTATATTCTTTTGCAATGTTTTGGGTATAGTTTCTTCAGTCATTAAATGTTTGTTTAGTCGAGTCCACTCTTTTTCATGCAGTTCATTTACTACCGTTGTTGTTCGGCATTATTTTTTATGTAAAATGTGTGGTTTATATTTATAATCGATTTCTCTTCAGTAGTTGTTAAAAAGTTTTATATATTTTATGCATATTACTATAAATCAGACTCAATTTAAATAAAAAAAAAACATAATTTGAAAAAAAAATATAAATATTAAAACAAAATCAAAAATAATAGCTATATTAAAATAAATTAAAACTATGACCCTTTCAGAATTGAGAGTAGGCCTAGCTAGTATGCTCAGCAGTGGGATATTTGTAGGCTGAAACTATGCTTTTTCTTTTTTATGAATTCAATACAGTTAAGAACAACTAAATATAAAATTGTAGGGTATTTATGGTCTGGTTGGGAACATGAATACACAAACTTATAAAATACAATTAAATAAATAGCATGCAATATACATATTATGTATTATTGTTGTTATTTCCACTAATCTCCTATATTTATTTAAAAAATGTAAAACTTATCAAAAATTTAGTTACTTAATATTTTGGATGGTTGTAAAAGTACAATCAATTTCATCATTTTATATATTTATCAGTTTAAAATTTTGCTATTTGTACTTCCACCTATTTTAAATGATTTTGTTTGTGAAGTACAATCAAAATAATGAAGCATATCGCTTAATGAAATGATCATAATTATCAAAAAAAAGTTCTCTTTCATGAACATTAGACTGTTGTTGGTTTATACCAATGGTTATTCTAAGTAACTTTATAACAATAAATGTCACTTTGACATTTAACATTGTAGACTGTTTAAACGTTAAGATTTTAAAGCACTTGAAAAATATTTCTAATAAAAAATTCTCTATCATAATTCATAATGAATAAAAATGGTCTTTTGATAAGTTTATTGCATTAATAAAGTTATATTAAATATCTGCAAGACTATGTAATACTGTATGTTAAACATCCTTATTAATCTGTCTACTACATGCTTTCAGCTTGTATACATAATTTACCTTGTATAAATGTAATTTATATAAATATATAAATATATATATAAATATACATATACATATACACATCTGTATTGAACATTCTACAGGAAAGTAATGAATATTATATTAAATGACTGCTGCCAACATTATTAAAATATCAATATTCTCTGCTATAAAATAAATTATCATGCCACATAATACCGGTTCCATTGACAAATTATATTAAGTGCATTTAACACTGACACTCAATGCTATTAGTTTAATGATAATATTTTAAAGCCGTTTAATAAATAATAAAGTTAATTATCATGTCACATCACATATTAAAATTTTATATATGAATAGCTATCAGTCCCGGCTTCACACGGGTAGATATTAGAAAGATTAATTAGTACTTTATATGGCCTAATAAAACAACCACAATTCCTTACACTAACATTTTTTGTAACTACTGTTCTCATCAGCGGCTCTGCAGCTGGTCAGGTTCTTACCTGTTACCTTTACGTTATTATACCAAAATAATGTTTTATTAATGGGAACAGAAGACATCAAAGTTTAGTGGCTCAGAGCTTTCTTGTAAACAATATTTGTTGTCGTGATAGCAAAATAAAACGACCGCTATAGACCGCCGCGCAAAGGGAGCCGCGCATCTCGATGATGCCCAAAGTTGCATGAAGCCGGGCGGCGGCGCGGTGTTCGAGAAACAACCCGGCTGCTGTATTTTTTATAGAGCATTTCAAAGTTTCAAATTGAAAAAAAAATTGTATAAATAAACAACCACTATTCAATTGTTTCTAGTTTACAAAAAATAATATGAGTAGGTAAGTAATTAATAGGTGGTAGTATATTCGCGCGCAACGCGGGCGAGCGAAAGGCTGTTCGCCCTACCGCCGTATTTTTCTTACTTTTAGCATTTTTATACTCGTCGTAACTTCTAAACGATAAGTCCGATTCGAATAATTTAAAAAGAAGTTTAAGTGTACATAATCAATCTCGACTATGAAACTATTTAGTAGGATAATCTTTCAATTCTACATCATCTTTCGATTCTACCCGTGTTTTGAACAAAAAGCGGTTATTGTGACTTAACTATAACAGTTAGGCGTATAGAGTCGCGTACATTTTTGTGAGTAATGATGAGTACTATGAAAAATGTAGTACATTATCTTATTTATCATCAATAGTTTTTGCAGCGCACGCCATATAATGACTTTTATTAGTAAATTTTTGTTACCTTGAGTTACATTACAGCAATTTTCGTAGGGATCTCAGTTTATTTTTTAAACTAAATACTACTCATGTTACTCGCTGATAATGTAGTTGTTTATAGGTGAGGGAATTTTTAAAATCGGTTCAGGAGTTTTTCAATTCCCGTTTCAAATATAACGTTATGAAGTCAAAGAAAGGAGAGACACGAAACATTTACAATATAGGACTCGAAAACCAAAAATTTGTACATCGCAAACTATAAGTTCGATTGGGATTCAAACCCAGGACCCACAACTGCAACTTCCGAATACTGCGAAAAAGCGATATCTCATCGCTATATAGTGTTATTATGTAATACAAGGATATTTATAATACTAAATTAATTACAGAAGAAACGTAGTCGTTGATTGAACCGAACTTTTAGTTTGCTTATAGATTTTATCATCACCACCTAATACGTCATTCCCCTACTTTATCAGCCTGCAAAATGTCAGCTTGATGATACACTTCCGCCTCTCCCAAGTAGGATGGGTATCAGATTAGAGGTTAGATCGCAGTATCAGAGATTTCGTACCTCAGACACTGCTGTCCCCACAAGTCTTGATAGTTTTATCCTAGCACTACTAGATATTAGAAAGATTAATTAGTACTTTATATGGCCTAATAAAACAACCACAATTCCTTACACTAACATTTTTTGTAACTACTGTTCTCATCAGCGGCTCTGCAGCTGGTCAGGTTCTTACCTGTTACCTTTACGTTATTATACCAAAATAATGTTTTATTAATGGGAACAGAAGACATCAAAGTTTAGTGGCTCAGAGCTTTCTTGTAAACAATATTTGTTGTCGTGATAGCAAAATAAAACGACCGCTATAGACCGCCGCGCAAAGGGAGCCGCGCATCTCGATGATGCCCAAAGTTGCATGAAGCCGGGCGGCGGCGCGGTGTTCGAGAAACAACCCGGCTGCTGTATTTTTTATAGAGCATTTCAAAGTTTCAAATTGAAAAAAAAATTGTATAAATAAACAACCACTATTCAATTGTTTCTAGTTTACAAAAAATAATATGAGTAGGTAAGTAATTAATAGGTGGTAGTATATTCGCGCGCAACGCGGGCGAGCGAAAGGCTGTTCGCCCTACCGCCGTATTTTTCTTACTTTTAGCATTTTTATACTCGTCGTAACTTCTAAACGATAAGTCCGATTCGAATAATTTAAAAAGAAGTTTAAGTGTACATAATCAATCTCGACTATGAAACTATTTAGTAGGATAATCTTTCAATTCTACATCATCTTTCGATTCTACCCGTGTTTTGAACAAAAAGCGGTTATTGTGACTTAACTATAACAGTTAGGCGTATAGAGTCGCGTACATTTTTGTGAGTAATGATGAGTACTATGAAAAATGTAGTACATTATCTTATTTATCATCAATAGTTTTTGCAGCGCACGCCATATAATGACTTTTATTAGTAAATTTTTGTTACCTTGAGTTACATTACAGCAATTTTCGTAGGGATCTCAGTTTATTTTTTAAACTAAATACTACTCATGTTACTCGCTGATAATGTAGTTGTTTATAGGTGAGGGAATTTTTAAAATCGGTTCAGGAGTTTTTCAATTCCCGTTTCAAATATAACGTTATGAAGTCAAAGAAAGGAGAGACACGAAACATTTACAATATAGGACTCGAAAACCAAAAATTTGTACATCGCAAACTATAAGTTCGATTGGGATTCAAACCCAGGACCCACAACTGCAACTTCCGAATACTGCGAAAAAGCGATATCTCATCGCTATATAGTGTTATTATGTAATACAAGGATATTTATAATACTAAATTAATTACAGAAGAAACGTAGTCGTTGATTGAACCGAACTTTTAGTTTGCTTATAGATTTTATCATCACCACCTAATACGTCATTCCCCTACTTTATCAGCCTGCAAAATGTCAGCTTGATGATACACTTCCGCCTCTCCCAAGTAGGATGGGTATCAGATTAGAGGTTAGATCGCAGTATCAGAGATTTCGTACCTCAGACACTGCTGTCCCCACAAGTCTTGATAGTTTTATCCTAGCACTACTGGCTTTGTTAGTTTTTCTATGATTTCTCTGTTGGCAGTTCTACCGCCATTACCACGCCGCGAAATATAATTTAAAAAAAAAATGCAAGCGCGCGTAATAAGCCGAGTAAGACTGAACGACCTACCTCAACAAGCACTGTGAATCTTGTATTGTATCACTTACACTATTAATGAATCACAATAATTGTCCATCGTGGAGTTTTTTTTGATGTGTAAAACTTCTTCGACGTCGTGTTTGAGTGCGTTCTTTTATTCTCAATTAATATTTATCGATTATTTAATTGTTTATATGCTGTATGTTACTGAGTTATATTTGTGTTAATTATTTGATGTCATGTGTACTGGTAGCCGTGGTAGCTCAGGGGCCTGGTGCTCGCCTTTAATTTCATAGTAATCGAGTAACCTGGGTTCGATCTCCGGTGCCAGCACCTCTAATATTGTTGTACAATTTTAAGTGCTGATTTACCACGTGCTTAGCGGTGAAGGAAAACATCGTGAGGAAACCTGCATGTCCGAGGAATAGAAATATTTCGAGGACATGTGAAGTCCGCCAACCCGCATTGGAGCAGCGTGGCGGATTCTTCGTAGCTCCAAAACCCTCTCAGAAATGAGAGGAGGCCTGTGCTCAGCAGTGGGACATTTATAGGCTGAAACTTTACTTTTACTTTTATGTGTACTGAGTTGCATGCGATTTTTTAATGCTAGAAACCGTTTATCATTGACGTAGCGATGCACTAATGGCGCGATATAGGACAGCTCTTTCAACAACGAATGCCAACATTAATGACTATTCCGCTATCATTTTGTCACCGATCGTATCTGATATGGATCGTCAGGAAGCTGACTGTTCTAACGTGATTGTTTTTTTCGGACAGTCGATCTATTTTTTTTTATGAAAAAAAAAGTTAATCGTTTGGTCACTCATGTGCGGAGGCAAGAGTGTGTCGAGACCAAGGGGGAGGCCCTGGCAGTTAGTTTGGATATAGCGAAGGCCTTTGATCGGGTCCGGTACAAAGCGCCTCTCTCAAAGGTTCCTTATGTCCTCTCCAAGTCTCTGAATGGAGTTGGGCTGCGTGATATCGCCAACCCTGTTTCGTCTGCATATCGATGATATGATACAAATTAGTAACATTCATTGCTGTGCGGCTGACAGCACTGGTGATAGCGTATACTCCGGCCGAGCCAATGGAACACGTCGACGAGTATAGGAACAGCTTTGTGTCTGCGCGTTTACCGCTAAAAAGAAACCCTTCGTCGTATCACCTCATTTTTCGAGCACTCCCCTCGTTGCCTCAGCCAGTATCGGAATCCCTGGCGTTGACATGTCGAATGACGTTCAATTTTCGGCCGGTCACTTGGAAGTGAGGACCAAATTGACCTCTAAAAAGCTTGGCTCGCTCAGTAAAGCGGGATAGCACTGCCGGTTCACGCCTCGCAACTTTACAAGCCGCAGGTTCGGCCTCAGGTCAGTTCGGCGCAGTCTGGAGCACCCCAGTGCCAGCTCCTTCCATTTGACCGCATTCAAAGGACGACCATGTTCTTTCTGAACGGCTTGATCCACAAGCTTTGCGAAGAAATGTGTTCCGAGGAATTGTTCGGATTAATTCCAACCGCTGAATTTCATCATCGCACATTGTAGCACAACTCATAATTTCATCGCCACCACTTTGGTGGTTGGCATTCCACCACGGTGCGGTTTACGCAAAATTTTCTGCCACGCACAACCATTTTAATGGAATCTGCTGCGATACGACTTAGGGACCTTCAAGAAAATAGCCCTATTCTTTTCTCAAGGCCGGCATCGCATCCACTTTTCTCTCGTATTGTAGATGTTTGTGGGCGGCGGTGATCACTTACCATCAGGTGAGACGCCTGCTCGTTTGTCCCCTCTCTAAAAATATAAAGACGTCACCAGCAAATCGTTCACATGACGGTAAGCGCAATGTCCGCATATAACCTAGAACCTTGTTTTTCCTTGTCAGCCTACATCAGACATCAGTTATAAAGTCTCATATGCACAGTAGCTACGTTAGTGTGTCTGTGTCTCAGTGCCCTTCAGACCGAAGTACAGTAATGTTTGCACACTGCTGCTTGACGATAGAATAACTTTCACTGCTATAGAAACCTTGACGGATTTCTGCAAAGGAATTCTATCATACATACATACATACATAAGATCACGACTGTATCCCATAAGGGGTAGTCAGAGACTGGGCACTCACTGCATAAACATATGACTGCCGCAATACACGTTTCACCAAAAAAATCATAATACATGTGGTGTGATAGGTGGTGAGCCCATCGCCAACCGTGCGCTGTTGGGTGCATAGTGTAGTTCAATTCCTTACTCGCTTTTTACGAGATCCATTGGATGAGATGGAGTGGTAGTATTCTTTTAACGAGCCGCCACCACACGGCTTTTCTTTCACTAATTCTATCACTAGTAAAATATATATTTAGTTCACTTGATGTCTTTTTTTAAATCTGACGAAAACCGTTTACCAGTTCACAGAATATCGTATATTCGAATGAATGAAAGAAATGATTAATGAATAGTAAGTTGTAAGCGTTTTTTTACTACAATAGGTAGAGACAATGACGGACTGAATCGTGACAAATGCACTCTTATCTAAAAGTTTTTAGTTAACGTTGGCGCTAGCTCTTTTTGTATGTTCCGACCATAAATTCCTTGTTTATGAACCGATTTTAATGATTCTTAATTAGATTTGTATTAGTAGAGGGGTACCCAAAAAGAATTAAAATTGCATGGTAATATAATTTTGGGCAAGTTCTGACGATGGGAAGTTCTGATCCATGAGAAAATCAATCGGCAAACAGTGTCAGCAAGAACTTTGATCTATTTATAAACTATTAATAACCCGACGTTTCGAGTACTTTACAGCACCCATGGTCACTGGGGGAACTGAGGTGACATATGTCCCGATGTCATAGTTAATCTGGGGTACCTTCAGCTATTAATTATTATTTTTGGTCCGATCTACGCAAAATGAGCTTACAGTGTCTTGAAGTCTTGCAGTAGTATGCTTGGTTTTCCATTTAATTTTGTTAATTATAGAATCTCAAGCCGGTTGTAATACCCAACCATCTCCTCTATTGAAATATCTTCCTCGCGAATCATCCTTGGTAGGGATCGGTGTTCTTTTGCAAGGATTTGTGGTCTGATGTAATGGTTGGGGTGATCTAGAACATGGTCACATACTGCAGACTTCCTAGAGCGTCGATGCTTCACGTCAGCTATGTATTAATTTACGCGGGTTTTTATAGATATTTTTGGTTCTCCTATGTAAGAGAGACCACATTCACAAGCTTGTGTACTCATGCATCTTGTAGAGGGACATTACACTTGACCGATGGAAAAAATTGACTTGTCTTCTTCGGCGGCTTGAAAAATGTTCTAATGGAAGCCCGCTTCAAGATATAGCCAATCTTGTCCGTGACTACTCTGTCATATGGTAGAACAGCATTGCACTGCATTGCACTCGTAATCTTATGACGTCATTTATTTAGTCGCAAATGCTCCGTTATTTCACTACATTGCGCTTCCAACCGGAACACAGTAATGCATGCATACTATTGCTTGTCTGCAAAAAAAAAAAATAATCGGTTATTGGCGATTTCTTATATTAACGCGAATATTATTCTCCTAATCGCGTTTTATTATAAAATCTGTCATTTTTAGTTTTTTTTTTTCAACTATATTAATACGTGATGAGAAAACTTTGTATCCCTTTTGAAGCATATTGCGCGCATGGAGGAGAGTGAGACTTGGCATAGTTAACGTTTATAAGGAGAATGCGTGTAGATAGCTAAACTGTATATAGTATATATATAATACTTGTTACTAATACATTAAATTCAATTAAAAAATATAATGAATTACGGTCCACCATACCATTGGGCGACCACTAGTATTATTTAATATACTTAATATTTATCGCTTATTCACAAGTTTAATACATACGCAGTTAATGCGTAAGCATTATCCATGATTTTTATATGATCCACATATTTTTTATAAGTATCTCAATTAAGCTTTCGCGGAAAATCGGGCATCAATTCTTCTTTAGTATAGTTTTTACCTAGATAACTTTTTTCATCGGTGGTAGGGTCTCTATGTAAGAATTCTTGTAGCTGGATACCACCGCAGTGCCAGTTATATTGCCGTCAGGCAGTAGTGTGCAAACTACAGTGTTTCGGTTTAAGGGTTAGCCGTGTGGTGGCGGCTTAGCCGTGTGGTGGCGGCTTAGCCGTGTGGTGGCGGCTCGTTAAAAGAAAACTACCACTCCACCTCATCCAATGGATCCCGTAAAAGGCGAGTAAGGAATTAAACTGCACTGTGCACCCAACAGCGCATGGTGGCGATGGGCTCACCACCTATCACACCAAGTGCATTATATTGTTTTGGTGAAACGTGGATTGTGGCAGTCATCTGTTTTTGCAGTGAGTGCCCAGTCTCTGACTACCCCTTATGGGATAGTCGTGATCTTATGTATGTATGTATGTATACGGGGCTAATGAACGGATGTCTCATCGTGATGAGCTCAACTGATGCCACCCAGAAATAATCAGTGTGTCACAGAATTTGTTATGGGCACAAGTTGCACTTACCATCGGGTGAACGATTTGTCACAACAAATGCTGTCACACAGAATATTTCTGTGTGACACCACACTGCGCCCGTCACCCTGAGACATCAGTTCTTAAGTCTCAAATGCCCAGTGATTACGCTAGCTCACAGTGCCCTTCAAACCGAAACACAGTAATGCTTGCACATGCTAGATACCTACCTAGACGGATTCCTGCATAGGAATCCTACCACCAGTAAAAGTTGGGAACACCAGAGTTCCTCAAGGTTTATAACGCATGTTTTTAATCGAATATGCTCCTGAAGGATCCTGCCTAACCTTTAGTATATCCTTAAGCCTCGTACATACTTTTTAATAAATTCTCAAAATAATAATGCCATTCTCAATTCGAATAAACAGAGCTAAAAATAAAAGCCGACTACGTTCTGTGAATAATCAGTAACAGAAATGCATTAATCAGAATGCAAGGAGTATGCCGATACATCGAATTTAGATATTGAAAACTTGTTTGCTGTTAAAG
The DNA here is from genome assembly GCA_019845155.1 of Luehdorfia chinensis. Classification (NCBI taxonomy): domain Eukaryota; kingdom Metazoa; phylum Arthropoda; class Insecta; order Lepidoptera; family Papilionidae; genus Luehdorfia; species Luehdorfia chinensis. Next base: position 3,964,651 of record JAHVAK010000156.1, on the reverse strand, counting down.
ATATGACACCATTCAGCGGTATTTATGAAGAGATATTAAAAAACAAAACATGTTTACGGTATACCGTTACAAAGGGGATCACCTTCCATAGAGTCAAGTTTGTGTTGTCTAGGTGTTGCAAAACTTTAGTCGGATTTCTGATACGCCGTGGATTATAGTTAAGAAGACTTATTGGCGTTGTCTAATCGATACAATTTCCAGAACAAAAAAAAAACCGACTGCTCCTTTTAATTATGATTTCAGTTTCGTAATAACAAACAGAAGTCATGAGGACATTGAGTTCATCCGAAAATATTTAAAAACTTAGTTTATAAAAGTAATAAACCAAGCTATTCTTATGAAACTAATTTATCGTCTCCATTATAGCAAAGGTTATTTGCTAAGATCCTCAAGCAATATCAAAAAATGGTGTGTATTACGTAGCTCTGAAGAGCACTGAGCGCCCTCTGACCGCCACCGGGAACCGCCACCAGATGTCCTTCATAAATACGACTCTACGACAGACAGCTACTCAAGCTGCTGTCTGTCGTAGTGTTAATAACACTGGATTGCCCAATTGTGGGATGGGTGGTGGTTGCCTAGTAGTGTTGTAGTTCTCCCCGTGGCGGTTTATATTTTATAGGAGAGGGGGCAAACGAGCTAGCGGCTCACCTGATTGTAAGTGATCACCGCCACCCATGAACGTCCACAATACCAGGGGAACTCCGAATGCGTTGCCGGCCTTTGAGGAAAGGAGTAGGCTAGTGGGCGGTATTAGTTTTCTTGTGCACGCTATTGTGGGAAGGCGGACGGTGCTTATCAAAACCAAGTAATACACAACATTTTTAAGTTTGTAAGTTTGCTTGCGGATCTCAGCAACTTAACCTTGTTCCTGTCTTTTACTATAATGTGTTGAGCAAAGTAACGCCTGATTCTATTAATTATCGTGCTTAGTCACATCACAACTAACAAAGACCGTTAAGGAGTTCTATAAGGAGCTGACGACCTTGACGTACGTTAACGCTGCTAACACACGCTACGCAGCAGCGTTGTCTACGTGGAACCACACTGCACACGTCACGCCAGAGACATCGGTTCTTAAGTCTCAAATGCCCAGGTGATTACACTTAGCTCTCAGTGCTATTCACTGTAACACAGTTATGTTGGCACGCCACTGCTTCACGGCAGAATAAATGGTCCTGCGGTGGTATCTAGACTGATACCTATTTTTATTTTTTATTGGCTAAAGTAATGAAACGAACGAAGCGTTCACCTTATGGTAAGTGCCAACGTCTGCTGTGTCACCCAGAAAATTTCTGAGTGACATCACACTGTGCCCATCACCCTGAGACATAAGTTCTTGAGTCTAATATGCCCAGTGATTACGCTAGCTCACAGTGCCCTTCCAACCGAAACACAGTAATTTTTGCACACTACTGCTTCACGGCAGAATAACTGACCCTGGGGTGGTACCTACCTGAACGGATTCCTGCATAGGAATCTTACCACCAGTTGAATTGTATTGGTGATGCTATTGCCTATTTTGGACGTTGGATTTATCATTAGTTCGTTCTGCACCTCATCGACACATTCTCCCATTAAAAAAGAAGCAGAATGACTGGTGTACAGTGCCAACGGAACGCGGGCCTATGTATGCTAATGACACGAGCGTCTTTCGGCATAATATTGCTTTGACTTTGTCTACATTTTCATCAGTAATGACTTCACGTCCCTAGCCTGGCGGTTGTTATCTTTAAACCTGCTTTTACAAACATTTCGATTACACGATGTAAAGTCTCTTCCTGGTTCCAAATCCTTCTCAAAAATTAGAGGTGTGTAACCATGTTCAGCGGTGGGACAATAATAAGCTGTTATTTTACTTTTTTATGTATTTACTGCCGTGGTAGCTCAGGGGCCTAGTGCTCGCCTTTTATATCATAGTAAGCGAGTAACCTGGGTTCGATCCCCGGTGCCAGCACCTCCAAAATTGTTCTTCAATTTTAAGTGCTGATTTACCACGTGCTTAGCGGTGAAGGGAAACATCGTGAGGAAACCTGCATGTCCGAGGAATAGAAATATTACGAGGACATGTGAAGTCCGCCAACCCGCATTGGAGCAGCGTGGCGGATTCTTCCTAGCTCTAACACCCTCTCAGAAATGAGATGAGGCCTGTGCTCAGCAGTGGGACATTTATAGGCTGAAACTTTACTTTACTTTACTTTATGTATTTACTAGTAAATATATATTATATACGTTCTGGGATTATAGAGTATTCTTATTAGTGAAAATAAATAAAAGTATATTTACTGTTCTGGAGATTCCCGAACGATACCAAACTTAACTATCATCACGCTGTTAACTTTTACGGAGTAAGTAGAAATCTAAAAATTTATTATGAAAATGGGTCCTACTTTCGCACTGTCGGGTCCATCGCATTATCTTCGAGTAGTGTGTTCTTTGTTTATGTATTTCTCAGTGTTGCTATGACCTTAGAAACTAGATACACATTTATTCATGTGTATGTAAAGACTGTACCAACCCAGAAAATTGTGTATGGGTAATGTTCATTTAATAATTGCAGTTCACTTTCCGTAGTATGCGGAAGTTTGTTAAATCCAATATGTTTGAAGACGCAAGGGGTTGACTGTTACGTTCATTAGCATGTAGGATTATTTATTTCAAATGGATCTCGTACAGAGGGAAGCCCGATATTCATGTTGCGCGGTGTTGATTTAGTTGCATAAACGAAACTCGAGTATCAAAAAAAGACTTCTTTTGCGTATGCAGTACGCACAGAGCGCGTTGTTGTGGACCCATTTCATCAAATTAATAGAATGACGGAGAAAACTACAATAAGTATTGAAGTAAACTTCAATTATCAAGTCACTAACAAGTAATCAAGTAACTTTCAATTAAATGTATTCTTTATTGTATGCCTATGTACAACAGTGGACTATAGGCTGAAATGATGATGATGATGATGATTCTTTATTGTACACATATATAAATAAGCGGAAAGAACATAACAGTATTGAACTTTACTTAGTCCTTAATAATATGTCCGGTAACTGTTCGGTAAACCTGAGGCATCGACAACCGTGTACAGACATAGACAGAATGACAGCGCTGTGGCAACACCGCCAAAGCATTATGCTGAGTCGACAGCCTTTTCTTTGCTACAACACAACGTACGTTTGTAAATGAAATACGACGTATCTAACTGTTTACTTATCTTTTGAACTTCCATGTTGTATTGTAGTATTGAATAAAGTTTTTCTTTCTTTCTTTCAAACTAAGTACAACAAGCGGTCGATCGTTGTGAAAAGTGATTTCATTCCGAGAACCATTGTGTTGAGAACAGTAATTAAAATATAAGCAAGGGAGCACAGTTAGGTGTGCTATAATTAATACAAACACAAGATGAAGGCTTAGAGCCTATTTCACCGATCGCCTTGGAAACCAAGTTTAATAAAACCACGTTTTACTGAACTTAGTTCAAATGTATCATTTTAACTCGGTTTTCGTCTAACCGATTTCACCGCCTCCATTTTGATCGCGTTCAGTAAAAACGAAGTTTACGTGAAATATCGTCACAATCTAAAACAAATTATTTTGCGACATCAAACAGCCTGTTTTTATGCATAAGACACATAGATATGCAAACAATAAACAAAACAGTATTAAAAATATTTATTGTGTTTACATAGTTGTGTAATTGACAATGACAGCTCTCTAAACGCGTTTAAAGCTGAACGTCGAAAATTGGGCGTTCAGAATTTGAACCGCGTTTAGCTTTAATCGCGTTCAGTTGATGTTGGAGAAATGCAAACAGTAGCATTGGACTCAGTTAAACGCTTAAACTTCGTTCAGCTTGAACTGATCGCGTTTAGTTTCAACGGTGAAATCCGCCCTTAATATTAACACCAAACGATAAACCACCAAAATGATAAACGTGAAATCAGTTCAAAGGAATGGCCATTTACTAGGCTTTGAAAAGAAAGAAGAGAAAGGGGACAACCTTATGACTTATTTCGTTAAACTAAGAACCCCATAATAATTAATATTTTGGAGCCCTCATGTACCGTCTCGTCTAACTCGCAATAACAATTGAGCTTGTATTAATTGTATCACAACACCGCACCACAACGTGTGATCTTAGAAATATAATGCTAGATTCTTCCAACGATTTGTGGTTCCGATAGTCAAATTTTACAGCTTTGGCTGGGTGCCCATTGATGTACCCTCATTGGCGAATGCTCTTACTTCGACACAGAAAACGTTGCCCTAATTTTTAAAAGTATCTGAATTTTCTTTTTCACATTTTAAACCGAAAAATATTTTTCCAATATCTGCTAGATTGGTATATTCGGTCAGTCTCCTATACAGCGACATATATCCTATATAGCAATATGCATACGATATAGGCTACTCCCAAGTTTGTAGCACTTTTCTGTCGCCATGCTTGATAGACTGACTGGAAATCGTAGTCTAACTGGCAACTAGTAGCAAGTAAATAGACTGTTGAAGGACCACGCTCTCTCAGAATATGAGTGTCGGGAGGCAGCATTACAACTTTACTGGTGGTAGGATCCCTTTACAAGAATTCTGTCTAGGTAACCACCGCAGCGCCAATTATTCTGCCGTGAAGTGGTAGTGTGCAAATATTACTATGACAGAAATAGAATGAATGAAAGAATAGAATGAGTGTTCCCCTCCACGGAAATCTTATACTCTTTACTCTGGTCCCCCTTCAAAACGTACAAATCTTTCACCTTTTACTAAATATTTCACACAAGGGTTATAAATAGTAAAAATTTAACGCGATAAAGTCCGTAGTTTAAAAGCATTAGTTTCATTTAAATGTGTAGTGTTCGCGTAAATATAAGAAATCATTATGTAGTACCTGACATTACAAAGCTTTGACCTGCTTCCTGTCATCGGCCAGGGTGTTATGTGTGTTTAACATGATAATTCTATAGTTAGCCGCGTGGTGGCGTTGTGAGATAATCTTCTACCCCGTCTCCGCCCGTGAAGGAAGTGCCTGGAAAGTCGTAAGGATTCCGACAGGTGGCGGAATGACCGACTCTAAAAATACTAGACTGAAATACAGTCTAGAATTTCTAAGTCTAAGGCGCGCGTAAATTTTCAATCGCGAATTGAGTGATGCTTGAGTTAAGTGTATTTATGTTGTGTAATTTTTAAGTGATCAACGAACCGTATACGTAAGTAAGTCTACGTAAGAGAAGACGTGTCAGAGAAGAGTCTAACATGGTAATTCGACAGCCCAGAGCTGACAAGACGAACAAGACATACGTTCTGGTACCTAGTACCTTTAAGCCACACAGGATATGCTCAAAACTCGGTATTTTGCCGTTCGCTTAATACATCTATTGACATTTTAGGCACACTAGAAGAACATCTTTTGAGAAAAATATGATAATTTTATTAATAAAAACCCATAACTTGTTTTTTTTGTTTCTTTGTTTTGCTTAACAATCTATTTGCATCTCAATCACTTAACATACACTTCGACATTTCAACACTCACACATTCCATTTGCTTACCCCACTTATATGTTTTATTGTCTTGTTAGGTTTTAAGTTATTATATTTTTCATACATCTATTTGTTTATAAGCCATACTAATATTATAAATGCAGAAGTAACTCTGTCTGTCCCTCTGTCTGTTTCTTACTATTTCAAGGTTCAACCGCTTAACCGATCTTGACGAAATTTGGCGCAGAGAATGCTTGCGTCCTGGGGACGGACATAGGACACTCTTTATCCCGGCAAATCAAATAGTTCCCACGGGATATAAAAAAACCTTTATCCATCAGCTATCCATCAGCTAGTATTTTATATTGTATAACGTTCCTAATTGTTTATACGAGTAGCTTTAACTGATTTGTGGTACGTCTCATTACGACAATCGGTATGTTTTACATGAAAAATAGGAATATGTAATTGGCAGTAAGATAAGTTTATTTATGTTGTCATGTAATTTTTTTAAGTGCTGTTGTTTACATGATAGTAAATAAATAAAAAAATGTCTCGTTGCCATTTCCGGTTCTCGTCACTAATTTCCGAGTATGGTAATATTGCAGTGTGCTGGTATTTTGCAGTATGCTGTGGCTATCTCGTTTAGTTTTCAATAGTGATGACCAATGCGCTTTGAATGGAAGATGAATGCTTTAGAATTCACTTTAAACGCAGACGACTTTCTGTGCGAGTCAGCTTAATGGTCATTCAATACGCTCAGTACATTGCCCTTAGGTACCTAGGTAGGAGAAATGGGTCCGGCTCAATGTTTGGGCACTGAATTCATTTCAAATATATGCTTCGTAAATTTACCAATCTGTCTGTTTTGTTACTAAATTTCTTTTTGATACACTTTAATGTTGCTTAACTTATAACATTTTAAATACAGTCACGCCTATTTCTCATATAAGGGGCAGGCAGAAATCGCACCGGTAGCCGGTGTCGAAAAATTAAAAAAAAAATACTCATTGCGTTCCCACGAGCAGTATAGTGATAGTAATACCATAACGTGAAATGCTGTCACTATACCGCGTAACAGAGAGTCAGATTTTCCCGTCACACCTCGTTTCCTGAGAGGCGAAATGTGGAGATTTTTCTGGAATAGATGAAATGGGTTGGAATTCCGTAACCCAGCCATCCTACACGACTGCACAGCAGGCAATCAGTATCATCGACAGATTTGAAACTTAACGCAAGTGTTCAGAATGAAATTAGTTTCGAGACAAACGTGGGCGTCGCCGTCCGTCGAACTGTTGTGCTGGGAGTGAGTGCAATTTGCGTTAACGAATTATGCGATGTTTTGACGTACGATAATACAAGTTTGTTGATTAGAGCTGTGTACATTTGACGCAGCCCGAACGGCCGCAGGTGCGATGTCAATCCTAAGACTTTGTTTAAAATAAATATGAAAGGCCACCTACAAAAAAAAAAATTGGTAATAGGCACTTTGCTGTTCCGAAAAAAAATAACTGTTTTCGTGTCTCGACGTCTTTTGTGTTTTTTTTCGTTAAGAGGGATGTGTAAAGGCTAGTTAGGACGAACGAAGATCCTGGGTTCGAATTCCTGTCGCAACCGGTGTCCCGGGTCTGGTTGGTTTGCCTCTAATATTTCAAAGTCCTAGTGAGGTCCACTGTTTATAATTAAAATAAAAAACAAAAAAAAATGTCGGAATTTTTGCACCTGTTATGTCTTAACTGCGGCCCATTAACGCCATTTGTATCATACATTCCCAGAGTGGTTCAAACTATTAATTAAACAAAGACTTTTTTAAAAACGGTTATTATAATATTAAGGAATACACCCCTGGGACTTAGCTGATCGCTGCCAATCTATTTCTACTTTTTTATAATACTGCTGTCCATATCCATACATAGTATGGATTAATACTAATATTATAAGTGCGAAAGTAGCTCTCTCTGTCCATCTGTCCGTTTCTTACCTTTTCACGGTTCACCGCTAAACCGTAATTTCCTCCCAGGACAGAATCATTTCTTTGCGAGCCAGTGTAGCTTAAAAATGACGTTCAAGGAGTTGAATGTAAATGATCTATATTGAATAAAGAATGTTCTAATCTATTCTAGAAAAATAATTGTACACAAGAATGAGAGATTCTAAACTTATTATATTCATCGTGGGCACCCCCGAAGGATATAATAAATTTAGAAAAATTCAATATTAGGCAGTCAAGGGCCTACGGAAAAGAAAAAGTCGAGTAATTTGCGAGGCAAACAATATTTGGGAACGTCTGATAGTCGTCTATACTAAATGAAAGATCAGTATCTGTAATGTTTTGTCGTTTCTAAGATAGAATCGTTGTTAGTAATTGGATCCCCGGTTCTCGTCACCATCACATAAGATCACGCCTGTATCCCATAAGGGGTAGTCAGAGACTGGGCACTCACTGCAAAAACAGATGATTGCCACAATCCACGTTTCACCAAAACAATATAATGCACTTGGTGTGATAGGGTGGTGAGCCCATCGCCACCATGCGCTGTTGGGTGCACAGTGCAGTTTAATTCCTTACTCGCCTTTTACGAGATCCATTGGATGAGATGGAGTGGTAGTATTCTCACACTTTTTTTTATCGAAGAAAGTGACGTCATGAGAAAATCGTTCGTTGACCTGATGTTAAGTGTAACGTCTGCCATTCACTAAAAGCTGCTGTCATACAAAAATTCAATCAATTGCCAAGTTTTGAGACATCAGTTCATAAGTCTCATATGCCCTGTAATTACACCAGCTTACCCTTAAAACTGAAACACAGTAATGTTTGTACACTACTTTTTCATAACAGAATAACTGGCAATGTATTGTTATCCTACCTGCACAGGATTCATGCGTAACTGTCATCCTACCACACGAAATATACGAGGCCTAACAACCACTTTATCTTTACACAAATTAGTTTATCGGATGAATTCAGAAAATAACTGCGAAATACTTCGGTTCGCGCAATCGCTCAGTGATTGGCCTTTGTGTAATAGATCACACATTCGATTCCCGCACGAAACTAATATTTGTATGGTCTACAGATAGAGTTTAGTCGTTTGGGAACATACATAATATATATAATCCATTTTATTAGCAATCTCATATCGTATGCGTCCGTGTGATTACGTCTATAGACACTTGTTGTCCATGTCGGCAAACCGGTTCATATGCTACTTGCCCAGCGCCGGTTCCAATCTCACATTATTTATATTTAGAAATGAAAAAGTTGAAAGGAGTGTACGTGTGTATCTATTTATTTGGCCGGTATTGTAACGCTCAAGAATTTAAATTGCAAGGATGAAAGTCATGTGTAATTTTAATCGCTTGGCACGTGATGTAGTAGCTCAGGAGCCGGGCGCTTGCTTTGAATTTCATAGCAACTGAGTTCGTTCCAAAGCGCCGGTACCACTAAATGGCGGTGCACATAGAGTTGTCCGAGTTTCCTCCAGGTCTGAGCCGAACTGAAAACCAGTGCTGTGATGTTATCGTCGCGGCTTTAATCTGAGTTCGGTCCACATTGCGATTATATGCTGCAGCACAGATATTTTGCTAAGTTTTTTGCTAAGTTTTTTGCTAAGACATTTTTTTTTATTTTTTATTGTTTATTTCTTGTTTGTATTTTGTGATGTATGTTTTTTAATCGCGAATACATGCAATACTTAGGTACTAAACATCTTACTAAAATTGTTCGGACAGTTTTAGTCTGATTCAGCACGTGTTCATGGAATAAAAATATTTCCAACATATGTGAAGTCTTGGAGCCGCGTTGCGAGTTCTTCCTAGCTCAAAAACCCTCTCAGTATTGACAGGAGGCCTGTTCTCAACCAAGTCAAAGTCAAATTTCTTTATTTAATTTAGACTTGTTGCTCTTATGAACGTCAAAATCTACACCAGTTCAAAAAATTATCTCAGTCTTTCTTTTTTTCAATGCCATATTACGTAATGTCATTTATAAATTAAAAAAAAATACATCATAAATTTAGTAGCCAGGTTGCTTGAAAGTGCAGAGTAAGAGTTATTTCCACACATCTTTGTGCTCTATGTAATGATACATACATACATAAGATCACGACTGTCTCCTATAAGGGGTAGTCAGAGACTAGGCACTCACTGCAAAAACAAATGACTGCCACAATCCACGTTTCACCAAATCAATATAATGCACTTGGTGTGATAGGTGGTGAGCCCATCGCCATCTATGTAATGATCTTTTTTAAAATACGCTTTATCTAACAATGTCTTGTTGACAAGTTTTTTGAAATCTATGTCCGATTTTAGTGTCACACTTTTAGGAATTTTCGTATAAAATTTTATACATCAACTAAGAAAAGACTTTCTAGTTTAAGCCAAACTAAACAGGAACCTGTAGCGTGTCGCCTCGGCCCATTCTACAGGATACAGTCACTTTTTATTAAATGAATTATTAAATGAATTATTAAATGAATAATTAAATGAATTCATGTGTTTCCGTACGTATATTATATTTACATAAATATACAACGACGGAAGTGTCAAAATATTAGTAACCTTCAATAGTTCTCTTAGCGACTTAATACTGTGCAAGCCATATATAATACTGTGGAATTATGCAAACTATACTAATTGAGCTGTAGCTGCATCAGTCAGCTGTCTAATCTTATTGCAAAAATGGCAAAACTTAATTTCGAAGCTTTTCAATTTCGTTTCCAATGTGTGGTCCCCACTGTAGAACAATGGGACATTTATAGTCTGTCACAACCTTAATTACACGAGATGTGTAGGAGGTAACCGACAGCTGTTCAGGTTTAAGGACACATAAGACACATGTATATTTTTATTATAAACTAGCGACCCGCCCCGGCTTCGCACGGGTGCGATTTACTAATGAAGAAAATGACTAGTGCACTTAGCAAACAAATATTCAGTATGTTATGACTGTCGACCTGAACGCCTCTTTTTTATAACCATTAACATCCAAATTTACGACTTTTCCGGTAGATTTTCCAGAAAATTTCTTTTATGAAAACCTTGTCTTGTCAGTTACCAACAGAATAAAAAAAAAATTAACCAATAAGATCGAGCCGTCGCCGTGTGGTAGCGGCTTAAGAGAATCTACCACCCCATCTCATCCTGTGGGTGTCGTAAAAGTCGACAGAGGGAAAATTAAAACCTGAAGAAGGGCAGCAGCATCTTCCTGGAACATCTGAATAAATAAACTGCGGTTGCCAACCCGCCTGCCAAGCGTGGCAACTATGGCAAAATGTCCCGAAATAAGAGCTATAAACTTATGGCAATCTATGGAGGAGGCCTATGTCCAGCAGTGGACTAGTGATAGGCTGAAAGGTAAGATCGAGCCATTCTCAAGTGCTCATACATGCGGCAATTGATTTTTATATAGGTAATAAGAAAGATAAGATTATATTTTTTATTTCGCATTAAAAAAAGCCTGTATTTCTGTTTGTATTGGAACTAGAAATGGTCTAATACGGGCAAGGCGCGATGCAAATGCTTGTACAGTCACTAGTGTAACCTGTTAAAGGTATTGTATCTAAGGACAATTTAAAAAAAAATGTTATGTTTATACATTTTAGTTCAGCGACTGTACTTATATAAATAAATGTATCGTTTGCTATTTTATTAAGATAATTAACGTTTTGGAGACACGGCGTAGGCACGGGGAGCGGTGCCAGGTGTAATGTGCCAAATTCTTGGACCAAGGCGCGGTACACACGGCCTAATTAGCAGTCACTAGAACAGAGGTCGTGCCGGTAGTTCTTGAACTGAAAATAGTGGTTAAAGGTTTGTTGTGAGACCTGAGAACAGGGCATTTTTTATTTTTTTTATTTTATGAAGTGACGAGCAAAACGTTCACCTGATGGTAAGTACAACGACTGCCCATAACAAATGCTGTATCACCCAGAACATTTCTGTGTAACACCACACTGCGCCCGTCACCCTGAGACATCAGTTCTTAAGTCTCGTATGCCCAGTGATTACGCTAGCTCTCAGTGCCCTTCAAACCGAAACACAGTAATGTTTGCACACTATTGCTTCACGGCAGAATAACTTGGCCTGGGGTGGTACCTACCTAAACCGTTTTTTGAATAAAAAATGAAAATGTCAATCACGGAAGAAAACGGAACAATCATATTATCGTGGTGGCGGCTTAAGAGAATCTACCACCCCATCTCATCCCGTGGGTGTCGTAAAAGTCGACAGAGAGAAAGTTAAAACCAGGAAATGGACAGCAGCTATCTTCCTGGAACATCTCAATAAATAAACTGCGGTTGCCAACCCGACTGCCAATCGTGGTAACTATGGCAAAATTCCCTTAAAATGAGAGCTACAAACTTTTGTGGCAATTTATGAGAGAGGCCTATGTTCAGCAGTAGACTAGTGATAGGCTGAAATGATGATGATGATAATGATATAACCGTCAGCTTAGATTTGATCCCAGGATCCACTTCCCAGCAAACAGGTTCGCTAACCACTGAAGTACGAGTTCATCAACATGGCATCAATATTATTAGATGGATTCGTTGGCGGAGCGTTTCAGTGATTCACTGTTGCGCTGCGGGCCGCAGGTTTGATTCAAGCAAGGAACTAATATTTGTATGGCCTGCAGATAGTTGTTCCAGGTCTGAGTGTTTGTGCGTAAGCAATGTATGTAGTCTGTACCAAGCATCCACGATACAGGCGAAATCTAAACGAGAGGCTTCATTTGAAAAAAAAATGTATAGTAATGAAGTAATTAACAGAATAGAGAGCTCCAGGAAAGTGTGAATAACATCGAAAAAGTGATATCACATACACAATAGGGAATATGCATATAAACTCTCTGTTTTCAGTTGTTCATCGTGTTTTAATCAAACTGGTGCTAAAAGCTTAATTTACCAATGGCTTTAACTCAAACCAGCCAATCTGTCTGAGTTAAAAAGGGTGACAGTTCTCATTGACATGTTACGAGGGGTGATCCAAAAGTAATGATAATCAATAATAAACACAATGAATAAAATAAATAAATAAATTTATTTCTCAACATAGTCTCCTAGCAAGTCTATACATTTAGTCCATCTCTTTTCTAATCCTAAAATTCCCTTAGAAAAAAAATCTTTATCTTGACTCTCAAAAAAGTCCTCAACCGCGGCCATCACGTCGCTATCATCGTCAAATTTCTTGCCTCGGAGGTGTTCCTTGAGTCGTGGAAAGAGATAGAAGTCGCTGGGGGCTAGATCTGGTGAATAGGGGGGGTGTTCCACCAGCTCAAAGCCCGCTTCCTGAATGGCAGCCATGGCAATTGCAGCTTTGTGAACCGGTGCGTTGTCTTGATGGAACAGCACTCCAGCCCGCAGTTTGCCTCGCCTTTTCTCCTTAATAGCCTCCCGCAATCTTCTTATTTGTTCTGCATAGTAGGAGCCTGTAATAGTGGCCCCCTTTTCCAAGTAGTCCACCATGATTATTCCTTCAGCGTCCCAAAAAACAGACGCCATAACCTTCCCTGCTGAGCTTGACACTTTGAATTTCTTCGGCGTCGGTTCATCGGATCGTTTCCATGTCATCGATTGTTGTTTTGTTTCAGGATCAAAATGGTGGATCCAGGTCTCGTCCATGGTCACAAAACGTGACAAAAAATTATCCTTGTCTGCCTGGAACTTTTCGAGATTTGCTCTTGACATGTCGACTCGTTTCTTCTTTTGCTCGTCGTTTAACATTTTCGGTACCCAACGCGCGGAGACCTTTCTCATATGCAATTCGTTCGCAAGGATTCTTTGAATGCTGCCATATGAGATCCCTGTGACCTCAGCTACATGCCTGATAGTCACTCTTCGATCTTCCAATACAACTTCTTCAACTTTTTTCACATTTTCTTCAGTGAGGGACGTCGATGGGCGTCCTTCGCGGTGTTCGTCTTCCGTCGATGTTCTTCCCAACTTAAACTCCTTAGCCCAGCGTGCAACTGTGGAATATGGAGGAGAAGAGTCCCCTAATGTTTCCACCAAGTCGCTGTGTATGTCTTTGGTAGACATTTTTTTCAAGCAGAGGTATTTAATGACAGCTCTGATTTCGTGTTTTTCCATTTTGATGTTCACTCCTTGACAGTCCGTATTCAAATGAATGTAGCTCCCGGGAATCGTGGCCTATTTATATGATTTTTTTTCCCTGAACTAGTGGTTAACTGAGTAAGTGACTGAAATTTTTTTGTATTTTTGTGTGCACTAGAAATAACTGATTATCATTACTTTTGGATCACCCCTCGTATCTGTAACATGATACTAGTGGTCGCCGTATGGTAGAAATTCGACAGCAATTCACCTAATCTTCGTTATTGATGTTTGAGTAATTATTTGTTGGCAACATTTTAGAATTCCGGCGACAGTCTACTCTGTTCGACTGTTATATGTTTGACGTCGTCAGTATGAACGTCAAAAAATGACGGACTATTATGTGATTGACATTGTTAGTATGAAAGTAAATTAATGTAACACGTATCTATCTTCTATCTATATAGATAAAAGACAATTGCCGCATGTATGGAAGATCATCACTTAAGAAACGCTCGACCGATTTGACTGATTTTTTTTTATAGTTAATAGAATCAGGCGTTACTTTGCGGAAATCCATTATAATGAAGGAAGGTAAGTTACTTTGCTAAGATCCGCATGCAAAATATAAAAATGGTGTATATTACCTAGTTTTTTGAAGAGCACCGCCCGCCCTCCCTCAGTAGCGTGCACAAGCAAACTAACACCGCCACCAGGTACCCTCCACCAACCACTACAATACTACTACTAGATAATATACACCTGACACGACACTCGGCGGCCGTCTGTCGTAGAGTCTATGACGCTTGATAATGCCTCGTTTTGGGGCAAAACACGTGTCGTGTTCTCGACTTCAGTGGTGTATATTATCTAGTGGTGGTATTGTAGTGGTTGGTGGAGGGTACCTGGTGGCGGTTTTTTTTAACAGTCCGGCTGTCACGTGATTTCAGTTTTTAATATTTTTTTGCTCAGCGCACATCACGTTTTCTTTGTTAGTAAATTGCACCGGTGCGAAGTTTCTAGAAAAAGAAGCTTTCTCGCTTCTTTTACTACTTCCTGTGTTTTAAAATTGAATAACTTAAATTCATATTTAATTGAAGACAATTTAAGTGGTAATTTGCTACAAGTGGAGTTTTATTGAACCTCGTTTTTAGTCCGTATTACTATTAATACTACTACTACTATTAATGCCGTGGTAGCTCAGGGGCTAGACGCCCGCTTAAATTTCATAATACGCGAGTGACTTGGGTTCGATTCCCGGTACTACCACTGAAGTTGTTAATTGCAATTTTAAGTGCTGATTTACCACGTGCTCGGCGCTGAAGGAAAACATCGTGAGGAAACCTGCACATCTGAGAAATAAAAAAATATCTCGATGGCATGCGAAGTCCGCCAACAAACGAAATTTATAGGCTGTTACTTTACTTATTATGAATTACTGCTCTTGATGGCAACCCTATTCTATGGTATCACGATTGGAATTGACTAAGATTAACTGACTGTCGCACTTAGGTGGTCTACGTGAAGTTGCTTTTGTATAAGATTTTGTAGATCACAGATGATTTTAATATACTTAATATTTTAATATTTTTTAATAACTATCTAAAAAATTCAAAAGTCATATATACAATATATAAAACAGCTACTATATAATACCACCTAACCCGTCCGAATATTGCGCACAGTATCGTGATCTCTACGTTCGTACGTATCGCCATTTACGTTCTTTAAAGAATGTAAACAACTAATTAAATTTTTAACGAAAACTTCAGTTTTAAGACATTTACTCATTTTTCGTCATTAGAGGAATAAATAATCTTCGAAATGGAAAATCATTAATTTTGATACAGTATTAAGTTGGACATTTCATTCCGACAAAAAAACACCTTCGAGAAATAATAGATGTTCTTGTCCTGGGAGATTTTCTTCAACGGCGACAACTAGCGATTACTGTCTGAATTTATCAACTGAGCCACAAGTGCACGCGCAAACACAGGGGCACTCCCACGTCCCAACCTACCCGTGTCAATACGTGTCATGTCATGTCGTCGTGGTAATACTCATGCGGTAAGACCGGAGGTAGGCTAGGTGCATCCATGTGTCGTTGACAACCCAACAACTTGTATTTTTGCATAAATATCGGCTCCGGCTGCGATACGAACCCAGGACTCGCTGCGAGATAGTCAGGTACTCTAACCACTAGGCCACGCGATCAGAGTAATGAATAAAATATATATAGATAACACTGTGACACTGTTCACTAATATTGCGTTTTCTTTCGCAGAAAATTGAAGACAAGTCCTCGGAACGCTCCGACGATGCTGAAGAAATAAGTAAGTATGAAACATTTTCGTTTGGAGAACTTCGTAACTAGGCGTCTGTTGCCTTGGCGATGAATCGTTCACATCATCATCATCATCAGCTTTCCAGGACATAAGCCTCCAACTAGATGGGAGGTTTTCCGTAATGAATGGAGATCGCAATATCAGATGTCCGTTCTGCAAACTTCGTGCTGTCACGCGTCACTGGTGTGGGTATTTTAGGTGACATATTATATCAGTGAAATGAAATTAATAAATGGAACGTAATCGAAATTCTTTAGTTTTCAACGTTAGGAATATTAAAACACTACGAAATGAAATACACAATACCAAGAAAATAAAAATAGGAAATATTAAAGAGACAAAGGCGTCTTAGATAGCGTATGCAGTGACACAAAAAGGCCATAGCTCAGTGCATCTTTGCTCAATGAACAAGCACTAATTTTCAGCTATCATCTGAAGCTAGGAGACGATCCAATGTGTTAAGATGATGTTGAGACAAATCAATAACTGCAGCACGACTGTCCGTATGAAAGTAAAAACCTCACGAAACATGCGACACTCGCACTGTTTTGAGTTTGATATTCCTTGTCCGAAAGCGATGTCTGTGTTGGTTGCTGAAGCGCACGTTACATCAAGCTTATACTATACTGTATCTATTTAGCTTATACTATAAGCTATCTATACTCGTGTCTATTTTGTGGCTATATCCGGCCTGCTTAACGGTTGCTAAGATATTGCAATAATAATGATCATCACTGGTTGTCAAAGTGTAATTCGGTGCATTTTATGTTTAAATTTTAAAGTGGTCGTTCTCCTTTGGCAGGCAACTAGTGTTGAAGTAGATAATTGTGAATTTTAGGAGTTTTAGAATTTTACGAAACGTTGAAATTTCGAATACTTATCTATAACATGAGTTCAATGTTTAGAAAATCAAGTGAATCGTGAAAATTCAGGATCTGTACATAGTTTTAAACGAAGCCCCAGGCGAGCGTCTGTTTCGAGAATCTCTGAACGAATTTGCATGCGTTTTTCATTGATATGATCTTCAAGAAGAGTTATGTATATGTAAAATTGCTATGGTAATTGGTAGAGAATGCCCAATGGCATTAAGTTCCGCCAATAGTACATTTACTTATACTATGTGTACAATAGTACATTTACTTATACTACATGTACAATAGTACATTTACTGTACTATTGGCGGATACTCGCATAGGAGCTTTAACTGTATGATTAAATTTCACTTTAATTAATATTTGCCGATAGGTGTCGTCGCCAACCAGCCTGGTGGAAAATCTACAAATATGAGCTACAAACTTTTGTGGCAATCAAATGGGGGAGGCCTATGTTCAGCAGTGGACTATGGATAGGCTGAAATGATGAATGATAATAGCTGTCCGGCAGAGTAGAATAGCACCTAACTCTTTCCTAACGAGGTGTCGCGACTAAGGTATTGTACGGACAGCCTTCATTCGTGCTGAATAACAACATAAAATGCAACGCGGCCACTATACTGCTTGTGGGATCGGATTTTTTTGACTCGTACAAAAATGCCAGCGACGTGCTTCCTTACCCGTCACGTCTCGTTCCCCGCTGGGGCGAACCTACTCTGCCCCTTATATGGGAAAAAGGCGTTACAGTATGTATGTATGTTTAAAAAAAATATCAGATTACTTTGTAGTCAACAAGTTTTGTACCTTGTACAGGCTAAGCTCAGTTTACAGTCGTGTTACCTTGCAACAGACGATGTTACAGAGAAAAAGGGGTGGCGGATCGCTGGAAACGGATCGGGTAGCTAAAAGCTGCGCGCATACTTTGTGGAACTATCAAGCTTTTACAAGCTGCGTTACTTTTCGAATTATAGTCGATCAGAGATTTCTTATTTATGCAAAAATCATTGCTTCCATTTCTACACAAATAAATAAAATTGATCTGTGTTTGTAATAACAAAATAACAGCTATTTACTCAATGCTTACGAAAGTATATACGGTACATACAAGAAAAAAACATTTTTTAAATTTTTTGTATGTCTATTTGTCCCGGCTAATCTCCGAAACGGCTGGGCCGATTTTAACGGGACTTTCACTGACCGACAGCTGATTTTATAGCGGGTAACTTGGCTACTTTAATATTAGAAAAAATAATTAGGGTTCCGCGCAAATAATTTAAAACCTCAAAATCTAATTTATGTATAAATAGATTTTTATGGAAATTGCTATATTAACTACATATGTCTTATTCTCTTAAGCCGCAACTTAATCTTTTGTGGCAACCTATGGGGAGGCCAGGGCCGATGTTCAGCAGTGCGCTAGTGATAGGCTGAAATAATGATGATGATGAATGATGAAACATTTCGAGTGGTGTCTCGGCACCGGCCGGGAAATTAAAGGGCAGCCCCAGACCTGCAACGGCTTTATTTTTATTAGTGTTACCGTTAATATTTGCAATTATTTAATGTTATGGAATTCAATTTTATTTGAAAGAATCATTAAGCTCCGAAGTAGCCGTGGTAGCTCAGGGGCTAGGCGCTCGCTTTTAATTTCATAGTACGCGAGTGACCTGGGTTCGATTCCCGGTGCCGGCACCACTAAAATTGTTAATTGCAATTTTAAGTGCTGACTTACCACGTGCTCGTCGGTGAAGGAAAACATCGTGAGGAAACCTGCATGTCTGAGAAAATAAAAATATTTCGAAGACATGTGAAGTCCGCCAACCCGCATTGGAGCAGCGTGGCGGATTCTTCCTACCTCCATAACCCACTCAGAAATGAGAGGAGGCCTGTGCTCAGTAGTGGGACATTTATAGGCTGAAACTTTACTTTACTTTTTTAGCTCCGAATGCCGTTTTAATCCTGTAGGCGATGCAGTACCAATAAAAAACTGTTTGTACATAATCTAGGATTCTAGTTATACCAATCACTGTTGATTATATCTCGACCGCGGGGCGTAGTGGCCAGAGTACCTGACTACTATGCCTCGGGTCCTTTGCTCGAATCCCAACGGGGTCCGACGTTCGTGTAAAAATATTAACTTTTGGGTTTCGAGTCTGGTTGTGACTGTCACCGCGTCCCTACTGCATCGTAGCATAGCCCGTAGGTTAGGACGACTGAATGCCTCGTACAATTGTGGTACTCTACTACCTCGTACAAAATTTCCAGGAGGATCATCTACATCCACACTAATATTATAAATACGAAAGTAACTCTCTGTCCCTCTGTCTGTTTGTTATCTGTTCACGGTTCAACTGCTGAACCGATCTTGATGAATTTCGGCACATATATAGATTGCATTCTGGAGACGTTCACAGGATATTTTTTATGCCGGGAAACATAATTCCCGCGGGATATTTAAAAAACCTATAGTTATAAATAAAGGATTTAAGTACAAATAAACTCTTACACGAGAAGTCGCGGGCATCAGCTAGTTGATTATACAATGAACCTCGCGGCAGCTTACGCGCACAACGGAATAGAACATTTCCAGATTGCAAATGTATCGATTTGTCAGAGCAAACGGATTATAGCTTATATAGAGCCGCGCGGATCGAATCATATTCATAAGCGGATTAACTAGGCTCTCGTTGCTTTTGATTTTTAACTAACGCATTAATGAATATGAAATTTCTTTTATATTACAATTCAACCACTAGCTGAAACCCGCGAAAACGTCAGCGTGGATTTAGGTTTTTTAAAAATACCGAAGAATTTATTTTCCAGACCAAGAAGTATCCTATGTCCATCTTCAGGACGCACGCTACGCTAGTCTGTTGCGTTTTTATCGTCAAACGGAACGCAAAAGTACAACAGGTGCCGGGGCTATAGTCTATGCACATTTTTTGAATTGAAACCGCTCACACTTCTAACGATCTCGCTCTACGGTTCTACACGCCTTAACTTATATGTTTTATTCGCTTAATTTAAAGTTTCATTTATATTTTCTTATTCAATTGTATAATAGGATTTGATTATTATACCACAGTGACGATAATAAAAAATACAATGCACATGTTATATTGCACAAATTTAGTCCTACGAATCATCCAAAAGCTCCTGCCTCAACCAGGATTAGGATCTTGGACAAACATGTGGTCCTTCGAGGCGGAACTGTGCCTTGCTGAATTTGGTCAAGATCGGTTTAACCGTTAAGCCGTGAGAAGGTAACAAACAGGCAGAGGGACAGAGAGGGTTACTTTGGCATTTATAATATTAGTATGGATTTCTACATACGAAATTGCATTGTAATCTTATGAATGATGATATATGTATGTTTATGTTGCTTAGCGTGGAGTAATGTAGTATTTTTATTGGTGGTAGGATTTCTGTGCAGGAATCTGTCTTAGCTAGACGGATTCCTGTTTGCCAGATCGGATAGTCTGATCTGGAAAGAACGTCTTCCTTATAGCAGTCTTTAGATGTTGTATATATAGTTCGCATCACAGTAACTTGAATAGCGCGATTTTGGACGTATGAAGTATTTCTTGAGCTGCTCATGTGGCGACATAGATTCACTACACCTACATAGGAATCCTACAGCCTATAAAAAATATTTATTATGTCTGTGAAAATATCTGAGGTCCCCGTTCTCTCATCATACAAGACAGTATCGTTATGTTGTGGACGCTATTTTATGTTTTTAACATAGTTTTCATATTTGGTGAAAACGCAATTTTTTTGGTTTTTTATAGAATAGGGGGCAAGCGAGCAGTTGATTCATGTGATGGTAAGTGATCACCGCCGCCTATGAACACAATACCAGATGCGTTGCCGGCCTTTGAGAAAGGAATAGGTTCTTTTCTTGAAGGTCCCTAAGTCGTATCGGTCCGGAGAAACCGCTGACGGCAGCACATTCCATAAAGTGCAATTGCGGGGCAGAAAATTTCGCGAAAAACGCAATATGGTGGAATGCCAACCATGCAGTCGGTGACGATGGAATTCTAAGTTGTGCCGTATGGTGCGATGGTGAAATTCTGCGGCAGGAATTAAACCGAACCATTCCTCGGAACACTCCCCGTAGATCCTGTAAAAAATGCAAAGAGATGCAACATCTCTTCGCAAAGCCAGGGGATCAAGCCGATCAGATAGAACATGGCCGTCGACGATTCGCGCCGCTCTTCGTTGAACGCGGTCGAATGGAAAGAGCTAACAAATTGCATCTTTGTCATCATCCGGGAAAATATATTTCAGTCAGTAAACAATGTCTTGCAAAAATAACTTTCATACGCAAGACACCACAAGACCTGAAAACTAGCAATTTGTGTTTATTCACAATGTCTTTGATTCGAACCCGCGGTGTAGAAGTCATCTACACTACTAGTCAACGTGTTCGTCAAACATATTTAGCTCTATTGTCTAAATTATTCAGTTTACAACGTATTATGTAATTAGCGTAATAGTTGCTTTTAATACACAATTAACTCGAAAATGTCATAACTACTCGTACATACATTCAGTCATGCATTCGTCCCATATCAGGGGTAGGCAGAGACCACACCCGTAACCCACATTTCGCCCCCGCGGAAAACGAGACGTTACGGGTTGCGAACCACGTCGCCGCAATTTTAATATCAGTCAAAAAATTCCTACTCCCCGTTGCGTTCCCACGTATTCTGCATGATTAAAGGCTATCCGCACAATACGAGTACCTTAATCGCCTCTTACGACACCTTGGTAGGAAAGAGGTAGGTGCTATTCTACTCCTCGGACACCTATCGGCTTAACTAGTGTATGGGTTATTATCTTTTGTACTAAGTGACCCGGCCCGGTTTCGCCCGGGTAACATAATGTTGTTATACAGTGATAGCTATACAAATAAACAAAATCGAAGTGTCTGTGTGTAATGACAAAATAACAGCTTTTTACACAATGCTTATGAAAATATATACGGTACTAATAAAAAAAATCACTTTTAAAATGTTTGTCTGTCCATCTGTTTGTCTGTTCCGGCTAATCTCCGAAACGGCTGGACCGATTTTGACGGGACTTTCACTGACCTGACAGCTGATATTATAGCGGGTAACTTAGGCTACTTTAATTTTAGGAAAAATAATTAGGGTTCCGCGCATAAAAATGTAAAACCTCAAAATCTGATTTAAATAGGAAAGTATATATGTATATCATCGAACGGCTATATTAACTGCCACTGACAGATAGCTGATATTATAGCAGATAACTTATGCCACTTTAATTTTAGAATAATAAATTAGGTTCCGTGAAAAAAAATCACTTACTAAATAAACACACAAATCCACATTCTAGCCTACCTCTGCATGAGCGTTACATCGGCGGCGTTGAGACGAGTGAGTGAGCCGCTGTGTTTGCGCGTACATTTTTGGTACTATAACATTTGACACTGTCGACCGCGTGGCCTAGTGGTCAGAGTGCCTGACTTCTAAGCCGCGGGTCCTGGGTTCGAATCCCAGCCGGAGCCAACATTTGTGCTAAAACATAAATTGTTTGTTTTCGGATCTGGTTGTGTTGTGATTGTCCCCGTGTTTCTGACACTGCATCCTAGCCTACCTCCGATCTTATCGCATCAGCGTTACATCGGGCGCGGGTAGGTTGGGACGAGTGAGTGCCTCTGTGTTTGCGCGTACACTGTGGCACTATAATATCTCCTGCGCAGTTGATGGCTCTCGACAGTAGTCGGCAGTTGTCGCCGTGGTCGAAATCGGCTAGGAGAACATCACATTTGACACTATCGCAGTTGATAGCTACCGACAGTATTAGGTAGCTGTCGCCATGGTCGAAAACCGTCCAGGGGCACATCAATAATCGGTCGCAATTAGTGTCGGCGATTAAGCACTGGATTTAACTGTGATTAGAGCAGATTAGCCGGGCTATCTGAGTGCAAAGCAATTATCCGTTATGTGCACTATAAAGTCTTATTGTGTAACTAGGCGACAATCGTAAAATTCATGCCGATAGCTTCGTCGCAGTTATTATTGTTTGTTCTAGTTATTATTTATTTACACTCTTATCAACTAACAAAATATCAAAATAAAAGCTCAAGCTAGGTGTTGCAATAATTATAGGAGACTACAAAACGATGACTCTATGTTAAGTTCAACGTCTGCCCATAACAAATACTGTATGGGCCGGAACACTTCTGAGTGGCACCACTGCGCCCGTCACCTTGAGACATCAGTTCTTTAGTCTGATATGCCCAGTGATTACACTAGCTCTCAGTGCCCTTCAGACTGAAACACAGTAATGTTGGCACACTACTGATTTATGGCAGAACAACCGGCCCTGAGGCCGACCTACACGAAATACTACATAGAAATCCTACCAACAGTATTTATTTGTGTGCGCGTGGGTGTATAATGTATTAGGATAAGTGTATATAATTTTGGAAGTGTTACATTGTTCATACTGTTGATAACACTTTATATCGTAAGGTTTTCTATTATTAAGTTCTGAGGTACAGATACTACTGTATTGTCTGTATTTTTTTGTAAATACTTCTTCCTACAGCGAATAAAAATATTCTTTCTTTGTTTCCTTCGTACTAATCGTTCGGCCCAGCGTTGCCTTGTAGAATTCGGCCGTTTCCGCTAAAACCAGTCGTATTACAATTCTATTTTGTATGGAGCCACAAGTTATAGATAGGTCAAGTTGCAGTGTCCAGGTCTACGTAATTGGCTGAGAATTGATATGACTTAAATTTCAAGTTGGCTAATTGCTATACAGCTTTCAACGTTCCATATAAATGATACCCTGTAGTGGTTTCTTATATTTATGCGAATATTATTCATTTGAAACAACTAATTTTACGCATTTTATCGCGTTTCATTTTAACTATTTATAATCAGACTTTTTGACCGCTTTAAAGCACCCATATTTACGGGAGGACTGAGGGGTCAGACGTCCTGATATCATAGGTAATCCGGGTTACCTGCTTTTAATTATTATTTCTTACGATTTATACTTCAGTTCAGCCGCCAAACACTCCGAAGCGTCAACATTATTAAATATAAATTATATAATTAAACCTTCTTCGAGGATCATATTGTCTATTAGAAGAATAGTATTTACTGGTGGTAGGATTCCAATGCAGGAATCCGTCTAGGTAGATACCACCGCAGAACCAGTTATTCTGCTGTTAAGCAGTAGTGTGCATGACGACCACTTGGCCCAGTGGTTAGCGTACCTGACTTCTGCGCCGCGGGTTCCTGGACCATCTGGATCCGAACGCTGGTTCGAATCCCAGCCGGAGCTAACATTTGTGTAGAACACAAATCGTTGGCTTTCAGATCAGGTCCCTTTGTGCATGTGAAACATACGTCTCTGAAATGCAACCAAGATACACCACAAATTCTACTGTTGGGTCTTCGGTCTGAATGGTACTGAGAGATAGTGTAGTCACTGGGCATATGAGACTTAAGAACTGATGCCTCAGGGTGGCACAGTGAGGTGTCACACAGAAATGTTCTGGGTGACACAGCATTTGTTATGGGCAGACGTTGCACTCTACATCGGGTTAACGCTTTACTCGTTTCATCATCTTTATTCCATAAAAAAAAAGAGCGCAGCGTGGTGCCACACAGAAATGTTCTGGATGGCACAGCAATTGTTATGGGTAGACGTGTCACTTTACATCAGGTGAACCTTTTGCTCCTTTCGTCGCTCTATCAAATAAAATAAATATAACAAACAGACAGAGGGACAGAGAGTTACTTTCGTATTTATAATATTAGTATGGATGTAGATGATCATCCTGTAGATTTTCTAGCACAATTGTACGAGGCATTCAGTCGTCCTAACCTACGGGCTATGCTACGATGCAGTAGGGACGCGGTGACAATCACAACCAGACTCGAAACCCAAAAGTTTTTGCACTTGTCATCAGCGGTACGTTTTACATTTCGTCACTTTCTACTATACAAAAAAAAAAAGAAGTCTTATAAAAAAGACAAGCAGTAAATATAGCTTATTTTGGCATCAGTAATTGAAATTTATTTAAAACATACATTTCACATGCACAACACAACCAGACCCGAAAACCAACAGTTTGATTTCACAAATGCTGCCTTCGGTTGAGATACGAACCCATAACCCGCGGCGTAAGATTCGGTTACTCTAACCACTAGGCCACGCGGTCGTCTTTTATAATCACTGTACAGAAATTACTTCAGTTGCAAACTGCATTTTTGTTAGGCGTGATTCAATGCTGTTAATTGAGACATCAGTTCTTAAGTCTCAAATGTCCAGTGATTACGCTAGCTCACAGTGCCCTTCAAACCGAAACACAGTAATGTTTGTACACTACTGCTTCAGGGCAGAATAACTGGCCCTGTGGTGGTACCTACCTAGACGGATTCCTGCATAGGAATCCTACCACCAGTAAAAGGATAGATAGACATCTTAACGTTGGAAAATATTTGATTTGAGCATGATATGAAAAATGAGAGATGAAGAAGCCTTGAGAATTAGTCCGTGGGGAAATGCATTTCCACTAGTTCACGTGACGGCAGTAGATTCACATTTAACGGATTTTATGAAAAGTGGACTGGAGAAAACTGAAACGTAACAGATGTTATTATATAATTCTAACTGAAGCCCGACTAATTCCGCGTGTATTTTTTTTTATTTGATAAAGCGACGGAACGAGCTAAACGTTCACCTGGTGGTAAGTGCAACGTCTTCTCATAACAAATGCTGTGTCACCCAGAACATATCTGTGTGACACCACACCGCGCCCGCCACTGTGACATTAGTTCTTAAGTCTCATGCCATGATTACGCTAGCTGTCAGTGCCCTTCAAACCGAAACACAGTAATAGGGCAAGACAGAGGGAGAGCAACGAAATATGCTCGAAAAGGAAAATGGGAGTAAATGAAAATATATTTTGAATTGAAGTGTCATAACTTTTAACATAACTTAGTGTTAAGAGACACATTAACTTATTTATGTCAATTTAGATCTCTTTGCTGTCAGCCCGCGTATTACTCCACAGGAACTATTTGATTTTTTAGGATAAAAAGTATCCTATGTCCGGCTCCAGTAGGCAACTTTTCTTTTCTTTCTTATCTCTCTCTCTTTTCTTATCTCTGTACTTTTGTCTTGAAAAACTTTAAAACTTGAAAAGGTAACATAAAAGATGGATGGAGTGTTACTTTCGCGTTTATGTTAGTTTGGATAATGTGTTAAATATAAGGCTATTTAAAAAAATACCATGGATTGCAGCAGGGTAATTAAAATTTATGCAAAAATAAAGATTGTTAGTTTTCGGTTTTGGTAGTGTTGTGACTGTTAAACGCACTCACGATACAGGAGGAATCTTAGTGTCGTTAGAAAAATATGGATAAATTCATCATTATCATCATCATTTTAGCCTATAGATTGTCATAAAAGCTCTCATTTTGGGGGGATTTTGCCATAGTTGCCACGCAGGGCAGAGGGGTTGGCAGTTTATTTATTCAGATGTTCCAGAAAGACGCTGCTGCCCATCTCCTAGTTTTTATTTTCCCTCGATCGACTTTTACGACACTCACGAGACGAGATGGGGTGGTAGATTCTCTTAAGCCGCTACCACACGGTATGGATACTTAAGTTTTGTCATATCTGATTTTCATTCCGCCATCTGCCGTAGGCCACGAGTCTCTTCTGGCATTTCCACTTGTCTTAGATACCCACAGGACGATATGGTCTAGTAAATTCTCTTAAACCACCGCACTGCCGCATTATATTGAATATTCTGTACTTCTTATCCCGTAGGCGCGTAGCGTCTACGACTTTCGCATGACTACGTTACAGGTAAAGTATTGTTTAGGCATGGTAGCGGCCATTATATCTTGGAACCATTAGCAACGCAGCTTCCGGTATACCACACGTGTTGTGAAAATAGGAAAGTCTCATATTTTTATTTCATTTAAATTCTAAAAAACAATGCCCACCAGTAGGATTTCTTCTTGCACAACACAAACAGACCTGAAAACCCACAATTTGTGTTTGGCGGATTCGGACCCTGGAACCGCGGCGTAGAAATCGGATACGCTAACTTCCAAACAAACAAACGAATAATAAGGACCAAAAATAATAATTAAAAGCTGAAGGTACTCCGGGTTAACTAAGGCATCAGGACATCTGTCACCTCAGTCTCCCCGTGACGATGGGTGCTGTGAAGCACTCGAAACGTCGGGTTATAAATAGTAAAATTAAACGCGATAAAATCCGTAAAATTAGTCTCGTTTTAATTGTTAACTAATCAATAAATTTTAATTGAAAATAACAGAAACGTTATACGGAAACGTTGCACGATAACGTTGCTTAAATTTTTACTCTCATCGCGTTTTGCATCAAAATAGAATAATTAAATATTTCATTTTATCATATTAAGAAATTTCACGTTGATACATAAATTAAATATTGTATTTACAAATAGACTTTGTATATATATGCAACATTATACGTATACAAAGTTTATATATACCTTTTTATTTCCTTGACTTAACTTGCTATCGTAGTTTTCAGAACAATAAAATATTATTTTTTAGTCGTAAGGATATTATTCCAGTGTTTAACCAAACAACTCTAGATGAACCTCTGCGAATGTCGGTCGATAATCCCATTCTCTTGTTGTTGCACATCCCTATTCGATATCGCTTGTATATCGTGATATATTTCATACAGAATCTAATGGGGTGGGCAAGCCAGTGTACACGTGCAACTCTATTCGTTAAGAAAAATTGTACCCCCGTTGCTATTTTATATATGAGAACTAGGAAAAATACTTCTCTCTGTAATAAAACGCTTAGCTAGAAAACAAACTACGTTTATTAATTGAAAGTCTTGCCCCCATGCGGCGTTTAATTCCTATTCCACATTTCACGCAGAGGTGATGGTTTGTTGATACATAATCACTCGAATCAGTTACATAACGTCAATGTTTCTTTTCAATATGTATATTCTGTAGTTTACAGAGAAGTGTCTGATGGATCAAAGACACCATACCCTTTTTTATTTTTAACTAGCCGAACCCGGCAACGACTTCCGAAGGAATTTAGGTTTTTAAAATAAATAAACTGTGCCATCTCTTCGATTTTCCGTAATAAAAAGTACCCTGTATCCGTCTTTTAGATGCAAGATTTTTTTTATTGGATAAAGTGATGAAACGAGCAAAACGTTCACCTGATGGTAAGTGCAACGTCTGCCCATAACAAATGCTGTGTCACCCAGAAAATTTCTGTGTGACACCACACTGTGCCCACCACCCTGAGACATAAGTTCTTAAGTCTCACATGCCCAGTGACTACGCTCACACACTGCCCTCACAGTGTCCTTCAAACCGAAACACAGTAAACTTTGCACTCTACTGCTTCACGGCAGAATAACTGGCCCTGGGGTGGTACCTACCTAGACGGATTCCTACATAGGAATCCTACCACCAGTAAAGCTGTCTCTGTGCCGAATTTCGTCAAGATCGGTTCAACGGTTGGGCCGTGAAAATGTAACAAACAGACTGAGGGACAGAGAAAGTTATTTTCGCATTTGTAATATTAGTATGGATTACATATATGGTGGTAGTAAGTGACGAGATGAGAAAATCCTTTCATCTTGTGGAAAGTGCAACGACATCAGTTATTATGTCTCATATGTCCAGTTATTACACTACCTAGTACGTACTGTGTTTCCACACATGACCATTCCATTACCACCAGAAGGTACCATTTTACGTTGTTACTATATACGTACTGGTGGTAGGATTCCTATGCAGGAGTCTGTCTAGATAGGTACCACCCCAGGGCCAGTTATTCTACCGTGAAGCAGTAGTGTGCAAACATTATTGTGTTTCTTCACACTTTGACCGCAGTGTGGTGACGTCACACTGCGCCAGACACCCTGAGACATCAGTTCTTAACTCTCATATGCCCAGTGATTTCGCTAGCTCTTATTGCCCTTCGAACCGTTTACTGTCTTTCGATTTGAAGGGCACTGTGAGCTAGCGTAATCACTGGACATATGAGACTGAAGAACCTATGTCTCAGGGTGATGGGCACAGTGTGGTGTCACTCTCAAATTTTCTAGGTGACACAGCATTGTTATGGGCAAACGTTGCACTTACCATCAGGTGAACGTTTTGCTCGTTTCATCATTTTATTCAATAAAAAAACGACGAGAACATTGGCACTGTGGCTCAGCGATTGCCTCTGCGCCATGGGTCAAGGGTTCGATTCTCAATTACACACACACATATATATATACCCGTATGGCCCGGCAGACATTGTCATACCCGTTCCGGTATGTGACGCGATGAGTTTGATTACTGAATAACATTTAAGTAAGATACTTTACCTACGGGGTCGGATTTTGTAGGTTTCTTTTTTTGAAAACTTGCTGTCGACCTGTTCACGGTGATGACGGTTAGAACTAATAAAACGAAAGTGAAAGGCGTTTTTGTGGTCGACTTACACTTGGGTTGTTCCGTATCTGCCTTTTCTTTCCAAAACATTGAGGGCGCATTGCAACGTGGAGTATTGTAATTTACCTCTGCAGTGGATCGATTCTCAATATTAGCGAAGTCTTAAATTGCATCACCGCTTTCGATGTCAAAGATTGGATCTTCCGACTCTCGGCATTGTAAATAACACTGGAAAATTGATCACACATTTCAAAATACGCATTGAAGCAATTATCAATCACAAATTTGATAACCTCACAAAGTCAACAACTTCGAACGCATTTTACCGTTTGACTTACAAATGCAATAACATTCTAAAATTGAATTAAAATGAGTGAAAACTCAAAAAAAAAACGGCTGAAAAATCACGGCGGCCCTCTGCACAGCTAGCTCAATGGTGTACAATGAAAGAACCGCTCTGTTGAATCAGCTGACAGAGGATACGTTGTATACGGAAAACGTATGAGAAAATGAATTTTCTTCATAATATTTTTTTCGTGATTAAAATATCGAAACAACGATATTTTTATTGTTATTCTGCTATTCGGTGCGCAGACAAATCCAACGAATCCAACACTATAAAATCGTTCCTTGATCCAGCCGTTCTTGAGTTATAAACGGTCTAACTAACACGACTTTATTATATATAGTATAGTTACAAGTACTTACTTAGGTAGTGTAGATAAAAAAAACAAAAATGACTTTCAATAAGTATTATGTAAATAATATGTTGATTAAAATTATTCTATTCTATATATAGACTTATATCGCAACAGCTCCAAACGTGCTTAAGCGAATTTAAGAATTTTTTACTATTGGTCCACTATTGTCGAAAATATCGGTGAACATACATAAAAAATACAGTCGGACGAACATACAAACACACATACAGGAGCAATCGTAATGTTGTGCATATTTTTTTAAATTAATAAATTCTGCTTAACATAGATGTGAAATTATCATTAAATATATTTGTTTTTTTAATTTTTTTGGTTTACTGAATTACGTTAACACACACTTGAAACTTATCTTTTATTTTGGCAATCACTAGTTAATGTAAGTGAAGATATAAGATAAGATTATCTTTAATGTTTGATTTATTAGGTAGGTAATGCTTAGCAATAGTAGCAATGACGATCGCGTGGCCTAGTGGACAGAGTGCCAGTAGTACCAGACGAGTAACGCACCCACGATAAAGGAGATTGCCGTGCGGTAGCGACATAAGATAATCTACCCCATCTCGTCCCGTCGGTGTCGTCGACAGAGGGAAATTTAAAACCACGAGATGGGCAGTAGCGTCTTCCTGGAACATTAGTAATAAACAAACTGCGGTTGCCAACCCGGCCGCCAAGCGTGGCAACTATGGCAAAATCCCCACCAATGATGCTACTAAAGAACGGCCCCCAGTTTCCGGTGGCCCCGCTAGTCCTGGCTACGGTAGCTGTCATGGTAACAGCGCATCGGGGGTGCTAAAAATCTCCAGAGGAGGAGATCTTGCTACCACACACAACGACTGGGCCTGGCAACATACAACGCACGCACGCTGATGACCGACGAGAGGATCCTGGAGCTGGAAAAAGAGGTGAACAAGTTACAGTGGGATATTATAGAATTATCTGAAATCCGGAGACGGGGAGGACACGGCAATCTTCAAATCCGGTAACTTGCTCTACCACCGGGAGAAGATCATCTGTCCCAAGGAGGTGTCGGGTTTATCGTCACAAGTCTCTCATTAATGACGTTGTCAAGATCGGGAGTGTGTCGACTAGGGTTGGGTACTTTATACTCAGAATAACTAAACGGTATTTGCTGAAGGTTATAGAGGTATACGCTAACCTCGGCACACCCTGATGATGAGTCGGAGGCAATGTATGATATCCCGGACGTCAGTTTGAGCGAGATTAGTATGTCTCTCAAACAGCTCAAGAAAGGCAAAGCACCGGGTGGGAACGGATTTTTTTTTTTATGTTAGATGAGGCAAACGAGCAAGCGGCTCACCTGATGGTAAGTGATCACCGCCGCCCATGAACATCTACAATACCAGAGGAATAGCAGATGCGTTGCCGGCCTTTGAGGGAGGAATAGGCTCTTTTCTTGAAGGTCCCTAAGTCGTATCGGTCCGGAAAAACCGCTGGCGGCAGCAGATTCCATATGGTGCTTGTGCGGGGCAGAAAATTGCGCGAAAAACGCACTGTGCTGGAATTACAGCAGAGCTTCTAAAAGCGAGTGAAAACCCGTAACTTTTAGTCCTTAAGAAACTATTTAATTACGCGCTACGCCGGAAGCGTGGATCAGAAGCGTGGTTGTCCTGTTCTTCAAGGATGGGCGATAATGACCTCTTGAAGAACCGACATCGCTTCTGCAGCCGCGTCTATGTGCTGTTTTCGAGAGTCATTATGAATTGTCTCGCAAGCAGACTTGACGATTTCCATTTCTTGAAACAAGTTTGATTCCGAAAAGGCCTAAGTACCATCTGTCCGATATGTCTGGCGTATGTGGACTATGAGTAAGTCCTTTGATTCCGTCGAAATTGGGGCGGTGCTTCAGTCTCTTACGGCGGTGCGGTATTGACTGTCGGTATATCGAAGTGCTGCGGTGTTTGTACAATGAGGCTACGATGGCTATCCGAGTACAGAACCAGAGTACGAAACCGATTAAATACGGTATTAACATCAATGGCGAATAACACACTCACCTTCGATTCGCCGACGATATAGTCATAATGCCAGAATCCCTGGAGGAACTGGACACTATGCTCAATATCCTCAATAGTGTCTCCCAACGAGTAGGTCTTAAGATGAACATGGATAAGACGAAGATCATGTCCGATGTTCATGTTACATCTATACCGGTAGTTGTTGGGAACACTAAGTTGTTGACGAATATGTATACCTAGGACAGATTGTCCGACTAGATAGGTCCAGCTTCGATGTAGAGGTCAATCGACGGATCCAACTCGGCTGGGCAGCGTTCGGGAAACTGCGTCACATCTTCTCATCGAGTATACGTCAATGTCTCAAAACCAAAGTATACAACCAGTGCGAGTTACCAATGATGACATACGGAACAGAGACGTGATTCTTCACTGCGGGCCGCATGAGGAAGCTCAGAATCGCTCAGCGATCTATGGAAAGGGCTATGCTCGGAGTTTCTCTGCGTGATAAAATCCGTAATAATACGTAGCAGAACGAAAGTAACGGTCATAGCTGTGAATTAGCAAGCTGACGTGGCAATTGGCCGGCCATATAACTCGTAAAACCGATAACCGTTGGAGAAAAAAGGTACGAGTGGCAACCTCGAACCGGAAAACGCAGTGTATTATTCCCCCTCATTACATGGAGCGACGACCTGCACGGTTTCGCGGTAAGTCAATGGATGCAGGTGGCTCAGGACCGTGTTTTGTGGCAATCTATTGGGGAGGTTGTTCAACAGTGGACTAAAATAAGCTGAAATGATGATGGTGATAAAAGAGAAATCCTACCGTGGGACATCGTTTTTATAAGAAAACAAAATAAATGAAACAAATGAGAAGTGGGAAAGTACGAGTATGTATGTCGTCGACTTTTCGTGAAGAATTTTCGTGATTCAAATAAAACAAAAATCAAATAAAAGCTTTTCTTTCTTTCTTTATTCTCAGCAAAGAAATCCCTGCACAAATTTACTTCTTCCGAAGTACCATGTTAATAGTATGTGGCGTTACCTTGCAAAAACTCATTACAACAGGCGTTGGTTGAATCCATCATAGTGACACTCCAACGGGAAATACATAACACTTCCAAATTTCCCGCAACATTCCTGTTGGGAAATTTTATGTAATAGTTTGTTATGGAAAAGGTTTGACGTTGTTGAATTATTTTAAATTATTTTAAGTTATTTATTTTGTTTTAGTTTGAAACGAGCGTATCGTTTATCTGATTATTTGATTGGTTTATTAATTTAATGATTTCATATATTTACGTGATTGTACACATTTAAATAAAACTACATTTTACGGATTTTATCACGCATCATTTAATTGATTCGTGTATAAAGGTAATAAAGATTATTTCTGAATTGAATATTTTATGCACTAGTGGTACATATGGCGGACAAAATCTCTAAAGGCTTTCTCTCCCAAAGCCATAAGGCAAAGTAGAGATAAACATAATATGATAGGCGGTGCAGCGAACAATAAGAAGACCATTAAAATTAAACACTTATTATGAGCAATTATAAATTTATAAATATATAAATAATAAAAATACTTACATATTTATACCAAAACATAACAAACAAACATTCAAACGAATCAGTGAGAAGAATACAATTCAAACTTGCAACGAATTTTTAAAGTATTCCCGGACTTTAGAACGCGAACTTCTTAGGAGCTTTTCTAATGTAAATAGGTATATCAATCCAGAGTCTTATAGCCGGCGACAGAGTGAAACATGTAATCAGAACGCTGAAAGGCGTCAGCAATATGAGATTAGCCGAAGAACGCAAAAAACAGTGATGAGAATCGTGTAGGTATTGGAACCCAGATTACAAATACTCAGGACCACATGGATCGCTTAGTATTGTGAAAAGGGTGCTGAGTATTCTGACGTACGTACTAGTGTACATATCCTGAGCTGATTGCGAAAGGAAGATCATACTTACGGAGATCATAAATTTGAACTTTTTTTTATTGGATAAAGTGACGAGACAAGCAAGACGCGCACCTGCGGATAAGTGCAACGTCTGCCCATAACATGCTGTATCACTAAGAGCAAGCACTACTGTGCACTTTCTTGGATTTTGTGTTAAAAACGTATAACTACATTTCCCACTTAAAGATTTACTGACTCTGTGAAGTTGATTAAATGCGAGTATTAGTTTTTGCTTGTTAATGATGTTGACAATATGGATAACATTTTTTTATAAAACTCATCTCAACCATGGTAGCTGCAGTCTGGCTATCTATCATCTTATCGTCAGGTGCAATAATACGTTAAGCGTTGTTCTGTTTGTTTTTTTATATAACAACGCACAATTTTTGAAGTGAAACTATTTTGCCCACGATGGGAGTATAAAGTCGTAAGTCGAGCTTGAGTTTTGATACGAGTTTGTTGTTGTTATTCGTAATTATTATTTATCGATTAATTAATAATTGTTTACTGAGCAGTTATTTTACAATGAACAATGTTGTTGTTAATATACATTTATTTTTATTTTCATCAATTTGTAATATACATAAATTCCACGTGTGTCACGGAAACTGAGTAGTAAGCGCTTTTTTTTTTAATTTTTTCAATAATTTTCGGCCTCGTCCGTAAAGTAACACGCGTAAAAGAAAATAAAAGCTTTTAAAACCCCGGGAGGTTATACAAAAAGTTATACATAAAATACAAAATATCACTTGCCTGAACACGAAGAGTTAAAAGCCTTCCAACATTCGATTGTCAGAGAATAAACTGTTCGCAGAACGATATTCAAACTTTTCATGTTTGTGTGCAAAAATCTGATGTGAAGGTGTTTTTTTTTTTAATTTACTGTTAAAAACATTACATATATATATTGTCATGTTATCCAGTTATTGCCACAAAGTAGAACACTATGAAAAAAAATGAAGCTTAGATGGTCAGGCATAAGATGATTCTAACGTTATTCTTTTTCCAATTTCTACCACGTTGACATTTCTGTTGATAGAGAGTTACCAGAAATGTCGACGTGTCAAGAGTTGCCATTTGCGAAGGATATTTTATGGTGTCACGATTTGATACAATTATGTTCGACATGAATGAACACAGCCCCTCGTCGTCGCTTTGACGATGTAGCGCAAGTTCGACAACATCAGAGAGTGGAATGGTGGTAAATACCGCACCGCAGGGCCAGTTATTTTGACGAAAAGCAGACGTGTGCAAACATTACCTTATTTTGGTTCCCTTCAGACCAAAATAATGTTTGCAATGTAATGGTGTCAGTATACCTAGTGTAATTTTACTGGGATATGAGACTTGAGAACTGCCCAGTTGAACAATTCGCTCGTCACAATACACCACTCACTAGCACTAAGCTATGCTTCTTGAATATTTATGGACACGATTGCTCGCTGTTAACAAAGTTGTCGTACAAGATAAAACTCAGTGAGGAAGGGATTTGTTTGATTAATACGTTAGCGTAGCTATCGAGTGACCTAAATAGCAATCGATGCATGTTTTACACGAAGAAATGTAAACAGAGCCGGATTTTGTTAAATTTACACAAGTAATAGTCACGAATGGAGCTATGTGTTATTGTTACAAAATAACGACGGCATTAATAGAAATTGTAATGCACAAAACTTTCCAACAATTGCGGAATATAAAGTGAGTATAGTGTAGCCGTGTCGTGGTGGCCCCAGAGTGTTGTTGCAGAGCACAGGCCTCCTCTCATTTTTGAAAGGGTTTCGGAGCCATAGGAGGAGAATAGTCCGTCACGCTGCTCCAATTCGGATTCGCGGACTTCACATGTCATCAAAATATATTTGTCCCTCAGACATGCAGGTTTCCTCACAATGTTTTCCTTCATCGCTGAGCACGCAGTAACTCAGCATTTAAAATTGCAGTCACCGCACGCCCCAGATCGAAATCTGGCCTGATTCACAGTCGTCAGGAAACTTAAGGCGAACTCCTGGCCTCTAAGCCACCACGAGCCACGACTCTATATTCCTAATATGTCAGATCTAAATTACCCAGACCGGTGACGAACACCACCGTCTAAGGCGATGCACCTTAGACGGTGGTGTTCGTCCTTAGTCTAGTTTGTACTATGATCGCCAATCCGTCTCCTAAACGTGGTGACTACTGCAAATCTTCACGCCTAAAGAAATGCGTATTCAACAATAAAAAACTTACAGGCTGTATTTTGTGGTGCTTTTAAAGATTATAGTTATCTGCTATACATTAAGAGGGATTTACCATTGATTCATCACCATGTCTTCGCAAATATAAGACCTCGTCGTTTCAGCCTATCACTAGTCCACTACTGAACACAGGCCACCCCCATACATTGCCACCGAAGTTAGTAGCTCTCATTTTGGGAGATTTTGCCATAGTTGCCACGCTTGGCAGGCGGATTGTCAACCGCAGTTTATTTATTCAGATGTTCCCGGAAGATGCTGCTGTCCATCGCCTGGTTTTTATTTTGCCTCTGTCGACTTTTACGACACCCACGGGATGAGATGGGGTGGTAGATTCTCATAGGCCGCTACCACACGAACATTTACTACTAAACGCGTAAACGGGCTGGTGCTGTTTTTCTCTTAATGGACTTTAACATAACAATAACGTGTGAAGCAGGGGCGTGTCAGCCAGTATAACAGATATGATCTCAATAAACGGCACAACGCCAGCCACCGCTATACGTTTCGAAATATTCGGCTAAGTAATTACGTATATATAAAGCGAGGAACTTCCATAGTTAAGGCGTAGAAGTTGGTAAGCAATATTGCTAAATTATAAGGAATTACCAATTTCGACTGCAGAATGTACGGTAATGTTTACGCTGACTTTATTGTCCATGTAAATTAATATATGAAAGTTTAGTTATAATGATGATATAACGACTAACAAAGTAACGTGATAATTTCTATATAAATTTGTTTTTACGACGTACAGGTTTCTTCACGTTTTCTTTCCCTGCCGAACACATGGTAAATACATACATAAGTACATGATCTGTACCTAGTGGTTCAGATCAATTGTCCCATCTGACTGACTCACGACCCACCCGAACACTCATATTTTTTTTAATTTAGTTTACACGTAACAAAAGTTTCACACGCGTTAAGAATAACAACTATTAAGTAAGGGTTGTCTGCAATTACATACAGTCACGCCTTTTGCCCATATAAGGGGTAGGCAATGGCCACACTCATTGCCCACTTTTCGCAGTGTGCAATGAGTGTGGCCATTGCCTACCCCTTATATGGGCAAAAGGCGAAGTGACGGGTGGCGAACCACGTCGCAATTATTACACATTTTCATCGTTTTCGACTTCAATTATTTCCAATCTTTAGTTGTTATTTTTACTTATCTTATCTAATTAAAGCATGTTCGAAAGCATGTCGCAGCTGGTGTTATCGCGAACCTATTTTCGTTATATCTGACCATCTGATGTATGACACGATCTGAAACATTAATTATTTCATTTCGATTTATTGCTATTGCTGTCATTGTGTCTAGTGGTGATAAGGCATCTGAGTGTAGGCAATTCTGTATTGATCGAACGATTTTAAATCAAAATAAATTAAGTTTAATTAATAAAATATTACATACAGTCACATCTCTCTCCCATTGGGGTTGGCAGATACCACATTTTTACACTTGCTGTGATCCGGAGACAGATCTTTCGCTTCTTCTATTTTCATAAGCGTTTTGATACAAGCTCTCGGGTACTTTTAACATGCCTTTCCTCTTGATACGTCCGCCTAAGTTGACACTGACCGCACTCACTTCATAAATCCGTTTCATTCATCCTCTCACGTGTTCGAACCATCTAAGCATCGCTTTCTCTCTCTTTGCCACTACATCTTCAACCACACCGCAATGTTTCCTTTCACGCTGTTACTAACTTTGTCGATCAAAGTTAACCCAGCTATACTTCTCAAACTTCTCATTTCCACAGCATTGATCTTACTTTCATGCTTCTTCTGCCAGACCCAACATTTACTAATATAAATAAGCATGGAGAACAGTGAGCCGTGGTAGCTCAGAGGCCTGGTGCTCGCCTTTAATTTCATAGTAAGCGAGTAACCTGGGTTCGATCCCCGGTGCCAGCACCTCTAATATTGTTGTACAATTTTAAGTGCTGATTTACCACGTGCTTAGCGGTGAAGGAAAACATCGTGAGGAAACCTGCATGTCCGAGGAATAGAAATATTTCGAGGACATGTGAAGTCCGCCAACCCGCATTGGAGCAGCGTGGCGGATTCTAGCTCCAAAACCCTCTCAGAAATGAGAGGAGGCCTGTGCTCAGTAGTGGCACATTTATAGGCTGAAACTTTACTTTATGGAGAACAGTTCCTCCCATGTACAGCCAGTCGCGCCTTTTTAGATACGTTCTGGTTATTCATAAAGTTATGCACGGGCCCATTCACTTAATTTCCTTACAATATACTTCGCTCAATATCTCCATCATACTTTCCGTCTCTCGTAAACTTTAAACAAAAATACACAAACTCTTAAACTTGTTCCACTCTTTCTCCATCAATCAGAACTTCATAACTTTCATAACTTTCTTCTCTCTTAAAAAACATTATTTTTGTCTGACTTATATTTACTTTCATCCCGTTTACGTTGTTTAGGCCCATGCATAATCTTATTCATCGCTTGCAACTCCTTCTCCGATGATGCTAATATAACCTGATCATCGGCGTATAGGAGGCATTTGACGGTGAGATCATTCATTCTTAATCTATACACACTATCATTCAAATCTTTTAAGCAATTGTCTACTTTAAAGATTTGAATACTGATTTTGTGTTGTACTCACTGTAAAATAACTACTCCGTATATAAACAAATGTCAATTAATCGAAGAGTATTAATTAAGAATAACAGAATCGTTCCACGAAAATGTTGGACTAAAATTTAACTTTGAAAATTTACTCTCATCGCGCACAAAGGTGTTGCAAAAAAATAAATCGCATTTAAAAAAAATATGCTTGAATTTTATCCTGGCGAATTGTAAAGGTTTGCATGCATCTCTATTATGTCCGATCCATATCTAGCGGCAGTGCGTTTATTTTTTATTATGTTTCTTCGTCATCAATCTGATAGCTTACTGTAGTCACCACGATTGGCAGGTGAATTGGCAATCGCAGTACGCAATCACCTCGCATCATCATCATTTTAGCCCAACGCTAGTCCACTGCTGAACATAGGCCTCCCCCATAGATTGCCACAAAAGTTTGTTGCTCTCATTTTGGAGGGATTTCCTATAGTTGCCACGCTTGACAGGCGGGTTGGCGACCTCAGTTTATTTGTTGAGATGTCCCAGGAAGATGCTGCTGCCCATCTTCTGGTTTTAATTTTCCCTCTGTCGACTTTTACGACACCCACGGGATGAGGTGGTAAATTCCCTTCAACCACACGGCTCTTGGCATACTAGACGTTTTTTATTTAGATGTACATATTTGTATTGCTGTTTGTTTGAAGCTCTACGACTATAGCTATACTACTTGCTGCCAGTTAGCGGTCGGCATTTTAGAGTTGGTGATTCCGCCATCTGATGGGAATCATTACATTTGAAGACATTTTCCCAACGTCGCTTAGACTCATACGACACCTACGGGATGAGCCGCAGCTATTGCGCCACACGGCATTTGTATGTAAACTGTATAAAAAACAGTTTAATCAGCGCTTGTAATACACCTTTTTGTTAGTATTGTAGACCCATGTAAATATAATCTGGCCTGGTAAAAATAGGACGTTTCGGGCGTGGCTAAAGGTCGAGGGAAAAGGGTCGGTCAGCATTTTTCAGGCGTCAATAATTCATTTAAAACGAACCATTTAGTGATGTAAACGATATTAGCTAAAATATATATTTAGATAAGCTTGGCCTGAGCGAGCACTGTGAGCCCGAGCATTATCCTGCATCAGAATAAAGCAGTCATCATTATAAGGGCCAAATGGCACAACGTGTTCTAAAATATCCCTGATATACCTGATGATGTACCTGATTTTTGAGTTATATTCCCTTCACCGACCATCACTAACTCCGTACGAGCTCCGAAAGTTATCCCTCTCCACACCATAACTGAGCCGCCCTATATGCCACCGTATTTTCAAAATTTTTACAAATTTATCGTTCTCCTGTGCGTCCCCGTTTGTTTATGTCCCAACAACGATGTTCGCGTGAAAAGTTTAACCGATGTAAACGATGGAGTCTCTCAAGTTTTGGAGCTTTGGCCGGTACATACGAACCTATGCACTCTTCTTGAAATCTTCTGCGATATGTACGCTCGCTCAATCGCACTCCTCGCACGACTTCAAGCTCAATTCAGGCTTGCACAGCCGTTGCTCGCGAGTTCCCGCGAGCTCGAAGTTGTAAAAAACGGTCTCGTCGAAGTGCACTTTTTACTGCGTTGGCCCCTCCTCCTTAAAAGAGAATCACTCAACCGGGACCATCGAATACTGCGATAAATCGTTGAAATTGATTGCTGCAGTCTGGCGGCAATAAATCTGTAGGTATGATCATTTCTTCGCATTCATCTGCCCTAATAATCTCTGGTGGAGTTAAATCGGGTATTTTTAGTTAATTTCGACTAAGGTGCCTAATATTGACAAGAAAATACACTCAGCGTCACAAAAATCGCACCTCTCTGAGTTTGCGCGAAAAATGGCTGTAATGGCTAGAAACGAATTATATTTATATAAATATTGGTATGTTTGAAATGGGTATTTGAATAGCTTTACATTATTAATAAAAAAATCATGAAATCATTAAAACATTTATCATTATAGAGCGTCAAAAATAAACACTGTCAAATGCTCGTTAGTAAGGACGCTAGTTATACCACCTAAAAAGGGTATAAAAGGGTCGATCTGGATGAAATATGGGCCAGTCGTAATTTAGACTTTGCAGTGAACACACGTGAACAAGTAACCCAAGTAAGAACAAGTAAAGATAGGACACCAGCTCTGAAGAAGCCGCTTAAGTGATTGCCTTATTGCAGTCGGGGATGCGGCAGTGTGACGTTGCTCGACTAGTTGAACCTGTCCCGTTTTTCAGTTCGACGGGTGTTCCAACGTTTTCAGCAGACTGGTGGTTATGTTAGAAAACCGGGATCTGGAAGAAAACTGTGCACATCAGAAAGAGATGACCGTTTCATCGTTACGACATCTTTACGAAACCGTTTTACAAATGCTGTTGAGTTGCAACAACAGCTTCGATCAACTCGGAGAACATCTGTGAGTGTTTCTACGATAAGAAGAAGGTTACACGAAAAGAGTTTAACAGCCCATAGACCTGCTAAAGGTCCAAAACTTGCTGCACAGCATCGCAGAGATCGCCTTGAGTTTGCTCGCAATCATTGCGAGTGGACTCTAGAACATTGGTGGACCGTACTCTTCTCTGATGAGACGAGGGTCTGTCTCTTCTGAAATGACAGACGTAGAAGGGTCTACAGAAGACAGGGGGAGAGGTTCACACAACCCTGCTTCGAAGAATCTGTCGAATACGGGGGTGGCTCGTGTATGTTTTGGGGCGGCATTTCCGTCGACGGGAAAACGGAACTTGTGTGCGTTTCCCGGACTCGGGGTGGCCGTGGGCAAGGGTCATTAAATGCTGGTCGGTACATTACTGAAATCCTGGAGGAACATGTGGTCCCGTATGCTGGTTATGTCGGTGATGGATTCATGTTAATGCATGATAATGCTCGTTGCCACACCGCGGTTATTGTACGGGATTATTTACAGGAGGTCGATATCCCTGTTATGCATTGGCCAGCACGAAGTCCAGACCTTAACCCAATAGAACATCTCTGGGATGACCTATCCAGCTCCAGCCACTCTTCAAGAGCTCCAAGATGCAGTACTTGAAGAGTGGGAACAAATACCCCAAGAGGCTGTTGCGATCCTTGTAAGGTCCATGAAAGATCGCATGGAAGCCGTTATCAAGGCAAGGGGGGGTAACTCTAGGTTTTAAGATCTTTTTTTGTATTTATTAAGTTTTTTTTAAATTTGCAAATTTGTACATACCCTGTCTTTTTCTTTAATTTCTCTTTCGTCTCGTTATAAAAGTAAAATTCAATTAAAATTCCTGAAAGCTAATGAAATTACCTTTCGAATGATACCCTCAAACCACAACATTGCCATTGGCCTGTTGTGTTAAAATAGTATTTAAATTATTTTTTTCGGATGTGCGATTTTTTTGACGCCGAGTGTATTAACTTTTACTAATAAAATTGAAAATTTATCGAATTTCTAAAAACTTTTTAATTTTCACGAGCTCGAACCACTAACACACCAGTATTACCGGGAAACAGAAACAACTCGAAGAAAGAAATGACTGTCGCCTATGTTCCATTTTGAAATTAAAGTTCTAAATAAAAAAGTAACATAACTGGCCTTTTATGAAATATTATGAAAAATATATTTTTTTAACCGCTAACTGTGCCGGTGTGTGTATATTCTGATGATGATTTTATTTATATAATTATAGCTGCACATAGGAAAATCCTTGGGAGGGCAACGATTTGCGTTTAAAAAATTACTACACGTAACGCTTTCAGCGTTCGAAAATGTTTTTCATAGAAAGCAGTCACAGTCACAGTTCAATTTTCAATGTCTTATTACATAATGTCATGTAGAAAATAACTAAACATTATTTATCTGTAGCCTAAGTAATTATTATAATTTTTTTATTAAAAAAAAACATGCCCACAGTAGGATTTCTCTTGTATCGTGGGTACGTTATTATATAATATATATTTCATATGCACACACAACCAAACCAGAAAACCAACAATTTGCGTTTTGCACAAATGTCGGCAGCGTAGAAGTTAGGTACGCTAATCACTAGGCCACGCGGTCATCAAACAAAAAAGTCAGCTGTCTGATTTTCAAAAGGAAGGTCAGAATTCTCTAAATTAATATTAATATTATGCGCCGACTAAGTAATGCTGAAGTGTGATAATTTTCTTTTACCCGCATTTAAAAGTATATTATTTGCCATTTCCCATACTGGTTACTGGTGGTTGACGACCGTGTGGCCTAGTGGTCAGAGTACCTGACTTCTATGCTGCAGGTCCTTTGTTCGAATCCATATTTTGATCAATGTTAATTTATAACGAATCTGGTACTAATTACAATAAATTCCAAAGTAACTCTCTCTGCGCCTTACAAACAGACTTGTTACCTTTTCACAAAATTTGGCACAGAGGTAGCTTTCATCCTGTGGGCGGACATAGGACTGGTGGTAGGATTCCTATGCAGGAGTCCGTCTAGGTAGGTACCACCCCAGGGTCATTTATTCTACCGTGAAGCAGTAGTGTGCAAACATTACTGTGTTTCGGTTTGAAGGGTATTGTGAGCTAGCGTAATCACTGGGCATATGAGACTTAAGAACCTATGTCTCAGGGTGATGGGCATAGTGTAGTGTCACACAGAAATTTTCTGGGTGGCACTGCATTTGTTATGGGCAGACGTTGCACTTACCATCAGGTGAACGTTTTTCTCGTTTCATGGCATGTAACTTAATTGGTTGTTAATAAAGAGTATTATTATTATAACAACTGCTTAGGAGATATTATAGTTCCACAAGTGTACTCGCAAACAAAGAGGCGTAGTTGGCTATGATTTTTCAAAGTCACGGGGACAATCACAGAGCAACTCCTAAAACCAACATTTTTTGTTTTTGCATAGA
This sequence comes from Luehdorfia chinensis, assembly GCA_019845155.1. Taxonomy (NCBI): domain Eukaryota; kingdom Metazoa; phylum Arthropoda; class Insecta; order Lepidoptera; family Papilionidae; genus Luehdorfia; species Luehdorfia chinensis. Next base: position 3,921,032 of record JAHVAK010000156.1, on the reverse strand, counting down.
TCGGAATTGATTTATAACATTATCGTTATTATTATCTACGTAAGAAAGACAGTAGCTAAAATTAATGATTTTTTTTCTGCTGAAATTTCCGTTTCACAGAAAAAGTTGAAAAAAAAATGTTGCTTGTAGAGTACCTACCAAAATCTGAAATGCAATACGTAAAAGGTCACGTCTAAAACTACTGGATCAATTCTATAAAAATATTTCTATCTTCCAGCTTTCCAATATTGAAATATATTTTAGAATTGAATTCCAAATGCACAAAAGCTTTTTTAATTAAAAAATAGTAAAAAAAACTTCTATCCCGAACTGAAGCCTGGAGCATATTTCGTTAGTTAGTGCCGAGAGTGCAATGGATTTATGGTTAACGGGCAAAAATATTAAAAGACTATGTAATTTTTTAAATTGATTAAGGGACTCCTACGCCCTCCAAATAAGTTATTCATCAGCTACTTTTGAGGTTAACCCGCAAGTAAAATCGCTTGTATCTTTTGTCTGCTTCACAAAAAAAAGGAAGCTTTGATTGGCAGCTCGGCAAAAAAAACGGGAAGTAGCAGCTTATCAATGGCCATACCATACCCGAAAACCAACAACTTGTGTTTTGCAGGATCTGCGGCTAGTGACAAGTTTTATCCGTCACTTATTAGTATATCTACCACCCCATGTCATGCCGTGGGTGTAAAAGTCGACAGAGGGAAAATTTAAACCAGAAGGCGTTCCAGATCTCCCCAAAATTAGAGCTAAAAAGCTTTGTGACTGAACGCTGCCTGCCGAATAGGTATTCGGGAGGCAGCGTTCAGCAGTGGACTAGATATGGACTGAAACGATATGATGATGATGAAATTTACTTATCCGCAGATGAAGTAAATATTATGGTAAAATTGGTATTAAATGATTACCAGTGATTTTAACTGGCGCGCAGCCTACTTGAGTATCTGAAAGAAACCCTTATTTACGCGTAATTTTCCTTGAGTTAATTGATTTTATAAAATATATTTTGAACTCAACAATTTGTGGTAGCATTTAAGTTCATTCAATACTGGTTATTAACAAACGCTATTTTTTGAAACAAAAGCATAAATAAGCAAGGGATATTTGCCTTATAATTAATTTACCCCATTTTCCTTGTTGCCTTAATAACCAGTTCATCGTTACATTGTGGGTGTCCTATTAAAATACCTTTAAATACTCTCTATAAGTTTTTTTTTACGGTTGGACAGAGGACGCGGTGGTGTGTGCAAGTCGCCATGAAGGATTCGTTCCCAAGTTTTAATGCACTGAATGGCGGTGTTTCGTATTATTTGTGATTTGAAAAAGGAACTAGTTGTATTTTTTTTTAATGAGTTCCAAATGTTAAAGACTGTTTGCCTAAGCTGAAGGAGATGAATTCCTCCGATTATATATATTCATTAATTGCGTTAATGTAAACTTTAATTTAGGATTAGTAAGCTGTAGTGGCAATGGGCCGGCCATATAGCTCGTAGAACCGACAACCGTTTGGGAAGACAGGTTCCAGAGAGTCAGCCTCGTACTGGCAAACGCATTGTATGGAGCGAGATTCACCCCGCACTAGATGGAGCGACGGCATGCACACAGTTTTGCGGGAAGTCGATGGCTGTTGGTGGCTCAGGACCGCGTTTTGTAGCAATCTGTGGGCCTATATTCAGCAGTGGCCAAGAGATATACTGAAATTATGCATACATACATACATACATAAAATCACGACTGTATCTCATAAGGGGTAGTCAGAGACTGGGCACTCACTGCAAAAACAGATGACTGCCACAATCCACGTTTCACCAAAACAATATAATGCACTTGGTGTGATAGGTGGTGAAGCCCATCGCCACCATGCGCTGTTGGGTGCAGAGTGCAGATTAATTCCTTACTCGCCTTTTACGAGATCCATTGGATGAGATGGAGTGGTGGTATTCTTTTATATATTTTACTATTTTGTATTTTTTTATCGAGCCGCCACCACACGGCCTCTGAAATGATGATGATGATGTAACGTTAATTTATCGTTTTAAAAGCTGTCAATTACATTTTCTCAGTTTTTAGGATAATTAAAATGAATGCCCGCTTGGTTTGTGGCTATCGCCAAGCGACAGGCTTCGGCTGCGGCTGTTCGCGGGCTCTATTCTCGAACGGGACAAATTTTTAAGAAAGAAACAACATTTATTCACTGCTGCAAAAGACAAAAATATTGACATAATTAAGTACAATGGCATCCATAACTTAACATATACGATTATCGTTACCGAAGCAAAGTAAAATTAATGTAAAACAATGTATATTTCTATGACCTACAGATAGTTAGTTTCGGCTTTGAATGTTTGATACATGTAACAATTATATTTTTAAAACTTATCCACGATACAGGAGCAATACCAGCGTGGGCCGTCGTTTAAAAAAAAACAAAACAAAAAGTTTTCATTAAATTCTTCATTTCTGCAATCTGCGCGCATTTTAATCTAGATTTGCGTCCTGCAGCTCTCTTTATAATAGACATTTTCTCAGAAGGCTATGTTTAGAAATAACCCTTAAGCATTATCAGTTTCTTGAAGATCTAAACAGATCGGATTTTTTTCTGCAGGGATTGTTTTAATAAGAGTACGATAAGAACAATAAGTATTTTTATTTTGTTAATGTCTTATTATCTTAAAAGCGTTATTGTGTCCTAGGCGGTCTACCGCGAAATACGAAGTTTAAATTTCCTATCACGATATCACCCTTCACTAAATATTCATTCTATTGGTTGCATATGGATCCGAAAGAAGGCCGTCCATAGAAGTTGCATCCGGAGTATATTTTTTATATTATTAAGTGACAAAACGTGATGGTATGTGCAAAGTCTTCCCATAGCAAATGCTGTGTCAACCAGAACCTTTCTGTGCGACACCACACTACGCCCGTCACCTTGAGACACACAGAGATTACACTAGTTCTCAGGGCCCTTCAAACCGAAACACAGTAATGTTTGCACACTACTGCTTGGCGGTGGTTATCTACCTAGACGGATTTCTGCACAGGAATCCTACCACCAGTAAATAGTTTATAATTTGGTAGTAGGGTTTATCTTTGATGACCGTCGTTGCTTCGAATGGAACCGAAACTTTGTACTTATTTCCGTAGTAGACCTTTTTTCTTTTTGTTTTCTAATGAGCTAAAATATGAGAATTTCATAATAAATTCAAAACGTGTTCATTGCTATTAACACAGTAGTAGGTACTACTACAGTAAAAAACGTAAACCCACATCCTATAAATATCCCACTGCTGAGAACAGACCTCCTCTCATTTTTGAAAGTCTTTTGAAAGCCGGGAAGAGTCACACTGTTCCATTGCGGGTTGGCCGTACTTCGCATGTCCTTGAAATATACTCGTAGTTTCTTCGTTCCGGTTTCCTTACTCGTTTTCTCACACCACTGAGCACGTTGTAAATCGGCAATTAAAATTGCACAACAATTTTAGAGATCGAATCCCCGTCACCGGCTTACTACTTACATGAATATTAAGGCGGGCGCTCAGCCCCGGGGCTATCTCAGTTATTTATAATATCGCAGAATTAATATCTGTCTTTTGTATAAAGTTTATGTACAAAGCTTTAATAGAGAGGTAAATGTTGACATATCAATATCATAATAATCTTTAACCTTTTCTTATTTCGGACATGTACGTTTCAATATTGGAGGACTATACTATATTACCAGTTAGCTTTGATGTATTTGTCGACTTTTGGCAATTTCATATTATTCTTATTAATAAAGTCTATATTATTAGGTTTAGCTTTTCGTTTGCATTCGATAATTTCACCATAGAAATGATCGCACCGAACGCATTTGTTTACTTCCGCGTCGGCGTTTCAAAATGGCGGCAATGTATTTCCATAAGGTTAATTGGAATCTATCAACGAGATTCCCTTTCGGTTAGCGACGGGCGTCGTTAGTCAATGAAATTAATTTTCATTGATGATTTAATTATCGCCCGCAGAGTCTATTGCGCAGTAGGAGTGCACCGTTTGTTTTTCTTTGCAAATAAAATACATTCAGACGTTGTTACCTTGTGGTAGCGGCCTAATAGGATCCACCACCCCATCCCATCCCGTGGGTGTCGTAAAATTCGACAGAGGGAAATTAAAAAGACCAGGAGATGGGCAGCGGCAACTTCCCGGAACATCGGAATAAATAAGCTGCGGTTGCCAATCCGCCTGCCAAGCGCGGCAACTATGGCAAAATCCCTCCAATAGGAGAGTTACTAACTTTTGTCGCTATCTATGGGGGAGGCATATGTTCAGCAGTGGACTTGCGATAGGCTGAAACGACGACGACAACGACGACCTAGCTGGACTGAACATCTATAAATGAATAACTAATGATTGCAGATTATGAAGCTTTGAGATAACACGACAGTCCACTGTTGGACATGGTCTCTCCTAAAAAGGGTGATTTGAATTAATAGTTAAAAGAGCTCTGGCAATTCGGTACCCGTGACGGAAGTGAGACTTCTATATAATGGAAATTTGATTAAAAAACAATATGATTGAACAAAAACATTAGTCACACTGTAAACTAACTGCTCAGTATAGAAACAATTATTAATTAATCGATAAATATTAATAAGAATAACAGAAACGACGAATCTTGAAATTTTACTCTCAGAAGCATCACTTCAATAAAAACACTTTTTTTTTTAAATTAATAACACTATTTATATAGATAAAATCTACATTTAGATTGCATATACACGGATATAAGAATTTTGTTGCTGAGTTCATTCACGAGTCCGTTAATCATCGATATAGAATGACATAAATACAGATATTCATATAGAATATTAAAAAAAACACATACATATTCACAGTCACGCCTTTTTCTTATATAAAGCCACCTCGTCCCCGTGGGAAACGAGGCGTGACGGGTGGGGGACCATGTCGCCGCCATTTTGGTAGAGTAATAAAAATTCTTACACCCCATTGCGTTCCCACGAGCTATGTTATGGCGTTCTTCGGCACGAATATAGGTATTGTACGGGCAGCCGTACAATAGCTTAGTCGCATCCTACGACACCTCGGTAGGAAAGAGGTAGACGCTATCCTCTGTCGGACACGTATCGGCAACATAATTTTTTTAATCTCTAAATAGAAAATAGAATACTTTTCGAAAGTGATAACAGGTATCGATTTAGATGCTTTAGAGTTACCGCCGACGTTTAATTGTTTCGATGGCTATATTAAGCAGACCAGACTCACACAGACCTCTTTATATTTCTTTTACGTATACATCGAACTAGGAAACGTTATCAAGTTTAGTTGTCGAAACGTGTTGATACACAAAACCACTCGAGGCGCATTATCTAGACCAGTGCTTCCCAACCTTTTTTCGTTCCCGTACCCTTAAATAAACTTTTCATTTTGAAGAATCTTTTGAGTACAATAGCCGCTTAGACAGACGGTATACAAACGAATGTAATGTATTTAACCAACTCAACGCTCATAGTCTAGTACCATAGTAAGTTATTAGTAATAAGGTTCAATTTAAACTACATATTGCTTACATAATACATTACAATAATGTTTTTAAAAGTTAACTGTTTTCACTTCTCAGTGTTTCCACCATTACCAATATGATTTTCACGTACCCTCAATGGGACCCTGCGTACCCCCAAGGGAACGCGTATCACAGGTTAGGAATCGCTGATCTAGACATAAGATCGTGGACATTCTATTATTATCACGACTACTGTTTTACCACTCGAAAACTCTAGTGCCACAATAAAACATTAAGACTACTACTTCTAGCGTGTGACGTCTCGAGATGACCTACAAATTAGGGCGACGGAAGTGGAATAGATACATCAGAAACAATAAATTATATTTTATTCTCAAGGAAGAAAGTGACGAGACGAATACATCGTTCATCTGCAAGTGCATCGCCCATAACAAATGCTGTGTCACCCACAATATTTCTATGTTATAATATTACTGGTGCTAGGATTTCTATGCAGGAATCCGTCTAGGTAGGTACCGCACCAGTTATTCTGCCGTGAAGTAGTAGTGATCAAAGATTACTGTGTGTTTCGGTTCGAAGAGCACGGGGCATATGAGACTTAAGAACTGATGTCTCTGGGTGACGAGCGCAGTGAGGTTTCACACAGAAATGTTCTGGATGACACAGCATTTGTTACTGGCACCGGGGATCTGCTCACTCGGAAAAAAGAGACTAAAAAGGCTTAAAAATAGTCACAGGTTCGATTGCGCCGTTCGACCACTTTGTGTGTCTATGAACCACACACATTGCACATTACCTAGCACAAGCTTTCAGCTTAGTTGGAGTCGGTGTCAGAGAAGATAACCGTATTGTCTTATTATAAGAAAATAACTATATGAAATAACCTGAACGAAAACAATCCAACATACATTCATTTCTGTTAATAAGATACAGCAGACAATGCGCTTGCCAGCTGATTTATTGAGATAAGATATTATTGTAGATAATTCTACGCATTTTGTGATTGTTAAAATATTGTAATTGAAATGTTTTCATAATATTTTCCCTACAATCATTAGATTTTGACGTGACCAATTTGTCTACAAATGTTTGCCTACTCGTTTTTATAAATACGATTATATGATATTTAATATCGGTGATGGACGGACTCGAGAATATTCTCAGTACCAAAATTCATATCTCGGTGTGATTTCAAAATAATTTTACGATGTAACTGAAATAGAAATAGAATGTTAACAAGTATCATAATGTAAAGTTTATCTATTTTACACTTCTGTGTTATTAATATTATAAAACGAATTATGATCAAAAATGGCGATGTATTTAACGACGTTTTCATTTATTTTGGGATTAAGCTTTGGAAAGCAAGCAAGCGAAATTACGAGCTCTCCTGACTTATATTACGAAATGAAAGCGACGTAAATGACGAGTCACTGCCTCGCCTCAAACAGCATTAACCAAGGAGTTAAGTTAAGCTTAGATTCGATTAATCATTAACTTCTAAAAAATCCAAAGCCTGGACACAGGCCTCTTCCTTATTACCATAGTCGCTATACTTGACATTTGGATTTGTTTCTTAATCATTTTTGTGTACTTTTTATTTACTCCTCCTTCGAATAAAATCCCATGGTGTACCAAAAAACTGAAGTTAGTGTCGCCCAGGAACAGGAATTCGTAGTCTAGGTAGGTACCACTGCAGGGCCAGTTATTCTGCCGTGAAGCAGTAATGTGCAAAAATTACTGTTGCTGCTGTTGTTACGGGCGCAGTGTTGTTATGATCGATTCCATTTACCATCGGGTCAACGTTTTGCTCATCCCGTCACTATCTCATATAAAAAATGTATTGATGTAAAATAACAATAAGAACAAAGGAAAAGTGCTCCGTATATGATGCCAAGAAATGTTTCCACTCAGTATATTACATTGCTGTCTCCGAAGCAGCAGCGAAATTGTAAAATGAAAGGCTATTTTAGTTTTATTAGAAAGTGCTACAATTTGGTATAGACGCAATACCGAATATCCATACTAGACCACACTAGTATATAAATGCGAAAGTAACTCTCTCTGTCCCTCTGTCTGTTTGTTACCTTTCCACGGTTCAACTGCTGAACCGATCTTGATGAAATTTGACATAGAGATAGCATTCTGGACGTAGGATGCTTTTTATCACGGAAAATCACATAGTTTCCACGGTATATTTAAAAATCTATATCTACGTGGACTAAGTCGCGGGCATCACCTAGTTTCTTATAATAATACATTGAAATATAATCTTCAGAAGCGTATAGATTGGTTGTTTGCTCGTTCTTTGAGTTAGTTTCAATCTGTGTAAAGTTCTGAGGCATTGTTATATGTTTTCCATTCACTACATCTTTTGTTAACGATTCGACTCTGCCTTTTATTGAACCTACGGAGCTTGCTTCTTTATGGACTTGTGTTTCTTGTTTAACTAATAAAGATCGATATAAAAACTTCAGTTATATATTAAGTTTTTAATAAAATTTATTCACGTCTTATTTTTGAGAGAACGCTTCCACCTTCATCATTTGAACAGTCAGCGCGCCTCGTCACTTTCGCCTATAAAAAAACGCATTTATATAGATAGTAGAGCTTCGTGAGTCGGCTAGGTTGACATTTTAATGAATTATATTCGTTTTAATTTTAGTACTTTGATAGACTCCAAAAATAGTGCTCTTAAAAATTTTATAGTTTCATTCGGAATTATGTCATAAGGAGGTTGCAAGTTTTAGCTAAGTCATTAAGATATCAGCCAATGTTTCATTTAAAACTAAAAGCTACTTTAGCTGTGGATCAATAAGACGGGCTTGAAACGAAAAATGTATCTTACGTTATGTTAAAAACTCGCGAACTTTACAGACTTTTCAACTTACGCCTGATTGTTTGTTCATGTAGGTTTCATTTCTGATGAGCTTACGTCATAAAAGTAGTGCACTAAGCTGCTTCTTTTACACAACCATGTATGCTATGATGATGTTCTACTAGCCGTTTTCGACCACGGCGACAACTTCCGAATCTGAATGTCGAGAGCCATGTACTGCGCAGGAGATATGAATGTGCCACAAGTGTACGCGCAAACACATGGCTAACCGCAAACCTACCCGCTAGGCTAGGATGCAGTGTCAGAAACACGGGGACGATCACAACACAACCAGATCCGAAAACCATCGATGTGTGTTTTAGCACAAATTATGTACAGTTATGCTATACGAGTACAAAGACATACATATTACAATTTTCCTTTTCATGGACTTACAAATATATTTCTATATTACTTTTTCTCCCACGCGAAATTGTAATTCTGTTATGAAAAATATATTATCGTAGAGCTGTGTTTCCAAACGACCTAAAATTTCATTAGACACACACACACTCCCACGCGCGCTCACACACTCGTACACACAAACACGTCCATCGGCGCGCACACACGCACACTCACACATACTTAGATTAAATCAACAAATGGAGCCGGCAAGCAACTTGTTTAAATCACTTTTGTTGCATATTATGTCTTATTCTTATTTCGGTCAGAAATGTGTTAAAACTATAAGCTGTAGACCTGTGATCATCTTTTTTAATTTTTTTTTCTTTTTGACGCTGTGGGTCTGTATAAATGAATAGATAAACAAATATGCGCGTGATAGTCACCCACCATTTATCGTCACGATTTTTCTCTGGCATAAAGCTTAAGAGTGGACACTCTTACAAGACTCTCAGGGGAGATTGAGGTGATGGATTCTATATCGGCTCGTCATACGGTGGCCCTATTGGCGCTCAAAATAAATATCTTGTTATATTGCACGGAACTTGCTCCATGGGAATTCTGCTTGTTTTTAATCCGATGCGCAGTTTACAAATAAGCTTCCCCCTCGACATTTTCTTTTCGACATTCTTAATGTCTGCGTTTTGAACGTCGTGTACATTACCTGGATATACGACATTAGAGCCTTAACGAAATGTTTTCTTTGTATGCGCCTAAAACGTTGAAGTCTGAATTTGTTCTCTCATAAAATGTGTACACTTTTTAAAACTTGGTCTCAGTTAACTGTTCTGTCTCTACATAATTGTTTTTTTTTTGTCGTTTTTTTTTCTCAACGGAATTTTACTATGAAAATCCTTTATTGAAATTGGTCACATTGCGTTCAGTTGCATTCTTAAACCACTTTAAAAAAGGAGGCAGTTATATGTTCCACTGTATGTATCTTTTACGTATGCTCACCGTTATTGTCGTCAATTGCGTATCAATGTAACCTTTGTTTTCCTTAAAATGGGATACCGTGAGGATGGTCTCATTTAATTTTGTTCAAGTTCTGATGATGGGATCCATGAGAAAATCATGAAACTCTTATATTCGCTTAAGAATTTTTGGAGCTGTTACATTGAAATCGGTTTTTTGATTAAATAATTATCAAAGGTTTTGTTACATACACACCTATGTACGACTCTAAAGTCAAACCACGTTACCATTGGGGCAGTATATATATATATATATATATATATATATATATATATATATATATATATATATATATATATACATACAGACCTACCACCTTTTATTTGCCTTATGATAAATAAATCCCTTTCAACATATGCTAGATCATCTGACCTTTAAAAAAAATGTCAGAGTTATCTTCGAATAACGGCACTGTTATGTACAGTGGTGAATGTTGGGTCTGACTGAAGAAGCATGTACGTAAGATAATGCTGTGGAAAAGAAAAGTTTGAGAAGTATAGCTGAAGTAACTTTGATGGACAAAGTGAGTAACAGCGTGATAAGGGAACGTTGCGGTATTGTAGAAGATGTAGTGAGAAAGACACATAGAGAGGATGGATGAAAGAAGATTGACGAAACAGATTTATGAGGCGAGTGTGAATGGGCAATCCGGTAGGTAAGGGTCGACGTAGGCGAACGTATCACGATCATAATCGTTCTAAAGAAAACGCCATATCAAAAGTAACCGCACCCGACGAGCTTGCATGAAAACATTAATGAAAGTAGAAGAAGCGAAAGCTGTGTGTCAGAATCGTAGCAAGTGAAAAGATGTGGTCTCTGCCTACCCCAATGGATCGTGGGTGCTCCGGCATATTTATTTTAATGAATGGAGCAGCACCAGTAAAATTACGTTGGCCACTCACTTCTGTGCTCTCTGTATTTTACCTGCACCATTCGCGCATCGCTTCAAGTTCGTATCTCACATCCTTAGCTCGCATCCCAACAAGTATGTAAAAAACTTCGCTAAGTTGAGCCATTTTCCACCAGAGCTAAGTTATGAAAATTAATCGATCCTATTGGTGGATATCATATTTATGTATTAGCATATCTCTTTTTTGTATTGGATAAAGTGATGAAACGAGCAAAACGTTCACCTGATGGTAAGTGTAACGTCTGCCCATAACAGTTGCTGTGTCACCCAGAAAATTTCTGTGTGACACCACACTGTGTCCATCACCCTGAGACATAAGTTCTTAAGTCTCATATGCCCAGTGATTACGCTAGCTCACAGTGCCCTTCAAACCGAAACACAGTAATGTTTGCACACTACTGCTTCACGGCAGAATAACTGGCCCTGGGGTGGTACCTACCTAGACGGATTCCTGCATAGGAATCCTACCACCAGTAAAATCTCTGGTAGAATGCAAACCTAGCGTTAAGTTTATTAAAATAGAAATAATTACAATAAACATAATTGCATTTCAATTGTATACTAAGACCCGATTTCACCGATCGCTTTGGAAACCAAGTTTAATAAAACCAAGTTTTACTCACTGAGTTCAAATGTATCATTTGATCTCGGTTTTCGTCTAACCGATTTCACTGACTCCATTTTGATCGCGTTTAAAAAAACAAGTTTCCATGAAATATCGTCACAATCTAAAACAAAAAGACGATGTATTTCGTATTTTGCGACATCAAACAGCCTGTTTATATGCATAGATTACATAGGTATGCAAACAATAAATAATACGAATTAAAAATAAGTTTTGTGTTTACATAGTTGTGCAATTGACAATGACAGCTCTCTAAACGCGTTTAAAGTGTTGAACGAAGAATTTGAACCGCGTTTAGCATTGACTGCGTTCATTTGATGTTGATGAAATGCAAACTGTAGCATTGAACTCAGTTAAACGCTTAAACTTCGTTTAGCTTGAACTGATCGCGTTTAGTTTCAACGTTGAAATCCGCCCTAATGCTTCTAGCTTTTGACAGTCAGTTGTTAACATATCCTTTGAAGCTATGTGCGTCTGTTTGTTTTAGAATGCAGCATACAGTTTAAAATAAGCAGACTACCTGGAAGACCTGCTTCATATACTATATTTGCTAACAGTTGATTCACATACTGGTGGTTGGTGGTAGGTACGCGTATATTTCTATGATTTGCATAATCAAAAAATATGATTTGCTGTAATCACTTGCTTGGCAGACGGATTGGCGAGCACTAGACGCCTCGCACCTTAGAGTCAACAACTGATACGATTATAACAATGCTTGATGAGAGTGCTTCGATCAACAATGTACTATTGTTAATCGAAGCGATAACGCATCTGTTATGTGCAGGCGGCACTAACCATCACGTTAATGATTTCTTCGTCTTGTCAGTATATTCCTTCAAAAAAAAAACAGAGCGCGTGCAACTCAGTAGACCTGACAGAAGTGAGAGTTATATATATAAGAAGTTATATTAAAATAACAAATAAAACTCTAATTAACATTAATATTACGCACTGCAAAATAACTGCATAGTATATAAATAATCATTAATTAATCGATAAATATTAATTGAGAATAATCGTAGAAAAATAGAAATTTTGCACTCGAATTCAACCGTGTTATTCTCATCGCGCCCAAAGAAGTTTCACTTCAAAAACAGAGTAATAAATAAAAGCTTATATTAATGTCATTTAATAATGCCCTGTTCACTTCATGGGGCTAGGGGTAATAATTAACGGATGTGGAATCTGTTAAGTTATAAGTAGATATATTTTTTCTTTGGCATCAATCGTGTTATTCCTTTATATAACCCGCCGCGTTATATCCTAATTTAAACATAAATTATAGATTTTGGATTTAAATAAATATATTAATTCTCGACGTGGTCTGCATCTAAACTTTGCCTTCGATCGCATCGGTAAGGAATATACATCGGTTCAATAATCGGATACGTGAGCCCTGTGTTATTTACGGTTGCCGTGGTCGGAATCGACAAGAAAGACTCAGGAGGAGTATATTATTATTATAAAAGTACGAATATGTTCGAATTAAAGTACATCGGCCGTGTTGTAGCGGCCTAAGAGAATCTACCACCTCATCTCATCCCGTGGGTGTCGTAAAATTCGACAGACGGAAAACGAAAACCAGGTAATAGGCAGCGGCATCTTCCTGGAACATCTAAACAAATAAATTGCGGTTGCTGACCCGCCTGCCCAGCGTGGCAACTATGGCAAAATCCATCCAAAATGAGAGCTACAAACTTTTGTGGATATCTACGAGGGAGGCCTATATTCAGCAGTAGACTTGTGATGGGCTGAAACGATGACGATGAAGACTATGTTCGAATTAAAGTACATTGATAATCTTAAACGAAAGTTGCATTCTCGAGTGCAATAAGCATAAAAAGGACTTTAGAATAAAGGGTCTCACTGGATCAAAACTATATTGTGCCGACACCACTTAACGTGCTCGGCGGCGAAGAAAAAAGTAGTGAGGAAACCGGCATGAGGAATAAAAAAAAATCGAAGACTTGTGAAGTCCGCCAACTCTCATTGGAGCAGCGTGACTCTTTCCAGCTCCAAACACCCTCCCAAAAATGAGAAGAGATCTGTGGTCAGCAGTGTGATATTTATACGCTGTTACTTTACTTACACATGGGCTATACATTGATTTGATAAACGGTTTCGATGTCATAAATAAAAATAGCAAACTACCACGTAGTCCATTTAATAGTAAAGTGGTCACTGGTTCTGTATCTGACCATCATTGTCAGACATCATTGTGTTCAGAACTATTAAAAAGTTTGCATGTGACAGTCTGTATTATATATGCAGCAACTGAAGCTGTGTTTGTCTAGGCCGGCTCTCAGTGCATTACGTCGCCCGACGCATCTTGATCTACAAGCAAGCAAGCAGAACGTGTAAGAGTATAAAATGAACGCTAAAGGCGGATCAAGATTCAGTGAAAACACGTCTCTTATCCATGAACAATGTGCTCTTGTGCAAAAAGCATGAATCGACAATATACAATAAGATGTATTATGTAGGAATTAGACTAGACTAGACGGATTCCTATGCAGGAATCCGTCGAGGTAGGTACCACCCCAGGGCCAGTTATTCTGCCGTGAAGCAGTAGTGTGCAAGCATTACTGTGTTTCGGTTTGAAGGACACTGGGCTAGTGTAATCATCGGGCATTTGAGACTTAAGAACTGATGTCCCAGAGTGACGGGCGCAATGTGGTGTCACACAGATATATTCTGGGTGATACAGCATTTGTTGTGGGCGGACGTTGCACTTACCATCAGGTGAACGTTTTGCTCGTTTCGTCACTTTATAAAATAAAAAATAAAAAAAAATGTACAACTGCATTCGAGTTAGAGTGGACAGGTCACCTGTGAGGCGGGCCGTATGTTGTTTATCGATGGGTCGAAAATGGGCATCGACGGAACATTTGGGGTTTATATAGGGTACCCGTGTTCAGACTTTAAAATTTACAAAATTTGGAATTAAATGTCTATTTTCAAGGATGTTATTCCTCTTTTTATTGAAAAAAATTGACGGAACGTACAAAACGTTCACCTTATGGTAAGTGCAACACCTGCCCATAACAAACGCTTTTTCTGTGTGACACTACACTGCGCTCGTCATCCTGAGACATCAGTTCTTATCTCTCATTGGCCCAGTGATTACGCTGGCTCTCAGTGCCCTTCAAACCGAAACACCACAGATGAAGGAAGTGCTTTATTCCAACCTGGGTTGCCAGGTTCTAAAACCAGAAATCTACTGGTGGTAGGATTCATAGTATGTACCACGCCATGGCCAGTTGTTCCGCTGTGAAGCAGTAGGGGGGATAGTAACATCGCTGTGTTTCAGTCTGAAGGGCTTTGAGAGCTAGTGTAATCACGTGTATATTGTGTACAGGGTGACGGGAGCAGTGTGGTGCAGCACAGACATATTCTGAGTAATACAGCATCTGTTTGTGAAATTAACCCAGTTAAGCGGGACTTTTGGGTAAAAGGGCCTGACACCTTAACTTATCTTAGTAATATTCTAATATCATAACATTCTTAACATTCGAAAGATTGCGCGTGTTATCTTCTATCTGACAAAAGTATCACTCATGGCGATTAGTTGCTCGGTAAATAATATGAAGGGAGGTGGAAAAATTGTATACGGTTCTTCGGATGTACCATTGGGAATATTGCAATAGCGTAGTGTGGTATTTTATTACTTTGTTTTAAATTAAAGTTCATGTTAACATTTGACGGTAATTGACAAGTTTGACACTTTGACAGCGCAGTTTTTCGATTATTGATTCAGGGAAAAGCCCAAACATTTTATGCCATTGATGACGTCATCGGGCATTCACGATTTTAAATTTAAAATATTTCATAAAAAGATATTACAATGAAGATAGCAAAAAATATTAAGATTAGTTTCTTATAATTCTCTATTTTATCTTAAAAATTTAATATATATATTTTTTGGACAATGCCGATCATTATAAGACAATTTTGTTTTTTTTTTAATTGGATATAGTCACGCAAAAGCAAAACGTTCACCTGATGGCAAGGGCAACGTCTGCCCGTAGTAATGCTGTGTCACCCAGATTTCTGTCTCGCGCCACACTGCGCCCATCACCCCGAGATATCACTTCTTAAATACGGCCGACATAGGAATCCTACTACCAGAATAAAAATTGTCTTAGTTTAAAGAAAAAATAGAGTTACAGTGTATAAATCTCCCATTCCTGAGCACAGGCACATTTTTCTGAGGGTTTTGGAGCCGCGAAGAGAGAGTCCGCCATGTTGCTCCAATAGCCTTAGAGATTCATTGGCAATTTATTCGTAGCAAATCAAAATCACCCACAAACCATATTTAAATGATCGTTTATGAATGAAAAACTACGTGAAACACGGAAATGAAATAAAATTAATTGATTTAAATTCTTACTTTACATTTTTGCTTTAGAAAAATCATAAAAAATAAAATGAAATAGACAAATGAGAGAGAGAGAGATAGAGAGAGAGAGAGAGAGAGAGAGAGAGAGAGAGAGAGAGAGAGAGAGAGAGAGAGAGAGAGAGAGAGAGAGAGAGAGAGAGAGAGAGAATTCAATAAAACTGGGCTGCGCTTTTTGGCGTGACCATAATATACTGATATGATCAATAGAAAACATATTAAATCACGTTTAGAGTTGAAAAAATAACGTAAGGAACTTCGTTCGTGACGTGGATCCCCCGATCGCAATTTTTTTTTGTCTAAGTGATCCGATCGCGTACGGAGTTTTAAAACCAGCAGTAGTTGGTTTAAGCTAATTGATTTATACGATTTAGAGTCAGGGCCGCTCAGGGGCTGTTAATTTATTTAGTACGCGAGTGATCTGACTTCAGTTCCCGGTGGCGGCACCTCTGCAGTTATACAGCAATTTTAAGTGTTGATTTACCGTGTGAAGGAAAACATCGCGAGGAAACCTGCCTGTCTGAGAAATAAAAAAATATTTGAAGTGACGTGAGTGAGTGAAGAGACATGTGAAGTCCGCCAACCCGCATTGGAGCAGCGTGGCGGATTCTTCCCAGCTCCAAAACCCCTTTCAGAAAATAGAGGAGACCTATGCTGTTACTTTACTTTTTTTTTTTACTTAACTAGCTACTAATATTCAGTCTTTATTAGTATATCGTAATTGTCTGCGGTATGAGATGTAGCGAAATATGATTCGCGGGCGCTCAGGTGCCGGGTGCTAGCTTTAAAATTCATAATATGCGTGGACCTGGGTTTGATGCCCGGTACCCCACACTCGGATTTCTCTTATATCGTTGGTGCGTTTTACAGACATAAAACGAATGCACATCACAACCAGGCCGAAAAACCAACAATATGTGTTTGTGCATTATGCTGTCTCCGCCTGGGATTCGAATCGAGGACTCGCGGCATAGAAGTCAGGTAATCTGACCACTTGCGGCTGTCAAAATTTCGATGAAAGCAGCGTGGCGGACCCCTCCTGACTCCAAAGCCTAATCAAAAAAGAGCTTAGGGCTGTGGTCAGCAGTGATTCATTTAAAGACTGTTACTTTACTTTTATATTATTCACTAGCGACGCGCCCCGGCTTCGCATGGGTGCAGTTTACTAATGAAGGAAATGAAAAGTGAGCTTAGAAAATGTTTACAAATACCATCCAAATTTCTGACACTTCCGGTTTTTTTTTATAAAGTGATGAAACGAGCAAAACGTTCACCTGATGGTAAGTGCAACGTCGGCCTATAACAAATGCAGTGATTTCTGTGTGACACCTCACTGTGCCCATTACCCTGAGACATCAGTTCTTAAGTCTCATATGCCCAGTGATTACGCTAGCTCTCAGTGCCCTTCAAACCGAAACACAGTAATGTTTGCACACTACTGCTTCACGGTAGAATAACTGGCCCTGGGGTGGTACCTACCTAGACGGATTCCTGAATAGGAATCCTACCACCAGTAGTTTATTTTGCAAAAATTGTCTTTCATACAAACATTTTCCTGACAATTGCGAACACACCAAAAAAAAATCAGCTCAATCGGTGGGGCCGTTTGAAGTGATGATCATTCATAGATGCGGCAATTGATTTTTATTTATATAGAGGATAGATAGATTTGTCTGCCATTCCGTTTGTAGTGTATCATAAATATTTCCTGATACAAAGCTGTTACCGGAATGTTGATTTTTGTTCTGTGTCTTCCTTGCTCTTTGTTATTAATTTAAACGCGCAAGGATTGAATTATGTCTTTTTAAATTACATTAAGTTAGATTTTGCAAGTGCCCATTTTCTTCACTATATAGCTACATATTTGATTAGATGCTAATTAATTTATCTAACTTGAAGGGACTCATCTATTAATGAAATAATTATTTAGTGGAATTTATAATGATTTAACTGCTCATGTAATGAATCTTAATTGGTTAATTTAAAACTTCAAAGCTAAGCTTGTCAATGACAGCCATTTCGTGACATTTTTAATCCATAGTATTATTTTAAGATTAAGTAACTCTAGAGATTAAGCATTGCGCTCATCACCACGACACATCGTTTCTTAGGTCTCATATACACTTTAATTATGTTAGCTTCATTGGTCTTTAGGTCGAAACGCAGTAGTGCTTTGTGGCGCAGTTAGCACATCATTACTTGATTGCAGGATAGCTTGTACAGCTGTGCTGTGCTGAGCAAAACGTACACCGGATGGTTAGTGCAACTTCTGCCCATAACAACTAATGTGTCGTCCAGAATATTTATCTGTGTCGCCGCACTGCGCTCATCCCCCTGAGACATAAGTTCTTAAGTCTCAAGTAATTAGCTCTGAGCGTCCTCGAGACCGAAACACGGTCATGTTTGCACACTAATGCTTCACGGCAGAATAACTGGTACAGCTGCGGTACCTATCTAAGCTGATTTCATAGATCCTATCAAAATATGTAGTATTTTATTTTATTATATTGTTGGATAAAGGAACGATACGTACAAAACTTAGCGCCACATTTTGTAGCTGCAGGTATGTGTGATGCAGGATTGTCGTCTAGGTAAGGTGTATAGATATTAGTTTTCCGCACAATAAACATGTTTTAGTCGAGGTCAAACACACCGAGGTCTAGTCTACGGTATGGACATAGCGCCGCACGCGCTTTCGGCTCCTTAATTCGATAATTGTCGTGAGCGATCGCCTAGCACAAGTTACTAAACGTAATACGATGTGTTAAAATAAGTATTAGTAATGCTTATAGCATTGCTAGCATTACCAATACTTATATTCTATTTTTAAATATTTCATTTACATAAAAAATACATTTTATGTTGTAAGCAAATCTCTACCTCAGAAGTATACAATTGTAAATCTCTATTGTGAACATTTTTTTTCATACTAATAAGATCGTAAGAACCAGCTCTACTTGTGTTAATATTTTCGAAAACAGCTAATATGGTCCAAAATTATCTGCATAGACTTACGTACATAATATGGCACATTTGAAACTGGCGTCGCGTGCTCTCAATGAATTTATGGCTGTCCCGTAAAATTTGTATTTTGGCGTTTAATACCGTTTACCTCTGAGGCACAGAAATGACATTGCTCAGCTACCATACGAAGTTTGCCCAAAAACCAACTGTCATTAAACATTTATTATGTTTTGCTTTAAAATAACGCCTATATATCAATATTAAAACGACAGACACACCTGAGAAATCATATATCGCCTAAAATATTATAGATTTTGAGGTTATTCTAAATAGAGGTTATTTATATATAAAGGCCGTTCGTAAATCGATAAAAACAACAATCTGAACACCTAACAAAGAACCACAAAGATCGCCCTTTGAAAACTACATTCAACAACAAAATCAAATCAAAGATTGCCGTTTCTGTGTGATTTTGTCTAATGTTTGAAAATACTTATGTCATTTGACATTTGAAATCTCTTTCACCCTTAGATAAGCTATATTTGTTTCACGCTCGCGCTGTTAACGGTGTCGTTTTACTGTGGTTTTTAGCTGCGCCTTTTTGTGTGGCACTAAGCGCTTAAGGCAGCTTTGATCCTTGCCTCTTGACTTACGGATCCAGCGCTGAAGCGATGGTTTTAGTTATTCGTACATACATACATATAGTCACGTCTTTTTCCCATGTAAGGCGTAGGCAGAGGCCAGTCACGTAGCACATTTTTCGCCCTCGCGGGAAACGAGACGTGGTGGGTGGCGAATCACGTCGCCGCCATTTTGGTACGAGTCGAAAAATTCTTACTTCCCATTATCGTTACGAGTTATTCGGGGAACGGTAAAGTGTCGTAATCAATGAAATATTATATTTTTATTTATCTGAAGTGTCCGTTGAATTATAGTATTTGAATTACACGGTATAAAATAAGCTAAGAATTATGATACGTACATGTCTAACATCTGTTGATTCTTAGGCGAATTTGGGCAATGCCAAATGCTATGCATAACTCTTGATTATACATTTCGGTGAATTCTTCCTTTCATTCACTGAGGCGACGACAGTATAGAAGACACCTTTGATCTCGTCGAAAATCAACGGTGTTCTTTTTTCCGAACTTCAATCGCTTCCCGAGATCCAAATGTTTCACGATACACCCGGTGAGTAGTGTCTTACTCGCTTTCGTGGAAGGAGTAGTCTGATGCTGTTATAATAAAAAAAGGGTTATAATATATTTAGAGAACAGTCAAGACAAGAGTGTTCTACTAACGCGTAGAGGGTTCTGATCTGACGATATTGTTGAAGTGAAACTTCTTTGGGCGCGATCACATTAAAATTTCAAGGTGGAATTTTCGTGCAATGTTTCTTTTTAAATTGTGTTAACGATTAATTATGCAATTGCCTAGGTAATTTCTAGAAATCGATGAGACCTGCAAGGCGTTATATTCCTACCTTAAAATTTTAGATTTGTATTATTTTCGCATATTCACTCGCTCGCCATGCCACGGAGGCAACCAAGCCTGCCGTACTAGGCTCTGCTAAGTCTCACCCTTCACTAAACCTTCTTCATACAAAACACAAAATATTGCAGTCCTTAGTAATGTTTGCAGCGGTATCATGCAATTGTTCAATGTATTGAACGCCATTACGAACGAGCTTGATAAAAATCATTTAGGAGGTTTGCGTCTAATTTCCCACCTGTCATTGTTTGATATTCTGTTTACTGAGTCATGCCTCCTTTCCATTGGGGTAGACAGAGCCCACAACGTTCCACTTGCTACGATTCTGACACACATCTTTCACTTCTTCTACTTTCTATTTATGCGAAGGGTAATTTATGACCAAAGTATTGTCAAACATACCTATATTATAAGTCAAAGTGACGCCTAATGCCATTTGGGAGCAGCGAATACAATACACAACGAAAAATGTTAAATATGGTCAAATAGCGAACGTCGATTCGATCGATTCCGATCCGTCAGACCTTCGTAGTTTGATTTCGTAGGGGCCTTCAAGTCTTTGTAATCTCAGTCCTCTCTGTAGTCTGGCATTTTTGAGAATGTTATTCCGCTATCGGGAAAAGATTTACGAGGCATTTTCCGTAGCGTACTGTTACGACATCTACTGAATGAGTAGTGATTCCAGATTTCCTTATGACGCCATCCCACAACAAGCCGCGCTTAAGCCTTCAGGAAATGTGTTAACTTGTTCAAAGTCGTAGCCTGACTGTTAGCTGAGCGACAGCTTCATTAGCTTGAAACGCTTGAAGCAAACGCGTTTTGTCCGGTTGTGGTAATGGAAAATGTCAGGAGAGTTTAATGTTCTCAGTCCGACTAAGTTAGGCTTTGAGAACAATCGCTCGACGCGGCCTTGGTTTGGACTTGCCAGGACGTCTTATTGTGGACGAACTTTGACAAGTTTGGTTGGATTTCCATCCGAGGTGCTGAATTCTATACTGTATTAAAATTAAATTAATAAAACTGGCCAATTACTTTTTATATAATTCAAATCGTCATCATCATTTCAGTCTATTTTAGTCCACTGTTGAACATGGACCTCCCCCATAGATTGCCAAAAAACACGGTCCTGAGCCACCTGCATCCAACGACTTCCCGCAAAACCGTGCAGGGCGTCGCTCCATCTAGTGGAGGACGCCCTACACTGCGTTTTCCGGTACAACTTTGCCAGTCGAGAACCTTAAATAATAATAATGTCCTCAATATAATTTAAATAATTAAATTTTATTATTTAACTTTTAAGTTTCTGCGTTCACGGGTAGTGTTGAATTTAAAATTCGGCCAGATTGTCAACAGTTTTTTTTTTTAAATTCTCAATATCTTGATAAATATTTAATTTAAGAAAGCGATGTCACAGGCAAATGTCACCCATTGGATGATGGTTATTGCAACGTCTGTTCATAACAAATGCCGTGTCACCTCTAAACATTTCTGTGTGGCACCAATTGCGCTCATCACGTTGAGACATCAGTTCTTAACTATCATATGCCCAATAATTATATCCATTAGCTATCAGTGCCCTCCAGACCACACAGAAATGCAAATGCAATGTAACAGCATTTGTTATGGGCAGACGTTGCACTTACCATCAGGTGAACGTTTTGATCGTCTCGTTAGTTCTAAAATTATTTCGAAGAACTGTTAATTCAACAACAACACGAACACAAAAATACAACAGTAACACGATACGATAATGCACGATATCGAAGTGAATCTATTTCTTACCTACTCGTACGTGCATTCTATTAGAGTTGCGATAGCGCGACTGCGTTAACTGGCGTAGCGAGCGCTACGAAGCTACTGTAAGAACGTAGCGAGCGTAGTATTATTTCCGCTGGTAGTTGGTTGACGATCGAAGTAAATAGGAAACGATATTAAAAATTACATTATTTGTAGGTTTATTACTTCTGAACATATACCTCCCTCATAGATTGCCTCAAAACACGGTCCTGAGCCACCTGCATCCATCGAATTCGAATTCGAAACCGTGCCGGTACGAGGTTGCCACTTGAGAACCTATCTTTCCTGATAACTAATCAGTGTTAAATATACGACGATGCGGTCTTAATCATCCAATTCTTTCTCCGATCTTACCTTATGGGCTCTACCTTCTTGTCCGCCACCGGGAAGAAGAGTGGGTGGCCCCGCGTTTTCGCTAATTGGTACTCGGGGTGCTGTTGAATATTATGCGCGATCAGCAGTCAGGAGGGTGCCATACATTCGACGAAACTCCCCTTTTTATTTACTGGTTTTCATTTTCCCTCGGTCGACTTTTACGACACCTACGGGATGAGATGGGGTGGTAGATTCTCTTAAGGCGCCACCACACGGCCCATTGTATTCTAAGAAATTAAAAAAATTCTTAATAAGCTTCTTAATATATTGAGAGCACTTAAAATTTTAAGTCTAGAATTTAGTGCCTTCTGTTGGAACTTGTTTGGTAAGTGAAACTCGTTTATAATTAACAGACTCAAATATTGATTTTTATCATTTAAACGCTAACGACGTCATGTAACTTCAGTTATTAATATTGTCTTAACGCATGGCTTAGTTATTAGAGTGCCTAACTGATCGCGGGTCCTGCGTTCGAACTCCAGTCGGAGCCACCATATACACACCGGCACAATTAGCGGAACGTTAAAAAAGGCTGAGTTTACTAAATAATAATGTGCATATTAAATCAAATAATAATCATCACACATGAAGTAACTAACTGATAAACATCTTTTAACATCGACTTTAAGAAGTTTTTACTGAAATTTTATTAAAAATAATCAAAATAAAACCTTTTTTCTCTATTTTCTGGCAACACAATGTTTTTTTTTGTGTTCCGCTAATTGTGCCGTTGTATGTGCAAAAATACAAATTTGGTTTCTGGTCTAGTTTTATCGTGATTGTAATGGTGTCTCTGGCACTGCAGCCTACCTCCGGTATCATTGCACGAGCGTTACATCGAGCACGGGTAGGTAGGGACGTGAGTTTCCCTTGTGTTTGCGCGTACATTTGTGGCACTATACGAGTAATATCTCCTGCGCAGTTGATAACTGCCGATAGTAAACGATAGTTGTCTCTGTGGTCTAAAATCGGCCAGAAGAGCATCACATTATCAACAAAAAAATGCTAGTATCCATTACTTATACATCTGTTAACCAATCCAACACAGACAGACACTTTAATGTTATTTATTTCTATAGATAAATTATTTACATTATACTTCTAGAACGTAATTAGTATTGTATACCTGGTCGATTTCCGATTACGGTGCAAACTTCCGAATACTGCCGGAAATGAGTTTGCCGTTCACTTACACGCAGACACTAACTTTCTTACTGTTGGTAGGAATTTCTAAGCAGGAATCCGTCTAGGTTGGTACCACCCCAGTGCCAGTTATTCTGTCGTGAAGCAGTAGTGAACCAACTTTACTGTGTTTCGGTTCGAAGGGCAATGAGAGCTAGCGAAATCACTGGGCATATGAGAGTTAAGAACTGATGTCTCAGGGTGTCTGGCGCAGTGTGACGTCACCACACTGCGGTCAAAGTGTGAAGAAACACAATAATGTTTGCACACTACTGCTTCACGGCAGAATAACTGGCCCTGGGTTGGTATCTTCCAACACGGATTCCTACATAAGAATCCTACCACCAGTAAGAACTATGGCAATATCCCTCCGAACCGAGAGCTACTAACTTTTGTGGCAATCTATGAGGGAGGCGTATGTTCAGCAGTGGATTAGTGTTAGGCTGAAACTGCTTAAACTCCAAGAAAAGCTCGAGGCGCATTGTAATTTTAGAACGGTTCGAGGTCTTAGTATTATTTACACGCTGTAGGACATTAAGGGTACGTTCAATTTATCAACTATTCCGTGCACGCTCGTCCCGGCCTAATTCATTCGGTTAGTCTGTAGGGTAACCATGAAATCTATGATTCATGTCATGTCCGCCTTAACTTTCTGGAATCGCCATTTAATTATTTCGGCCTTTAACCAAATTATCGTGTTCCATATATAAGTTATCTGGTACTGGCTGAACGTTGATACTACTGGGTACCAGCGTTACGTTACTCTTTCTAATCGTCATTGACGAGTACTCGAGTCAACAAGCCATTCCGAGTCCTCAGGGGTGACTTTAGCCATTACGTCTTAATAAGACTTAATTTTACTAATTTAATCGCTGATTAGGTGTCCGGCAGAGTAGATAGCACCTACCTCTATTCTACCGAGGTGTCATAAGAGGCGAATACCTTATATTGTACGAACAGCCTTTATTCGTGTAGAATAACACCATAATATGCAATGCTGTCACTATACTGCTCGTGGGAAAGCAACGGAGAGTCAGAATTTTTTCGACTCTTACCAAAATGGCGGCGACGTGGTTCGCCAATCGACACGTTTCGTTTCCAGCGGGAGCTAAAAGTGGGGTATTTGTGCGATCTTTGCTCGCATCCATTATAAGGGTCAAAAGCGTGACTGATTTCCTTTACATATATATGTTTATATATATATATATATATATATAGGCAGAAATCTGAAATACAGAAAAAAATCAACAGCGATATTCAACAGTACATGACGGAATGTTCAGAAACTCAGGATATGCTGTATTGACCTAGCATAACCTTGAACTGAGTTTCAGTGATTTCCAGGGCTTCGCAGCATCAATCGCCTGCCTGAAGTTTCAGACGTCCTGATGTCATATTTAATCCGAACTTAAGCTTCTTATTATTTGTTTCGGTCCGTTTTAGGCAAAACTGGCTTACAGTATCTAGAAATATTTACAATAGTTACAGTATCTTGAATTGGTCATGTCATTCTTCACTGAGGACAATGACCACTAAAAAGGTCGACTGTGTGCTCGTTTGTCGCCAATAGTCAGCTCAGTTGGCGCGCTTCGACGCGGGTTTGATTCAAGGAACAAATAGTTTTATGGCCCACAGATAGTTTTTGTATTTGCGCCATTTTATATCTGTAAACCGCACCCATGATATAGAAGAAATCCCATTGTGGAGCATCATTTCAGTGAAATCTTTTGGCGGGAACAGGTAGCGTGGGTCCGATAGTGTTCAGCGTTCTGTCCGCTCACTATGCGACTCCACTTTACTGAGATGATCGGCTTTTCATTTCACGCGTCCATCCCGGGGCTGCTCCGTGTCGTTCAATCAAAATGGTGATCAATAATATTTCAGCGCTTGAGCTTGTTCGAATGTTATGTGCCTTCAACATCACGCGCTTTTGTTCTTAGCATATTGAAAGGGGTTCATGAATTTGTCTTGCCATTGTTTGAAAGTTTAACTTGTTTAATGAATAATTTAGAGCACTTACAGTTGAATGTGTAATTCTATGTACGTGTGTACATTTGTATAGTTTTGTTTTACTGGTGGTAGGACTCCTATGCACGAATCTGTCTAGGCCAGTTATTCCGCCGTGAAACAGTAGTGTACAAACATAACTGTAATCACTGGGCATATAAGACTTAAGAACTTATGTCTCAGGGTGACGGACACATTGTGGTGTCACACAGAAATTTTCTGGGTAACACAGCAACTGTTATAGGCCGACGTTGCACTTACCATCAGCTAAACGTTTTGCTCGTTTCATCATTTTATCCAATAAAAAATTGTTAATAAATATGCTAGCCATTTTCACTAAATAAATACTTTAGTTTTCAATACTTGATATCGTTAGGGAAATATATTGTCTACAGATTTTGAAAACATACGCCGTACCCGATTTGGTTACATTTCACCTCGAAACATTTTCCTTCGGTGTGAGCTAAAATTAAATTAATTTGCTGCTGCTGTAAAATTTGCATTTCAGAATATTTTCCTAGTGAATGATTATATTTCCTACGAAAATATTTTGCTTTGAAATTGAGTAAGTGCTTATTCTTTAATAAATATTCGCGAAAAACCTAATTTGCTGG